>CM074504.1:14947812-16200312 GCA_037389245.1 Oryzias sinensis
TATATATATATTTATCTTATTTGTTTTATTCTTTCTTTGGGGAGCACTTTGAGATGCTATGAAGCATGAAAAGCGCTATATAAATAAAGTTGAATTTCAATTTGAATGACAAAGGTGGATAAAGGTAGAAAGATTTCATGTAATCCATGGACACCAGTGAAGACCACAAATTATTGAAGAAAAAAGGTTCAGAGCACTGTCTAGTGGGTCTAGATGACCCAACTCTCAATGTTAAAGTGCCATGGATAGCACAAGGGTTAAAAGAAACATTAGCCAAAATCGGCATCTCTAGTTCTCTTCTAATATGATATAAAGTTGATTGTCAAGGAAAAGACACACAGAGCCACACTTGGGTTTTACTTTATTAATAAAAGACACAAAACTTACCAAAAAAAAGAACAAAAAACCAAAAAAGCTCTCTAGTGAGGGAGAAATGGAATGAAAGTCACACGTGGATCAAACCTGCTGCTGTCAAACCTCCGGAGCACACGGTTGCAGATCAACTGTGACACCACCAGATGTCGCTCTAACTTCTAATATTTTCCTCTCAGCTGCTGGCGGTGGTCTCCAGGCGGTAACAGGAGCACGCTCATAAAGGTGATGAATACAAACACTGAGCTGCATCAGGACGTCACACAGTGAAACAGATGGAGGAGTCCGACGACGAAATACTCCCAACGTACCAATTTACACGGTTACGTGTTCTGTTGAAAGTGTTCTCGGAGTGGGGAGGCCGCCTGGGTTCATGGCCCTGGAAGGAGTCTCTCATTGGTGACGAGTAGCGTCTCCTGAGAAACTCTTTTTGTCGTGGATTCACTTCTTTCGGGTGTGGGGAAAAGAGGGGGGCAAAAGGGGACAAGCGCGGAGTAAAAGGGTGAGTTAGGAGAAGGACAAAGATAGAAATGGAAAAAGAAGCTGCCGTCTGTCCTCCTCCTTGCTCCTTTTCCATCAGCCGTCACCCTGACAGGGCCGGTAATTGGACGTGGGCCCCTCTTTTTTTTCTTCTTTCCCTCCGTCTCTGTCTGTCTCGCTGTCTTTCTCCTGTGGCTCTACTCCTCAGCGGGAGCTTTGGGGCCCGGAAATAGCTGATGACAAGATAGCGGCTGCCTTTCATTCCGCTCAAGGTTACCCCACCCTTCCTTGACAGGCGAAGAAGGGGTGCATGGGAGCTCAAAGCGGAGCCGGAGAAAAGAGTCCCACCCACCCTCCCGGTGCTTTTTGTCCCATTTGAGCCTGACATGCTGAAAATGTGGCATCTTACCCTCTTAAAATAAAAACTAAAGGTCACACAAACGCCAGCTCGCACACACAAACACGCCCCCCCCAACTCAGATGGACAACAGGAAGTGCTCCTGCTCCGGCGGCTTTTTGACCCAGGTACCAAGGCCCGTTTCCTGCAGGGACCTGAACCACTGCTGCTTGGCTGTCTGGTAGGGGCGCGCCGCCATCTTAGCCTCGTAGTACATGAGCTGACCGTCCGCGGATCCGGACGCGTGGATCCCCAACTGGAAAAAAAACGAGGAGAGGGCGTCAGAGAGGAGCATGCGAGAGGACATGAGGCGACACGGAAGCATTTGGGTGGGGTCGAGAGAGGGATGGGGGGAGGGCCCCAACAGCTGTGTAATCTCCACATTTAAATTTCACAAGCAATTGCACTTTCTCTGCGCCTCCTTGTGCGTTCCCGCCGTTGATAGGGGAAACAATGGAGATCGGCGGAGAGCTGAAGTTGCTTTTAGAGATTAGTACGCCTGCTGTAGCGTGGCGCTCATCTGTGCTGTGATGGGAGCACTTAGGGTGGAGGTGGGGGGGCGCTTACTCCAGGACTTTTCCAAATAATTATGGTTTCACAGTCATTACGCCTTAACAGCTGCCATTTGGCGTCTGGTGCATAAAGTTTTGGAGTGAAGGTGGAGCAGGTGAGGAGCAGCCCGAGTTCTGATGGGAACCGGATGTTGCTATGGCGACAGGAAATCGTTTTTTCTTTTCTTTTAAGGCTGGTGATGCTTTTGGAAATGTAAAATATTTGTAAGTTTTTAATCTTTTTTTCTTCTTCAAAGAACAAAAATGTTACATTTTTATACCAGGCTAAAAAAGAGGAAGCCTTTTTCTTTAGCCAAGGTTTAGTGTTGTTCCACATTAAATGTATTTCTTCTAAACTGAAGTCAGACTGTGTAGAAAAGCCTGTGGAGTGAGATAAGTCAAGATTGGAACTGTAAAACCTTGCCAGCATTAAATATTTTTCAGTTTTGAATCTGCTTTTAAAAAAAAAAAAAAGTTTAACAAAGAGCTGAGGATTTGCCCTCACCTTGCGGTACAGCCGACTCCAGCGAGTGAACAGGGCGTGTTTGCAGAGGCGGGAAGGCGCCCCAGAGTCTCGCCTCCGACCCGTCACTGTGTTGACCACCTCCAGCTGCACGTCACCCACAGTCCAGTTCACGCTGACGCAGGCGGCCTTTCCCGGCTGCTGGTACTCTGCACTGCTCAGTCCTGCAGCCAGGAAAGACAGTCCCTTTCAGAGGCCTGCCGGCGGGTGATGCATTCATTTTTATCACATCAAACTGCACCCGTGAGTGAATTTTTGTTTTTTTTCTTTCGGCCTCTTTGCACTGTCGTCTTGAGGTCTGTGCAAAGACTTAGAAGCAATGTTGCACATAGGTTTTTTAATATATACATATTTTTTTACAATGCTGAGTAAGGATGTTGGTAAAACACTAAACACTAAAGTTCAGAAAATCTACATTTGTATCAGGACTGCCTGCTGTCCACAATTGAAAGGTGAAAAGCAAACAGGAAGTGGTAAAAAGGAGCAAAAACAGCCCAAAAAAAAGATGAGAAATATGTTTCTCTTTCTTCTACTCTTGCTGCCCCCTCAGCTCATGTTGGGAAAATTAGGAGACAAATTCTGCCCCCTTTGTAACCTTAATTGCACTTTGGGTTGCTTTCACACTGTAATATTTAGAGGAGACCAAACCTTAAGAAAACAGTCAAAACTGACGATTGTTTGGAAGCGATGTTTTGTAAAATTACTATTATAAGCAATCTGGCCTGGAAGGACTATATAAGACAAGTAGGAAAAGTAAAATAAAATAAATAAACTAAGCTATCTTCTATCATATATTGAAGACCCACTCCATTTTTTTTATTCAAATCATTGTGAATCAAGGAGCAGACAGTAAAATGTTGTTTCAAAAAGAGCTTATTTATGATGCAGACAATACGTTGGGTGGACCATAAGCTCCCTGCTATGCTCCATTCTGATCCATCCACTTGTAGACAAATAGATCCATGAACGTCTTTGTTTTCCTCGTATGAACTGGAATCTGGATCAAAACTGTACAGCTCCAATATTGCTCTTACTTTTGTTGCACTGCTAGTGTTGGGACAGGGTTGTAAGGGACTGTAAGCTACCTGGAGAAGCTAGAGGGAGCGCGTGTAAACAGAGAGCTCTCAGTTATGGGTGACTTGAAGTGGGGGTAGGGTTGTTTTGTCTGCAAGTTATTTTTTTTTTTTTTAAACAGTCCACTGGGAAGCTTTTACAATAGATCAAGGAATAATTGTAGTGGGACTTTGATATGCACCTCTCACACACTGGGTTATTTTCTTTTCTCCTAGATACCGTCTTCTTAATTTTTATTATTTAATTCAGGACTAATCTTGCGAGTGAACTGATTCTGACATGTTCAGATGAAAATAGTCTTTGGGTTGGACCACAGGGTGAATCCACAGTGAAACAAAACCCAACATTTTATGATGTAAAAAGAACTCGCAGTAAAATTTGGTGCTATTGACTTTGAATGTACAAAGTTTTCTCTACGATCGTGTGTTATAAAAACGTATAACGTGTTTAAAAAGTTTATTCACGTGGGACTGAAACTCTTCATTTTCAAGAATATTTCATTATGTGCATCATGGAGGTTGGGATCAGTGCATACACTCTTACCTGATTTGTTGACCACACACACAACAAAAAATCTCTTTGAGTTCTTATAACAGAGCCTTTAACCCTTGTGCTATCTATGGCTACGTTCACACTGCAGGCTGAAACGACCCAATTCCGAATTTTTTGCCCCTAAGCGGCCCAATTCCGATCTTTTCATGACAGTCTGAATGACACAGATCCGATCTTTTCAATTGCGACCCAGGCCGCTTGGGTTTGCCGTCCTGATTCCGAATTGTAGCCGTTCTTTTCAATTGCGACCGCCGTCTGACCGGCCAGGCGACTTGATTCCGAACCGCACGTCATCGACACGCAACAAACGTCATCATTTTGCGTTGAAGTAGGCGGGAACGAGAACGTAAACATCAACCATGGTGGACGATGCTGCTGAGACCAGCCAGTGGAAGGGAAGGAAGGTCACTGATTGGATTCATATTTGGGGTGATCGCTCTTTTCAGGCCAAACTCCAGGGCTCTTATCGCAACTGGGCGGTTTTTGAAAAAATTTCCAGATAAATGGCAGAGCGTGTTGTTGAACCTTTCCCGCGATTACTTTTTTTTCTTTCTCCCCTTTCCGACCGTGCCCAGAAGCGCAGGGGACCCGAGGCGATCCTCCTCCTCCTCCGTGTTCTGATCCTTAGATTCTCCAGAACGGGTTAATAAAGAGTCCATAGCATTTATTCTGGGGGAAACCTTCTTTTTGTACCGTCATCCTTCCTCCGTAACACACAACATGAATGCGCACTCATACTGCCCCCCCTTATTCTCTATCGCGGCAAGCGCTTGCACTCACACACACGCGGGCGCGCGGCCCCAACACATGCACATTCCCATTCCACAACAGTGGGTACAGACAATCCCGACTCCAATGCCTTCTTAAAATGAGAAGATTGTAATTGTGCTGCTCCTTCGTGAAAATAAATTTAATATTACAAAAAGAGCTCCGCTTTTTACAACACTGTTGTTGACATCCATTGTTAACGTTTGCTCCGCAAACAACAAGTGACGTCGTTCACCGTTGAGTATTCTTCTGGCTTCTGCGCATGCGGGTCTCGTTTGGGTCGTGTCACGGTCACACTGGAGATCACAAAAGTTCGGATTTACTTGGAAATGTGAACGGTCTAGCAAACAAATCAGATTTTTTCAAAAAATCCGAATTGAGCATTAAGCCCTGCAGTGTGAATGTAGCCTTAGATGACCCCACCCTTACATTGACGTGTTCTCCCTACCATGACAAAGGTGGAAAGATTTCATGTAATCCATGGACGTCAAGATCCCAAATCATTGAAGAAAAAAGGTTCAGAGTACTGTCTAGTGGGTCTAGATCAGGGTTTTTCAACCAGTAGTGTGCCGTGGGAGATGGTCAAGTGTGCCGTGGGAAATTGCCCTCATTAATCATTAACTGATCTAAAAACATTTTCCATCTCCAGGAAATCAGCTCTTTGTTCATCCAAACAGGCCCTGATAAAACACTGAGTAGTTAGAAAAAGTAATTTTAAGATCTTTTATATTCCTATGTGTTTATTTGATTCTATTAAAGACATTTTGATAAGAATGACGGTACCGCGATATACCTGCAGCTATAGCAGTTTGCGGAAAAGTCCCGCCCCTTTAACTTTCTCCGCCAATCATTCTTGAAGGCTTAATCACATGTCATCAGTCGGACCAATCAGAAGTGCTTCAAGTCTTCACTTCCTTGTTCTTATTTCTGCTCATAAAGTCTCTCAGTTCCAACAAAATTAACAGCTAAAGCTCGTCTTTAGTGGTGTAGCTTTCCACAGAGTCCGGTGTCAGACCGTGGAACAAGTGCACAAAACAATGAAGCTCAGAGACGCTAGTCTTTCTGCCCTTTTTTGGCAGTTTTCACACTACATCTCCCATGATGCATTGGCTTAAAGGGCCAGTGTCCCAGCGCACAATGAGTCGTCCTCGTGAAACGTCTTGAAACCACAACGAACAAAAACAGTTTAAAAAATTTCTAATTTAACTTTTATTTCATCACTTAGAAAAAACAGCCGCAACTTCCTGCTTTTTTGGCCGCAATTATCACAAAATGCACGTGAGATTGCGAAGGGGGGGGGCTGTTGATCAATACAGTCGCTAACAATGCTGCCACACCTGTCTAACAGCAGGATTAGCACCTATGTCCTTTCTTTGTGGACTTTAACCCTTGTGCTATCCTGGGTACTTTACCATTGGGTGTTGGGTCATCTAGACCCACCAGACAGCGCTCTGAACCTTTTTTCTTCAATAATTTGTGACCTTCACTGGTGTCCAAGGATTACATGAAATCTTTCCACCTTTATCCACCTTTGTCATGGTAGGGAGAACACGTCAATGCAAGGGTGGGGTCATCTAAGATAGCACAAGGGTTAAAGACCCACACTGATGAAAATGCATTTTTTGGTGTTTTTAACATGTTCTTGAGGCATTTTTCTGATGATGGAGGACATATTGAAAGAAAATTAAGC
Organism: Oryzias sinensis; assembly: GCA_037389245.1. Classification (NCBI taxonomy): domain Eukaryota; kingdom Metazoa; phylum Chordata; class Actinopteri; order Beloniformes; family Adrianichthyidae; genus Oryzias; species Oryzias sinensis. The sequence goes on from CM074504.1 coordinate 14,954,220, forward strand.
TTAAAAATTCAATTTCTGAGTATTTCTTTATTTAAATCGTAAATCAGGACCAAAATATACACTGGACAGGATGGATAGCCCCAATATAGTTCAACATTTTTAGTGCAGCATAATGTTAAGTGTGAGGGACTGTAAGCTAGTGGGAGAGAGTGTAAACAGAGAGCTCTTAGTTATGAGTGACTGAGGGGGGCGGGGTTGCATTCCACAAATGGTCTTATCCACAACTCAGTTCTCATGAACTCCTGCCGCTCTGCTAATACAAATCCTAGAAAACGACACAGGTTTATTGATTTGAGCTAAAAACAGCATGAAAATAATTAAAATAATTTTTTTCTTACCTTTTTTCAATAGATCAAAAGATGATCTGGGTGAAACTTTAAGACCAATCAGTGACGAAACATGATTAGGAATTGTTTTAAAAATCAAATCAATCAAAATAAAAATGGAGATTTCTTTTTTTTCTAAAAAAAATTGTTGATGCATTACTCATATTTTAAAGTATGCCATGTGTGAGCTTTTAAATAAAGCAAGAAAATATATTTTGGTTCTTTGAACATGTTTTTATCCTGCTGTGTGGGAGTTTAGGAACTTTATGAGCTGGGAGCATATTCATTTTATTTAATCAAATTAAGTAACAGTTTAATCTCCATAACTAACTGAATTTTCTAGTTATTTTCCACGTCTTTTTTATGCAATATATAAAAAGACTAACTTTAAACAGAAACCTTTCTTTTAGTTATTGTACTAGTTACACCAGATTGTAGGGTTATGGAGAGAAAGGCGATTGGTCAAATGAGCTGATAGGAAGTTTTTCAAGTGAACTGCTGTTATTTATGTTGGTGTATGTATAGCAGTCTTTGTAGAGTGAAACACCACACACAAATCAAACTTTATTGACAGTAAGTCTTGACATTGTTCAGATGTAACACATAACATATGGTGCTGTGGGAAAGCGGCAGGGCGGTCAACCCCTGATTGTAAGATTGCAGGTATGATTCCCGCCTTCACGCCCATCCGTCGAAGTGTTCTTGGGCAAGACACTGAACCCTACCCTGCCTCTGGTGGAAGGTTGGCGCCGGTGTTCACCACACATTCACACATTCACCACTGTGTGAATGTGTGTGTGACTGTGTGAATGGGACTGTGACTGTAAGGTACTTTGGGGCTTCAAGGAAGGTAGAAAGCCCTGAACAAGTCAATACCATTTACCATATGAAGCCCAGTAGGTATCATCATGTAAGTACCCATAATGCTCCAACAATTCATCAATCCGCGCAGCTTTGTAGTTTACAAAGCATGATTAAAACATTTGGAGAGATTTTTGAACGTCGTGTACCACAGAAAATCAGTTCCAGGTGAGTACGAGCAACCAGGCTCACTGCTGATTTTATGGGAAAATTAAAGGATTTTAAGTGTCTAATGGTCCAAAAAATGCAATAAGTAAAAAGGGGAAAAATGTATCAAATAAAACAAGGATGAAATCAAAAAAATTCTCAGTTTACTCTTCTCCCCTGCAAAAATGACAGCTTTTACTTTTATTTTTCGTAGGAAGGTACGAGCATTTGACCTTCACAGAGAAGTAATCAAATTCCCCGCAACATAAAAACATCTCCAGTGCTTTTTTAAATGTCTGAGCTCACCGTAAAAGTGTTAAACTCAAACATCTTTCATGCGAAAAAGAGAAATAAACTCCTTGTGCCATCAAGAAATCCCAGCGCCATCTGGTCACCCTTCTGGAAAAGAGCTGCTGCTTTCTAAATCGCTTTGATTGCAGCCCACTTATTTATTACATCAATGCCATGTTCCCGCTTCTTTCTCCATTCCTGTGACTGCTGATCAGTGAACACCTCCACTCTCATCATGTGGCAGACAGCCAGTTATAATACAATAGCTGATCTTCAAAGCTACAATGCATACCTGGGCATCATCGCTGATTTTCCCATTTTCGCTCTTCCATTCACCAAGCTTGCCTCTTCTTTCCCCATCGCTGTGTAGAGCTGGAATGAATCACCTGCCACTGCAACAATCCTCCAAGTCTCTTATTACCCATCTTCCCCCTCTTCTGCAGACGCATCTCTTTGAACAAAAGCCCTTCTATCCATCCAACCTCCACCCCACCCCTGCTCCTCTAGCTCTATTCATGGCTCATTTCTTCCCTTCAATGGTCTTGACTCCTGTGTTTCTGTAATAGCCAATTTGATTTTTCCTTCATTGAAGGCTTGATCAATGCTTTCTCTGGGAAATGCTCGGCAGACATGAAAGAGGCAGAATTAGAGCAGTCTGTTAGAGGATCATTCAGCTTCACATCTGAGGCTGCAGCGCGTTCAGATGAATGCGCTGGGGAGGCTTTTACGAAAAAATGCAGCTTCTAAAAGTCCTCCAGGTGGAGTAGCAACAGGTACGTAAAATAATCCTTTCAATAAGACACTTAGATCGGTGTTATTCTGAGGTTGTGTTCGTTTAAAGCATGCACCCACACAGGCGGTTGACCAATACCGTTATTGGGTCATCTGGGCCCATGGAGGGTCGTAGAGAGGAGCGACCGGATCATAGGGGGTCTTTTACTGTACGAATGGGTTTGATAAAATGTTTGTTAAGCTAATGTAAGTTGCACATGCTTATGAGGTACACATGATGCTGTCCTACCACCTTGCGTCACACTTTAATCATTAATTGAGTTTGAATTGTGAATTGTGTATTATTTCTACTTAATTGCTTGAAATAAACCATTTCAAATCAAATCAAATCAAATTAATAATGTGGTCCCTTCTTGAATGCTGGGGCGGGCAGCTCCAGGATTTTTTCTCTGCTGTTGCTTAAGAGTTGCTAAGCTGCTGTAAGGAGTTGTTTTTTTTAGGTAAAATTACATTTCCAAGAAGGTGTCACGGGCGAGGGTGGCTCAAGAGCCGGTTGGACCCAAACGCAGAGGCGGAGGCACACGGTTCAAGGGCAAGGGGTTTAATAGAAACAAAAAGAGCTGCAGAGCAGGATGACAAAACAAAACTAAAACTTACTGTGGCATGGCGAGGGACAAGGAACAAGGCATGAATACCATAACAGGGGTAAGGCAGAGGCAAGACTTATATACAGACAGGGCAGACAAGACACAGGTGAACACGATCAGGGCAGATGGGGACCAAAGGAAGTAAAACTCAAGAAACAAGACAAGACAGGAAACCTTTCAAAATAAAACAGGAAACAGAACTTAACCATGACAGAACAAGACAGAAAGCAAAAACCAAAACAAAAGAAACTCAAACCATGACAGAAGGAAAGTAACCAGTTTTACATTTTTGTCTTGTCAAAAGACTGCACTTTAAAACGTGTTAACTGTCAAGGTCAGAAGAAAGAGAACCAAGTGTTGAAGAGTGGTAGGAAAACAAAAAGTAATTTATGTAAGAGGGGCTGTTGAGAGTCTATAGAGGTACCAGCGACAATCGCCTGTTCTTCGCCGTGCAGCAAATTTGCGGCTTGAGCATAAAAAACTGCACTTTTGATGGCCAAAACGGTGTTCTTTACCTGGCAATTTATGATTCTTTTAGCTTGCTATAGCTCGACGCCTGTCCAAACATGTGTTCATTAGCTTGATGTCCCAGCCGCGTGTGGGAGGAGCTACCACCAAATGTTTTCAGCCTGATTGCTACATGGAGCGGTGTCTGTGTGTATCTCATTCCAATACATGGAAGACACGAAGGCTGTTTAGAGCAGTGACGTGCGGGGAAGGTTGTGGCTGGTGAGGCGCTGACTCTTTCAGAGTCTGATTTACAAACAAATGAGAGGCCTATACGCCTCATTTTAGAATGGGAGAACATTTTATGTACCACACATCATATTTCAAATTAGTCACAAACAAAATACTAAAAATTAGTTTCTGACTTACCTGTCTTGCCTCCTTACAAGTATTTTTTTAGCAATATAATTTACTGGTTCTTATTAAATAAACTAATAAAGAAACGCGAGCTACCCACATATTTCGGGCCCTACGTACAAAACGGGTGGTGATTGAACACGCATTTTATGTTAAACTAGGTCAAACTTTAACAAATCAACGACTCACATATGGTACTGATGTAATGAAGCCGTCCCCTTTAATTCAGGGTAGTGCCAACTGTTTGAAAAATGTACGTTCTTGAACGCAAGTCACATGCTCGGTGTCTGCAGCTTGAGGCTTAACCCACAAGATGATAACGGCTCCTGTGTTCAGTAAGTAAACCATCTTCAGTAATCTACACTCATCTTAAAGCTCCATCAATTGTTCACTGGATTCCACAGTTTTCTTTGTTTTCTACATCTAGCTCAAAGTGTATATAGCAGGGGTGTCAAACTCATTTTCACCGAGGGCCACATCAGCATAGCGGCTGTCCTCAAAGGGCCAGATATAACTTATAAATGTAACTAAATGTAATGAAAAATAAATGTAACTACTCCTTAATGTTAAATAACTCATTATTTATTTACTATAACTTTTTAAAGTGACAATTCCAGTTGCATAGAAAACCTATATTTGCTTGTTACTCTAGCATAAATCCTTTTAAATTAGATTCTGTCAGGTTAGGTTATATAGACAGTGTATAAGTCCTAATGTATAGTTGCCCAATAAATACACACCAATTTGTAATATTTATTCTGAGAAATTAAAAACTTTTATGCTCTTGCGGGCCACATAAAATGACACGGCGGGCCACATTTGCCCCCGTTTGACACATGGTTTATAGGGTCAACTTCCTGTTTTATTTAAAAAAAATAAGCTCCTTGTGGTTTTTTTTAAATGTATTTCCTGTGTGTATCCCCCTTTTTTAACCACACTTTTGTCTAGTTAACACTTATGCTATCCTATGACCCCACCCTTGCATTGACATGTTATTCCTACAGTGATTTCATGTAATCCATAGACAACAGTGAAGATCACAAATCATTGAAGAAAAAAGGTTCAGATGAAGTTCTTGTGGGGTCATCTGGAACCCACAAGAACTCCATCACTATATTTACCTTATCAACTGTGTGTATAAGTGGCTCCTTGCTGGAACTTTCCTCAAATTTCTGTCCATTATTTGATTCCCGTTGTGTACTCTAGCTAGCATTTAGTCTTTTATCATTTTCTTGGTATTCTTCATCAGCAGAACTATTTGTTGGTTTGGTTTAGCTACCTCTTCATCAACACAGCCTGCATTTTGATCCTGATCCTGTTCTCTAAGTGCTTAAGTCCTGGTAGATAATACTGTGATGATGGAGGTGTTGGACTGCTCTCCAGCAAATTCCTTGATTGACAGCAGTACTCCTGAACCTTTCTGATTTATCGCTGAAAAGGATTAATGTTGCTGCTGCGTAAAAACATTGTTCTGCTTGCTTTTGTGGCAACAGACTGCAGTGATGAGCTCTGCATCACACGCCACAGCTAATAATTCGGCTGCTCCCCGTTATTCTGAAGAACGGGGACGGGTGGTCCCTGCAGATGATCACAGAGCGAAACTCTTCTGCTCTGTGATCCATCCATGCTAGAACCAATTACCCAACTTTGCACACACAGCAGCTTGACACCAAAATTTTAAAAAAGCTTTAAAACGGACCTTTTCACAAAAAATACATTTAAGCAGTGAAGCTACGTTCACACGGAGCAAGTGACGAGCATTCAACAATGCTCAACGTGCATCCTGGACTGTCGCTACCCAGTACTAGCGCATGTCTGCCATCGAGTCCCTGATTGGTCAAAGTTTGATCTGGTTTAACTTTGGATGCGCATTCAATGGACAAGCGTTTTGTACGCACTGCTCAAAAATGATTATGAAAATTTGCATAGCCATATTTAAATGCTGAAGCCCAAAATTCGCGTTTACACGCGTTTACATAAACTTATTATTGGAAGTGGCCGCTTGAACACGTGTCGCCGGCGAAGATGTGACGGTAGCTTAACATGCCTAAGGGATTTTTCCCAGCACTTAACTTGGAATGTGTTAACCTTATAGTTCCCATTTGTTATGCATCTCATTTTAAAGGTGGCTTTGAATTTTATGTCAAAAACTACTTAACCTAGAAGTGCATTTTATTATGTCTTCAGTTTTTGGTTCAAATCTTTAACAGTTTTGATTTATTGTAGCTCTCTTTACCATTAATCCTTGCATAAATCTTTATAGGCCTTCCCTATCAATGTCAAGTCCTTAAAATACTTATTTTTAGTATGTGTTTGCTAAAATTAAAATGCAAACTAAACCAACCTTACAATAAAAAAGGTGTTTAGCTTTAAACCTCTTTAACGTTTAGGCTTTTTCTGCATGATTCCTTTAAAACAAAAATCACCTAAATCTTTGAAAAAACACAAAATAACCTGAAAAATATGAACAAAACAAATGTTAGTAAATCCTTAAAAGTAACAAATGACCATCAGTAAGATTTCATGTATCAGCTGCCCCTCTGGTTTTTCAAATAAAAAAACAACAAAGTGTCCGTCTCTGCTGGCTGAACGGCGGGACGACGGTGAAGGACGAGTCAGTCCATCGATGTGTTTGGCCCTCGGGGTTCAGGAGGACCTGCTTTGGCAGAGTGTGATAAGAGCGGCCCCTATGGACACCAGGAGGTTCCTTTGGAAGGGTGGATGTGTGTGTGTAGGGGGGGCTTTTAAGGTCAGACTCACAATAGAGTTTGTCAAAACCAATAAGAACCTGAAGGAGACGAGTAAACGAAGACGAGAGCAGACATCTGAATGCAAGTCAAGGCCTCCTTCCTTCTCCCTCCTCCTGTGGTCTCTACATGTTTTACCCCCACCTCACCATCTGGGGCTCCCTTCAGATTGACTAGCTGTCTGATAAGAGCTACAATTACATTGATTAGGTGTAGGGCCATCTTTACCGTCTGTCCCCCTCCTTCCTTTCCTCCAGTCCTCAGCTGACTATAGCTTCTCTAACCACTGCAGGTGCTGAGATCCAAGCTTGGGACAAATACACACTGAGAAAACACACATTTTGAAGGCTGTAAGACATGGGAGTGGGAACCTGATATGACAAGTTTGGAAAACCTTTAACCATTTTTGCATAAATTGACTACGAGGTGTCATGAGTTTTGATGATGGACAGCCCCATCCCAAAGTCCTCTCCCTCTGCTTCTTCAAGAGGAAGGTGCATGGGCGGTTGTCTCCACAACCCATATCGCATCCATTGTCTCCTCAGCCGCCCACGCGGTAAGCTTGCCTAGACTGCCGGTACCCTTTTAGCTGCCTCAGGAGTCCCACAAGCCAGTCAGGCTGGGTAGGACTAGGGGCAGAGAACACGGTTCCATCGTGAGCTATAAAATCTATCATGTTTCTTTGGAACTTACAAAACACAATATAAACTTGACTGATGTCTCATTTGAAACTAATAGGGTTTGATGAGACAAATCTCTTCCGGGTTTGGGCCATCCCTAAAATCTTCCACCGTTGATGCTTGAATTTATTCCAATTATGAAAAAAAAACAAAGCTAAAAATGTTTTTGCTCTCAAGTAGAGGCTAAATTAGGTTAAGTTTGGAGCGGTTAAAGTGTATTTGCATCAGGCCATGTCAAGGGATTAAAGAATAAAACCGTCCAAAACCTCAAACTTTCTTTCCCTGGAACTAAGGGGCTAAGTTTAGTTGCTGACAAGCAACCCCACACTATCATACTCCCTCCAACAAACTTCACACAACGCGTCCCAGCAACAAACCTAAAACCAGACTTGGCTATTGGTTTGCCAGAAGTTTGGTTCATCACTCCAGAGAAGGCATCTGCTTCAGATTCCAAAAGCGGTGTGCTTTAACCCACTTCATCCCAGGATTTGCATTGAATGCAAAAGCTAAAAAATTGGAATCCTATTCCATAAAGTTCAACACTGAAGCCAAACACATGAAGTTTGGAGGTTTGAAGTGAGCAAGTCTTTGAGAAAGTTGATCCATTCCTCATTATCCACTTTCTACTTACACAGTAGAAATTCACTTCATGACTGGAATTGTTGTCCTATCGAGAACCTCGCTGGACTTTAGAGAACATTTCATTCTTCTATAGAAGTAGTCTTTAGGTGTTTATGTCCCTTTGACCATGAAAGGGATTGAAATTCCGTTTGTTTGAGGGATGAGTGAATACTTTTGTCATCATGGTGTATTTGCTTTATCCATAGTGTGATTTTGGTGGGACATCCCATCCATGTGATTGTCATTGCCTTTGTTCTCATGAGCGAACCCACAAGAGACATTGGCCTGTCTTTTAGCCTCTTTGACTGGCCTAGATTTGACATGACATCTGTTGCTGTTTCTGCATGCTTGCTGTCATTCAGATCTCCTGCCAATGTTCACAAACGAAGCCTCAAGACGTTGGGGAGCTCCTGGGAAGCTCAGCTGCCACACTAACAGTGTACTGTAGCAGAGGAAGTGGCGCTGGTGGAGTGCATGGGTGGTAGCTGGGCTGAAGGGGGCATACTTTTGAGAACGAACCTCCACCAATAACAGTCAAAGAAAGTCACAATCTGACAGCTCGGAACGTAAACCTCATTTGACGTTTGCGAAGTCTTTCAGTGGCTGAAAAAACACATCATAAAGGGACAACCTTTTACTATTTTTACATGTGTTGGCTTTTGTTAAGTATTCTGGTCTTAAATCATAACTTCTCCTACTTTTTTGCTTGGAAACACAAACAACAAAGTCCAGTCCAACAAAAAGAGAATATTGTCATTTAAACATCAAATAAACCTCATCAGAGACCGACCTTTCCTCTCCTGAGTCAACACAGAAATACTTATGCATACTGGTATCACAGATTTAGTGCTCCACTTTCTGCTTTCTCAGACATGCAGCTGCATGGAAACTGGCAAGAAGCAGGCAGAGAGCGCACATCACATTTAGTTTCAAGTCTCTGCAGGGGATGTCTGAGTGTTTCAGAACTGATCTGAACATTCTTGTTTGGGTTTAAAGAGCTCCTGAAGGTCTAAAACCCTGATATTTGTGAGAATTGCTCATGGATTTTGAACCTTGAATCCCACTACATAAAGGAATTGACAGAAAATTCATAATTATATGGAATTTCGATGCTTTTCAAACCCTTTGATTAAATCAACATAAACTGCAATATCATTTTATTGTATCAGTTATATTACTTTGGTTGTTTTGGTAAATTTGTACTCAAGAATATTGACATGAGTGTTCAAGAAAAAGTGACTTATTTACCCACTGTTTCAAACTTGATCCACACATTCTTAACATGGTGTAACTGTATTATGAATAACTAATTATCAACAATTTTTTAAGTCTTTCAATACAGCAAATAAGTTATTCTGACTATAAATTTTGAAAATTAACTAAATGTTTTCCCGCCAAAAGTGGTTTTGAGAGGCAGCCATTTTGAAATGACCAGGAAAAGCTCTTCTACTGCCCCCAGAGGAAAGAAGAGGTACTATATATATAAGTTCCATATAATGTTTTTTTAAGGAAAGTTTGGATCAGAAATGCTTATATCAAATATGATAAGAATTGTTAGAAAGAGTTAAGAGCACTGGAATATAGTCTGGATTTACAACACTTAAATCTACTGTCTTGATCTGAATAAAAGTCTCCTTTTCTCCTTTTCATATATTCGATAAGCTGACATTTCTTTTGTAAAAAAAAGAAAAGAAAAAATTGCAGTTGTCTGAATACATATCCGGAAAGAGCATAAAACAGTTATAGAGAAAACAACACAAATTAAAAAAGTTTTATTTCTGTGGTAAAGTTTGCCTAAAACACAGTTTAAATTTGAAATCAGAAATACTATTTCTAGCTTTGAAGCCAAAGTTCTTATAAATTAACACAAAAATTACTTTTTTCTGTTAAGTACATACAATCAGATGCTGATATTTAAAAGTGACGAAAATGTTCCCACTCAAGCATCTTCTGATCTACTTTCAAAGCCTTCTTATGGTCTTTCAATTATTATTTATGTAGTTTTTAGTAAAAATAAAACGTGTTGTTTTCAAGAACATAGTTTAAGCAGAAGTTCTTTAGAAATTTGTCTCTGAGTTGTGGGCGGGACTGTTGGTGTGAAACAACCTCACCTTTCCTTCTCTGTTGCTGGAAAATGTTTGTTTACACACTCTCTGGCTAATTATAGGCCCTCACATCCCCAACCTAACATTAATATTCCAATGGCAAAGAGTACTGGAGCTATCCTGCTGTACAGTTTTGATGCCAGTTCAGACGAGGAGAATAAAGACGTACATGGATCTAGTTGTCTACAAGTGGATGCATCAGACTAGAGTGGAACAGGGACCTTTTGGCCCGCCCAGCATATTTTCTACGTCACAACTACATTCTTTTTCCAACACTATTTTTTTTGTCTGCTCCTGATTCACAACAACTTTAATAAAGAAATACTTAGAAATGCTATGGTAGTCTTAACTTCCTTCATATTTGTGTTCCATCATGAAAAAAATGTCACAACAGCATGTTAAAAACAGCAAAAACACGATTCAAATCAGAGTAGGTCTATAAAAAGTGAGCTGATTATTAGTTACTAGCCTCCAAACTGCCCACAAAGTCAATGTTTAAGGGTTTGAAAATGTACTTACCTTAAAAAATGAACTTTTGGAGGACACAAAGACTTACAAGATGCTAAACGATGTAACTAAATGTTTCAAATCATATCTGAATTCATTGGAACAATTTTTGTTTCCTGGAAACCTTTTGCGTATGTTTAAATTATTACTTTTTCTTTTTGATTAGTCTGCCTGTGTATGTTCGTACCGCTCAGCAGGGGCTGGTTGCGTCTGAACGAGACAGGAAGTGGGCCCAGGCGCTCCTGCCGCTGACTCAACACTCTGCTCAGGTGACCTGTGTGCCGCAGGCTGCCCACAGTCACGCTGTGCAAGTACACCGGCTCCACAAAGTGGCTCAGCAGCGCTCCCTGCAGGCCCAAAATGTTCCATCTAAGAACAAAAAAAACAGAGAAAAAAAGAATACGGTTATGTGAGGACAGGTGGGAGGAGAGACAGAATTAGAGGGTGGGCAGAAAGAAGAGAAAGCCTCAAAGAAAGGTGGAGACAATTTGATCATTATCTTGATGTGGGACGTGATGAATAACAGTCAATGACTGACGGCACCAACACACACACACAATCACACATCCTCTCCTCCAGAAACAGCCCTCATAGCCAACACCAACACAGCCAAAGGTCAGCACATCTGCAGTCATTCCATGGAACAACACATTAGCATGTGTACATTCATCAGAGCCACAGAGGTTAATGCACTGCACAAGGCTGCAGGAGAGCCTCCTTCGATTTGCTCGCTGATCACCTCCAGGTTTGTTTAGGAAGATCCACAAGTGACACAAAATCACTCTGAGGCTAATCTAAGCAGCCACACCCACGCCTGACTCCGATCATTTACCAGAGGGCTCAGATCCCCCATGTTTACCCCTCAGATACTCAAATGAAATGGATGACTCTCATTATCTGTTCACTGACAAAACAGGATGTTTGCTGAGCATCTCACCGAAAGCCATTTTTTAAACCAAAGCTCTGCAAATCATCTCTTTGGTTAATCAATGTTTCCTTATCTCTGATCTAATTATATCTGCACCCTAATAACAGCCACCTGCTTTACCTGCAATAAGACAGAAAATATAGATCCACAAATAAAGGAGCAGCTTTTATCTGGGAGAACACACACACACACACACACACGTCAGTTCTGCAAATAACTGAAACTGTTTGTGCCGAAATATTAATTTACTCCCAAAGCGACACCGTGAACAGAAACATCTTCTAATCTCATGCAAGAAAAGACAGCCATCTGGCTCAGGAGGGGGACGCTGAAGAGAGGGGAGAGTGGAGACCTCTTCTTTCTCTCCCTCTGCTGCTGCATCCATCGCCTCCTTCCTTCCCTCCGTCAGTAAATGCCGAACCATTAAAGTAATGCGTTCATCTGCATAAAAGTGCGATGGAAGCGGGAACATCATCGTTATTTGAAAGCCATTTAGGGCCCTCAATTAAGTCCAGCTGTCAAGTGCAAGTCAAATATTTGCAAAGAAGTTTTAGTGGGGACATCTCCGGAAAACAAAGCGGCGATGGAAACTACAGCCGCGGATGCATGTGACGGGAGCAACGATCCGGACGTTCCCTCCGGTCACATCTGAAGTAACTAAAATAAAGAGCAGGAAATGACGGGAGGGAGGAAATAAAGGAAAAGTGATGGGACGATGGTAAAGGGCAAAAAGGGAATCTGCAGCAGCGTGTGAATGTGTGTGCACTGGCTCCTCTCAGTTACGCCCACTCTCCTGACCTTGATAAACTGGCCCTCAGTGACCCACTCACTTTAACGATGGCCACCGATCACTTACAGCGATAAAAAAAAAAAAAAAGCACAGACTGCCCTCTTAGAAAAGGGGAAAGGATGGCGGGAGAGAAGAAAAGCGGGATGTCCCTTCTCCCTCCCGCCGTCACTCTATTTTTTTGTCAAGTAATTGCTTTCACCCCTGTTGGTGACCTGGGTAGATTTAATCACACCGTCTCCAGCTCGGGCCAACTGAATCAAATTGGTCAAATTAACAGCAGCTACACGGGAGAAGGGTTCACCTTTTGCTTTGCACCCTTTTTCCTGGATGTCCTCCTTGCGTTTTGCTCTGTTTGCACCGGTCTGGTCACAAAAACGCCTCAAGGTTCAGGCCTGCACGCCTGAGTTGGCACGCCGCAGTGCTTGCTAAGCTCAATTCAAAGCTCTCCCGCGGAGATTTAATCTCAGCCAAAAGAAGAAAGTCTACGTTGAAATAATTTTTCAGATCTTTCATGGAGTTTGACTTTCAACCTAGATGTGCGGACATTTTATTACTAAGTTGGATCCTTGATGCAACAGAGTTGTAGAATGCCAAAAAAAAGTCGATTAATCATTTAACACTGGAGCTTTATCAGAATCAGCATGTGATGTGCGTTCGAAAACGCGCTGGTTCTTAAACGCGCTTGTAGCATCAGTTTTCACACTGGACTGTATCTACAGTTGGAAGAGTCTTGGTGCAAAATGTCGGAGCGATGCAAATCCTGCAAATCTTGCTCCAGGCTTTTTCTTTCACAGCTCTATGCGGATACATGAAAGACTTGGTGTCATATTTTTCTGTTATGACACAAACCGCAGCTATTCATTTCTCCTTCATGATTCATTTTTTGACAGTTGGCACTTCCGTGTTTGGAAAAGGACTCTACCAATACGACACTACCAAATCCAAGTCCCTGATTAGTCAAAGTTCAACCGGCTTAACTTTCATCACGTGTTCAATGGTGGCATGTCTTGTATGTAAAACCCGAAAATGGACTATGAAATTGCGCAGCGACACATGAACGCGACAGTTTTGAATGCCGAAGCCCTTTTTATTGGAAGTGGCGTTTCCAAGTCCGCTGTGTGAACGTAGCATATCGATGGAAAGTTGCTTTTCTCTGCATCACAATCCCTTGGAATTACATTAATTGCATCCCTTAGCAAAAAGTAGTACACTTGAATTCTATTTTATTAAGTATACTTGAGTATAAGTATAATTATGGCAAGTCTACTAGACCATGTACGTTTAGAGGAAGTATAGTAAACTGAATACTTCTTCAGACTAAATGGAAACATGTTGAGTTTACAATTTATCAAAAGTATATAAAAGCTATACTGCCTTACTTTTACTTTAGACTAAGGGTGTATTTAGACTGGGAAAACTGTTTGTTCTGGACCGAGTCCACTTAGTTTGGTCTGGATTGAGTCCTAAACCTTGAGTTGGGTCTCTATTCAGACTGTCATCAGGGAGCCACTCAGCATTAAGGGTTTGATAGGGGGGTTAAGCCACCAAATGGTTTCTGAACACAGCTGTGTCTGCAGCTCCCCGCTCCCCCAAGGGTGGGGATTTAGATGCAAGGCAGCTAATAGGACTTTTACCCTGACAGCTTTGAAAAAATATGGATTTACAATAAAGTACAGTGGGTCTAAAGTGCGAATCACATCAATAAATCAGTCACACAAAAACTGATCAAGACCACAATGACAATTAAAAAAGCCAAGCAAATAAGATTCCAGAAACAAATGAAAAACAAATGAAATGAAACAAATGAAAAAAATGTTCTGAAAACCAAAGGTGATTTCAAATCCAATGAAATCAAAATGAAATGCGGAAAAATGAAAGAAAATAATAAACCGCTAAAGGTAGATATTGTGGGACATCACTGATTGATTGAACCTCACTAAACGTTTGCAGTGGGTGTGGCCAGACGCTCAAAAAAGTCATTTCTGTCAGAAGATACTGTCATGGTAAAAAAGTTCTGGTTGACTAACAAACGTCATCATCCATGTCATCCACATCGTTTTTATTGTAATCAGTGATAATAATATTAAACTTTTCTAATTTCAGTTTACTTTTTTGGCTTCTGAATTTCTGTTTTGCTTTTTAATTGTTGTGGTGATCCTTAACCTTTTTGCAGTGAATGATATAATGTGATTGGCACTTCAGGGCCACCGTATAAAGTGTTAGCAAACCTCTAAGAACTGATGAGACTACTATTTCATATTAGTATTCATATCACACAATTTGACATATAAATAAATACGACTTCAGAAAACCTCTCATTTCATCTTGAATGTCTAATCTTATATCTTGAACAGCATTTTGGTTGTTTAAATTAGATGAGAATCTCTTTGGGCGAAAAAGGTCGATATATAACATTTGATTATGTGTGGAGATCTATTTTATAATTCATTCATTTCTTCTCACCTTACAGTTTGTTATCTCTTCCATTTTTTTTTTTATTTACCTTAGGAATTCAGATCTAGAATTTCCTCACAAACTAAAGGCCGGGGAATCCCAGAGGTGAGAGTCATTATGCATATTGGCCTGTGTGTGCAGCTGCAGAGAAACTCCCAGCGTGAACTCACTCCTATCACATCAAGATGGTGTGAAAGTGGAGCTGAGGGAGCAAAATACCTCCATCACCAACCTGTGGATCGTCTTAACCTGGTTTCAGGGTGCATACAGCTCCCTGCTATATTCCAGTTTCCTTTGATCAGAGCACAACACTGGATTTTACCTGAACTTTGCTGCTTTGGAAAAAAGTTCATATAAATTAAAAAGTAATTCAACTTATATGAACTTATATTTTATTCACTACGCAGTCAAGCCTGAAAATCTAGAGATTACAACACAGATGTAATTAATCCTCTAACTGATCAAAGTGGGATTACTAAATAAGACCCTTCATGGAAAATCAATTGTGGCAAACACTACAACACCAATGAACAAGGTAAATATCAGGCGAGCCGCCACTCATCTCATAACGTATATTTTAAAAGGCTTTTCTCAAACTAGACTCTCATGACAGTCTTCTAAAATCCCTCACTGCTTAGTTTATTTTTATTTTTCTAAAGAGATTTCACATTCATGGAGTGATGTGTGTTTTCTTTTCAAATGTCAGCGACGATAACAGAATTTTAAGTCGGAAAATGAGGTTTTAACTTTCCAAAGTGGCACACGGAAAGTGAAGAAAGCAGCAAAGGCAGGACTGTAAATGTCACGGCACATAATAGATTTACAGATAGACTCCTAAAAGAAATGTTCAAAGGAAGGCTTTGATTTGGACCAAAACGTAATAAACTACGATGGAGGAGGGTGACAGGACTCGCCTTGTGAGCTTGTCAGTGCAGGACATGGTGATGAGCTGCTCGCCCTGCAGGACGCCGTCCCACGTCTGGACGGGCCCCCTGCATCGGGCCGGCACCGTCCCTTCGCCCGACTCGATTTTGGTCCGCAGGTGGCACCGGTGCTTCCTCATAAGGTGTCTGCTGCTGTGCACTGAAGATAGAAAGGAAGTTTCACCTACAGATGGATTTTTTAGCAACCTAAATACTTGTTTTATACATTTCAAACATAAACATTTTTGGGATAAAACTATCAAAAGTAGACATAATTTTTTTATTAATAGCTTTTTATAAAATCC
This sequence comes from Oryzias sinensis, assembly GCA_037389245.1. Classification (NCBI taxonomy): domain Eukaryota; kingdom Metazoa; phylum Chordata; class Actinopteri; order Beloniformes; family Adrianichthyidae; genus Oryzias; species Oryzias sinensis. The sequence goes on from CM074504.1 coordinate 14,970,148, forward strand.
TGCAGGATAATCTAGTGCGGATTACATTTCTTGCCGGGCTACAAAGACCAAGCAACCCTTTTTTTTTTTAAAGTTCTACATTCATTTTCATTAAAGGAAATGTTATTTAGTCAGCAGTAGTGCTGAAAGAGGCCAAATAATGGGATGTCAGAAAAAAATCATTTCCATAAATTGTGATTAAATGAGAGTGGTTTAATAAAGCGGATTATAACAGAAAGGAAGGCCTGCTGTCTTACAGTCAGTGGAAATTTCATAGGGCGAGTTGAGCCTCCCGTCACCACACGGCGATGTGCTGATGTACAAGTGGAAGTGGACGTCGTCTCTGAGCCTGTAGCTGCGCTCTTTGTGGCGTACGAATATCGACTCCTCCCAGTCCTCCATCCTTTTACTTTGACAGCGGAAAAACAGAAAAGGCAACAAGAAGGAGGGGGACTGATGAGAAAGGCAGCCCCATTCATCACAGCGCGGGAAATGGATTTCCACTTTTCTTTTCCAATGATGAAGTGAGGCAGAGGCGGGGAGAGATGGACACCGGCTCTCTCTCTGACCACAACTCATTCCGTTGTGCCGGAGCGACTCCTGTACATTAGTCAAGCTGTCCAAATAACTCAGTGGAAAAAGGGGAAATAAGGCCCCCCTTTTCTGAAAACTCATGAAATCTGGACCCTTGTAGTGATTTAAAACACAAATGAGAGCAGTAAACATTTAAAGAATGACATTAGTTCGAACACTTTTAGTGGCAGGGAATTTAACTGCTGAATAGCAACAGCTTACAGTTTGGTGCGACTTTCACAATAAAAGCTGAGCAGATTGGGGTTAGAATAGACAGAAAATGGTGATTCATTTTATAGCGTTTGCTTTGCTTACACATGGCCTTCTTAAGCTACGTTCACATCTGCTGTGGCAACTCGTGTTCGAGCGGCCATGTTCAACAAAAAGTCTACGTAAACGTCCGTACAGCCGCATTTTGGGCTTCTGCGTTCAAACCTCTTGCGTTCATGTGTCACTACGCAAGTTTTTAAGTTTGTTCTTTGGCTCCACGTACAAACCGAAGCGTTCACTGAACACATGCTAATAGCTCAAACAGCTGAACTTCTGACTGCTTGATTGACAAACAGCTGAACTCTGACCAATCAAATTCGGTAGTGGCAGTAAGACCCAAGAGCCAACCATTTGAAAGATTGATCACGGAGGGGAAATTATTAATTGTGGTTTATGTCTGGCTGGAATTGGGACAATTTCTGGGAAATCGGAGTCCCTGATTGGTCAAAGTTTTAACACATATTCAGTAGTTGCACTTTTTGCACGTTAGCCCAGAAATTGGTCTTAGAAGTGTATAGCTACGTGTGAATGTGAGAGTTTTGAAAGCAAGTGTCCGAAATGTACATTAACATAGACTTTTCTATGGAAGTGGTCGCTGTTTTTGAGGCCGGTGTGAACATAGCTTGATTGGGGGGGGGGGGGGGATTGATTGATTTTACAAAAACGATGTAAAACTATAAAATGAATTGATTCAGTAGGGGTGGGATTATATGAGCTTACTTTTTCCCAGTCCTTTTGAAGCAATAAATCAAGCTCTACTTGACTTTAGTTAATGATCACTGTTTTTAATTAAGCATATCTTATTTAAGTGTCTTTTTTTGTTTTATTTTCTGTCTTTATAATCTATGCATTTCATCATTTCTGTAATGAGTTTGACAAATCTGTGTCAGTTCTTTATTGCTTTGACCACAATGCTTGAAATAAATCATTCATTCATTCATCTTCTTCCGTTTATCCATTTTGGGATCACGGGGCTGCTGGAGCCTATCCCAGCCACTTGTGGGCGAAGGCAGGGGGACACCCTGGACAGGTCGCCGGTCTGTCGCAGGATAGAATGTCCACAATCACACACCCATTCACTCTCACTCTCACACCTATGGACAATTTAGAGTTGCCAATTAACCTATGAAGCATGTTTTTGGACAGTGGGAGGAAGCCGGAGACCCTGGAGAAAACCCATGCATGCACGGGGAGAACATGCAAACTCCACACAGAAATGTCCCCCATTGATGTTGTGATTTTCATGTCCCCCAGCCGGGACTTGAACCGGGGGCCTTCTTGCTGTGAGGCAAGAGCGCTAACCACTGCGCCACCGTGCAATAAATCAATAAATCAATTGTTAAGTACCATATATTCTGCACTTTATTAAATGCCCTAATTTTTTTTTGAAAACACTCTATAAGATCACAGAGTGGTCCACAATCCTTAGCGAATGTTGTTCAAGTTTGCCCATTTTTCACCTGCAAACAGCCATATTCAGGCTACTGCATAAGCTAGCTACATATAGAATAGATAGATACAAAAATGATAGAAAAACTAAACAAACTAACAAAACTAACTTGCAACACTAAAAACATGTATTTATTTATTTGCTTCTTTAGGATAAGAACCAGCAGAACCAACACAAAGATCATAATGACTTTACTTGAATCTTCTGCTGTTGCAGCAATTGGGTATAAAGTTGGTGAATAATTTTAGGTTTGGTGGAAAAAAAACAAAGAAAAAGAACTAGAGGAGATGGACCTGACAGAGGAAAAATGAAATGAGGTACAAGGTGTGCAGGATCTGCTAATTAAACAGGGCATAGTGTTCAACTCTGACAAGATTAGCTCTTGTTTTGTGCCATTTACTAAAATGAATTTTAATTCACACAAACACATTCAATCTTGTGTCCTGGTTAGGAAATTAAGAGTTGGCATAAAGTTTATTGTATCTTTGACCTTTTGTTTTTTAAATGATAAAACCTCCAAAAAATGATTTGGTCAAGAATCTTGTGACAGTTTTCCAGCTGCTAAAGGTGCATCGTAACGTCCTCCATACTGCTAGTTAACTCACAGCCGCATTTGAAATAGCACGAAAAGAGGTAACTAATCTTGTTGGTGAAATGATTGAAACTCATCTTTCCTGTTTCCCTTTAAACATCAATAAACATGAAACCCAGGCTAGTGATCCTAAAATAAAGCAGGAAGTAAAACAATTTTAGAGGATTTTTTTTTTCTGAGTGCGCCACAACATGTAGTTTCTTAGGGTTTTATGGGATGGATCTACAGGTGTTTGCCCCAAAGGTTTGGATGATGTGAACATGAAGGTGACGTGCGTTGATGCTAAACTGGGATTTTGGAACTCTTGTTCAGAACAGCTGAATGTCCCACAGCAAAGAGCAGCTGCAGCCGCTAATGCTGCGAATGAGCAGCAGGACGCTGATTGCACGCTCCCAGCATCATTAGAACTGCAGTTATGGCAAATATCAGCCACAATTTCAGCATTATTACTGTCAGCTCTCCTGAACCACGTCTGAGCGGTTCCTTCCAGCAGCAGGACTGCAGTAAACGATGAAGAATGAATCAATAAAAGCCAAGTCTCTGTTGAGGGAAAATTATTGATAATGTTAAAGCTTATTTACAATGGAAGACTGATGCTTGTTTAATGGGTTTGTTTGCCAAACTGTTGACTTGAAGAGACACTTTAAATGGAATTAACCTGATGCTACTATCTTTACTTCTGAACGCTGCTTAAACTGAATGAAACTCTTTTTAGTTTATGCTTTTCGCTGTCAGAGGTTAAGGAAAGTGCATCGAACAGATTCATCAGTAAGAAACAAACACAATACTTATGAAAGTTATTAATTTTAGTTAACCTAAGATAAATATCAAACATTAGTATATAAATAAGACTGTATTTTATTCTTATTCCTCTAAAATCATATGAAAACGTTTTTTTGTGTGTTTTTTTTAACGTGTTCTTGCAGCATTTTTTTCATGATGAATGACATTTATAGAGAAAATAAAGCTCAATGTGGCAATTCTGGGTATTTCTTCATCCAAATCATGAATCAACAGGGAAGGGTAGCATAAACTCAACTCTGATGTGAATTTCTAATGACCTACTGTGGCTCTGCAGAAACTATGTCCTATAAAATGGCACAGCTTTTTGGATTTTGGCTAAAAACTGCATAATTATGATCTAATTAAAAGACATCTGGCAACACTTAGAAAATAGATCAAAAGATGATCGAGTTGGTCTTTAAATCATCTTCTTAAACTTCTCTGTGGTCTTAAAATATTACTTAGCCAGTGTTGTTTTTTTACGACATATAGTTTTTGCAGAGCAGCTGTAGTTCATTAGAAATTCACCTCAGAGTTGTGGGCGGAGGGACCCCACCCCTCTTCCTATTTTCTCCCTCTAGCTTACAGCCCCCTTGCTACACCCCCAACCTAACGTTGGCGGTGCAGCAAAAAGGGCGAGCATTACCAGAGTTATCCAGCCGTAAAGTTTTGAGCCAGATTCCAGCTCAGACGAGGAAAACAAAGATGTGCACGGATCTATTTGTCTGGAAGTGCATGCGTCACCAAAAGTTCTGTCCCAAATATGCTATTTTTCAAACAGCCTTTTTTTTTCATCATGTGAAAAACAACCAAAAACACAATTTTTATTGGAGAGTCTTAAAAAAAAAAGCTTTGTGTGCTGATTAATGCATCCTTTTATTTATTCATTGTTATTTTTTCAAATCTGAACAGTTCCAACAAGAACAAAGAATTTCTGTGCTTTAAATTGTTTGTTGAATTACTTTAATCAGAAACTTTTTGACTTCTGTAATGCAGTACAATGGAAAAGCAAGAGTCAATGAAGCCAGGTCAGTGTCCAAGAAACCTGGAGGAAGCTTCTTTCCCAGCTGCCATTTGAGCCTCTGAAAGATCCTCACTTTCTGCTGTGAGCAGAAATAACCTTTCTTTCTTTCTTTATTTATTCAAATATGCATCATGATGCAAAGCACGAGTGCTCTATAACCTCTCAGGTGGCTCCAATGTCCTTACGCTCGGAGTAAATATGGCAGTTGTGGCATTTTGTTTGGTCATTTCATTACAACTTATCTTCCCCATTAGCTATTTTTGTCAGCCACAAACTCTCTGTACCTGTCGTCTCGCATAGACCTAAGACAAAAAGTCAGTGCAGTATGCAAATTTGACATTCAGCGACGTAGACTTCTATCCACTAATCTGATCAATCATCCGTGCTGTTTGAGTCCCCCTGGGAACACAAAATCCTAATAAATTCACGTGCTATGGAAGCAGGTGAAAGTCCAAATTCATCAGGAGAGTGCTGGGATTTTTCTCAAGGCTTGGTGAGTTTGTGTGCTCATCCAGCAGTGACACACATGTGGAAAACAGAGCACTGAGCTAAGTTGTACTGTTTCTTTGTGTGGCATTACAGCATGAGGCCAACACAAAAAAGCTCAGCAAAGACGGCACAATGACGGTCATTTCAATGGGTGATAAATGGTGGGGATTATTTTAAGATGAAAGCGTTTTTCTAAAAAAAAAAATGTAATTATAGGTGAACCAAAATAACAGTTTTCCAGTGATTCTACTTCAGACTAAAGCTTTAAGTTTTTACCGTCTCATTTAGAACACGTTCAGTGGATAAAAGAAACTGGAGGAAAGATGTGTTTGAGTTTTATTTTAAAGTCCTGACAACTTTAAATGGGATCAGCCATTCCCATGATTCTACCACCACCAGCTGTTAATATAAATAAATAGTTATTGCTCATCAATAATTGTTCATAGGTGCTAAATAAACTTTATTTTATCATGGACTACTTAGACGAAAAAAATCACTCCAAAAGCTTCACTGTAATGGATCTCTGTAAACTGGGCAGTATCTTCCTGCAATGTCAAAAGTAAAATACTGTACAAATCTGTTTTTACAGTATTTTTGCTATAAACACTAATGCATTGTGGGAATTTACTATGAAAAGCAATGGATTGTGGGGATTTCCCTATCACTACTGTAATTTCCCAGATACTGTGCATCAGAATACAGTAAGTTATAAAGATTCTTTATTGTAAGCAAATTCCAAACATTGTTTACATGTGGTGTCACTCACAGTAAAGAATCAAGCTAAAAGCAAAACTGTATCCCCTGATACCACTTACTTTAGTTTTTCTTTTTTTTAAATCACTGTGTTTTATTCCAATATCATTCTCTGTGGAAATGTTTATTTTTGATTATTTTTCTTTATTTAAAATGAATTTACCCATTGGATAGTTTTATTGAAATTACAATCCTCTATTTGTGGACATACGGAACATCAGGCTCAACTTGGGGTTTATTAGTTAGATTAGAGACTCTATAACAGATAACTTTTCTCTGTAAAATTCCAGTATTTCACTCACAGCAGTTTCACCAGTAAGCTACTGTTTTTTTTTTCTTTTTACAGCAGTTTACTGTAAAATTACTAAATAAATATATTTATGTTCACTTTCTAACTTTATTGGGTGAACGTGTGATCTTTTTCTTTTAATTAGCAAAGTTGACAAACAATAAGAGAATGCATGATTGGTAAATTATTGTTTAATGTGAAATATTTTATAAATTAGTCTTGCACTAATTGAAAACATATTTGTTTTTTTAACTGCAGTTGTTAATTTTTCCAGTGAAGGACAAAAAAACCCCCAAAGAACTAATTAAATGATATTTTGACTGAACGACATGTTAACACAGCTGTTTTTTGAACACATGGTAATTAACTTTTATTTGTTTTCTGTTGCACATTGATATTGATAAATTGTTGTCATATTTTTTTAAATTTTAGAATTACAACAGACAAACAAAAGCAATTAAGATGATAATAAAATTAATAATTTTAAATTTGTTTTTCTGTAAAAAAAAACCCCACTGTGCTTAAATGGAGTAAATGGTCATAGGATTTCATTTAGAGAAACAAAAGTAAAAAAAATATGGTGGAAATTGATTATATTTATGAATTCAAGAGACTTGAATGACCTCCCACAGTATTGATTAGGAATCTAAATAGCAAAGACTAAGACTAAGCCTCAAAGTTCACATATTTTTAATAAAGACGTTTGCGTTTATCAACATATTGAGAGAAAAAACCCCTCATATCATTACCTCAGAAAGAGTTCCAGCTGAGAGTAGAGGAACCGCAGCAGAGCTCTGCGCGCGGTGACTTCAGCGTGACAGTCGTTGACCACTTGTCCTTGGTCACTCAGGTATTCCCCGTTGATGCATTTGGTGCCGGTGGATAAAGCAACCACCTGTGCGCGCCTCAGGTCCAAATCTGTGGAGCAAGTTCAGGTAAACGTTCCCGTCAGGAAATTTATCAAAAACCTTTATACCTATTGATCTTCAACCTGCGTGTTTAATACCTACCTAAAACCTTCAATCTCAACTTTCTGTCAGTGACAGATGTCTGTTGAAATTGGAAAAAAAAATTTAAAAATCTTTTTAACCCAACTACAATAGCCTAATTGGAAGGAAAAGGGCACTGAAGTTAAAAGTTAACTTCAGTTATCTTTTGTTGACCTATGGTTAACAGTTGACCTACAGTTCACCTTAAACCTACTCTGTTTGGATAAAATTGCTTTTAATTCTTTTTTGATTGCATTTGCTTCAATTTCTTTATTTGCTTCAGCAAATAAACATTAACCCCCCCCCCCCAAAAAAAAAACAAAAAAAAAAAACATTCACATCATATCAAAATAGAACCACAAAAATGACAAGTTCATAAAAAAAACTAAAGTCCCACAACCTGTCCAAGAAACTGTAATCCACAGCTGTAATTGAACCCCAATATTCTTTGATTTACCAGAACCATAGCAGTCTATGGCCTGAAAGAAACTGTGCAGTTTGATTTTTCAATTTAACATTCAGAAAGGTGATAAAGAAATTATTTCTTTTAACCTGAATGAAGTTTCATCACAAGTGTCAAGCTATGTAGATACATTTACCAGTTTTTTCTAAAAAACCCTGTGCACTTTTGACACCATATATAAAAAAGAAACCATCTTAAACCAAAGAAACAACCGTTCTCTGGCTGTCTTGAGGGAAAGATGACTCCTTTTTTGTCAGGAATTCTCCCCATATAGGGGCGTGTGATGGACAGACGGAAGGGATCTAAAGGAAGGTAAAGGGGAGCTGTGGGTGGTGGATCAGCTTGCCATTCCTTCCATGGCTGCAACGAAATCTCCCGGATCGCCTCTGAAATTTAGGCTTCACTGACTTCTGGCAGACCTGCAGGCATTGGCAGACCAGCACATGAGCTTTTATCAGCTCCGGCCCAGATGGCACAGTGGCCTGACACCTCCACTGATGAGGGGAAGGAAGGAGGGCAATGAAGGCAAGACGTAGAGGAAGAGCAGAGCACGGGCAGTGTGTGTGGGTGTCTGTGTGTGGGAAACATGAGTAAAAATGAAGGAAAAGTTCAGTTTTTCTCCATCTAAACAACAAAAAAATTTGTTGTTGATTATTGTAATGATTATTGTGCAATAATCGTTTTTATATCATGGGCCGAGTGAATACTCGATTCTGATTGGCTGCTGGGTGTGCGTTAAAGCCTGATAACCGCACGGTGAAAAAAGAAGTTCCGGTCACCTAGCTTAAATGTTTTGTATGACCATGGTATAAGCGGGTTAATGGCCTTCGAAGTGTGCATTATTACTTTTTAACGCACCCCGTGGAAGCAACCAGGCTTCCACGGGGTGCGTTAAAAAGTAATAATGCAAACTTCGAAGTCCATTAACCCACTTATACCATTGTCACTTACAAAAGCCATACATATTAACCAGTTTTTAGCCCTTAATTCTTTTTTTTTTTTTTCCAATTTGGATCGCTTTTCTCACAAATAGTCCGGGTTGCGGCGCACCACCGCTGCAGTCAAGATTCGGCGATATATATATATGCTGATCTTTCCGATGGGTTGACTAAACCTATCCGTAATAAACCTTTTGCTTCATCATTTGGACAAAAACAAGCAGTAAGAGGTGAACTTTCTTTTTGAACTGATTCTTTATTCAACCCATCGGAAAGATCAACATATATATATCGCTGAATCTTGACTTCAGTGGTCGCACGGGGCGACATCACGAATCAGAATCGAGTGTTCACCCGGACCATGGTATAACACTTTTTAACGCGTCGGACGGTTCAGACTTCCACGGCGTGCGTTGAAAAGTGATAATGCATACTTCGTCAGCCATTAAACCTTACACACATAAAAAGTACATACAACATACTTTTACTGTACAGTCATTCTTACTTGTATTTATTAAAAAGAGCTGCTGGAGAAATTAATTTCATTGTGCACTGCATAATGACTATAAAATATTCTGAAAAAAACTCATTCATAGTTTAATTTTACCTTTTTGGAAATTAATTTGTTCTCCTTTTCAAATTACTTAATTTATGTGCATCTAAGTTTCTTGCAAAGTCCCTATTATTTCTTAGCAAAGCAACCCACACCTTAGTTTTCTGTGTGCTTTTGCCTAATCATATTTCTTGTTCAGCATAATTAAAGGGAATATTATGTAGTCTGTTTAATCAGATTTTTAAACATTTTGTTAGCTTCAAAAGTGCCAATTTAATAGGAAAAGTAAAGTTTTAGGACTGTTTTTGTACAATTGAAAACATTTTTTGTTAACATTTTTGTCCTTTTTGGTTTTTGCTGGATGACTACTTCACAAAACTGTGAAAATTGCGGAAGATTGAAAACCAGAGGTTAAAATATGGTTAAAAAACAGACATGTACTCATATTTGACATGATCCTTCAGGTGCATTACTGTTTGCCATGGTAAACGATCAAGTTTTGGGGTCACGTCTACTCTATTCTGTTGTATGTTGTGTACACTTTATGCCTTTACTTTTGTTTGTCATTTGTGTTTAATGTCTGTGTTTCTTTTGTTATTACTTGCCTTAGGACAATGGGTGTAATTAAGGTTTTGCGCATTTTCAAGCAAATTTATGTTCTAGCTATGCTTAAACATTGATTTAGCGTGCATTAACCAAGCTTAAATTAGTGTGAACCGCACTAGAGTTCACTTGCACTAAAATTCAAAAACTTTGTTTGGGTGTGAATTTATACCTGCAAAAACAAAGTACACACATCCACCCGAAAGCGGGGAATGACCCATATGGGTGCTTTGGGTTTTTGGGTTGTTCGAGCGGTGGAGGATTGTGGTGCTGCCATGTTAAGAAGTGTCATGAACAAACCATTGTTGTGTGTGTGAAAAGTATTGTGAAGTATTTGTAAGGATACAACGTATGAGTGATGTTGTTGTATGATGCCCGTACGCCACACTATAGCAGTTAGTAAGGCACACATACAGGCTTCTTACTGACTGCATGCCAATGCTGTACACAGGGTGTGCAGGTGATAAGGAACTGTTTGTAGGATGTCCACACAATCTATGGTTTCGTGCAAGAAACGCGCAAGGATCGCACACTTACCACTTGAACGGGAATAACAGGCTTCTTGTGCAGTGCGCTGGATTTTGGGGCTTGATTAAATGAAAAATGCATACATCATGCCTGCGTCACACCTACTTCACCCTTCTGTGTTGGTTAAGTGTTCACTATGACCTGTCGCTAGCAGCGTGAACATAGGGAGCTCGCAGAGCGAAAATGTTCGTGCACATTTTCCACTGTTTGGTCTTCCATTTTAAAATGTATGGCATCCCTGCATGGCTTATACAGGTTTGCTCGCCTAAATGTACCAACCATGTCAGTCTCAGACTTGGTACGACTTTGATATTTTTGCTGGCTACCTGTGTGCCCTGTGCAGGTCCAATTGTACCCCCCCCCCCCCCAAACAGACAGCCCAAATCCATCTGTACAGACAATTACAGACAATAAGGCCCAACCCAAAAACAAAAAACTCAAAATGGTTTGGACCAAATAGCCCGGCATGAGGGTACTCTTGGCAAGCTTCAAGTAGAGAAATGACAGGTGAAATGTAATACGCTATTATGCAAATACATGCAGTACCTAAGAGTGTTCCGTTTCAGATAAATCTTGACATCATGAGTTTAGCTTTAGTATTCCCTACAGGCAATAGAGTCCAATTCCCTTCTCAGTGATAAAGCAAGTTCAAAAAGGTAACAGACTCCCCCTATTTCATTCTCCTGCGTTCTCCTTGCCGTTCCACTTTGCGATTGTTTAGATCAATTTTGCAGTGGATAATTCCTGCTGCGCTGCTCGCTACCCTCCCATGAAATTGCCAATGAGGTTGCCTTCAGTTCGCATAGGAAGAGGTGGAGAGATAAATGAAAGAAAGGCAAGTGCAAAGGAGGCGATGGGGGACGGAGCCCCACCGGCACAGCGCTGTTTTTTTAAAAGCAGGAATAATCAGCAGCATCACAGAGATCTGAATAAATAAATAAATAAAGATGCGATGGGGGTGGGTGGGGGGGGCAGTAAAAAGGGAACAAAGTAGAGGAGTGTCAAAGGCCTAAAGCACTCTTCACACAGATACATCTGTTGATTGCTGGTGATTCAAAGACGACACGCCCCGGGGGGGGGACAACACTGTCAAGAAGCATGTTCATCAGAGCCTCAGACCTGGAAATACTCGCTATGGCAACTGCAGTGTACTGTTAGAGACCTTAAACAGGAAGACAGAAAGAGACCACTCTCTATGGCAACCTGTGTATTGTGAAAATGGCTTTTTGATTTTGGCAGCAGGACACACGTGAAAGTAAAGTAACTCATTAAAGCACTTTTCTACCTTCTTTAAGGGCCAAAGTCCCTTGTATGTATGTGAACGTTACTGGAGCCAACAGATATGTTAGTAACAATTGAGAGTGTGTGGACAGGCCCCGCCCCTTTTAGATTTGTTGTACTTCTAAGCCTGACCATAATCATTATAAACATCCAGCAACTTGTTGCTTTATTATGATTTATGATTTTACTCCCCCCTTCCATACCCCCCCCCCCCCCATCACCCCTCTCTTTTCTTCCCCGCTTTTCTATTCTGTCCGGTCCAACAAAAACCTGTTACACATATGATTAATTAGAATAAAGTTTAGTATAATTTACAAAAGGGGGTTTATTCAATAATACATCTGCTGTGTCAGAAGATTCAATGCCCCATGTTGTAGAAGTAAATTATGTCCAACACAAGAGGTACAAGAGATTTCTTTTTAGTGAAATTTTGCATGCTTTCTCTGTTTTTAAACAGCTTATTGTGTTCTGCATTCTGATTGGCTGTCGATTACTGTCAACCAATCTTTTCCATGCTGTGACTCCTGTACAGAATGTGTTCAGATTACCAAGTTTACATAAATCTCAGATCACAATCAGGTATTTATTTTTTATTCTATAATACTGGACTTTTTCTTTCTGTGAAGGCTTGAACTTTGAGCATTTAAACAAAAGACAAAAGTGTAAAAATGTTCTTGTCGGTCTCGTCTGGGAAAAGTATAGAGATCGTGTAGTGAGGAGTTTAACTGCCTTAAAAAATCTGTAATCCTACTTTGTAGATTTAATCTATGGCTAACTCCCACGAAACACAAGGAAACACTTTATGTGGGAATCAACCTGCTGAATTCTGACCAGAGGTTAACCGCTCTACCTCTGCACCACAGCCATTCTGTATAGAAGGTAGACTGTGCAAAAACAATGATTACCGTTCAATAAAAATGATGTTAAAGATCAGATGCCTGAGTGCTATTAAGTTAAATTTTTATTCCACACTGAGATCCAGACAGAACTTATTGTTCATTTGAATAAAAACATTTCTAGTGATGTGATTTCATTGGTTGTGACCCCTGTAAGCACCTGAGACTAAAATAAGCTCTTTCTGATGCTTTTAGGCCCCCCTGGAGTGGTGCAGCAGAGCTCTGTTCTGCTTACCTGCATCCTTTGCTTCACACCTAAAAACCTTGTGTTTCCTCTAATAAAGTCCTTACATTGCAGCTGTTCTCAAAGACTAAAAGGCAGAGCTGTTCTACAGACAAAATAAGCTTCTTGGCAGAGTGGAGGATCAAGATTGCATCTAATTTTTGCTGAAGCAGTTTTTTTTTTCATCTTCCCTTATATTAGAGTGTAAGTCAACACATTCTTCAAACAGGAACAGCATATGCATTTTCTCTGTGTTTCTGCTTAATGTTGCATTACTCCAAGTTCTGCCCCCCTCCAACACTAGTTTACAACATGGCAAAACTTTGGCAATACAGCCTCTTACCAGCAAAAAGACTTACAGAGACATTTGGGTTGATTTCTCACTACAACAACTAAGTAGGAGGCACAAAGTCTTTCCTCACCCTTTAGAAAAGTAAGACAGTGATTTGCATTTATGTTGTTATAATAATAAATAAGCTATTGTTGTTTTAATGGGTTTTATATGACTATTCTCAATAAAAGACACCTTGTACAATAGGATCAACTCAATGCAGCAAATGTAGTGGTAGGATGTCAGCAGAGACAAACCAAATAAAATAAAATAAAAAATGGCATGGTTTTTATTTATCCTTGTTACATTTCAACCAGAAATGTGTAAATCTAAAAGACGAAATGAAATCAAAGCTAATTAAATAAAGATTAACAGTCAGGCTGCCTTATAATCAGGCCTAAATATGAATTCTGGTTGTGCTTACTGACTACTACACTGCGGTCAAAAATCTGTCCAAATACTTTACTTTTTAAAAATTAAAAAACATTTAATTTTCTTCAACAAGAAATATAAACGACCACACAAAGGAGAGGTCAAAGAACCACATGTGGCTCCATAGCCTTGAGTTGCAGGCCTTGGGCCACATTGCAACATTGTCATAGCAGCGTTAGTCCAATAACGATGCAAGAGTCTTATTTCTTTTTCTATTGAAAATATCAGCATCGATGGTAGTATAGAAATATCAGTAGAACTACTATTTCCTACCAAATGACACATTTTTGGATATCAGGATTCTGGAGTTGTTGTTTCACTTTCAGCTTTTCCCATCAGGGGTCGCCACAGCGAACGAGTCGCATGGTAAACTTGGCAATGTTTTACACCGGATGCCCTTCCTGACGCAACCCTCTCATAGCAACCGGGCTTTGGACCGGCACAGAAGTAGAGAAGGGAATAGGGAGCAGCCCGGATTCGAACCCTGGTTTCACGGACGGAAGGCGCCGCAAACCAGCACGAGCTAAACCGGCTCCCATCAGGATTCCGGAGTATTCCCACTTATTTCCATGTTGGTTTACATTATTGTTTTTTAAATTTTACATAGCAATGAGTGTTTATTTTTGATACAGCTATTTTTAAATCACTTATTTTTTCTAATTTCATTTATGGTCACATTCCGTTTCATATTTCATTTGATAAGTCACCACAGAGAAGCCATGTAAAGTGTCTATGCAAAAATCTAAACACATCAGATTTCTTTAGGGAAAATCTAAAACTTCAAAATGGTCAATCGTGCTTTTCTGCCTTTTTTTTTAATAAGGCTTATGTGATTTACAGTCCAATTCCCCCATATACACTCACACTCACACACTGATGGCAGCTCTGCTGCCATGCAAAGTGCCAACCTATAACCACCATGAGCAATGTGGAATTTAATGAATTGCCCAGGGACACTGACACATGGGCAGGCAGGGTGGAAACTAATCTTACAACCTTATGATCAAAGGTCAACTGTTCTGCACCACAGTTACAGATATTGTCATGTATTTTTATTTGGAATCACATTTTTGGGGATTCTATAGAAATGTTTCAAGTTTGCAGGTCTGGTGACAAACATCTGGCATCATCTCTATGGTAACATAGAGAGTTGGAGACATTTATTTATTTATTTTAATGAAAAAAAATCATCTCACATTTCTGGTGCTGTTTAAAAAAAAAAACTAGATTTATGTAAATATACTGTTCCCCTTTGCATTTCTTCTAAGGAAGTGGGTCAATTTAGTACATATGTTTTAGGAGAGAAACATCCTTGAGGTGCTTAAAATCAGAACTCAAAACTTTTTTTAAACAAAAATAAATGTATGAACTTTGAAAAGAAGTAGCTTTCCTCGTTTTTAAGAATTTTTTTTAAATGCAGCTGCTTTGTTGAATTTTGCATTATATTCAGTGAATACTAAAAAAAGAAAAGACTGCAGTATTACAAAGTGACTGAAATGATAAATCGACTGTGAATTTATGAGCTGTGAAATCTTACTTTGACAACACATTCTTTTACGAATATTTAATGAACATGAAAAATTTACAGTAAACACGTTCTCAGTGGATTTGCGAGGTGGCACATGGGATCACTTCAGGATTTATTTTTGCACAAATTAGAAAAATTAATTAACAACAATCTGTATTGTAACAACAGTGCTAATAAAAGTTGAAACTTAACAAAAAGGTAGTGCAGAAATAACAAGCAAATGAGATTCATTGTTAAAACAGATCAGTAAATGCAAGAAAGGTTCAATAGTTTTCATTCAACAAAGATTTTTTTTTTTTCAAAACATGGGAGTGGAACCTTTATGGGTTCACTTATTTGGAATTGTTTTTAACATTTTATTTGTGGTTTTCTTTTTATTTTAATTGAGGTCTTCTATAAAGACTCACTGATATGACTGCAAATGATGATTTAACCCTTGTGCTATTTTAGATGACCCCACCATTACATTGACGTGTTCTCCCTACCATGACAAAGGTGGATAAATGTGGAAAGATTTCATGTAATCCACGGACACCAGTGAAGATCACAAATCATTGAAGAAAAAAGGTTCAGAGCACTGTCTAGTGGGTCTAGATGACCCAACTCCCAACGTTAAAGTGCCTAGGATAGCACAAGGGTTACACTGGACTTTTCTGACTCAGCTGAAATGAAGACCATTAGTTAAACTTAGTTACTCTAAGTCACATGCACTTGTACGGCGGTTGATCCGTACAGGTTTTTGAGTTATCAGGCCCTGTGGAGGGTCGTGGAGAAAAGTGGACGCATCTTAAGAGGAGTACATATGTCTCTTGAGGCGCATACAGGCCACCTTCAGAGACATCATTAAATTGGTGTGTGGTAAGTATATCGTGACGTGTCTGTAAGGTTAGTGTAAGATGTGCACACTCATGACATAAGGGGGATGCCATCATACGATGCCCTTATGCCAAACTCTAGTTTATAGTCCGATGGGCGTACTACTTACTAATGGGGGTGTACATGTGATACCTAAGCGCTTGAGGACACCTGTAGCATTTCCACACAAACTACCCTCTGATAGTCTAATTTCCTCATTTCTAATAGTCAGGCTTTAGGCAAGTAGCTCGCACTAATCCCGTTAATAGCACATATGGACTCCTTGTCCAGTCTGTAGGATTTTTGGGCATTAAAAAAAAAATGAAAAATGTGTACAAGACGCATGTGTTTCACCTATTTCACCCTTACTTTACCTTTGTGTCTTTTTAAAGTGTTTGCTACAACCTGTCGCTTGTAGTTTGCCCTTAAAAGGAAATGTGCATGAGCATTTTGGCTCTTCAGGATCACAGAGCGGTCCACAACCTTGACATTTCGTATGGACCACTTGTGTGCTTCGTACAAGTTTGCACGTTTTTGCCTAGCAGACACCCCATATCCACCCGTAAGGCCAGTTGTGATTAAGCATTTAGCTATAAAAAGATTGCAATGTTCTTGAATAAAAGCTTGATTTATGCTGCAAAACACCCCAAAAAAGGCTTAAAAGGAGATTTTGTTTCTGTGTTATGAATAATTTGGAGCATATTTGTCATGTTTTTCTTGTTTTGTTGTTTTGTTGCCTCATCTGTAGGGACACTTGTGTTTGGATGACCTCTACGTTCAAAGCTCCTAGTGAACTCATCAGGATAGTAAATGGTACTTTTAATGAGAAAGAAATAACCAAACAAAACAATATTTCTATGCCTTTCAGAGGTCACAATTGAAAGGTCTTCGCAATAAAATAAATTGATATTTATGGCTTCAAATATAATTTTTAAAATAACCAAGAGTGCATAGTTACACAAAAGTAAGAGCATAAATTAGTTGTGATCAATTGGAGTTTACATGTGAGTTAAAGCACAGAAGTTTACATGAATACTAAATGCGACATCATTAAGATGAGCAGGCGCATGGATCAATTCATGAGCACGACCCAGAAAGGGATTGGAAGGACCACTGGGGAGTAAAGCAGTCGCTCCGGACTCTAAGACCAGACACACTAAGCTGTGCACGACATGGACTGGTTATAAGAAAGCCTACATACAACTCAATGGCTCACGCATGGATCCTGGAATGCTGAAAACTGTGCAACATCTACAGAACACAACAGGGGTGTAGCAAATAACCCAACTGCAAACTGCACAAGTCAACACAACGAAGAGATGCCACTGCTGTACTCTGTAGGCCTGAACTCCCTCAGCCAGATTATCATCTGATTAAAGATATGGAGTTGAATGGAGCAACTCTCACCCACCTCCTGTCCACAGATGACATCCTTTTGAGTGGATAAGACATCAACTTCCAAATCTAGGATCTCCAGCAATGATATTGGAATATCAAAATAAGACTGGGCAAGGGTGCCTAGGTGGTAACAAAGACTTCCTTTGTGGCTCCTACTTTGGTAACAAAGTAAGGTCCATCCTGAGAATTCAACTGAATGGAAAGAAAACAGTCAGGGCTACCATCACGCTGGCATAATAGGCTGCCCAAAGGAGGAGATGGTGACACTGAGACATAAAAGCTCCAAACAATGAATGGTGGGTTTCATCCCAAATCCAGCACCCCGAGACTAAGAAACTATAGGGAGTTCGAAGGGTAGTAGGAACCAGAACCCCTATCCGAGATAAAATAACAAAGATCCAGGAATCCATCAGGAAGATGGCTCTATTGGTGAAGTATCTTGTGAACACCTCGGACAGCAAAAACCCAAGGTAAGTTAGTATAGGGAAGAACAGGAATCATTATGTAAGGGGATTCCTTACGGTAAGTTCCATCAATAAACAAAAGCAGTGGTTGGTATCAGAAAAGTAGGTGAACAAAACTGGACTGAAAGAGCACAGAGGGACCAAAAATGGCAGTATGTGAGCAGCCTAAAAGTACAAGATCAATAGAGGACAAGATCTACCAAACCAGGTAAGACTCCAGGTCCAACCTGTGCTAAGACACAATGAGACTATCCAGCATATAACAGCAAGGTGCCAGATACCAGCAAGCAGGGGAAACACCATAACCAAATGGCTGTAATAGTGAACAGAGACATTTGTGTGGAGTTTGGACTGGAAGTCCCAAAGTCAAGATGGAAAAACCTCTGAGGGTAGTTGAGAATGAACATGCTGCTGGACAAGAAGAAGAAAGCCATATTGATATAGCAATGCCAAATGACAGCAACATCAGAGAAAAGGAACATGAGAAAACCAATGAAAACTAAAGGCTGCCAGAAGAGTTGTGGAAAATGTGAAAGGTGAAGTAAATGGTGGTCCACATGGTATAACTATCCATCTATAACAGATTATAGGAAGAAAATTGTCCAGAAGAGTACAAGCCTAGGAACAGCAAGGATACTGAACAGGACCCTCAGGCCTCTGGTAGAAATTCCAAACTTCCATATATATGATCCATAACATTGAGGGGCCTTCAAAAAAGAGTTACCCTGGGACCAGATTTAGCAGATCTGTTTTAGTGGTCATCTAACCCCTCCCCTTTTACATGTAACACATGTAAAAGTAAAAAAAAAAGTTTTTCTCTTTTTTTATCCATTTTGAAAGAGAAGTTTTTGCAGTTTTTGCAGTTACTTTTAGCCCGTGTCTGCTTAACGCTCAGACGGCTAAAGGCGGGGATCCGTTAGCTGCTAGAGCAAAGAAGCTCACACCAGGAAAGATGAGGTATTTTATTCATTCACCATGGCGCCATGGCACATTTGTGGGATTAAGAAAAAAAAAACATAAACATGGGAATGTGTGTCGCAAAGAAGAAAAAAAATCACGATAGTGACCTTTTCAATGATCTGTTATTACAGCTGTCAGCTGCAGGTGATAGAAGCTATTATTGGAGTCTTTTTCATTTTTGGTGGCAGGAAAACCGGGCAATTGTTTCCTAATAGGGCAACCATTATCTCAAAGCAGGCATTTAAACATTTTCTTGTGAGCGACCAGGAGCTCCCAAGGTCAACCTTTATATGCCATTTATATGCCAACTCATTTATATGCTGTTTAGGTTGGGCTCCGGTAGACCCGTCTTTCATGTGTTTTTTCATCACAAGATGTTAGATGATTACGTTGAATGTCACTCGACTGCTGTTGAATCACAGAAAGTGTGTGGAAAAACCTGAGTGGCAGCAGAAAGACGGGGGGAAAAAACTTGAAGAATCTTTATTTGCTTTAACTCTTTGATGCCTATTGATGAACTTCACAAATCACTTTGGTTCCAAATTTACCTTAGTTCAGCATCTATTTGAAAGTAAAAGCATTAGTGATTTCATTTTTCATAGCAGGAATAAATTCAGGTGTAAAGGGTTAAACCCTGAGCAAATTGTAAAGTACTTCAAAACGCTAAAACAGGCCCAGCCGGTCGCTGCTTTGTAAAAATGTCTCTGCTCATCTCAGCATCACTTCAAAAATATTTCTATATTTGTTTTTACCTTCTACAAGCTATCTGGTTATTTGAAAGTCACAGTATGTGGTTTCTGAAAAAAAAAAGCAGATAAGAGCCAAGAAAAAAGGCCTGTTTGAAAGTGGTAATGAAGATTCAGAGCTTAACTGCTATTTGTAATCAACTTCTGTGAATCCATTTACCGGTACTCCCTCTTTGAATTCATGTGCGTCTCCTTGCTCCTTTTGTTTTTGTCAATCTGCTCGATAAAAACACTAAAAAAAGGAATTTTTGCCTAATCTCAGCAAACAAATTTTTGTTTTGCTGTTTTTCTTCTTTTAGAGTGGAAAAATCCAGATTCCCGCTGTCTGTGAGCACATGTGACCGCTGTTTACCATCTCCATCGATTCAAAGGAGGCCCTGGTTGCCTTTGCTGCTTGTCTGGATCTAATCTCGCTCAGGTTGGAGCTCAACTGTCGCAGCTGGACCCCAGTGAGGATGGTGGATGTGGGTGGGGGTGGTCGCTGTCAGTCTCCAGTTCAAAGACGGACCCCGATTAATATTCTCGAGACAGAGAGAAAAGGCGGGGCTGTTCAGGACTCCCCAGAGTTCCTGTCAAGTTTGGTGTCTGCTGCTCAGACGCTGGCCGCTGCAGCAGCCGGCGCCATCGCCGCCGCCTCACTGTGAATACTTGGCAGCCTATGGTCTGGATCTTTGAAGATAACGCTTGCTATTAATAAACAAACAGAAGCAATTACTGGGAGCCAGAGAGAGGAGAAGGATTGGATTAGGTCCGGATGAGCGCCCATCTCACTGAAGTCTAAACTGATGAGCTGCAGCACTCCAAAGACAGAGATAGTAATCCCTTCTCACTGACCCCCCCCATCCTCCTCACCCCCACAGCCTGCAGCGACACAGCCAGATAACACTCCTCTGTACGTGTGTAAAGGCATTTTAATATCATATTCCACAAAAGGTGAAGGCCTTCTGTTTAGAACCATGACTTTTTATCGTATTTAATTTTTTCTTTACCTGACGAAATGAGGCAAACTGACCGATAAGTTACGTTCACACCGCCCCCAGCAAGGTGTGTTCAAGCAACCACTTGCAATGCAAGGTAAATGCGTGTTTTAGGCTTCTGTGTTCAAAACTCTCACATTCAAGCGCCACTATGCAAGTTTGTACAACCGCTTTCTGGCTCTACGTACAAAATGCGCTGGCTTTGAAAGTTAAACCAGGTCAAACTTTGACCAATCAGGGACTCAGATTTGGTAGTAACGTATGGACGGCGTCCTTTTCATGGAAGTGGTATCTGTTGTAAAACTGATCATGGAGGAGAAATTAGTAATTGCTGTTTGTGCCCGGCTGGAATTCTATGACACCAATTCTTTCCAAACACCATGCAATTGTAGTTTCATGTCACTTTCTTCTAATCTTGGTTTGGTGTAAAAAAGGCACAGCCAGAGGAAAATTAAGAAATAAAATTTAAATACAGATTGTTTAAATTCTATAAAGAAAAAGGAAAGAACATGCTGCGTTCACAACATCAAATATTTTGCCCAACGCTTGTCCAAAAGTGTGTTCATTTAACTGGTGCTCTTGACACTAGTGGGAGGAGTTACTTTTCAAAGTTTTTTGCCTCATTGCTACATCCCTGAAAACATGGATGATGTTAAGATGTTAACGTTTTTTATTTGGAGAGTTCTACAAACGCATGTCTGGGATCATTCAGAGAGTCCCCCAGAATGACGGCCATTCTTCAGTATTTTCGTTTCTCTGTGACCCAGTTTGACGGCTTGCTGTTCTGCATTAGTCCAAGAAAGAAAATAATGATATTATAGGACCTTTTTATTATTGTCTCGATACAGTTTAGGAGGAGAACGATCAGATGCTCCAACATGTTTGTTTTGAACTCCACCTGCTGATTACATCATCAACAGGCAAAAGCTGAGTTCCTGATTGACGGAGGCTGTTGTGAAACTGGAGGAGCTTTGCAGAATCCACGCGCAGACACAAAAATGGAGAGGCGAACTGGGTTTTATTCTTATGTGGCAGAAGGGATGAATGGAGGGGAGGAGAACAGGCCAGCAGGCGAGCAGACTGGCAGGAAGGCAGATGAGCAGACTGGCAGAGTTTGCGGATATGATAGGCAGGGAGGCAAATACACGGGCTGGCAGATTCTCACTCATAAGGCACAATAATCTGGCGTTTGCCGACGGCTCCATCTCTGAATAAATAATCTCTGTGATGACCTGCAGGTGACGAGATGATGAGGAGTAGTCACTGTGGAGGCACGCCCACGGAACCACAACAGGAGGCGATGCAAATTCATTGCCAAAGTTCAGATATTTGAACTCTGGAAACAATGCAACGTGCCACACTGGCCAGGACTTCCAAAACCCGCTGCCACTAGATCACCGCACCACACCCGACGCTCAAAACACTGCAAGACCTCTGATGGCGGCTGAACATGGTCTTTACATTGAAGCTAGACTCTTGCGTGCAAATTGAGTTTGGTGTGAACACAGCTGAATGGTTCCAAGGCTGTGAAAGAGTTTACTTCACAACTTTTCTGTTTCCATGTTCTTGTTTGACTTGCTAAAACATTTTTTGGTGGATTCCGGGTTGATCTGGACTCATACTTTCTACTCAGATCAACTTTTAACCGGTAGTAACTATATTTAACCCCAAATCATAACCCTACCACCACCATGTTTGACACACAGAGATAGGTTCTACATACCAAACATTTTGAAGGCATTTTTTTTCTTCTCAACATGTTCAGTGGATCTTTAGCCTACTTTTATGTTTTTAAAACACCTCTTTAATATATGAGAGAAAAAACACACATACCCATTTAAAAAATGATTGAATGGAGTCCTCCTTCACATAGAAAAATGACGGTTTCGTCCAAATGTGATGTGAGAACAACAGTGACTGCCGTCATGCTATAAAGACCCAGGTGTGGGTTAAACACAGTAAGACGCAAAAAGCAACACAGGGTGCAACTCCTTTTGTTTGCAGGAGAGCATCACTGAGAAACTTCCTGCTCCACCTGTCGACGTCTCGCTCGTGTCACTCAGTCAGGTTTCAGATTAAACTGATCTAGTTAAGATTCCCGCTGTGGCTTCTGGAATTCCTGTCAAAGCTTCCTGAGGAGTGTGAGCCCAGCATGCTGTGGGGATGACTGACACTCGCTACCGTGTTTCATTCTCCTCAGAGACTCTGAATAGTCAATAATTCAGGTTGACGGTGTTCTCCCCTGCATGAGCACGAGACACAGCATGGAATAGAAGCTCTACCTGTCCTTCCACATTCAGTTTATTTCTTTCTCAGTCACACATTTCCTTCACTATCCTCTTTCTCGTCATCTTTCCTGGCCCACCCAACCCACACTCACTCCCTCTATATTGCACCACTTCAATAATTCAAAGTCATATATAAAAGTCAATGAAATTTGCCATACCTCGGGTCATTACGATGCCTGCCAGGGATTTGTGTCGAGTGTGAGCGGGACTGCAGCCCCCCACCAGCGACCGGTACTTCTCCTTCACCAGGTAAAATACTGAATCGGCAAAATCCTGAAAAAAACAACACAGATGCTGCTTTCAATTATGCTTCAAACAGTCCATGAAAAAGTTTCAGATTTTATCTTTCAGGAGAATTTTCTATTTCCTTGTATCTATTAACCCTTGTGCTATCCTAGGCACTTTAACATTGGGAGTTGGGTCATCTAGACCCACTAGACAGTGCTCTGAACCTTTTTTCTTCAATGATTTGTGATCTTCACTGGTGTCCATGGATAACATGAAATCTTTCCACCTTTATCCACCTTTGTCATGATAGGGAGAACACGTCAATGTAAGGGTGGGGTCATCTAAGATAGCACAAGGGTTAAGCCAGTCAGAAGATTTAATGTTTGCAAGGCCAACAATTAAAGACCCACTCCCCTGAAAATGGTGTTTTTAACATGTTCTTGGGACATTTTTGCAATGAGGGAGGACACATATATAGAAAATTCAACTTAAAATTCAATTTCTGAGTATTTCTTTATTCAAATCGTTGTGAATTGGGAGTCGCAAATCACATTTGTGATACTAAAATGTGGTTACAAGCTCCTGGCTCCGCTCCATTCTGATGCATCCATTTGTAAACAAGTAGATCCATTAATGTCTTTATTTTCTTTGTATGCGCTGGTACCTGGCTCAAAACTGCACGGCTGGATAGCTTCAATAATGCTTGTAGACATTTTTGTTGAGCCGCTAATGTTAGGTTGGAGATGTGAGGGGCTGTTGGGTAGGAGAAGGGGGCGGAGTTTGCTCAGCACCAATGGCGCCACCCACAACTCAGAGGTGAATTTCTAATGAACTACATGCCGCTGTGCAGAAACTATGTCCTAGAAAACACCACAGGTTTTTGGCTAAAAGCAATATAATGCTAATTAAAAAACACTGGGAATGCTTTGAAAATCGATTACTGGAGTGGGCCTTTAAATAAATGTTTTTGATTGAGATCATATTTCGGGTTAGAAACTGTCAATATAACATTCGTAATTTTTATTAAAACAGGAATGCAATGGAAACAATCAATAAAAACCTGTAGGTTTAAAATAATAAACTTGTCCATTTAGCTGAGCTTTTATAAATGGGCCAATGAGATTTAAAACCATATTTTATCATAATATAAAGCAAGCCCAGCTATTCATAGAATTAACTGTATATAATGTTTTAAAAGTTCCACTCTGAAGGCGTACCCCTCTTGCTTTGTGTTTCATAATTTCACTTATTTTTAGAGATTTTATTCTCCTTTTGACAGCTCAGGAGCTCTTTGGAAGCTTGAGCTCTCTTTTCAACAACAAAAAAACGTATATGTGATATTTACGAGCAAACAAATTGAAATCTGTTTGTATTTGTTCGATGATTTTTTTTTTCTAAACTGTGGTTTTTGCCGTAAATTCATTCACCCCGTTTTAACCACCTAAAACTCCCCAGACTTCCCACTAAATCTCCAACCCTCAACAGATGTTTCCCAACTATGTGCATCACATTCACACCCATCTGAAGCTTTACAGCTCTTTACTCCAGTTATAATTAAGGGCTTAGTTCCTGAGCTGCCGCCGCGCCAAGTGTACAGCGGCAGAATGGCAGCAGAGCCGACAGATTGAGGCCCAAACGGCTAAAAGGACATCAACAGTTGCATCAGTGACATACATAAAACGTGAGGGAGGAGGAGGGAGATTAGAGCCCCAAACGGCAAAGAGAGTGAATGAATTAGTGAACATATTGAACATTATAATCCTCATCAGAGCTGGAAAGCTGTCACAGAGGCTGGCTTTGCTCACAGCTTGTGGTGCAGTGGGTGGCACGAAGCTCCATATGCGCGATTGCAGGAGCGCACACATTTTCAAGCTGACACTGATGTCAACATAAAGCTTTTAAGGAATGAGTTGAAAAGAGTGGCGGAAAGTCACAAGGATATTTTTCTTTTTCCAAGTCAAGCCTGAGTCAAGTCGTCTTTACCAACAGGCAGCCAGCAGGAGAGCAGAAAACATCATCTTTTGTTCCACTGCAGAATTCCTTTTTTTCTTCTTCAGCATTTGAGATGATTTGTTTGTCCTGATCTCAGCTCTAAGAGCAGAAGCTATTTTAAGAGAGAACACTTCTCAAGACTGCCATGTCATCTGAGTACCGCACACCTGGACTCTTATTTATCCCACAGCGCTGGAGAAACCAAGCTTGAATGATTCTGTGCACAAATATGCAGTTTAATCCAGATCGACTGGTTAAAAAAATATTTTTAAAGGGGAGGAATAGTTCAATTCTTGGTACTAGGTTACACTAGTAAACAAGCAAAACTTATTTACAAAATAAATTATTTTGGGTTTAAAAACATCCTTAAAATATTATTTTCAACCTTTTCAGGTTCTCTAACCCCTGTGCTATTTTAGATGACCCCACCCTTACATTGACATGTTCTCCCTACCATGACAAAGGTGGATAAAGGTGGAAAGATTTCATGTAATCCATGGACACCAGTGAAGATCACAAATCATTAAAGATAAAAGGTTCAGAGCACTGTCTAGTGGGTCTAGATGACCCAACTCCCAACGTTAAAGTGCCTAGGATAGCACAAGGGTTAATTAGCGTGAAGAGAAGCTACAAAACAGAAGACAATAGAGATTTTTTGTTCCGCACTAAAGGGTACACTAAAGCCACACCTTCAATGAAATGTCTTTTTTTTTACTTTTGTCATATATAAGACTTTATTAACTGCGTTAATTGTTTTGTTTTCCATCTGGTCCAACAAAAAAAAGTTACCAATATAATTAATATAAATAAAGTTTATGTCCTTAATACCGAAAAAGGAGTTTATTCAACTATACACCTTGTGTGTCAGAGGAGTCATAACCCCCTGTTGTAACATTATTATCTGTCCAATAGAATACGCCTTCAGCTCTCATCTGTTTGCTCAGCAGTTGCTTGCTCTGAGTCTGTCTAAGTCCACATTTCTATGGCAACCACTCTCGCCAATCAGGAGTGAGCTTGTTGGATGTCCACACAACTTGAAAGCCGGGTTGTGAGAAACTGTCAAACGTTTCAAACGATGGACATAGGGACCAGAAGGCACCACATACTTAGTTGATTCTGTTGTGAAGAAAAGCTGATTTTCTCCATGTCAGCTTCCACTAAGATTACAATAAATGTGTAAACAGTCAAAGTGTTAAGGCAGAGCGTGTGTTATTCAGATGTCACAGGGGACATCTCTGTTTTTGAAGGGTTAATGTCATCTTTATGTTCTATGGTGTATCGTCTTTTTCTTTAACTATACAGCGGTCCATCTCTATGGCACAGATACGTTTTTGCAGTGTTTTGGAGAGTTTCTTTCTGTGCAGTTTTGTATCCTTTTTAATTTTTCAACGAACTGAGTTCTGTGTTCTTAGAGGCAATTTCAGATTGTTAGCAGAACTTTGTTTTCATTCTGTAATGCTGAATATGAAACGTGGGAGTAAAATCATATTTCTGTCTTTCTAAAAGCTGCAAAGTGTTGACGTTTTCGAGAAACCTTTGTGGGATCAGAAATAGTCAACATTTTTTATTTTTTCTTCCATTCAAACAAGACTTAAGGATGCTAACTTTCATTCTGGCTAATTGTATGGGGTACATATTGAGATTCATGGATAAGCTAGCCACCAAAGCTTCACCAGAAACATTAAAAAACAGTAATAAAAGTACAGTACTTTGTGCTTCTCCACAGTGAAATGTTACAGCACCAAGAGTAGCAAACGAAGAAAAAATAGTTTGCCACTGGAGAAAAAGGCTCATGTCTTGAACCTCAAAGTGACATCCAATTAATCTGAACAGAATCCTGCTCTGTGCAGCAGCGTCGGCTGGTGACAGTGGTGGTGTGAACCCGGAGTCGGGTCCTCCGTTCCTCCCACCGGCCTTTTCATTGAAGACATTATGAGGGGAAGAGGGGGCGGCGGCTCAGAGAGGCCGGCAGAGCAAAGGTGGAATAGACCTTGGCAAACAGCTTGGCTCTGCTCCCCTCCCTCTGACTCTGTTATTTCATGTTTCCTCTTATATCCTTTTCACTTCGTCTCATCTTTTTCTCTTCCCCCTTTAACCCCCCTGTCGTTTCCTCCTAAACTGTGTGATAGAGGGCAGTGGTGCATCAGAAACAGTGGACCACCAGCAAGTCCGGACCCTCATTATATCTGAAAGGCAGCTGTGTTTTTTTCCTCATGAGCCTCTCCGTTTATACCAGTTAAACACTTGTGAACACCTTTCTGCTTCCTTTACACATACAAACATAGAAATATGTGTTTACACACACGCAGACACTATTTTTTTTCCTCTGCGGGAAACGCCACCTTGAGTGTTGGACCCTAATGTGGCAGAAAAACGAGGCCAAGGATCTGGCTCCTTTGCTCAGACAGACCAGCAGAGCGGCCTGTCACCCCAGCAGGAGGAGGCGGCTCGCTCCCCCTCTGGAGAGCATCAATGTTGGCAAAGCTCTACTACACAAGCCATTTAAGAAGGATTTTGTAGATCTGCAGTCAAGAAGCTTTTGCTTTCATTTTTAATGGTTTTAAAAAGGACTTATCATGATGTTAGTCATTTTAGTTAACCCTTTAACACCGAAGAACTCGTTGAACTACCGTTAACTCTTCTGCTGTTTATGCAATCCCTAGTGTAAAGCGTTAAATATCAGCGCAAAGTGCTGTTTCCCTGCTTTAAAATCCACTGGGATTACGTAAATTGCGTAAAAGGTTGAAGAGTTACTGTCGTTGAAAAAACTACAACACTGGAGCTAAAACTCCAATGTTAAAGGGTTACATATCTTGATGTATTGTAAAATATCTAAGCTGGTCTAAGCATCAATAGACTGAAACTGCCAAAGAAGAATGTTCTTGGCTGTTAATGACAAAAGGAGCATTTTTGTTTTGTTTTTAAATGATATTTTTGGACCGTTGCAGTGGATGCAGTTTATTTTTCAGGTAATCTTCAGTGGTTTTTGAGTGTTCTGTATTTTATTTTGTCTTTAGCTGCGTAATGTGGGAGCAAGGTTTGGTGGGTAATGAAAAGACAGTTTGGCATGTTTAAAAAAAATATTTATTGTTTTTAATTAGCCTGGATGAAGAGAAAAACAGGATTTATTTAACTTATTTATAAACTAAAAAACATCTACTTGCACAAAAACTCTACATAAACACGTTTCCAAACCCATATTCTGTAAATAGAAATGTTGTCCAAGATAAAAGATACAGAAAAAAATTGCTGTTGCGTTTTCTGTTCCTGTACTGTTTTACTGTTTTCTACTCCATAAACAAAAAAACAGATGTCCACAGTAAATATCCCTTTTAATGTTGACTTTTATGTCCCGCATAGCCTCTGCTCAACTACGATTTGTGTATAAAGATGAAGGTAGTCTCCACAGATTGCTGGGTGGTCATGGAAGAAGATAACCAATCAGAGCAATTATTGTATCAGATAGGAGAAATGTAAAAAAAAAGAAAAGGAATCATTGATGTTTAGGGTAGGAGCCATGTATAGATGGGTTATCATGGTTACATGTGGTGTTTGAATCACATGGAGATAATTAGCAACAGTGGCTGGTGAGAATACAAATAGGTACCATCTCATCCACAAGGGAGAAGGACAAACAATGTTTGGTGGATGCCTTTTTTTTGTTAACCTTAACGACAAACCTTATGCTTTTCTTATTTTGTATGTTTTCAGGGATGTTTGTCAAGTATGTGTGAGTTACAGAAGACTCCTCAATCGTTTTTGCCTTTTAAAATTGTAAATATTTAAGAAAATCAAAAGAATTTAGTTGAGTTCTTGTTCTTGTAGCCATAAAAGTTGGTACTTTAATACTGGAGCTTTAGCCCCAATGCTTATATTCTTTGGACTACCGTTACTCTTCAACTGTTTATGCAGTTAATGCAATTTCAACTGATTGTGATGTGGAGAAAAATGGCTTTGCGGAGATATGCAATACTGAAGCCTATCTCTGCATTAGAATCAGCTGATTTACTCTATTTACATAAACGTTCATGTATTTTTCTCCGGCATTGTGCTGATATGCAAGACTTTACAGTATAGTGCTTACGCAATCAATGTAAATCAGCTGTTTCTGTTGTGGAGAAAATCTGTTTTTGCCGTGTTACGCAACCCTTCTATTTATTGCAAAACTGATTAAAAAAAAATCTGCTTTGCTCTGAATTAGTTATTCATGTTGTTAACAGTCAAATAGTCATGGTATGTCAAAGAGTCTGTGTTATTTAGGTGTCACTGTCAACATCTCTAGTGTTAAAGGGTTAATTATAAGCATTTTGGACTCACCCAACTATTACTGTTTAGATGCATGATTGTATACTTACAGTTCCTTTAAAAGAGCAAAATAGGAATTTGAAAAAGAAATTCTATAGTAGTGTCAGAATAAATGAAAGCATCTTACAAAACCCTTAGAAAGGTTGTTGTTCAGGAGCACTAGTGGGAATATTAGCATATTAATATCTAGGAGTAAATACAATATTTAAGGAAGGCTGCTCATACTCTCCATAGTTAAAAAAAAGAAAAGAGAATAATTTTCTTTTTCTTCATTTTCTTTTTAAAGCTGAAGTAGGTGATCTTGCCTCCAGAGGCCATGTTCCATGACAGAATGGCAACAATTATTAGTAGTTCAACTTGAACGGCTTTATATAATACTAAACAACGGCAGTAAATTAAAATAACCTGTGTTAATTATGTCTGTGGGGACCATGCTTGGCAACTTCAGTGACACAGAACCAAAAAACTTTTCTCCATGTTGACGAAAGTCCTGAACTTTTCTCCCACAATGAATTTGTTAACATTTTTAGGGACTTGACTTAGACTGAGTTTAATTAAAGCATTGTTTTTAAAGTATAATTAATCGAAGGGAATGATAGAATCTGTTAAAGGAATCATGGAAAGGAACCCAAGAGGCATGATTTCATTAAGGGATGATCCCTGAAACGAAAGAAACCATTTTCAAATAACTTTTCTTTGCTCTGACTGTTAATAAAGTGTCTCATATGTGGGTGGACAGAAGACCAAGTAAAGCAGGACAACATGGAGTGGCACTTTATTACACATCGCAGAAGCACCATGCTAGCTTTTCATCAGGCACTCACTTCACAGAAAAAAGCCTTTGAGTTAAAAGAAGCTCTATGCAATCTTATCCTATGTATTTTTCCCCCCACAAGGCCTGTTGAAAGTCAGGATTGTGTCTGAATTCCATCACTAATCCTCGGTTAGTGCATTACATAGGGCAATCGCTATTTTGCAGAGGTGTCAGAATCTAGCGCATGTACCAACAGCTGGAAGAGGTTTGGTGCCAAATTTTTGACGCAGTGCAAATCTTGCGAATCTTGCTCCAGGGTTTTTCTGTCACAGGTCTTTCCCGATGTATGAAAGACTTGGTGTCATAGAATTCTAGCCGGGCACAAACTGCATTTATTAATTTCTCCTTCATGATTCAATTTACCAACAGTTGGGGTTCCCATGAATAAAAAAAAAGGACCCTACGTTACTACCAAATCCGAGTCCCTGATTTGCCAAAGTTAAACAGTTATAACCTTCGGTGTACGTAGAGCTAAAAAAAGAGTTAAAAATTTGCGTAGTGATGCGTGAACGCAGGAGTTTTAAAAAGGGAAGACTACAGTATATGTGCGTCTACATAAATGTAGCATTACAGTCATTGTTATTCCATCCACCCCGCTGCTTGGTCTGTCCACCGTTAGCACATGTCAACAGTTCCACATTCTCCTCCAAGGTGGTGTGGAATGTCACCAACACTCCTCCTTCTGTTTTTCTTCTAAAGTCAATATTGTGGCAGAAACACAAAATGTCAGCAGTGAAATGTCCTCCGCTGCTGTTTGACCTAGAAGTCTGCGCACGCTGGCCGCCTGATGGCATGTGCCTTTCTGCCGCGAGCTAGAAACAATCGCTGGAATTTATCGCATTATTGTTTTGGCTTAAAAACGGAAAATAAGGAACGGATGATTCGCCGATTACCTTTTAATGATGTTTCAGCGCATTGAGCTCCAGGAAATCTGGTGAAACGCGGAGGGGAAACTGGTTGCCATAAGTGTGTGTGTGTGTCATTCTGCCTGATTTTTAACCCCCCCCCCCCATCACATACACACACCCCTCCTTGCTGAAAAACACACTTCAACCCAATGCCCTCAACACCTTATCAACTGCCTGCAGAGCCACCCAGGCAGCATAAAAATGGGGCCATGTCTTATATTTCTTTATAGAGGTATTTAACAATTCATTCTCTGCAGTTTTAATACTGTCTGCCCTCTGCCTCAAACCCCCCCCCAGCACCACCACCTCAGCCTCCAGCCCAGCCTTCCTTCTTTCTATCTCTGTGCTGCTGCAAAGCAAGAGACTTTTGAAAATGGATATCTATTCATTGGGTGGAAATGCTGCCTCCAGGGGATTTTTAGATTCGGAAAATGCGCGCCACCTCACAGAGAGATCGTTTTTTTTTTGTCTTGTTTATTCTCCGTGTGACACCTTTACATCATCTTCACTCATACAGCTTCACCTCTCCTCCAGATCAGTATATAAAAAAATAAAAAATAAAAAAAACAAGAAAAGTGAAGGAAAAGAAAAACAGACGTATAATTAATCTCTCCTTCAGTCAAAAGTGAAAAATGCAGTTGAGTCGCGGGAAGGCAGCAAAGCGAGCTGAACGGTGAACCAACGTCAGGAGAGCTGCGAAGCAATCCCGGGCTTTAACAACCTTTTGCTCCCGCTACGACTGAAGGCCTTAGAGCACATTTCACTCGTCAAACTTTCGCCTGAACGGTGGGGCTTTGTCAGTCGGATCGGGCTGCCGGACGGTGCTGTGTAGCCAACAGCACCGCGGCACCAGGCTTTCTCCCTTTCAAAGCGCTTGCTTGATCTTTCATAGTTAGAACGAGGGCAAAAAAAGGAACAGAGAGAAGGAAGAAAAAAGGAAAGGATCATGCATCTGTCACAATTCCCCCTACCAGCCTTTCCTGTTCAACATGGAAGAGACAGAGGTGTGAAGCTGTACCTCAGGCTTCCAGCTACAAAAGCAAAGCTGAAGCAAGAGTTTCTTATTAGGGTTAAAAACTGGAAATCAAGGCAGCAATCAGAGAAAATATGACAGTCAGGGAAAACAATCCCAACCCATCCTGGAGAATCATGCTAAAAATAGAAGGGGAGGATCCATGACAGTTTTTCCAAATTGCAGAGGAAGTCCTGAACTATGTTCATGTTGTTTTCTTCGTACCCACTCATTCCCATTTTGGGGTCACAGGGTTGCTGGAGCCTATGTCAACTACTGATGTGTGAAGGCGGGATACACCATGGACAGTCTGCCAGTCTCTTGCATGGCCACACATGCCCTCATGCAAAAATGCACAGAAAGGCCCCAGGTGGAATTTGAACCATTTTGCTGTGAGGCAAGAGTGCTACCCACTACACCACCATGCAATTCTTTTACTATTAGAAATTAGCTAATGGCAGTCCAACAGTCCGTTTTTGTGTCATATCTAATCAGGTGCCTCTAGACTATGGTTCAAGAAGCAAAACGTTAGACTTTAAATCAGAAAGTCTCTGGTTTAGGACCAGGTTTAGCAAGAACCCAGTTGTGTCAGGAACATATCTGATGTTCAGGGGTGAAAGCTAAGCCAGTACATTTGTTACCAAATCAGTTTGAAATTACAAATTGAAATTGTTATATTTAAATTTCTACTCTGGAAACTTCAAGCTTAACCAACGACATGTTTGAAATCCAAATGTTGCACATCATCCCCTTTATGGAGTTGACACTGATGTTGCTACGGTTTGAAAGAAGAGCATATCAGACCTGCATCCCCGAGCAGAGGGGATGAAATGAACCACATCAGCTCGAAGCTGCTAATGCTCTTAAGCACAAAAGCAAACATTAGTTTGGGAAACGCAGCCCCAAACATTGAAGTCAAAATGAGCTGAAGCTGCTGAATCCGAACCACCAAACAGGGATGTTCAGCACCACCGACTCTGAAAATCATTATCAATCTTCTGCAGATCAAACAATAGATGCTATCAGAGTCTCACACGTGTGGCCTGACGCTCGGAGCTGCGGTGATCCGTCCTGCAAACTCACACAAGGTCATCGCACAAAAATAGTTCAGTCCCAAACTTTAGGTTAACGGAGTCCTAAAAAAACATTCAGAGTTCGCGATGAACAACGCTTAATAAAATATCTTTAAACTGGAAGAGAAAACACAGAATGTACGAAGCTAAACGGTTCAAAACTGTGTGACAAAACAGCACGTTCTCTGCCTGTTCTCTCTATCTTTAAAGATATGCGCAGGGCAGAAAAGATGACACGGATCAAGAAAAAGCGAGAAATAAAAAGGTTCAGGGTGTCGTTTGGTTTTAAATCCCCTCTGATTAACCTCAGCGGTTAGGAGATAAAAGCAGTGATATGCCTGAGACGACTTCATAATGTCATGCAGAGTGTAAAACACACTTGAGGCTTTAAATATTCTGCAGCGGAAGGCCAGCAGAAAGCTCATGCAAAAGAAGATAACGTGACCCATCCTGAGAGAAAAGACAGATGCAAACTTAAAGAGGAGGAAAAAAAATATAAAAGAAGGCAAGGTGGAGGGAGGAGGGTCATAAGGATTAAAGAAGAGTCTGTCATCGATGGGAGATAGTTGACAAAGGGAAGAGGAGGACGAGGACACTCGAGTCGCCTGAGGGTTGCCCTTTAATTTACCCATGATTCAATAGGAAAGAAAGAAAGAAAAAACCCTTTTGGTGCATTAGAATCTTCACGTAGCAAGAAATTATTTGAAAGTTTTAGCTGCGGCCAGCATGCTGCCTGGTAGAGTTATTAGCCTCTTTGAAGTACAGGGGGATTTGATTTGTTATGTGACTTCTGGCTTGATTGCTGCCTGGATTAAACATAGAGGGAAACCAAAGGGACTCGATGCGGAACATCGCTATAGCAACCAGAAGTCTAACGTTGCTGGAAACAGCAAAAGGGGCAGAGGAACGAAACACAATAATGCCTGAAACTCTAAATCGCTCAGTGTCCTCTGAGCCAGAATGTCCTTTGAGGAAGAACATCACAGAGCAGAGAAGACGTTTTATGCACTGCAAGTAAAAATAACAAAAACATATAAGAATTTTGATGGTTCAGGATAAACGTACCCCGATTTTACCAGTTGGATATGTCTATAGAACCCTTCAAGTAGCACTGTTGGCTATAAAATCCCTTTAACCTCAACAGGTAAAAAGATAAAAGATGTTTAAATCAGGTTTTTGGTGATTTTAACATGTTCTTGTGACATTTTCCTTATGATAAAGAACATATATAAAGAAAATTAAGCTCAAAATTGCTTTTCGTAGTATTATTTTGTGCAAATTGTTGTGAATCATAAGCAGACACAACAAATGCTGTTTGAAAAAGCTTGTGGTTGTTACGTAAAGTCTTCAATTGACGAGCCACAAGTTCCCTTCTCTGCTTCATTCTGATGATTGTTGTGCTTCAATTTCTGCAGCTCTTGAAGATACTGCGACAGCTCTTTGGACAACCCGGCCAATCAGTGGGACTTCGAACCAGTCTTTGAAACGTCTTTTGGCCGGAGCCGCCTTCCCCACTGTGTAAAGATTAAAGACAAATGTTTCCCCCCCCCCTTTTTTTATTATATGCTCTTCAGTGGTAACGTTGTGTAATTCCTGGAACGCAGCGTGCCGTAAGGAATCTGACGGCGCTAAATCCCAGAACAAAACCATTTGTTCAATGCTGCAAAGGAGAATTAAAGCAGGCTCTCAATATTTATGGTCGTTTCAAGGCAAAGAAAAAAAGTCGCATAAATAACAAGATGGATATCGTCATTCATTACGTGCTTCCAAGGTAAACAATTACCCAGAGCCCTTAGCTCCACTGGTGACTGAGTGTGGACCAGCACCAGGTTCCTGTCTGTGGGTGCTGCTGTGGCCAGCAGGCCCTGAAGGCAGCCATACATCATCAGATATTGATACGCTTCCACCGCAGCACCGCTGCTGACATTTGATTCACGGCTCCAGGCGGTTTTTTTAAATTCTCAACAGTCAACAAGGGATCATGGGTAAATGTCAATGTTGTGATGGGTTCAGGCACCTAACTGACATGGGGGACATTGGTGAAAATAAGGGAAGTCACTGCAGAGGTAGTGAATTTTTTCTTGAGTTGACACACCTGTCACATGTATACAATGCATGCATTCCTGTATTTAAACAAACTGTTAAAATGTTCTTCAAATAAAGAAGGAACACAACAAATTATTAATTATAATATTCTGTTTTCTCTTTTCTTACTCTTGAAGTCCTGTTTTATTTTGTTGAGTTCTGTTGCCTTACTCCATTTTTTTTTGTAAATGCTTTTTTAGATTTATATGAATTTGGTCATCATCTACACATCATGTTTATCAGGCTAAATCTTTTTTTGTCTCTTTTTTATGGTATTTAGACATTTACTTCTTGTTTTCCTATTTTTTCTCTTCTGTTTTTTTTTCAACTTTCTTTTGTGTACCCACATTTTGATTTTCTTTTCTTTTCAGTTTAAATCAAGCACGTTTATCATGCAAAATCCCTTTTTAGAACTTTTAAGTGTATTATAAGGTTTATTCCTCACTATAGACAATCCAAAGTGGTATTTTGATCCATTCACACATTTCTGATTTTTCCTCTAAAAACCTGCGCTCTGAACACCGGCCCCTCCCAACCCACGACAATGAGTGGGTTCTCACATTGTGATGTAGACAAGTGAGAACAGCCCCTTCCAGGAAGAGTCTGCACTGCCAGCACCGCCCCAAAGCTAGCACACACACCCACTCTCTCCACAGACGCACAATATGCACATCTATCTTTGCAAATGTCCGGATGTTGATTGTTTTGTGGGTGAGACGTAGACACGCTGCAGAGGCCAGCTATAGGTTGGTTGATATCATGAAATGGGCGGCACCCACAAAGAGCGAAAGCCGGTACCTCCGAGAGCATGTCGTTTTAATACAGGTGAGAAATGGAGCTGCGAAAATAAATCACATTACGTGAAAAGTGGCTCTTTAGTGTGCCAATATTCTCATCTATAGGGATTCCGTTTACTCTGAGAGGCTTAACAAAAGCTTCATAAAGGGCCTTTAACTCACTGAACTAAGTTATCATCTGTTTTTTTTAAGTTAGACTATTACTGGGTTTTGAATGAAAGTAAAGCAAATGTAATGTTTTTTATGATCAAACTGTAATTTGTGAAGTATTTTCTTTTAATTCATCAAGCTGAAGATTCAAGGTTTCACCCAGCAGATCTCTATGCAGAACAGAAAACTACTCTGTGCTGCCCTGATGAATGTGTTTCCTAACAATTATTGATTAACAATAGAGCTCTTGAAAGCACACAATCTCCCTCATTTCCACCAACACACACACACACACACATCTGTTTTTCAAAAGATTATCATGTGCACCTCAGTTCCTGTAGAAGTAATGTATGCAAATAACGATACAGGAAAAAAAAAACCTTTTGAGCGAGCAGAAAAGTCCTCCATGGCCTTTGCTCCTTTAACATTTTCTGAAAAATCCATCAGTTGACGTTTGCAGAGTAAGCAGAACAGCAGACAGACTGTAACAAATGCACACGCTCTCTATTGTCACCTCTTCTTTGCTCCTTTGAATACAAGTGCGCATGGAGTCAGTATCACACATGGCCAAAGGACCTCTCATCTGCTCTCATTGTGGAAGCTTTACTTTTAAGCCGCAGCTTTTCTTTTTTTTCTTTTTCTATCACTGCTCTGCACCTTCAGATGTGTCAGTCATTGTTACAAGGAGATTCAACAAGTCATTGTCTTGATTTCCTCCTTTGAGTGCCACTCTCGACACTCCTGTAATAAAAGCCTCTGAAGGAGGGCGGCAGAGAACAGGGAGAGAAAGAAAATGAAAACAATTTATCCCTTACTTTTGGATCTTCCAGTTTCCACCCTCTGTAAAGTGTAAACACAGTTTGCAACCTCCATTGATATTAAGTTAGAAAAATATGTATATAAAAAAGAAGAGGGTGCCATGATTTTGACAATAGAAAAATTGTGAAAGACTAGAAGATAGCTTTGAATTTAATTATTTAACACATCTAGATGTAGGTAAAAAATGTTTTGATCCTGATTGAATGGAAAATCTCATCAAATCTTACAGCTCTAATAAATACTTTATCTCCTTTAGTGGAAGCAATTTCTTCAAATCTTCTTAAGCCGTATTCACTTTTTCTTACACTACTTTTGATTATCGCAGACATTCCCCCTAAATACGCTGATGGCGGCGCCGCTGCTCAACACTGGCGCCAATCTATAACCACCAGAAGCAATGTGTGGTTAAGTGTCTTGCCCAAGGACACTTTGACACATGGACGGACAGGGTGGGAACAGAACCTGCGATCTTCAGATCGGAGGTCAACCACTCTACCTCTGCACCACTAGCTGACACATACCGTAGCGATAATGCTCTACTAAAGTTTGGAACAATAAAACAGGGATGATATAGGTGGCGCTATCAACACAAGCTGTTTTAGAGTGTAAAGGACCATAACCCCTGATTTTAATCGTGTCCCGGTAGCCATTGGGCTCAAATCCCCATCACCACGTAAATTTAGGCTCAACTACAATAACAAAGATTTCTGAATTAAAACTTTAAAATGATGACTCAAAATAAAGAGTGAGAGAAACGTAAAAAAAAAGTTGAAAATATAAAACAGTAGCATTTACAAGTAAATATTATTTTTCAGTTGATAGTTTTAGATGTATTGTTTGTTTTTTATTTAAGTTTTACATTTACAATTTTTTTCTGAATTTCTAGAAAAGTCTATCAGATAAAAAATATTTGATCAAATATACAATTATATTTATACAATTTGAAATAATTATTTCAAGTTTACCTTGTGTACTCTTAAATCTTTAAAACATTTTCAAATGTGTGATTTGTTTTTTGAAATTTACAATGTCTAATTTTTAAATGTATATTCTATTTTTTCTATTACTTTAAGCTTATCCTGATTTGACCACATACTTAAGCATCTATGAAACTTTGAAACTGTTTGCTCCAAATTCAGAGAGATATTCTGCAGTGAGTACGGCAGACAAAGAAAGAGTAAAAATAAAAGGAAAAACCGAGGTGTTTTTCAGTCACTGTTTCATTACTTTTCTTAGATCCTCAGTCTAATGTCTCTTTAGGTTTACGTGCCGTTGGTTGGATCTGACTTAGAGCTGAGAAGGACCTCCTGAAGAACGCGGCTGCATCACACGCTGTGAGTCCGCTTCTGGTTTTGACCGTCTGTTCTGATAATTCTTCCGCTCAAACTGTGCGCTTGGGCCCGTGACTGCGCCTATGATTTCTGGATCAGCGGGGGCGGCAACAGCTCATCATTTTTGCATGGCAGAGCGCCCAACATGGGCCACCGATTTCAGCCGAGATGCGGTGCGAATGGATTTGTTGTGTACCTGCCGACGTACGACCAGGTGTTGGAGCAGAGATTGGGCTATTTTCAAACCGGAGTGGCCGTGTTGAGTTCAGACTTTACACAAGCATGAGGACAGGCTGCCTTTAGCTTTAAGTAATTTAGAGGTTTGGTGGAAAGGTTTCTACACTAAAAGTATTCATTAAAGTATTCATGCAGCGTCTCTACATACCAATTTATTAACAAAGGCTCATAGAAGCTCTGAATCATTGAATCACCTTTGTCATCTGTATACAGAGCTTGGCAGAGTTTCAGCAGTTTGCCAAAGGTCGCCTCAAAGACACTGTATTCAAAAGTATGAACACAAAACAATCATACTAAGTAAATGTCAAAATAAAACGCATTCATTAGAACAAAGATGTGCACAGCTTTGCAAAAAAAAAAAATGAATACATTTTGTTTAAAATTTAATATTTCTGTTGTGAATAGGATTTGTCTTTGTCTTGAATACAAGATTTCTTGTTACATTACTGTCAAAAATAGCTCACAGGGCTACAGGCAGAGATTCAGTAAGGTGTGCATCCGTCATTTAATAAACTAAAATAGAGTAGAATCTACCTTTATTGATGCCACAATAGGGACATTTATTAAATTGTCACCATAACTCTGAGACTGGAAGGTTGTGAGTTCAAATTCATGTTGAGTCATACCAAAGACTCTAATGATGCATTGACACCGGACGCAATTCAATGTCAAATACATGTCTGCCACCTCTCTTTTGTCGAATTTACTGCTCGATGCCTTGACACCCCGGCTGCGGAGCAACCGCCAAAGTTTTTCTGGACTTCATTCGTTGCAACATCATTAAAAACATTTACGCTGTTGAGTGAGTAGCTTAAGTCTATACTGTATGTTTTGGAGAGCTCTACAGAGGTGCCGGCAAGCACGCTGTTGTATCTGGGTTCACCAGATCATTCAGAGCCTCTCCCACTGCACTTCAGTCTGGGTTACAGCCGTTTAAAACGTTACTGCCGTCTGTCTGTGGCCCAGTTTGAGCACTAATTCAAGGAGGGAAGAATAAAAATAGAACTGGGTAACCTTTTTATTGTTGTCTGGATGAAAACAAGATAAACATCATAAGCCCATGGAGTTGGAGCAATTGTGAGGCCGAATCAGCTCTCTGTCTCCTGCCAGGGACTGGCAGCCTGGGTGGTGGCGCACTTAAGGTTTGCCGGACCCTGGGCGGAGGAGTTCGCTAGCTCCCTGCTCTGAGTACTGGGCGGCTGGCTAGCATAGTGGGCTCAGTCCCTCCAGCTCCATAGGCTCTGTGACAGGCAGGGTGCATCTTCCAACAATAACCGGGAGAGTCTCCGGCCACCAAGCAGGTTAAGAAAATGAATGGAAGTTCAGGATGAAATTCCTCACATCAAGCGGCCATATTTAATTTTATTTTTCTACCCTTTGATGGAGTAACTGAAAACGTTACACGACCAAGTCGAGTCTCTGATTGGTTGACCCTCCCCGTGAACCTTGCCACGCCCGATGCCCAAATTGTGCCGCAGGACCTTGGACCGCATCTGCCCATTGACCTAACAGTAACATGTGACGCCTCTGATGGGCAAATCACGTCTGGTGTGAATGCAGCATTAAAGTGGAACCCAAAGCCTCCCTGCCGGACACTCAGTATTAAGGGGTTGGATTGGGGATTCAAAATGTTTCCTGAGCCCGGCTGTGAGAGGCTGCATCTGCAGCAGAACACTACTCCAGGGGATGGGTCAAAAGCAGAGAACAACATTTACACACCGAGGTGCGTGACAGCAAATGGGACTTTAACTTTTGAGCAGATAAGAACAGTGATCTCTGGTCGCTTGCAGCAGCATTTTGCTTTTGCTAAGTGACAACTGCTGATTGTGTAAACAATGTACCTGTTTCAGCCCCAGACGTTGTTCAAAATAGTCCAAAAAGGGAGTTGTAGACATGATGTGCCACTACATTTATTAGGTGTAAAAAAGTCTAAGTCTGTCAAAAAAGTTTGATATTAAGAGAATTATGAAGCAAAAATACAAACAAGTAAGCTGCTCTGAGCTAAAGAAACTGGCAGCCTATCGTAGGTGTTTAGTTTTAGCTTCATCGAGATTCCCCTAAATGAACTGTAATTGTATTTTTTTTATTATCGGTCAATAAACTACGCTGTCTGTTGGCTATGACGCCATTGCTGCAACATTAAAAGTTGGCGATACATAAAAAATATTAGAGTAATGCTTAATCATAACAAAAACCAGAGTCATTTAAAAACATGTAAACTGTTCCTCAGTACCCGATTGTAGTCCGTTGCAGACGCGTTTTTAATCCCTGACGTTTTATCTGGTGGTAGTCAGTACTCATGTGCACAATGCTGAATCAATGTCTTGTGACTTCATATTCCTGTGAGCCCTTGATGTATTTTTTTTTTTAAAGTGTGACTTTAATAAAAGAGTTAAAATACCAATCAGCCATTAAAACATTCCATTTTGCGTTTGTGATTCTTCAGTTCTGGCAGAACTCGATTCCCGTTGAGGCAAGCTGAGGCAGGAATAGTTCTCCACCTGTGTTCTCCGCACAGACACAGGGCCTCATGTAAACAAAATGTGTAACATACGTGACCTCCGCGTTCCTGCTGCCGCCCGCTGGGATTACATAAAAATACATGAAGATGGAAAGCGGGCCCCATCCATAACCCAGTGGACAGTGGTTTCAGGCGCCGCGTCCGCCTTAACTAGCCTGCTGCTGTTATACTCACTGGCTGATATATGAGGGCTGAGAACGCCAGGTCTCCCCCCTCGCCCCCCACCCTAGTTGTGCCCTGCAACCATTTTGACACCTAATTAATCCTGAAGGTCTTTTGTTCCGCCGAGGTTTTTTTTTCTTATTTCCCCACTGCAGACCATCCATCCTCACCTCCCACAACCCCCTCCACCCCAACAAAGTCACAAACAGCATGTGTAAAAAGATTTTTACTTGTAAACCCCCCCGCTTTTATTGTTGACCTTAGGTCTATCAGAGAGCCAACCCCGGTTTTCTGCTAATTATGTTGCGACAAAAGTTTTATTTGTAAAAAATCTGCACAGCAAAGGCTGAGGTCACTGCAGGTCACAGCATTATCAGCACCACAGTCTCTGTTGTAACATCTTCATTTCCCATTTAGGACACACTCCAATAAGAATTCTGTTTTTGATGTTTTTAACATGTTTTTGTGGCTTTTTTTTCATGACGTATAATTGGCGGTCCACAAGCTTCCTGCTCTGCTCTATTCTGATGCATCCACTTGCAGACAAATAGATCCATGAACGTCTTTGTTTTCCTCATCCAAGCTGCTTTCTGGCTCAAAACTGTACGGCTGGATAGCTCCAGTATTTCTCGGCATTTTTGTAATGATTCAGTAATGTTGGGTTGGGGGTTTGAGTGGCTGTAAGCTAGAGGGAGAGTGTGTAAACAGAGATCTCTCAGCAACTCAGAGGTAAATTTCTAATAAACTCCTGCCGCTCTGCCAAAACCATGTCCTAGAAAATGACACAGGCTTTAGATTTTGGATAAATCATAATAAAAAGACCACTGGGTACGCTTTTGAGATGGATCAAAAAATGATCAGAGTGGGACTTTTAACAGGCAAACGACAGACCAAAACAGGGACTAAAACAATTATCTTATGCAGTGACACTGTTACCAACATGAACAGTAAAATGATGATTCACACAAGTAGTATTACAATAAGACCTTTTTAAAAGTGTGGAATGTAAATTCCACAATGTAAATGTAAATTCAGAGACTAAAATCTCCCTGTGATTATTTTTACTGGGAGGAAGTAGGTTAAAGTTTGGGGTTTAAGTATTTCATCATATTTTAATCTCTTCTGTATTTGAACTCAACTTTTTGGAAGTGTCGGCAACAAGAATTCATGTCTTGTTGGCCAACAAGTTGGACAGCAAGTGGTAGAAACATCGTTTTTTTTTTTATTTTATTTGCTAAATTATGTTGTTGTGAAGAGTTTGCATGTTCTCTCTGTGCATGCATGAGTTTTCTCCGGGAACTCCGGTTTCCCCCCACAGTCCAAAAACATTCTTCATTGGTTAATGGGTGTCTCCAAATTGTCCTCAGGTGTGCATATGTGTGTGTGTTTGTGTGTGTGCGGCCCTGCAACAGACTGGCGACCTGCTCAGGGCCTGTACTTAACAGTAGCGGGCTCCAGTAGCTCGGTGACGCCTGAAAGGCATTTTTCACATTCTGAGTATGGATGGATGGATGTAAATTTGTTCATTGAGATAAAATAATCTAATACCCCATGTTGACTTTGGAAGTTAGCGTATAGCTTTTGTTGTTCATAATAAAATTCGAGCAACTTAGAATAATGTGCTTAGTATGTTTACCTTAAGGATGTAAGTAAAAAAGGCCGCTCGGGTTTTTCTTCTGACCATTTGTTTATCTGTTAAACTGTTACTTGTAAAAGGATTTTTTAGTAAGTACTGGGTGCCTTTTGACATTTCAGGGCCTTTTTTGGCCCTGAAATGTCTCTGTGTCTGCATTATGCTTCTGGTTCAAAGTCTTCAGTTTTTGGAACATGCGGTACGAAAAAGACCAAAAGCCAACATTCACTTTGACTAAAAACTAAGATAGCCTCTCTAGGACAAAACTAAATAAAGATAAAAGTGGCCTTTTCACTTTTTGTGATCTACTTGTCCACTTATAAATTTTTACGGTTAAAATATACAGTCAGGACCATAAATATTTGGACAGAGACACATTTTTTCTAATTTTGTTTCTGCGATTCTGCCATCATCCACCACTGTTGTCTTACGTGGACGTCCAGGTCTTTTTGTGTTGCTGAGTTCACCAGGGCTTTCTGTCTTTCTTTCTTTCTCAGGATGTACCACACTGTTGATTGTGCCACTCCTAATACTGTAGCAATTTCTGGCATAGTTTTTTTCTGTTTTCTCAGCTTAATGATGGCTCCTTTCTCCTGCATGGAGAGCTCCTTTGACCGCATGTTGTCTGTTCACAGTAAAATCTTCAAAATGCAAGCACGAGTCCTCTAATCAACTCCAGGCCTTTTATCTGCCTCACTCATAATGACATAACAAGGGAATTGCTCACACCTGCCCATGCAATAGCATGGAAGTCAATTGTCCAATTACTTACAAGCCTATGAAATGAAGGGATTGAGTTAAAAAAATGCTTTAGTTTTTCCCATTTTTATGCAATCTTTTTCTTCAACCCATGAAATAAAAGCTGAAAGTCTGCACTTCAATGGCATCTGAGTTGTTTTATTTAAAATTCACTGTGGTAATATACAGAAAGAAAATTAGAAAGAACGTGTCTCTGTCCAAATATTTATGGTCCTGACTGTAAACAAGTCTAATGCAAATTATGAAAAGCAAGATGTTTTGTTTGTGCTAAGACACCACAGTCAATATCTAACTGTTTCTGCACGGTTAATTACAATAATACCAATATTAAATACGAGTTAATCTGTGCGTGAAATACAACTTTGAAATTAATCTGTGTTTGCTGCAGCCTCCTTTTTGACCTCATTCTGTCCTTTTATTCAAGCCTGAGCTGAATTACCCACAAACATTGACAGAAAAACATTGGCAGAAAAACTGCTAGAAGGGCTAAAGAAAGGGAGGACCGTTGCAACAATATTTGGTGGATATATATGTATCTTTCTACGTTAATGGTAAAAACAAGTCGCTATGTATAGATAAAGAAGTTTGGTTTGCGATGTGAAGACTTTGCTAACTTCCAGATCTTGGTAGTTGTAAACGGGATCCATCAAATGTTCTGATTTCGCTCAAACAAACATTCGAAGCTCAAAGGCTTCTTTATGTGAGTGAGCTTTAGCACCAGCTGTTTACACTTTTGTAACTACCGTAACTTTTCAACTGTTTATGCAATTAAATTATTTACAGCAGATTTTAAAGCGTTGTTCTGCAACATGCTACTAATGTATTGCATATTGGTGCAAAGCTGATATGCTAACCGCTTTTTTTCCCTGTCAGAATCAGCTTATTCACTGGACATAACTGCCAGCAGTCAGGATATGTCCTCTCAGTGCCAACTGCCAATCTTAGCAGCACCTTAGACATTTAGGCCCTCTTGGTGAGAGGGTGCATTGGACATTTCTGTGAGTAATCATGAGACGTCCTC
This sequence comes from Oryzias sinensis, assembly GCA_037389245.1. Taxonomy (NCBI): domain Eukaryota; kingdom Metazoa; phylum Chordata; class Actinopteri; order Beloniformes; family Adrianichthyidae; genus Oryzias; species Oryzias sinensis. The sequence continues at coordinate 15,014,650 of CM074504.1, forward strand.
TTAGTGCTCCACCTGCCAATTTTAACCGCACCCCTTTGTTACCCACACCCTTTATACCTCAGCAATGTACACTCCAACGCACAAACACTAAGACATTACACAAGGAAGGTGGGACCTCTGATTGTCTGTCCCCTACTCCTGCCCTGGCGGGGGGTACGAGGCCCTCAGCTGTGTCCCTTGGGTGCTGGCTTCCTGGACCCGGCGCTCCTCTCAACAAGCAGGGAGAGGGATCCCTGAGTTCTCGGGCAAGAACAGGAGCCAGGCATCCAATCACATCTGAGCGTGTGAACTGATCCGTGTCCCTTTGGTGTGGGCTTTAGTCCTTGCCCCCGAGCGCTGGGCCTCTCTAAAATTCCAACAGTGAAAAACAACCCCGCCTCCTCCTAGGCGGGGTTGGGCGACTCCTGCCTTGCTCTTTCCTGGACCTCCCGTGGGGTGGGTGGCTGCCTGGAGCGTAAGGTGGGTCACACTTGATACCATCCCCCCACCCCTGGGTTGGATGCCCAGAACTCCTGGGTGGTGGTGGGCTGCTTGTCTGTGTCTTGGGGGGAGGGAGGCTCACTGGGGGTGGGGCCATACGCTGAGGCTCCACCAGGGCGGGCCGGGGGGGGGGGGGGTATTATTCTGATTGGGTTGGAGCTTGCACTCTGTGCTCCTGTGCCGCCCTGCTCTCTGGCAGTGGGGGCCCCTGTGGTAGTCGTGCTGACGCTGGCCTGGGTGACTGAATAAAATGCTTTACATGTGTTGGTTTGTATGCATAAGTATGTGTGTGTGAACTGTAGTTGTATTGTGTGCATGTTGACATGTTTGTATGTGAAAATTGTTGGAGCCAAAAAGGTTTGTTTGTAACTTTTGAGTGTGTGTGGACAGGCCCCGCCCCTTTAGACCAACATTTACACCTGAAAGCAATGATGGTAAACTTCCAGCAATTTGTTGCTTTATGATTCTACCCCCCCCCCCAAACTTCTGTAATCATCCTCCTATTTCCTTACCCCCCCCCCTTTTTGGAGCCCCCCCCTCCTCTCTAACATCCCTCTCTCTTCTTTCCTCTTACTCTTTTCCATCCAATCTATCAAAAGAAAATTTAGATATACAAAAGGGGTTTGTACAAATATGCACCTTGTGGGACAGAAGATCCAGAACCCCCTATTGTAAAAGTATCTCCAACACAAGTGGCCTTCAGCTCTCATCTGTTCGACCGGACAAGTTAGAAAAAAAAATCCCATTAACCGGTGTTATTTAGGTGTAGTAGGTGACATCTGTGGTGTTAAAGGGTTAAAGTGATCTGACTCTGAAGCATCTTTTGATCTTCTTCACTGCACTTCGTTAACCATCCAGACGTATAATCGTGTTGCTCAACGTGTATCACCGTACGGCCCAGCGCCTTAGGCTGGAAGGTCATTTAGAGGCCAGTCATCCAAGCCCCTCCCTCATCTTTCTTACTCTCCAGCCTGAAAGCCAGAGATAAACCTACACATGGCCGCCCAGGACCAATAGTCATGATTTATCCTAAGCCATTTGCTACCTGAACGCCTATGAAATCGTAATGAACTTGATTATGCTTTTAATGAAGTGTGAGAGGTTCTTCAGGAACGATTATAGCCATGCTTGGCTCACAGCTAGAGGCTGTTTAGGGAGCTGGAGGGAAGGGGGGGGTGGTGGTGGTGGAAAGAACGACTGTCATAAAGAATGAAGACTTAGTAGCTGCGACTACTGTGGGGGTGCACGCGGTAACGCCACACTTCTTTGGAATAGATTACAGGGGCGTTTTAGTGTATAAGCAAGGTGACTTGACCCCACCAACCCTATTTCATTTCCTCCCTGCTCAGGGATTTTCCCACAAAGCCGCATGCTGACGCGGTACATTAGAGCGAACAGCCTGCAGCCTCATAGGTCATATTTTGCATACATATTAGACAGATGAGGATGATTCTAACCTTTCCACGTTCTCGCCTGCTCCCGTTCAGACAGGGAAACGTTATTGTTCTGTAGATTCACACAGAAATCAGTCTCTTGCTTTTAAATATATATATTTTTTCTTAAATACCAAGTGATGAGTTAAGTAGCTGGAAAAAGGGCAGAGTGAGGATCCAGGAGATCATGTTACTTTTGCACACCAGTGGAGGGAGGTGCTTCATACTGACAGCAAAAGCTGCTTAAAAAAACACAAAGCAAGACTCACTGGATGCAGACTGCCGCTCAAACAGCAAAAAAAACCCAAAAAGGTTGCACTTGCTTTCAAATGAAACTTAAATCCGTACTACGTACACACGGGGCATGCGTGTTTGACCCTTGTGCTATCCTAGGCACTTTGACGTTGGGAGTTGGGTCATCTAAACCCACTAGACAGTGCGCTGAACCTTTGTTCTTCAATGATTTGTGATCTTCACTGGTTTCCATGGATTACATGAAATCTTCTTTACCTTTATCCATCTTTGTTATGGCAGGGAGAACACGTCAATGGTCATCTTGACCCCACAGGATAGCACAAGTGTTACAAACGTGCTCAAAATTACAGTTAAAAAAAAAGCTCAAAGGGACATTTTTCTATACCACTAAATTGCTCAGTGATTACCAAACCAAAACTGATTTTGTCCAAATGCACTAAATGCTACATTGAATTAAAGCTGGTTTAGAAATAAAGTTACTTAGCTTTGCCTTAAAAGCTGCCATTTCTAATAAGCCTACTGGATGGTTTTGGAAAAACATTATGGACAATCACTGCAGTCATTTTTTATGTCGCTAGGATTTCTGGTGGGTGAAAAAAAGTCTAAAAATGTTCAGCTTATTTTCATTTTCTTTTGATCTGCTGCAGGAAGCGGGGATTGTGATTTAACCACACTTTTCTTCGTAACTGTGTTTTTATGTTTTTTTGTTTTTGTTTCTTTTGTTCCTTCGTGTAAAGACTGAGCTAAAATACTGTTTAACAACCTCAACCAGGCTCCTTTTGTGGAAATATCTTTTCAATTAATATTTACAGATGAAATAAGAACCGAGAAATGTACTAATGTTATATCATCCATACATCTTCGTCCGCTTATCCGGGACCGGGTCGCGGGGGCAGCAGTCTAAGCAGAGATGCCCAGACTTCCCTCGCCCCAGCCACTTCCTCTAGCTCCTCTGGGGGAACCCCAAGGCGTTCCCAGGCCAGCCGAGAGATGTAGTCTCTCCAGCGTGTCCTGGGTCTTCCCCAGGGCCTCCGCCCAGTGGGAGATGCCAGGAACACCTCTCCAGGGAGGCGTCCAGGAGGCATCCGGACTAGATGCCCGAGCCACCTCAACTGGCTCCTTTCGATGTGGAGGAGAAGCGGTTCTACTCCGAGCTCTCCGCGGGTGGCTGAGCTTCTCACCCTATCTCTAAGGGAGCGCCCCGCCACCCTACGGAGGACGCTCATTTCAGCCGCTTGTATTCGGGACCTCGTTCTTTCGGTCATGTCCCAGAGCTCATGACCATAGGTGAGTATTGGAACGAACATCGACCGGTAAATTGAGAGCTTTGCTCTTCGGCTCAGCTCTCTCTTTACCACAACGGACCGATACATCGACCGCATAACTACGGACACCGCTCCGATCCGCCTGTCAATCTCACGCTCCGGTCTTCCCTCACTCGTGAACAAGACCCCCAGATATTTAAACTCCTCCACCTGGGGTAAGGATACTCCACCCACCGAGAGATGGCAAGCTACCTTTTTCCGGTCAAGAACCATGGCCTCGGATTTAGCGGTGCTGACCCTCATCCCAGCCGCTTCACACTCAGCCGCAAACCGCCCCAATGCACGCTGGAGAGGTGACATTCCATGTCCCAAAAGCCAAGTTCCATGACCGGGGTTTGGGCCGCCGAGGCACCGGCCCTCGACTGCCACCCAAACCACTATTGTTCAATGTTTGCTTAATTTCAGCCAATGCAATAGTGATTTTGGTTTCTACTTTTTGTTTTCTTTTTGATTCTAATAAAATTTAATAATATACCCATTTTATTTTGAAATGTTTTAACAGACATTTTTTCTAACACTGCTACATTTTGAACAAATAGGTGCCAAGTAAATCATTTAGTCTTTGCTAGAGTTGTTGGAAGTGTCTGGAACTCATCTCAAAATGGCCCCTAGCTGCTCTCAGTTTCCACAGATGAAAAATGCCAAAATGATAACACACAGCAGTGAGGGGTTGGAAATGGGTAAGACCCTTTGTGCTACTACCTAACTATGTAACTACAAATGGGCCTAAGTCTGAGTCTCCCTGTGCTGGTCCCCAGCCCGGGTAAAATACAGGGTTCTGACAGGGAGGGAGATTCTCTGCCAAATCACCTGTGTCAATCAGTGATCTGGCAAACCCTGCAGGGATTTGCCAGACGCTGAACAAAATATGTTTGGAGACTGTTAGGAGACAAATATGAGAACCCACTCAAGTCATGAGTAAACTTTGTAAAATGTTGATAATTTTTTTCGGCAAATTGGGTTGAAAAGCAGAGAGCATGGTGTCTGAATTGCATAAACCCATGTTGACCAAATTGGACCAACTACTGTTTATGGACGACATCTGGTTATAACATGGCGGTGTGCATTTCAGGAAAAACGGCGACTGAAATGACTTAATTTCGTTAAGTCAGATGGAAGCAAGTCAATTTCTAAGGGTGACGTCACACTAACTCATCCACTTCTCATATAAAGTCAATGATCAGAAAACAGACATTGACTAAAACCTGGTGGTTTGCAGAATTCACTAAACGTTACAGGATCTGCAACACTTTTCCCGTTTTTTCCCCCAACAATCAGCTGTTTCCTTAAAACTTTGCAAAAAACTGTTCCTGGCAGGCAGCAGCGCAGCCTTCAGTGTCATGCGGGCTTGAGCAGCATTTTTAGGGAAACTACCCCCTCTGAGATTTACTGCCCAAAGGAACAATTTATAGCCACTCGAGGCGCTTTATGTGACTGTATCTGAGGCGGTGATGGATGCGCCTGTTTTATCAGCACGTTTGTTCTGCGCCACTTGTAGAGATAATCACGGGCTTCCCTGCCAGTGACCCCCCCCTGCAGGAGCTGTCACTATGCAGTGTATCTGTCGCCATCACTATCCACATGCTGCGGGTGCAACGCTATCTGCAAGGTCTCCGAAGCTGTTAATCAACTTCTCTCTAATGTGCTGTTCACACCTCCTCTCTCCCTGAGAGGGAGGGTTCCTATCTGAGACGGAGGGGGGGGGGGGGGGGCTGCTAGGCGATCGCTGTCACTAATTTGTTGTGGCAATATTAATTAATGATCAGCCTGTCACAGCTGTTTATATTGAGACAGATTAAAAGAGGGAGAGATTACACAAAGAAAGCAATCTGGGAGAGGCTCAGCTGCTGACAGGGGTCACCTTCACGTGTCTGAAATCATATCCAATTTGCGGCGGTGGAGGCGGGGAAGTTACTCCACTTGACCGCTCAGCGGGTCTCTCTTCCTGCTTCCACGTTTCAAAATGCACCTGCATTTGGTCTTTGATGATACAAGCGATTGTTTTTATTTGTGCAACACACAAAAATATCCCCTCTGACACATGTTCTGTCAGTTTTAATTTTTTTTCAGCCTCTGTTTTAGCTCCCAAGCAGACTTGGCAGCATCGCGGCTTCTCCGTGGTCACCACTAGACATGAAGTGGCCAATCAGGACCTGAAACAGCGGGGCGATGATTCCTTTCGGTCAAAATGGGTTTCAGGATTTTTCCAGTGCCCTCTTACTTCATCCGACCTTAATTAGGCAAACTTGCTTTCTGGTTCCTGGAGTGCTGTGGATGGACTTGAAGGACTGCATCTTGGTGTCTGGTTTTTAATAAAGGCTAACACAATTAGAAGCTACCGAGGCCTCGATTAAAGGTTTAGGAACCACAGACATGGAAGAGGTAGGGATCATTTATTAACCTCTATTAGGTTAATGTGCAGCGGTGACACTGTGTCCTCAGATCTGAGTCACAGAATTTGGAAGAACTACAAAAGACTTTATAAAAAACATCTCTCAATTAATCATTTTCAGTCATTTGTGAAACAGTTGAATGTACATTAAAGCCTCGAGAATATAGAATGGTCTGCAGTTGCCACCACCCCCCCAAACTCTGTGACTAACTGCATGACAAGTGGATAAACAAAAATAATCTTTTGAAAATGGCAGGTTTTCTGTTGGTTTTATCTCCATAGCAACCATTTTATTTTTTGGTCGCCTGGTGATGACGAACTGCCTATGTAATTTTTAGAAGAAAAAGTAAATTTTTGGATTTCCTTAGCAACAGAGGTTTTTCGTTGACTGTGCCCACATTCCTTACATGTTCATATTGTATGTCATATTGTTTGCGTTCACGACTCATGTCTTGCATTTTCACAATACTGTGGTAAAAAAATGTGCAAGCAACAGGGTAACAACACTTTTGCGAGCTCGGCACGCTAACACAGTTCACAGTTCTCCAATGAGTAATTTCAATATTGATTCCCAAATAGCCTCCCAATGATGGTCAAGGGGTTTGGAGGTGATTGACTGGAATCTCAAGAGGAGTTTAAACTTGTAGTAAATACTAAAAGTGATTTGAAATTCAAGCTCATAGCCTCTTCTCAAGATCAAAGGTCAACCAAACTTAGACTTAGTAATGGCAATATGGGTGTCTATCATTTCATTTTACTAAAGACTGATAAAACCACTTCAATGGGTGGCAAAACATTTCAAGGAAGATTTTAAAGGGTCTATATCATGCTAAATCATTTTTTTGAGCTTTTAATTTTATTACAATGTTACTTCCTCAAGAATCAACAAGCAGCTAACAGTGATTGGCGAAATGCTTTCCTTTTATATTCACAGCATGCAGGTCCATCTTCACAAAAGTTTTGATGTTGTTTGTTTTCGTGGGCAAGACATAGACATGCTGGTGAGACCGGCTCTAGGTTGACGAAATGAAATGGCCAACACCCACAAGGAGAGAAAGGCAGTGCCTCAGAGATTGAGTTGTTTTACTTCTGGTTTGGGAAATAATATTCAATACAAAAAAAGTTATTTTTGTAATTTATTATCATATGCATGGATATTGTTCACTAGAAGAGGCTTAAGGACGGCATGGAATATTCCCTTTAAGTCGAATTGCCTTGACGTCACTTGGATGAAGAAGAACCTTCACTGACATTTTGCTACACAATTTGGGAAGGACCCTGAAAATGATGTGGTAATATGGGAAGACTGCAACTCAAAAAATAATGTTTCTTTCTATAAATAAACACAGTTCTCATTTAAAAAAAGTTAAAAAGGTAAAACTTTTTCTTCCCTTCGTTTTTAATGCTTCATAGAATTTCAGAGTAAGACCTTGGGTGGGGTTAAAGCTGTTAACTTTTACCCACGTGTGCCGGTAGAAATGGACATTTCTTTCTTTAGCTTTGAATAAAGAGTGTGAACAGTGGAGTGTCTTTTGATTTCCCTGGATAACAAAAGGTTAATTGAAGAAATAGAGAATGAAAGCGCTTGCTAGAAGATAAATAGCCTGTTAATGTCAGGCTGACTGTGGCCCAAAGATTCCCTTCTGCCAGGCTTGATAAAGCAAATTCCCTGAGACCAAAAATGGAGAAGGAGCAGGCTGGAAGTTATTATCACGGCAGAGTGAACCATGTGTCCAGATGTGTGCTCATATTCTTGGCGGTTCTGTCCACCAGCGTCCGTCCAGAGCGTGGATGTGAAGCCAGGAGGTTTCAGGACGAATTGACAGAGTTGAAATTATTCATTGGTGGGAGGAATTCTGGAGTTATTGGCTCCTGTCCAGTCGTTGAATTTCTATAAATCCTAGGTTCCAGACTCATGACTTCACAGACTAATGTTAATGACAATGAGGACGCTTCCCTTCAAATGTCAGACTATCCTTCCGTCAACCTATAACTGCTGTTTAGTTTTAGTTTCCCCTCTGTTTTATTAAATAAAACACATAAGCTCAGCCATACGTAGATCCTGCTAAAGCAGCAAGTCACACTGCTGATACACAATTTGCACATATTGTACAGAGGAAAACTGGTTGTACGTGAATATACGTGGAAAAAGTGAGAAAAGTTCTTTATGTGAAATTTTCACAGATGTATAACAAATAAACCACATTAAAACCACAAAATAACTTTATGTGAGTTTAGTTTAGAGCTGTTCAGAATCTTTGGTCGGTTGAGAATTACCCCGTTCATTCGTCTTTTACATGGTTCATACACAATTATTACGTGAATCATATGCAATTGCGTGTAATTCATAATAAGCTATGAATAAAGCTAGCAAAGAACACGTAAACTTGCGCTTCATTCATTTTCCTCACTTTGACATTTGAAGCACTGAGCAGAAATCCCATCGTGTCAGCACCATGGTCAGCACCCGCCTTGGGCCCTTTCTAAGCTTTATTTGAGTATAACAGTTGGATTCCTCCACCAGTTCTAAGTCAGCTGCTAGGCGCCAGAGTAGGCAGCCTACAGCTGGTGGATCTGCGAGAAGGGCCTGGCGCACGTCCAGAGTCGCATCTGCTCCCGCTGTACCCAGCTCCCTCTTAGCTACCCGCCTTCCCCGGAAAAGGGGAGCGGGAGACCCCCACTCGGTATAGAATGCTGGAGAGGTGAAAGGTTGGCCGATTTACACACCCGTCAAGTGACCGATTAGTGATTCATGCATCACTTGTGTAATTTTAACCTGATATATGCGCTCTATACATTCATTGATTCAATTCATTCATCTCCTTCCGTTTATCCCTTTCGGGGTCACGGGGCTGTTGGAGCCTATCCCGGCCACTTATGGGCAGGGGACACCCTGGACAGGTAGCCAGTCTGTCGCAGGCGCTGTATCAACGATATGAAAATTACACATTGGTGATACATGTGTGAAAAGTCTGTTAGACATATGTGGAATGGTTGTAGAAAGACACAAATTTACTTTGTGGCAAAAATCACACGTAATTGCATTTGATTCACGAAATAATTGTGTAAGAACCATGTAAAAGACGAATGAACGGGGTAAATGTCAACCGACCAAAGATTCAGAACAGCTCTAAACTAAACTCAAATAAAGAGCCCAAACCCTCGAGGAACATCTGCAGACATCAACAAATGAAAAACGCACAAAACACTTATGAATTACGTATATCACGCAAGTATCATGAAAAACTGATATTACATTTATGGACAATACCCAAAAAGTATGTAGTAGCAGTGTGACAAGGCTGCTGAAAACCTCAGTCACATGCACTCGTACCGGTGCTGCGGATTTTTTCTGCACTGTAACAAACTGACTTCCTCCTGTTGGCATCATGGGAGTTTGTGACACTTAACCTTTCAAAACTCCAGTGTTGATATTCTTTGATTTACCATAACTCTTTAACCTTTTACATGATTAATCATGTCAGAACCTATTTGAATCCAAGCAATAAGGATTAATGCTTGGATCTCATGGATCTGTGCAAACATCTAAAGCTTTCGGTCTGGCAATCGTTTGCATAATTAAGACTGTTATTGCATAATCAATACGTGGTAAGTTTGAACTATTAATATCTTAGAAACACACCAAAGAGGCAATGGCGACAACTCATCATAAACCACTCATGCTCAGAATTTGAGATATTTTTTGGGGATTGTTTCAAGAAAGGTTTTCCGACATTGTCTCAATAATCCAGCAATAGGTACAACTACAGAGAATTTGAATAAACCTAAAAACCTGACGTGTTTGTACAGCCCGCAAGTCAACAACGACCCCTGCAATCAATGCCCGGCAACCACTGACTGTAAATGAGAACTGGACTGAGTGATTCCAAAAAGCCTAAATCCCATAGACCTCTTTCAAGAAATAAACAGCTATTACTCAGTCAACTAATTCAAGTTATACATTGACCAATCAGATGCCTCAATAAAAGTATGCAGTTTCACATTGAACATTGGAAACATTTGATTGACAGATTCTCCCAAGCCCACTTTCAAGAAATAGGGATGTGGCTGATACTGACAACGTCTGGTCTCAACGCTGTATTGCAAAAAAATGACGACTGAATTGACTTTTTTTTTGGTTGGAACCAGAAGTAAGTCATTTTCTACAGCTGACATCACACACACTCAGTCAAGTTCTCATATAAAGTCAATGCGGGCAACAGGAAGTAACATTTGTTTTTGGAAGCCTAAGGCCTCTGCGTGATACTGACTGCTACTCACACCTCCAATCCACTCTGCATGCGTGGATTTCTCATGCACGGCGCTCATCTTTCACCCATAGAAGTTAAAACGTCTCTGGAGGATGGCAGACAGCACGGCTGACTTTCAAGAAATTCCGCAATCGAGTGCTTTTCTGGAACTAAACGGGTGCAGCAAATCCTCTCAAAATCCTTTTAGGCAGCGTGGCAGAAGAAGGGGAGGGAAAAAAAAGAAAAGTTTCTTCCAGGCAAACATGCAGGTTTGTTGGGTTGACACTGTGCTCAAGGTAAGGACACTGGCCAGTTTTTTCCTTTTTTCCTAGGTTAAAAAAGGAATGTCAACACAAACCACAAGGTGCTAAGTATGTTCTGACAAAGCTTCAAGTGAAAGGTTTTGGATTGATGTTTCCATTCAAAAGCCTCGAGTGTGCTGTTTTGCACATCCCTTTATGTTTTAATTTGACAGTAGGGACCATTTAAAGTGTCACTTTCCCCTTTCTGTGTGCCCATGACCAGGACGTCTTGGATTTAATGTTCCGCTTCCATGCGACAAAGGTGAAAGTCAAAAAATCGGTGTGACTATCTGCTCAGCTTCAGATTTGGCTGAGATGAAACTCTGCGGCGGTGGTGGCGGTGATGCTAAGCGACTGACGTGCATGCCAATCCAGCCAATGCTTTCTTCAGGCTCTCCAATTTCTCTCAGGTTTGCGAAGAAACCGGTTTCCTCGCTCTGATTGCTATTTAAATATTTGGCTAAATGAGCATGGAATTGGTCTTAGTGGTTTGTTTGTCAATTTGCTTTTTTCTTTTTTGATTTCCTTCAGGCAACAGATTGAATTATTTTTTTTTCTGTGAAGCCACAGATGGGGAAACAGGGAACTTTGCAAAAATACAGCACCTTCCTAATTCTACCTCCTCAAACACAAAAATACCCAAACAAACAACAATGGCGAGCTAGTTATGATTGAGATTTCTTGTGTTTTCGGAGGCGCCGGGACGATTCATTTCCTGGCTTCATTTACAAGCTTTTCCATTTAAGATTTAAGCAGACCAACAAACAAATATTGTTTGGCAAAGATATGGTCTTTGCCTGAGCGGCCTTGTTCACACGTAGGTGCACAGACTTATGGGATGTGTACTTTCACTCCAATTTGTGACAGCAGATAAACGCCTGGTTGTTCAGACATATTTTTAGCTCCTCCTTCCTCCTTAATTAACTGTTGGAAGGAGTTTGATTTTTGTTGATGCATTGCCCGCTGTTTTGGTCATTACAGGCCCCTGTAGGAAGTCGAGTGGCTGCCAAAGAAGCTTAGCAGCAGCCCGGCGCTGGAAGTGTGCCTGCACTCACCTGGGGTAAATGAAGACAGGATTTCCTGCTGACTTTGAGGCCAGTCCTACCCTCGGGGGCTAATCTAATGTTGAAGAGCGCCTGCAGGGCACACTGCGCTGCCTGGGTCTTGGCCAGCTTCTTGCTGCGTCCGCATCCCTCAAATATTCGCCCGTCCACGCGCACCGCCATCACAAAGTTTCGCAGCCGCCTGCCCTCGGCTCGCTCTGACAGACAGGCGTAGCGCAGGCCCGGTCGGAGCTCGTTGAGCATAGCCACCGGGCCCTTAGGAGCGTCCGGCTCAGGAACGATCCCCCCCAGCCTCTGCTGAGCCTGCACCATGAGGTCCAACGTGTGGCGGAGCAGGCGTCCATGTCGGAGCAGCTCGCTGGACAGCAGCTCGCTGGACAGCAGCTCACTTTCGCTGCCTGAGTTGCAGAGTGAGAGGCCGTCTGAGCACGACGATGATTCAAACTCCTTGAAGAGCGTGTCAGGGAAGTCCGCCTGGTCTGAAGTAAAGTCCGCCGTAGGGTTGGAGATGTTTCCCATGGCCAAGTGAGCCTGAGGAGCGTTTGGGAACTGGATGAAGGACTTGAGGGCTAGCTCAGCTGCCCTCATCTTAGCCTTCTTCTTCGTGGGTCCCGTCCCCTCAAATGTCAGTCCATTAACCTCCACCGCAATGGAGAAGACGGGAGCGTGGACGGGCCCCGTCTGGGACACCATGCGGTACTGCAGACCCGGCCGGAGCTCGTTCAGCTGCACCAGCGCATTCTTTGGAGCTTCAGACCAGGAGAGTTTCTTATAGATGAGTCGTAGCTGACACAAGTGCCCGTTGTTGTCTTCCTCGAGAGGCCGCTTCCTCTTCAGACCGGAGCTCCCACTTCTCGCCGAGTCCGAACAGAGAAGGGGCTGCCGCTCTCCGGAACCAATGGAACAGTCCTCCAAGTTACCAATATTCCTGTTTTCCTTTACCTCTGCACTGCTGGTGCCTGCAGTAAAAACAAAACATTAAGGTCAATAAAAATGACAGAAAACACTCCAAACACAAAACGCAGCCATTACTGCACGGCGCTCCCGTCTATCCTGGCCGAACAAAACGCAGCAGGGAAAATCTCTCGAGGCAGATTTAGCCACTTGATACACAATGAAATGGTAATGACCACATCTACACTCATCTCCCTGAGCTGAGCCCACTCCATCGCTTGAGCCCGCTAACATATATAAGTATTTTAAAACCCTAATTCATCCCCCCCCCCGAAACTGGCGATATTATCCGCCAAATAATCCAGTAATCTGCCTTCAAATTGCTTGGGAATCTGTGTAGTGGGTAGGAAACATTGGTCCCTGCGGCCACTGGCAAGCATCAATCCTATTTGTAATGGGGGTGGGGGGTGGTCGAGTGGCATACATTCCAGGAAAGGATAAAAGGAATGTCTGTAGCTTGCTTTATTTCACACTTGTATCCTTTTGCAGAGTCTGAACAGCTGCAACGCGCTCTTCAAACCCTGTTATGTGGAAGCGGCGTTGCATATTTGATGGGAAAATGAAGGAACATAGGGGGTGCTGGTGCTTCTACAGGACTATTATTGGTGGAATGGGGGCTGTTAAGGCAGAAGACAGCATCTATGCATCTGGATTTGAGGACTTCTTCATCACTTCTCACGATCTGAAGCGAACAAGTTCATCTCCCACAGTCATGCATGTGACAGAGGGATCCGTTTCACATTAGGCCCATTGAAAGAACAGAGGCGGAGGCTTACTTAAACTGTCCTCGTCCTCCATGTTTCCTGTCCCAGGGATTTTGTACTTGAAGGGTGCGATCAATGCAGACAGCATGCTGACTTTCTCTGGGGGAGAGAGGAGAGAGATGTAGAGTCAGCATGAGGGCAGCTCTGGATCTGTTCAGATGGTTTTATCGAAGAGAGCCGGTGATCATCGGCCTGACACAGAGGAAGCATGCGCACGCACACACAACACACAACAAAGGCTGCTGTTTACATTTATAGCTTTTTTCCCTCAGAGATAAACATGTAGCACCATGAACATGAATATTTTTAATCTAGCCAACAACTTTATTAACTCCTGAAACTTTCGCGGTGCTGTTAGAAGCTGAAGCTATGTTCACACCACCCTCGGAAATGAGCATTTAACCCTTGTGCTATCCTATGACCCCACCCTTACATTGACGTGTTCTCCCTACCATGACAAAGGTGGATAAAGGTGGAAAGATTTCATGTAATCCATGGACACCAGTGAAGATCACAAATCATTGATCATTGATTGCATCACAGTATACAGACCACCCAAACCAAGCTCTGTTTTTATTGAGGAGTTTTCTGAGTTTTTAGCATCTGTCCACACTTCCTTTAACATGATTTTAATAACAGGTGATTTTAACCTGCATATAGACGGGAAGTCGGACTATTGCACCACTCAGTTCTTGGACTTGCTCTCCTCTCTTGATTTTAAACAACACGTCATGCAGCCGACTCACAACAGGGGGCACACTCTTGACCTCGTCATCAGTCATGGTTTACCTACCAGTGTGTCTGCTGTTGTGGATCTGGCTGTATCTGACCATTACTGTGTGCTTTTTAACATCACTGGTTTTACAAGGCAGGACACCTCTGTGAGAACGTTGAAGAAACGCTACTTGACTCCTGAAGTGGTCGAAAAGTTTATTACATCAGTTCGCTCCTACTCTCCGCTTGTCTTGCCGGCCCCCTGTGATCTACTCGTTGAAAAATTTAACAGTAAATTAAAATCCACTCTCGACTCAGTTGCTCCACTAACATCTAAGAAGATAAGAATCAAAGCCACACCCCCTTGGAGAACTGAGGAAATTAAACAATTGAAGAGACGTTGTAGATCTGCCGAAAGACTTTGGAGAAAACACAAACTTGAAATAAACTATCAATTATACCAAAACCAACTAAAACTATATAATCAAACAGTAAAACAGACCAGAAATTCATATTTTGCGAACATCATTTCTGTAAATAAAAATAACCCCAGAGTCCTCTTCACCACAATTGAGTCCCTGATCAACTCAAATGCAAACAAAAACCCAATGCCAGCCTCCGCCTCATTGTGTGAGGACTTTGCAGACCACTTCGGGAGCAAGATCCATTCTATCAGATCCAACATCATAAAAGGACAGAAAAGCCTCTCTATTGGTAATGATGGCTTGATTTTACCTGAGGAAGCACTGGACAGTTTTGAGCTGGTTGAAGCTGCAACACTTGGTCGAGTTTTCTCCCAAGCTAATCCGACAACTTGTTTTTTAGACCCCATCCCTACATCACTTTTTAAATCCTTTTACGGGTCTTTTGAGAGTGAAATTTTAAATATCATGAACTCCTCTCTACAGACGGGCATTTTTCCTGCTGCCTTTAAAACGGCAGTGGTGAAACCGTTACTCAAGAAAACTAATTCAGACCCTTCAGTTTTTAATAACTACAGACCTGTGTCCAACTTGCCATTTTTAAGTAAGGTTTTAGAAAAACTTGTTTTTATTCAGCTGAATGAGTTTCTCTCTCAAAACAACATTTTTGAGATAAACCAGTCTGGTTTTAGGACGAACCACAGCACAGAGACAGCCTTGTTAAAAATCGTTAATGATGTCAGATGTGCCTTGGATTCAGGTCAGATCTCAGTACTAGTTCTACTAGATCTAAGTGCAGCTTTTGATACTGTTGATCACCTGATCCTTGTAAACAGACTAAAAAGTCTTGGCCTTTCAGGGACTGTTCTCAAGTGGTTTGAATCGTATCTCATGGAGAGAAACTTTATGGTAAGCATGGACATACACTTCTCTGGGGTCCATGAAATTAATTGTGGTGTGCCTCAAGGTTCCACCCTTGGCCCCTTGCTTTTTAACATTTACATGCTTCCTCTGGGGAATGTCATCAGAACCCACAACATCAGTTTTCATAGCTATGCTGATGACACCCAGCTGTACATAGCTATGTCTCCTGATGACACAAGACCAATAGAAGCACTTTTTAACTGTATTTTAGATGTAAAATTATGGATGGCAAATAATTTTCTGCAGCTCAACCAGGACAAAACGGAAATTTTAGTTATCGGTCCTGAAGCCAAGAGAGAGAAACAGTTTCTGAAGCTACAGGAACTTTCATTATGTCATTCAGAAACAGTCAGAAACCTGGGTGTTATCTTCGACTCTAAGCTAACTTTTATCCCCCATATAAAACAGGTGGTTAAAACTGGTTTTTATCATCTCAAAAATCTGTCTAGAGTCCGCCCACTACTCTCTCTGGCTAATATGGAGATGCTAATGCATGCTTTTATCGTGAGTAAAGTTGATTACTGTAACGCCCTGCTTGCTGGTCTTCCAAAAACCAACATTAAGAACCTTCAGCTTCTCCAGAACTCTGCTGCACGAGTTCTCACCAAGACCAGGAGGCGGGCTCACATCACCCCAATTTTAAAATCCCTGCATTGGCTCCCCATATGCTTCAGGATTGATTTTAAGATACTTTTAACTGTTTTTAAATGTCTTAACGGTCTTGCGCCTTCTTATTTATCAGATCTTTTAGTAAGATATGAACCCTCGCGGACCCTGAGATCCTCTGGCACTGGACTGTTAACCATTCCAACTGTAAAAACTAAAACCTATGGAGAAGCTGCATTTCAGCACTATGGTCCCCGTTTATGGAACAGTCTGCCAGAGGACCTGAGAGCCGCAGAGAGCATTAATGCTTTTAAGAAGGGGCTTAAGACCCATCTTTTTAACCTGGCTTTTAGCTAATGCTTTACTGCTTTTATGTATTTATTCAGTTATTTATTTATATGTACTTTTTATTTTATTTATTTATTCATCCATTTTATCTTGTTTTATGAACTTGAATCTGATTTTCAACGCGTTATTTTAATTTACCTTATTTTAATGTTTTTATCAATAAGTTTACTTGTTTATTCTCATTTTTATTTCCGGTGCTTCCTCGGCTGGAACCCCTCCCTCTGGGTCGGCTGCTGTTCAGCCGCTGCGGCTCTAGATGGGGACCTGCATCGCCACTTAGCTGTGGTGGAGCGGTCCCCGCCTGTGATGCTGCATTTGGCTGTCTATGCGGCTGTTCACGGAGGGGGAGGTTCCCATTATCAGCGTTTCCTGCATCCTGTTTTGTGCTCAGCCTATTTCTCATTGTCCTTTGCCATCACTTAGGGGTGGGAGGTGTGAAAGGAGTGGGGGGCTAGGTACGGGGAGGGGGGCCCTATTTATTTATTTATTTTTTATTTATTTTAAAATCGTCAATGCTTGTTTTTATATTTTGTTGTGTTTTAATGTAAAGCACTTTGTGTTATATTTTTATATGAAAAGTGCTTTATAAATAAAGTTTGATTTGATTTGATTTGATTTGATTTGATTTGAAAAAGGTTCAGCGCACTGTCTAGTGGGTCTAGATGACCCCACTCCCAATGTTAAAGTGCCTAGGATAGCACAAGGGTTACGCAAACACGTCCAATGAAAAGTCTATATAAATAAGTGTTTCTGGCTTCCATGTTCAAAACTCTTGCTTTCTCAAGTAGCTATGCATGTTTCTACAACCCTTTTTAGGCTTTACATACAAGGCGTCTGGACATAGAACATGCATTGCAATTTAAACCAGGTGGAACTTTGACAAATCAGTGACTTGTAGTTGGTTGTGACATATGGATGGCATCCCTTTTAATTCACAGAAGTGCTAACTGTTTGAAAACTGATCATGGTGGAGAAATTTCATGTCGGGAATAGTCTTTCATGTCAGAATAGAGCTGTGTAAGAAAAGCCCTGATAAGCGACTTTTGCACCACTTCGACATTTTGCATTAAGCTCCTTCTAACTGTAGGTGGCGAACATTCACTGGTGAACAGAAGAAAAAGATAAAGGAGAAGAAGCCCCTCCCTGGTTATCCATTGTGAACACCGTGGGCTAAATGTGCGTTTAGCCCAGTTGGCTTATGCTGAGTGGGGTGTATTGGTAGAAAGGTCAATGTAATTCTTTGTTTTTCAACTTCGCTTCCCAACTTCAGCCTTTGTCAAAGACCCAATAGTTTCATTGCAGCACAAGCTTATTCACTATATAGCAGTCAAACATAGAACCACATATAGATGAAAGAATAGGCCTAGCTTCTTCTCTTTATCAGCTCTTACTTGTTGACATTTGCTCTTCTCTGTTTCTCCCCGAAGCTGCCGTTGCCCAGGTGTGCGTGTTGTTTACAGTGTGAAGCCCTATTAGAGCCATTGCTTGGTCTGATGCTCTCCACGCAGCACTGAGCAGAATTGACAGATTAGTCTGGCTCCTTAATTAAACCTCCTTTCTCTTCCCAACATCAGCTAATGATCAATAAAAGAGAAAGGTAAGGGAGAAGCAACAAGGAGGGAGGAACTAGTACAAGGAGGCGATAAAGTTAAAAAAAAACAAAAGTTGACAAAGATGTAGGCTGGCGTTAATGCAGGTTTGTAGAAGGTCAATAAGTAATGCAACTGAGAAATACTTTTGTATGCCTCACATATTTTGCTTTTCTCAGCAGCAAATTTGTAATAAACACATTTTAATAAACATGCAATGTTGTGAACGAGCTCAGCGGCTGGTGCCCTCTATTGTCGCAGAGCAACAGCACTGGAGGGCCTCCATGAGTCACTTTGAAACACATGGTTACACTCTAAACACGAAGGCTGCAGCTCTGCTACTCCTTATGGGCCAACATTACAATAAAAGCATTTGCATCCTGACCTAATTACCGACTAAAGACCAACACAAGCAGCAATTTAGCTACAAACGACTCCCACAGCCGAAAGGGTCATTATATAGACCCTTTTCAAATCACTGCACATTGTTTTTTAAAGCCCCTTATGTTCCATCCATAACAAAAAATTGCAATAAAAAGCTAAATGTTATCGCATTACGTGTTTTCAAATGTGCAAAATTAGATTTCCTGAAGGTTTTGCCGGCTTGTGCGTTTGTTCACACAATGCATCCATTTCCTTTGTAGCGTGAAAGACAAGTGTTTGCATCAAGCATGAAATTAGAGCACACACGGAGGCAATTATAACACGGGAGCCCAAGGTTTAACAACGGGGCCCCAAATGCCTTTAATGTATATTTGATAATCCTGTTTTGTCAAGGGATCTAAACCCGACGCTCAAAAGCTTCTGTCAAGCCAAAAGGCCCACAGGGCGACGAGGCATCAGGGCCAAACGTATCACAGAACACTGTATGATACTACACTCCTTCCTCTTGGGAAGATCTATTAAAAAAAATAACTCAAGACAAATAGCAAAATATTGAACAGATTTAAAGCAGAATGCCTGTTATGCCAGATGTTTTTTTAAGGTCGTGTCACACAGCCATTGGGAACATTTGGTGCATATTGCACAGATGAAAACTGGTCATACGTGAAAAGAGTGGGGAAAGCTGTGGTCTTTACATGAAGGAGTATTTCACGTTACAACCACAGAAGAAGTACGAATTACGTAATTTTAATGTGATATGTACGTCGCATACACAATATTTAAGTTATACATCTGTGGTATGTGCGTAAAAATTCTGTTAGACAAATGTGAACGGTGATGAAGAGCCACAAATTTACATATCCATCTTGCAGAAATCAACCCACAGTTGCATCCCACAGTAATTCTCAGCAGATTTTGAACAGCTAAAAACTGAATTCCCGACCTGACGGCCAAAACCCTTAACGGTCATCTGCACACATCGACGAATGACGAACGCAAGAAACACTTATCAGGCATGCATCACAAAGACCAACAGTTCATGTGTGTAAAATGCACAAAATGTACACAGTGGCTGTGTGACACAGTATTTAGGTTAACTACAAATTCATTTCAGGAAATACACACATGCTTGAATATTTTGAGTTTTGCTTTAACACGACATCTTGTCGTTCGGACTCTTGAACGTTCTTAAGCGCGTCAAATGCCCAGTGTGTCCGTGAATTCTCTCATTAAATGGTAAATGGCGTATACGTATAAAGACCCATTCACCCAGTCACACACACATTCACACACTGATGGCGGCTCCGCTGCCAAACACTGGCGCCAACCTTCCAGCAGAGGCAAGGTGGGGTTCAGTGTCTTGCCCGAGGACACTTCGACACGTGGGCGTGCAAGGCGGGAATTGAACCTGTAATCTCTCCATCATGGGGTCGACCACCACGGCCGCCCCGCATTACTATCTAACTGCCAAAAGATTATATAGTGCAGGACTTTCCAGTGTCAATTCAGTCGCCATTTTTTTGCCATGTTAGAGCCATAAAGGTTTAGTAAGCAGTGACTGGTCCAAGACCGTCTGAGTCAACGTTTCTATGGCAACCCTTCTCACCAGTCAGGAGTGAGCTTGTTGGAAGTCCACATCCCTCCATTTGAAATGGAGCAACACAAAATCAGTCAAACGTTTCAAACACTTGATGTGAGACCAGGTACTTTTATTGAGGCTTCTGATTGGTCAGTCTCTAACTTAAATAACTTGCTCTAAAAAAAACAAATGGGACTATCAAGAATATGTTTAGAAGTGTATCAGAGCCAGAATCGTTATTCTGACAAATAGACTAAACTAAGTAATTGCTGTTTTTTTATCTATGAAATCTATGGGATTTAGGCTTCTTGGAACCAGCAGGTACTTCCTCCGTCCAGTTCTGTTATACAGTCAATGGCAAGACAGAATAAAGTGAGACTTTTGTTTATTTTAGCCAGCCTTTGGCGGTCATTTGAGGTACTGCAAAATTTAGCGTTTCCTCATTGGCATCAAATTCTGTAACAAAGCCTTTTTATTCATCATTCAATCTTTACTTTTATGAGTTTGTTTTTAGAGGAGCTTTTGTTTATTCCATTCTGCATATTTCATGCAACCCTGAAAAGAAAAATCTGATTGTCAGTACTACGCAGCTCTCTTTTCAGAAAGAAGCCCTTGAGTAAAAAATATGAGTGATTTCAATTCCTCTGACGTTGTGCAGCACAGTTGAGAGGTCATCCTTGAAATGCCACCAGTGAAAGGTTTATGAAGTGCAACAGGAAGCACCGACTCTTGCAAAGTGAAAGAGATCTGCATAATATCACAGACAGACAGTTTTAGCTTCTCTAATGAAACCGCTTTTCAGAGTAGGAAACAAAAATGAAACATGTCATCAGTGAGTTTATCGAGACGGGAAAGTTTAGGTGCCAAAGTGTTTTAGTGACCCGGTCGACATGACACATCTGAGGAGGCGGAGTTTGAGATCTGCTCTGTGAAAGTCTCTTTAAAGCTGAGGCAGAAAAAAGGAAAAAGAAAAAAGAAATGCAGTGAAGTTAATCAAACGTGTCAACAATCACCTTTCGCTGATGTGGCCAAAGTTACCCCGCGTGCCCTTCACGGTGCGGTATCTGTCATCCATCCCCTCTCATTCAGGCGGGAGGAGGAGGTGGGGTGGGTGAATGATGGACTTGATGCAAATAGCCTCAGCTCCGACCCCCACCGCCAAACGGCGAGTGAAGACGTCGCTCATTTGTTTCCACCTCACAAAGGGCTGAGGCAGAGGACAGCCAGGTTAGATAGGTGGAGCTCTGGCAGATGGCCAAACACTCCAGATAGGGTGGTGCTCTGTCTATTGGCGACCCCCCTCTTCCTGTTCTAAGCAGAAGGTAATGAGCCCAATCAGAGTTCCCCATGGCTCAGCATAACGAATGGATCAGATGAGCGACGGGAGACTATTGAAACAAGCGTCGGGTGGAGTGCAGGGTGGAGGAATCACAGACTTAGTTTACCTCCTGCCTGCCTCCCCGTCTTGTCTGTATCTTTCATAGCGAAAGCCACTGAGCCACTAAATGAGAGGCTGCATTGTTTCACCGAGGCATTAACGACTCCCGCCTCTTCTCCTCGGCGATAACAGCCGTGTAATAATACACACTGTTAAAGGGCCCATTTGCCTTTTTTTTTCCCTTATTTTTTCCAGAAGCATTTTAAATTTATCTTAAAACGTGAAGAACGTGTAGCCCAATCATGTTTTTTCTCACCTGCTGACAAATGCGCGTACGATGCAAGGAAAGAAGGCAATTACCGTGGAGTGAAAAACTATCAGGCCTGTCTTATGATCCAGATAATCAAATACCTTTTGATGTTAAGCAAAGATAAAGTGAAAACATTTATTTTATTCTAAGCAATTGCAGGCATTGCTTAAAGAAAAATGTCATTACCTCCTTAACAGAATAACTGGCAATGCAGCCTCAATGAATAACAGTTTGTTTTTAACATGGCTGGTTTAATAGAATTTGAGTCCAGATGGTTTCTTGCATTAATGGCTGCTTAAAGTCAATAAAATTGTAACTCAATCAGGATTTAGTCATGGTTTTAATTCTGGCGCTGCACAACTTGTCATTTTCCAGTAGTGTACCTGTTATGTTTGGATTCTTGTCCCACTGCCAACATATTTTGGAGCCTAATGTCTTGAACTAATCTTTAAACTGACGTTTTATAAAAAACATCCATTCAAATAAAAATGGTTAATTTGGTGTTTTTAACATGCTTTTATAATATTTATCTCATGATGGAGGAAATATATAAAGACAATTAAGTTTGAAATTGCATTTTTTGGTATTTCCTTAATCAAACTGTTGTGAATCGGGAGCAGACAAAAGGTGTTGTTTAAAAAGAGCTTATTTGTGACCTAAAAATTATTTGGGCGGGTCACAAACTCGCTGCTCTGAACTCTCAGCAATAGGGAGGGGAAGGGGGGCGGGGTTGCTCCTAGGTGAATTTGACTTGAACTACTGCCACTCTGCAAAATCTATCCTAGAAAATGACTATTTTTTTTTTTTGTTTTTTGGTTTAAAATGGCACAGAAATATCTAAAAGACTACTGGGAACACTTTTAAAATAGATCAAAAGATGACCAGAGTGGGACTTTAACCCTTTAACACCGGAGCTCTTCCTGGCAACAAGATATACAACACAGCTCTCTGAACTACAATACTGTAACTCTTCCACTGTTTACACAATTAACAATATTTCAAAGATTTCTGACGGGGAGAATAGCCGCACTGTTTTGCATCAGAATTTATCCACTTCACTATTGTAAAGCGGTGCATATCAGCACAATGCTACTTTTCTCCGCTTCAAATCTGTTGGAATTACATCGACAGTCAAAGAGTTTAAGGTAACTCGAAGAACATCAGCTCTGGAGCTACAGCTCCATCAACTACAGCAGTGGTCCCCAACCTTTTTGTCACCGCGGACCGGTACAACCGTGTGTGTGTGTGGGGGGGGGGGGAGTAATAATATTGACAATAAAGAGGTTTGTGTTTTGCGCATTTTGGTTGTTTGGGTTTAATTTTAGCGGGATGTATCACGTGACGTTTGGTGTTGCGACTTTGACGTGCTTTAGTGTGAAGGATGTAACAGAGAGAATCCGGTCACTTTTCAAAATAAAAAGTTTTTTTTTGAAAAAAACAATAAAATGGAAATTATTTTTTCTTTTTATGCGTCACGGTGCGAAATTTTCAGGCCCGGTGCCAAGTGTCCCGCGGCCCGGTACCGGTCTGCGGCCCGGTGGTTGGGGACCACTGCACTACAGAATCACTGTGCCACATGCCCATGAGCAGCTCATTTTTTTCAACTTTACGAGAGAAAACAGAAAAAATAGCCGTCCCAGTGTTTATATGTTTTTATGAATTTCATGGCACGGATAGACACCATTGTCACACAAGGGTAGGAAGAGGTCCTTAATCCCCATACCATCATACTACCACATTCTTGGGGGAAAACACTGATTCTCTTTAAATTCTATGCAAACAAGAACCCCTGTTCAAGTTCCAAATGCTAATTAAAACAAATGAGGTGAACCCCCTAAATAATTAGTAAAAAATAAGCATCTATTATTCCAGGGAAACTCAGATTCAACCCCACACAGCTGTTTCTAAAGTCTCAGTGTCATTTGGTTCATTAGGGAAACTGTTTACTGTTGTTGCTAAGAAAGGCCAAGTCATGCAAATTCAAGACTTCAACACTTTTTTTTTTAGACTCTGACCCAACAAGTGAAAGCATTGAGCTCCTAATACTATAAATGTACCCAGTAAGGTTTTTCTCAGGATTTAATAGCTTATGCCTTAGTAACATGCACTTATACAGAGGGTTGATTCGTATGGGTGCCCCTGGAGGGTCACAGAGTGGAGCGGGCACTACTTAAAGAGAGCGTAAGTGTGTTTGTAAGGGTATAATGCTTTATTTTAACAATGATTCAATTTATATGATATGTGCTGTTGACGATATGATTCATAGTCATTATTGGTTCATTTTGAATGATCCAATTCACTGAACTCAAATCAATACTTTTGCCAATAATTCAACCAGTGTGACTCAGAGATAAATACTTGAACATTGTAAATTTGTTTTCCAGAATTCCTGCAAGATAATCAAGTGTAAATTAAATCTGTGTACAAACAAACAAGGAACCAAGAGATCCATTCACATTTTAGTTTTATAAAGTTCTGTTTTATAAAGTCACTGTTTT
Source organism: Oryzias sinensis (assembly GCA_037389245.1). Lineage (NCBI taxonomy): Eukaryota > Metazoa > Chordata > Actinopteri > Beloniformes > Adrianichthyidae > Oryzias > Oryzias sinensis. The sequence goes on from CM074504.1 coordinate 15,038,621, forward strand.
TTTTCCACACCAAAATAATCCAAAGGGAACATTAATAGAACATTCTACCACACTGTGTCTTCAGTGTTTCCACACGTTGGACTGGAATGACAGACTGATCATTTCTTGCTCACGTGTGTTGTCTGGTGTGATGTCACTTGCTTGTTTTTACCTTATACTAAAATTAACCTATCATGTCTCAGTCCAAATGGTATTTTCCAGTATTGATATATTCAATTCATTTCATTTGAAAACAATTGCCTAACGGTATAGGTCGATTCGATTTACAACTTGCTTCAGATGGATGTGGGTGGATCATAGCAATAGAAATCAATTCATGGATGAATCTATTGATTAATCATTACACCCCAACCGTTTTGCAGTTCTCTTGAGGCTCCTCAGGCCATTAAAAAATGAACGCCATGAAAAATGGAACATACCATTGTTGTGTATGTACATATATACATATATACTATAACATATGACAAAATCACCATTGTACTGACTACCTCCCGGTTTCTATACTACAGTTCCCATCAGCCCTTGCCCTTGATATCAGGATGTTCCCCAGCTGCTTTCATCCATTCATTACTCACCCGTCTCTCATTTTCAATCACACAACCTCTTTACATTCAGCATCTCAGCCGTGTCACTGATCCTCACTGGACCTCGGTCACCTGCCACCTTTACCTGCTCAAAGTTGGTGCTTTCCCTGTTTTCCTACCCAAAGCCGACACCTGCCAGTCTCCTCTGCTCAAGCTCTCGACACTTTTCCCCGTTTCCTCTTCATTCAATAAACTCTACGTATGGATCGTCTGCCTTTGACTGCTCGTTACAGGTATGCAGGTGATACAAAAGGAAATTTCCCTCAATTCCACTTATAACTTGAACAGCACTAACAGGCTGCCTGTGCAGTATGCAGGATTTGGAGGAGGTTAAAAAATGAAACATCAGTACAAACATCTGTACTCACCCTTACATGATGTTTAGATGGTCGCTATGACAAAAAAAATGATCATCATAACATCTTTACTTTCTGGGCTCACCAAGTGGTCTACGACCCTGATATTTTATGTAGGCCACCTGTGTGCCCCATAGGTTTGCCAATTTTTTGCCCAAAGGCAGCCGGTATCCACTGTGACTGTCAATCAAAAGATCAGGACATTTTATGGTGAATGTAAAAAAATGAATGAGGTCTAGACTTATTCATAAGGTGATAACTGCAGGTACTAAAAAGCAAGCAGATGGAAAGTGCATTATGGGAGTTCATGATTTTGTTCCTTTTGTGAAGGACTGACTCAGTTCTGCTTTTTTTTTGTTAACATTAACTCAATGCCCCCCCCCCCCCCCCCCGCTTCCGACAGGGCAACTCGTCATCGCTCAGGGCGTGTGACGCTTGTGGATTACTGCAGCGGCGGCTGTGACGTTCAGACACAAGGCTGAGTCCGCACCTCCACCTAACTCGTCCAGCTCCCACGTCTGAGAGCACGGCTAGATAAAAGCTTTTTTATGTCCCATCCCAGATTCAAAACTATTAAAACAGAAAAAAAGACATCAATGCATTTATTTCTCTTTTTTGCATCCCAAGCTTTTGGCCGAAGAGGATGTTTCTTCTGGACGCCGTTGAGCTTGGCTGCAAAAAGCTTTCAGCACAGAAATAGAAGCATCTGAACAATAGTGCATTAGAGCGCAGAAAGTGCCTTTAATTCAGAAGCAGGTCCAATAAAGGAAAAAAACAGGCCTGTTTAAACGTCTATGAAATCCAAAAAGGAGTAGAAATACCCCCACCCCCCCATGCTGGAGACATCCTCTCTAAAAATACCTTTTGGCAATTAAAGACAAACAACCCCCACCCCTTCATCAATGTCCATGCAGATCAGGATTGAACCTGATAAGTGGAGGATTTAATGCGCCGGCTTCTCGCCTTGACAGAATATTAATGCAGGTTGTCAGCCATGAGAATGACTCATTTACAAGCATGCAGAGGAACTCAAACCTGGATGAGGTTTGCCGCCCTGCTCTTTGATAACGAGCACTCGAGTGTATTTACAAGCCGGTGAGATAAGTGCGCGGTTGTAATGACAGTAAGCAGGTCGACAGCGTCCCTGCCGCTCGCTGCCTTGTAGCTCATCTGCCTCCCATGGTTCTCTCAGTCAGCGAGCCGCTGCCTCCTACAGCACAAAGCCTCAAGTTTCAGTCTGGCTTGTGAAACTTTTTTTTGTTTTCTTTCAACTGGTGTTTAATTTGTGCTGTGGTGTGGATGGAGAAGCAAAAAGACCCAATCTGAAGAAATATTGTGCTGTGATGTTTTTAACATGCATTTTTTGATGATGGAGGACATATGTGGCATACAGTTATGTAGCACTTTACTACCTTCTTAATAGGCCCAATACAATGTGGTGCAGGTTCAAGGATGCCCTGAACGTGGGTTCCTGAACACCCATTTAGCCAATGGTATTCACAATGAACTGTTGCCACCGAGCACATATACCTACAGGTGGAGGAAACCTGGTGCAAAATGACGAAGTGGTGCAGATCTTGTGAGTTTTGCTCCAGGCTTTTTCTTTCATAGCTCTATGCTGATATATGAACTGACTTGGTGTCATGGTTGGAAACTAAATGCAATTATTATTTTCTCCTTCATGATTCAAACGGTTGGCACTTCCATTCATTAAAAAGAATGCCATTTATACGTCACTACCAAATCCAAGTCCCTGATTGGTCGAAGTTGAACTGGTTATCATTCAAAAGTGTTTTGTATGTAGCGACCGAAAACTGACTTAAAACATGTGTAGCAATGTATGAATGCAAGAGGTCTAAACTGATAATAAAAAAATAAATACATTTTATTTGTTTGGCGCCTTTCTAGGAACCCAAGGTCGTCGTACATAAAAGTGAAAATAAAAATAAAAGCAATAAAATAAACATTTAAAATAGGCTGGGAATAAGAAGTTATGAAGGGAAATAGGCAAGTTGGAAACTAAATCCGAAATGACCGTTTACATAGACTCTTCATTGGAGGTGGTTGCCTTAACGTGTATTGCTGAGCGCAGTGTGAGGGTGGCATAACACGGGCTCCAGCCTGTAACCACCAGGGGGAATGTGGGGTTCAGTGTCCTGCCCAGCGACACATGGGCAGGCAGCACAGGAACCAAACCTGCAACTTTCTGATCAGCAAACAAAACAACAAATAGAAAAATTAAGCTTAAATTTACATTCATGAGGATTTTTTTTTATTCAAATTGTTGTAAACTAGGAGCAGAGAAAAAAAATTACAAATGTAACCTATTTGCATCAAAGTTCTGACTAAGAGATCTAGGTGGAAACCAAGAACTCAGAGGTTGGTGAGCAGAATGCAGCTGCAACCCAATCAGGGTGGAGCAAAAAACAAAAACCTCCTCAGCTCACCTGCTCCTCACACCGCCCTTCCCCGCTAAATGGCTTCACTCTCGCCTCACGAAACCTGCGATCTCCTCCAGCAGTATTTCACACCTCACATTGTGACACATTTAATCGGTGCTGCTCCGCTTTGTTTCGGTAAAAACGGCTGCACCGACGGTCGCCGGGAGGCACAGATGGGACGGGGAGAGTTTCTCGTCAGTTGTTCCGTCCCACCAAGCTCGACACATCTGGTATGCAGCGAGAGGCATCTTTGCGCTAATTTGTTTGTCACTACACATTTAGGGGACGATCTGTCTTCCTGCCATGCTTTGGTTGCAGCGGAATGCTTGAAGAACATGGCTAGTCAGAAGTTTCAGCCGACGAGCCACTCGGGACATACACACACCATCTGACTGAAAAAAAGAGGGGAAAAAAGCATCTCTTGGAGCTGCAGTATCTGAAAGGGATAAAAATATCAAACTCCTTCTTTTTCTAATCACATACAAGCATGGGGTTAAAAAATAGAAATGAAAATCTATCAATTGAGTGTATAAGGGCTGATATAAAGGTTTTTTTTTTGGATTTCAAACACAGTCCCTAGGCAACAAACATCACATTTCCCTTTAATAAGCCAATCAATTGCAGGAATGAGGGTGTCCGACCAGGAGGAAACAAATGTGGACTGAACCCTGTACCTCTGAGACTCATGAAGCCACTTGGATGAGCGGCGAAACGCTTCAAGGAAGATTTTATGTCCAGTTGCTACGACTCAACTTCAAGACGTCACCTGCATTAATGAGAACCTTCACAGACTGACACGGTCGTATATTTTCCACACCATCCCTGTCAAATAAATAAAAAGATCCACCTATAGATGACGGCAATTTTCTTTCCAAAATATTGCTCAATAAACACATCTTCAACATTTTTGGATTCTTCGTATCCACTTACAATGGAATAAAAGGGAATACAGTGAGCCATTGTTTATTCTAAGAGTTAAGTTCTAAAAAAACTGCAACAGATTAGACATTGTTATTTTTTTTACTATTCTAGATGTTTTAAGGCTGTAAAACTACACCCTTTATTCACTTTTCTTAGACTAACATGAACATTTTCACACTTTTCTCTCTTGTTCGAACTCTAAAAGTTCAGACCTTTATTAAAAATTGTATTATACAATAAAAAACAAAGATCTGTAGGGGAATGTACTGGAGGAGATTTAATAACAAGGTCTGCAGCCAATAGGGGTGGACAATATTATGGCCTACATACATTTTTCTTAAATCATGCAAAATTGCACAAAAAAAATCACCTTCACACAAATTATATTAAAAAAGAGCTTTAAATATAGCTGATTATGAGCAACCTCATAGGCGAGTACACATAGAATATAATTCTCAGTAACAAATAGGGATTATATATATAGAGAGTTTTGTTTTATTTTGACTGGTTTAGGATCAAAGCAACTAGAAAATTATTGAAAACATATATTTAGAAATGCAGAACAATTGATAAGAATGATTTTTTTTCTGATTCTGAATGAGTGAGTTTATTAAGGTCTTATTGTTTTTTTTTTTTGCATAGGGAGAAAGCTCAAAAATATCGCTCATGTGACAATCCCAAAATGAAAAAAACAAAAAACAAAGAAATTCCTCTTTTATTTTAGAACTACACAATAGTTCAGCGCGCCAGAATCCTGCAACCTCATGAGTTAAAACCCCCAAATCAAAAGCATATCAACAGCACAGCTTAAAGCAGAACAGAAAACAAAAACAAAATCACTTACTGCACATTCAAGCAGAGTGGAAGAGAACAAGAGCAGATATATTTAGCTCCAACTGTCACTGGTTCCAGAAAAGTGCTCTGAATAATGGAGCTGCCTAATGTGGGCACACACATAAGCTAAAAGGGTTTTGCTGTCTTGCTTTGATTTGGTGCCATTGACGTGATGGTGTCATCATGAAGAATAATCTCTAGCATGCACTACCTTAAGGTTTACCAAACTCAGTACAGGTTATGTTCTAAAACTGACACGCGATAGCTGAAATCCGCTGACTAGACTTACAGATGTTTTAAGACTCCAAAACTCCTCACTACACACTTTATGCATTTTTCTTTATTGGCCTTTATCATGCAAAATCCCCTTTTTTGAGCTTTTAACTGTAATATAATTTTAACAACCCCAAAGTGCTTTTTTGATCCATTCACGCATCTCTGAGCATTCCTCTCAAAGCCAGTTCTCTGATCATCAACCCCTCCCAGTCCATGAAAATGGTCGGGTCCCCACAGTCAAACATTTAAACAGAGGAGAGGGGAACAGCCTCTTCCAGGAAGACTCTGCACTGCCCCCAGGCAATCACAAAGACCAACTTTCTCCGTGGAGCTAGCGGTATCAGCTAGGTCAAGAGTGTAACAATGTGCACATCAATCTTTTTGGATATTGTGGATGTTTTCGTGGGCAAAACGCAGAAACACTGCCAAGGTTAGCTCTCGGTTGAGGTTACGAAATGGGTGGCAGCCACAAGGAGTGTAAGGCGCTGTCTTAGAGATCGAGTCAACTTAGTTTTGAGTAGGAAAAGGATCTGCAAAACTAACTCATATTTCCTTGGGCCGTGGTGCAGCGGTAGGGTGGTCGACCCATGATTGTATGATTGCATGTTCGATTCCCGCCTTGCACGCCCATGAGTCGAAGTGTCCTTGGGCAAGACTCTGAACCCCACGGGCGCCTGTGTTTGGCAGCGGAGCGGCCACCAGTGTGTGAATGTGTGAGTGCATGGGTGAATGGGTCTGTGACTGTAAAAGCGCTTTGTCCTTGTAAGTAGAAAAGTGCTATACAAGTATACGCCATTTACCATTTAAAAAAATCCATATTTAGTGTGCCAAATGTCATATATAATCATATATATAGATAGAGTTTACTCTGAAAGGCTTAGAATATCATGGTATGGGCCCTTTTTACCTTTGACGCTTGTTCCAGAATGCGCTAAATGTTGGTTCTTAAATGCGTGTTTAGCCCATGTTGTTCATACTGGAAAAGCGGAGCGGGAATGCTTCTTCTTTTCCTCTTTCTACCATTTACTAGTGCATGTCCACCACCAACAGTTGGAGAAGGTGTGAAATGTCAAAGTGATGCAAATCTCCCAAATCTTCCTTCAGGCTTTTTCTTTCACAGCTCTATTCTGATAAATAAACCACTTGGTGTTATTTCATTCTGTCTAATTCCAATTTGTATTAAATTGAATTAAAAGGGAAGCCATCCACACGTCAGGAGTCCCTATTTGGTCAAAGGAAGACATGATTTAACATTTAATGCTTGCTCAGTGGTCGCATGTTTTGTATGTTGAGCTGGAGAACGGTTATAAAAAAAACCTGGGTAGGTATGAGAGAATGGGAGAATTTTGAACGCGGAAAACCAGAACTTGTTATTACACACGTTCACATCAGTGGCGTTCAGAGGTTGATGACTGGTGAGGCACTGACTCCTCTGGATTCAGATTTACAATAGCAAGAACTGAATATTTCTCTATTCAGTGAAATATTTATATATTTCATATATAATATATAATATAAATAATATTTATATAAAAATATATATAAATATTAATATAAATAAGAACTTTAAGACTGGTGATCGGCACAAAGCGAGAGTGGCTCAAGATGATATGAGAAGAGCCATAAGGCGCACAAGGAGGGATTACAAATCTGGGTTTGAGAGGAAGCTGCAGAATAAGAACACATTTGGGAGTTATGGAGCGGCATGAGAGCCATTACTGGCTTTAAGGAGAGGGGATGGACTGTGCCCGGTGATGTGGCCAAGGCGGATGAGTTCAACCATTTTTATAACAGGTTTGACTCAGTACACGCTCACTCATGCCCAACCATCAGTGACTCCTCCACCTCTGCTGCTGTGACCGACTCCACTTTTCCACCCAGTGGCAGATCCTTGACTTCTGCTGCTGGGACTGGTTCCTCTACTCCACCAAGTGGCGGCTCCTACACCTCTGCAGCTGTGACCTGCTCTTCTCCTCCACCCAGCAGTGCCTGCTCCAGCCCTCATAATGTGCCACCTATGAGTGTATAGGAAGTGTGCATAGAGCTCAGGAGGCTCAGTGGTTGGAAATCTGATGGTCCTGACAGAGTATCACCACGGTTGCTAAGGGATTGTATCGATAGAGCTGGCAGTACCTCTTCAAACCATCTTTAACAGGAGTCTTCAGACAGGATGTGTGTCCCTGGCTTGTGGAAGACCTCATTCCTTGTCCCAGTGCCCAAGGTGACAAGGCCTGCAGGGATGAATGACTATAGACCAGTTGCCCTTATTACTGTCATACTAAAGACTTTTGAGAGGCTACTACTCCGGAGGCTCAAACCCCAGGTGGAAGGGGCACTGGATCCCCTTCAGTTTGCCTATCAGAACAGTATGAAGAGGCGCTGAAGAGGATGTTTGATGACATCATACATCATCACAATGCTGCTATCAAATGCATTGATGACATCAAACATCATCATGATGTTAAAGATTGATGTTTGATGACATCAAATCCACATCATCGCTTGTTTTGAGGCTGAGACAAGAAAGTACAACAGAACTAAGGTTAAAGGCAGAAGGCAGAGGTTTTAAGCTGAAGGATGGCACACTGTTCAGAATCAGTGAATGTGGCTGGAAAAAGAAGACAGGAGGACGAGAAGGACTCCCCCAACAATGAAAGCAAGATATGACTGATGCAACCGCCAAAGTGTTGAGGGTCAAATGAAGAATATCTGAGGAAAGATTATTACCTGGCTAGTCCGAAAAAAGATGAAAAGAGAACGGTGGCTAAAATTACAAACGTATCAAATCACCAAATTCTCCAGATTTAAAGTACAGGACTGCATCAACAGAAGTGACACTATTTCTAAATCAAGACAAGAAATAGAAAACTTGCCAGCACAGCTAACTTGTCAACAGCAAATGACTACGGACCAGTGTAGTACTTCTCAAGAACACATCAAAAGCTTGGAAAATAAACTTAAGCTGCTGACAATTCAGAATGGACTAAAAGAGAAGACAATTCTATGTCAGAAAGATAGCTTTGCTGAAAACGCGAAATCAGGGAGGATGAGCGGCAGATCAATGAGCCTGGACCGAGCGTTTTGAAACCAAAAGGAGTCAGTTAGGCTGTGGATGCCAAGATCCCCAAAGAAGACCCTCTCCAATCAGAGGGGGAAGAACAAGGGACGCAGTCTTTCAGTAAAAAGATTTGGGGTTGGGGCACATATGCTGCACTCCAGCCCCATCTGGTATAGCATCAGAGCTATATATACATATTGGCTAAGTAAATTTTAGATACTAGACATTTTAGCTGTAGGTCATTTTAGATTATAAATCATTTTTTAGGGAAAAATGAAGAAGTAGCAATAACTCAGAGGATCTCATGTAGACAACATCAGTGGCGTGTTCTGGCACAGATGATGCCTGGGCGCAGCCAGACCATTAGCTCTGGGCAAATTTCAATTATGACCAAGAAACTCTTTACTTTTATTATTCAAATATTTGAAAAATAAAAAATGATTAAAAATGCAACTTGGAGGCTTGTAAATTTACAGCGTAGGACTACAGAAAAATGTTAAGTAACATAACTAACTTAGTTTCCAAAGCCCATTGAGACAACTATTGGCTGTAATAATGGACTATATAAATACAATTAAATTACACTATTAACTTGGCCTGCTTCTCTTAGCAGACATCCAAAAATGTGTCCGCCTTTGTGCTTTTATGGGTAAAGTCATCATTTAAATCCTCATATGTTAGTTTCTCAGCTATGGTTTATGCTTACAACTGCCAAACCAGATAGCTGATCTTGAGCATTTTAGGAACATTTTAATAAGCTTCAGCTTACAGCTAATTCTTTCCAAGTTTTCATGCAGCCATCTATGTCTGGCATGAGAGAGGAATGGGCAGATTCCTGGCAATGGTTTTAAGATGATAAAATCCTGTCCTAACATTTGATGTGAACAAAAATTAAGCTAGAGTCAAAAGTAACCCAGGTTTCTCAAGCACAGTGAATGGTATAAAATTTGAAGATAGAAAAGAATCGATTCTCTTGCTTTCAGAACCGGCGATTAAAATGTCAGTTTTGTCCTGGTTGAGGTGCAGGGACGCCGTTTAACCACCACTTTATATCTAAAACGCAATTTAAAAGAGTGGCAGATCCTTGACTTCTGCTGCTGTGACTGGTTCCTCTACTCCACCAAGTGGCGGCTCCTACACCTCTGCGGCTGTGACCAGGGGCCTCATTTATAAACGTTGCGTACGCACAAAAGAAGGCGCATTTTCACTCTCACTTAATAGTTGGAGATTTATAAAAAGCAAACTTGACGGAAAATGTGCGGCCCTCCACCTAAAGCTCTGACCCAGGCGCATTTATCAAAACGGGTGAAATGAGAAACGCGTACACCGGCCGGGCAGATGGAAGAAACACGCGAAAGTGAAAAGTGTGTGCCAACTGCTGGCATGTGCTGTAAAGGCTAACAGCAGCTTAAACGGTTTCACCCCCCCCTGGTGCCGACATTGTGGTGTTGGTCTCAATTTCGAACCCCATCTCCACGCAAGATTTGAGCTAAATGCTGCTGCTAAAGCGCTGGTTGCTAAGTGATGGCCGCTTGTAAAGAATAATAAAAGGTGTGGAAAATATTATTTATTTAAGAATTCCCTCATCGTGCAGTTTATTTCAGTCAGGGCGGTCTTGATTTCGCCCAACCCCTTGGCCACCTCTCTGATTGAACTACTGACTTCCCTCTGCATTTCAAGGACTGCATCGGTGAGGACACGCCCACTGCTGGAGGGTTGAGAGGCGCCAGGCCAGGAGACGCTTGGGTCCAGATCGCTGCTCAGCTGCAGCATCGCAACCACTGGCCCCGCTGGAACACCCAGCAACTAAAATAAAATTGTTCTATATTAATAATCTGTAATTGTGTAGCCTGCATACATGTGACTTGACTGTATTAATTTTACCTATTTCTTCTACCTGTATCACCCGGCGTCAGCAAAGGCCGGCGTCCCCCTCCGCCTCAGTCACCACAGTCACCGAGTGACGGAGGGGAAGGGGGACACCGATGAGGGGGACTTAATAGGGATTCCCATAATAGCGCCAGTCTCTCAACAAGGAGGAGCTGCCCGTGTGCCCCCCCCACCCGGGTGTGGCAGACACACGCTTTATTGCCCCTAATTTTGATGTCCCAATTACTTTTTTTATTTCGCCACGGTCCGAGGGCCGAGGCTGTTATTTACGGCGCTTCCGCCACCGCTTGCCACTCACGGCCTTTTTTGGCATTAGTAGTGCCCACACTGTGCCCTCCAAACAACATTTTTCTCCTCTTTTCCACCTCGCCAACGATAACTTCTACTTCACATTGAATGAAGTTACGTTTTTTTGATTTCTCTCTAGGCGGCTATGGTTTCGTCAATCAATGAATATTCATTTGTGGGCGCCAATGACTTTTATGGGCAAATCTGCGGGCGGCCGCGACACCGCAAAGCTACGCCACATTTAGAATTGGTTGTGACGGCTGCTGCAAGATGCGTATAGGATGTGCGCGGCGCGACGGTTTTATAAATCACGCAGTACGCATCGCCCCATGTTACATCCCCGCATCGCCCACTTGACGCAAATCCTACGCGAAAGTTTTATAAATGAGGCCCTGCTCTCCCTCCACCCAGCAGCGCTTGCTCCAGCCCTGATAATGTGCCACCCAGGAGTGTAGAGGAAGTGTGCATAGCTCAGGAGGCTCAGTGGTTGGAAATCTGCTGGTCCTGGACAGAACTATCACCACGGCTGCTAACGGATTGTGTGTCAGAGCTGGCAGTGCCTCTTCAAACCATCTTTAACAGGAGTCTTCAGACAGGATGTGTGTCCCTGGCTTGTGGAAGACCTCATGCCTTGTCCTTCTGTGCCTGCTACAAGACAAGGCCTGCAGGGATGAATGACTATAGACCAGTTGGTTCTTATTACTGTCATACTAAAGACATTTGAGAGGCTACTACTCTGGAGTGCTCAAACCCCAGGTGGAAGGGGTACCTGATCCTTCAGCTGCCTATATCAGAACAGTATGAAGAGGCGCAGCTGAAGAGGATGTTTGATGACATACATCATCACAATGTTGCTATCAAATGCATTGATGACATCAAACATCATCAAGGATGTTAAAGATTGATGTTGATGACATCATACATCACAATGCCAAGTATCAAAATGCATTGATGACATCAAACATCATCACAATGCTGCTATCAAATGCATTGATGATATCAAACATCATCATGATGTTAAAGATTGATGTTTGATGACATCAAACCATTATCATCATTTGTTTTGGAGGCTGAGACAAGAAAAGGGCCAAATAGAACTAAGGTTAAAGGCAGAAGGCAGAGAGGTTTTTGTTGAAGGATGGCACACTGTCTGTGAACTGCGAATGGCTGGTGCAAGAAGACAGGAGTGACGATATGGACCCCCAACAACATAAAAGATATGACTGATGCAAACTGGCCAAATTGTTGAGGGTCAAAATGAAGAATATTCAAGGAAAGATTATGTTACCTACTGAACCCCAAAAAGATGAAAAAGAATCGCTATGCAAAATTGTAAACGCATCGTTCACCAAATTTCCAGACTTAAAGTACAGACTGCATCAACAGAAGTGACACTATTTCTAAATCAAGACAAGAAATAGAAAACTTGCCAGCACAGCTAACTTGTCAACAGCAAATGACTAAGGACCAGTGTAGTACTTTCTCAAAAACATCAAAAGCTTTGGAAAATAAATCAGCTGCTGACAATCTGTGAATGGACTAAAAGAGAAGACAATTTCATGTCAGAAAAAAAAGATAGCTTTGCTGAAACGCAAACTTGTGAGGATGCAGCGGCAGATCAATGAGCCTGACCGATGTTTTGAAAACCAAAAGGAGTCAAAATAGAAGGTGGATGCCACATCCCAAAGGAGAGACCCTTCCAATCAGAGGGGGAAGAACAAGGGACGCAGTCTTTCAGTAAAAAGATTTAAATAGCAATACATGCTGCACTTAGTTTCCATCTGGTATATAGCATCAGAGCCATATACACAAGTAAATTTTAGATTTTAGGACATCTTAGCTTGTAGGTCATTTTAGAATGTAAATCATTTTTTAGGGAAAAAATGAAGAAGTAGCACAATCAGAGATCTCATGTAGACAACATCAAAAATATGTCTTGGCACAGATGATGCCCCGCGAGCCAGACCATTAGCGCCTGTACCCCCAATTATGACCAAGAAATCTGCTTCTTTATTATTCAAATATTTGAAAAATAAAAATGATTAAAAATGCAACTTGAGGCTTGTAAATTCTACAGCTTGTAGGACTGTTATGAAAAATGTTAAGTAAACATAACTAACTTTAAGCCTAAAGCTCCATTGAGACAACTATTACAGTAATAATGGACTATATAAATACAATTAAATTACACTATTAACTCTGGCCTGCTTCTCTTAGTAGACACCAAAAATGTGTCCGCTTTGTGCTTTTATGGTGTCATCATTCAAATCCTCATATGTTAGTTTCTCAGCTATGGTTTATGCTACAACTGCCAAACCAGATAGCTGATTCTGAGCATTTTAGAACATTTTAATAAGCTTCAGCTTACAGCCAATTCTTTTTTCCAAGTTTTCTCATGCAGCCACCCATGTGCTGGCATGAGAGAGGAATGGGCGGATTCTACAATGAGCCAAGATGATAAATTCCTGTCCTAATAACATTTGATGTGTGTGGAAACAAAAATTAAGCCAGGAGTCAAAAAGTAAACCCAGGCTTTCACAGTGAAATGGTATAAAATTCTGAAGATGTGTTAAATCGATTCTCTCTGCCAGAACCGGATGATTAAAAATGTCAGTTTTTTCCTGGTTGAGGTGCAGGACGTGCTTTCTGCCATCCACCACTTTATAATCTAAAACGCAATTTAAAAGAGTGTTTAAGGTCATCCGGGGACACAGCAATGTAAAGCTGTACATTACGTCATAACGTTTTTAAATTTGATGAGCATGGCTAAAAAAGCATTTAACCCTTGTGAACATAAATGTAAAAAAAAAATAAGCTAAAGGACATTTTGGCCTTGGTCAGTTGTTCTGATTTCCTTTCTTCACAAATTTATTTGATGTTACATTTAGGTATTTTATTCTTTTTTGTCCTCTATGAGTACCGTAGGAAAGACTTCATTGGATGACTTTAGTTTTCCCAGAAACAGCGATATGGCTTTCTGGCACCAGTGGCAGAGATCCTTCTTTGTAAGGAGGCCTTGATCAGTTTCTGTCAAAGTGCCAGCTTTGATATTTTGTTTACAGCCTTGTAAACATTACTCACCATCCTCTAGAGCTTAGGAGGTGCCCTAACACTGGAATTTTGTCTTACAAAGCACAAACAGATAAAGGGATAATCAAAATAGAGGAGTGTTCCATTTTCTGTGGCATCCTGAATGCACTTTTTAGCCCTTTAACACCTAAGCTCAATACCCAGTATTGACGATCTTTGCATTAATTTTTACCTATTCCTGCTAATTTGAGTAATCCTAACAGATTCTGTAACTGAGAAAAAGCAGCTTTGTGCTTTAGATTGGAATAGGTTATGGAATACGGCAATATAAATTTGATATAAAATTGAACTGTACAGTTTATCCTCCATCGTTTGATTCCCCCATTACTTTCATACCAAATGTGATTGTACAGACACGATAAGGGGTTTTGAGCGACAGACGCAGCAGTCTGAAAAATCTGGGAGGTGGCTATGTCGTGTCAGCCAAACAGAAAATCAGCTTTGGGCATGTGACGTGTGCAGTGACTCGTCAGCGGGTGGAGTGCAAATCCAATATAGATGTTTGATCTGAGCATTCTCGTCCTGAACTTCCACCCATCTATTTTCTCAACTCGCTGTAAGCCTTTCGGTGTGCTGGGGTTGCTGGAGCCTGTCCTAGCTACTGCTGGGCAAAGGCTGGGTACATCCTGTACCGGTCACCAGCCTGTCGCAGGGTTCATGCTGCCGGAGTAATTGAGTCCACTATGCCGGCCCACAGGAGGCCGCCTGGGGGGCAGACAGCAGAGCAGCTGCAGTATGGGTAGGCTGAACTGGTGACATTGTTCTAATTTCCATTCAGACAATAATAAAAAGGCCCTTTGATTTTTTCTTGTTTTTCTTTTATGTCCTATCTGACTAATGCAGGACAGCAAGTCTTCAAACTGGGTCATAGAGACATGAAAACACCACAGGAAGCTTTTGTCACATTCCAAGTTTAATTTCTCTGAATGTTTAAGCTTTCTTTGCCTCTTCGCAAAATGTAAAAATTAAAATAGTAAAATAACAAAGCTTTTTGTTCTTCTTTGATACAATACATGTATCAAAGCAGGAATTGAACCTTGACCCAAGTATTGAGGTATGAATCATATCAAAGTAAATTGTATCGCACATCCCCAATATCGTTAAGTCTGTGACGTATCATTTATCCTCCAATAATGCCAACCCCATCCCCCACAATCCCTTGCAACGTCACATGAAAAACTTTGAGTACACATATCCGAACATTTCAAATTTGTTTTTTTTATTTCTTACAAATGTATAGCATCTCACTAAAGTCATATAAAGAAGGGCTGAGCAGCAATCACACTGTATTTAGACTTTAAAGAAAAGAGGAGCTCATTTCAAACAGAAAGAAGCAAACGTCACACCATATCTACAAGTGACTGTCATTCTGAGGGGGCTTCACCATCCAAACTATTTCAAATCACTTCCATTCATGCAGCCCTCTACCCACATACACCCTCTGCGAGCCGGAGCCCAGAGGCCCGTGCAGCCTTCCCTCCTCAGCTTAGAGAGCGTCGAGCAGGGAAGTGAGGTTGTTATCCGCACGCCAAATGGAGAACCGGCTTTATTTATGGCGCATTCATGACTCCTTTTGACTTTGAAGAGAGCGGCACACCTGACTCATGTTGTCTGCTTCCTCTTTTTGAAGCTAAGCCGTGATGATCTGCTTCAAGCAGGGGCTTCACAATGCTGCCCTAAATGCTAAAAAGCATCCATGTGGGAAGGAGTGCTGAAGCGACAAGCTCGAACGGGTAAGGAGAGATTTCTCTACTCAGAATGTTTCTCAAAGAATTCACATTAGCAGAAAAATAAAGTGTTTTGGATTTAAATGAGAATTTATTTCCCCCATGGATTCTTCACGAAGACATTTCCTACGTCACAAATGACAAAGACAAACGTTGTGTGTCTGGGCACAAAACAAACAGGGCTGATAAAGCAACACATGATTTTAATGCAACAACAAAAACACCAGGACTCAAGTTACAGCTTTGAATTTTTATTTGCACCAAAAATTTCTGAAAGTAGACAGACTCCCACATTCAAGGCCATTGGTGGAGTTTCCTTCACATAATCTTTGTAAGAAGATTAGTTTACTGTATTTTTCGGTGTGTACATCATATTTTTTAATATAAGACTTATACTAGAGTGCGGCTTAATAGTAATTAAAACTAAATAAATATTGGCTCATATAGTTGTTATTTTCCTACTTAGAACCATGTGAGTGTTCAGTTTGATCAACAGGAGTCCAAAATGAACATGGAAGAGAAACTGATCGTTATCATCCTGAACTTTGTGATAGTTTTCTTAATTTGAATCAAGACCATAACAAACAGATCCTCTAATTCTTTTTCTTGTTTCTATTTTTTATTTCTTCTTGGCAGGACAGCAAGTCGTCAAACTGGGTCATAGAGAGATGGAAGTACTGCTGAAAAGGCCGTCATTTAGACGCACTTCCAGCAGCAGATGGTGAACTTCACCGTTTCTAAATAGTCTCATGCGGCAGGAAATGGAGATGTGATTACTGATGCCTTTAAAGAACATTTCAAAATCAATAAACCTGATCTCTAAACATCATCCATGTCCTTCCATACATTGTAAAGGAAATATACAATGCTTCAATGCAGCGATGAGCCTACAAACTTGTGACAGTAGCACCTCCGACACGCGCCTGGAGCGCCAAATTTATGAACACAATAAATCTGTTGTGCGAATTTGAACGCAGCATTAAGCTAGGCTTGTTGAGAGGCGTTACGCTTTTCTCCCAAAAGTGTGAATTATGCTGCGTACACACCTGGCACGTGATCCACAGGTGTCTCTTTATGGGGCGGCCGTGGTGCAGTGGTACGGTTGACCTCCAGTCGTAAGGTTGTGGGTTCGATCCCCGCCTTGCACTCCCATGTGTCGAAATGTCCTTGGACAAGACACTGAACCCTACTTTGCCTCTGTTGGAAGGTTGGCGCCAGTGTTCGGCAGTGAAGCCGCCACCAATGCGTGAATGTGTGTGTGAATGGGTCTGTGATTGCGCTTTGGGCCTTTGAAGAACGTAGAAAAGCGCTATATAAGTATCCGCCATTTGTACGTAGGTTCTTGAACACGTTTTTAGCACACGGTGATCACACAGGACTGCCGCTACCCCATTTCAGCACATGTGCCCCCAGTTGGAAGAGACGTAGTGTGAAATGTGGTGCTAATCTCTTGAATATTGTTCCAGGATTTTTCTTTCAAAGTTTCCTAACTGCAATTATTAATTTGTCCATCCTGATGCTTTTTCCAACGCTTGGTACATCTGTAAATTAAAAAGGAGGTCATCCAAACATCACTACCACATCCGAGTCCCTGATTGGTCAAAGTTCAACAGGCTTTTCAATGAGCGTTCAATGGCTACGCATTATGTTTGTGAGGCCTGAATACAGACCTAAAAACTTGCGTAGCGATGCATGAACGCACATGTTTTGAGTGCACATGTTTTGACTGCACATGTTTTGAACGCAGAATTTATCTTTGTTTCTGGAGACTTTTAATTGAAAGTGGTCACTTGAAAGCATTTTGCCAATGCTAGTGTGAATGTCGCATTACACTCCAGTGTGACTTGATCAGGATATTTTTCTTTCTTAAGAGGTTTTTTTGTGTGCTGACTGGCAACTTGGACTCTAGAGTGACCTATAGTCCAAAAAAAGAAATATGTACATTTTTTATAATTTTGTCAATTATTATTATTTTTAAAATTTGGGCGTTTAAAAGGGTCTTTGATGGTTTTCTATAGAAACTCTTAAAATCGACTACGTTCACCTTCTCAGAATAACCTTACCTGAATTAGCTCTGAATGCAGCTGTCTTCATGATTTAACTTCAGACAAACTTTCACTGGACCTCTATGATACCACTCGCAGTTGCTAGGAAACCAGTGACTCAACTCTACCAACTGTAAAAAGATATCACAATATTATCCTTATCCCCAGTAGGTGTGTGTGTGTGTGTCAGAAGTTGTCAGAGAAGTTGTCAGACTGGCAGCGTTTTGTGTGGACCTGTTCCCTACTCATTCCATTTGTGACATGTCCACACTGACTCACTCCGGGTTTCATTTTTTTTTCATCTCCAGTGCAGAGCTGCTTTTTCTGGAGCGACGCTTATGCTCTTTAGGTAAAAAATTCTAATTCCACACATTCTACACAAAGTAAATAAAAAGATGAGATTCAAACGATTTCATTGCAAATCGTGGCCGAAAAAATAAACCAGTGAAACGAACATCAGCTTATTCTGCTTTAGTACTCTGATGGGTGGAAACACAATGAATTTTGGCACCACAGCTCAAATACAGCTGTTTGTACTGTTGTGTGCAGCAAATTCTCTCTGACAGTTTTACAAGACCTTTTCTGCTTAGATTCATACAGCAGAAGAAACTGGAGAACACTGGAATTCATCCCACTAAGAATAAACCATGAAGCTCTTCCTTTATTAATTCATCGTAAAAACCTACCACACACTGGTGTCAGCAACAACACCAAAAACAAATTCTGTACAATAGCTAGCTATGACGAAGTCAGTATTTTTTGATCACTGTGGTGATGAACCACCAGTGGTGCGTTAACTGCAGCCCCCCTCACCCCCCAAATAAAAGCAAAGAATAAAACACAAAATCCCCCGGCAGCCGCATCAGAAATAAATACAATTACAAACGTAGTATTCTTTGTTAACAAATAACAGTAACAACTAACTACTACCTTTCTAACTAATGAACTAACTATATAGCCTATATAGGCGTTGTGACTGTGTGAGCGCGCTGCGTCGTGTGTAGGACTAGGAGGAAGGTGCACACACGCGTGTTGTGGGTGCAGTGGACCGCTCTCTAGCTGCACGCAAGTTTCACCTGTGCTCTTTGGTACAGACATCTTCTCAGAATATTACAAATTGCCCAGTAATAAACAGACTGCAGACACTTTGTCACCTTTCCGGTAGCCATGAAGCCTGACACCCATGAAGAACGTGGGGCAGGAGGCTCCGCCTTTGTTTATACAGACAGATATTTTGCTCTGCACAAAATAGTTCCCAAACAAAACATGAAGTGATATTCACAGAAATCTAACAATGCGCGTTAATGTTTGGTGTTACGGCGTGAAGGACAACACCAATAACCCCCCCAAAACACAAAATCCTCCGGCGGGTGGCCGTGTCGCACACTTAAGAACGCACGCAGATTGTAATGGAAATGAATACAATGGAAATTAATAATTAGAACGCAGTAAATTTGTTGTATTTCCTCGCGAGACGGAAACTTCTGTTGTAGAATGAGGATGTGTGCTTCTGAAAGCGCACGCCTGTGTGTGTAAAGGGAGCCGCGTGCCACGTGCAGCAGAGGCAATGCGAGAGCGCGCGACGAGAGACAGTGACAGGCACGGTGGGAGAGAAGGAGAAAACAGTCTGAAAGAAAGAAGGAAAGTCTGAACACAGGACTAACAGAAAGAGTAAATTATCAAGATTAATGTGTTTAATGTGTTTCATCACCGCTGTGATGACCTCGTTGATGCGGTTATCGTCACAGCCCTAACAGTAGCAGAATAAAAACAACAACCGTTAAGGACTAAACAGAAAAATCATATTTTTGTCTGTAGTTCTTTTTAAATAAAGATGGAAGAAATTTACCCTATAATCCCAGAGCTTTAGCGCTAGTGTTGGAACTGCTGCTAAACTGTTAACACAGGGTTAAAGGAAAAAAAAATAAAAGAATAAAACAATTCAGGAAATCTTTTAGAACCAACCTTAGTAAATCAAAAATGACACAAAATTCACACTTGACAAAAAAAAGAAAAAAGTAAATATAGCAATTCGGGTTTAATTACTCTCAGACCTTTTTCTTTAAATCAAAAAAAAAATCCATCAAGTAGACTAGGCTAAAGCATAACAAAATGTTTTTAAAGGAAAAAAAAACATGATGGCTTCTACAGGATCCATGACAAACTTTGAGAGGGACAGTGCTAAACATAAAGAACAGTACTTTTGCTAAAAAGATCTAGGTTATCTATGAAATTGTTGGACAAATATTATGTGGATTTATCATAGAAATAATGAAATGTTCATGTTAAGTTTAATCTGAGTCCATCTAACTTAAAAGTACATACAAAACACGTCAAACCCGCATCTGAGCATGGTGGTGGTGGTGTGATGATTTAGCTGTTCATGCTGGAAAATATTATAGTGTGTCACAAAAAAAAAAAGACTATTAAGATGGATGGTTCTAGATTTTGTGCACATTTAGTTTGAAAGCATGTTTGATAGATTATCTGATAATTTTATTAGTCACGTTTTGCAGATTTGGTTTTGTACAATTTTGCATGCTTTTTTAATTTTTGTTTTTTACAGCGTTCTGCATTCTAATTGGCTGTAGACTATTGTCAATCGATTTTTTCCATGCAGTGTCTCCTATACGGAATGCTGCAAAAATGATGTTTGTTTTCATTTCTATAGAACTGGACTTCATTTTCTACAAAGGTTTGACCTTCAGACTATCTTTCTGAGAAAAGTGTATAAAGTTTGCAGTGAAGTTTACAGCCTTAAAACATCTATAATCCTACTTCGCAGATTTCACCTATTGGGTGATATTTTTGGAACAAACTGCAGTACCTGTGATAAACAATGGATCTCAATGGACATGTACTGTATGTAAACACAAATATTAAGAAAGGTCCTGCTTTGATAAAATGTATTTGTGAAGTTGACTTGCAGACTGTATATTGTGTAACCCTACTGTCTACTATCAAGCATCTAAGAAATTGGCAGTTCACCCTTGTGCTAGCTTAGATGACCCCACCCTTACATTGACGTGTTATTCCTACCATGACAAAGGTGGATAAAGGTGGAAAGATTTCATGTTATCCATGGACACCAGTGAAGATCACAAATCATTGAAGAAAAAAGGTTCAGAGCACTGTCTACTGGGTCTAGATGACCCAACTTCCAATGTTAAAGTGCCTAGGATAGCACAAGGGTTAAGAAACTTTCACATGTTTATTAAATAACTGTTTAATACCAAATTAAAAGCATCACTGCTCACTTTATAGCCCCAGTGGAACGTGTTTACAACACAGAACCGTCTGGGATTCCTTCAGTTAGGATCATCAAGACGAAATGAATCCTTGACATTGTGACCAGCGTCCTTGTGCTGCAGTCTCTGCATCCGTGAGCATCTCTCCACCTGGCTGCCCATCACCCGCCCTATCAGAGCCACTATCTACCTATCAATCTGTGAGCGTGTCCGCCTGCGTGCCGCGATAAGGAGCCGTGGGTGTCTGCGGGCCTGACACCAGCTGATTTATGCTGGCCCCCTTTTTTTCCCCTTTAGGGGGGACGATCTGTGAGAAAATGCCCAGCGACTCGCGCTGACTTTGCGAGTGTGTGTCCGTTTGTTTGCGTGTGAGCGTTGTGTGGCAGGGTCTTCAATCAAAATACAGGTGACAGGAAGCTGTGGCTCTTATTTCTGTAATGTGGCGCTGCTTTGTCTATCGCCTCTAACCGATAACAGTCATGTTTGAACGTTAAACCTGGCTTTTCCCATCTGTTAATGAGCACGCTTATCTACATTAAACGCAACGCATTGTTTGCCTAATGAGTTATATGAGGACACGCTATACTGGCAGGTAGAAACGATGGAAAAAGAGAAGCAGGGAACAGTGTAGGTGTCAAATATCCCTGTAATTTAATCAACCTGGAGGATTTTAGTCAAACCTAAGCTTGCTGTTTTAAACAATTAAAAAGAAAGGCGTTAAAGGCACAAACACACCTAAAAAACTGGCAGTGGATGTAAGATTTAACAAACCAGACCACAACAACACAGTAAACCTCAGTGTGGATGTTTCCTTTTTCACTACACAGAAATATCTGATTTTCCTGCATGCTGGGAGAGAATCTGTTCACAGACGCAACAAGGGAAAAAGAAAAACAAAAGGTTTTATTTAAAACATCATTACAAATGTGGAGAGATGGTGAAAATAAAATACAAAAACCTAGATAAAGGGTACAGGTCTCTTTCACAGGTGGAGCAAAAAATACATTTGAGTACAGGATTATTTAAAATAAAAGAGATTTCAATTTTTTGGGGATATACTTAAAAGGAACATGTATTTTTTAGTTTATAAACAGACAACTCGTATTGGTCAACCCATTTAGTCTATATGGAGACGAGCACTCCAAATGCAGGAGCAGAGGCATATGGAAAATTAAAAATAAATCTTTATTTCAAAAGTTTTCATTTTCTTACGTTTTGAAGTAAATGAATAGAGTAGATAATTAACATTGTGTGAGGGGTTACCTGTTTTTATTTGGTAAATTACTGCAGGAAGTCTAGTTGTGATGTAACTTCCTCTTACAGTCGGCTTCCATTGGCAGCTACACTGTATGTTCTGCACTATAGGGTTCACATGATTACAAGACGCATCGAAAAATTGGTTTATTTTCAAAATGACGTCATATATAAGGTGTGCCAAACTGTAAGGCACATTAAGCGAGACAAAAGACTACCTCTCAACATCACAAGTAGAATTAATCCATATATAAGACGGCCTTGATCATAAAACACTTTGCTGTTTTTCTCTATGCCAATTGAGTTACATTAATTCCATAAATAGCGAAATAGTTGCTCTAGTTTTAAAAAATGTAAATGCAAGAGCTCAGCTTGGTTGTTAAAAGGTTTTAATATCAATTCCTTCCTGAGTGAAATGTGGCTAGATAAACTACAGTGGAGATGTGGGCAGATTATCTACTAGCCAGAAGCGCAGGAAGGCCATTAGGAGGAAGTTATGTATGTGTGCGGAGAGAGTTTGAAACTTCAACCAGGTCGAATTTTGACCAATCAGGGACTCGGATGGGGTAGTTACGTATGGATGCCGTCCCTTTAATTGACGGAAATGCCAACTGTTTGATAATTGAGGAAAAATTAAAAATTCTATAACACAAAATATTTCACATAGAATAGAGCTGTGAAAGAAGGTCTGGAGAACGATTTACGAGATTTGCACCACTTTGACATTTGGCATTGCGTCTCTAGTAACATGTGGGAGTAAACATTAGAAAAATAAGCCCCTCCCTGCTTGTCCAGTGTGAAAACCATGGGCTAAATGCAAGTTCAAGAATCCACGTTAAGTGCGTTCTTGAACTTGTCCCGTGTGTCTGTAGCTTTAGACAAAAAAAGAAAAAATGTTTCACCGCTTTTTGTTTCTCTTGTTTTTTTTTTAGGTTATGGTTGAAGAAGCTTGTTGGTGGATTTTATTGGTTTTAAAGTCACACAACAAAATCTGGTGGGCCAATGTGCACGTGAACCTTTTAGAAACAAGAACTCTGCCGTCATTCACATCCACATCATACCTCTGACAGCTTCATAAATCCTGAATGTGACTTGAAGAGACAACCCTAATCGACGATACTTCCTAGAAACTTACAAATATCCAAGATTCTTCATCGTCACAGGTTCAAAATGTTTAATTAGAGCATTTCAGAGTGGATAAGCTACCATGGCCTACGAAGAAACAACACATTAGAATTTTAGATAGTGTAGATATACAATATTTTAGGAAGGTTTTCAAATGAAAAGTCATAGCATTTTTGCTTTATTGTATCTTCGTACACTTAAAAAAATCCATTTGTTGTGGTCGGTTATGTCTCGGTTAATAGCTCACATGCTCATATGGCTTTCAGCATTCATCTCCACTCAGCTGGATCACTTCACCCTTCACATAAACAGCTGGACCGCCTGCGCTGTGACAGCAGAGACGGCAGACACCACTTTCTGCTCTCTGGATGTCTGCTGGATGAACACGCTGGAGGTCACAGAGGTCAGTCTCTGCTGACCTGTGGTGAACTCTGCTCTGTTCCTGTCATTTATCACTGACTGACTGTCACAGAGTCCGTCTGGCTCCCCCTAAAAGCCTGTTTTTGTCTTGCTTTAGATCCCAAGTACAGCTTCTAGGTTGACTTGGATCCCACAAATTAACTAAGGAATCTGGAAGGGGCCAGTCGGTATTACCGTCTCTGCTTCGTCGGATCTTCTCTGTTGCAGTTTTGCCTTTGTGGCAGGAGCGGCGCAGAGCAGGGCGGAGGAATCAAGAAAAGGATGTTGCGCGTTTCTGTGTGCTGTTTTGGCTTGCACACAGCTCTGCTGATACAGCGTACATTCAGCGCACCCAGAGCCTGTTTGCCGAGATAATTAAATTCTCAAAAGATGCAAGGAAGACGCAGCACGTAAATTAATTTGCGTCCGCGGTAGCAGACAGGATTTATGCTGCTTTGGCGGGAGCTTTCGCAGGGCAAACAAATGGGATGTTTTTGAAATTAATTACTCTTCCCGAGCGCCATTAAAGTGTATCAGTTATCAGATGACTTTGGAACAAACGCCCGGCTCTTTTGATGTATTAATGATGACAGAGTAAACCATCCTCCCTAAAATCAAAGAGTTAGGAAGGGAAAAAAAGCGAGTCGTTGACAAACTTCAATTTAATCCATTCATTTGAAAATAACAGTTGTCGTGGTTCAGATATTTTTTTCTCTTTTCATTTTACTTTTCGTTGAAAAAAGTAAAGTTCTGAGCCGTGCTTCATGTGGAGAGGCGTGCCATCGCCACAAGTCCAGCAGATATATGCAATTGTATTTTGCCTCTCTCCTCTGTTGTAATCCCCAGATTTAACAGGCTGGTTCTTAATCCATGTCAAGGAAGGCAGAAAAGTCCCATTTGACAAAAGCTAACTTCCCTCTGTAATTAGAAAACCTCATTAAGTTCATTAAGCCATTTCCTGTGCTGAGGGATTTGCTTTGGCCAAAGTCGCCGACAGACCAGCAGAGGCGGTGTTTGGTGGGTGGAGGAGTCTTAGGGAATATCCAAACAGGAGCCGAGGAAAACACGGAGGCCCACTTTAAAATGGGGAGGGATGTCACTGTGACACTTTTTTGAAAGGCCCCTTTGTCTTTGCTATTTATTGGAGGCCTTGAGCGTATGATTTTGGCGGTGGGGTGTTACGCCGAGAACCCTGGAGGAGCGACGTGGTAACAGATGACTACCTGCCAGCGCTGGAGGCCCTCTGCTTTCTGTTGTTGTTTTTCCCTCGGTTTGGGCTCCAAACGCCTCGGATGTGGGCGTCACTGAGAGTGGCGATCCATCACTGGCTGAATTACTTAGTGGGCTGAGATCAGAGGGCCATTCATCTCAGTGGCTGACGCGTCAGCGGCCGGAGAGCGGCCGTGGCGGCGGCAGCGGCTGAGAGGCTGACTCACATGAGCGTGAATACACTCAGTCACAGGAGCAGGAGAAGGTGAGGATCACACTTCACTGCAGAAACCTCAAAAGGCATCTATTTAAAGTTTGCTAACATTAGTCACCACGTGCTGATGCTCAAAAAAAGCACAAGCAAGGCAGTAAATAGCAAATCCGCTAGGTTTACTCCATTGACAAATAGCTTATGAACTCAGCGAAAGACTCTGGAAAGCACTTCATGTTATGCTTTGAGGTTTCTCCATTTCCTCCTCTGTGTGTTTATAGGTAGAGAAGTCCACTCTGAATTGACCAAAACCCAACCTTTTAAAAGGCCCCAAAGTATCAGAAAGCTAAAAGCAGCACACAAACTTGTAGTATATTCTGGTATAATTTAAAGTTCAAAAGAATCCTGCTTCTGGTCTTAAAAAGTTATGTCTTTTCACCATCGTGGCACGATTGTTTTGCATCACCACTTGCATCACTTGCCATAACTAACATAGTGTTGCATTAAACATTTGGCAATTTAGTTCTTTTAAGGGTGTATTCAGACTGGACACATGTGGTTCCCTTAAAGTGAATCAGAGGTCGTTTCCCCGATCCAAGAACACATTTTCAGTCTGAATGCACCCAATAGGACCCTGGAACCGCTCTCTGACCCATCATTGGAGGTGGTCTCTGAGCCTTTCCAATTAGACTAAGCATTATGGGATGTAAAGAGAGTAACGGAACAACAAAGAGACACAGCAACTCATGGAAATTTTTGTTGGATGAATACAGGCTCATTAAAACAATTTTTAACATATGTCCCGACAATCTATATGTCATAAACCCTTATCAGCACTTTAAAGCCAACATCTCCTCGGTAACCTTGCAGAATGCCTCCACCATACCAAAGTAGCAATAAAAGGTGTTGTGCCTGACGTTGATACAGAAGTTCTAAGTGAACTTTCTAAGCTAAACATAACGTCTATCCCAGCAAGTATAGCGGAGTCTAGGACTTCCATTATTCTTTACCTCGCTGTTTTACTCCGCCCTCCTAATTCCTGGCCAATGACTGAAGAGATCTTTAGTCACATGGTTTTTACACGCTTTGGTTCGAAACAGAAATGTCCGGTAGACGGCAATCTGAACAAAGACCAAATGTAAGGTTCAGGACTCAATTCGGAGCAAATTAAGTTTGAATACACCCCATGTCTGACCATGTAATGGAATTATCACCTTCTTTTCTTTCATTTATGGTGAAGAGTATTCATGATTAAAAAAAATCCATTAAAGCTAGCATTCAACATTTTTTCTTTAGCACGTTACTGGGTTTCAATCCATTTCATCCTAGCACTAGTCTAGACAGTTTTTGGTTTCTGAATGTAAGTGTTTGTCAAGACTTCACCTTTAAAATGGATGTTTTGCTAGTAATATAATATAATATACATGATGGCCACCAAGACTATGAATGAATATTTGGTCAAAAAACAAGTTAATAAAGGCGTTGGCTCCGTGTGTGTTCCACCTCTTTGCGTCCCTTCAGATAGAACAATGGTTGGAGTCCAGTTTTTCATTTAAAGATAAGAAAATTCAGCAATTAACAAACAGTGAAATTTTACAGACTAAAACCAAAAAAAGTTGGGACAGTTTATTTGATATATTTTATTTGATACCATTTATGCATTATAATTTATATAATATAGTGTTGATTGTAATCATATGTCGACAGAATCACAGACTGACTGTTATTTAACTCCCATTAGCACTACTTCTCAGCGTAAATGAGACAGGGAGTGTACTATTAATTTCATTGGAAGCTTTGGTCTAACAACAATGACATGATTGACTCACTTTTTATAGACAACTGACACCATAGCAATGTCTCAGGAGCTCAATTGAGAGACTGCTGCTGTTTTCAAATATAGCAGCAACAGAGCTTCATAAAATATTGAATTGCAGACTTCTACTCAGTTATTATGATCTTTTTCTGCGCTGTCTGTGCTCTACCATAAGACTGGTGTCACTCTGTTGCCAAACAGAGTTTTCCCCCTTTTTTCAGACATAAAATAGGCTTCCAGTTCTCCTCTCACCAGCGAACAATCACTTGATCCCGGGATGGAAAACTAAAATGTAAAGGAGATGTGTGGAAGATTTAGTTCAATAGGCTATAAATACAAAAACACTGACACACAAACACTCCCATGACAAGTCTAAAAGCAACAAAACCCATCAATTTTAAGAAAGCAGAGCACACTCTCTGCAGGTAAGGAATGTTACCAGCATTCATAGTCACGGTAGTGGGAGCATGTTGCATTCAATGACTTAGTCACAACTGCTCTGACGGCTAGATGTGGGCAAAAAATGGGCTAACCAGTATGGGGCATACGGGTGGCCCAGACGAAATATCAAGGTCGTTTAGACTGTAGAGCAAAAAGGTCAAAATGTTTTTGGGGTATGCTATGTCAGGTAGCAACAGGTTGTAGCAAATACTTAAGTTACATTTAACCAGGGCATTTGTGTTGAAGAACATGCTAACAGCACCTTCTTGAACGCGCGTTTAGCATGTGGTGTTCACACACAAGCAGGGAGAGGCTTTTACTTGTTCTTTTTCTACTAATTACAAGTGCATGTCCACCACAATTGAAGGAGTCTTGGTGCAAAATGCCAAAGTTGCAAAAATTTCACAAGTCTTGCTCCATGCTTTTTCTTTCACAGCTTTATTTCAATTTATGAAAGACTTGGTGTCGGATAATTTTGACCTGGTATAAACCCTAATTATTAATTACTCCTCCATGATCAATTTTCAAACGGTTTTTACTTCTGTGAATTAAAAAGGGACGCCATCCATACGTCACTACCAAATATAAGTCCACGATTTTAAACAAACGTTCAATGGCTGCATGCTTTGTATGTGGAACTTAAAAAACAATTGTAAAAACTTCTGCAGCTAAAACCTAAAATGCATTTTTATTCATGCTTACATAGACTTCTGACTGAAATAGGTTGCTTAAACGTGCGTTGCCAATGGCAGCGTGAAGGTAGGTTCATACAACACAAAAGGGTAATTAAAGGGTAAAGTAGGTGAGGCGCGTCGTACCAATTTTCCTTTTTTTTTACCAACTCAAATCCTGGGGACTGCGCAAGGAGCTCATAAAAGTTGTTTAACGTGATAAGTGAGTTCTCCTCGCACTCACTTATCATTTATCTCCTATTTATCATCACAGACAATAAATGGGCGTAAGGGCAGTTGTGACAAAAGCTTTACGAGGAAAAGAGTGGCATAAGAGAACTGTATGACAGCATCCCTTGTATGTCAAAGGCACATGCAACTTACATTAGCCTTTCAGGTTAATCATGGCTTAAGAAATTATGATTGGCTAATGGC
This sequence comes from Oryzias sinensis, assembly GCA_037389245.1. Lineage (NCBI taxonomy): Eukaryota > Metazoa > Chordata > Actinopteri > Beloniformes > Adrianichthyidae > Oryzias > Oryzias sinensis. The sequence continues at coordinate 15,066,940 of CM074504.1, forward strand.
AGCATCATGTTTCTTGGTAGCCAATCAGAGCAAACATTGTTTTACACACAGGCCCACTCACACAGATGAAAACAGCTGCAGAAATTGCCATTCCAGAAAAGCCTGATGAAAAGTTTTTATTTTTTATGAGGAGATTAAAGACCTACTGCAAACAGTCAGAAGCAGAAAGTTCCTTATGACCAGAAGAAAAGATATTTTAAACATCCAAAATATAAGTACTATCTTTTACTAAACCAGTTTATGTTAATTTGGAGTACAGATGCGTAATGCTAGTGAAGTATTTACTACAGCTATGAGCAAAATACAAACACAAATGTAATACCATAGGTTATTTATAAGTATATTCCTTTTACTAAAGAGTAATTCAGTGACTAAATGAGTTACTTTTTTTTAAAGTAACATTCCTATCACTTGGAGCACACAATGTTAAAGTAAGTCATTTTCTTTTGTATTTGTATTGTGTTTCTTCAAATTTGTGCAGAAGCACAAGTAGCTATGCTGTCATTGCACCACTTTGCACAAACACATTTAAGCACACACACAAATTGCTTGTGCTACAACTCAGCAAAATGCATTTCAGAGTCAGCCATCTGAAATGCCACAGCTAAAACGGAACGAAGAAAACGGGCGGGTAAAAGAGAGATTCCATCTCGAGTCCGCTTATTCTCATGAATCGCATCAAAGGGAAAAGTAATTAAGTCGTCTGAGGATGTTATTGGAAACAAGAATTCTGTCAGTGAGGCTGCGGGCTTGTGATGTCGGCAGCTTATCCAGTGTGCACATGTGTGCGAGTTTTTCTGTGACTGACACGCCGCCGTGCAACAGAAGATGAGACCTCTGTTGTGCACAGCCAGGCGCTCCTCATTAACCTTTTGGGAGATAAGCCTGTTTTTAGTCCATGTTTGAACAGCCTGTGTGAAGTATCTCCCACTGATACGCGGCTAGCCACCCACCCAAACCGTCCCTTGTCTCCTCCCTTCACATCCAAAGCCTTCTCTTTGCTCGCCTCTCCCAGATTACCAGAATTAAATTTCAATTTTAATCACAGACCCGCAAATCTCCATAAATCTAGCACCTGAGCCCACCTCAATTATGGAACAAGCATTCAGGGGCAGCGTGCTGCCACGGCCCGCTAACAAGGTTAAAAGGTGCAAAGTGTGTGTAATAGGAAGCAGAGGAACTCACTGAGCAATTGTTAACACCGTGTTAGCTACTCCACTTCTTTGTCTCCTGCCATGTTAGCTTTCTGTTTTCCCAGCCAGTGAAATATACCTTGTTAGAGGCGCTAGGCTAGAAGTAATGTAATTTAGCTAAGTGGTGAATGTGGAGGTGCCAGATGTGCTCTTTCGCAGGGAATGTTGACGGCGGTGGTGATGCGTCAGACACATGCTAACTGCTACATTATCTGCTCTACACTGCTTTAGATAATTGGTGTGAAGATGGAATCTGCTCTGCGGAAAGACTTCGCAGCTTTCCTGCAATGTCCAAAATCCTTCATGAGTGTTTTTAAAATGTTATGCAAATATTGTGCAATTAAGCTGAACCGATTAAAGACATTTTTTTTTTTACTTTGTCTATTCTTTTAAAAAAAGATATATTATGTTCTGACATATTGTCTTTTATTTAATCTTTGGGTTGCAGTCTTACTTATTCTTCAAACCTGGTCTAAGCTAATTGTCACTCCTACTGTTGGTCTTGGTGACGTTTTTAGTCCATCTTTACTGTAGTTTCTTGCCAGATTCAGGAAAATCTTGTAGTGCCATGATCCCTGTTGTCTGGCTCCTAACATGGGGACGTCCCTATCGCGGAAAAATTGGCTTAACTTTGCTTGAGTTGAAAGTAAGGCATTTTTTATGGGTGATGTCACACAAACTCAGTGTGGTTCTCTCTCATGCAGTCAATGGTCAAATGTTAGCATGTTAAATGTTTATCCATCAAAGATTAGCATGTCAAATATTAGCAAGTCAAATGATAGTATTTCAGAGATTAGCATGTTAAATATAAGCAAGTCAAAGATCTGCGCTAAATTATATTTTGCAAAAAATTAAGACAAATATTTATGCAATACGTGCAATTTTTCCATAGCTTTACCCATTAATCCATCTTCTTCCGCTCATCCAGAACAGGGTCGCGCCGGCAGCAGTCTAAGCAAAGATGCTTAGACTTCCTCTCCCCGGCCACTTCCTCCAGCTCCTCTAGGGGGATCCTGAGGTGTTCCCAGGCCAACCAAGAGATGTAGTCTCTCCAGCGTGTCCTGGGTCTTCCACAGGGCCTCCACCCAGTGGGACATGCCCGGAACACCTCCCCAGGGAGGCATCCAGGGAAGATGCCCGAGCCACCTCAACTGGCTCCTCTCAATGTGGAGGAGCATCAGCTCTACACCGTAGCTCTCTCCGGGTGACCGACCTTTTCATCCTATCCTTACGGGAGCGCCAGTCCACCCTACAGAGATAGCTCATTTCAGCGGCTTGAAGCCGGGACCTCGTTCTCATGGACATAGTTGATTACTCCAAAGAAGCACAACGGACCGGTACAGCGACCGCATAACAGCGGACGCTGCTCCTATCCGCCTGTCAATCTCACGCTCCGATCTTCCCTCACTCATGAACAAGACCCCGAGATATTTAAACCCCTCCACCTGGGGCAGGAGCACTCCACCTACCCAGAGAGGGCAAACTACCTTTCTCCAGTTAAGAACCATGGCTTTGGTGGTTCTGACCAACAACCCAGCCGCTTCACACATGGCGGCAAACCGCGCCAATGCACAATGAAGGTTCTGGCTCAATGAAGCCAACAGGACGACATCATCTGCAAGGAGCAGAAAGGAGATCCTGTAGTCCCCAAACCAGATCCCCTTCGGCTCATTGGCTGCGCCTATGCTAAACCAAGTTTCATACAGATACTAGACGGCCCTCAGTAAGGCCGTAGATTTACATTTTAGATTAATTATTTTTCTCTTGGAATAAAATATCAAAAGAAAACAAAAGTCTCAACAGTATTTTTTTTACCCCTCGTGGTTTAAAATATTTTAACCATCTCAGTGCAATGGTTTTCCTAACTGAGCTATTTGGCTTTTCAGATTTAAAGGTAGACTTCAAGTCAGTGCTGGAGCCACTTTGGTGAAACTTTAAGGGGCAACCAGTGATTTATCTGTTACTGGTTCCTTGTGAATTTTTTCATAAAGCACTTATTTTAGGCCCAAAGTGATATTTTGCAACAAACGATACATTTTTCCAAAAAGGCAGCAGGCTTGAAAGCTCAGAGAATAATATGACTTCTAGACTGACAATATAAAACCCATGATTTTTTTTAAAAGCAGGAAAGGCTTCGGGATGGATTTCAGCCCTTCAAGAAAACCATCACTGTTGCAAAGCGATAATTACAATCCAGTCGCTCCCACCTAAAACTGACTCTTTGTCTCACAATTTGCAAGCCTGGGGTTGTGAAATAAAGTGGGACAATGCAACACAAGAGGAGAGTATGCAAAGGATTTTATGACTGTGGAAAGCAACTTTAATTAAGCCCTGGTGTATAATAGGCATATTTGAGCCTTTCAACGTGTGAAATTGAATGCCAATTTGATAATCATCTGTAAAAACATGTAGTACCACAGTGATTGTATATGCCAATCAAACTATGTGGAGTTCTTTTACAGAATTTTCCATTGATAAGCTCATTCCTAACTCATAAGGTACATGAATATAAAACTATTTTTTCTGTTTATGTTATTATCTCCTACATGGAAGCTGAGGAAAATGGACACCTCCCGCTTGATTTTGGTCACTGGTCTGCTCAGCTTTCCAGATGTGCAGCATTCTTTCACCCTGAAGAACTGATGGATTTTTTAAAGCTTTTTCTTTTTTTAGCAACAAATAAATGAAAGTGAATGACATAAAAAGGAAAATCAAATATGAAGCCTTCTTTTGACACGTTCTGCGTCAGTATGCAGACGGAGGAATAAACAAGCTTCAGTCTGCAGAGACAGTGCGTTTGAGCGAGTTTGCATTGTAACGTGTGAGTTGCAAGATAGCAGTGGGTGGGAGGGGAACAGCTGTTCTGCCTTCACCCCCCCTCCCTCTGCATATACCCAATTTAACATGTGACTAACCTTTCAGAAGGCTTTGGTAACTTTCAAAACACTGAAAACTTCCAGAACTGCTAAAAGTTAGCGACGTCTATCTCAAAACTCAGTGAACGTGTCAGTAATTCATGTCTAAATGACATGAATTATTAATTACCAACAAGTAGGAATGTATCAAACTATAACCACACTAACTCAACATTTCATCAACTTTAAAACAAGTCTTTGAAATCTGCAATCTTTGAACTGCAACATTTTGAAATTTTGGATTTGCTTTAAATTTCAACTACAGTCAGCAGCTTTAACCTACTGTAGAATACCTTTCCTAGTTTTATTAGTAAATACATTTGAAAGCATTTGAGGTACATTTGCATGATTCTAAAAATCATGCTTGCTCATATGAGTTAAGATACAATAACATTATTTTGTCCATTAATACCTAATCATCAAGAAACTCACCAAACCGATAAAAAAACTTTTGACTTGATGACAAAAAATGTATCATTTAAATTTTAACTGTTTTTTTAAGAGTTATGGAAGGTAGCCTAGTTGCAACCACAATCATATATTCAGATAATCTCTGACGTCCACCATAGGATTAAACAGAAGCCACAAATCAGCTGTTCGGAATAGAAAACATCAAGACAACCTTTGAAACCAGGCTCTAGTGGTCATTTGGGGAGCGGTAACATTTTGTAATTCTGGGTTTGCTTTCAATTTTGAGGTCAGGCTGCCTTAAACACAAAGTAAAACTGTCCTCTTGAAGTGAGCAACCTCCCTATTCTGGACAAGTTTGGCTATGCTAATGAGCGATCCAGCTTTGAACGCCGTGCTCCAGTCGAACCAGCCTGCGCTCGAGACTTTTACAAATTAGAAGCGCTAACAAACGATTGCACATAAACACACGCACACCTTGAAATCAACACCTCTCACAGTGGAGCCAGGGCAACAAATCACACGACTCTCCAGACAATATTATCTCCCATGCACAGACATATTCCCCCCTTTTGTTTTTAAGGACATGAGTATTTCTCATGGAGAGAAAGAAGAAACACTTGCACATTAATAAAAAAAAATCCCTGCAGAAACAGAGGAAGGAAAGCCCTCAAAGGGGAGCTAAAGTGGCACTTATGGATACTGTTAGCGTTTTGCTCAAGTGAAAGTCCCATTAAATGGGTCTCTGTGTCTCTTTCCCGCCGGCTCTCTGCAGAGCAGATCAAATGAAGGTTACGCTGTCCTCTCTCATGGCCTACATCCTGATGCCAGAGCTAATTGCATAATTTGTTTCAAAATTAACAGCTAATAGCACTCTGTTCTCGGCTCGACTCACACACATCTTTTTTTATTTTTTTTTATTTCTCACAGCCTGTCATCTCATTATGTCTGTATTTGCACATTTAAACTATAGAGCAGAAATTTACCCTGAAGCAGCCCGTGTGCATTGTTAGCTTTGTCTGTTAAACCCGTCAAAACAGGACATTTTCTCTGTTTCTAGACGCAAAGTAATTTAAAAAATAAATGCAGCCCCACAGAAAAGCTGCTGCGGCTCTCCAAAGTGGGATAAAACAATCAGCTTCGTGCATACGCAAGGAGGCCACAAGGTTAACAGGTGACCGAGGACGCAACACGCCGGGAGCTGGATGAGCCGAAGGTGGAAGTTACAAGTCGTAGCCCCTGGCGCGAAGCAATAACTGCCTTTTCCTCTCTGTGTAATAATAAGCTGGAGTTTCAGACCAAGCAAACATTCAGGGGAAGGGAGAGGCAGGCACAGGAAAGCAACGAGACGGAGGATTCAATCAATACCAGCATCCACCTGTCAATCAGCGGCTATATTAACCCGTCGTTGGTGGATGCGAATGTTTTATCTGTTTGTCTGCCCTTGACTCAACACAAGCCACCACTGTGCCCGTCTTCTCCGGTCAAGCTCTGATAACAACAAGAACAAATATTTCACTAAGCTGGCTAAATAAATTACAGGAAAAACAACACAATCGCGTCACTGCAGGCTAAAACTCGACCTCTTTGTGCGTTTTAAAAAAATTAAAGGTCATTTCTGCCTGAAACCTGGTTGGCACGTCGTGAATTAGTTTTTATGCCATGAAAAAAACAATTTGATTGCCAAGTCAAAAGAGTCACCATGGTGAAAATGTTACTCTTGCCCCCCTCCCCACCCCAATCATGTGTCTCGACCTAGGTAGGCAGTGATCTGTATCGGGCTCTCCTGCAGTACAGCTTGCAAACTCAGCCTCAGGCGCAAAAATCCTAATTAAGGTCCTTGGCCATGCGCAACCTTCAGATAATTTCGCCACAACAACGACTAAGAAATAATGGAGGAGAAAAACTTTTTTTTTCTTTCCTTTTTTACCATTTAGAAAACAACACAAAAGAAAAAAAAGGTAAACCTCACACCTTTGGGTGCACGTGGAACTTGATTGTAACCTCGGGTTGCCTTTTCTATTATGCTAGGAAATAATGCCACAACACACGGTACCAGCGTTTAAATTGAAATATGACAGCTGTGGCAGACATGTGAATAATAGGAAAGGGTATATTGCATATTCACAGAATGCTTCTTTTCTTTGCTTTCCTCCATTTCTCATGTGAAAAATACGCTAGCTGACATTTTCCTTTTGTGAAAAACAACGTCTTGGTTCAGCTATGTCATTAATAATATATCAGCCGGTGTACATGTCTGGATGCTGTTTGCTTCCTAGTCACAGGGTATTTCGTAATGTGGTTAAAGATTACATTTTGAAGAAAATTTGATGTATTAACTGATAAAGCAGGCCACATATTCAGATTTTTAGATATAATGCAGAACAGTTTGAGAAGTCCAGTATGTCACACTACATGCAGGAATATTTTATTTTGAAAAGATTGATTTTGAAAATGCCGAAAAGGTATTAAGCTATATATACACCACCCTCTGCAACGTCGCCAGCGACAGCACGCTCTTTAAACTACCATATCTCTTTTTAGTGTTTATGCAATCCCAACAGAAATACGGTCACTTTTTTCCTTGATGTTTGAATCAGCTGGTTTAAGCTGATTGAGTGAACACATCACACTATGAAGTGTTGCATATCAGTGCAAGGCTGATTTTCTGCTCTGCAGAATCCATTGGAATAGAGTGAATTGCATACACGGTTTAAAACTAATACAGCAATGTAAAGAACGTCAACACTGACGCTGAAGTTCTGGTGTTATTTCTAGTACAATCACATGTTTTGTGATCAATTCAAACTTTCGTGAAAATTTTGATAACTGATGGTAACCATGGCTACATGGATTTACTTACACTCACTGGTCACTTTATTAGGCTCACATAGCCAACTGGGAATCCTATGGCAGCAGCTCAATGCATTAAGACATGTTAACATGGTCAAGACGATCTGCTTCAGTTTCAAACCGAGCATCAGGATGGAGAAGAAAGGGGATTAAGGTGACTTTGGATGTGGCATGGTTGTTGGTGACAGACAGGCAGGTCTGAGTATTTGATGAACTGCTGATCTACTGAGATTTACGCCCACAACCATCTCTTGGGTTTACAGAGAATGGTCTGAAAAAGGGAAAATATCCATTCAGTGACAGTAACTGAAATAACTTGTTAAAACTGAGCTCTGCAGACTAGGATGTCTGAACGCACAACATGTCCACCCTTGAGGCAGATGGACAACAACAACAGAAGACCACACCGGGTACCACTCCTGTCAGCTAAGAACAGGAGTGGAACAGGAACAGGCTACAAAAATTCACACAGTCTCACCAAAATTGGACAATAGAAGATTGTAAAAATGTTGTATGGCCTGATGAGTCTCCATTTCTGCTGGAACATTTGGATGGTAGGGTCAGAATTTGGAATCAACAACATGAAAGCATGATCCATCCTGCCTTGTATCAACAGTTCAGGGTGGTGGTGTAATGGTATGGGGGATATTTTATTGGCACACTTTGAGCCTCTTAGTACCAACTGCGCATGGTTCCAACACCACAGCTTACCTGAGTGTTGTTACTGACCATGTCCATCCCTTCATGACCAGTGTACCATCTTCTGACGACTACTGCCAGCAGGATAAGGCGCCACGTCATAAAGCTGGAATCCTCTCAGACTGGTTTCTTGAACATGACAATGAGGCCACTAGACTCAAATGGCTTCAACAGTCACCAGATCTCAACCCAATAGAGGATATTTGGGATGTGTTGGAACAGGAGATTAGCATAATGGATGTGCAGACGACAAATCTGCCGCAACTGTGTGGTGCTGCTCTGAGGAATGTGTCCAGTACCTGCTTGAATCCACGAAGTATTAGCAAGGTGGACCTAATAAAGTGGCTGGTGAGTGTATGAGCATGGCTAAATCATAAAGGTGCAACTGTTCAAAGACTTTCAGGGGGCTTGGTTCAGATCTGTGAAAAATAACTCAGGCCAGTTCCCCACGTGTTATTTATTTGTACAAATTGCAGAGGCCAAATCTAATCTCTGAGTTCTTTCATGAATCATCATGCATGTCATTCATGATGAAGTAGATTTAATGTCATGCAAGCCTTTGTAGAAGTGAACTAAAACCAGTTTTAAGGCAACAGATGCAGCAGGTTAGACAGTCAAACTTCCACCTCAGCTGCTCTGATCTGCAATTTGTTATTCAGGATTTAAGTGACAGTAACCCATCATCTTTGTCTGTAAAGTGAGCTTGCCCAGTTTGTTCTGGGATAAATGTGTTGTATGTGCCTCACATGTCTTTCAGTCTCAGCGCTGCAGCCTGTAAGCTCCACACGGTCGGAGCAATATCAGCAGCGCCAGAGACAGCATGTGACCGAGCTTTACTCATCTCCACTAAAACCATTTCTGCCACACGCACACTCACAACACACACATGCAGAAAATGCACAAACACAACAGCGCAGGCTCATGCATATCTATGTGCTTGGTGGGGAAAAAAGGCACATAAGCAGAAAGGAAAGAGCTAATAACAATCTTACCTGCTTCAATGAGTCAGCAGCAGCAGGGCAGAGAAGAGAGGAGAAAAACAATTTAATGAGAATGGTATGGGAAATGCGATGCTTTATTTATAAATTCATTTATTTAACACACACTGCAAACAAGGTGTCAGTCAGTTTTTTGTAGGTTTTGCACAAATCTGCAATGTTAACATTGAGATTTTGAATATTCACCCCTGTTTTATACTTTCTTTCCCTTTTCCAACATATATAACAGTTTTGACAATTTTTGAATATGACTGCCAAGCAACTAGTAGTACGACATTCATTTCTATAAGGGCTGTAAAAAGGCCTCCATGTTCATGTTCTCAATAAAAAAAAATTATTTGATGCTATTTTTTTAATATTCTAAAAAATGTCACGGGGTTGCCGGAGCCTATCCCGGCCACTTGGGCGTAGGCAAGGGATGCCCTGGACTGGTCGCCAGTCTGTCGCAGGGTAGAATATCTTCAACCACACATCCATTCACTCTCACACTCACACCTATGGACAATTTAGAGTTGCCAATTAACCTATGAAGCATGTTTTTGGACAGTGGGAGGAAGCCGGAGATCCCGGAGAAAACCCACACATGCACGGGGAGAACATGCAAACTCCACACAGAGAGGTCCCCCATTGATGTAGTTTATCATGTCCCCCAGCCGGGACTTGAACCAGGGGCCTTCTTGCTGTGAGGCAAGAGCGCTAACCACTGCGCCACCGTGCAAAATGTATTTTAATTAATTTTTTGATAAACCATCCATGTTTTTACCATCAGAACACAGCGGGATCATAAATTGTCTTCGTAAAATGTTCCTATTCATTACTTCGGGAAATCGGTGACGTCATATTTGCTCTTGAAAAAGAAAGAAGGGTGGTGAGCATGGTTCTTTGCTTTGGTTTGGTTTTTCGGTTGTGTTCTTGGTTTTGGTCATGTTTTGAGCTGTTCTCCCATCAGTCACTCCTGGTTCATGTTGATCATGTCGTTTCCCCTCAAACTATTTAAGTATCTGGTTTTGGGTCATCTGCTTTTCTTTGCCACCTTTTTGTTTCTCTTTAGTTTTCTCTCCCTCCAATATTTCAGTTTATCCATTAAACGTTTCAGTTTCAGCCGACAACACCCATTTCCCTTGACTGTCTGATAATTAAGAATCACAAAAGCATCATGAACTGTACAGTGGATTGCCATACTTACAGTTAACATACTTATGCGTTTATTTTATTTAACAGACTCCCTAAAAGCAGCATCAAGATCCACTATAAAAGGTACAAAGAACAGATGTGAGAAATATATATTCATGCAGATTTCAATCAAGATTTGTGACAGCCTTTTGGGATTGGCATGGGTTATCATTGTATCCTGTGTGCTGCCATCCTAATGCTCATTTTCCTTATCAACAGTAAGTACACTGATAGCACCACTGAAAAGGGATTATCATTTTCTGGTGAAATAGAGACTTATTTGTCTTCAGCAAACACCACCTCTGTCTGTGATAATAATAAGGGTGATCCAGGAAAGGATGAACTGGTTGATGACAAATATCTAATCATAATACTATAGTGTCTCTGAAAAGCTGTCAGACGTCTTCACTAAAATACAGAAGAAGTGTTAAGCTAGTCCCCATCAAAGAACCTTTCATCGTCAAAGGAGAAAGTAATGAAAGGAGTAAAACAAAAAGAATGTAGAACAGGCATAAAAGTACTGAAAATTCTTTATTTTCTTTTTAGCTTAGTGAAGTTGGTCACCATGACAACTTGTGATGCACATCCACCTCCATAGATGTAAGTTTAGAAGCATAAACCAGAAAGCATATTTTAGTAAAGCCATACCATTTTTCTTCCTCAGGAATATTCTTGCCTTTATATTTAGACAAAAAAAATACGACTGTCACTGCAAGTTAAAATATTGTGCTGTATGTAGTGTCCAACAAACTACATTTTATTGTTTTGCCATGGAATATGCGCTTGTCTACATTGTTAATAGTGCCTAAACGCACGACATGTCGATATATTTGGGTTCGAAAAAGTTTTTACTGTTTAAACCTTTAACACCGGAGCTTTGGCTTCAGTGTTGATATCCTTTCAACGATCGTAACTCTTCAACAACCATTTATGTAATTAACATAATTCCAGTGGATACTTAAGTAGAGAAAAGCAGCCTTGCACTGATATGCAAGGCTTTACTGTAGTGACGTGTTTACGTACTCAACAGAAATCAGCGGATTCTGTTGCTGAGAAAAACCTGCCCTGCACCATTATGCAATACTAAGGTAAAGTGTTGCATAATGGTGCAAAGCTGATATGAGAAGCAGCTTTTCTCTGCGTCAGAATAACTTGACTCACATTGATAATGTAAACGGTTGATGAGTAGATCAAAGAGTGTGTGTTATTTGTCGCTTGCAATATCTCTGGTGTTAATGGGTCAAAGTGTTATGTTGATCACAAGAAGTGATCCCATTGACAGTTTATGAGAACTGGACTGAGTGAGTGGGATGTCACCCATAGAAAATGCTTTGCGTCCAGCTCCAACCACATCAAGTCAATTCAGTCCCCATCTTTCGCGATACTGACATGTTGGAGCCAGATGACGACAGTGAGCAGTGAATGGTCCAAAGGTGGTCTGAGTCAATGTTTCTATGGCAACCCCTCTTGGTAATCTGGAGTGAGCTTGTTGAAAGTCTACAACCAGTCCACCACCCAAGCCTGGGTTCAGTCTTAAGAGACTCTGTCAATTCAACAATTTAAACGTTCAATGTGAGACCACATGCTTTCATAGAGGCATATGATTGGTCAGTGCATAACATGAATAAGTTGCTCTACAAAAAAAATTGATATATGATTATCAAAAAGATGCTAAAAAAGAAAGGTAACTGAGCAAAAATGGTTATTCTGACAAATACAGCGACTGAATTACAGCTGTTTATTTCTTAATAGAAGATTAGGCGATTTAGGCTTTTTAATGCCAGGGGATACTTTCTATTCAGAAAGAGAGGGGGGAGGGGTTACTCAGTCCAGTTCTCATCAAGAGGACCTGGTTGCAGACAACATGGTACCCTGACATCATTAGCCGGAACCGAAAGTCCTGAACCGGAAGTTCATGTCCAACCCTCCCAATTTCAGTTGGAAAATACTAAAAATCAGCATGTTTGGCAGAGAAAAACAGCTTTCTGCCAGTAAGCAACAATTTAAGGCGAAGGCAATAATTCAAAGCAACTTTTCCCCGATATGCGTATAAAGTGTTACAAACTGGCACAAAGTTGCTTTTCTACAAAGAATACAATGATTTTCGTTGATCGTGTTTAAGGACTGAAAAGTTATGGTTGTGAAGAAATGTAAACACTGGAGATAAAGCTCCGGTGTATGTTTTTACAAATTTTACAAGTTACAAGTTTTACAAATCTGAAGAACACTTTTATTTGAAAGGAATAAAACAATTATCCTTTTTGCCCCATTTTATGTACATGTTGCAGACTAAACCATTCATTCACATGAAAAAGTTTTTATAAAAGGTGCCACAACTCTGAAAACTTGTAGAATTTCCATTTCCAGCTAATGATGTCTTGCCGCCATCTTGTTTGCCACCAGGTGCCCTTCGTTCTCATATACAAAGTCAATAGATGCTCCAGTAAGTTTTGTGACTCTTTGGTTATGACCAAATTCTGCTGTGTTTTCTACACATTCTTTTTACAAAGCCAAATCCTGCAAGTTCACGTTCTGTTCACATTTGGCCGATTAAATAAAAAAATGTTTGGGGAGTAAAACCTATGTAAGAGAGAGAGGAAAAAGTAAGGCTTTACATAACCCACAAATACTTGATTCTGTCATTTCTTGGACAAAACATCAGCCCTGGCCTTCAGGCCTCCGGACTGTAAATGAGGAACACAGTTAACAGGATTTGATGCTGTTGTCCTAAATTCTGTCGACACGTTTTTCTAGCGGTTTTTCTGCGGTCAAACTCGAGTTTCTGGACTGAGTACTGAGAATAGGAGTTAAAACACAGATGCCGCAGCCTTGTTGCTTCACTCTCTTGTGATTTAATTGGCAGGCCAAACCACACTGTGACACCGTGCTATAATTACTGATGGTGAAGCCGGCCGCTTAAAGCAAATACAAGTTGACACACAAATCCACATCGACAGAAAAAACCGGTCCAATCAATTGTCCTCAGAGCGAACATCTCTAGATCACAGAGTTGATGAGCCTTTTTTTCCCCTCCATGTAAGCCTACAGGAAAAACCTTTTGTTCTCATTTTTTCCCCTTCTTTTACTTCTCAACCACCTGCAACATGGTGCTGCGGCATCTGGCAGACAATCCGCCAGCGCCTGCAGGAACAAGAGAGTGAGTTAAAACAAAAACAAGACTCCAAGTCACACAAAACACCAGAAAAAAGAAAAATAGGCACGTCGTTTGTGCAATACAAAGAAAAAAAACAATCAGTAGCAGAACGGACTAAGTTTAAAATTGGAACTAGAACACATTTTTATCCAAAGGTCATTATGGGCAATCTAGAAATAAATGACGAGAGGTTTCACAGCATGTCTAATTGACTTGGCCCAAAAAGTCAAGGAGAGGGTCAAACAGGTTATGATGCACAACTAGACTGTAGGTCCTTGCTAGTATAAAAGTTGTTTCAGGAAAATGATCTGTAATCAAAATAGTCTATTCTTGTTGAAGGAATGAATGTAAGGGACAATTTAGACAATTTAGAGCCACCGATTAACCTATGAAGCATGTTTTTAGACTGTGGAAGTAAACCCGGAGAAAACAACTCCATGGATGGAACACAATTATTTATCTATCTGTTTGTTTGATCTGATATTTGGTGAGCTGTAATTGTACTATTACTTGTTTTGTCTTTGAGCTACCATGAGCTCCATGAACCGGAAACATGTCCACGTTTCTAATCAAATACTTCGGTTGTACTTTGAAAAAAAATATTAATAATTTTCATTTAAGGTAACGTGCCCACATGTTAACACTGGAGAAAACACCTGTGTCCATTTTCACCATGGACGACAACCGTTTACTGTTGGAAGTACAGAAACATAACAACATTTATTCTATTTTACAAGGACTTAGTAAGGAAGGAGAAGGCATGGTGTTTGATTAAGTTTTGGATGAGCAAAGACAAGCTACTTAACATGGGGATGACAGGATTAACCGCTCCTCCGGGAGTCAGGGGGGATGGACCTGAGACACAACTGAGTCCATGTAAACTAGCTGACGGACTCCCCACGCAACGCAACGAAGAATGCACCCCGGTGGTCCACTGTAAATGCGGGGTAATATGGTTCTCCGTACAAATGACGCTCAATTTGCGGTAGTTTAAAGAGATGTTGCAGACGACACTTAAATAACGCACGCTAGTTGACCTGCCGTAACATATTGTGACGTTTACACGTTGGATGTGAATCAGCTGATTCACATGCAAAAAAGCAGCTTTGCATATCAGCTTTAATGAAGCCTTTTACGTTGTGCAACTCTTTTTAGCCCACGTTTTTTTTGTTTTTTTTTAAATATTAAGGCTTTTAAGTTCGCCTTATAGTGCATAAAATACAGTACTCTGGTGCAGATCAAAAGAAAAACCTTTAGTTTACTTTAAACCTTTAACACCTGAGATGTCACTAGTGACACCTTAATTACACACATTCCCTGAACCACCGTAACTCGTGGTTTGCCCGTTTACGGAAATACTTTACTTATAAAAGCACCTTTTAGTGTTGCATAACAGTGCAAAGCCGATTTTCTGCATATCTGTATTAGCTGATTGATTGCGAAAACACAAAACTACTGTTAAATGTTGCGTATCAGAGCTTGAAAAGCTGGACGGTCCAAAGACCGTCAACATTGGAGCTAGAGCTCTACTAGTAAAGGAGAATTGTTCAGGGAAAATCAAATTTAAAATGTCTACATTTTCTTTTGGGTGAAACAAAAAGATAAAAAAATTGTGTTTTAGAAAAAGGCAATAGATTAAGGATAGACAGTGTCAAAGTAAAAGGGTGACAGAAAGAAGCTCAACTGTACTGTACAGACTCAAGATCCATGACAGTGAGTTTGTGGTGGAGACGTACTGGCAGACGTTCACCTGCTACAGCGATGCTGAGGCTAACACACTTGACAAGCAAATACACTACAGTCTGAAATGGAAAACATAAATAATCCCCTTGCTTTAAAAGCGCTTTATGCAATATTGGTGAATGTGAACTACAGAAATCTGGAAACGGAATCATTTGAAAAATACAAAATCTTCCCATTAAGCATTGATTGTCTACGTGTTTTATTGTAGTTTATTTTTGCTTTTAGATCAAACTTTAAGTACTATTTTGATTTATTTTAAGTTTTTCCAGTGGTCGTTTAATTATGATTACGTTGTTTTCAGCCAAAAATCAAAAAACCTGTGTCGATTTCTAGGACAGAGTTTCTGACATAGTTTCGTCTGCTCCTCATTCACCACGATTTAAATAAAAAAGAACTCAAAAGACCAGTTATAGCATTATGATACCTGATCCTGGTATGAGCAACTGAGAGGCCATTCATATAAATTACCCTGATAATGATACAATTGTAACATTTTTTTAAAATAACCCAAGTAATTACAATATGTAGTTTTTTAAATGAGGGTTTCATTTATTAAGATAAAAAGCTGTCCCGTCTGCCTTTTTCTTAATTAAAAAGTAATTATCCCCTTAACCTAATAACCACCCTTGACCTTAACAACTGCAATCAAGCATTTCTAGGGCTTCCAATCAGCATGTTGTGCGGATTTGGGAGAGATTGAGTGACCTTTCCTTGCAGAACTGTTGGCTTGAAAAGTTTTGAACTTTTTCCTGCATCATAACTTAAGGCTGGCTTTGGAAGAGGGACATTTTCCTTCAGCATCACAGGTGAAACTATGAATTCATGGTTTCTTCTGATTCAAGAAACTTTTCAGCAGTCCCATACCATGTTAGTGCCACCACTGTGTTTGTTGTTTTTGTTCCACAAAGAAAAAAATAGAAAAGGTATGTTCCCCCCGGGCATGTGTGGCGCTTCGAGAATGCGCTGATCGTGAGTTCTTGAACACGCTTTTAGCATATGGTGTTCACACTGGTCTGTTGTTACCTAATAATAGCGTGTAATCACAGTTAAAAGAGGTTTGGTGTGAAACATGTAGCCTTGCAAAATTCGTAAATCTTGCCCCGTGTTTTTTTTCTCACAGTTCTATTCCAATATGTGACAGACATGGTTTCGTCTAGTTCTGTCCGGGAACAAGTCGAAATTATACATTCCTCCTTCATGATCAATTTTCCAATGGTTGGCACTTCCATGTTTCGAAAAGGATGCTTCTCATACATCATTACCAAATACAAGTCCCTAATTAGTCAGAAATCCCCTGAATTCACTTTCACTGCGGGTTCAATGGCCACGTGTTTTGTCTAAAGAGCCTGAAAACAGACTTAAAACCTTGCCGTAACGCAAGTATAAGTGAGTATTGGATGTGGAAGCCTAAAGCACGCATATCCACGCGTTGACATAGACTTTTCCTCACAAGCGATTGCTGGAACGTGCATTTCTGAGCCTGGGGTGAGCGTAGCACCAGACATAATATCATTGACACCTTCCAAAGGTTTACAAAGGTTTTCTTTTGAAAGAATTCTAGTAGATAATCCAGATCTTTTTTTTTTTGTCAAGAGGTCCTTCTCATGTAATCATGTCATATCCCTTTCTACGGCAGCCCAGACAGCTCACAGAAAAAAAGTATTATTAAATAACCATAAAACACTAGACAATTAACCACAACACTTTCAAATTAGCTGCAAAACAAGTGAGCAGAAAACAGATGGGGTTGGATTTGATGTCACGAGGAAACAAACAGTTTTTAGCATAAATGTTCAAAAATTGGAAAATATTTGGAAACATGAACGTGAAAAGAGAGTTAAAATACTGACGATAAATGATCTTAAAAATGTGATATGTGCAGCTATAGATATTGCTAACTATGTACTAAACAAGAAGTTGTGGCACGCGATAAAATGAACATGCTCACAGAAGAATAGCTTGGTAGTTCTGCTTTTTTTCATAGTTTGTCAAGTTTTCTGTTGTTCTTTGGCATCCAAAGTCTTGGAAAGAATCCTTAAACAAGTTCCTGGACCACAATGACTTTCTTAATTTTTAGCAAATTAATGTGTTACATTTTATGAATTTTTCCCTTTTTTTTCAATTTTAAAAAGTTTTAGCAGATTTTTCAGTTCAAAATAACAATAATCAGAGGAGATTGGGGCATTTACATTGTTGGCTGGACCTAATATTTCAGATAACTTGATATTTTTTGTCTTCCTACAACAACAAAAAAGTCATCATTTTTCAATTTTAATATAATTTTTTGTTCCTTTTTTTTTTTTACTGATTGATAGATTTCAGATACTTACTTTATGATGTATCAAATTTAGTTTTGACTTTTTCCCCCCAAAATGTATATATTCACCAGCCTCGTGTTTTGACTCCACCAATGATATCATCTTTTGGTAGATGGTGAAAAGCTGGTCATACGAAGGCTGTTTGGTTGTTGACGTACGTCCACAAAAGAAGATTGGCGAGGAGCATGCTGTGTCTCTCTTGTTGGTGATCCCCTGTTTCATGATAGATGTTGTTGGTACTGAGACTTGACCCATTTACATGTTCCATGTGCCACACCAGGAGGAAGGGCCGTTCTTCCGCCATCTGCTCCACACAGAGCCGCGGTTGCCCCGCTGCCCCCATTGATTTCAATTGGCTTAGGGCGCAACACAAGGAGGGCCATTCAGCTTCTGCCAGCGCCGACGCTCAGGTCGGCCACACAGGCCCACTTGTACAAATGAAAGAGCCGCCAACAGTGGGTGGATGATAGCGAAAACAAACGCAGGAATAATGAGCTGTTCAGAATGCATGGCAATTGGCGATACATCTGTTTGTCATCTTGCTGAACTTTCTGCCATCACATAAAAACAAAACCCAAATGACTAATTAGAAATAGGTTAGACGGGCAAATGTAAATGTGTCATTATTTTCTGAAGCTGTTTTTCCCGGTGGCGGCGAGTCGTTGCGGCGACGAGGCCTAATTAAAGCCCGTGCGGTGGCCGGTGAACCTCGAAGCGCCGACGCCGTCTCATTAAACGCAGCTGATGAACTGATAGAGAGCTGCTCGGACGGATGAGGGGACCTGGAGAGTTTGCAGGCGCGCGGGCGAGTGGCTCGACGCCGCTGTCAAAACAGCCGAGAGACGAGCGGGTGATGAAAACGCGCCGACACACAGACAGCTGGCTACTGACAGGGAGTGTCAACCTACCCGGCGTTGTATCTCTTTATTGGACACCTCATGCGTGACCGCCATGATGCTGCCAGGTTTTGGATCTCCAACAGACAAACAACAGAGAAAGGGGGAGGTTGTTTGTGAGTCAAAGTGAGACGGCTGTCCCGCACGAAGACGTGGCTGCCAATTAGAGACTCGAATGAAAGCCAAACAGTGATTAGTGACATTAGCATCAGCCTTTAACGCAGTGTCAAACCATGAACAAACAGCAAAGGAACTATAACCACAGCGTGTTGCACCAAATATTAATCTATTTAAAAGCATGACAGCATGAAGACTGCCTGCCAGTGCCTTCAGGCTCTCATACGATGCTGGCACAGGTGAGGTTTTTATAGAGTATTTTCAGACATCTTCATTTTTATTTATTTTTTCCTCACAAGCTGTGTTTAGGACTATATTTACAGCCAAGAGTAGGCGCGTGGCACTAATCCAAAAATGACTCAACTAATTGGCTGACCATGACTGAAAACATATTTCGATATCGCCTGTTGGAGCAATCTATTGGTTTTTTCCAAATTCCTATATTACTCCCCACATGGTGCACTATATAGGGCGTTTGCTATTTTGTCAGGGTGGCTGAATCTACAATTCCAAAATCCTGTGCCCTAGAAGTCTCTGCTAAAAACCAGTGTGCATCAATACTTTTGGCGATTGGCGTTTTACATTTTTTATGTAAAAGCATTTACCTTTATAAACCCTGTATCCCTGTTTTCATCATTGCACAGTCTGCGACAAAAAATAATTCATTTGTTCCCACAAAATAATTAATTTGTGGGAACGAAATAATAATTCACCTGATAAGTCATTCAAAAACACGGATGTGAGCAATACTTGGATTTACAGAAGATACCTTCACATTTCTGTGTATATTTCATTACAATGCGTGGAAGACACGGAGGATATTTAGAAATCGGATTTATTTTAAAAAGTTCTACAAAAGAATCGGTTATCACGTCTCCATATCTGGGTTCATTCACATCCTGCTGCAAAAGCCGCTACTTCCATGTCTCTGTGTACCACACTGATTCAAGAGGGGGAAAATTAAAACAAGGATCTAACTATAGGGGATCTACTTATTATTGTCTCAATGAAAATAAGAAAAATATCATTCTTCCCCAGGTCGCAGCGACTCTCTGTCAAATAGTGTGACGTCATCACCAGTCGCAGGCCGAACAGTTTTCGTACCTACTCTGGCATGCGGGCAGCTGGCTGCTACATAAAAAATTATTCTATTTTTTTCTTCAGGATTAAATTAAATTCAATTTGCAGATTAAAAAATATAGTGAGCATGGTTCTCGGATTTCTTTTAAAAATCAGGCCAATAGATAATCCCGCACTATTTAGTTTTGCGTACGTAGTGATGGAACTTGGACATAAGCATTGGCCAAATACAAATAGCTTCACTACGCCTATGACTCCTCCCTATTGCTCCAACTGTAGGCCATTTGAAGCTGTAGTGGTACCTGAACTTGTCTTAAGCACAGAAGTTGACATTTAAATGTTAGTAATGACTTTTTAAATGTTGTGTATTTTCCGAACGCTGGGAGCTTCACGCTAACGTAGCTCACCGGTGACGACAGATGACGTTATCAAGCAGTAGTAACGTCCAGATTTCAAACAAGATTTGAAGACACTATTTCTTCCATATCTTTCCACTTGGAGGGATGAATGTAGGGATATGGAGAAGCTGGAGGGGTAGGGAACCATTTCGGGTTCTGCCATTGAGTGGCAAAAAGTCTTCGCTTGCTGTTCTGCACCTTACTCCTTCCCCCACCATTGTCGGTGCTTTCCCTTTGAACCTTTAGCTTCAGAAAAACAGTGTATTGTGTGTATAAGCCTTTCTATCTGCACTTATAGGTGGGTATTAACCTGTCAAATGGGTCTGTGTGCCGTCGGTGTTGAGGATGTTCATCTGGTATTACTCAGACGTATCTGCTTTTCTTTTTATAACATCATCTTTACATTTTTACTTACTCTGTAGCACCGCTGGCGTAGTGCGGTGCACTCGTTTCCTGTCAGGGTCCTCTAGCAGACAACCAACACATCAAAGGATCCCCCCCGCGTGATAGCAGGCGTGATATCTGCCCGAGGACGGGAGGTTTAAGCACTCATACGCCCATGTTTTCTTTACGATTAACCAGGCAGCGGAGCAAAATGTCATTTAGTCGAAGACTGTTCTGCTGGATTTGCGGCGCTATTTGTCTTGTTAAGTCTACAACAGAAGACTTGGCATACGAACCCTGAACCCTATGAATAAAACAACAGGAGAGCGGAGACGCTGCGAGAGGAAAAAGCTGCGCTCAGGAATGGAGCGGCGCAGATGGCAGCGTGATTGGAAGCGACAGCGGCAGCCTGGAGTCACCGGCACGGCAGAAGAAAAGCTCACCTGGCCTCTCACAGAAGGACCTTCAATGTTCAATCAGCGAACATGCACGCTCAGGTGTATTAACAGCACAATGCACAGTTGATTAGGAGTTACTCATTATATGCTTCACAAACTGCACCATTTGTTATCGGGACAAAACCATGCTGCTACCTGCTTCAAAAGGGTCACACTCATTGGAAAGACGTCTCGTTTGCTCCGCTCACATCCCCCTGTCAAGCATGCGCTGTTTCAGGTGGTGCAGTAAGGCCAGGTCTACTCTGATTGATAAAGTCTTAGTGCTAAATGCCCTTATGAGTGGATATGGGCTGTCATTGGGTGCAAATTGGGTTAACCTGTACAGGGTACACCGGAAGCCTGCATGAAATATTAAGGTTGTACACAACTCAGTGAGCCCGTAGAATGAAAATGTTCATGCACATTTTTTTTTAATGGGAATGCTGCGGGGGACAGGTTATAGCAAACACTTGTTTGTTCAACTACTTTCAATGAAAAGTCAATGGAAAAACACATATCTGTTCGTTTCCGGCTTTTGAGCTCAAAACTCCAGCGTTCATGCTCCGCTACAGAAGATTTTAAGTCAATGAACAAAATGTGTGGCCGTTGAGCAATGTCTTTTATAAATCCAAATAGAGCTGGGAGAGAAAAAGCCTGGAGTGAGATTTGTGAAATTGGCCCCCCATTGACATTTGTAACTACATGCGCTAAATCTGGTAGTGACAGACCAGTGTGAACACCATATGCTTAAAGTGCATAGAGAAACCCACTTTCAGGGCGTTCTTGAACCCTGTCGCACATACCCAGTGTGTACGTAGCATAAGGCCTCAAGTAGTTAACGTCCAACCACATTTTTTTCCTTTTTGAAGTTGCTAAAAGAAGAAAAAAACATTTACAGCTGTGTTTCTGTACAGGTTCTGATACAGGGAAAATTGGCTTAGTGCCAATATGCTACACCTTAGTGTTGTATATCACTTTTCATTACATCAGAATCTGCTAATTTCTGTTGATTGCATTAAACAGCTCAACAATGCATTTCTAGGCTACAAAATGCGTTGAAGTTATGTTAATTGCAGTTGAAGGGTTATGGTAATTGTAAAAAAAAAAGGTCAACACTGGAGCTTAAGGTCTGCTGTCAAAGGTTTAAGGAGACAGGCATGTACTTGTCGCAACATATTTTCAAGCCTGGGGCTTATTGGAAATACGTGTCAGTAAGAGACGGAGAACTAAAGATATACAGTATCAGTGATTTCCATTATATTATCACTTCAAAATAAAGCTAGTGGTACACAAGCTAATGCTTTACAGACCTGGCAACGTCAGAGCTTCAGCATACATAGTACACAGATATTAGCAAAGCAACAGCTTGCTAATAAGCAAAACATGTACAAATCTTGATTTGTTTTCTCCCAACAAGGATCATATTATGTTCCTTTTTGACATCTTGTTGCTTGCTTTCAATAATCTTCTTTTTTAAGTCTTTTGCACAATGGAGTTGTTGCTAAATTGTGTTGCACCTGTACAATGACAATTCAGTTCTTCTCTTCTCTTCTCTTCTCTTCTCTTCTCTTCTCTTCTCTTCTCTTCTCTTCTCTCTCTCTTCTTCTCTTCTCTTCTTTCTCTTCTCTTCTCTTCTCTTCTCTTCTCTTCTCTTCTTCTCTTCTTCTATGTTGTTTTGGCCACATCTGTGTTGATCTAAAGTTTAAATACTAAACCAAAGCTAAATGTGCATCCCTGGTTGGTCAGATCTATGACTTTCTAAATGCCAACATTCCAGCATAAAATACAGATTATGCATTCTCAATCTTAAATTTCAAAATTCCAGACGGAATAATGCCACAAAATCCATAGTTGATAGCTGATATTTTCCCATAATGGTAAAACCATCAAGAACCATCTTATTTTGTGCAGAAAATGCATGGAGTCAAGATAGAGAGCCTAATAGTGGAAGGGGATATTTGGCCAAGTGTCATTTCATCATTTAGTCATTGTTCACTAATGAAATTGTTAGCGTCTGCTGTAGCCCGACCAATTTCTGTCTCTCTTTTTTTGTTTTTATCAGAGGGATGCAGACCGGCCCAGCTGTGGGATTCCTTCACCTCTGCAGGACAGATAAACAACAAACCCTGCTCTGAAAACAAGACGGGGTCTTCATACTCTCGTTTCCTATTACATTCCGATTCTGCCCACTGGCACTCTGCCTGTGCACGGCTGAATATGACGCTTTGACGAGTTATCCCACTGAAACCCAAAGGTATTGATTACAACTCAATAGGCCCTTCTAACCCGCAGATTATAATCAACATCTACCCGCGCAGCACACCTCACTGACGGGCTCTTTAGCAGTTAAAGGAGAACTATTGGGTGATGGGAGTGGGTTGGTGGATGCTAATTAAGTCCAGCATTTGTCTGTACGCTTTATTCAAGTGTGTGGGAGTTAGATTTTGGCCAACAAAAGCCAGAATGTGATCGCTCTCTCATTCAGATAAAGAGGTTTGTAATTGCTAAATCTGAAAACTTTAACTACTCAAACAATTTTCATGTCTTCTTCTTGCACGTTAATAAAATCTATTTTTTATTCTAAGCAAATCAGATCATTGGCAACAGTAAAATAAAGGCGAAAGCTGGCTATAGTGGATCATTAGAGACCGATTTTGGCTGATACCGCATCTTGGATGACATTTTTGCTGCACAGCTGCCCGTGCTCAGATCCATGAAGCTGAGGACGGCCAGGAGCGTGGGAAAACTGGCACGGACAAGGAATGCTAAAAACAGGAGTTCAAAATACACAGCTTGGCATTCAACCGCCAACCGAGAGTCCAAACCCAACAAGTCATTCACTTTATACAAGGCAATTAGAGGCATCAAAGGAAACATCTAAACATATTGATTTTTAATGGCCTGCTGCTTTGTTGTCTTCACTAACTTTGCCGTCAGATGTGTTTAAAATTACAAAAACGTCTACAGAACACGATGGCTTTAGGTGTATTCTGAGGAGTCTTTGACAGAAACATAAACGGATGATCCCAGTTTCAAGTGAATTGAAGTGAACTAACTAGAGAACGAGATACAAAAAGTAATTGCTAAAGAGAAAATAAAAAATCCCCAAAAAATTGGAATTTAAAGAGTCATGTTTATATTTTACATCCAGTCTATTTACAGTTCTTTTATTTCTTTTTATCTGCGTTTTAGGAAATTCACGTTTTTTTTGTTGTTGCCTCTTCTTTCTTACAACACTTTTTTTTGTCTCTTTACAATTTTGTTTAACAAATCTTTGAGTCAGCTTGGATTTCTTTTTGGTGAAGTTAAACCCATCGGTGTCTGACACAGGGCTACATTCATATGTTTTTAAGTAATGAATTTTTTTATATATTTTCCATCCATTTTCCAAACCTAATTGATTCTGTTACTCTGTCTCATGGTTGTTGAGCTCTATCCCAGCTACTGTTGGGCAAAGGTGGGGTACACCTTGGCCAATTTGCCAGTCTGTCACAGGGCTACATTTAGCTTTTTTTTTTTTTTTTACAATTTTCCATCCATCTTTTTTCTATACCTGATGAATCTCTTTAGGTCAAACATGTCTGGAGCTACTGTTATGAAGGTGGGGAACGCCCTGGGTGAAGGTGGGGTACACTCTGGGTGAAGGTGGGGTACACCCTGGGTGAAAGGTGGGGTACACTCTGGGTGAAGGTGGGGTACACTCTGGGTGAAGGTGGGCTACACTCTGGGTGAAGGTGGTACACTCTGCAGGAAGGTGGGCAAGCACTTCCTGGGTGAAGGTGGGGGCACACCCTGGGTGCTGTGGGTACACTTGGTGAAGGTGGGTACACCCTGCGAAGGTGGGCACACTGGGTGAAGGTGGGCACCGCCCTGGGTGAAGGTGGGGAACGCCCTGGGTGAAGGTGGGGTACACTCTGGGTGAAGGTGGGGTACACCCTGGGTGAAAGGTGGGGTACACTCTGGTGAAGGTGGGGTACACTTCTGGTGAAGGTGGGTACACCCTGGGTGAAGGTGGGGTACACTGGTGAAGGTGGGGTACACCCTGGGTGAAGGGTGGGTACACTCTGGTGAAGGTGGCAATCGCCTCTGGGTGAAGGTGGGGAACTGGGTGAAGGTGGGCACACTGGGTGAAGGTGGGGTACACTCTGGAGAGATTGCAGTTTTTTACAGGGCTGCATTTAGATGTTTCTAGGTTTTTCTTTGTTAATACTTAAATGAAAAGCAGTAATTCTCCAAACAAACTTACCTGAGTTAGCCCTGCAGCATTCATCCACCATATATCCAAAGTTTACATCATTTGCAAGCAGACGGTAATACTTTATGGAAATGTCTGGCGGAGAGCCTTAGTAACAGACAGCATCGAACGCCTGACGCTCTGACGTTGCGGCGGCGGGCTTTGACGGTAAACCCAAATCCTGCATTAGCGCTTTAACAGCCACTTGCCAAAGCAGAGATGAGGGGGTGAGTGAAAGGCAATCATCGCTCCATTTTTATTAACAACTCCATTTAAATGACTTTGTGGCAGCAGCAATCTGCAGAGGTACCTTCAGCAATCAGCTGCATTTGAGTTGAGCTGCTACTGTGAAGGGCACCGTGGTGAGGAGAGAGCCGAACAATGCGACATAATCCGGCAGGATGAGGAAAAAAAGAGGAAATTCCACAGACAATCACAATGCCACGACCTATTTGCTATGCAAAGGCCTGTTTGAATAAGGGCTTCATTTAATAATAATTGATTGAGGTAAATTTTGAATGGTGCATGTGAGGTAGTGCCCTCCCTTCGCTCTTTCTCCCATTTTTTTCTTGCCTGCTTTTCCTCCTCTCTCCAGAATAGTATTTTGTGCTTGAGTGAATTAGGTGATCATTTTTTATCTTACATGCCGCGCTGGCTTCTGGAGTTTCTAGCTCCAAGGAAATTGGAGGGGAAGAAGAAGTCGAACATTTATCGCATGCCGAGGTTAATCTCCTGAAATGGTGGGATTTGGTCAGGGAGGAAGTAGAAAATCCACGCTTGCACTCGCTAGCTGCATTACAGTCACATTTCCAGTGTTATTTCTCTCTCCTCCTTTTCCTTCACTTTATCCTGCCTTTCCCTTGGTCCTGGAAGTAAAATCCATCGCGCTGAACAAGCAGTGACAAGACAAAGTGGCAATGCATAAATTAAGTTAGTGACTGGACCCATCACTCACGGTCTTCTGCATTAACAACACCGCTGGCTTTGTGATCATCTCCCATCATTGCTGCTAATGTCTCAAACGGGAGCACGTACCTGCACAGCCACGTTTAGTCAGCCGGCGTTCGCTCACAAGATACATTTACCGCAACATGCCGGCACACAGGCAACAGTTTGAACACGGGTGATGTTAACTGCAAAAAATAACATCAGGATGCTCGACACCATCAATAAGAACATCATCCATTTTGCAACGGGAAAGGTTGCCCTCCTATTAATTTTGGAGGGCTTTTTTTTTCTACCTGCACTACCTTCCATTACTTCAAATAGTAACCCGATTCTCAATTGGCAACATGATCTGCAATGTCTGTTCCTCTTTCGGCTTTTCCCATCAGGGGTCGCCACAGCGAACGAGTCGCATGGTAAACTTGGCAATGTTTTACGCCGGATGCCCTTCCTGACGCAACCCTCTCAAAGCAACCGGGCTCGGGACCGGCACAGAGGTAGAGAAGGGAACAGGGAGCAGCCCGGATTCGAACCCAGGTTTCACGGACGGAAGGCACCGCAATGTCTGCATTGTTCAAATTGAGAATTCAATATGCAATTCATTCTCGCCCTCTAAAAATGCATTTTGCTATTTAAGATTCCATGAAGGCTATGTCTGTCATATCTTATTTTTACCTCATTTAAAGACCTGCTCCGATCATCTTTGGATCTATTGCAAAAGTGTTCCCACTAGTCTTTTCATTATGATTATGTCGTTTTCTAGGACATAGTTTCTGCAGAGCGACAGGACTTTATTCAAAATTGTGCTTTGAGTTGTCTTATCCAAATTGCGGAACCCCTGGCATGGAATAACCCTGCCCCTCTTACCATCACCCATAACTGAAAGTTCTCTGTTTACATGATCACTGCCCCTCCCACCACCAACCTAACATTACCGCTGTAACAAAAATGGCGAGCAATGTTAAAGCTGTCCAGCCGTACAGTTTTGAGCCCAAAAACCAGTTCAGACAACAAAAACGAAGGCGTACATGGATCTATTTGTCTGCAAGGGGATTCATTAGAATGGGGCGGAGCAGGGAGCTTGTGGCCCGCCCAGCGTATTTCTACGTCACAAGGTTGTGTCTTATCTTGCCAACAGTCTTTGTCGAGACTGAAAGGATCCGTCAAGCTTCAGAAGCTTTCAACCTTTCCAGTATCTAAAGAAACCATCAGTAACTGCGGCTGTTACAATCCTCGAACTGAAAAGGTCTTTTGATGTACACCTGACTCCGGAGAACCCAAAAGTCAGAGATTGAGTGAATCCGTGTAGGAGATTTATGCCTGCACTTTATGGCATTTGCAAATGGCTGTCTCCATAGTGGCAGAGTAATTCCCTCCTGTCATATTTGTCTTTAGAAAATGTAACAAATTACAGCGAGTCTGCAGCAGATGAAGCTCCTCTCAACCTTTATCCTTTTCTCTTCTTCCTCTTGCTCACCTTCTTTTTTTCGGGTGGGGGGGGGTTCTGCAGAGATGGGCCGCTGACGGTAAGATTGCGGGCCCATCCATTTACAGTGCGTGGCAGGTGACAGTGAGACATCATTCATTTTCGCTGTGTGATGCCCCCCCCCCCCCCCCGCGTGTCTGTTCTCTATTCTCCTTCCAACTTCCATCATCTTTTTTCTTTTATTTCCTTCCTTACATTCTTTTCTTCACCCCCCCCCCCCCTCCCCGCCATTTTTGAGAAGGGTGCCTGTCAGCATAACTCAGCCCGTCAGCTCAAGGGACAGGATAGGGGTAATTGGGGTAGAAGTGTGTGTGTTTATGTGTGTGAGCTGTTGCTTTTTCACAGTAGACCTGCCTGCCGTTCTCCTCCTTCCCACCACCTCCTAATGAGGTGTGACTGGTGTCTTGTGGAGTGTTGGGCAGACAATTGGACCCTCCCACAGCTGACACGCACCTCCCGGTGACCCCCCTCTTTACTCCCCCCCCCCCCCCCCCCTGCTTTAGCAGTCAATAGATGCCAGAGACTTATCACTCACCCCCAAGACATCAAGATTCCTCACCAGAACCTACGGTGAACGGGTTGTCAACGCAGAGCACAGGGTGGAACCAACCACTCTGGCCTCCGCTAAATTTAACCACACTTCATTTTATGACAGTCCACTGGGACATCCGGTGAAAGGGTTATAAATATTATTTATAATGAGGGTGAAATGACATTAAAGTAAACAGAATATCCCCAAAACATACTGCAGGTATGTTCCAGTATCTCATGGCAACACGGCTGTTCATCTGATGAAGTACTGGTGTACGTTGGGTAAAAAAAACAACCCAAAACATTCTTGCATTAGCAGCAAACAAGAGGCAATGTTTTGACGTCCTGTTTGTGGCAGGTTTGAACAGCAAGGCTGTTCATCGAGTCACCAGGAGGCAGAATGGTGTAGTGCACCAACCTGTACCAAAACTGTTCAGATGCCCAGAAAAGAAGCAACCTACTCATCTTTCTGTTCGCTTGAACTGTTTTATCTAATTATCAATGGTACTCCAAAAATCTTTAGTTCTAAATGTGATGACTTTTGTGTTGCAAACAAGGTTGGGAGTTACAGGTATTGTGCATACACTACTGTGTTGCAGTGTTAGGTCATGATTTTTTTAACATGTTACAAACAATGTCTGACAAATCCTAACAATTTCTACAGTTATGCATGCGCTCTTCAAAATTCTCTGAAATTCTCTGAAAAGTATTTATTTTTCTTTTTAGCTTTAAAGGATGTGTCAGCTGGAGCACAGAAATGGGTTTATTTGTGAGTTGACGTTTTACAGCTGAAAGCAGATGACACGGATTTACAGTGTAATTGCAGACATTCAGGTGAAAGCACAGTACGGAGGTGAGTTGTGATGAAAGCAGCTGATCTGCCACTCAGAGAGACGGAAATGAAAGGTCAAATATTCTGCAGAAAACAGATAAAGCATGCAACAAGAGCATTAGCTGTGCTGACAGTGGCAGCACAGGCTGATACAGATGTGAGCGCGTCAGAATTGAAGTGTGGCTAAAATCAAAGAGAAAGATGCAGAAATTCCTGTTTGTGAAAGTCAGTTGGTCTAACAGTTCAGCTAATGAACAATATTAGGCAAAGCATGTCTCGTGTTAATTTTAAATATGCAAAGAAGTAATTTCCGCTCTAAATATTCCTTATTTGCATAACATTTGAGAAAAAAAGACAGGTATAAACGTTTAAATGTAATTAATGACCTTTTGAAGTTAACACAAAGGTAGTTTATGGTTTTTATTTTTATCCAAAGAATGATAAAAACAAAACTGCGACAGACTTTTTTCAAAGAAGCAGGACTTAATGGATTCAATTTTAAAACACACCAAAAAAGTCAATTATGGACAGATTTGCACTTATTTGCATTAAAATCTAAAGAAAAGGTTATATCAAAGAAAAAGACAAACATCTGCCATCTTGATAACTTTATCTGCAGGCTTTATAATAATACGTTTCATCTTATATTTAATATATTTTTAAAAATATTTTTAACATCAACTTAAGTCTTAGTTGCATGCAGCGGTACGAGGGTTGACCCATGTAGGTTTTTACGGGTTCTAGAGCAGGGGTGTCAAACTCATTTTGGTTCGGGGGCCTCATTCGACCTCATTCGATCTCAAGTTGGCCGGTCCAGTAACATAAAAGCAAAATAACCTATGGTCTTTGGGTGGGGCTGGAGCTCACAATGTAGGTTTTTACAGGAATCCTCTGAAATGCGAGAACGGATCAAACTACTGTTTTGGGGTTGTTGTTTTTTTTTTTTTTTGTGAGGAAATAACATAATACTCTTAAAAGCTTAAATAGTATAGTTTGAATGATATAGGACCTTCAAAATTTCCAACGCAACACCTGCAACAGGTTTCCCCATTTTTCACCTGCTGAGAGCCTGTATCCACTCATGAGGGCAGTTGTGACTAAGGCATTGGCTTTAGCATTAACTCTTTAACGCAGGAGCTTCAATTTTTTTGAACTCGCGTAACTCTTCCATCATTCCATCAATTAATGTAAGTCCAGTAGATTCTGGGGCAGAGAGAAGCAGCTGTGCATTATCATGAATAACTTTACTAATGTAAAGCTGCTTTTTTCCACGTTAGAATCGGAATTCTGTAAATTGCGTAAAAGGCCGAATAGTTACGGTATTTCAAAGAGCCTGTGTGATTCAGGTATTACTGGTGGCAAAGGGTGGTAAAGGTGCTTGTTAGCCTAGCATCTAGGGGCTGATCAACTTAGCCTCAATATTTAGGGGGTTTTAAGCTTAGTCCACAGACTGTAAATAGAAACTGGACAGACTGACCCCTCTCCTCGCACTCCAAACAGGAAGTACCCGCTGGC
The DNA here is from genome assembly GCA_037389245.1 of Oryzias sinensis. NCBI lineage: Eukaryota > Metazoa > Chordata > Actinopteri > Beloniformes > Adrianichthyidae > Oryzias > Oryzias sinensis. Next base: position 15,097,249 of record CM074504.1, read on the forward strand.
TCCAAAAAGCCCAAATCCTGTAAACTTCTATTTTCACAAGAACAGGCAGACGGCAGGATCCAAATGCAGCCGGTTTATTAGCTCACCAGAAAAAGTCCACAAAGCTAAATTAGAGTCAGGCAGGCATGAGATCATCAGAGAAGAGACCGGGTAGTCAGGGTCTAGGTGAGAGTCAGGGCAGGTGGCAGGCAAACGGAGTCAGAAACAGGGTCAGGAAACAGAAAATCAGGTCCAAATACCACCCACGGTAAGGAAGGTAGAGTGTAGCTTAGTGCAGTGTTGAAGTAGACTGTGGTTGATTGAGTGAATACCAGGTGTGTGGCATCCAGGAAGTCTGCGTTGGGGTTTCTGGGAGATATAGTTTGGTTAGAACTGTTATCTGATTCCGAATGGTGATGCCTGTATCACGGAGAAATGGCGACTGAATTGGCTAAATTTGGCTGGAGCCGGAGGTTGGTCATTTTCTATGGGTGACGTCAGACCTGGCTGTGTCCATTTCTATATACCATTTATGGCTTAGCCTGAGCATTTTTGGGTTGATTAGCTTATAGTGTGAATACAAAATCATCCTGTTCGTGCTATGACTACTTTCAAGTAGTGATTATCACAGGGTGACTGGGAGGGTTTTTGTGGGTGCTGTCCCACCCTAAAGAGCTAAACGTTGCTGTATGTAGATCAGACTGCACACATAGCTTAACTTGCCCCCACTGTGACACCTCAGTCAAAGCAATGAGCATTTACCCGCCACGCTCCCCGCAGCTTATCCTGTCACCCTCTTTAACAAACCACTTGCTCGCTGTAGTGGCTTGTTCCTCCGCAGCAAGGCCGGTGGTCTTATCACTCAACTACAAAAGTGCCGGCGTACTATATCTCCTCTCATTAAGTCGGCTGTAATGTGTCCCCCAGGCGGGAGTCACGCGTAATGCGAGGCTGCCTCATTAGCGCTGTCACGTCACTTTCATTTAGGAGCTGTCCCGTAGTACTGCGCTTCTCCTTGAGCGCTCAGGCCCCCTCCACCATGTCCAATGACTTATTTTTGCTTGGCTCTTCACATTTCCTTAACTTTCACTCATTAAGGGCGCACTGTGAAAACATATTCCCTGCAGAGTTCTGCCAATTGAATCTTTTGTTAAACGTGTGAGGTGGAGTTGTAATCTAATAAACCTCATTAGTTGAAAATAAAGCTTGATGAAGACAAGGGGATTTAGGAGACGCCTGCTAACCACCCTGCTTTAACCCTGAAAGAAATTACTAATCAATGACCAGCCCACAACTAATTGCTCAAATAGCTTAGACAGACGTATCAAAGGATTATGGGAAATAGAGCCATCACTTTAGTCCTCTCAGCTCAGACTAAGATGAAACTGCCTCTTAAAGTGTGCAATCATTTATCGTTGACTTTTGCTGCCAAATTAAATAATAGCCATTCATGAGTAACAATTTTCATAAAGTGTTTTTTTTTTGCAAACAAACTGACTTCGGATACCATAAAACAAATTGAAGCTGGGGTAATTTAGGGTGAAATATTTCACAGAAAAAATCTAAGAAATACCCCAATCATGGACGAAAATGAGTTTTGGCGTATTCTATTTTTGTCTCAGCTGTCACTCCTAATTCTGAGAGCTGCTGATTTTTCTTTATTTACGTTATGGAAATCAGCTAGAAAAAGAAAAAAAAATCAAATGATGCTGTCTTTGTTTTACCGGAGAAAAACAGCTTTGAGCAGCAAGTCAGGAGCGCTCATCCACAAAAAAATGGAGGAAGTTACCCATGAAAATGGTCACCTGGGAGGAGACGGTAGGCTGGCCATTGATTTGTCCTCACAGGCATCCGTCACCCAGACAAACAAAGAAAATATCCCTCAAGGTAATCTGTACTACTGAACACATGTCAGCAGGTCCATTAGGGAGCATGACTGCCCCTAGACTAACAGCTAGTAGAGGGGGGGAAAGCACCAATCCTCCAGGGGGAAACAGTGCAGAGCTGCAAAGATGCAGGAATAAGTCACTGACCACTTGCAAACAGGGAGGGGAGTTAGTGAATCAATAAAAAAAGCTATAGAGACAAAAAAAAGTTGTATCAGCATAAAGACTCACTCCAATGAAAATTATGTTTTTGGTGTTTTTAACATGTTCTTGTGGCATTTTTCTGATCATGAATGACAGTATTCATTCATCTTCTTGACCGTTTATTCCCTTTCGGGGTCACGGGGTTGCTGGAGCCTATCCCGGCCACTTGGGCGTAGGCAAGGGATGCCCTGGACTGGTCGCCAGTCTGTCGCAGGGTAGAATATCTTCAACCACACATCCATTCACACCTATGGACAATTTGAATGAAGCATGTTTTTGGACAGTGGGAGGAAGCCGGAGATCCCGGAGAAAACCCAAGCATGCACGGGGAGAACATGCAAACTCCACACAGAAAGGTCCCCCATTGATGTAGTTTATCAGGTCCCCCAGCTGGGACTTGAACCGGGGGCCTTCTTGCTGTGAGGCAAGAGCGCTAACCACTGCGCCACCGTGCAGCCCGAAATGACAGTATTTTTTAGTCAAAAATGGTATGTTTATAATAATAGATTGGATTTATCTGTGCTTTTCCAGACGCTCAAAGCGCTTACAGTGTGTCCAATATTCATTCACTCCTCATTCATACTTGGTGATGGTAAGCTACTGATGTAGCCACAGCTGACCTGTGGGCAGACTGACAGAGGCGTGGCTGCCAGTTCGCGCCTTCGGCCCGTCTGACCATCACCAGGACATTCATACGCATCCACACACCAGCGGAGCAACACTGGAGGCAAGGAAGGTGAAGCGTTTTGCCCAAGGACACAACAGAAGTTGACCGGGGGGAGCGGGGATGGAATCACCAACCCTTTGATCCCTGGCCGACCTGCTAAACCACCTTAGCCACACTGCCGCCACTGTACTAATAATAAAAAATGACAGTAAAAGTATTCACATCTATGTGAGATGAAAGTGCAGGATGTGTAGAACAAGAATGTGCCTGGAATTATTCACCAAAGTCACTTAATTCAACGTCAAAGTTGACAACTTTTGATATATCTTTAGTCAAAAATACTTTTTATGTAGTAAGAACTCAGAAACTACGCAGTAAGAGTACACACATTTTTTGGAGGAGTAGTCTTAGTTGTGCTCTGTCTGGAGTGTAATGTAACTTTGAGATGATAATACATAGTAAATCGAGGTTAAGCCATTAGTGTGATAAAAGGTAAAAGTTAGTTTAATAAAATGCAAAAGGGAGTTTCTAACTATTCTGTTTCTAATCATTCCTAACAAACCCTTTGGGCGGGAACCGCTGAGCTGGCAGCTCAGCCCGGGCCTCAACGCTCCTGCGGGCCGGAGTGGTCCTCCGCCAGGTGGAGAAAGAAAGAGAAAGGAAAGTGCACTCAGTGTAGTTAAACACAGTGACGTATGATTGACCATTCTGGTTGTCAACCGAGTGACGTATATCACATCGAGGAAGATGATTTGCCGATGGATGTTTCTATCTATATATATACTTTTGTTTATTTATGATTGATGGCGCTTAATCTACCGTCACATCCTTCGCGATCGACCGGTCGATCATAATTGACGCAATAACCAAGTTTTTGGAGTTATCTGAGGAATAATCTTAGGGTTTTGTTCCCAAGTCCAGGAAGGATCGAGCATCAAATTCACAGGTGGGTGATAGGTGCCCCAGCTGCTGATGTTGTCTGCTGTAGTAAAGATGGAGCTGAGCTCAAATGCAAAGCCCTTAATTTACTGGTCTACCCATGATTCTACCCTTCATCTATGGCCATGGACGAAAGAGAAAAGATTCTGGATATAAGCGGCTGAAATGAGTTTCCTCTACAGGGTGGATATGTGTCCCCTAGAGATAAGATGAGGAGTTCAGTCACCCAGGACAACTGGGTGAAGCTGCTGCTCCCACACATCAAGTAAGGCCAGTTGAGGTGGTTTGGTTATCTTTTATGTCTTCTGGACATTTCATTGGGGAGGATTCCGGGTAGGACCCAGGATGCACGGTAGACGACATCTCCCAGCTGGTCTTGGATTGCTTTAGGGTAACTGAAAGAAGTTTCTGTGAAGAGACATTTCTGCCTATGCTAATTCCCCCCATTCCGAGATAAGTCAAAGAAGAAGAATGGATGGGTAAAAACTAAATGACAAATCTAAACAGGATAGTGGGATCTCTTTGAAAAAAGAAAAGCATCTTTGTAATAATTTGCTGTGTTTATCTGCAATATATTACCCTGACTACTGCTTTTTCTTTATTTGTATTTGTTGATTTATGCCCAACAAATTGTTTCTCCCAAACACATTTCTTCTGGCAGGAACCTCTACACACGATCCGTACATGAAGTTGTGTATGTGTTAAAACTGCAATTTAGAGGTGCTAATAATTCTTTTACAAATCGGTAACAGTGCTGCCAGGTGTTGTGCTTGTTAGCACTGTCACCTCACAACAACACTGTCCTGGGCTCGAATCTTATTTAAACCCTTGAGCACACAATTGGCATTTTCTCCCTGCACATGGACTGCTTTCCTCTATGTTCGGTCCCAGAATCTAAAAAACCACAACAGGTTGACAGAGTGTGATCATTCACAAGTCAAATCAGAAGACATTATCTATACAAGAAAGCCATAGAACCTCAGTAAATTATGGTTTTAAACTGAATACGGTTTTTTCATCACCTTGACTGTTTGGATCAGTGAACCGTAGAGAAACACGCAGCAACTTAACGTTATGTTTCTATCACCGCCTGTCCATACGCTATATCAAGCCACTTTTGACAGTCTGACAAGGCAGAAAGTGAAGAGTCACACTGTGATCATCAGGGTTGCAGGGTTCAAAGAACAGACTGATGAGTTCACAGCACATATGCATTCGATAGTCAGAGCAACCTTGTTAGTAGGTGTGTACACGGTACCATACAGAGTGTTAACAAAGAGAGGTGGCTGACTAGAGCGGCCCTGGAGGGTTGCAGTCAGAGGGAGGTGCTGATGGGTGGAGGTTAAAGCCCTCTTTTTCGCAACACACACAGCGACAATGTCACGCGCTGTCAGGCACCCCGGGGCAGTGCAGCATGTACCATGTCAGGGAAGAGAAATGATCTGTGAATCCTGGGGGAGCAGTCAGCTAATGTGCGCTGAACTCTGTGTCCCTGTACAGCCTGGGTAAGTGGTACAAAAGCCTTCCTCCATTCACAGATCTCTACTTCTTCTCAGATCACCTTGTTGCACAATAAAGTGTATTTTTCCCACACAAGTCCCCAAAAAATAGTGAAATGTCAGCAGGGCAGACTATTATATATTTGCTGCTGGGCGGGGAAATGTAAGCCTTAGGAAGTGATTTCAATGTAGAAAAACTGAAGAGAAAATCTTACTTGAGGTGAAAAGTCAAAACACACAGAAAGTAGTTTTAAGGACTGTGTTGAAACATTTCCGTTAATTAAACCGAATCTTTTAGATAGGTGAACAGAATGGTATTATTTAACCCGACAGAAAATAATATCTAATATTTGAGGTGTAATGAGACATTACCTTTGTATTTCAAAACTATATTAACTATATTATATATTGACATTTCTGAAGATTATATATATATTATATATATATATATATATATATATATATATATATATATATATAATATGCTACACAACTACAATCCATCTAGCTAATGCAGTATAGCTGAACAACAGTGAAAATGCAGAAAACTAGGTAAGAAAAAGAGAAATTAAAATCTTAACAATAAAATAGAATAATAAAAAACTTTTTAGAACCGATAGGTAAAATTATACATGCTTAATTACCTAGCATTAGTGTAGCATTATTAAAATATGAAAAAAAAAATCCCAAAAGTGAAAAACTATAAAGAGCTCTACTTGTTAACTAGAAACCCAAACCAAAAGCACTGGTTTTTGCAGAATTGCATAAACGAAAGTGTAAAAAAAATCCTTAGCTGTCAAAAATAAAATCTTCAAAGATTGGAGTTAAAAATATATCATGCACAGGTAGATCTGTGCAAAAATAAACTTACTGACCTTTTAACAAAGTATAAAAACTCAAAAAGCTTCATTCTGAAAACAAACACTAACATTAAATCCGCCAAAACTAGAAATCTAAAGGACGTGTCACTCAACCACTATGTCCATCTTCCCTGTATAAAAACGTTAGTCTTTTATGATGCATGCGTGATATACGTACTTCAAAATTGATTCTTGCGTTCGTCATTCGTCGATGTGCGCAGTTGTCTGTCGAGGGTTTTGGCTGATGGGTCTTTATGTGAATTCGACTATAAGCTTTTCACAGTTTGTTCATATTTTATATATTTTATGCCCATTATTGCGTAAATCTTACGCAATTGTGCGTTATTCTTTCAAGATGCATTCATAAATTTGTGGCTTTCCACGATCGTTTTACTTATGTCTAATAGACTTTTCACGAATGTACCACGGATGTACTGTATACCTTTTATATCACGCACACCGCACAGATATCACGTTAAAATTACATGATTGACGCACAAATCACTAATAAATTGCATATAAACTGTGCAATAATCACCGAAGGTTGATTTACGTGTTCTTTGTGTCGTTTATTCGTACTTCCGTGATTTTAATGTGATTCATTCAAGATACATCGGTAAAAATTAAATGGAAAGACCCCAATTCACGTAATTTCACATATGACCAACTATTTCATGTGCAATATGCACAAAACCGCCAAACATGTTAATTGTGTAATTAAACGTTAAGGGCTTAAATTAGCTGAAGAAAAATACATAAAGAAAATACGAAAAAATAAGACATGCTAAAGAAAAGAAAAATCATCAGAACCTCAAGATAAAATGTTACAAGACAAAGTGTAAACAACAGTGCTAAACAATGCTTAAAGTACAATGTGTGCCATCAGAAAACCCTTTTTAAAAAAAAACACCACTAAAAATACACAATGCCACACTAAAAGCACTGAATTTGAAGAAGAATAGAATGAAGAATAGAATTCATGTGAAATAGCGCAATGTTTGCTAAACTTTTCATAAGTTTGTATGCCAAACTAGCTTGAGAGTAAAATGTGTTTGAGAATGTCTGTCTAGTTTCAAATTTAATCAGCATAAAAATGCTTTAAAATTGATCAAACTTACAAGGATAAAATATAAAAACATTAAAAAAAACTACTGAGGGATAAAATTTGTAATTCTTTGATGTTGAAATGCAGTAAAATGTTTTCTTTTGGTAAAGTATAAAATAATTCAACAAACTCCAAACTAAATATCAGTATGCTTTTATTTCTTTAAGCTGTTAGTTTTACCTTTGTTGCTCAGCACAGGATTTCCCAACAAACTTAAAAACTGAGAAAATATTTACATTTTTTTTATTTTTGTTTCTTTGTCATTATGTTCCTAAGAAGCTTTCCTTTTGGAAAAGAGGTTATTCAGTGACATTTCCTTGCATGCAGTTCATTTTGTGCCTTTTTTGAGAGCTAGTTTGTGTCTCCACCAATGCAAAATCCAAAATCATGATGTTAGGTTTCTGCTCTCTAAATTATCTCCTGAAAGCATTTTTTCTCACACTCATCACTTGACCGTCAGCACGTCTTGGGTTTTTGATTTATTTAAATTGCTGCTGTGATTCATTTGGAGCGAGTGAAGTTGCTGCCCTGAACTTGTTCTTCCTCCTGATGGATTTATGTTTATGTCCTTACCTGAGGCAAAACATACTGCGGGAGCCTGAGGAGCCGTATGCCAAACCATAGAGGGTAAAAATATGACTGTTCAACAGTAAACAGGCATGTTATGAAAAAATAAAACACTCAGAGATTATGCAGTTGTCTGTAAACTAAAGGGTGATGAAGACCAAACTTCTAGTTCCAACGCTGGTCACATGGGGGCGGTACTGCGTGACCAACGTGGGAAAAAAGGACAAAAAGTAGAAAATGGTCAAGTTTAGTTTGCAACTTTCTCTCTATATTTTAAACGATCCAGACCCCTTTTTCCCCAATTTATTTTCTCAAAAGCAGCTTAGCAACAAATATGGCAACCTTTCCTTATGTCACTGGAAACAGTGAGTTTGCAGACTTATTTAATGGTCCTTGTTGTTTTGACATTTCTTTTGCAGTATTGAAGATCCAGATTAAGACTCCGTCACATCAAACATGCAAATAAATTACGCATGCTGCAGATCCCACCAGTAATAGATCACAACCTTAAATTTGCTGTGAAGCATAAAAACGATGTGCCTTTGACAACCGAGTTGACCAGGTCCATATCAGATTGATGTGTAGAAGAGTGACAGGGAAGTTGAAGTGATTTTCCCTCTCTAAACTCACAGAATCGTTTTTTATTACACATTTTTGGACTGTTAGGGGCATCAGATTATAGGACGCATTAAGGGAACCGATACAAAATGTGATGACTGCACTACCTAGAATGCCAGGAGAGGCTAAGGCAATCGATTGGTTAGAGGAGTTGATGGGAAGTTTTTTCTAGTAAACTGTGTTGTTATTCTTGTTAGCGTCTTTTATCTGCAATCAGCAGCCTTTGCTGAGAGCGCAACATGACGGATGAGTCAATCTTTACTGACAACAGCAATCAACTTTGTTTAGTTGTAATCCATAAAATACAGAACAAAGCACTCACTTTTTCAGTTCACTTACCGGTATGTTGAAGTTATGTTGAGTTATGTTGAAGCACAGTATGTATCACTCATCATAGTCATAGTTATCAGTCATGGTTTACCAAAGTGGGACTTAAACATTTTGACTCATGTTTGAGCGGCGTGTAAAATCCATTCCAGGTCAGAACAAACAACCAGAATTCTCACATGAAGTGCATTGGATTATAGTCAACACAATTAATTTTGAGGAAATTAAATAATTAAAAAGCAAGATGTACCCTGATATAGCATTTGTCTACATTGATTACATTCACAGTCCGATTCATCCACGCACACACATATGCATTCACACATTGATGGTAACTCTGCTGCCATATATGGTACCAACCACCAGAAACAATGTGGTATTCAGTATCTTGCTCAAGGACACTTCAACACATGAGACATCAAAGCAGGAACTGAACTTGCGATCCTCCCATTGGTGGTCGACCAGCTTCCATCTGTTCCAAAGTGATTTTAAATACACCTTATAGTCCAATAAATACGTAGTTCTACATATAGTCAAAATGCTTTTTACCTACTTTTTAGTTTTGCTCGCAAAATTTTTAATTTTTCCACAAAAGGCTCAATGCTCACAATGTATTATTTTGATGATGACGTAGTTTAGCGACACCAAATTCTATTTTCGTGCAGCTTTAACTTTAAGCTGTTTTTACTTTCATTAAATTTACTTCTGCATTTTGGTTCAGCCTGAAGTCACATGATACCCTCGTCCGAAGGCTACCAGAGTTCAGATAAGCTTTAACACTTGCTAAATCAAGCCCAACTAAGGAAATGGACTCAGGTGAGAATCAGTTATGTCAGTGTGAATGCACACTGACCTTTTACAAAAACTAATGGTTTTTAGAAATGGTAGTCTGACCAATATGGGTTTAATGGGGATCTAAAGAATTAAAATTGTCCTAATAATCCTTTTTTACACTCAAGGATAACTGCAAAGATTTAATAATAATATTATCTTATATATGTATCGTATACACACAGACACACACACACACACACACACACACATATATATCTACGTTTCTGAGAAGGATGATAAAAATTATGTTTTCGTGTCAAAAATTTCTACCAACAAAACCCAACAATCGATCATTCTTGCTGCACGATACGATCAACAAACGCTCTTTCCCTTCTACTTTAGTCCTTTTTTTTTTGCTTTTGCTTCCTCTGTGAATCTTTTACAACCCCCGTTTCATTTCCTCCAGATAAAGGAAGAGTTTGAAATGAGGAAAAGGTGGAAAACAATTCTGGCATGCCGAATGTCTCACAGCAAAACAAGGAGCGATGGATATGATGAGACGGAGGAACGCACAGGCAGCGGCGCGCTCCCAGTTTGACAAAGCGCCCCGCCCGAGGCCACAGCCGTCATAAAGGCAGTAATAGACCGAACACACATTTTCATTAGCTATTGATTCATTTCCAAATTCTCCATTAATTTTGGGCCATCGCGGTGGCTTCTCTCCTCCCCTGGCAACATTTCCCAGCCCTCCCTGACATGACCATGGTAATTACTGCACTGCCGCCCCGCAAGCTGTTCCCTCTTTGAGAAAACAGAAGAAATCGTCTAGAGAAAATGCAGGAGACAGGAAAAAAATATCCAAAACAAGCTCAAAAGGTGCAATCAAAAGACTATCAGTAACAGGCCTGCAGTTTAACACAGCAGAATTGCAACATGCTATTAAAAGTGTGCGGTCTGCGGGAGTCCGCTGCTGCCAACTTTTTCTCAGAAAGTGAGGCCCAGAGTCAAGGCATCCAATAACAAGCACCAGTGACCGAGAGGTTGATTCAAGTGAGACCAACCTTGAGGTTAATGCCCGACTCTAAAGGTGCTAGCTATGTGTGGATTATACACTGCTGACGCACCCGCCGTGCAGCAGATACTTTACGGGCTACATCACTCGCGGCGGTTGACAAACACGTCAGAGTGTGCTGGATTTATGACACCCCGGGCCAACCTGAGGTACGGACCGAGGGTGGAGGGTGACATGTTAGGTCTCTTGGCCCCCTCCATGAGAGGTCAGACGTGATGATACACATAATGAAATGTGCAGAGAGCATGCATTATAGAGGAGAGTTCTTACCTGAAGGAGGTAACACCAGGAATACATGTAAAAGAAACAGAAGAAGATCAGCCACATGCTTAGTATTGTATGCGGTTAAATTCATTTTGCTGACTTTTTATATTACTAAAAACACCAGTAAACGAATACTATCTACTAAAAAGATAAATGTGTATATATTTCTCTGAAGTAAATACCATTGGCTATGTTAGCTATTGCACCATACAACTGTTTTGCTCAGTAGCAGAAAATACAACCATTGAAGAAGATGATGCAGGTTGGAAGGACAAAACAAAACAAAAAGTTTCTCCTTTAAAAAAGGTTTCAGAGAAACTAGCAACGAGCCCCAAAATGAGACAGATCTTTACACTAACTGTGCTTTAAAAACTCCTTAGTTTCAAGGCTGGTCGATTGGTGTTTCTTTTTTTTCTTCTTCTCCATATGGAATCAAATTTAAGACCAGGGTTTACCAAGCTAGGCTGTGTCACACAGCCACCATATACATATTGCGCATTTTCTACGTACATAATATCTGCCTTTGATAATACATGCGTTATATAATTCATAATTGTTTCTCGCAGTAGTCATTCGTTGACATGCGCAGATGTCTGTTGAGGGTTTCGGCCGACGGATCTTAATGTGAATTTGGTTTTGAGCTATTTCATATTTTTAGTTGGTTAAATATTAAACAGTTTACGCATTTTTTAGTTTATACGCAATCATTTCGTAAATCTTACGCAGTTGTGCATGATTTTTTCGAGATGCATATGTAAATCTGTGGCTTTCCACGACCGTTCCACAATTCCAACAAACGTTTCACGCATGTTCCACTGATGTTTAACTTTTATATAGTGTTTACGGCGCACATATCAGGTTAAAACTACATAATTGACATACGAATCACCAATGAATTGCATATAAACAGCACAATGACAACAGCGCTTCATGCTCTATGCTGATTTACGTGTTCTTTGCGTGGTTTTGTCGTACTTCTTATGTGGTTTTAACTTGGTTCATCCGTAAAAAATTGAACGTAAAGACCACAACTTTTCTCACTTTTTCCACATATATTCATGTATGACCAATTTTTATCCTTGCGTTATGTGTAAAATGTACATAGTGGCTGAGTGACACGGCCTTAAGGTCGAAGCAGCTTCAGGCACTTTCAGTCTATTTCAGATGGAGGATTTTTAAAACAAAAACATTTGATCAGATAGGGTTTAACAATCTTTTCTAACCTGTGTGGTCTATTAGTCTTTTTCCTCGTTTTGAATCCAATGACTTCAGGAGAAAACTGATCTTAATAGGTTGGTGGTCTGATGATTGACAGCTCAGTTGTTCCAACAACTGTCATGTATTTTTAGGGCAACCTGGCAGCAGACAAAGTGGTGGCCACACATTTAGTCAGTCTCCAGTAAAGTGCAAATAAAGTGTGCAAGATGAGCTAAAACTGGGGCTAAAAAATGCAACCGTTTGATTCCCTTTACTACTGTAACTTTCCAACCCTTAACGCGATCAATGTGAATCAGTTTATTCTGTTGCGTTGAAAAGACGCTTTAAAGTGTTGCTTACTGGCGCAAAACGGCGTTTGTCTGCGAATCAGATGATTCATGTTGATCCCCCAAGGAGTTCCAGTATTTCAAAGGGCACAGGTTTGAACAGACACACCTCTGGTGTTAAAGCTTTAAAGCTTAAAATGGAATAAAAACGTAACTGTTAGGGTTGCCATTTAAATCCGTTTTTTCAACAACAAAAGTATTTATGGACTTAAATAAGGAGAAGAGCGTAAGCTTCCAGTTTCAGTCGAGGACTTCCACTTCCGTTTAATGATGTCTGGGTGCCATCTTGTTATCTGCAGGTCCCCCTGGGTATTCTCATCCCAATAATTATGCAGAATTTAGGAACTTTGATGTTGTTATTCCGTACCTGTCCACTACTAGAGGAAAGTTTTAAAATTGAAAAATTCGACTTTTACAGTCGTCGCTGGCTATATCGCAGGTCATCTTTCTTTGATTTTTTTCAGTGCAATTGTGCATGCTTTCTTTTTGTTTTCCTCAATGGTGCATCCTGATTGGCTGCAGACCATTGTTTATCAATCTCTTCCATGCCGTGTCTCCTGTAAAGAATGCGTTCAATTAGCTAAATTTGCATAGGTCTTCGATTGGAAGCAGATCTTTGTTTTCATTCAATGAGAGTTTAAACAAGAGAGAAGAGTGTGAAAGTCTGTCTAAAAAAAGTCGATAAAGCGTGTAATGAGGGCATTTACAGCCTTAAAATAATTATTTAAAGATTGAAAGTCAACTAGCAACTTTTATTTCTGTGTCAGGTGTTTGACGGAAACAAAGACAGGCTTGTAACACAGTGGAAAGACGGGTGAAAGTAGAACGTTACTATTCCACCATAACCTGCAGAGGAAACGCTGTTCTTTGCACCTGAGGCCGCGCAGCGTGTATGGGTAAAGAAATGAACTCCACCTGCTTCATTTATCACAATAGCTGCCTGCCCTGCTCTGCAAAAGAAAAAAATGGGGAAACAAATGGGAAAGCAAATCAATTACACCAAAAAGAATCATGTCACCTGTCAAATATAAACTCTCTTCCGTGTCATTCTGCTTTTTTTTTTCTCCTTCTCCCAGCGGCTCACATTTCCAAGATTGAATTTTGAAAACCTTATACATTATTAACAGGCTTCATGCCTCATCAGTGCGGCTGGCCCTCTCCTCTTGTTCTTCTGCGCTCGCCGAGACAAAATCCAATAAAAGTGCAGTTTGCACTCGTATTCCATGCTTCCTTTTTTATTTTTTAAATCCAACCCATTATCAGCTGGTGCCATGTACGTAATTCAACTGGGAGTCCATTCAAACTGTAAAAATGTGCAGGGGGGGGTAAAAACCAATCCAAAGGAACATCAAGCCTGAGCCACACTAATCATTTCAGTCAAGCAGACAAAAACTGTGTCCAACTGGGAAAAATGCACAGGAAGAGTTTTCATATCCGCTTGGATTAAGGGTACTTGGAAGAAGGGTGAAATAACGATGGCGTTGTCAAGGAAACGAGTGCCTTGGCGACACCTTAATCTGAGGAAATATAATTGGAAAAGGGGTGATAAAAATCTCCCTGTCGGAGTGTGTGATGTACTTTTATTTCAACGTTGGATGGAAGCCGCCTGAGCACTCATCAATGGAGTTATTGTAAAAAGCAGCGCTAATGAAAACACAGCGAGGAATGTCCTCCTGAGAGTACAAAATTCCGGTGAAGGATAACAAAAAAAAAACAGATTTGTGGAGTGCAAACAGCCAAAAACAACCCTACAGAAAAAAAACTCTGATCTTTAGAGAGCACAGGTGCGTCCGCCCCTCTCTCACCACCGCCAACCAAAGTGGCGCTCTGTTCCCGGCACGAGCCAGTGGCACGAAAGCGTGCAGTATCATTAGTGCCTCAACCTTCGCAGATGAGAGAAGAAGTCATGAAGGAGCGGGAGCCAAAATGACATGCAAATAAGGAAGAACTGAAGAAATCTCTGCCATCTCCCACCAATTATCTTGTTAATTACAAGCCATTGTGAAGGGCTCCCACTGTTGATGGAGGCTCTGATTATACAGTGCATTTGTCCACACGATCCGCTGCCTAATCAGTAATTACTACCTGCAGGAGCAGCAGCAAGCAGCTCCAAGCCCAAGATGTTCGGACATGTTAGGATGATGGGGAACGCGGCGGATTTCAGCGGGGGTTTGTTTCCAGCAGTTTGATTCCTCAGATAAATACTTCATCTTTTTAAGAGATGAAGTTTGCTGAAATTTTTTAGAAATTAAGGGTCATTCTGCAGTCAAGTGGCTCTTGTTTCAAGTTTAGCACGGAACTTAAAGAAAGACAACAATGGAACCAAAACAACAAAGGTTTGTAGTTGTAATTTTTGGCTCTCTCCTCTCAGTCTTTTTTTTTGGACCAATCAGGGGCTCTGATTTAGTAGTGACGTGTGGATTTGGTTTATCTGGTGAACCCAGACATGTAGAGACAAACTAGACGAAATCTACTTTTTTTTTCCGATAAAGATAAACCGAGGCCACTCCCCTGACATGATGGTAATCCACACCCACCATTGCAAGGATGCTTGCAATTAACCAAAATGTTTCCATTTCGAATCAAAAAGATTTGCACCGCTTTGACATTTCTCACCGAGTCTCATCCAACTGTGGGTGGAGGACATGCCCTAGTTATCAGGAGAAGAAGAAAAAGTAGTTCTTCTCTGCTTGTATGAACACCATAGGCTAAACAAAGAATCAAGAAAGCATGTTTAGTCTTTCGTAAGGTTTTTGGGAGAAGTCAAACAAATTATGATATCAGAGTTCAGTGATTCTGTAATTTTAACCTTCATCCTGACAAGCATAAGATACAAGTTCTTCTTTTTTAATGCCGTTTATTGATGTGTGTACACACTCACTCATATAGAGTCACTGGTCGACCTAAAAAGAATGTTTGTGGACTGTGTGAAGGAACAAACACCCACCCACAGATGGGAGGAACTCAACACATGAAGGTCCTAGCCGGGATTTGAACCAGAGTCTTCTCACTGTGACTCAACAGTGTTAACCTTCGCACCACCATTCAGCCCTTCCTTTTCTTTCTTTAGAGGTAATCCTCATCTGCTTGTTTAAGCCTCTTAAAGACACTTGCTCTGATGCTCTGTCGCCATGGTTACACATGATAACAAGTAGCAAAAAGTGACAAAAGTCCAACATCAAAAGAAAGAAAAAAAAACAACTTACAACTTGCTAAGAATATTACATAGAATTTTAACTTAAATAGCTGCTGCCGTGCACCGTATTAGTGTAAATCAAACTTATTGCTTTCAATTTAAACCGGTTTTTAAGTCTATATATGAATGGACAAAAGGGGATGTTTTACTTTTAGAAACTTTTAGAAACGGTTCAACGTTGAAACCAATTGATGGTTGAATCCCAGTCGGGAACATAAAGAGATAACTGGTAAGAAACATTTCCCCACTTCCTAAAAACCCATCACAGGCAGGATCAGTAATGTCATTCTCTGTCATGTAAAGCAGAACAGATGCCGCACTCTTACCCTGCTTATGACTAAAAAAAAACTCCCCCAGCCTCTGAAGCCGCTCCAGCAACAGTGATGCGCATCTACTGTGTGATCCCCCCAGGCGATGGCATCCTCAGGCTGTATTTAACTTCCATTTCGGAGCACAAAGCCCCGAGGGCAAACCATAATCTATAAGCGATTGCACTCTGAGCTAACATGAGTTTGCATCTGACAAACCGTTCAGAGTTAAACACGGTTTCCCAATGTATAAAAGGACACTTTAGCACCTTGTTTGTCTTGCTTTTGGAAACATTTCAGGGTAATGCAATGGAAGCTCGAGCTTCTCGCAAATCGAGACGGAAACTTCTTAAAAATCCAAGGCTGTGCACCCAGTTTGATGAGTAGTGGAAGATGATTTTATTTTATTTCTCTCCTGGCCTCAAGGGTGAGAAACCAAACCACTCCAGCACACCGGCACAAAGTGAGGAAGACTCTCTGGTGGGCTGTTATGCATATCGATGGGGCTGGACTGTGAGGGAGGAAGAGTATTCCTTTCCTTAATGGGAATGGTCAGACTGCCACTGAGACCAGATGAGGTCATTGCATGACTCAAATCAGAAGTCTTGTATCAGCAAACTGTAGAAATCTTGTAATAGTGATAAAAGATCAATCTTTAGGTCATCTCTCCAAGATCTTCATCAACTCCATAAACTAAAAACTCACAGTGGTCTGTAAACATGGAGACAGGAGTGTGTTGTGTGGCGGCTTGACAACCTTTTGGAGGTCAAGACTTTATTAGTCTATTAATCAAAGCTTTTTCCAGCTCTTCTGCTCTTTGGGAACCTGAGTGGAGTCCACTCCATGCTCCCCCACAGGAAGAACTCATCCCCCAGCAGGTTTTTAGATCAGCTCCAGATGAGCCCAATTGTATCCATTTTCCAGACCACAATTATGGATGACAGGCAGTAAAGTCACACCGATGACTGGAAAGGCTCTGGTGATGCTTCTGCTCTGATTAGAATCAGGAAAATCGGAGTTCAGGACGGCATCAGCCCGGCGGATGCTGTCGGCGTCTCAACCTCAACCTCAACTAAAGGTAAAGAAAGGCTTCACAGGTAAAAGGTGAAAGAGGTCATTCTGATGGCAGAACCCAGATCATACCCAAAGACGAGAGAGAAGACAGAAACAAAAGACGAGAGGAAGAAAATAAGGACAAAGAACAAGTTAGAGAAAAATAACAGATGGATATCAATGCTGTGCAGGTGAAAGGAACTATGGATTGTTGCATAGGGGCCGATCCGATTAAATGAACAATTTAAGATAAATGATTCTTATGATTTATTGTTATTATGTTTAAATTATGTGCATGTCTTTTTATTGGATGTATGAATATTTAAATAATATGTATTTAACTCTTTAACACCGCAGATATCACCAACACCACCTAATGAACATGCTCCTTAACGTACCGTAACTCTTCAACCGTTCACCCGATCAATTCTACAACAGATTGCAGATACTCGAGTATTTGGATAGTCGTTACAGCCCGAGAAGAAACCGATGGGATAAATGTGTGAGGATAGTGATAGTAGTAGACACAGGTAGGTAGTTAAATAAATAAAGGACAAGTATGCGTTGGGGGTGAGAGATGCATAGAGAGGGAGGGCATTCTGGTTGGAGGAAGAGATCAATGGATGGATGAGCAGGAAGTAAGTGTTTAATAGATCTGGAGAACCTACCGGTACCAGCAGCACACAGGTAAGAGCATGTGGGTATAAGGGAGGGACAGATATATGAATAAGGACAGCGTGTGGATACGTAGAGAATATTAGGGAAAGATGGATGAGGATGATGCAGAGGAGGATAAAGGAGGAGAGGCTTTGCAGTACTGAACTGTAAGAAACACATTTTCAAGGCAAACTGCTTTCATTGGAGTTTGAAGATGCTTTTCTAGGGACATTGGTTGTTTAAAAATTCAACTTTGGCCTCATCTGCTTTGAACCTTTGTTTAAAGTGTTTTCTTATAGCCCTGACCTTGATGGCTTCTGTGGTTTCCCGTCTTTATTCTCTAATGTTACGTTCACAACCGGGGTTCAAGTGTCAACTTTCAGTGAAAAGTCCGGCTTAAATGTGCGTTCAAGCCTTCCGCGTTCAAATCCCTTGCGTTCACACATTACTACTCCAGGTTTTATGAATGTTTTCGAGCTGTACGTTCAAAACCCACAGCATTTCACCACGCAGTTAAAGTTAAACCAGTTGACCAATCAGGGATTATTGTTTTTTCATTCACAAACTTTCCAACCGTTTGAAAATTTATCATGAAGGAAAAATGAATAATTCCACTTTTGAACATGCGCTAGTATGTGGTAGCGACAGTACAGTGTGAAGACCATGTGCTAAAAGAGCATGCAAGGACTTGCGTTCAGCACGTTCTTGAACGTGCATCCATTGCCTGGTGTGTACATAACATGAAATCTTTTGACTTTGTGCGGACGGCCCAGTTTCCATCTGCGATCGCACAGATGCTCTTATGAGAGACGGATGACTTTCTGGATGTAACTCAGAGCGAGATCGCTTCTGCTGCCTTGATGGGAGTAAAGCAAATGGCATGATGGGAAGCATGAAGGTGAGGAGGCAGAGAAGTGTGGCAGGAGAAGACGCGATGGATCCCTGGATGGACGGATGGATAGATAGATGGAGAGAGGGGCGAGGAAAAAAGAGAAGGTGGGAGAATGCTTCAGTGGCTCCACTTGACAGCTGAGTGAGAGGGGAAGCAGAGTGGCTACTCTATGTAATTTGTTAGCGGGTCCATGATGCATGCAGGCATGATACCGCAGCATGCCTGGAGAGCGCCAAAACGACTCCAGAGATGGACAGACAGGCAGCAGAGAGGGAGAGGAGGGAAGGCAGGAGGGTTTGATAGATCAGGGAGCATCAAGAGAAAGATCAGTTGGGGCGGGTGCATCTGGGGAGCCAAATCGAATGCATTTGCAGCCTCTGGCAGGCAGGTGAGGCTGACCAACAAGCCCATTTTCTTTCAGATTTAGCACAACAGCACGTCTACGTTGCTAATTTTGTTAAATGTTTTTGTCTATATTCAAGAAAAAGTTCATTAACTGAGGCAATGTAGTTTATCCACAACACTCAAAGACCTACTACAATAAAATTATATTGTGTTTTTGGTGGGGTTTTTTCTGACGTTACAGGACACCAGAAACTATGATTTTCGGCATAATCATAATTTAAAAGACCACGTGGTCTTGGCTTGCAACTTTTAAAATACATCAAAAGATGATCGGAGTGGGACTTTAAATAAAAAATGATACAAATGTGGCCGAATAATGACG
The DNA here is from genome assembly GCA_037389245.1 of Oryzias sinensis. Lineage (NCBI taxonomy): Eukaryota > Metazoa > Chordata > Actinopteri > Beloniformes > Adrianichthyidae > Oryzias > Oryzias sinensis. The sequence goes on from CM074504.1 coordinate 15,116,387, forward strand.
GCCTGCTGCTGCTTCTGAAAATGTGTGTTTGTGACTAGTTGACAGGGGACTGATCCAGGATGCCACGGCAGCTGCCTGCTATAATTACTTTGGAGCCCATTTGCACACCAAAACATACACAAACACACACACAAATACCTCCTGATTACCTCATAAAGCCGGTTTTGTATGATTAGCTTCCATATTTACTCCATAGACTCATGTTTTTTGAAGCCTTGTTGGGGAAGATTTCTTCTCATTTGGCTTCTTTGTGACACAACATCAAAATCCATGTCAAAAAATGAATTTGTTTGGGAAAAAAATAATTAATTTGAAAAAAATAATGTTAAAAAAAGATCGTTTCTTGACTGTTGTGTAAAATAGAAAGTCAGGGGGAGCAAGGAAAAGGGCACCTGGCATCCAAGCGTAGACATTACCAGATGGTATTTCTGGAGGGCATATCGATGGGCCTGAATGGCTCCGTCAAGCAAACACAGTGTAGTGTCTGACACACAAACGCACACCATCCTACCCACATTTCTCACCTCAAATCTTTTTTTCTTTTTCGCCAAATATTAGCATAATGTAATGCATTTCTATCTATGCATCATCACACCCCAGCTCTGTAAAATAAAGTGCTCGTTAGTTGAATGACTCTTGGGATAGAGCATCAGGTCGGCAATATACTGTTAGGGCAGACCTGCTGCAATCAAGACTTTCTGAGCGTTCCCTAAATGTCACCTATTGAAAAGAAAACAAAAAAAAAATGGATGGAGATAGACACAACGGGGGGGGGGGTAACCCAACAATATGAATGAAATATGTATGAGGAGCTGAAGAAAAACAAGGATGGGACAGGACGGCAAACGGAAAACATGGGAGCGGCATGACGTGACGGCTGGGAGGAGGGACGCAGGGAGGGGGCGTCATCATTCCTGAAAAAGCCCGCTTTCCTGTTTTCATGAGGTCACAAGACAGAAATGAAAAAAGGTTATGACTTTGAAGTCAGCTTCTTTTATTGCACCACATGGAGATCCGGACAGTGGAATAATGGACAAAGAAGTTACAGAAAAGGAATGGAAGCTCCGCCCACTAAAAAACAAGTGAAAACAATAACTTGTAAATAAACATGCAAATTTGAATCAAAGATATCGGCATAACAAAAAATTTAAATATATACACATATATTTAATTTCTAATAAGAATTTATATGTATTTCTTTAACATTTTTTTTCAACAATTGTTCTTTCTTTTTCTACTTCATTTATTTTAAGAACTTTTTCCTGGACAGCCTAAAAATATTTAACCTATTATTTAATTAATACTTATTAATAAATATTAAAAAATATATTTTTATAATATTTATATTTATAAATGTTTAAAAACGTAATTTACTTCATGTATTATGGACAAAAATAACTATGATTTTACAAAATAAGAGGATTTTTTTCTGTTAAACACAATAAATAAGACAAAACAAAGGATATATAATAATGTAAAATATAAAGCTTAATTCACACCGTGACACACGTTCCAAAACGCACCTTCTTGAACGCACATTTAGCCCAGGTGTTCACACTGGACTGTCACTTTCTGAGCGCTCGTTCTCATATTTGGAAGAGATTTGGTGCGAAATGATGAATTGGTGCAAGAATTAGGGTTTTTCTCTGTTTTGTTATATGGAAGACTTGATGTCATAGAATTCCAGTCGGGCACAAACCGCATTTATTAATTTCTCCTCCATGTTCGATTGACAAATGGTTGGCGCTTCCATTAATTGAAAGGAAGGCCATGAATACGTTACCACTAAATCCAAATCCCTGATTGCTTAAAGTTCCAATCTGGTTTTACTTTGAACATGTGTTTAACGGCTGCACATTTCGTACGTAGAGCCCCAAAGCAGTCATAGAAATTTGAATGGCTACGTGTGAGCGCGAGAGGTTTGAATACGGCAACCCGAAGTCGCTCTTTAAGCAATTGACAGCATAATGTAAAGTTAGGAGAACTGGGCCAAGTTTAAACAAAAAAAAGAGCAATCTAGATGATCTGCCACTTATCTCATCTGTGATGTTACCAATGACTGTACATGAGAACTGGACTGAGTGAGTGTGCCATCACCTATAGCCAGAAGTAAGCTATTTTCTATATAAAATCAATTCACTCACCATTTTTCGCCATATTGGAGCCAGACAATGTCTGTAAGCAGTGACTGGTCTGTCGATTTGAGTCAATGTTTCTATGGCAACCACTCTTGCCAATCAGAAGTGAGTTTGTTGGAAGGCCACACCCCTACCACTTGAAAGTGGGCTCGAGAACATCTGTCAAATGTTCGACGTGGGACCACATGTTTTTACTGAGGCATCTGATTGGTCAGTTTTTGACTGGAATAACTTGCGCAACAGAAATAAATATCATGAAAAAAAATAGAAATACTGAGGGGAGATGGGTCACTCAGCCCAGATCTCATATACAGTCAATGGATGTAACAGAGACCTGTTAAAATGAATGGCTCTCTGACTTTTATATTTGGAGGCTTAAGAGGACTTCAGCCACTTCAGAAATCCAGACATATCTATTTTTTTTTATAATAACCCCTTTAATGCCACTCCAAAGCTATTCTACTAACATTGTTAGAAGAAGCCAAGGTGCTGTATGAGAGGTTCATCTCCCACTCCTCACTACGCCTGGCTGAACACACAGCGGACCTGAATTCAGAGGACTATGCGTGCGGACAAAAAGTGTAAACATTGGGCTTTGTCTCTATGGGCCCGCCTGCACTAAGGGAGAAGGATTTCTTTGCCTCTAATCCTCCCGTTTACAAGCACAGCCACTTTCCACAGCCATTGTGGACAGTCGTCTCCCCCCATTTACTCCCCGCATGGCAGTCATTTCAGCTAGTTTAACGCCGCTTGGGTTCCAGGGGGAAGGATTAGGACGTGACGCTTGCCGGCTAGTGTGAAAACAACACTGCCTTTTGGAAACCTGTTATTCCTTGCTCCTCTTTTGAAGGGCACACTGGTGGACTTTGGGAAGTTTTTCCGCCTGAATTTCTTCTCTCTACAAATGTATGCATTACTTTGGCCAAATTTTAGCAAATAAAAGAAAAATAGTCCTAGTTTTTACTTCACTATTTTTTTAGTTCCATCCATTTGCTGGTGTGTAAAACTTTAAGGCTTCAATGTTTTAGACTAAATTTACTGATAAAACAGAAAAATGTAGAATGCTTTCCAAAAAAAAAAATCATTTCAAATCATATTTTAAAGGCTAGATTTGAATCAAATAGGTTTGCATAGCAAACTACATAAAAGACGATTTTTCTGTTACATAAATTTCAAAATAAAACTTGTGTGGAAACAGGACTCTTCAATTATCTTTCAACGTTTGCCTAATTTACTGATAAAATGAATGACCATATAAGGATGTTGCATCATTTCATATTTGCCGGCTTCACCTTCCCCACATTCCTGCCTTAATAATCCAGCCTGCATGTAAAAATTGTCTGCATGGTGATTCCAAAATCAGGTCAATTTTCCAGTTGTGGAAAGTCCTAAGTCATTTGAGCGAGCATGGAAAGGCCAAATAAAATAACAAACCATCCAGTCTTCTGGCAGAAAGAGTCCTGCAGGGACAAGAAAGGTGGGACAAGCATGTCAAATGTGCGGAGCCTGACGCAAACCGCATGGCACCAGCTGAAATAGAGCGCATGAGCCAACGTCCTTTTTTATGCTGTTTGCACGACAGATCAAAAAAATAAAAAATAAAGGCGATTACCACTTGGAAGCGGAGCTGTCAAAATGCTGACCTTTTCCCTTCTGTGTGCAGACAGCTCCGCCTGGATAAATGTGTGCGTAAGGAAAATGCCATAAAAACGTCCCTCGCTTAGCATGAGCGAGTGTTTGCAGCGTGATTAGGTGAAAAGGCCGTCTGAAGTGTACAGGTGGAGCCACACAAAATAGATCCCTTTAGTGTGTTACAGAGAAATGTAACATTTATGTTCTCGTTTGCTTTGGATCTCAGACTTTATTAAGACTGATCACAGAGTATTGGAAAACCAATCAGATGCAACATGTTGGGTTTCATCCAGAGGCAGAGAAAGTTTTGCTAAACCCTTCCCCAGCAGCTTGATTACCCATTTTTTTTCTCCCCCTACAGCATGTTATTAGCGACTTGCAGATGCTATTGTCCTCTTCCATTCAAAATGAATCGGTCAGAGGTAAAGCCTGAGTCCTTTTTCAGAAGGAATCACTCAGATCCGTCCTAATTAAGTCTGGCCCGTTGGTGAACAAGGAGAGTCAGGTGGCGAAAAAGTGAGAGAGAGAAAAGAAAATCCAATTCCTTTTCTAAAAAGCGGAACAATAGCGGAGATGGCCAGGCCCCAACTGACAGAAAAAGGACAATCCACCACAGCTGAGGCGCGCAGGCGTTCTCTTTGACTCCCCATTATGCTTCTACCTTGGAGATGGCGGGATCTGATTTTCCAGCACGCTGTTGTGTTTCAATCTCCCTCCATTCACTGGCACGCGAGTCCATTATCATTAAAATCGCGTTTGATTTTCTCACAATGCACTCGCCGCTCACGGTGAACAGAGACGTAGAGGGAGAGAAAACACATTAAATAAATGGCCTATGAATGTATGACAACAATAAACATATTTGTTGGGAGCAATAAGCAATCTTCATAGAGATAAATGATGTGATAGAGGTGGATGGGCCTTGATGAAAGGAAGGAAACCCCAAATGTAGTCGGGGGAGGGGGAAGGGGTGGCAGGAAGAAATGAAAATATAGAAAATCAGTTTTTTAATGCTTGTCAACATGTTTGTTCCAGATTCTCATATTTTTTTATTTTAGCAAAGCGGAGACATTCCCTTTGGAGACTTGTGCTCATGTAAATTATTTAATAGAATTTCATCATTTATCATAATTCTCTGACTAATGCCCCCGTTTTATTTGAAAGTGCTGATGAAACATGAGAGAACACAACTTTTCGAGTCAAGACTTAACCCTGAATGCCCAATATATTCTCTGAGATTCCTATCTGAGTAGCAGGATTGAGACTTCCCTGAAAAGCCCATTGGACAGAACTTTGTCCAAGTTTTCTGCCATGTAGTTCATCATTATTCCACTAGGGGCAGTAAAAGGGCTTTTCCTGCTCATTTCAAAATGGCTGCTTTCATGAAATCTTAAAAACACTTTAAGCAGGAAAAGTTTAGCTAATATTCAAGACTTTATGGTATGACTGGTCAGAATAACGCGTATATTGTAGTTCAATTTTTTAAACAATCACTTGTTATACTGAAAGAATAAAAATTTGGTTGATAATTTATTCTTTTTAAAGGAATTAAATATGTGTGTATCAATTTTGAGACAGTAGGGAAGTAAGGTACTTTTTCCCTGAACACAAATGTCAATATTTTTGTATCCTAAACTAAAATTGTTGTGGGTAAAAATGAACTAAATCTCCCAAATGTATCATATTTTATACTATCTATATTTCATAAAAAAATGATTTAATTGTTTTGTGGATTTCATTTTCATTCGGAAAAAAAATTGAATTTCATGTCAACACACCACAGGGTTAAAGGTCCCTGTGCTAAACAATAATAACAGTAATTTGAATGGGGCGAAGGCGGGGAAGTCCAACGTGGGGATCATATTTGCTAGTTTATAGTTCAAATATGATGATACATTGTCAAAAGCGCAGAAGACAACTAGATACTAGAGCTCAAATCTATAAGAACAAAAAAATGAGAAAATTGCCGGCACATAATTAAAGGAAGAAAAGAAATAACATGAAAATAAAAACAAGTAAACTGAACTAAAGCCTCATATTTATACCCACTAAATCACTTGTACCGGATGCCCTTAACATAAAAAATGGATCAGGTGGGGAAAAAAACACAATTGAGTTAAAGTGTTTATGAAGGAGAAAACCAAGGTCAAGTGGCCACTTTTGAGCAGACCTTAGGAAATGGGCCGTGACAGCAGACAGAGAGGAAGTTAAGAAGCCACGAAAATGACCCAGATGGAGTTCTAGTCCTGCTGCGTCTGATGGTCACATCCTTGAGTCATTTTTAGATCTTTGGGAGACTTGAATGCAGGAGACTCAGAATAAGATTTATGGAAAACTTAAATTATTTATTAAACTGAAAAAAATCTTAAATAATCGAGTTATAGTATATATCACAAAAATGTGATAAAAGTATCTGACAAGGAAATAACATGAAGATTTAAGCTAAAGAAGCTCCTGTGTTAATACAAAGGGTTGAAAAAACCCGAAACACCTACATTATTTAGAAACTTTAACATACTAGAACATATTTTTCAGACCACAAAGGAAAAATAAAGGAAACATGAACATAGACACAGCGGTTTATGATGATGCTTGTTCAGTTACTTCATGAAAATTGACCTTTTTGTTTAAATATAAACAATTGTCTTCTGTTTTTCTCTGTTTTTTTCTTTATCTATAACTTCCTGAACTCTGAAACAAGCTTCCAGCGGTAATTCTTTTTATTTTTTGACCGGGATAATTAGGTAACACGAGGACATATGTCGTACGGAAACTTTGGAGTGCTCCAGTTCATTATTATCATCCAACTACGGAAAAGTTTCCCTGAAAAGCCTCCAGCCGAGAGATCAGACAGTAGTTAGCAGAAAAGGATCACATTTGTCCAATTGGAAGTTTGAGAAGTGGAAGCCCTCCGAACTTTGAAGAATTAATAAAGCTCATAGTCAGAACAGGTAACTAAGGCAACAAAGGCTGTGAGAGGAGTGCCAAAAGAAAGGAAATCTTCTTGCCAAAGAAGTACAATAAATAGAATCTGTTTTTATTAATAAAAAAAATACAGAGATGATTTGGTAACATAATGCAATTTTTTCTGTGATGATGAGAGTATATATTTTGGAAAACAAATAGTGGTAAGTGCATCGTAAAGTATCTGTAAAGCTGATGTAGGTTGCACAGTTATGACATTCGGGTGATGCTGTTGAACGGTGCCTTGCACCTTTGGAGTCTAGCGCAAGTGCACGACCTGTCACCTGTGGCATGCCTGTAGAACATCCATGAACACCATAATTAAGCGAAGAAGATGGATGATTGGAAAGATACATGGATGCAAAATGTTGGTGCACATTTTGTGTCGAGCTTAGTTGTAAAGCCGTTTTGGGACCAATCTTAGGGGCTCTTCTGAATGGGACCAAAATAATTATCAACCATCAAGCTAACAAATGTTTATATTAAGGGGATAGCTGCAGTTATTTAACTAGTTTTTCATCTTACCAAGCTAAACTGGACAGCCCACTAGGTTGGATTAGGTAACTACAACAAGTCTTTTGGAATTATTCCTGGAATAGTCCAAACTAAAAAAATGAAGTGACTCAATGAAAATCATTTTTTGATGAGGAAAAGAAAGTACGATATACAAACTATAATGTAAATTCAAAGAAAAACAACAGAAAATGTCTTGTTCCTGAACATTCTGTGGTGAGGAGATTAAATCCCTACCAAATATATATTGTTAGAATTACAGAAGTAGAGCTCTTTTCTATATTTGTAGCATTATTTCTTGAGTATACCACCTCCAAAATAACAGCTGTTGTAGCTCTGACCTTTCTAGACCCTTTAATTAGAGAACTAGACACAACTTTTGAAACAGAAGTTACTGAAAATCCAAAACTTGACATTTTGTTCAGTTTTCTTTTTTGATCAACAGATGCTTGATAAAAAAAATACATAAAGATTGACACCACCTGTGCACATTCAGCAGATATTTAGTAAAACAAAACAAACATAAAAAACCCCGTCATATTGCTGAGACTCAGGAGATTTTAAGATCACGAGATGTCAACCTCCATTAGACAGGCAGGTTTGATGCCATTCCCTTGAAATCAAAGAGCGAGCCATTACTCCTCCTCCTCTGTTTAGCGCTGACAAACATCGACAGTAGGAGTGATCCATTATAGAGGAGGATGTCAGGTTTTCTGGTGACAGCAGCCTCTGCAGACTGGCGCTCGGTGCAGCGAGAAAACCCGGTTTGATGTTATTTTCTATCTGTTTAACACAGGAATCCCTGACTTTCTTTACCTCCGCCTGTGGGGATCGACGTCGCAATGTGTTCCTTTTGTTGACATGGCAACAGAGGCAATAAAAAGAGTTTGCCTTTCACAAATAAAATGCAGAATCGCTGGCGACTGTATTCGAGAAGAAACGCAACTGTCATCGACCAGACCCAAAGTTGGTGGAACGACATAGAAAATGTTTCCAGCGAGTGGAGAGAATGATTTTTTTTTTTTTTTTTAGTGAGCTGCTTTTCTATACACATCAATGGGAAGACATCTGTAATGAGATCGCCTGTCAGCGCTGTTAGAACACTTGTGAGGAAACTACACTATTTAGTGGAGTGGAGGAGAGATCAGGCGTGACAGTAGAAATCTTTGGGCTGTCAAGATGTGGTTTAGGTGATATTATGTTATGTGAGGAGCACTTACAGAACTCAATGTGCAACCTGTCTTGTCCTGGTTTAGCTTTTCCATTCGGATGGAGATCTCTTATAATGATGGTCTGAACGGGGTGGGATTATATAAGTTCGCTTCCTTCCACTCCCTTTCAAGCTATTAATATGTCTAATTATCCAAAGTTTGATTAGTTACTGTATGAATGTATAACTGAGGATTATATTGTGTATTATTTCTACTTAATTGCTTGAAATAACAAATCAAATCAAATCAAATGGTGTGAATAGGAATGGGAGTGAAAAGAAAATCTGCTTCATGAGCTTCTTGTTTAGAGATTTAGCTAACTACTATTATTATTATTATTATTAACTAATTTATGGATTTTCTTTCGGTTTACTTTGGTTCCATCTGTGACAAAGTAGTTTCCTACTTGTCACCGGTCTGTCATAACTCATCACCTTTAAACACATAATGCATAATCACCAAATGTTTAAGACCTCTTTGATTTTTGTAATGTTTCTCACCTTCTCTCCCTGTTGCCCAAGGAACAAAATGGTGGCCAAGGCCTTACTTCCTGTTTAATAGTTGGGCACAGGAAGTGGAAAGAATTTGGATTTCTTTTTATATACATGTTGTTGTAATGATTTCAGTTGTTTGTTTATTTATGTATGTCTTTATTTGCAGGACTTTAACTGTATTATTTACAAGACATTTCTATCTTTTGTTGTAATTATTTGAAATGTTTGTTTAAATGTGGCTTCCTTCCTGGGCGTGGCCAGTCAACTAACTGAAGCCCATAAAAGAGAAGGAGCTCAGTGTGAAGGAGGAGCATGTGTGAGCTGTGCAGCCAGAGTGTGAGACCAGAGAATAAAACCTGTTCCTGAACTTAAGAGTCATCTGCCTCCTATGTACACCGGGCCACTCTTGTCACACCATCACTAATTTAACTTTATCATAATTCTTTAAAAACAGTCTCCACTTTATTATTTACTTTATTGAGCATTGTTTTTACCACAAAAAATCAGTTCTAGGTCAGAAAGACCGACCAGAAGTTAACCACTGTGTAAAAACACTGTTTTTACTGTTTACTGGCGCTTGTCCGCTACAGTGGGATGAGGCTCAATGTGAAATGTTGAAGTGGTGCAAATCCCACAAATTTTCCTCCAGGCTGTTTTCTTTCACAGCTCTATACCAATACATTAAAGACTGGCACAGCAGAAAAAGTCCAATCAGGAATTCCTCCATCCTGCTCATGTTTATAATAGTTGGCACTTCCATGTTTTGAAAAGGACATCACTAACAAATCTGAGTGCCTCATTGGTTACAACTTAGTGTTGTCAGGATTTAGCAGCGAAGAAGTTTAACTGGTTGAACTTCCATCGTTTACACAGACTTTTTATTGATGCATGGCGCACCAACACAAAAATATGTTTTCAACATATTTTCCTCATTGACTTAACCATTGTTGACGAGTCTTTGGAGGTCTTATCTTGCGTTTCTTAACCACCTCCAGGATATCTACAAGCAACGTTGTAGAACATGCCGCTGGATTGGTCAGCTCTGTGCTCCTTTAGAAAACATCTTAACGCTCCTGTAAAGAATTTGGCTAAAATAGCATTTGCTTTACAACCACACACACCCACCTTCCTGTGGATGCAGAGGGGAGGCTCATCATCACCTTGCACTTTGAGATAGCTGAGGAAAAGCCAGGGCACTCTGGGTAATGTCGCTGATTAATAGCATTCAGCAGACATTTAGGCGCTATGATTATCTCTCCCACACTGCGCCGCTCTCTCCTTCGATGCTAATTACTGTGATGTCGCTCGGAGGGGTATTTCTTTCTTTTTTTTCCCCTCATGATGTCTCTCACAAGCACTTTTTCATTGGATCTGATATCATTTGATTCATTTGTTATCATATCATCAAAACTCTTCGACCAGATAAATCACAGATGATTAACCAAAACAACGCCGAATGATTGGAAATGAAACTTATTAGCCAAAATCTTAAAATCGGGTATTTTTTCAGCAACCCGACCTCTGTCCGTCTGATCTTTGCCTGATGTTTCCATTAGACTCATAACTATTGATGGGACTCGCTCAGTCTTGTGTGTTAAATAGCCAACTGAGAGCCGGTCAAAGAGCTGTGGGATCTCCTCGGAGCGCAGCGCTCTCAAAGAGTCCTTCGACACCACAACATATCGATTACTCCTGATCAAAGCAGCTGTGCCACAAAACTGGTGTGTTTTTTTGGCTGAGTCTATCGGCACTGAGATGGCACGTTTGGGTGCTTTAGATGCGGTAAATGTTGGTCCAGTGATGCACAAAAGTGCAACAGTACACCACAGCTAATGGCAGCTCACCCATGACGAGTCCATTACAGCCTCAGCAGGAGCGTGAAGGACAAAGGCTGTAATGAACAAACACCGGCAGGTATGCAGTTATGCACAAAATGCGTCTCTGTCCAGACTTTCATTTACAGACAATCAACTGTGTGGGGACGAAAAAAGAAAAATCCTTTAAAAATGTTCTTGTTTAGTTAAATGACAATAGACAGCCTTTGCAGAGGACTTAGGAAGGTTTTACCCCGGATTTACACTGGTCTGTCTGCGATGGATCTGAGTTTCGTGGGGACGTTTACATCGTCTCCATTGCGTCTCTTGTCCGTCCCCACTGCCCCCTGGCTCCCGGAGAAGGGTTCCGTGCTGCCACCCCAGGGTTGAGTCGTACGTTCTGCTCTATTTGCTCAACCAAAACTTAAGCAAAAAAGCCCCAGGATGCATGTTACGTGTCCTAAATTACAGTGTTAGGATTTTGGGCTTCCAAAATTAAACGTTTGTCGTTCATGGCAAAAATGGACGCTGGGCTTTGAGAACATGGAACCAGCATGAGGAACCGAGTTGGAAATCACTTGACTGTCTTCTTGGCTTCCCTCTAGTCTGCCTGCGACAATGCTGCTGTCATTCAGATGAAGGAGCGTTTCACTTTCCAGCAGACACTCGCCTCACATTTCCGGCCAAGCGAATGCCAAACATCCTGAAATGAGCCCAGGCGACATGTAAGCACAGCCTCTGGCTCCTCCAACCCATGTTCCAGCCACGGGCTCCCGTCTCCCAGGGTCATCTCCTCCTTGCTGTTTGAAAATAGAGATGATTTGAATGAAGACACCGCTTTCTAAAGAGGAAGAGGCTCCATGGTGGCACTGGGGGTGCTGGCATGGATGTTCTGCTGGCCCAGTATAGAGGTTTGGATGCAGCCTCAGGGAGCTACAGCTCAAGGCGACATGGCTTAGGAGATCTGACATCTAACACGGGCAGGGGGAGGATGGAGTGTGTATGGAAGGTCATAAGGTCCCTCTGGACGTGTGTGTGTTTTATTTATTTATTTTTTTTAGTGCTGCGAGTGAAGCGAAGCCCAACAGGGCTCAGTAACACCGGCACAAAGCCAGAGCTGAGAAACCAGCCTTTCTGCGAGGAGGGTGTACTGCACATGCTCGGAAGCGAGCGCGTGCATGAAGCGGTAATAAAGGCTGACAATAGTGAAGTGCGTCCCCTAACCTGGAGTGGACTGACAAGGACATGTGACAGCTTCGAGGCCAGCTCAGCTGTCAGCAGCACTCAAACTGACGACAGCAGACAGTAGCCCGGCGTGAAGCCACCGAGCGCCCTCTGCACTTCTCGGAAATTTCCAGAAACCGAACAGGATTCTGGTCGAAGAGAAAGCGTCTGTCCACTACTGGCTGTCAATTTTTGCAATGTAATGCAACAGTGCTTCAGCACAACTGCATGAAAGGCTCGTTAGTATGCCGCAGCCGAAGCCACAACATTCCCGGCGAACCCCTTGAGTTATTTTGGAAGTTATCAGTCACTTTTTGGAGAACAGACTTTCTTCCTTCCACAGAGATTACAATCCACTGATGCTTCCAAAGAGAAAAAACGACAACATATATTTCATCACAGATGTTTTTTTTTCAACCATCACAGCACTATTTAGAAGGTTTGCATGTCATCTGAAATACTGGCTTGGCTTTAACCTGCAGTGCTTTAGTAAATGTATGGTCAAATCTATAGTTTTTCATTTTTTAATCATTGAAAAGCTTACCTTAGAATGTTTTTCTGTTCCCTCTAGTTTAAAGACCGAAACATTTTTTTTTGTATTCCATAAAATCTGAAGAATTCAGCTTCTGGAAATTAAAGACAAAGAGTAATGTGAGAAACAGTGAGGTTATGACCCATTGTATTTGTGAAATGGAAAAAAAAAACGCTGGGCGGGTCACAAGCTCCCTGCTCCGCCCCATTCGGATTCATCCACTTGAAGAAAAATAGATCCATGTACGTCTTTGTTTTCCTCTGGCATCTGGCTCAAAACTGTATGGCTGTTTAGCTCCAACATTATTCACTATTTTTGCTGCTCCGCTGATGTTATGTTGGAGTTGTGGGGGGCTGTAAGCTAGTGGGGGTGGGGGGGGCATGTAAACAGAGAGCTCTCAGCCAAGGTCGAGAGTAAAAAGGGGGAGTTGGTGCTCCTCAGCTTAACTTAATGAACTATGTTCAAGAAAACGACACGTGTTTTGGGATTATGGCTAAAAATGGCATAATCATAATTAAAAAACCACTGGGAACAATAAATCAAAAGATGTTTGTATTTATTGTGAAGGTTTTAGGTTTGCTTATAGTGTTTAGGTTTGTGATAGCTTTGTGTTACGAGGGTATAAGAAGTGTTTTTTTTAAATACAATTTGATTTCATTTGATATTCAAGCTGTATAATTCTTAGACCTGTGAATTCTTCACTAACTTTTGGTCATATAAAGAGAACCTTGATGCAAAAAACAGAAGATAAAGTTGAGTGAACGCCAACACTCAAACACACATATAAAACAAAAAATACTTTACAAACCGAAAAAGGTACTTTTTTTCCCCCTCCTTCCTAGCTATACTTACAGTTGCAACTTTGTTGAAACAAATTTCTAAAATTAAATAAAATGCTAACATCTACATTCGTATCACAAGGAACTAAAATTAGGGAAAATTGGACTTTAAAGGTCATAAAAACTGTCACAAGCAGTGAAGACATTTTAAATTTCTGATCAATAATGTCACTTTCTAAAGTGAAAGGATTCTTAACGTTTTACTACATTAAAAATGTGTTTTTTAAAAAGTATATTTTAACACTATGTTTGTACCAAAGTTTCAAAATGGTCAAGTCTTAAATCTTAAATATGATGCCAAAAGCCATGATTTTATTTTTCTAAACTTTTTATGCCCTTAAAAATCAAATCAATTTTCTTCTGGTTCTCTTATTTTTGGGAATAATACATCTTAAAGTTCACAGTGTTCTCCCTTAAATAAAAATGTGATTATTTCCCATTTTTCTTTTTGAAGGAACCTCATCCTCTCTAATGCTTTTAGAATTTCCCAAATTTGATGGGTTTTCTGAGGAATTGCGCCTGGCAGACGCTCACAGAAAGTCTGCCAGTGAAGTGATGCTATCTGATCACATGGCGCTTGAACAGATGTGGCGCTCAGCAGACACACAAGCTCACTGGCGTAATTGGCATGCAGGAATGTTCTCACATGCGCACACAAAAAGCATTAAGTGTGGTAATCAAGGCTGGAACAACAGAAACCTTTTTATTACTTTTTTTTCTAGGGGTCTTTCAGCGGTGCAGGGTTAATTTAGCCACCGCCACTTGAAAGTCAGCAGGTTGCCGTGCTAATTAATGGAGCACGACTGTTGTCCTCAGGCGAATCCACGCGCAATCGCGTGCACTTTAGCTCCTGCGTTCACAGACGTCAGCCGGCCGGAGCTGCGAAAAACAGACGTGCGCTAAACCTTCCGGAAAGCCGGGTTTGTGTGTGCGAGCGCGCCTGAGCAGGCAATCAGGAGACGTACAGCTGCACACTCAATCAGACTGGTCTCAACTGAAACACACACACAGCAATGAATGCTCTGTACGAATCATATCACTCGCTTGATTAGTTTAAGCCAAGTTCTCCTTTGTTTTTATCATTTTTTTTAAACGTCAAAAATGCCTCTACTGAATACAATTATTTAAATGCTGCATCAACTTGGCGTTGTGACTGCTAGTTAACATCCATTTTCCATAACCTTTGGCACAAAGGTTATGGAGCTAGAAGAACAGGCTACAAAGCAAACACGTCACATACCGTATTTCTCAGACTATAAGTCACTCTGGAGTTTAAACGAGCAGGAAAATGCAAATCTGAATGCAACTCCGCCAAGCCTGGCGTAACACAATTCATGCACCAAAATCTTATTGGACACGCATCAAATTTGAAGCTTAATGCTTTTTGTTGAGCGTGGGAGAAGCTAGCATCAAGTTTGAATCCTCATCGCTACATGCAAGCCCTGGCTGTATACCTCATTTACAATTCACGGAAGACATGGATGACGTTAAGATATCAGGCTTATTGATTTGAAAGAGTTCAACAAAAGCATTGGTAAACACATGTCCATTTCTTAGGTTGATATTTCAGACAAATTTAGGGTTGATTTACCTCAGGATCCCCTCTGTCAGAAAAGTGCAATAGCCACGAAAAAAAATCCAACATGGCGTCCATTTGTAAAGATGGCGCCATACACTCAATTGTTACAAAAATATTCAATGTCTATTTGACCCGAGTCTCAACAATATGTTCATGGACAAAATGCAGTTTGTAGACTGGAGGGGTACCTACAGAATACTATGACATGAATATAACATATTTTTACATTTTGGATTTTCCCAAGGCTTACATGCTTTTTTGAAAGAGGGCATCCTGAGGTACATCAGTCTCAAATTTGGTGCTTGTATCACAAAATGCACCATTATAATAATAGCCAGCTCCGTAACTGTGATCTTTTCCTTCTACAGCAGGAGCAGCGTCCGAATGACGGCATTTTGAACGGTACTTCCGTGTCACTGTAACCCAATTTGACGACTTTCTGTCCCACATAAGTTTGAGAAAGGGAAAAATAAAAAACAAGAATGTCACAATGCAAATAAGAAACACATCATAAAGTTCAGGAGGAGGATCAGATTCCATCCTTTTCGGTTTGTTTTGGACAACGCTTCTTCCTGTGCATTGCTGATGCAAATACATACAGCGTGTTGTAGTGGTTGTTAGAGGGAAAAAAATCGCTTAAGGCCAATCGGTTTATTAGTGGGAAAATAACGAAGACTTAAGTTTATTTATATATTTTTTAAAAAATCACAAATGAGTCACTCTTGAGTATAAGTCTCGACCCAGGTCAAACCATACAAAAAAAAAAAAAAATTATTATTCTCCGAAAATTACAGTACCGCTAATAACTCCCAGCAAAGGGGAATTACACTGTGTGTTCCGTCCATCAGCCTAATAACGCAGGTTTGGCGGTGGCTGTTTATGTGAGAAAAACATATGACTCGACATTGCTTCTGCAGCTCTAGATTTGAGTTAGCATGTAGGAAAAAGCATCCGGGGTATAATCTGACCTGCGTCACTCTGCATCTGCTGGGCTAAAAAGATGAATTTAGAGTGTTAAAACAATGGCCCCTGTGTACGGCCCCTTGACACTGGGGAAGGGGGCTCTCTTCCAGCCGAGTGACTCCCTGACACCAACCCACTTTCTAAATGAGTGTAATTTTGCTTTTAAGATGAATCCTTACGGAATCATAATTCATTACCACTGAGGTAGAATGAATCGGGGGAGTCCGAAAAATTACTTATAAAAGCCATCAGTGGTCTGACAAGGGTAGTAAATCTTGGCTTGCACTCAGGTGTGACTGCATTGTGTGAATCAGGTGTTAAATTTGGAATTAGCTGCTTGCTGGCTAACAACACATACATCACACTAATGCAGTTCTGTCATTGCCGTGCTCGCCTTTAATCAGGGCGCATCTGTGTTCTGATGAGGAGCCTCAGCTCTCTATGATAGTAGTACACACAAACACGCACGGACACAAATGAAGTCCCTGGAAACCCCAGGCTTCCAGTGGACTCTTAGTGTGATTCTACATCCACTGTGCTGATGTTTTTTTAGGATTTTAATGCATTTCAACGTGAACAAACACTTCCTACGGTCTTTTTTCTTCTCATTTCACTATGGATTTTCAGAAACGTTAATATTATCCGTAAATTGACAGTTTCACATAACACAAACCAAGACAAAGGTTGCTTTCATGTTAGGATAGTCAAATTCAAAATGCTAATAGTTTCCATATCTTTGTTTTTATTCACTTGAAGAAAATTCACTTGGTCCCAAAGTAGGCGGGGGAGCAAAAAAAAAGTTTATAAAGCTGCACTTTCAATAGCAGCTCAGTAGGGGGCAGAAAACAAATTAAACCAAATAAAAAAGAAGGTTTACAAGTAACCTCTCACTCGTCTGATCCACAAGTCAGGTGAGCTTTTCAGTGTTCCCCATTTCTCGCTGGAGTTCTCTCTTGTTTAAACTCTCAAAGTTCAAACCTCTGCTGAAAAATATGTCCATGTTTACAGAATGACAACCAAGATGTGATCACAGATTTATGTAAATTAGGCAAACTGAACGCATTTTGTACGGGAGACACATAACAGACATTGACTGACAATGAACCGCACTATGCTGAGGGACCACTGTACCACAGGGCAGGCGACTTGAATAATTCCTACTCAATCTGGTTTAGTCAGTGCTTTGTCACGTTTTACACAAAGGATCACTTGTTTTATTATCATGCCTTAAAAAAAGTGTTTTCTAGTGTAGAGTGTTATGTAGAAAACAAAAGAAAGTGGCAATAAAATAATACCTATAATATATAATACCTAATAAATAATACCTAATAATAATACCATTGATGATCACACTTACAACTACTGTTTACTGCAACTGTTGTGCTTTAGCATGTAGTTACAGAACCTGCCGCCTCTTTATCCACAGTGGAGCTGACATGAGATCCCATGACTCTGCTTTGTACATCATCAGCAGGCTAATCATAATCAACAGAGAGATCAAATAATGTGTACTAATTCCGGTGTAATGTACCTGATGGTTAAGAAGATGAATCATCCTGGTGCTTGAATCGTCTATAGCTGCTGTTATGTTTGCTCTGAAAAAATGAAATGCTACAGACAGTTGTGTAAAAGAGCTACATGGGTCAAAGTTGTGTTCTCAATCTAATCTAGTCTTCCGCTACATTTAATTTTGACTGTATCTGATACAACAATATCTTATATTTCCTGTGTATAGGTTGCATAGTTTGGCCAGGAGTATGACATATTATTTAAAAAGTAAATAGCAACAACCGCTAAAGGGCACTATAGGTGTGTGTTTCAGTATCAGAAGAAGTGCCCCTTAGTCTTCCACAAGGCTCGGTGGATTTGTTACAAAGTGACACAGAGGATTAAAGATTCAATGGATTTAGTGATTTGAAGTGATATAAAGAGTTTAGTTCACTTGTTAGCATGTTCTTTATGATATGGTTGTCTGAATAATTGCCTGTATGTTGCAGTAATATACTAGATTTATATACTATATATAATATACTAGAGGCCCCCAGCAGACACGCCACAATCATCACCACCCCACACCAACAGTGCCCTAGTACTCCAGGAACATGAAGTACGACGGGTGCTTAAATCAGCCAACCCCAGGAAGGCAACGGGACCAGATGGAGTACCAGGCAAAGTACTCAGCGCATGCGCCGACCAATTAGCAGACGTCTTCACCAGAATCTTCAATCAGTCCCTACAACAGTGCAGCATCCCAGCCTGCCTCAAAACCTCCACCATAATTCCGGTTCTCAAAAAGCCAGCAGCAGACAGTCTCAACGACTACAGGCCAGTCCGCCTCACGCCTGTAGTCATGAAGTGTTTTGAAAAGCTGATAGCAAAATACATCAAAGATAATCTCCCACCCACCCTCGACCCGCTCCAGTTTGCCCTGAGCCACCTGGACCACCCAGGGAACTACACTAGGCTGCTATTTCTGGACTTCAGCTCAGCCTTTAACAATATCATCCCAGACATCCTGACAGAGAAACTGCTTCACCTGGGACTTTCTTCCCCCCATCTGCTCATGGATTAAAGACTTTCTGTCAGAACGACCACAATCTGTCAAACTTGGACCCCACCTTTCATCCACCATCACCATCAGCACAGGATCACCGCAGGGATGTGTACTGAGCCCACTCCTCTTCACGCTCTACACATCGGACTGCACGCCGACCCACCCCTGCAACACCGTCATCAAATTTGCTGATGACACCGCTGTGGTCGGGTTCATCTCAGGGGAAGATGAGACTTACTACAGGGATGAAGTCAGCAGACTGGAAAAGTGGTGTTCAGGAAACAACCTCCACCTGAACACCACCAAAACCAAAGAAATAATCCTGGACTTCAGAAAGGGGAGAGTGGACCTGCCCCCACTTTATATAAATGGGGTCAGCGTTGACAGGGTCCACTCTATCCGCTACCTAGGTGTGCTGATCACAGAGGACCTCTCCTGGACTGCAAACACCACTGCGGCAGTAGGGAAGGCCCAGCAGCGTCTCCATTTTCTGAGAATACTCAGGAAGAATAACCTGGAGAAGAAGCTGCTGGTGACCTTCTGCTGAGCCACAATCGAGAGCATCCTGACATATTGCATCACAGCCTGGTATGCAGGATGCTCGGCCGCAGACAGGAAGGCGCTGCAGAGGGTGATCAACACGGCCCAGAAAATCACCCGCTCCCCCCTGCCCAGCCTAGAGGACATTGCTAGCTCTCGCTACATGAGCAGAGCCAGGCAAATCATCAAGGACTCCCACCATCCCAACCACCAGCTGTCCCAACTGCTACCGTCGGGCCGACGGTACAGATCCCACAAGGCTCGCACAAATAGGCTCAAGAACAGTTTTTTTCCCAGAGCAGTCAACCTCCTAAACAAATGTGAATCCCACAAAAAACTGTAACTCGTGCAATATTTGAAGCCAATGTGCAATATTATCAATTCCCATGTGCAATATAGTGCAATTTAGAAAAGTTATGTAGCTTGTACATATGTATATTTTCAGTTAAACACAATTTTATCGTTCTTTAGAAGATTACCTATTTATATTGTTTAAGCAGCTGGAGAGCACTGGAAATTTTGTTGTCACAAGTTTCTTGTGTAACAATGACAATAAAGGCTTTCTGATTCTGATAGATTTCTCCTATGATTCATTAAGCTAAACATGGTTACGTAGTGAATGGTGCATATATTGAGTCTATTATTGTCATCTCTTCCATTGCTTTGATTTATGTTTCAAGATGAAATGTCCATTCTTGTTCCCTTATTTTGTTTAGTAACATGTTTTCCAAATGTGCAAATTATACCCAGTGTGACTTTAATATGATTTTTTTCTTCTTTATTATGCGTTTATTAGGGACTGCGACTTACATCGAAGGGACCCTCATCCGGGACCAGGAACTGCTTTCTGACCCATCTTTTGAGGTGGTCTTGGTTCTTTTCCAATCCAACTGAGCTGTGAGTCTCCTCAGTCTGACAAGGCTTGCGAAGCGAAGGACTTCTATTAGACCAGGGGTCGGCAACCTTTTTTACTCAAAGAGCCATTTGGGACCGCCCCTAATAAAAAAGAAAGCACTCGGAGCCACAACCCGTTTTGACATCATTATATATATTATGCATGTATATATTATTCAAAGGTGCTCATTACGTCCATCGCATCGACCGGTCGACCTTCAATGACATGAGTGTAGATCGCGGGCCAGAAAAGATTAAAAAAAAAAAAAGTACTTCTTTAAAATCCACCAGCCAATCAAAATCCTCACTGAGAAGTAAGGGACTTGATTGACATGTAGATTGGCCAATCGGACATCGTCTGAAGCATACGTCGCTGCAAATGCACATTATGTTCTTTAAAGGATGATACTGCGTGTGGGAGGAGCTACTGGTTCTGGTCTGATCGCTGCATGGAGCGATGTGTTTATCAATGCATGGTAGACACTGAGAATGTGGAGATCAGGTTTATTATTTTGAAGAGTTCTACTTGGTAATCATGTTTCCATGTTTGACTTCATAAAATCATCCCAGAGAAAGTCTCTGCTTCAACTCCCGCAGGGAAAGCTGCGTCTCAATCTGACGCCCGTGTTTCCATCTCTGACTGAGTTTGAAGCCAAAGCCCCTCCTCCGCCTGTTTACCTGCTTTTCCTCTCTACCTGTTCACCTGTTCACATCCTCTGCAGCTGAGAGTTGTTTCCCCCGCGCTCCTCAGTGTGTCCGACACAGAGAGCGCAAAATACGGTGGTCTGGGCGCTCCAGCGCCGCACAAGGAGGAAAGAGCCGGACGCAGGTTATAGCGGGGATAGAGCGGGTTAAGCAAATGAATGGAAGAAGGCGGCCCGCTGAAGAAATATTCAATAGTGTACACATTTTATTATTAGTCTGAACTATCTTTTATTTAGAAAATGTTTTCATTTTATCAGTCCAGTACGGGAAAAAACATAAACTTGTGTTGGGCGGTTTTTGGCTGGGTCTGGCGGTTTTCAGATGACTTTTGGGCTGGAAAACTGTGACTCTATCTGGCAACACTGGCGCGAACTCTCAGTCTGTCATCAGCGAGTTGGTCTCTGCCCCGCGGCACGTCAAGTTCCCGGCAGAAGACCGGAGTGTTTATTGAAGCCGCCCCGCGTGTCTCCTCCTGCAATCAGCTCTGCAGGTCTTGCCCGATAAATACGAGCTCATTACGAAGCTGTTTTTTACGTGGCACACGCTTCGTACGGAGCCAGCAGCGCCTTTGAAATGCAGTGAAAAATGAACAAACTAAAATAAAATTTAATTATTATAAAATACTCATTATTTTCCAAAGTCACAGGGAGCCACAACAGATGGATGAAAGAGCCACATGTGGCTCCGAAATGATGGGTTGCCGACCCCTGTATTAGACCATCTCTTGTTGCTTTGCCCTCGTATTCCTAGCCAATGACTGAAGAGATCTTTGGTCACATGTTTTTGTTTACAAGCTTGGTTGGTAACAGAAAAGTCTGCCTGACAGCAGTATCAATACAGACCAAGGGCATGGTTCAGGACTCTATCCAGACAAATCAACCAGGCTCGGTCTGGGCCAATGGGCTTTTCCAGTCCCAACACACCCTTTTACTCCAGAGCTATAGTCCGAAAAATACAGTATAAATCACAAGCAATAGTTGAAATAAAGTTAAGAAAAGGTATTTATAGCATCTAGTCCAGAGTTGGGCAAACCTTTTGACTTGTAGGCCACAAAGGGTGCCATAATTTAAGAGAAGGGCTGAATTAGGAGCAATTGTGTGGGGTGTTTTGTTAATCCACCATGGAAACTCGACAAAAACAATTTTATTTTGATTGAAAATTAATATTCATTCATTCATTTTCTAAACCAGTTTTGTCCCTTTCAGGGTCACAAGGTTGCTGGAGCCAATCTCGTCCACTATCCTATATAGGATGGGATATATTTATTTTAAAACAGATCATCTTGGAGATTTTGTGTGAAAACTGTGGCTTTTGTTCTCATTTTTGTAC
This sequence comes from Oryzias sinensis, assembly GCA_037389245.1. Taxonomy (NCBI): domain Eukaryota; kingdom Metazoa; phylum Chordata; class Actinopteri; order Beloniformes; family Adrianichthyidae; genus Oryzias; species Oryzias sinensis. Next base: position 15,138,312 of record CM074504.1, read on the forward strand.
CAATTGCACCAGTGGGTTGATGTTCTTCTGAGAAAATGCAAATAAGAGAATTGCTGTGTTTTTGTAGTGTTTGAATAATCGGACAAATAACTTTTTGACTCAGAAAAAAACAAATCTTCCATCACCACCTAAATGCAAAGTAAACAAATGTAAACATATGTGTAGAGCATCATCTATAGGTAGACACCAGAGTTACGGGCAAAAAAAAAAAAAAATAGGCCGTAGTTTGCCCTTCCTTGGTTTGGCCCCTTTGTCCATTTAGCAAAGGGTCAAAATCCTTTTGACTGTTTTTATATTTTTCTTGTGTATTACGCGGTGTTGCAAAGGCTATGCATAATTAATTTTAAAAATAGGTAAAACCAAAGAATTTCTCTGTTAAATTTTCCTAAATACAGTTCCATCGCTATTAGTAAATTTTTCTTTTTGCATATCAAACATTTATTGTTTCATAGATCTCAGATTTAGGGACAATTGGTATCTTCAATTGTTTGCTACTAAATACTAATAACTTGCATGCAAAAACAAAACGTTTGTTTTTCATCTGCTAAAAAATTAATACTAATAACCTGAACTTCCGCTTTTGGATTTACCAAAAATGTGTTCTCTTGGTTTTGGGAGTGGCGATCTGAACCATGTCAATCTTTTTTTTATTTTTATTCTTTTTTTTTTAAGGTAGAAAAGAAAACCTCATTATAGTTTGACTGAATGAAGATGAACTGCATCCAAAACTTTAGTTGCTCTAATCAGCAGCAGGTAGACTAATGTAGTTTTGTGACATCTAGGTACAGTACAGTGTCATCTGCATAAGTATGATAGAAATAATTTATATTGTTCGTCCATTTATTTAACTGACTTTTGTTTTAAAAGTCAGCTTTTGATACTCATTTTGTCCTATTTAATTTCTTCAAATAGGTAATGGAATAAATTAAATTGCAATTTTGTTTTTTTGTAAAACATTCAATAGCTCCCTGTTGTACAATATAAACAGCATTTTTGACACTTACAGTACAGTCCAACTTGTTTTACCTGCATTTCCAGCCCCTTCAGTAATTGCTGCACAGTTGGAGCAACTACTCTCAGCTCTGGGCTTTATCACAGTTGTTGAGGCAGTGAATGGATTTTTTTATCACAAGTGCCCTGTCAAAATGGCATTTCTATCACTGTTTGGTACTTCATTGTATTCTCAAGTACAAGTTTGTGATTCATGTCAGCAAAGGAAAGTTTTATTTTGCTGCAGGTGGTACAAACCAAGAAAAATAACAACAACACAAGCTTTCCATGGTGAGGTTGATCTTTTAGATTGGATTCTGACAAGTTTAAATACAATTTAATGGTTTATGAACATTTTATTTGGATTTGCATTTGGCCAAATTTCGTTGTCTGTAAAGTGTAAAGGATTGTCCCACATCGAAACCAGTGCAAACATGTCACAACAAGGCCAACAAAGCAGATCCAGAGGAAGCCACTTTCTGTCTTTCTTATTTTCCTCTGTGACAGACTGTCCGCCATGACCTGGATATCCTTCATTTTCGCTCACAGGAGGTGGTAACATTGTGCATTACCTCTGACGACCGTGCAAATATGAAACATGTTTTTCCATGCTCAGCAAACACCACACAGCCGCTGTGTTCCTGGATAGTAAAAAAAGGCCTGCCTCATAAAAAAAAAAATACAACTAAAATACGGTCTCTGATTGTTACCTACAGGGGGTTAAAGAAAGAACAGGTTCTCTGTTTTGGACTCAGTGCCGTTTGAGACGTCATGTGTGCAGGATCAGGGAAGGCACTCCTGCCTGACTATTGACTATAAATTTTTAGTGGCATCGATAGGTTAATGTTTCCTGTCAAGCAGTGCGTTGCATTTTCAGGCTTCCTCACGCAGGACTTCCATCAAATCACATCAGGCTGTGAGACTAGTCTGTACATCCTGAGCATTATCAGCCATCAGCCATTGACTTCTTTGGCTGTATCTGGCTCCCAGCTCATCTGCTTCTGAGCAGCGCTCCACTGCTCGTCATAATTGAGGCCGATACGGTCGGCCATGACTGCCATCCTAACACTTCCTTTACCGTTTCCTCCCGTCCCCTCTCACCCTGCTCTTATCTATCCCAAACCCCATCTCTTCATGCAGTAAGGAGTTTGGCTGAAAGTTAAAAAGCTCCTTCTTTGAAACCTCATCCTGTGCTCCTGTTTCCTGTGAAGGTCTTAAGGTATTACTTTATGATGTCAAGGTTCATTGGCCTTATTCGTGAGGAGAACACAGCAGCCAAAAATACCAACATTTATTTTGGGTAGTTCAACTCATTCCAACTTTTTCCCATTTTTCTTGAACAATAAATCTGGAACCGTTTTCATATTATTTTAACAAATCAAAACCATAAATATGAGAAAATGAAACAAATTAGCAAAAATATTTCATCTTTTTACATTTTTTTTTGTCTACATTTGTGCTTTAACCCTTTAACCCCGGAGATGTCCCCAGTGACAGAACACATGCTCTTTGAGCTACTGTATCTCTTCAAACGTTTATGCAATTAACGGATCTAATGTAGTGAAAAGTGGCTTTTCATTTTGGCGTAGCCTCAATACTAACGGTGCAAAGCCGCCATTTAGAATCCGCTGGAATTATGTTAACTGTGTCAACGTTGGAAGAATAGCCGTAGTCGACAGAATGTCTGGAGCTGAAGTTCCAGGGTTAAAGGGTTAAAGCTAAAAAACCAGGTTTCATTATAAGAAACTATTGTTGGTCTTAAATGTCTTAAAGAGAAACACAGAAGAAAGCGGAGTGCCTAACTAAAACAGTTTTCAGGAAGAAATATAATGGCAGGAGGATTGATTTTCAGGAGATGGGCTATTGGTTTCATTATGTTAGACGCTGTTATTAAATTAGTGAGGCTTGCTGAAGAAATGAGGGCTCCCTCTTGCACTTGAAATTAGTCATGTTCAGCTGAAAGACGAAAAGGAGCCATCTGAACTTTAGAAGCTGCAGCTTGACAGTGTTTCCCTCGCAGAAAAAGAGAAGAATGTCAGACAGAAGTCAAGCCCTATAAGGCATCAGTTCAACAGTACTGAATAATAATCTGAAATCTGCCCTGTTTCTGCACAGGGGAAGGATTTGGGGCTGCACTGCTTTAACTTCAATAACTAAAAAAAGCCCATAGATGATGGTTTTTGACCAAAAGTATAGGTTTCCATTCCTTTTAAAAGGCTACTAAAAAGATGAAGTCCTATCTGTGCAAATATTAGTATATGTTTCACCAGATGATTACATGTTGTTTAACCCCAACATTTAAAACTGTACTTTCCCTGGAGTTAAATGCAACTACATCACCTGTTGAAGACCTACGCTGATCATCTTATGATTGATTATCAAAGCATTCCCAGTGGTCTTTTGACCACTTTTGAAAATAAAAGAAACCTACAGTGTAGGAGGAGTTCATCAGAAACTGGCCCTAAAAGTTATTGGCGGGACTGTTGGCGCATTGTAACCCCCGCCCCCCTTCCCGTTGCTGAGAGCTTTTTGTCACACCCTTTCCCACTAGCTCTGTACACTCCCAACACATTGCTTGCTCGCACAATACCAGTGCGAGCGGCTGGACGACTCAGTTGCCGGTTGGGTCCTACATCCAGCTCAATTGGCTGGATGTAGGACTGGCGCACAGGAAACCTGGGTTCACTTCCCAGTGGCTCAATGTGCTGAAAAAAAATCCAGCGTGGGTCCTTAGGCAAGACCCTTCGCGCTGCTGCCTTTCCGGGTCTCCCTGTGCCTTAGAAATACAGGGTTGTACCCAGGAAGGGCATCCAGGGAACATACAGGCTAACTGAAAATTGCCACTTAGCTTCTAGATTCTGTGTCAAATTAGCTTGTAGGGTTTTAAATTACAGAACAGAATCAAAACAGAAGTTACTAATTCACATGCAGTGGTATGCTGAGACAAAACAACATAAAAGTGATCAAATTGATTTCAAAGTTCCTAAAATAAAGGGAAATTCCAGTGTCAGTGGTGTAGTTCTTAAGAAATAGAAAAGAAATAGTTAACAGCACAAAATGGTATCTCTACAGTGACACATAAATGTATTTGATCTATTTTTGGTACTTTCACATATACTTTGCAGGGGGAATTGTAAATTAAAGGCGACTAAATGAAGTTCTGGTCGACACATCTACAAATCTATGGCTGCAGCTGCTACCAGAGACGAGGTTTTGTTTCTGTAATCTTCAGAGATTAACTACAAAGTTGAGTTTTTTTTTTTTAAACATTAGGCAGGATTGGTGCCGTGGTTCATTCACTGGCCAAACAGTAACAGTCATTTATATGCAAATGTTGGAGATTACAGCATTATTATGAAAAAGATAGTGATAATCACATTAGGTCTTATGTCTCTAATGCCAAACCACTGAGAATTTAATCTGCATTCACATTAGGAATCCCACCAACTGACAGTAGAGAAAATTTGGCTGCAGTCAGGTCTCGGATCACAGAGCGTAACATAGTCGCACTGTGCATGGCAGGGGAAGCACACGAAGGAGGTTTTGGGTGGGAGTCAGAACGCTTCTCCATCAGGACGACTTGGGGCATCTTCATGCAATCAGCACCACAGTCAGAGGGTGCGGGGGAAGACAAATTACCAGAGGAATGACTGGAGAGTAAGGCGAGCTACCCTTCCCTGCCTCCTCCAGATGGACATAATTAAACCATTAGCTGGCAAGTGGGGGCTGATGACTCCATTAGGACCCATTTTGGGCCTAAGTAAACGATGGAAAATAAAGCTGCATTCAAAATTGCAGCCTGCTTGTTCACGCGCTGTTTAGCAGCAGTGTGCTGGAAACTGAGAGCGCAAAAAACAAGAGGAAAGCTGTTTTTCACATTTTTTTTTAAACGAAAAGTAACTTAACTTTGAGGATGCAGAGCAGCCCTGCAGGGGTGAACCGTAAAACCCCACCGCAAAGTCGTACCCTCGAAGAATGATTGAAGACGAGACCTGTGAGGCTTTCTAGCTCTCCTCTTGAGGTCCGGTTTATCTTTCATTCGCTTCTGCTGACCCAAATATTTGTACACAGAGCCGCATGAATGAGTCCTGCCATCCTTCACACTGTCATCTTCCACTATGCCACTAGTGCTGCTGGAAGCAATAATAGCCGCAGTGGCACTGCATTTACTCCCTCTATCTGCTACTTTTGTTGGCCGTTTGAGTGGAAAAGACATTGATCTGTTCTGGATGTTTCTCTTCTTTCAGTGGAGTCTGACTTGGCCAACAAAAACAGAATATATTCCTCTACAGGGCTGGCAGGTTTCTAAAAAAGTTGATTTTTAAATTTCTTTTTATTCTTATTACCAAGTAAATTCTCAGCAACGCAGGCTTGAGTGACCACCTCCAAAGTGGTGCAAAACGGGTTGAAAGTTAAACCAATCAGGGACTCGGATTTGGTAGTGACATATGGGTAGCCTCCTTTTGAATTCACAGAAGTACCAACCATTTGAAAAATGATCATGAAAGACCAAATAATATTTCCCTTCTGTGCCTGGACCAAACTATACGACACAAAGTTTTTCATATATCGGAAAAGATCTGTAAAAGAAAAAGCCTGGAGCAAGATTCATGAGATTTGTACCACTTCAGCGTTTCGCTAAAAAAGACTCTTCCGGGTGTGAGTACACGGGCTAGTACTGACTAACAACAGACCAGTGTGAGCTTCGTATGCTAAAAGTGGTTCAAGAACACACACTCAACACTGTGTCAACGTTATCATTAGAGGTCCATGAGGCATGTTCCAACTGTCTTTAGGGCAAAGGAATGGTATAGCCCTGGGCTTGTAGCTGCTCCACCCATGCAAAGTCTTTGATGAAAGATGATCATCTGCCTATTCGATTGATACAAGAATAGCCACTATGTGTCAAAACATCACTGCGATGGGGAAAAGAAAAATCACGTTTTACAGCAACAATAAACTACTTTTTGGGGGTTTTGTGTTATAAATCGCATTCCACAGAATAATGTTCCTTGATTCGTGGTTTACCATCACTTCTATCCATCTATCCAATTTCCAAACACACTGTATCCCTGCTACTGTTGCACACTGTGGTACACCCTGTAAAGGTTCCCTGTCCATTGCAGAGATACACAGCCACACCGTTACATGCAATTTAGAATCATCAATGTATTCTATAAAGCATGTCTTTGGACTGTAGGACAAAACCAGAGTACCTGGTGAAAATCCACGCCCACACAAGAACATAAAAACTTCACACAGAAAGAACCCAGCTGGGATTCGTAACAGTGCCTTCTTGCTGCAGTGAGAGTATTAACAACACCATCTATTGCAGTGTTTTTCAACCAGTGTGCCGCGGCACACTAGTATGCCGTGGGAGATGGTCAAGTGTGCCGTGGGAAATTGCCCTCATTAACTGATATAAAAACATTTTCCATCTCCAGGATTTCAGCTCTCTGTTCATCCAAACAGGCCCTGATAAAACACTGAGGAGTTAGGAATATAAAAGATCGTAAAATACTTTCTCTTTGCGTTTATTTTATTTTATCAAAGACATTTTGATAAGAATGACGTACCGCGATTCAGCTGCAGCTCTGGCTATATTTTGGAAAGGTCCCGCCCCTTTAACTGTCTTCACCAATCATTCTTGGGGAGCTTAATCACATGTCATCAGTCTGACCAATCAGAAGTGGTTAAAGTCTTCACTTCCTTGTCCCGATTTAGCTCGTAAAGTCGCTCAGTTCTAACAAAAATACCAGCTAAAGCTCGTCTTTATCGGTGCAGCTTTCCACAGAGTCCGGTATCAGACCGTGGAACAAGTGAACAAAACAATGAAGCTCCGAAAAGCGATCTCCGCCGGCCGTTTTATGCACTACATCTCCCATGATGCATTGGGTCGTGAGAGTGACAGCGCACAAAGAGATCTGTTGTTAAACGTCTTGAAACCAACGAACACACATCAAACTGTTTTTAAATCTTCTAACTTAACTTTTATTGCATCTTTTAGAAAAAAACAGCTGCAGTTTCCAGCTTTTTCTGCAACAATTATCTCAAAAATGCATGTGCGATTGTGGAGGGGCTGTAGATCAATACAGACTATGAGTTTCTCCGTTTTTTTTTTTTATTAATTTTTGGATCCTGTTTAAGGTTAAAGTGTGCCGTGGCTCAGAAAAGGTTGAAAAACACTGGTCTATTGTACATTAAGCAAAAATGCGTTTATTAACTAACAAATTATTAACAAATTTGGCTAATAATACGCACAATGTTTTATTACATCAAATATGAGAATATTTAATTGAGGACAAATTCTTTAATTGAACCTTATTGCATACTGTAGCGTCGTTGTTCAACAAGAAAGCTAACTTGAGCCTTTTTCTACTTTCTGAACTAATTACTCTTTTAACCCTTTAACACCAGAGATCAATGTTGACACTGTTTCGACTACCATAACTTTTCAACCGTGTACGTAGTTAATTTAATTCCAGAGAATTCTGAAAGGGAGAACAGCAGCCTTGCGCTGATATGCAACACTTGAGAATGTTAAAGTGTTCACGCAGTCAATGTAAATCAGCTGATTGTGACGCAAAGAAAAGCAGCTTGGCGCCGTTGTGCAACACTTTACAAGTTAGTAATGTAGGGTTACAGAAGAGTTATGGTATGTCAAAGAGTGTGTATTTTGGGTGTCACTGGCAACATCTCTAAGTTAAAGGGTTTTTAAAGTGAACACCACTAATTTTTATTCACTGGAGTTTCGCGGAACATCTAGGTTTAGTAATTAAGTGCCAATACGAGGAATGCATTCATTAAAAGCATATCCACCATTTTGAATAAACATAATGACTTGGTAACTAAGAAACTGTAAAACTGTTTATTAAATTCATTATTCAAACAACAGCTTAGAAATAGTTTTATGAGAAGGAATTTGTAAGAATGTTTTATGTAGGAGCTCAACTATAGGATCAAATAATAGCCATTCGTACATATCCTTGACTGAGTTATATAACTCCATAGGCCTGTTTATCGTGAGGTGGACAGCAAAGCTGTCACTGATCTTACAGATGTCAGCATTGCCTTTAAAAGGGTAGCAGCTGAATCATGGGAAATATTTCTGACTCCCTGAATTTAAATGACAGGTTCAGTCACCAGGTCGCCCTGCACTTCAACGAGGGATCAGTCGTCCTTGCAAGAAGAATGATGTGGCTCACTTTTCTCTGTCCTTAACTGCCAACACAAGCGCCTTTCTCTTAGTCCTCTTTGTACACCATCAAGTAATAGAAGAGAAGTGTGTGTGGGGGGGTCCTCCCCTTTTTTTCTGTCTCAACCCAATCTTTCTCTGTCAATCTGCACACACAGCCTCTAGTGTCTCTTTCCCACTTTCCTCTCTGACAATGAAATACATTGACACAGATCTCGGGGGTCCCTCGGCTCCGAAACACAGCTGTGCGGCTGTCCCACTTTCCTGCCATCGAACAACCCGCCTGCCAACACTTCATCCACGTAGTCCTACCGACAGCAAAAGCTTTCCCTCTCTCCTTTCCCGTCGTTTCCTCCCTGCACTTTTACTCTCCCATCTTCCGTCACGAGTGTTTTACCGAGGGGGGGATGGCAGCGATAAAGATAAGGGCCAAACAAAAAGTCAACATTCCCAAGAACATCTGTTCTGTATCGCCACCGCTCGCTCGCTCCAATGCTCCATTTTATGTTTGATTTGTCTGTCAGCACCAGGGGAGCGCCACAGAAAGTATATGGCATGCTACAAGCCTTCCGACGCTCCTTTGTTGAACCAAAGAGGTGAAAGCAGAACGGCGTATATTGTAGAGTGCGTATTTGTGCGACACTACAGAGGGAGAGACGTACCCTCTCTTTAGGAAGTGGAGCACGCACCTGACTGGAACAGCAGGATGTTTGCTGATACCACACCTTACTGACGGAGCGGAGGATGGGGAGCTGTGCCAGGTCTGCACCTGCGTGGATATGATGTGCCAAACGCAAACAGGGATTCCTTATTGTGCCTGGAGCACAAACGTCATAATTCTGCGTTGAAGTAGGTGGGAACGAGAACATGAACATCAACCATGGCGGACGATGCTGCTGAGACCAGTCAGTGGAAGAAAAGCGAGGTCACCGATTGGATTCTGGGTTACCGCTCCATTCAGGCCAAACATGAGGGCTCTTATCGCAAACGGGCGGTTTTAGAAAAGAATTCCAGCGAAACGGCCTATGCATGGGTACAGACGATCCTGGCTCCTCACATCAGTATCCCACCACTCCTTGCTGCGACTCCGCACCCCACACGTTTCTCTGCACCGACATAGCTAACAATGCTCCACAAAACGCCATGGCCGAAAACCTTGCTATCCTCCTTTTTAATTTTCTTCTTAAAATGAGAAGATTGTAATTGTGCTGGCTCATTTGTGAAAATAAATGTAATAATGCAAAAATAAGCTCCGCTGTTGACAACACTGTTGTTGACATCCATTGTTAACGTTAGCTACTTCCGCAAACAACGAGTAACATTGTTCACCGTTGAGTACTATTCTGCGCATAGGGGGTCACTTCTGGGTCATGTCACACAGGAAATCGTATTTTTCAAAAAATCGGAATTGAGCAGTAAGCCCTGCAGTGTGAACTGCCCCTTACGGCTGGATATGGGCCGTCAGTAGCCCTGCACATTATTGCAAACTTATTAGAATATCAGACTGTGCAATACCCGTATCGCAAAAGATGGCGCAAACTGTGACAACTGCTTACCTTAAATTTTTACACGTGTGCTAAAACAATTTCATGATAGCTCAAAATATCTGACGAATCAAAAGGGAGCCTTTAAAAAACTGACCAACTGGATGGACCCCTTCATGTCGTTGACAAATCAGTGAGTGTCATTTTGAGGGTCAGCAATTGACTTGCCTAAAATATTATGTTAGAAATACATCGATTTCTATGGTTTGAGCAAAAACTGATGAATTGAAGTCAAAAGATCAATGGAATGAGATAAGTCGAGTCTATAAATACTAAAGTTAGAAAATGTAAAAATTGAGCAACAGTTTTCATTTGAATTCAAATAAATAAGTACTTTCAACACATTGGTTTTCAAATATTGAACAAATTGCAAATTTACTTGAAAAATCACTCCCATGATTTTCATGAGTTGTGCAAATCTTTTTGTTCTATTTGTGATTTCCTTACACTCCCAGGTGTTCAAGTGAAGTAGTTTCGCAAAAATATATCTAATTTTTGTACCCAATAAGTGCATTTTAGTCTCAAAAAGATGGGTAATCTCTCACAAACTCGTCTCATGTCTCTCAGCTTTGGACCCAAAGAAAGGATAAAGGAGAAGATGAGCTGAAACGCTAAAACTACTCTGTGACTTTTCTGATCATTATATTTCCTGTCAGGAACGGGTGGTGAAGGACCCAAATTGCAGGAAACCCGGTTTGGTGATAGAAAATAAAACTAATAAACAAACTGAAACATGACGACAAAACTATGGGGAGAAGCAAACAGGTGACAAAGTATAAAAAAAGATCAAGTGACCTGACACTGATGAACTGAAAACCAGACACTTATATACACTGAGGGTATAAACTAAATGAAGACCAGCTGTGGATGAACAAGCTGCATCTGGTGTGACAGACAGGGCAATTCAGAACATGACCAAAACAGCATAAAAACCAAACTAAGCAACAGAAACCTTACAATTTTCTGCACCGAAAGAACTGAGTCTTGGAAAAAAAATCCAGTGTAAATATTCTGAAACATTTTTGAAATGCCCCCCATAGATCTAATGTCTCTTTAAACATCTTTTCTGCAATGAAACAGACTACCATGTCAGTGCAATAGTTGTCCCATATGTAGCAAAGGTTGCAAAATGAAAAACTCGAAGGTGGGTTAATCGCTGATTAAATGTCAGAACTTCATACTGACTCTTTCAGCTTTAGTGTTTGGTGAGCATGAACCATTGATTGTATATGAGAACTGGACTGAGTGACCCCTCACATTCCAAATAAGAAGTACCTTATGCTCCCAAAAACCCATAGATTTCTTTTGAGAAATAAACAACTGTTACTCACTCAGTCATTCTTTTAGTTAGAATAATCATTCTTGCCCTGATACCCTTTATTTCATACATTTTGTTTCTAATCCTATTTTTATATATATATATATATTTTGTCTGTAGTGCAAGTTATTAAAGTTACAAACCAATCAGACCCGTCAATAAATATATCTCGCTCACGTTTGAAGTGTGTGATTGACAGATTCTCCCAAAGTAGAGGTGTGGACTTCCAACAAGCTCACCCTTGATTGGTGAGAGCGGTTGCTATAGAATCAATGAAGCTCAATTTTCTGTATATATGTCCTCCATCTTGAGAAAAAATATGCCACAACATGTTGAAATCACTAAAAACAGTAATTTTATCAGAGTGGGTGTTTTTTTGTTCATTGGCAGCACTTGACCAACTTCCTGTTAGTTATTTACTAGAAAGCAAACTTTTTTGCTAACATTAAAAGCGGCATTTCTAAAAAGTAGGTTTTTAAAGTAAAAGGAAAGAGTTTCATACCCAATCAAAATAATCCAGCTGAATTGGGACCCCAAAAAGCTGTGTTACATGGAAATACAGGACATGGCGCGGGCATGAAAGAGCGCTGAGTTAGGTACTTTGTGCTTTCAGCATATTCAGCAGTTACAGAGGGGTGTACATTGGTGACAAAATGTCATAATAACAGTTGAGGGGTTGAGTGGGCATCGCTCCCGAGCCAGAACTCCCACTCTGAAGCTCAGCGAGCAGCCGGGCAGAGCCCCCTGTCACGTTGAAGCCGAGACCCAGCAAGGACACGATCCTCTATATTCCCTCCTTTGCCGTCCCAACCCTCTAATAATCACCCACATCTCACTGACACACTCCTCCTCCTCGCTCATCTGACGCTCACTGAAACCAGCAATTGGTCTCAAATCAGCCAAATGCAATCCGCTCCCTGTTTCCTGCAACAGCATTGAGCGCCAGCGGGGGGAGAACAAAGAAGCTGGTGGAGGCTCTGCTCCTCGATCTTACCCAAACTGCCTCATCATGTGTTTGAGAGGAGTGTTGTTAAGCACAGCCAGCTATCCCTCATGCCGTTTCTTTTGTTCTGTATAATTGCACACAATGGACCTTGGAAAAGTGTGCAGTTCTCTTCTGTAACTCGCCTTAAAAGGCGGTGCGACAAACCTTGCCACAACGGCGGGTCTATAGACTTCTGTGTTCTCAATTAGTGCACTCGTGCAGTTTCTCACCTTTGGCTCCCTTGTTCATCCATCAAACGGCTGCTCTCTAAACTGGGCGAGCTCGTCCCCCTGGTGCTTAACCCCTTTACTCTCCTTCTGTTCAATCATCCATCCTTTTTCACTCTTTGTTTTCTTTCTTTGACGCCCGCCCCACATGCTTGCTGCGTTTGCCCTCAGGCTCCGCAGGTGCAATTCCTGCAACTACGCTGGGAACACCAGCCAGAAACACTCAAAACGTAGCCTTAAAACAAATGAACACTGCAACACAAAGCTTTTAACGGAAATAACCTTCATTTTTTTCCGGTCATGCAGACCTAATCCTCAAACCACAAGCAGGCATCACCCCACTTTATTTCCACTTTTTTGTGTGTTTTACTTTGCTGGAAACATGAAGACCACACACAAGAGCACCGGCGCTCACACCAGACTATGAAACGAATGAGTCTATGTAAATACGTGTATTTGCACATTTCGGAGTTCGCGTTTAAAACTCTCCTGATCGAGCTTCACTACCCGTGATTTGAAGTCTCTTTTTGGGCTTGTACCTGCAGTATTTGAAAGTTAAACCCGTTGAACTTTGACCAATCAGGGACTCTGATTTGGTAGTGACATATGTCCTTTCCTTTACATAATACTATTTGTCGACTGTCAGGTTATCTCAATTCAAATGGAAGTAAAACACATAGAGGCCCTGGGATGTTTAATTTCTTTTAATTTATTTTTAGTATTTAACTACAATTTTTTGACTTTGTTTGTTTCTTATTTCTGTTCTTCTCCTATGTGACAAACACACCAGCTTTAAACCTCCAATCAACAAGCCGTTCAATGAATGATCCAAGTGTGTTTAATGGAGAGTTCATCCATTAAGTTTTGGTTTTTGCAATGACATGTTTGAGTTCCTCTATAGAATTTTAGGCCTTTGTAATCATGTGTACATTTTTCCTGCATGATCCACCACAACAGAGATTAAATTGTATCTTTACTGTAAATAATCCTGATTTAAAATCCACTGGCGTTCAGGAAAAGGGCCTTTATGTTTTCTTTCAAAAACTCAAGAATGTGTCATGCAATGTAGGATCCCTTCTTTTATTGCTTGGAGGGGGGACATTAATTATTTGACAGCTAAAACATCAAACCCCCCCCCCATCCCCCCTCCATGATTGTTATATAACGCTCCACTTTTTGAGAACAGAACAACAGCCTGAACAGGGGAATAAAACTATCAGCAGGGTCTGAAAACTATCATGATCACAGATTTGACAGCTATAAAGACAGTATAATGACTTAATGGGGGGGGGGGGGGGGGGGTTTCGTGAGTGCTGAGAGCAAAGCAATGCCCGCTCTGGTTTTCTCTGCTTCAATGAGACGGTTTGTGACACTGCGCATGTGAGGGCATTTCTGCCGCGCGCCAACTGACTCCCGTCATTAGGTTGTGATGGTGCCAGGCAACGCCACTTTTATTAGCGCATTTTTAGTGGTAATAACCAGCTGGTGAATAGAGATGAGTGAAAAAAATAACGAGGGGGAGGGTGTACAGTAATGTCAAGTCAAGTTTAAGTGTCTGTAGTATGAGAGTTGGCACAATTGGCTTTCCAGTTTTCATTTCTAGGTGAGATGAAGACATTTTATGGAAAAAGAAAATACTTTTTTGGTGTATTAAATGACAAAGCTTCATTTGGAGTGCAGGCAAGTGTGTTTGTGGGATTGTGACACAGTCGAGCTCAAAGCAACGCCTCGTCTTTCTCGCAGCCATCTGTTGATTAGCAGTAACAAAGAGCTGAGAAAGGTAAAATGTGTCAAAGTTACTGCATACCAAGTTTCAATTGTTGGTCTGATTAAAAAATGCTAATTACAGCGCTCGTTCATCTCAAGCAGCCACTGAGGTGTAACGCCCCAGACTGCCAGGTGTAAACAATGCTCACAGTCGCACAGGAGGCAGAATCCATCGACATCTGTTCATTTATCTCAGGCAGGAGACCAAATTGAAAAATGGATTGCTCCGTGCGACCTCACTGCAAATCTGCATGGCGATCTAGCAGAGATACGTCTGAGTACCTGCTTAGAGCACCATAATGGGCCTCGCTGCAGTTTGGCAAAGCGGGCAGCCAATAAGGATGGGATTACCGTCCTGGCAGGAGAGACGGCCAACAGCAAGCAGGTGTGTGGAGGAGCTGGAGCCGCTTGATGAGGAGCTGGGAGACGGCAACCGTCAAGTCTGATTATTGCAATGACTCTCAGAGTGTTGTTAGTGTTTACTGCCAAATGTGTGACATTATAGATGCATGTAATCACTCTTAGTTAAATTATCAAGCTGTGATTACTGTTGTGTAGGATATAAAAAAAGGTTTGCGATAAACAGTCACAATACAGGAAATGTAGCAGTAATGGATTAACTGCTAAATCTCCATAACTTCCGGACTATAAGCCACAACTTTTTTCACACACTTTTAACCCGGTGGCTTGAACAATGATCTCGATGATTTATGGATTGTAACCAATGAAAATTATTAAACAAGCTACAGTGGGCCAATGAAACTGTTCATAATAAATCCAACGCACTGACCCTACAGTCATTTTGAACTTAATGCACACCATCAATGGAGAAAACACACAATTAATCACAATGAAACTTTAAAGTTAAATGCGATCAACTCAGCTATTAAAGACCCATTCCGACTATCTTTTGATCTTTTTTTAAATCTTTCCCAGTGGTCTTTTAATTAGGGTTATACAGATTTTAGCCAAAATAAAAACTGTGTTGCTTTCTAGAATATAGAGTGGCAGGAATTCATTGGAATTTCACCTATGAGTTGTGGGTGGAACTGTTTATGCAGAGTAAGCCCCGCCCCCACTTCTCATCGTCCATCTGTTTAAACAGTCTTCTGCTAATTTTGAGCCCCTAACAGCCCTTTCCTAACATTAGCATTGCAACAAAAATGGCGAGCAATATTGAAGTTAACCAGCCGTCCAGTTTTGAGCCATGATGCCAGCTTAGACGAGGAAAACTAAGACATAGATGGATCTAAAACCTCATGACCTCTCTCTGAGCTCTGCTTTCGCAAAGTGATCATACTGATATTTAAACACTTGTAGATATAGTGAAACCAATTTTAAAGTCATTATTAAAGATGAGCGTGTCAAAATAAAAGTTTGAAATCTCTTTATTTTTACTGTGTTAAGGTAATGAAGTCCAGCTTTTCTTTATGGCTAGTGAGGTAGTTTTTTTTTTAAATTGGTACATGCGGGATTAGACTTTTATACAAATCAACAACATAAAATCTGCCTTGCCAAACAACTTGTTACTGGATTGTGAGGAGGAAGGCATTATTAAAAAAGGTGTTGCTAGTTGACAAATTGCAGAATAAAAGCAGTGAAAAAAAACATTTCTGAGTGAAAAATGACAGTTTTTCCTTTTTTTGGGTTGTGGGGGGTTGGGGGGTTGTTTGTACAGTTTGACTTTATTATTTAAAGCCATCATTAACTGCGTGGAAACATTTCGGTAATAAAACTCAACAACCCATCTTGGATCTATATTAACAACACTTTTAAGCTGAATGCCTTCACTTTATTCATATTCAGATATCATTTAACCATCTGCGTTTGGATTATCCGTGGTTGCGGCTCGGGCTCCCCCTTCTCCCCACAGAATCGTTAAACTTTAATCTTGTGAGAGGTTAGTGGTGGCGAGGAGCGTCGTGTGGTAAATTCCTCTAAGAGCACAGCAGTGTTATTACAGGAGTTTAATGAGTGGAAATGAAAGACGACAAATCTCTTTCCCCCGCTCGAGGTTGGCTGGCTCTTTACTGTAGCTGCACTAATGATAATGCATTTTCCTGTTTTAACAAAGCTCTACTCCATATGCCCTCTGACTTATTGCATAACAGCTCTCCAACTCACAGCCAGGAGGTCTGTAAGTGATGTTAAAAAGCTAATCTGCGTGTGTTTTTTGTCTAATCCGTGCTGGAGATCACGTTTTTATTTCATCTGTCTGCGTAATAAACTCAACCACTGGTTAACACATTGAACTGGCTGAGTGCATGTTTGAGTAACACACTCTACTGTAGTCTCTACCAGACGCACAGAAATTGGCGCCAAAAAATTGAGATTACTGGGTTGTCCAATCATTTCATGAACTGCCCCAAAAAATGGTTAAATCTTTAACACCGGAGCTTTAGCTCCAATGCTGACATTCTTTCAACTACTGTAACTCTTGAACTGTAATTCTGAAGCAGAGAAAAGCAGCTTTGCACTGAAACGCAACACTTAGCATTAGTAAAGTGTTTAGACAAACAACGTAAATCAGCTGATTCTGACATGGAGAAAAGCAGTTTTCCGCCATTATGCAACATTTTACTTACATAAACTACGCCTACAAATGCTACGTACGTTCACACTGAATGGTTTAACACTAGCTTGTAGCTATCCGATACTTTGCATAAACCTGCAGTTGGAAGAGGAGATGTCAAAGCGGTGCAAATCTTGGGAATTTTACTCCAGGCTTTTTTTCCCCTCTCTTGAGTCTCTGATTGGTCAAAGTTCAATTGGTTTAACTTTCAATGCGCGTCCAGTGGACGTGTGTTTTGTACGTAGACCCCAAAAACCTGATATCTCAGGTACATTTTATGGCAATGAGTGGGACCATTAGTGTCTATGAGTGTGAATCAAGCAGCCTTTTGAACCTCCAATGAACCAGCAGCTATACGTAGAGATAACTCATGACCTGTTGGACCGTTAGAGCATTCATCTCTCAGGGGAGCGGATGAAAGCAACACTGAACAAATTCACTTGCTGCTATTTAGATAACCCTGAAGCCAAAGACATAACAATGCACCCAGCCAGAGAGCCAGGGTTGAAACCTATTAATTCTGTCTGCAAATTCAACACCAGAGTGTACAAGCCAGACGTGCCCCAGGCAGTTCATAGAAGCCCAAGGTCAACCAACGACAGTTGTGTTGTAAAGCTGGCTTACAGCTTTACAACGTGTTTTATTGTGTGAGGGTACAGTACAGCTGTGTGCTGTGGTTGTGCAGATTGAGGCAATTATGATCAAAATGGACAATCCTATTTGCAATCAGACCAGTGTAAGATCTGCAGCTGGATCTCTTCTTTCCCTAAAGTTTACCCGGGAGCGCACTTCTTTTTCTTTTTTTACACTCCCATGTTCTGCGATGTGCAGCAGAAGCTTAACCGTTTTCTTTTAAAGGAAGGCTAAGAATCCCAAGAACATCAGGGGCTGTAATTGTATAGTTCACTCTAAACTTGAATGAGGCTTAAAGATTACATCGTTTACTAGACTCTATACAGCTAATTAGCTACAAACGGCACATTGTTTTCTTAACCTTTTATGCAAACACATTAAGGAACTATTTTCTAATGTGACATTTGTCTTTGAATAAAACAAGTGTCAAAAAAAGGAAATACATCTGAGTTTATGGGAAAATAAGAACATATTGGAGTTCATATATTTTGAAATTTACTACAAAACATGGAAAACACCAAGGTTAGACAGAAAAGATATTATAGAAGTCTAAAAAACATAGGTTATCCTAATTAAACTATTTGGCCGGTTTCAAGTTTTCCAGTTTTAAAGCCCTTTTCATAGACATTGTCTGTTGTCTATGTTTTAAACTATGTTTATTTTGTCATGTGGTTTTAGTTTTCAGAATCAGAATCCTTTTATTTTGATTGTACATGGTAATACAATGAAATTGCAGCAGTCTTGGAGTTATGAAGATAAATAAAATAAAAATACTGTAACTCACATCTATAAACAAAAAATGTATAACATGTACAGAAACAGTTAAATATGAAATACATATGAACAAAATAGAGTGGAATGAGTTGAGGTGCCATGAGCGCAACATAATAAATATTGTGTGTTATTGCACAGAGACCCGGTTAATGCACAGAAGTCGGATATTGCACGCATGCGTAGTAGTCAGTTATTTAGGATTTGTAAAAAGTCAGAGTGGGGTGTAGTTGGTGGATGTATGTGTATTCCGTATAGTGATTGCCTGTGGAAAAAAGCTGTTCCTTAGTCTGTTTGTCCTTGTTCTGATGGACCTGTACCTTCTGCCAGAGGGCAGCAGGTCGAATAGAGGGAGAGCAGGATGGGTGGAGTCAGTGGTGATGCTAGTCACCCTGCTGAGGCAGCGTGACTGGTAGATATCCTTCAGTGAGGGCAGCCGATGATCCTCTGTGCCGTCTTTACCACTCTATGGTGGCTCTGTTATTCTGCTTCAGTGCAGAGGGAGAACCACACTGTGATGCAGTAGAAAAGGGATGCTCTCGATGGTTGAGCGGTAGGTTACCAGAAGCTCCTGGCTCACATTGTTCTTCCTGAGCCTTTTCAGAGAGTGGGAAGTACAGGCGCTGCTGTGCCTTCCTGATGACGGCCATGGTGTTGATGGCCCATGTGAGGTCAGCTGAGATGGTGGTGCCCAGGAGAGTGAAGCTGTGGACCCTCTCCACACAGTTTCCATTGATGTAGAGTGGGGGGGGGGGGTGGACCTGCTCTGTTCTTCCTGAAGTCCAGGATGATCTCCTTGGTCTTGGTGGTGTTCAGGATGAGGTTGTTAGCCTGACACCACCTGGACAGTTTCAGGACTTCATCTCTGTAGGCCGTCTCATCACCCCCAAAGATCAGCCCCACCACAGTAGTGTCGTGTGTAGAGCATCCACATCCCTGTGGGGAGCCTGTGCTCAGCATCCGGGTGGAGGAGAAGTAGGGACAGAGTTTGACTGTTTGTGGTCTGTTTGTCAGGAAGTCTTTAATCCAGGTACAGGTGAGTGGGTGGAGTCCTAGATCAGACATTTTGCTGACCAGAATGTCAGGAATGATCGTATTAAAGGCTGAGCTGTAGTCCACAAAGAGCACCCTGGCGTAGGTGTCTCTGTGTTCCAGGTGGCTTAGCGCAGTGTGGAGGGTGAAGGATATGGCATCTTCCGTTCATCTGTTTGCTTTGTAAGTGAAGTGGTGGTGGTCGAAGGTTGGAGGAAGGCAGTCTTTGACAAGGAGCAGTCCTAGGAGCAGTCGTTCCAGACACTTGGTGATGACAGGGGTGAGTGCAACTGGATGGTAGTCCGTCAGGCAGGCTGTGGATGACTTTTTGGATATTGGAATGATGATGGATGATTTTAGGCAAGCAGGGATGAAAGCCTGAGCTTAGCGACAGGTTAAAGATTTTTGTGAAGACCTGGTAGAGCTGGTCGGTGCAGGTCCGCAGAACCTTCCCACGAACTCCATCAGGCCCAGCCGCTTTCCTGGGGTTGACCCTGCTGAACATCCGTGCCACGTCCTGTGTCTGCACAGTCAGGGGTTCGGAGCCAGAAGCAGAGTGAGGATGAAGTGATGGGACTTCAGGCCGCAGTGGTGTGGTCTCGAAGCGTGAGAAGAACGCGTTCAGCTCTTCCGCTAGTGCAGCGCTGGAGTGTGCCTCGGTGCTGGTCTGTCCCCTGAAGTTGGTCAGCTCTTGTAGTCCCTGCCACACCTGCCGAGGGTTGTTGTTGGAGAGGTGGTCCTCTATTTTTCTTTTGTAGTCCAACTTGGCCTTCCTGATCCCTCTCCTCAGGTCAGCTCTGGCGGTCCTGTACAGATCCTTGTTCCCTGACCTGAAGGCAGAGTCACAGCCTTTTAGGAGCAACCTGACCTCTTTAGTCATCCAGGGCTTTTGGTTAGGAAATATCCGGATGCCTTTCACCTCTGTGACAGTCCCCACACAGAAGGTGATGTATTCCATCACGGCCTCCGTGAATACTGTCAGGTCCTGGTGTTCAAAAATGCTCCAGTCAGTGTGTTCAAAGCAGTCCTGTAGCTGGAAGAGTGCATCCTCGGACCAAGGTGTGATGTCTTGACGAGTGAGGTTGAGCTCCTTCTCAGAGGTGTGCAAGCAGGGGTTAAGAGCAGAGAGAGGTGATCTGACTGGCCTAGGTGTGGAATGCTTGTTTAATGTTTGTGTAAACATGATATAAGGTATTTTTCCCTCTGGTTGGACACTTAACATGTTGGTAAAGGTTAGGCAGGACAGATTCAGGTTTGCCTAATTAAAGTCAGCAGCTATTATGTGTAAACCATCAGGGTGAATCCTCTGTAGTCTGTGTATTGTGTCTGTTAGCAGTGAGAGAGCTATGCTAGCGTTAGCGTCAGGTGGTATGTAAACAGCTGTGATTAGAACGGCTGTTAGCTCTCTGGGTAGGTAGAATGGACAGCATTTAATGGAATGTAACTCTAAGTCTGGCGAACAATGTTTGTGGATTATTTGGCTGTCTTTTGACCAGTTATTGTGTATGTACATGCCAGTGACGTGCGGTGAGGTTAATGGCTGGTGAGGCACTGACGTCATCAGTCAGATTTACAAACATATGAACCATACTGAGTAACTTATTCACCATTTGATTGACAACAGTTAACGTGTTTTGTTTAAAATATCATTTCAACATGTTTTTTTTCATATACAAACTGCAGCATAGAAAAAATCACAAACGTTATTATCGTCTTACCTTTACTTGTAAATAAAGTCCATACGCCGCTCCTTCTGAAGAAAATGACTTGCCGCTTGCTATCACTTCTTCTAGTATTTTTTAGCGTCATAATCTCAGGGCTCACTGGCGCCCCCTAACATGAGGCACGAGAACTTCTGGCCTCACCCAGCAGCTTTTTCGCCGGCGTTTAGCGCTCAGCACAAGAAACACGTCCCTCACATACAGTTATTTATAAAAACAAACACTGTACATCATATACATCTGCTAAATTAAGCAAACTCAGCTCATATAGTACGAGTGATTGAACTGATATACAGAGAGACAGCAGTACCGTCTGACTACATAGGTATTGCGCAATCCAAGGTGAGGCTCAGCGGGCTGGTGCCTCATCGCACGTCAAATGCGGAAATTCAGCGATTTTGAAAAGAAAAAACACCCAAAAATGGTACAGTTAAATGGAAAATGACTGCAAAGCACAAATTACTGATTGAATATAATAAGTGAATTTATTTTTTCTCTTTTCTTCCCATAATGACAGGTGAGGCACAGCCTCACCTGCCTCTCCTGACTGCACGTCACTGGTACATGCACAGGCCTCCCCCTCTGCTCTTACCCGAGCATTCTTTGTTCCGGTTGCTGCGGTGAACAACATGGCTAGTTAGCTGGATAGCCGCGTTGGAAATCTGTGGGTGTAGCCAGGATTCTGATATAACCAACACACAGCAGTCACAGACATAGTGGTTCCCTTCCATGAGTGGTTCCAGCTCGTCCATTTTGTTGTTCAGTGCATTGGCAAGGAACATACTTGGGAGAGGAGGCCTATGGTTTTTTTTCCTGTCTTTCCAGCAGGTCTGAGCGGCAGCCCCGCTACTGCTTCCTGTCTCTACTCCGTCTCCGTCTCCTGCCGGCACCGAAAACAAACCGGGGGGCAGCACGAGATACACAAAAGCAACACCACAATCCAAGAGTCCCGAGCCGTTGCGTCCGTACGCGCCGCCATCTTAGCCATTTTGTTTCACAATTTGAAACTGATTTAGTTTAGCGAGTGCCAAGGGGGAAAAAAATAAAAATATATATATGACGTCATATTTGACAGACAACGTGTGTCTTACAAGAATACGGTGAGGTAGGAAGGGGGAATGGGGCCTGATCGCCAACATTTTGCAAAAAACTATTCGACACACGGGTGGCAGGACGAACCACTCCTCCGGAAGCTGGGGGCGGGTGGACCCGAGACACAACTGAGACACAACTAAGACAGTATAAACAACCCAACCCAAGAAAGATGGACAGCAGACGGACCAGTGTGAATCTGGTGTTTCTATTTTTCTATTGAATACCGGTATGTACATTCATGGATCAAGTTACGTTTTTATTTGGAATATCCTTTATAACAGTAAAACACCAAAATGAGCTGCAAAGGAAACTTATGTAAACAATGCTTTTCTAGTTTTTTCCTCTATCAAATCAGACAACTCTGTCAGACAGAAGTGAGATACTCTGTGGTAATAGTTACCAACCTGCAGCCTGAGGAGGTTGCCCCTTTCCTCTGTCTCGTCTCTACAGCTGTGACTGTATACTTTCCATGTGGCTCAGTTTCTCTTCCACATAACCCAGCACACAAGCGGGCAATTCTCTCTTTATCCAACTGATGGTCTATTTAAATTAAAACTTCCATCACGCTAATAGGGGAGCAGAGGACAAAGCGCGGGCTCTCCACAGTCAGCAGGAACGGCAGGAGGATTATCGCTGCAATCGTCTGAGCCATTATCATTAAACCAAGTTGCCTCCCTCTCTGCAGCAAACCACCGGGCCAACAGTTTACTGCAGCACAGCTTTGAATCGGCTCCATGTCGGCTGTGGTTTCAGTGGCAAAGGCACACTGTGTCGCACCAGCTGATTAGCTTGACTTCTGTCTTTGTCTTTGGACTATTCTATTTCACTTTTCAGACATGCTCTAAATCAGGCATGTCCAAAGTCCGGCTCAGGCCAAATGCGGCCTGCATACAAATTTGCCACTGCCCAGAGGCTTCTTTCTTAAAATTAATAATATGCAGTCCCCAGCACTTTCTAAAAAATGTACAGACGATTTTTTTGGATTGTGCTTAGCTACATTTAAACATGTGGCAACATTGTCATACGACCCATCTGTGACTGTTTAGCTGATTTCTAAAATGTCAACTATAAATAAAAGTGGAAACTGGCATTTTGTTTCAGTGAAATTTAAAACAACTGTGTCAACTGGTTCTACCAGAAAAGGCATGCCATCTATGCTAAGCTAAATGGGAATTGCAAAAATTGACAAAATGTATGGTAAAAAAAATATTTAGATGTATTTGCTTTCTATGTGAAGAAATTAAAAGTTCATTGCCATAAACAATTCAAGAAATATTTTTTTATGCATTTAATGTTTATAAAATGTTCCACATTTGACGGACGGTTGGCCCTCAAACTTTTTGACCCCGCCAAATCTGGCCCTCTTTGCCAAAAGAGTTAGGTTAACCATAAAAGCATTCAGAATTTTCTTAATGTTACTTTCAAATCTCAAATCACTTCAATGAGCAATGTTTGAGCCACTCTTAACAGAACACTGATGTTTCCTTTAACCCTGCGCTTCAGAAATAGCGTAGCTTGGCAACAAATGTGGGCAGTTTGCAGCTCTTACTGTTCCACAGAGAACAAAGTTGACGTTAGAAGATCACACATAGAAGACGTTAGTCAGGCAATAACCCACAACAGTGTTGGATTACCTTCACAGCATATGGAGTGCAACCTTTAAGCAGATGACTTACGTATTCAGATAGATGTCAGAGCTAAAAAACACAGAGAAAAAAGTAGATTGCAATTCAAAAATAAGAAAATAAAGGGACGGGTCTTTTACATTACTGCAAATAAGGGAGAGTTAAAGACGCAACATCAACCGTACGTCATAAGCAACTTACATTTGTCTTACAAATAGTTTACAATACACTTACCACAATCACATGAGAATTGTGCATTCCTTTTTCATGACGTCCCTTAGAAGCCATACAAACCTCAAGGGAACATCAAGACAGACATGCGCTCCCCTTAAGATCCGGCCACTTCTGTCTATGACCATTCATAAGCCCTGACAATCCAAAAATCTGCAGCACCTTTATGGGTACCTGTAACTAAGCCTTGACAATCTGGTGTTCCACAGGGCCCAGTTTTAGATCCTCCTTGATTTTTCTAGTTACATGCTTTCGGCACAATGTCAGGGTACACAGACGTACTTATGACACACAGATATATCCTCTTCCTTGCTACAGCTGCTAAACTAACCATTGATTATAATAGACAGTATAACAATCCTGCCATCCCTTCTCCGATTATTTTTATTTTAGGAATATTTTTCAAGCTTTTGCTAATCACATTGAAGGTACATAAAGATACATCTTGGTTTAAGATGACGAATTATTGACTTTATATAAAGTGCCACACAGACCTAAATCCTTAGAAAAGGCCTCTCTGGCTGCTCTAAAATTTAGATTGAAATCTAAAGGCGACCCAGCATTCGCTGTAAGATTTTCTCGACTTTAGATTGACCGGCCTGGGGAGATAAGGCAAGCAGTGTCGTCCTTTAAATCACTGGGGGAAGAAAATCTTGAACCTTTTTAAACTGGATAGTTTGCTACTGTCTGTAAATGTTCATTATCAAATCACTTACTGCAGATTCCACAGTAGACCCTTTATTTGTGGTTCATCTGTTTCTACATCTCAGAAACACTTTCAACCTTGGAATATCATGGCTTTTTGTCCTGAACCAACAGCCACGTTTGCAGCCGCTGGTTCCACATACCCTTCATCCTTCACAGAGAGATCACTTCCTGAACAACACTGACTAGGAGGAAGAGCACAGGGGCGGGGATAAAATTCTCCATTATGACAGAACTCATTCGAGCAGACCCATGCCAAATCGCTGTGCCTGTTCAAACAGTTCAGCTGGATCCGACTGGATGTACACTCGGGCCTTATCTGAGAGGAGTCAAATGCACTCTGAGCTATCAAAGGCGATGGATGAGTGATTGGAACTCTTCGCTTTACGGGCAAACGCAAACAAATCCATCACGCTCCAGCAAATCAAGCTGTACAAATGTAAAAATCAGAGGGGCAAAGAGGAAAAACAAAACAGCAGGTAAGCGCTAAAAAACAGGAAAACTGGTAAACAAAACTTTGCGTATCGCTGAATCAGCCTGGCGGGTCCATAAAACCTCCAACTTGACCGTTGCAGGTGAAAGTCTGCTACGATTCGCAAAGTAAATGCAGGCAAAGATTTCATTTTCTAAACACATTTTCACGGATTTGAAAGATAAGCTCAGCTGTTTGTCCTGGAAGGGGACCCTAAAGCATAATAGAATCGATGGATGAGAGAGGGATTTACTATAGGGCGATGACAGGAAAAAACTGTAATTTAATGCTGGGATGTGAGGAGAATCCAGCAACCAGGAAGCTAAGAATCTCCTGCTCATCATCGTAAATGCACTAATCTGCCATTAAGCAATTCCATCAGTCACGCAGGCCTAAAATACACTTAATATAATCTGCATTTACTATCAAGTCAATCACTTTAAATATGTTTATAAAAAAGCTCTGAACGTCACAGAGGGGGTGAGGAAAAAAACGATACATAAGATACAATGAACGCTCCATCAAAAATTCAAGACTTTAAAGGCAAAAGAAGGAACAATCTTTTTATACCTGCTAGCTACTTTTTTCATTGTTAAAAAATGTACACAATTTTTAGAAAATCAACATGCACACAATTTTTTCAGGAAGAGCAACAACAAAGAAATGTAAAAGTATCTTTAGTTTGACTTTTTTGGTCTCACTTACTGTTAAACAAAAATGTAATTTCTAAAATATACATAGGGTATACTTTGTTTATTAAAACTAGAAAAATAATTTGGAAAGTGGACCATAAAATGGTTTTTTTTTTTTATTTTGAACAGGGATTATGTGCAGACACTTCCATTTGCAGTAATCTAGATAAGCTCAAGGTGAACTGAAAGCACTAAACCTTTAGGAAAAATACATATTTTAATGCATCAGTGCAACCATCAATATCAAAATTTACATTTCATGATTTTAAAAGCCCAATGTAAAGTAATAAAGTAAGCATAGTTGCATTTTTGATGTAAGTCTTAAAGTTACATTTGTCCAGTTGGAATTGAAAAGTTTTATACATAAAAATTGTCATTTTCTAATCAACACAAGGCCTGTGGTTTCACCGATAGAAAATGCTTGTATTGATCGCTTCCAAAAAAGGAACACATTTCAAGTGTTAAATAGAAAAGAGTTGTAGAAATCGTAAAAAAAAACTAAATTAAACTAATCAGTATAATAAATATAAAATAGTCAGATACAGTGATCCCTTGCTATAACGCGGTTTACTTTTCACGGTTTCGCTACTTCACGGATTTGCATTGTGCATTGTGTTCTGCATTCTGATTGGCTAAATAGTCATTCCACTTTTTCTCTACCTGTGCGTCAATAACGTTGCAGTTTAATATGTACATGTACGTAAATCAGCGTGCCAAATTTACAACACGTACGTGCAAATTCTCTTGCAATTTCGAGTTTCTCTAAAACCCATAGAAAAAAGAGCGACAACAACTGTCTATCACTATGTTCTTCTCCCGAACAAACACACCTGCACCGCGGGGTTCATAAGAAGAAAACACTGCAGAGCGGAGTCAGGATGCAGCGGCTCAGTATGAAGGGCAGTGAAATACACCTGAGTCACTATTTGTCCCACTGTACTTTTTATTTTTTTTTATTATCATTTTAAATTTTCTCCCGTTTAATTCAAATACTCTCGGGTTGCGGTGGGCGGGGCTTATCTCCGCGATTTGAAGCCTTCTGTTCACATTGATGATTAAAATTATTATTTGACAGTACATTACAGAAGTTATTTGTTGAAAAAAACGTTTCTAAAGTACTTTTATTTGTGAAACAAATGCTTGAGCCTGTAACATGGTTTGTTCTTTCTTTTCAATGTATAATAGAGTATTTAATTGTATAATACTTGTTAAAAAAATAGAGGTTTCTACTTCACAGATTTTGCCTTTCACGGGTTCTTTTTGGAACGTAACCCCCGCGAAAAACAAGGGTTTACTGTATTAAAATATTCTGAAGCAACAAAAAACAGCAACGCATGTTCAGATGGCCGCTGAACATAAACATGCGTTTCAGACTTCTGAGAACAAAACTCTTGTGGTCATATGTAGCTACACAACTTTCTACGATTGTTTTCGGACTCTAAGTCCAAAACGGAATGTGTGTTGAAAGTTAAACCAGTTAAACTTTGACTAATCGGGGACTCTGATTTGGTAGTGACGTTTGGATAGCATTCTGTTTAATTCACGGGAGGGTCAACCATTTGAAAATTGATCATGGAGAAGAAATGAATAATTGCAGTGTGTCCAGCTGGAATTCTATGACTCCAAGTCTTTCATATATCAGAATAGAGCTGTGAAAAAAAAGCCTGGAACAAGATTCATCAGATTTACACCACTTTGACATCTTGTACAAAAAGTCTTCCAACTGGACATGCACTTGTAAACAGTAGAAAAAGAAAAAGAAGAACAAAAAGACCCTCCCTGCTTGTCCAGTGTGAACACCATAAACTAAATTCATGTTTAGCGCATGTCAAATGCCCGCTATGTATGTAGCTTTAAGGTCAAATAATACGTTTTAACAACCATAACACAATAGCTTAAATTAGCTAGTAACTAGTCATTAGTGAGAAATGAGAAGCTCATTTTTTTGTAATAATGTCAAGAAGTTTTAAAACCTGGAGTTAGTTTATTAAAGCCCTGCTGAACTATAGACATTTAATAGACTAAAGACTAAAATCACGGAGCTTTACTAAAAAGGAGAAAGCTTACAAGTAAGCTAATGGGGGGTAACAAGACATTCAGCAGAGCTGAAGGACCAGGCTATTACTATTAATATTCTACATATGATAGACAGCAGTGATTATTTTGAACGAGTGTCCTTCCTAGACCAACTTGTTTGTATCAAGGTTAGGGAAACTTTCTTAGAGGAAAAAAGGACCTGCTGCTAGAGTGTCTCCATGTTTATTAAAGGTGTATGATCTTTACAACAACCTCTAGAGAGCCCCCCTTGTAAAAGCCTTTATCTTATTAATGGAAATAAATGCTGGTAGCACCCCCTCCTCCTTGTGCAATAAGACGTGTCTATTCTTGGCTAAAGTCTCCTTCATTAACGTTATCTCAAATAGGCCCCCGTCTGATGGCGAGGGAAGGCACGGAAAGCGTTTAAGCTGCTTCATCCAATTTCATTATTCCGTATGAAGCGGGGTATCAATGGTAACTTTGCAATGTCAGCACAGCACACATTTGCAGTCTACCAACTAGTCAGGTCAGTCCTGTTTTTGGGCTTTAATTTTTAATGCTTCGACCATTTTCTGTTTTGTGTGTGTTTCAAACTTTCAGCATATGTAAAAAAAAGAAACATGTAACCTCTACCCTCACACCAACAGGACCAACCTTGCTAACCACATTCACCTAAGAAAAGGACTGTAAATGAAAATGACATGAAAGAACAACAGAAATAGAAAAGTGGACAAAAAGAAAAAGAGAAGACTGTCGACCATCAAAGGATCTGGCCTGTCTCCAGGCCCAATGACTCAGGGATGATGGCGCAGTTACAGCTAATTAGGATCATAAACTGGAGAAATGTTTGCCCCGTGATGTGTGCGGCACTCCTACGCCATTGGCAGTACTTCATACGCGATTTGAGCTTTTCTTGATACCACATAACAAGAAAAGCAACAATAAGCTGTTCTGGAATGTCATAGAAATTGAAAGTGACTAATAATGACATGCTGGCTGTGGAACTTTCAGATTCCGTTTTGTAAAATGTCCTGATCAGGTCCAAATTAGGGCTTCTTGTTGGTATTCGATGGTGGTCAAAGTATTAGGATGAAGGAGTTATAGGAAGATTTGAAGTATTATATGTTTTCCTGTTTGTTTTAAGCTTTCCCAATATGCCAGATAAAGAAGACTTGTTTTTTGCTACACTTTAGCATGTCTTATTTAGCAGTCAAACAAAAAAGCTTCTTTTATCATTGCCACATCAATGGAGAATTATGGAGCGCTTTATAAAGGGCCCAGTTTATACTTCACAGTGATTTGTAACCGCGTGGGCGGCATTGGTCGCAAGGCCATTGGTAGAGAATAGCCCTGATCACTGCGAAATGTGACACAAGCTGATGACATCATCCGCAATTGAAATCGTATGCCCGTAGTACAATCGCATGCATATTGCACCATTTAACCTATATTTATGTTGAGCAATAGGAAAACAAGATAGCTGATCAAAATATTTACTGCATATTCAATTTCTAATGCAACTTTACCTTCAGATATTTTCAATTAACATATGGAGCAGGTGGCAAATACTTTCAAATTTACACATACGTGTAAATAAACGAATTCCACCTTCACCCAGCAGTGGCCAGGACAGGCTTCGGCATCCCCTTGAACCCAAAAGAAATATAGCGGGCTAAGAAGATGGATGGATGGAATCTCGAAAATCACTGTATATCACTAAAAATAAAATACCAGACCACTCGAATGCTGGAGACAATTGCATCATCAAGCTTTAAAAGTAGAAGTGGTGATCAGAAGTTTATTGTATTTATCTTGGATAGTCACAAATCGAAACCGACCAACCATAATTTAAACTAGACTGCAAGATTGGGGTATGGACACAATCTGATTGAGGGGCTATGAAGTATAAATTGGGTATCAGGAATATAAAGAAATAGATCATTTTTTATCCCTGAAATTGAGCTATTTTTTTTATTATTTTTCCTTCTTAATTTTACTTTTTATAAACAAAATAATTTGAAAGAAAAACCCTGTGCAGGTCAAAAGAAGCTAACATGACATGCTATGTGGATAAACACTTATAGATGGATAAATGATCATTTCACTAAAGTCAACAAACTAACCCAAACCCTTTACCACTACAAAGTTTTATTCATGAAAACCATTCATAAACCATCCCATTTTTGTCTTTATTGTGGCTCTGACATTTTTAATCATTAGTGAATATAAAAAGGAGGGGTGTAATAATTAATCCACTTGATTGATCAATCTGTCTTGGGCAAGTTGCTAATCGAATCGACCTTCCAACTGAAAAAAATCAATTATATTGATACTGGAAAACACCATTTGGATTGAGTCAAAGTAGGTTTATTTTACTATAAGGTAAAAATGACCAAGTTCTGTTTTAATTATTTTTCTGTTTGAATCATTTTCATGAGGAATAACAGCAGGGGGCTGAACTAAATGAAATTAAATGTGAATGGATTTGCCATTAATTCTTGTTTGTTTGTACTTACATATAATTTATACTTGATTATCTTGTAAAACAAATACAAGGAATCTGGGAAACTTCACCTACACTGTTCAGTACCCATGCATTAATATCTGAGTCTCACTGGTTGAGGTTTTGGCTAAAGATGTCCTGGATTGATTTCAGGTCAATAAACTGAATTCAATCGGACTGCTTAAAAGGAACAAATACGATACGAGTATGAATCGTATCATCAACCACAAATTATGAAAATAATGAAATTGTTGTTCAAATGAATCGTGACACCCCTGGTGATGCAACTTTCCAGTTTTGCCATAAACTATTCTCAAAATGTCTAAAGCCAAAAGAGGGACCTTTGTTAGCAGAAAAGTGCTTCTGTTATGATACATTTGTTGTCCAACTTAAATAACTGTTATTTTTCAAGATGACCACAAAAACAGTGAGCCCTTTTTGTGATAGAAACTGTCTTCCTTCTTGCGCAGTTTAAGCCATATTGACGGTGATTAGCCTAAAATCTGACTTGTGTTGCAGATGTGAAGATGCTAGAATACCATTGGGATGCTCTAAATCAGCGGTCTCCAATCCCGGGACGCGAATCGGTACCGGTCCGTGGGTCATTTGGTACCGGGCCGCACAGAAAGAATAACTAACTTACATTACTTCCGTTATTTTTTGTTCGGAATCTGAAAGATGTTTTATTTTGAAAAATTGCCCGTTTCTCTGTCACATCCATCTATGTGACTCTTGACACAAGCCAAGGGGCTCTTCTCGGTCACATGATAGGTTACTACTAAAAGTAAACCCAGGAGCTAGCAAAATGAGTAAAAAATAAACATCTTTGGAAAGTTTCTTTGCAGAGGGGAAAACGCCCGGCCAGGAGACACAAGAGGAGCCTTCGACTTTCAAAAAAAAAAAAGAAAGCTACATTTGATAGACAGTACTTCTTTTTTGCACCATGAGTGTGGGAAGGGGAGAGGATGATCAGACCTGTGCGATGTACAATGTCATCCGTGTCAAAATAAAAGCTCAGAGGTTGTCGTGTCACTCTCTGTTTCTGCTTCATCATTGCGTTGCTACAATAATCATCCTCCATATCTTAAACGACGGTCCGCTTTTTGAAAGTTTTGTCTGACGTCATACCGGTCCGTGGCATCAAATAGGTTGAGGACCACTGCTCTATATTGTTGTGAAAAGAAGGTATTTGAATGATCTAGAAGCAGCAAAGTGCTTAAACAAAAAAAGCAGACGGAAACTTCAGGAACTTCAAATTTGAAATCATAAACAAAGCGTCTTGTTCCATAGCTCCACATTCTTAGATGACTCTGCTCAAACACGCCTTATAGCATGTCAGAACCGTGTTTCCAGCAGGATCAACCAGCTGTGCTCCTTCGTGTCCAGCACCGCGTCAGAAGCACTTGACAGTTGCCGCGAGGCGGCTTTGCTCTCTCTTTTACATCGCCGGCTCCCTCGTGTTGCGTTGTCTTGTGGACCGCAGACGCACAAACACTGACAGGAAGCGATAATGCTGCTGACTCGCTGCGCTACATCTCTGTTTATGAAGACTGACAGCTCCCCGCCAAACCTCAGTACTCTGCACGTTTTACACACACACACACAACACGCACGTTCGTGCAAACAAATTGCCATACGGAGGCATCATCTGATACACTCCGGAACATAATTTCCACTGCAGCACCACACACATTAGCACAGTGCCACACTCAGATGTCTCCCCTGAAGTAGTCATTGTTTTGAAAGCTGTTGAGGACAGATTGATGAAGTGTAACACATGACTAACTCAATTTAACTAAATGAAACCGTTTTGTTGTCATGGCAACGAGTTATTTGCAGAGTGAGTAATACCCTCGTCTTTTCAACTGTGGGAGTCATCAAACAAGAGGCTAATTAACTTAAGTATCACCTTCTGAATGTTTTAAATCTACATCAGTGCTTTGATGTTCCTGATGCAATTTCGGGGACAACGGGACACAACCTTTGTGTAACTGACACACTTTTGGCATGAGTTTAGTCTTTTCATCCAAGCTGGGCTCTACCAGGCTATCATGAGATAATTGCTAACTGGACTGATGCATTAAAGTTGGACGATCCCTCCTGCCTGGTCATTTTATCAGCGGTCCTCGGGAGACCACAGTTAGCGGTGAGGGCCTTGTCCCCCTCGCCTCAGCTGAGCGCTCAGAGGACGGCGTGTCCCGAACTACCAACCGCTCTGCTGCTCTGAGTCAGGAAGTGTCTATAAACTCGCACAGCCTTGTGTGCGCACACAGCGGCGCGGCGTGCCGCTTCCGCCGGCACCGACCTTCATTAACCTCATAAATGCCAGCGGTGTTCCTGTCGCGGCTCCTAATGCGGTTATCAGCACAAACACAAACAAACGTGACAGCAGCCTTTCAGGGCTGAAACTGAAGCTATAGATTGCTGAAAGGCCTCTTTATTTTTTTATTTTTTTTGCATGAACACTGTGACATTGGGGTGTCCTGATGGGTAGAACCAGCAATGAGCAAACTCCCCCATCCTGCAGGCACCCCCATCCCTACAGCGGCTGAGCCTGCTTTGGTAAATAAAGCCAATTTGTACAAAGTCTCTTCATTTGTTCCTGAACACTTTCTGGTGTATTGGTACAGTAGAGTTCGTCAGATTATCTTCCATTAAACTCCGTGTGTCTTTTTGTTAAGTCTTTTTTACAACGGCTAACCAGACTGTCTCACAAAAGCCAGCATACCAACACCAAAGATGACAACATTAAGAGTGAAAAAGTAGAAATCAATCTACACACAAATTCCAAAAGTACCCTTGTCAATTTTTGTTCACAATGTTTTAAATCTACATTTGTGCTTTGCTGTTCCCGATGTAATTTCTAAGACAATGCTGTGAAGGACTACTATGTGAAAAGTAAACACTAACAAGCTAACGGTTTAAGGCAACATGTAAAAAATACGTATACTCAGCTTCACAATCGCTTCTCTGAGATTTGGGGCCTAACTGAAACTATTTAAAGTATTTTGTTCTTATATTTTACTGCCATAAAGGTGTGGTAGGTGTTGATCCATGGCACAAGCTTTTCCTCTTTAGTTTGTTTTGAAGTTGTGCTTGAACAATGTAGCTGTTTCATTTACGTGCAGTTCATGTTTTTACACTCGCTAGCTACACACACTTTATGGAGGTGCATGCAGCTCAAAACAGAGGCGCCGGGGAGCGCTGCAAGATGCAAATGAGACCCTAGAAACGTCTGCAAACATGCGGAAATCCTGCATTTCCCAAAGACAAGCAAAGGCATCATTCATTTACCTTTTTTTTTGGGGGGGGGGGGGTAGTCCTCCTTTGCTGCACTTTTAACCTTGGAGTCATGTATGTTATTCATCTCCAACAGAAGTGAAATCTGCCTCAATATCAGCCTCATCATTAAATCTCCCTACAGTTCATTAGGGTTTTGGATTTTGTCACTATGTAACTAAACGGCTCCCTTTAGTTACTGGTCTGATCAAGGGTTGGGGGGGCTGCTAGAAGCTCTTTGCTGCCGCCTCGCCAAGAGCGAACAGTAACCGCCGCATGAATGATGTGGCACTCTGCTTTTTCACATTCCCGTAACCGCAAACCGGAGTCCATAGGGAGTCGCAAACTAAATTAAATTAAGGAGAATTTGTAAATAGATCTCGTGTTTTCGGTACTAACGGCACACTTTAACACACTGATGACAGCCATGAGCAACGTCCATCCAGATGTTTTCTGCACGGGCTGATATCCCTTTGGGAGAGGGGGTGCACAAAAACCACAAAGCTGTAATTAATTAAGAGCACAGTCCCTGAATCTGCTCTGAGATTTCCAGGAATTTTGGAGCAGAGGTTGGGTGCTGTCAAAAAAGAAGGAGCAGTCAACAGAACTCTGATCTGTAATCTGGGGTGATTTGTTTGCTACAAACAATTGCAAAAAAAAAAAAAAAGGAGTTTGGCCAAAAAAGATTTAATAAACACAGCGGATTCAACCTTTTGAGCTCACACATAGGTTTCACGGAGTCCATCTAGAAATAATCTGCAGCCTTTTCGAGGGATTAAGCCCCACATGCCAGGCAAAAATCCCTCCGTGACTTCATTTAGTTGTCCGGTTTTTATTTATTTTATTTTGCTCCAAGGTTTATAAAAATAATTGTGCCGCAATCTCAAGATGTTGATCCTTTGGCATTTAGGATGAAAACGATGAGAAAAAGGTTCAAACTTGGCCCGGCTTATGAGTAATCTGAGGTCAAGGAGTACAAAAAAAAATAATAATATAGTGGGTTTGTATATAAAAATATATCATGACTGGTGCAGTCAGTCCACCTCTTTCATCTCTGCAACCAGCCGTCATCTCCACCTCTCAGAGGCACCACTTCATTGCCAAGCGGCCCCTGAACTGGCCCCTAATGTCCCGTGTTATCAGAATGAATCAGCAGTGCTGATAGATTAACTGCAAAGAAGAAAAAAAAAGAAAAAGACAAACTGGCCTGCCGGCTAATGTGTGCGCGTCTGTGTGCCACTCATATGCAATGCTTAATGTTGTGGAACCAATTCTGTCGTTTCCATTATGTAAATACATTTGCCTCAGCACTATATTTTATGTATTGTCTCCCTTGTCTCAATTACTTGGGCTATTAAAAATCAAGAGGTTATGGAAATGAGTCGCGGTCGCCTGTTTGTGGTTTGATGACAACTGCAAAGTGTTTTTTTTTTTTTTTGCTTTTGGAGTCGGACACGTCGACGCGCTCCCAGCGTTCATCCATATTCCAGGATGTGATGGGGCCGACATGCTGACATCTTCAAGCATGAACAGCACACCAGTTGTCATAAAAACTGCAAACAAACAGAGCGGCTTTTCATTTATTTAGATTCCTTCTCCTTTTAGAGGAAGTGTAGGAATAAGAGTTTTTGTTTTTGGTCTGATCCTTTAGTTCTAGCCAACTTATTAACTAAAATAAATGAGGAAAGCATGTGCAAAGAATGAATTCTTTAATCTAATTTCTCAATCTTTTAAAAAAAACATGTCATCCTGGACTTTTTCTTCTTCTCCCTTTGGAGTAAAATGACAAACTGATACTGAGACAGATGGTTTATTCAAACAGTGTTTGTGAACTTTAAAAAGTGGAGGTTTTTACAGCGGATGCATCATCTACACTCTGCTGCTGCTGATAAAACAATGTGGGATGCAAGATATCATGGATTTGTTTTTTAATTATTTTAGCTTGGAATAAATGGAAAACAACTGTTTTCTATTAATTCAATCCAATTAAATTAATTATGAGAGATTTTCAGTATTTAATTAAAAGTAAACAGAGGAAAAAAAATAAGACGCTTATGTGAGATTATTTTCTTTGTTTTTTATATAGTATATTAATTTTTGATCTAAAGATTGACCAACAAATAGCCACCAAGAGTTTAGTCTTTTTTTTGTTTTTGTTTGGATGTAAGTTTTCTTATAAATGATGAAAACAAAAGTTGAAATATTCAAAAAATCTTATTTTGTGTTTAAGTGATATGGATCCGTCTTCTCCAGAGTATTAAATGCTGGCATTCATCTCAACAACAGCACTTTGGAGTTAAAAATAGAAAGAAAAAAAGGGGGGTTTGATGGTTAAAAAACGCATAACTTTTGCTTCATTTGTTCTAACTACACTTTTTTTGTTTATTTATTTTTTCCTCCAGGTTGTTTCCATTGACATTTTCGAGGGTAGACGCTTCCTTTTTGGCGGCTGCGCCAGCCGCCCCGCCGTGGATCCTCCGTGCGCACTGATGCGCGCCCAGCTTTGGAACCGCAGAAACGCAGCGCGCGGGCGCAAAGTGCCGTAAAGTTTTTGTTTTTACCTCTTCTCTTCGACCGCCTCCTCCGTCTCCGCTTCAGCTTCATCTTTGTCGTTTGTCCAGCCTGCGCACCTGCCGCGCGGCCGCCGTTCCCAAGTAGGGATGCCATCTGCGCAGCCTCCGGAGCGACGCACGGGAACAACTTGGAGCCGCCGGCGCGCCTCTCCTTGGCGGTACTTTGTCTCGCCTCCGCAGCCCCCGTCCAACGCAGCGCCGTCCGCTACGAGTAAACCCTTTTAATGGTCCCCTCCACGCCTGGGAGGTGTGTGTGTGTGTGTGAGGATGATGAGGAGGTCGCGTCTGCTCCTCCTGTATCACCTCTGGAAGTCCAGCTCCAGCGTCTGTGTGCGGAGCAGCCGCCGTCACTCCCGTGCCTCTCTGCCAGCTCTGCCGCACCTCTGCAGAAATTTAGGGGGGCATCAGCCACTTTGGACTCAATCATGCGGGACGCCTATCTATTTGCTGCTGAGATTTCTAATTAGGGTCCAATCGCGGCTGTTTGGGAGGTGTGACATCACCAGCGACACCCACCAGCTCACACCCCTCCTTCACCCTCAGCGCTCTGACTCGCTGGCTGTTCTTTTTCTTTTTTGCTGGCAGTTTGCTCCACCTGAAGGATGCTGGAGATGATTCCCGCCTTGTTAGAGGGGTCAGAGGTCAGCCGGGAAGGTTATCCAGGGAACATCAGCTAATGAGATGCTCAGCCTCTCCTTTTAAGGACCCAATCAGATGAAAATGTGTATGTTGTGTTTTCAACATGTTTTTTGGGGCATTTTTCTGATGAGGGAGAACGAATATGAAAACAATTTTTTAAAAACTGCATTTAGTATTACTTTATTCAAACCGTTGTGAATCAGGAGTAGACTAAACAATGCCTCACAAAGCTTGTAATTGTGTATGTAGAAACTATGCTGGAGGGGCCACAAGCTCCCATTCTGATGCATCCTTGTAGACAAACGGATCCATGTGAATCTTGGTTTTCCTCGTCCGAGCTGGCATTTCACTGAAAACTGTATAGCTCCTAACAACGGTAATGTTAGGTGGGGCTGTAAGCTAGCGGCTGAGGGTAAACAAATGAAGGCAGGCTCACTCTGTGGCAACTCACTTTCTGATGAACTACTGCCGCCCTGCAGAAACTATATCCGAGAAAATGACGCATTGTTTTGTATTTGATTAATCATAATTGCAAAACCACTGGGAACGCTTTTACAATAATAAAAAGATGATTAGACCACAGGACTTTAACTGATGGAAAGCCATGTCTGCCATTTTTTTCCCTAAAAGTTCGATTGGAATTTGACTTAAAAAATCAAACTTTAAAAATGTACATTTATCTTATGTTTTGTCCCTAAATCGCTTGTTTTGAGTTTAGTCTTTTAGTAACCTTCAGCAGCACCAGACAAAAAATAATAATAATATATTAAAAAAAAGGAAACCTTGCAGCAAAGTTGTGACATTTTGACATTTTGGGGCGAAAGCGCGGTGTTTGGCTTTCAGAAAGCATTTGTGTTCCTCCTGGCTGCAGGTTAACGCCACCCCCCACAACCCCCATCTCCCTTCTAGGCCTCTGTGGTAGAAGGTCAGGTGTGTTGGAAGGAGGCGCCGCCGGACGTGCTCCACAACTCCCCGCAGTGAATAAATGTGGATTCATATCAGCTTCTTCATTCTTGTGCGTCTCTGCACAACTGATGCATAAAAATAGAAAAACCTCAAAAATGGCTGCTCCTGTTGTTGTTAACCCCCCTCCCAGGTTCCTTAAAGACCCACCCTCATGAAAACAGCGTTTTTGATGTTTTTAACATCTGGCGTATTTCTAATGATGGAGATCATTAAAAAAAAAGCACAATTAAGATTAAAATGACATTTCTGAATATTTTTCTATTCAAATTGTTGTGAAGCAGACACAAAAATGCTGTTTCTATGAGGTAGAAAATACACTGGGTGGGTCACACGCTCCTGGCTCTGCTCCATTCTGATGCATCCACTTGCAGACAAATTGATTTATGCACGTCTTTGGTTTTCTCGTCCAAGCTAGCATCTGGCTCAAAACTTTATGGCTGAATAGCTCCAATAGTGCCATTTTTGTTACAAAGGTTGGTCGTGTAAGGGGCTGCAAACTAGCAGGAGAGCATGCGAACAGAGAGCTCACAGCAATGTGAAGGAGGCGGGATTGCCAACAGACCCACCCACAACTCAGAAGCGAATTTCTAATGAACTCTTGCCGCTCTGCAGAAACTATGTCTTAAAACACAAAACGTTTTTGTTTTTAATTTAGGCTAAAAAATGCCATAACCATAACTAAAAGACCACTGGGAGCACTTTTACAGTAGATCAACAGA
Source organism: Oryzias sinensis (assembly GCA_037389245.1). NCBI lineage: Eukaryota > Metazoa > Chordata > Actinopteri > Beloniformes > Adrianichthyidae > Oryzias > Oryzias sinensis. The sequence goes on from CM074504.1 coordinate 15,176,603, forward strand.
TGATTGGAGTGGGTCTATAAATCCAGTACAGTGCATGTTTATGTTGTAAATGTGACTTTGAGGCTCTGCTCTTAGGTAAACCCCCCTCCTCCAACCTCCAAGCCTGTGGGAATGGAGGCTGTGAGGGTGGGGTAACGGGGCCGTACACCAGGCTGCAGCCTGCCCTCAGGACGGCCACAAATATCCATGTAAATTGCAGTTTAAGAGAAATCAATAGAAGTGACAAGTTGCCAATGCCCCTATCTGGGCTGTAATGAAGGTGCGCTGGTGGGGGTGCGAGGTGGTTGCTGCAGCGTTCATAGATAACGGCGAAGCGAGCGGGTGGAGGTGCGGGTCAGAGGCAGGAGCGTGAGCAGCAAGGTCAGTGGTTAGTGGATGGTTGTCAAATGCTTGCTTTATTCTTTACGGGTCATTTGCTGTCACCTTAACCTAACGACCAAGGGGCGACACTATACCTCCATCTATCCATGCAACGCCCTTTAAAACACATGCTACATCATATCCTATTAGAGGAGAAAGGCTGTTTCATGTTTATGCCCCACTGGAACCAAAAATGTTGGTTCAATAAGGACAAAAAGCCTTTGATTTAATAGATAATTTGTTTATTTCAAAATTCTGACCCGGACTGGGTTCCAGGTACTTTTTTAAGGATAAACTTTATACATTTTTCTAAATTATGGAGTAAAGACTGCTTTCACGGTGGTATAACCAGGACAACACGGTTCAGTTAGGCAGTAAAGACTAAAAATGTACACTTTCAATTGGCTGCATCTGCTTTTGCAGTGCTCTTACAGAAAAACCAAAATGTCTGTAAATGCACTCTATAAATGACATTGCAGGCATTATGTAAAGGTTTTATGTCAAAATGAAGCCCACTTATCCATTTTACCAAGGAAACACAAACAAGTTTCTTTATATTTAAATAAAAATATAATTATCCCAAAACAGCTAAATAAAGCGAATTAAATTCAATGTAACTAGGTCATTTTAAAAGCTAAAGTGCTTTGGTTCAAGAGGTTTTTTTTCCAAAAGGCTTGTTGTAATTTTATCTTTGCAGATGCTCTGCGTAGAAATATTTTCTAGCCATTCAGATCAGTTTGAAAGAAGTTTGAATGCATTTTATGTAAGTAGAATGGATTGAATCTTTTGCTATCCACTGATAATTTGGTAAACCCAACATTTTAAGACTGATAATACCTTACAGAAGATAATCTACCAATTAATATTAGTATTTATTCAACATTTTATGGTTTTGTGGTTTTAAAACAATGTCTGGTAAATTTTACACTTGGCTTACTGCAAGTCACACATGTTAGAAAGTGTTAGACAATCTAACAAATTTAACAATATTGTTACATGATTTTTTAGATAAACTCTTAATTGTGTTTTAGAATATGCATCTGCATTATTCATTTATTTAAAGGAAAGAGAAAATAAAGTCATGTGTGTGGCTTGTATCAATATACTCTATACCTAACATGTTTTCTTTTTCATTTTGACCTCAGACATGTGCAGAGTCGGCAGAGCCACCTGAAGATGATGATGTCATCACAAAAAGAAGCACAAGAACTTCACTTTGCTGCCTATTTGGTTCCCTCTGAAATTTGAAAGTCTAGCCAGAGACAATGGAGAAGACTGCACCTAACTGTGGACTTTGAATTTAAAGCTAACCAATGAATGAAGGTCAGTAACCCCAAAAGGTGTTAAGCTGGTTTAGAAAATAGATGAATGGCATTGGATGAAAGATCTACACCTTCCAATACATTTGAACACACAAAAGAACATCAACTCAAAGATCATCAACACATTAGCTGAAGCTCTTGGGTTCAAGAGTTAAACAACGGGTTGTTATCTAATCATCAACTCCAGGGCAGCCAAACCTGGAGAGTTCCAACAATCACACCATTTTGGATGTGTGTGGGAACAATTTTGTGTCCTGTGACAGACTGACGACCTCTCCGGGATGTAACCCCCCCCCCCCCCTTTTCCCAATAGTAGCAGGACAGGCTCCGGCAACTCTGTGCCTCCGAAAGGGATAAAGAGGGTTAAGATGGATGGACAGAAGACTGGATTAATGTACAATATACTAAAACCTAAAAATAACTTGTTATTGTTCAGCTCAGTTTGAATTAATAGATATTTTCCAAACAGGGTTTAGCCAAACAGCATTGGTGTGAATGAGCCCTAAAATTCTGCTGGGGGCTTGTCCGTGATATGGGTGAAGTCAGATTGGCTGTTGATCTTAAATAGTCAGAATGCAGCATGGTTCCAATAAAAACAATCCTATTGATAATAAATTATATTTATATTTGTATTATAAAAAGAAAAAAAGACTAATTTGACAGTGCAACCTAAACAGGCGGGATCAAAACTTATACAAAACCCATTTAAACTTTAAAATGTAGAATATAAAAACTCAAATCCCCAAATACTTAATTTGAATAAAGAAAAACTGGAGCTTGAAATTCACTAAAGGTCCATTCGTAGAACTATGAGATCAAACTGGGAAGCCTGAATGTGGCCGCTGCGACGTGCTCCCAGTTCCATGTGGAACGTTCCGGCACTCCTCTGTTTACTCAGCAGGCTGAATTATCCAAACACTTAGCATTAGTTTGATGTCATATCTATGGATTAAAGAGACAGATTTAAATTATGATTACGGCAAACACGTGGCAGCAGCCCCTCTTTTTTCCGTCATCAAATCAGACACCTGCAATCTAAGATAAGGAGGCCAATCAGTAAACTCCCCAGACACATTTATTTCCTGCTCTTTTGATTTTCTTCAAAAAAATATATATTTAAAAAGAACATGGCATGTGTATTTAGTTTTTTCTTTTTCCATCCTTTCTTTTCATTATAAAACTGAAAATGTGGCCTAAGCTCAGGTAGCACGGTTTCCATGGTAATACACGTGTTGCTCTAATCAAGATGCTGTAATTAACATTTATTTTTGCCGAAGACTTCTGATGGAGCATTAAGTGTCAAGATCCAACTCGATGGCTGCGTTTTTTTTGCTTTTAGTTTGGAGGAACAAAATCTGCCGTTCTACGCTTTTAATGGAAAGTACGACTTGGTGCGTTAGCATTTTTGCCCTTTAATGTCAAAGAATGTTTGGAAATGTTCTAACTGCTTTTTGATGGAGCTTAAAAAATGAAAGTGCCCTAACACATTGTTCTAATTTAAACAAATCATGAAATAAAACAGTTTCTAGTTTATGGAAATAATGGCAATATAGCGAGAGGAGCTGCTTATCAACTCTCCCAGCCAGGTTAAAGTAGAGGAGCAGAATCCCTCGGAGGGCTTCGTCATCACTCCCCGCATGAACACTGATTCTAAGCTTTTTTAGTTTTTTTTTTTTTTAGGTGTGTGTGTGTGTTTGGGGCAGGGGGATTATGTGGCTGTGGCCTTATCAGGTGGGTGCTCACGCTCCTCACAAGGCAGGTGACTGGGAAACGTACAAGCGCCTTCATCTCTCCTCCGCAGCCGGTTCGCCCCTCAGAATTTAATCCGCGGCAGGCAGCGGCTCTCTCCTGCAATAACTCTTGGAGCAGCGATAGAATGTGTGCTGCGTGCAACCGTTCCGCATTTTACGCTAACATTCCACATAAATTTGCCAAACCCTTAAAACAATTGAAATCAATAAGAATATTTGGGCTGCGAAGATGTTTTTGCTATAAACTAAACCCTTAAAATCCAGATTGTTTTACAAAAAAGATTCTTTCCGCTGATAACGTGTTAGTTTTCCCATTCTGTCGAAGGACATTCAAAGTCCCACTTCCACCTTTAATCTATTTTAAAAGTGTTCCCAGTGGTCTTGTAAGTATGATTATGCCATTTATAGCATGTCGTTTTCTATAACATAGTTTCTGCAGAACAGCAGGAATTCATTACAAATTCACCTCCAAGTTGTGGGTGGGGCTATTGGCATGGAGCAATCGCACCCCCCCTCCAGCAGTGGGAAGGGGGGCTAACAGCTAGCCATTTGCCTCTGATTCACAAGTTGAATAAAGAAATATGCCTTTTTGGGAAAAACCCACTCCAGCTGCCACTGACGTCCATCAGCTTAGGCTACAGACAGGAGAAGACGAGGGTTGTGCTTGAGCTGAGAGACTCAACCGACCCTGTTGTAAGAAACACCACCCAGACCCAAATAGAGGGCAGAAGAGGCTGTTGACCAGGCCATCAGCAAGCTTAAGCACAACAAAGTTGTGGGAAAGACGCAGTCAGGCAGAGCTGGATTAGGCGGGGAAACAGCCCCCAAGTTCTGGTCCAAAGCCACAAGAAGTGAGAGGAAAGAACTGGTGATTGAAGAGGTGACCAGGAGCCAGGAAAACCAGTAGAAGATCAAAGCACTCAGCCAGCCACAACAAGGGTGTTGGACAACATGTGAAGGCGTGGTCAATAGGACCATAGGGTGGTCTGACATATGGAAGATGCCTCAAGCAAGGCTGAGGTTCCTCATCGGGGCCACCTATGACATCCTACCCAGCCCCAGCAATCTGAGCCTATGGTTTGGCTCAGAGGAAAACTGCCATCTCTGCAAGACACCAAACCCTACGTTACAACACATCCTGTCTGGTTGCAAAGCAGCTCTGGCCCAGGGTAGGTACAGATGGCGGCATGACCAGGTCTTGAGGAAACTGGCAGAGGTCCTGGAAGAGATGATGGGAAATCCGTTGTGGCTTACTTCTGTGCTAACAATCCGACAACTCAGATGCAAATTTCTAATGAACTCCTGCCGCACTTCAGAAACTGTCCTAAAAAACAACAGCGTTTTTTTTCTTCTTTTTTGCCTAAAAACTGCATAATCAGATAAAAAGACCACTGGGAAGGATTTTTACAACAGATCAAAAAAGGATTGAATTGGGACTTTAAGAGGGCATGATTGCATATCCACAGTTGAGTCATATACCAAAAATTCTAAAAGCGTTACCCGAGTCCTTTCCCGCTTAACACAGCCTTCCAAGGGATTGGGGGTGTGTGTGACAGCTAATGGGACTTTTATCATTTCTTTTTTAAACAACTGACTTGCCTAACTGTGGATAGAATTCAAGATAAAAAACAGTTATATTAGCAGAACAGTGAGTCCTTGACACTGATTCCCAGGTGTTATCAGGACAGTACTGGTTCACCATACATGTCCATTGACCACACCATAGAGATCCTGAGAAAGTGGGTGCATTCTGTACAGCAGCTAGTTAGAATCATTCTTTTACAAGTGCACAAAAAACAAACTTTTCACACTGAGCATGTGCAAAGCTGATCATATTCTGATTTTACAAGGTCTAATCATCAAAAAACCAGAAAGGTGACTTTAGTGTTGGCAGGAACCTGAAGGATCAAGAACACTTCAACACTTCAATTAGTCTATATTTCCTTTAGAGTAAAAATCAAAGATTGTAATGTAAATATAATGATTTCTTAGCTGCACAAAGTGGTTTTAAACCTTGTTTCCATTTGATGTTAATGGGAAAACTGACAAACCAACTGAAATGTAAAAAGACAGCTGCGACAGGAACCTGATTCTACAGCTTTAAAAACTGCTTACAAGGCCTTCCCAGCGGCGGCAAGGACGCCAACAAATTGAAAGTGCGCTCCGGAGTGCTCGTACAGCGAAGGTGAGGGATGTCAGGTGTTGCGGCGAGGTGTGCCCCGATTCAGCGTCCACATTACTCGAAGGCAGCAAACTCTGAGCCCACATCTTTGCTCAAGGTTGTCCAACTTTGAAAGTGGTGCTGATGAACGGCCACCAAAAAGTCTTTTTTCCCCCCACAGAACTTCTTTTCTCTCTTTCAACCTCAGCCCACCCCTCTTAAGTGACACCCATTAATCACATTGGGTCTTTGGGAGTATTGTCTGCGGAGCGTCAATTCTCAGCTGACCCCAGCATTTGGAGAGCGAAGATAAAGACGTTGCTCTGACAGCTATGAAAGAGCCCCTCCAATTTTTTCTTCTGTAGGTCAGCGCTCTGCCAAATATGAATATTATTATACATAAAAGAGGAGGAAAAACAATTGAGTTCAAACTTTAGAGGGTTTAATGACAAAAAGGTTCCAGGGTGCCTCTCTGAATTTCAAATAAGGTAAGCAAATATACCGAGATTTATTTTTGATATGCACAACTGTCAATGTCACAAAAAAATAAAAATGGTGAAAGTATAACATCATACTCTTATTTTTACTTCAGTTATTTCTTAGTCTGTCATCTTAAACCAAATATCTCCAAGTTTAAATAAAACAGTAGTGTTATAAACTGCATTTAATATTGGATTCCTTCATTTCAGAGAGCATTGAATATTATGGCACTCTTTGTGAGTCTACATTCCAATCAAAATTTCCCCCTGAATAGAAACTAACATCATTGCCCTTAATGTCACGTAACATTATCAGCTCGGTGGTTTAGTACAATGAAGCCATTGTGTTCAGTGGTGAGGAGAGCTTATCAGTGAAAGACAGGAAAGGAGAAAGGGAAGGAGAATATGAATAGAATATAATGTGAGCGTTGGTTTCCAACTTCTTAACAGTGCTGATTTCATGCACCTCATTCAAACAAACTTGAATGAAAAACATCTATTTTAGCTGCTGTCAAAACATGTTAGGACAGGAAGGAGACATACCATATGTTTTTAGTAAAATAAAGATTTTTGGTACCCAATAACCTACTGTATTTTTTGGACCATATTATTTTTTTTCCTCCAAAAATTATATATCATTTTTTTACCCCATAAAATGATATTGTACCATATAATCCGGTGCTTCTTATGTGTGAGTTTTGGTTGCGTTAACTAACCCGAAACTGTTTTTCTATGAAAAATCTGTCAAGTTTTCTCGAATGCCTTTGGTAAATTTGACGTTTTGTTGGAGCATTATGGGTAACATAGTGAGGAGTATGGTGGAGTAATACAAACTATTCTTCAACATCCAAAGCTGAAAAAGTTTGTGGTGGTTTTATTTATTTTTTTATGAGTAACAACTGAACAGTGTTGCAAATTGTGGTCAATAAAGTTTGACTCATCTGTTGTGTTGCTTTCTCTGAAAAAATATATTTATTGAAGATACTAGAGGAAAACAGGAATTCATTAAAATACATGCTAGCTTGTAAAAATTCCCAGACACTCTTCTAACCAATTACCTGCTTCTTGGTCCCTCTGTATGTACAACATTCTCTGATAGTTCTATTTCGCATAATGGCCCCATAATCCAGTAAACTATTTTCATGCAACCTAGATGGATCTGCAAATGAGTCTTTTATTTTTTGGACAAATTCATGTTATTTACCAAATTTTCGCATTATAGGGTGCATAGGTTATAAGGTGCACAGAACTATAAGCGGTATTAAGCGAGACAAACAAGGCTGATAAATCCATCCGTCAGCCAGACTTAATAACTAGGTTAACAGTAATTCTGGAATATGCTGCATGTTAGTGTTTTCACCACACCTGTATCTCCCAACATTGTTTGCAACATGTAAAAACACAGTCCACAGTCATTGCAATACTTTACCCTCCTTAGCGCATTTACAGACTGAGGTTTTTTCCAGTTGACATCTATCTGCAACAGAATTCAGTTGACCAAATCAACTCTTTTGAACAGCTTTGGAGCTCTACAAGTGTCATTTTTTCTTAAACTTCCATCAGTCTCCCTTAGAGGCGGAGACAAACAGAGCGGCCATGGCTCAGAGGTAGAGCGGTCGACCTCTGATTGGAGGATCATTACTTCGGTTCCTGCCCTGCTCGTGTTGAATGTCCTTGGGAAAGACACTGAACCTCACATTGGTCCTGGTGGCTATAGGTGTTTGGCAGCGGGGCCACTATCAGTGTGTAAATGTGTGTGGACATGGGTGAATGGACGATAGAGCACGTTCCGCCTTAACGCATTGTATAAAACCACTGTGTTTCCCACTGAAGAAAACAAAATATAATTTTTTTTAATTGTTTATTTATTTATAATATAAAACCTTTTTTGACATTCAGCTCTTTGCTGCTTTAGATAAAAAATGCTTTTTTAAGGTATAAACTAGCCCATTATATAATCCAAAGCTGCATTTTCAACTAAAATAAAATATTTTCCTTAGATATTTGATGCTCCGGTTTGGTTTGTTTGTGTCTTTATAATAGACTTCCATGTGAGAATAGCTGGATTTAGAAAACAAAAAAATAAAATAAAATAAACAGAAACAAGAACTTTCACACAACTCAGTAGGTTATTTATTTCTATCATATATTAGAACTGACAAAGACATTTATAGATATGATGTTTCCGGTTACACATTTAAAAAACACTGCTATTGCCTGTGTTGCTATAAAAACACAAGCAATCATTACAACTGCATGTCGTCATTTGCATAACTGGCTCTAAACTGTCTCAGTCTGCCTGAATTGTTGTGCTGTTTTTGTTATTATTCTATTTAATAGAATTTAATGAAGCTATTTGTCCAGTCTGATGCATAAGAAGCAGGAATGAATGAGAAGGGATCTTCATTGAACTCTATTATTTTCACTAAATTCTTTTTAACACAAAACATATTCAGCTTCCTGTAGACGACAGAATAATCTAATTTATGTTGAAGTTGGGGTTTAAGAAAAGCTTTGCAGATTACTGCTGGGTTTTTTCTTAACAGCTCCAGATATAAAAGTAGTTATTTTTTTTAAATATTGTGGAGCAAAATATAGCAAAAAATAAGGATTTGACTTATGGAATTCCTCAAGAGCTTAGTTCTTGACAAACCTGTTTCTTCTTTAAGAAGTTTTTTCTATCTTACATATTTCACCTGTTTGCCTGTATAAACGACACCAGATATACAGGCAGTGAAGGCTGTGGTTGGTGATGCACTGACTCTTTTGGAGCCAGATTTAAATATAAGTGAGGCATCCATAAGGCTGATTCTAGAATTGGAGAACATTTTACGTCCCACCCATCATATTTCAAATAATTCTCAAACAAAATGTGTGGTTTCTGACTATATTTGCATGTATTGAGACCAAATCTACAGAAACTAAGAGAAAAATAATACTTAAAAATAGTGTGGAGTAACCCCTAAAATGCAAACTTTCCCTTGTTCCACCCCCCCAAAGTTCTATATATATCTAAAATAAAAGTTCAATTTAAACTTTGAATTATTTCTTTTTGGTATATATAGTTTTATTGAAGCCCCTAACGCTGGGAATGTTTATTTAAATATACAAAACATTTCAAACAATTATTATCCATGGAACATCCTACTAGTCTCCCACAACATGCACCCAACCCTGTTACCATAACCTTTGCTTTTAGCAAATATTATTGACGAATATGGAGATGAAAAGCCGAAAAGTGAAGGTTTAGGTTTTATGAATTTGAAGCCCCGAATAACACACGTCATCCACGCCTTTAGCTTAATAGTCCTCCTTGGACTAGATTACAAAAGGTTTATTCAAATATACCCCTGGTATGTCAGAAGATGTTGTAACAGTAAAATATGTCTAACACAAGAGGCCTTCAGCTCTCATCTGTTTGCTCAGCTGTTGGACAGGACAAGTTCTCCTTACCTTCTTCTTGTTTTAGAAGTCTGTCAGTCTCAATAAAGATGTGTTGGTTCAGCATTTACTTTTTTTTTTTTTTTAAATTCCTACTTGGAATAATTTTGAACGGGATTACAACCGCCATTATTGCAGTGAGTCAAAGCAAAACATTTTGAATAAACTTTATACGTAACAAATGAGGAACAAACGCGAGCTCATGGGCGCCCTCTCTGTTCAGGCAGTGCTACCGCGGGCCACACCTTCCGTCTTCTCAGTGTGGTTTTGTCACATTTTGACAGAAAATAATTGATAGAAAAAAAGAAATACACTAACAATTAAATATTAATATATTAAATATATTGTGCTGTCTCTCCTTCCAGCCTGTGCTGTAACTGAACATGAAATACACAAAATACAGCACTTTTAGAAGTTGCTGTATTTTGTGAATACATGATAAATGGTTTGATCAGTATCAGACATATATTGTGTCTACAGCAGAAATAAACCACACATTTATTTTATTATTAGTATATATTTCATGCCATTTTTATGACCCTGACTGCACATTCCTGGTACACCCCCTTAAACAGTTGAACGTACCCACCGTGCATTCAACTCACCATTGTGTTCACACTGGACAAGCAGGGAGGCGCTTCTTCTTTTTCCTTTGCTACTGTTTTTTTTAGCACATGTCCCCCACCTACAGTTGGAAGAGGCTTGGTGAAAAATGTTGATATCTTGTGAATCTTGCTCCAGGCTTTATCTGTTACAGCTCTATTCTGACATATAAAAGACTTGGTACCATATAAATCTGGCGGCCACAAACCGCAATTATTCATTTCTCCTCCATGATCAATTTTCATACGGCTAGCACTGCTGTGAATTAAAAGGTGAGCCACCCATATGTCACTACTAAACTCCTAGTCCCTGATTGGTCAAAGTTTGCAAACGACACTCAATGGCTTAAAGATTCAAGATTGTGGTAAAAACATGCCTAGAAATGTGAATGTAGGAGTTCTGAACATAGAATCTTGAAACACACATTTTTTCATAGAGTTTTCGTTGAAAGTGGCTGCTTGAATGCACGTTGCTGAAGGCGGTGTGAATGTAGCTTCAGACTGTAACCTCTCCACCAAGACCTAAGAGTTGTTGAAGGACACCACGGACCAGACTGTAGACATGAACAAAGCTGGTGTGTATCAATCTATAATAGGCAAGCAGGTTAGTGAGATCAACTGTTAGAGCAATTTTTAGAAAATGGAAGAAATACAAGATAAAGAAGATATAACTGAATAAAAAACAAAAAGCAAAATAGTGGTAGTCTTGTCCTCCTTATTAAGAACTAAAATGGTGTGTTGAAATGATAAAAACAGAAAAAAATAAAATAAAACTGACCTACTGTTCACTCATTCATCCCTGGAGTTATGTTCTAAAAATAACCAGCAAGAGGTGAAATCTGAAAAGTTGTCAAATTAACTTTTACTATGATAATTCTAATTTTAAGGCTGCTAAACCCTGCACTACACATTTTATGCACTTTTCTCCGACAAACATGAACATTTTCACAATTTTATAATAATAATAAATAATAATAAACTTTATTTATTTAGCACTTTTCGAAACTGAGATTACAAAGTTCTGTACAATTAATATGAGACAAAATCCAAATTACTGTATGTGGAAATAAAACCCAGCACACACACGAAACAGTGTTAGCGGTTAAAATCAATACAATTTTGTCTTTTTTTAAACTCTCAAAGTTCAAACCTTCACGGAAAATAAGCCCATTATTATTGTGCAAACCAAGGATCTGATCACAATCTAAGAATGATTTGAATTTGATTGATTGACAAGGTCACAAGCCAAAATAAAAGCAAAATTGCACGGGAAAGGAAATTGCCATTAAAGACTTTAAATGTTTTCCAGATTTCTATTTATAATTTCTATATTAATTTATTATTTAATACATATCTTTAATATATTTTTGTGCGTTTATTGATGTTTTTGTTTATTTTTTTATGTTATAATTCAAACCCGCTTTCTTGCTTTTCTTTTACTTTTTCCCTTTAGGTCTGTCTGTACGTCCACAGTTGTGTATTACTGCAGTCGTGCTGCACATTGTGAGCCTTAGCTGAATGTTTGGGAAGAATTGACCTCAGTTGCGATACACATTTATCTGTAAGTAAAGAATTGATCTTGGGGTTGAGAAGTTCAAAAACATGGATTTATGTTTTGACATTAAATTCCTTTTGACTTTTTGTTTTCCCCACCGTTGTACTTGCTGTGTTCAGCTGAGCTTTTTTTCATGCCGGCCCCTCTGATAGTTTGTGTTTTCATGCAGGTGGAGATTTATATCTGCACAGACAGATGGAGAAGACAGTTGTGAAGCTCCTGAAGGTAAAGATGCTTGCTGTGCCAGCTCTGATCAGCCTGAATTCTGCAGCCAGAGGGGAAGCGATGTTGGTTTTCGCTTTACGAGTTGGAGCTACGGTGACAGGAACTTCACCGACCTCGCCCTGAGCAAATTTTCCAGAACAAAACCTTTTGAAACTCCATCTGAAGATTTTTTTTTTCTGCATTTGTTGTGGAAATAGTATGTTTTATCTGAAAAAAAGGGAGAGAGAAAAAAAAAAGATTATAGTTCTGTATTAGATTATAGTTCTATAGTTCTGAATAAAAATTCCATTTTAACTGATATTGTGGATGGGCAAGACTCTTAAAGTCTTTTCACATATTATTAATAACAAATAAAAATATCTCCTTGTATTTTCTCTCAAAGCTTCCACAGAGATATTAGCAAACAGAATTTTCCAGAAGATAATCATGTTCCTGAACATCTTCTCGTGGAACAGCATCTTATCTCAGCTATGATTAGAAACTTCAGAAGGTTAAGAAGTTCAACCACTAAAAAAAGAAGCCCATTGTACTTTAGTCTCTCTTTTTTTTCTGGTAAGACATGCATTAGCAGCTTGTGCATGTTCTCGGTGTACACTGCAGCCCAGTTTACCTTCACATGCACATCCCAATCAAAACTTGATGCAAAACCAATAGATACGGTGGAGTAAAAGAAACAAAAATCTTTGCAGAGAAGACAAATGTTTACCTATTAGTTTTATTTTGAAATGTTCCACTAGGAAATAAAACATTCTGGTTTCCTACAGTCAGAGTTTAAGCTAAGGAGGGGAAAGTACTTAAAGATTAAAGTTTGGTTTCATCTTGCTGGATAGCTCCAAGTGTGAGTTTGTTGCCACGGTAACGGTGAACCTTACCTGGTGCAGCCTTACCTAGACTCTCTGACTCCTCCCACCACAGGATCCATTTCTGTTCTATGTTAGCTAAATTAGGGTGATGATTGGAGGATTAGAAGGTGTACCCTGCCTTAACCCAATAGAAGCTGGTAGGCAGTCATCCATCCTGGCCTATGTGACTCTCACAGACACAACACAATCCAGTTTCCCGTGCTTGCTGCAGCCTCCTGCTCTGACTCTGCGCCTGTTGCTCTTTCCACAAATCAGCTCGTCTATGAGGAGTTCAAAGGGGCTGTGAATTCCAAATAAAATCATTATTGAGAAAAATGCCACTTTGGAGGCAAGGAGGAAATAGGCAAGGGCTTTAGCCCCTTTAAACCCCCCGCCCCCTCACTGTACAGGCCCAATGTTGCCCTCACACGTGATCATCCATGGCTTGAATTAGCCTTTTAAAACCAAAAGGGGTGAAAGGGAGAAAAAAAATGCTACTTTTTGCAGAGTAGAAATCCCAGCAGTTGGGGCGTCGGGTCATGGTTGTGATGTTTGCAGGTGCTCAAGCGAGAGCACAAAGCTGCCGCTTTAATTAATTTCCCCCCGTCTTTGTTCCCGCAGAGTGGCAGCATATGCCGCACTCTGTTTTGGCAAATCCTCCATAATCCAGAACAGCGTGGGATTTATGATCGCAGCAGATGAAGTTTTGATGATGATGAGGTCGCTGATGGCCGTCAGCGGCGGAGAGTCTTGACTCTGCGGCGCTGCGATGTGAGAGTGAGGGGAGGGGGGGGTGACACCCGGATCCTCTGCCAGCGCTGGCCATTTCATTACACCAACAGATGGCGGCTGGGATTTTATCACTAAAACATCCTTCTGTTGAGTTTTTTCATGGAAAAAACAAACAAAAATATGACTTAACACATTTCCTCCTTTGCTTTTTGAAAGGATAAAAGTATTTTAAGAGAAAGGAGTGACTGAATATTATAGTACTCCAGATTAAAGTGGATTATGAAGACTTTCACCGCATTTGCTTAGTGATTGAAGGTCAGAAAAAGATTTAAATCCTCCATCATCAACTGTTTTTATTTGATGACTTTGAATGTGGGATCGCAGCTCTTTTTCTAACAGTTGCAGCACCAACCAGCACTGATTACAAGCCCCCATTGACACAGGGCTGCACTTTTGTCCTCCCAGGATGCCTCCACATGAATAGGGAGCAATCAGTCTTTGATCCAATCGGAGGTGGATGCCTCTGTGACTGACAGAGGCCTCTGATGAGGCCAAGACTTAAAGGACTCCCAGGAGACCAGACACCGAACGGCGACCATTCGCTAAACTGAAGTCTTCATGTCTGACCACCGTGGGTAGCTTAATATCCGCATAAAAACATTGATCCCTTCAGGTTAAAACATTAGTATCTTTTGGTTACCTTTATAGATTTTTTTGTAATTGCCAGATGTCTTTTTTTTTTGGTATTATTGCTGTTCTCGATTCATCTTGACACACTCCAATGAAAATGGTCTTTTTGGTGTTTTAAACTTGTTCTTGTGGCATGTTTCTAAAAATGGATGACCTTTTTTTTTAAAAAAAGAAAAGAAAATTAAGGTCAAAAGGTAATTGAGTATGTCTTTATTTAAATATTTGTGAGCAGGAGCAGACAAAAAAAGCAGTTTGAAAAATATCTTATATGTGACATTACCATGGGCGGGCCGAGCTCTCAGCAACGGAAAGCGGAGGTTACTGCTGCTCTGCAGAAACTATGTCCTAGAAAACAACAGAGGTTTTAAAACTTTGACTTAAACCGCCATAATCATAATTAAAAGAGAGCTGGGAAAACTTGGACACTAGATCAAAGTGTGACTTTAAGTTTGCAGGAAATAATATATTGTACAATAAACCGAAGCATTCTTGACATCTAAGTTTTTTTCTCAATATCCCTCATGATTTTTGCAAACAAGGAGATAGTTGCTTGTCATTTTTGCTATACTCTGTTTTCATTGTATTTTTATTTTATTTGTTTTTGTAGACATTATTTGAAAATGCTAGATCCACTTAAAAATTAAAACCTTGAGACCTAAAAAGCACACATTTTTTTTATCAAAGATTTTTAGGAATTTATTAAAATTAGCTTGTTTCACTTAGTTTTTAATTTTTTTTATTTTTTGCTCATCCAGTAGGAGCTTTCACTATGATCATTCACAACCCCCTGTTTCTGCAGGTGGTTAATTTGTTTTTATTCAAACCTTTATATTTGCACCACTGTAAGTTTATTATTATTTTTTTTTAAAGACCCACTCCAATCATCTTTTTGTCTATTGCAAAAGTGTTCCCAGTGGTCTTATGGACATGCTATTTTAACCCCAATCCAAAAACCCGTGTTGTTTTTCTAGGACATAGTTTCTGCAGAGCAGCAGTAGTTCTTAGAAGTTGTGGGCGGGACCGTTGAGGCGGAGCACAACAAAGGCATTTCTTTTTCTCTTAGATACATTTTTGTATCCTATTGTCCTATATGTTTAGATCCAACAATGAAATGTTTAACTTTTGGCTCTGAACTCACAGACGCCAATCACTTTATTTATTCATAATGTCGTTGGACATCCTTCTGTATATTCATACAAAGCGAAGTGGAGGTTTGGCTGTTTTTGTAAATACATTTTTCATAATGTTTTCACCCTGTCGTTGCTTTACAATTGGGTTTATACATTTTCATTTCATATTTACACATTTGATCCTTGAACACAGTCTGTCAATTTTTGCCTTAAACAATGACAACATTTTTCACCCGGAATTGAGTTCTTTGTGCAGTTTTAAGGTTATTGTGGAAATAATGAAAGACGTCTGTAAAAAAAAAAAAAAAAGTAGGGGTTGTTCTTAGATGGCATATCAAATTATTACCACAAAAAATCCTGATAAATGATTGGAACAAATTGGAAAGTAGTTAAAAACAGTGTTCAAAAATTCCCCAGACTACTAAGGGTTAAGTCCTCCTGGAGCTTTTTCCATGAAGTGTGAGGATAAGAGTGAACAGTAGATGGTGGTAGTAAACGTTCTTCCACACAGCTGGAGCAGCTGTTTCCCACTTCCTGACAGAACATACCTGTTATGCACCGACGCGACTATGTCTGCGTTAAAAGGAGGTTTTGAGGACTCGCCCTCAGTCCCGCTCCTCTCTGTGTTTCCCCGCAGATCAGAAAAAAAATTAAAAAAAGAGTCACTGCTTTCTCGTGACTCTGGCAGGGAATTCAGGCGCCGTGTTTTGAAAAAAAGGCAGGAAGTGAGAAACAGGGCTGATAAATCCCCCCCAAGCTAAGCTCATCACCTCGTCCTCCTCTGAGGCTCTTGTCTTTCATCAGACCATGTTTGAAGTCTCAAGCTTCTCCGCCCCGCACTAAACCACACACTGAGCTGAGCAGCGGCTGAGATTAGATTCCTGTCGAAGCGGACCAGCGGGCCTATGAGAGGTGGAGTAAAAAAGGAAGAGTTTTAGCTTCATTGGGCAGGCAAGGCGTGGACGCACATGGGTGGAGTTTGCTCTTTCGGAAAATAAAGCGTTCGGAGAGTGTGATGGCTCTGAGGGGAGGAAACTAAAACCTGTCAATGCAAACCAAAGCTGGCAGATCAATAAGAGTGTGAAGCAAAGCCTGTCAGAGACTTTACCGTGGAAGCGGCAGACTCTGAATAAAAACAAAGGCTGGAAATGGAGTGTGACAAAAGACGCACATACTGGATTTGTCTGATTTACTGTCTTAACATAAATCTGTCCTGGGATGAAGATGCTCAGTGGCAAAAGTCAGGTTTTACTTCCAAGTGGTGCTCTTTTCACAGAAAATATCCCAACATGCTTAGCAGTGTAGGTTCCAAGATGGGACCCACATAGAGTGTGTGATGTTTAGCTGACAGAAGACACTTGACAGATCCTTGGAGCAAGCAGTGAAGACCAGGTAGAACATGAGATTTGCAATTCTCTTCTGCTATTTTAACATGTGATGCGGGTTCTTGAACGTTCTTTAAGCATATTGTGTTCAGACTGGTCTGTTGCTACCGATTCTATGTATGAGGTTTGGTGTGAAATGTCAAATCAAATCTCGCAAGTCTTGATGCAGACTTTTTCTTTTCACATATCTATTCTGATACATGAAAAACTTGGTGTCATGGATTTCTGGCCGTGCACATGTCAAGATTTCTCCAACATAATACATTTTCAAACAGTTGACACTTCAAGGAATTATAGGGGGACGTCATCCATACGTCACAACCAAATCCGAATCCGATTGGTCAAAGTGCAACTGCTTTAACTTTCAACGCGCATTCAACGGCTGCTCCTTTTGAATGTACAAACTGAATGCAGAAGTTTTAAAAGCCTTTTGTTTGTTTTCTTCCGTTTGCATATACATTCCCAGACACTCATAACAGCACACCTTCATGATTTCTGTTGTTTGATTATTATGTGTTTCTTATGCATATTAAAAGGTGCTAAAACTGTTTTTGTCGCCCCTAATATGTGTTATGGAGACAGTCATGACACTGTGTTATTTAGTTTTTGCTGGTGACATTTCCAGTGTTAAAGTGTTGAAGAAAATATTTTTTTCATTTAAAGTAGGATGTATAAAATACCAAAAAATAAGTTAAACTATAACAGTTCTTAAATCAAAATATTCTGAGCACTGACTAAAAAAATGAAACATCCCCTAGGTCAAATAAAACAACATTTTTCTCCCTTTAGTCCACTTTATAAAGCTGCAAACCTTAACAGTTTATGCTGAATGATTTTAATGCAAAACAGGAATGGATCATAGTTAAAAAGGTACAATAATTAGAAAAAAAGTAAAAATTAGGTTCAAAATTCGCCATTATTAAGAATCCAGATGATTAATCACTTGGTTTGACTTTTTTTTCCATCCTCCCATGAAATTCTAAGCATTTCCCAGAAGAGATTTCATAACAGTCCCAACAAAGAGGTCTCATGCTAATTCATGATGTCCCGCCTAAAGCAGTAATGTATGTATACAGAAGAACAGGAGCGACTCCACGCAAGCCTTTGAATTGTCAGAGCAGAGGGATGCTAAAGGAGCATTCTAAAGGGATTCTTCTTTGCCTCTTTAGATGGAATTGATTTCCTCTAAGACGACTGTTGTTTTTTAATTAAAACACTGAACTGGCTAATTGTGAAATTGATTCAGGTTGTGTTTTTTACTGTGTGAAGCAATATACTGGTGCCCTCGGTGCTCTCTATATTTATCAGCAAAAGTGAAGCAGCTTGCACTTTGCCTGTCTCGCTCTTTCTAATTCCTGTACAGCACACAGGCAGTTTAGAGCATTTAATGCTGTAATCCGGCGACTCTTCAGAATGTTTTGGAAGTTTTTCAGTGAGCTATAAGTGACAGCGCGAGAGTATTTAACTCACAGCGAAACCCTGTAAGCTCATCCCCTAAAGTAGTTTGAAAGTCTGCGTCAACAAAAGGATTAAACACGAGTGCTTCAAACTTTTCAGGAGTCTTGTTGCTAGTTGGGAGCAACTGAGCTCCTACTAGATATGTCAATATATTCATAGGAAATGTGTTTTTTTCTGCCATTATGATTTATGTCATGCTTGAGATAAATTTTGCCTACAAAAAATCCAGGATAACACTCCACATTGGTCTTTCTTGCAAGGGCAAATATCACAGATAGAGGTTCTGTACTTTTTAGTTGCGTTTTTGAATCCAAATTTATGTTTGATTCATTCCCATAATTATTCTTAGTTTAATTCCACTAGTTGGGGTAGCCGTGGTGCAGAGGAAGAGTGGTCAACTTTTGATCGAAAGGTTTGTTTCCCACCTTGACCGCTCAGGTGTCAAAGTGTCCTTGGGGAATACACTCCACACCACATTGCTTCTTATATTAGTGCGGAGCCGCCATCTAAGTATATGCCATCAACCAAGTTTACAAAGACTAAAAATGACACAATCACATTACATGACCACATAGACCAAGTTTGTTACGGTCCTACGGAAGGCGCCATCCCTTGTTACTCGCCTACAAGTCAATTAAAGTTGCTAAATTATGTGATTGTCTAATTACATGTTTGTTTCTGTAAATCCTTTTGGAAATACATGTCAAAAGAAACAATAGAATGTGAATACAACAAACACAGCCTCCTCTTTCTTCCAAGCTTGAGACTGTCAAAGTAATTCAAAGGATACACTTTGGCAGAGGCACTTTTTTCTTTTTGTGTGTGTTGAAAAACAGAATATCAACATTATGTTAAAATCCCACAATGTGAAACTGAGCAGAATCATCTGCAACATTGCTTGTACATGATTCATTTTCACCTTTATTGTGGCGGGGTGGAGATCACCTTCGCTTCATTGCAACTGTTGGGTTATGTGATGGTCATGCTGATTTTGGAGATTTCTTCGGGGTGGGCGAAGTCTCACAGCAGCACTGGCTCCTGCTCTGTGAGAACAGGTAGGCCATAACAAAATGTGCTTCCAAAGTTGTCTCCACACACGAGAAAGGTCTCCAACGAGGAAGGAAGGAAAAGTCGCAGAATGGATACGGTCTGTCTGCAGGCCTAAAATGGATACATTTCTATGGGGTACCGCCGCAGGGGCCCTGCACAAAATGTTCCGGTCATAGACTTCTCGGTGAACCCATTCAGTGAAAATATTCCTCCACATTCTTTTCTACAGCATGCTTTGGGCAACAATTTTTTTTCTTTCCAGAATCCGTTTCTTTATGTTTAGTTTGGTGTAGCAATTACCTGATGAATTTTATGACTGATTTCTATTCTTGTACTATAACTGGTATCTAGCAATTGAGATAGCTATTGATGTAATATTGGGCTATATAAATAAAATTGAATCGAAATTTTAAATTGAACTGTAATCAACACTAATACAAGGATAAGAAAGGGTGAAGTAAGTAAGACGCATAAGTGCATATCTCTGACCTTCCCAAATCCCACAGACTGTGCAAGGGGCTGTAAGTGCCGTTCATGGGATAAGTGTGTTCTCCTTGCGTGCCCCGTTCAGGTTTGTCCGTAGGCCAGTTGTGACTAAGGCTTGAACTTTGACCAGTTGAGGACTAGGATTTGGTATTGACGTTTATGTAGCGTCCTTTTTAAATCACAGAGGTGCCAACTATTTGAAAAGTGATCATGAAGGAGAAATTAATAATTTGGCTAGTATCAGGTATCAACTGTCTGGTGTGAGCACCGTATCCATTCAAAAATGTGAGTTCTTGCAGAATGCAAGAACATGCAGAAACTGTAGTGCATGCTAAACCCTGATTAGAACTCGCCTGTTTGCACTTGCTATCCATCACTCCAAATGTTTACCTGCAAGTCTGACTTTAACAGCACTTCTTATCTGTTTGTCCGTGCATGCAATGTTGTGTGCTTTCTTGGAGATTTGATTAAATTCTGGTTTGGGGATTGTCAATGTTATGTATTTGGCTTCTTTAATGTTTCTACAAGAACTCTGCATTTTACTTACTGACCTTTATTTGATTGAGTGGCTTTTGATCAAAACACCTCAATTCGAGGGTGGCATCTAATACTGGAACCCACCAGGACAACAAAAAAGACTTGGTTCTGCAACGAAAACAACTTCATACTCTGTACTTCCTTTAGTTTATCTCACAGTGTTAAGCTAAGGGCTGTCCATTGTTTTGCTGCAGGGTCTTGGCCAGCATCAAAGCATAAAAAAACAAGAGCTGGAATCTTACTTTTAATTTATCCCTCCCAAGAGTGTGAGTTATTCCCCTCAGCACTTTCTTTGTTAACTTTGGCCCAGTTTAAATGTACTTACTGGTCCCTGAAGCAGCTGTTTTCACACAGGCCAAAAATTAAACATGTCACCTCGTGTCTATACTACATTAGTCCTCATTTTTCCATTAGCTATGTCCCAATTTAGCAGCAGCATAATGTATAAACAGCTTCTGAAGATGCAATGAATCACAGCAGTGCATGGAAAGTTTTTATTAGGACTCATAGAGACTACAAGTGTGTCATTTCTCCAGGCAGCATATCCAAAAATGGATCCATAAGGAAAGTAACGATGATAGCTGGTGGTATTTTTGAGTTGACTGTTTTTGTGGTCATGTTTGCCTTGAGTACCGTGAAGGTCAAAAGTTCTGACGGATCACTCCTATGCTTCGTAGATTTCTCACAATGTTTTCGGGTCCCAAATTTCTCTAAAAATTTATTTTGCCCAAGTTTGAAGGTAACAAATAAAATCTGACATGTTGAATAAGCTTCCAGTTCATTGAAAAGAAGTAACCTTTGCAAAATTCATGGGCTGCAATTGCATTGCTGTGTTCTAGGACTACTTTCAGGAAATCATAGATTTGACATGAACAACAATAAAGTATATTACAAATCCAGTTTTTTTTTTCAGTGTTTGTGGAAATATCTAATTATTGGTTGAATGCAAACCTTTTGTTTTCCTGTTTCTCTTTATTTATTTCTTTAATATAGTATCTTCCACCATTGTTCGCCGCTTAGCTCCTACAATTTTCACCCCTTTTTTAATAATAATAATAATAATGGATTAGATTTATCTGCGCTTTTCAAGACACTCAAAGCGCTTACAATGTGTCCATTATTCATTCATTCCTCATTCATACTTGGTGATGGTAACTACTAATGTAGCCACAGCTGCCCTGGGGCAGACTGACAGAGGCGTGGCTGCCATTTCGCGCCTACGGCCCCTCTGACCATCACCGGGATCATTCATACACATGCACACGCCAGTGGAGCCACACTGGAGGCAAGGAGGGTGAAGTGTCTTGCCCAAGGACACAACGACATTTTGGCTGGTGGGAGTGGGGATTGAACCGCCAACCCTTCGGTCATTGGACGACCCGCTCAACCACCTTAGCCACTGTCGCGTTAAGCATTGAACTTTTAAAATGTTCAGCTTTTTCCAGCTAGCACTTCAAATCCTTGAACTTTTCCAGATATTCCAGGATTTCCAGGATTTTTGCCTCCATAGAAAAACATGGGGAATCCTCTGGGAATCCTTTTCTCTGTGGTGCAGAAGCTCGCTGGTTCAATACCCTGCGTTGACATTTTTCACAAAAATATCTTTTTTGTTATTGTGCTGTTTTCAGTTTATGGTCAACTTTGATAATTTCTTTATTCATTTTTTCCCCCCAATTTCTAGCCTTTAAGTTTTATTTTTAATCAGTAATATAGCATTTAACCCTGCATTTTCTTCTGGAAATGCGATTCCTCGAGTTTGATTTGATTCGGTGCAGTTATAGGGAGCACCAACCTGAAATTTCTTTTTTTTTTTTTCAGTTTTACCCATAACCTCTTGGAATTTCATTTACATATGTCTTTATTTTCAATCCATAGATGATCACATTGGCAGGAACCTTAGCAAAACACACTTTTCCCTCCTCAGTCAACTTTTCTGACTTTTTCAGGACAGACACTTCTACAGTAATGAAATAAAATCCGTATAGAGTATTTTCTCCTGGCTAGTTCTAATTTATAGACCCACTCTCTTCATTTTTTGTAAAAGCATTCCCAGGGGTTTTAATTATGTTCAGCAGTTTTTAGCCTAAATCAATATCCTATAATTTTATAGGAGATAGTTTCCGCAGAGCAACAGTAGTTCATTAGAAAGTTGTGGATAGCACTATTAGCATGTAGTAACCCTGCCCCATCCCCATTCCTGTTGCTGAGAGCTCTCTGTCTACATGATCTCCTACTAGTTTCATTTTTTCAAACCCTGCGAGCTGTACAAGGACCTCATCGGTGCTGTACAAATGATTAGTGTGCGCTCATTGAGTGTACCGTGACTGTTAGAAATCATGAAATTAGGCTACATTCACACTGCAGACCTTAATGCTCAATTCCTATTTTTGGAAAAAATTCGTTTTTTTGCAAGGCCGTTCACATTTCAATTAAATGCGAATTTTTGTGATCTCCTGTGTGACCGTGAAATGACCCAGAAGTGACCTGCGTGCGTAGAATAGTACTCAACAGCGGAGCTATTTTGCATTATTAAATTTATTTTCATGAAGGAGCCAGCTCAATAACAATCTTCTCATTTTAAGAAGGCATTGGAGCCACGATCGTCTGTACCCACTGTTGTTGAATGGGGATGTGAATGTGCTGGGGCCCTGCGCTTGTGTGTAAGAGAGAGGAGAGAGCGAGTGTAGCGAGGTAGGGAATGGAATGTGGGGGCAGTGGGGGCGCGCATTCATTGTTGTGTCTTATGGAGGAGAACGGTATTAAAAGAAGGTTTCCCCCAGAATAAATGCTATTGACTCTTTATCAACCCGTTCTGGAGAATCATGGAGAATCTGAAGGTCCGAACGAGGAAGTGAACCCCGAAGGAGGATCCGCCTTAGGTCCCCCGCACTTCTGACCACGGTCGGAAAGGGGGAAAAAAAAAAGTAATCGCGGGAAAGGTTCAACACCACGCTCGGCCATTGGCCATTTCGCAGGAAATTTTTTCAAAAGCCAGATAAGAGCCCTCGAGTTTGGCCTGAATAGAGCTGTCACCCCAAATATTAATCCAATTGTCGACTCGTACCTGGGGTTGGGGCGGGGGGATGCCCGGAACTCCTGGGTGGTGGTGGGGTGCTCGTCTGGGGCTGTGGGCGTCCTTCTCCGGTGGGGCCCTGCGTTGGGCTCTCCTGGCGCGGCGGGGGGGCTGGTTTTTCTGGTTGGGCTGGGGCGCGGTCTCTTTCCCTCCGCGCCTCCCTGCTCTCTGGCTCTGTGGGCCTCGCGGCGGTCCTGCTGGCCCCGGCCTGGGTGGCGGTCTTGGTCGCCCGGGGGGCGGTTGTTCCCTGCCTGTTCCCGTGTGCCGTTGGGGGGATTCCGGCTGCCGCTGCTGCTGCGGCGGGGGTCTTGGGGTGGGGATGGCTGGGCACTCTCCCTCCTTCTTTTCACGTTCCACCATCCATTTTAGAAGAATATAAACACTCACCTGAGCACAGGTGTTAGCTCACCTTTGCATTAACAGTTTGCATGATTGAATAACTGAAATATTTCACCCTAGTTGGTTTTAAGGCATAGGTATGCGTGTGAACACTACTGTTTTGTGTGCATGTCGACATATGGACATTTTTGCAGCTAACAGGTGTGTTGATAACATTTGAGTGTGTGTGTGGACAGGCCCCGCCCTTTTTGGTACTACATCTGAACCTTACCGTAATGATAAACAACCAGTAAACGTGTTGCTTTATGCTGCTTCATGGTCTTATCCCCCCTCCCCTCCCATTATCACTCTCCGAACCCCCCTCTCTCTCAAACATCCCTCCCTTTTCCTTCCATTCTTTCCTTTTCCGTCCGGTCCAACACCCAAAATTTTCAAACATGGTTGAAATTAATAAAGTTTGGCCTCAATTACAAAATGGGTTTATTTAGACATACCTCTGGTTTGTCTGAAGATTAATAACCCCTCTTGTTAAAGTAAAATATGTCCAACACAAGAGGCCCTCAGCTCTCATCTGCCTGCCCAGCTGTTGGACAGGACAAGTTAGAAAAAATATATATATATATATTAATCCAATCGGGGACCTCCCTTCCCTTCCACTGACTGGTCTCAGCAGCATCGTCTGCCATGGTTGATGTTTATGTTCTCGTTCCCGCCTACTTCAATGAAGAATGACGACGTTTGTTGCGTATCGATGACGTACGGGTCGGATACGTGTGGCCTGGCCTTCAGACGGCGGTCACATTTGAAAAGATCGGATACGTATCGGATTCAGGACCACATACCCAAGTGGACTGGGTCCCATTTGAAAAGATCGGATCTGTGTCGTTCAGACTGTCATGAAAAGATCAGATACAGGTCACACAGGGGCAAAAAAATCGGAATTGGGTCGTTTCAGCCTGCAGTGTGAACATAGCCTTAGACAATCAGAATGCAGTCTGTGTGGCCGTCCTACAAGGACTTGTGTATCACGTGCACACCTTGTGAGTGCAGCATTTGCACGCAGTCAGTGAGGAGCTAGTATGCAAATGTTACAAGCTACTAGACTGTGTGGAAAGGGGATCGTACGACAGCAACAACCGGACGCCGTAAGTGTGTGTATCCTAAATTGGCCTTAAATTTTACAATTCACCTACCACATGCAGAACAATGGTATGTTCCATTTTGGCGATGCCCCTTCAGTTGATCCCATGAGCCTTTAGGGAACTGCAGGATATACTTGTGCTCCTCTTTACGACCCTCCAGGGGCCTGCACAACCCAGAAACCCACGGCATCTGTATGGGTCAACCCCCTGCCCTCCCTGTGCATGTTCCCAAGCAATACAAAGGGGAGGAAGGCTGCTGGTAAAAGAACTATGATGTCCAAGGTTGCACAAAAAAAACTGTAAAAATTTACTAGCACATCTATTAATATCCGACTTTTCTTTTGATGGTCTTGTGGCAGCCTTAGACAAAATGCTGCATGTATTATTTTGTTTCTTGTAGTTAATTTCTGTCTCTTAAACATGGGATTACCTTCTACCATCAGTCTCTTTCATGGAATAGATGGCCTCATACAGTATATGTAAGCATTCGTCAAGCCAAACTCCCCTCACCAGCACACATTTTTGACATTTTGATGTGTGTGAAATAATAAACTTTCCAATCATTTTAGAAGACGCTCCATAATGATTCACAACGAGATATAATGGATCTGCTTCAAAACACACACACACACACACACACACACACACACACACACACACGTACAAACACACACGTACACACACACAAACACACACACACACGTACACACACACACACATGTACACACACACACACACACACACACACACTTTCAAATGATTTTGCAGCCATCTCTTCAAAAGTGAAAATCCAAGTTTGCCCTCAGCCGCTCCGCTAATGTTGTTCACATTTTTTTAAATAACTTTTTGCTTTGTTGTTACTTACTTGATGTACAGTCATTCAGAAATGATACTTAGATATGTGTAAGTAACCAGTGGCAGAGCTAGAACAGTTCACATGGGGGGGTATGAGGGAGGCAGAAGACTTTGAAAAGGTGGCAAATGAGAATAGCAGAGTGGAAGGCCATTACAAATGAATCTATCAAAAATATGTATTTCAAGCTGTTTTACTAATTTAAAGCTGATTTCAGTCAGACAACTCTTGCAGTAAGAAATATTTATTTGACATACTTAATTTTCCACATTCTTTAAGTTGGCATTCACATCTTTTCGTTTGGCATAAGGCTCCGTTCAATTCCATGAGAAATTTCCATATAACTTTCGGGTAACAAAACCCCGCTTTACGGAGCCCACAAGTGGAAGCCGGGGAGGAGGGAGGGGCGAAGAATGAGCGCTGAAGGTAAGAAAGAGAATGAACAACTGCCCACCTGGGCTTAAATAGGATGCAGAGCAGGTGAGTTAATTGACTGAACTGCCCTAGGGTAGTTACCTGTAAAAACAATGCAGCGAGTATCTGCCTGAAATACAACAAGTCGTCATTTTTAAAGCATTTGCTATGTATAAAGAAACTTGTAGTGATGATTTCTTAATCCTTGTCAATAACGATGAGCAATAATATTAATATTGACTCAAAAATTGGGGGGGGGAGTAGGGGGTCAAAGGTTTTGCTGGAGGGGCAGCTGCCCCCCTTCTTAACCATAGCTACATCCCTGTACGTATCTTAATTTGCTTCTTTCCTAGCGAAAAGTACAAAAAAACATTGATTCAAACACAGGATATTTAAGTTTGATAAAATGTCATAGTGCCAAAAAAAGAAATTATAACGTTTTATGGTAAAATTCATAACCAGCAAACTCTTCTACTGTAAACCCCAGATGAGATTAAAAATGATTTATTTAGAGGTTTAGTAGATGTGGCTGTAAAAATGTGCAAATAGTCTCACATCACCTTATATTTCTGAAAAGTAAATCAGAACTAAAGGATCATTTTCCAAACAATTCTTCCAAAAGACGACCAAATATTGTGATAATTGATAAATTGTTAAACTTTTTCCCCCTCCAGACTGTCATGTATTGCAATGTACATACAACAACTTAAAATAATAAGAGCTCAGAGGAAAATTCTGTAACTAGTATTTCCTAATTCCTTCATTTATTTTTACATCTTTACGAATAGAAAATCATAAGAGATTTATTTTAAACATGCCAAAAAAAGAAAAAGAAGTCTCCCTGAACAGCAAGTCACTCACAAAGCTGACGGTCTGTTCCTTTAAAGAGCCACTAAACTGTTTCACCAAGAGACGCGCCAGTGATCGTGCTACTAAATCTGTTGGGAAATGAATCCCTTAGTTTCTTAGTCCCACACATCCCAATTAATCAGGCACCCTCTCCGCTCACAGTGAACTGGGTTTAGAAGAGTGTCAAAGAGACAAGCTTATTTATTCTTGACTAATGTTTTTATAGTCTCAATCAGCTGTCCACTCTCCTGTGGTGAGAAGTATTTACAACACAGGTTATTGAGTCCCTTCAGGAGAAATTACATAAATCTATTTATGAGAGAATAAATTCTGCTTCTTTCCACTTCCAAAGTGCTTTTTATCAGCCACTCTGATAAAAATCACGTTTTAGGTGCTTTTTTGAACATGTTCTTATATTATATTTCCTTATGATGGAGAATATTTATAAAGAAAATTCAATTTGAATTTCTGAGTATCTCTTTATTGAAATTGTTGTGACTTAGGAGCTTGGAGTTGTTAGTATAAACTACGATTGGCCACTCCCTGCTCTGCTCCATTCTAATCCATCCATTTGTAGATGACTAGATCCACATACGTCTGGCTTAGATGGGATGTGATCCCCAGCTCATGGTCTTACCAAAGAATTCAGGGAACCCAGCACCCAAGGGACACGGCCGCCATTGCTGAGGGTCAGGTTCCTCCCCGGCAGGGATGGGGTAGATCAGAAGATCAGAAGTCCCACCTCTCTTGTATAATGTATGTGTGTATGGATGTTTGTGTGTTCAAATCAAATCCAAATCAAACTTTATTTATAAAATAAACATCATACATTTCATTGCTCAGAAAGCGCTTTAACATTCAAAACAAAACACACAACATTACAGTAAAACCAACCCACCTACACCTTCCTCCCTCAAATTCAAACATGACCCACGACAATGTTGGAGTGTATACGTTGAGGCTTTAAGGTTGTGCGTAATAAAGGGTGGCAGGTAGGGCATTGAGAGGACATCGCCTGATTGCTGGCAGGAGCACCCCCCCATCACCAGAACCACCAAGGCTCCTACATGCCCAGTGTTGGGCCTACGTCTTCCCAGCCCAGGGGCCCCATGGCTCGAAGAGCAACCCCCCCAGGCCCCTTATCCCTCACCCCACACAAGGAGAGAGGAGCCTTTCCCAGGCTCTTTCTTGCCCCAGCCCCCCACACCCAAGTGCCGCTCTTGCGAGAGCTCTGGTCAGGGGGACCAAGGCACTGATTGCCAACTCACAGGCAAATTACAAGATGAACTCCTGGTAACTGTAGATACTATGTCCTAGAAAATTAAACTGAATTTGGGATTTTGGCTAACAACTGTAAAATCACAATTAAAAGACCACTAAAAACTATTTTAGATCAAAAGACAATCAAAGTGGGACTTTTTGGTTGGAAGTACCCATAAAAAGCATTCAACCTTTGCTTCCTATTTCTCTTTATTGGTTGAATGCTGTAAAGCATTCAGCCCTTTGTTTCCTGTTTCTCTTTACTATTTATTGGTTGGGTGTAAGCATTCAGCCTTTATTTCCTGTTCTCTTTATTGTAGTTTGAATCTTGCATGAAGCATTCAGCCCTTTGTTTTCATGTTTCTCTTTTTATTTCTTTATTAGTTGCAGATCTTTGTAAAGCATTCCAGCCTTTATTCCTATTTCTCTTTATGGTTGAATGCTGTAAAGCATTTCAACCCTTTGTTTTCTATTCTGCTATTTTATTATTATACGTATCTTATAACCATTATCTCTTCCGCGTTTTTTGTGCGCCAACTCCTTCTACAATTTTCAACGATTGCTAACCATTCAACTTTTAAAATGTTCAGCTCTTTTACACTTTTTCTACTATGACTTTGTTACTTTAATCCTTTTACTTTTTAAAATATTCCAGTTTCCAAGATTTTGCCTATTAAAAATACATTGGAAATTCTGATGCATGAGGTTAAGTTAGCTCAGTTCGGGCCTTCAAAATTTTCTTCAACCAGCTTTTAAAAATGTATTCCACTCTTTCAACTTATTACTGATTATGTACTTTTGCTCATTCAAATCATTGAACTTTTTAGACATTCAGGATTTTCTGATTTTTCGCTCCATTCTAAATTACAAGAATTCCTCCCATTACTTAACCTCTTTTACAGGTTTTCTATTTAACCATTTTACTTCCCCACAAGGATTTTGTATCTTTAAGCTCAGTTCAACCATTCCTTTTACAAATTAAGCTTTCTTTGCAGCAATACACAGCATTTCAACCTGCATTTTCTTGGAAATGCAGCTCCTTCTAGTGTTACATTGTTTTTCCTCTTATCTTATTTTCCATGATTTTTGTATAACTCCTTACAATTTTTAACCAATTTTAACGTTCAACTTTTAAAAATGTTTGGCTCTTTCATCTTATTACTGCTATGACTTTTTGGCTTTTCAGGTCATTTATACTTTTTAAGATATTTTAGGATATTTCAGGACTATTTGCTTCATTGAAAGGCTCATGGAGAATGTTGATTCCCACACCTTGAGTTAGATGGCTATTCACAGTGACTATCATGTTTATTACACCATACATGTAGTGGTGAAAAGACAAAATAATGCTGTGTCATTGAGCTGGCTAGCCAATGATCAATATAGTTTTCCATTATACATGCATGAATGTGCACAAATCTGATTGCAGGATTTTAGCAAACCTTTTGTGATTGCAACATCAAGGTTGATGTTATTAATAGGATGGAGACTGTTTGGCAGCCATTTTTGTATTTTCAAATCCTTAGTCTTTGTTTCTTTAAATGAATATAGCTTGAACATGCACTTGCGCAGCCACAGACACCATTCAAACATTAAAATGATCACAAGGCTTTGGACTATAAAATGCACGTTTAGAAATCATTATGGGATATCAACACAACCTATTGTTTGCCTTTTATGACAAAATCTGAAACAAATATTGTAATAAGCATAATCTTGCTGGAACAGAACATGGCAATTCACTGGATCTGGACATATAAGGAATGTGGGACGTGGATTGTAACAAACTTACGTTGCTAGGGCATTAAAGTTTACTTTTCAGATTGTCTGAAACCAGCGTGATTTGTTAAATCATCATACTATTAGAAAACGTAAAATGTAGTTTGCTATGGCGATAAAATTAATAGAAAAGCATGACCATTCTGAAAAAGTGGATTTTCTGTCAACTTTGAACATATAAACTTTTACCAATGTTAGTCCCCTCTTAAACAATGTGGTTTTGAGTCAGTTGATGGGCCTGATGCTAGCACTTTGCTTGTTTCATCATCTTCAGTTTTCAACAGTACATCCATTTTTCCACAATTTCCAGCTTTCATGTAACTCTGTCTACAAATTTTGACCTGTTTGGTCATTCTACTTTTTACAATGTTCACCTTTGACTTTTGGTCCTTAATTTTCAAAATATTTAGGATTTTCCAGGACATTTCCAGCCATTTTTTTCAGCAATTTTTAGCTTTCATGCTTAACCCCCTCCACAATGTTTGATCTATTTTAGACATTCTACTTTTACAATGTTCAGCTTTTTCATCACATTTCTGCTTTCATTCAGCGAGTACAGCATTCAACCTGCATTTTCTTCTGGAGATACAGCTCATCTAGTTTATTATTATAAGTATCTTATAGTATCTTCATGTTTTTGGTTTAACTACTTCTACATTTTATCTTTTAACTCATTCAACTTTAAAATGTTTCAGCTCTTTCAGCTTATTCTGCACTATGACTTTTGGTTTTCAAATCTTTTTGCTTTTTAAGATATTCCAGTTTTTCAATTTTGCCTATTAAAATGCATTGGAAGTCTGTTCTACGAGAAACGTCAGTTCGACTCCAGTTGAATAACTACAAATTTTACCATTTTACTTTTAAATATTCAACTCCTTTCAACTTACTACAGATTATTACTTTTGGTC
The DNA here is from genome assembly GCA_037389245.1 of Oryzias sinensis. Lineage (NCBI taxonomy): Eukaryota > Metazoa > Chordata > Actinopteri > Beloniformes > Adrianichthyidae > Oryzias > Oryzias sinensis. The sequence continues at coordinate 15,207,426 of CM074504.1, forward strand.
ATTCAAATCATTGAAATTTTTTGGGAAATATTCCAGGATTTTCCAGGATTTTGCTCCATTAAATTACATAGAATACTTGTGTGCCTCTTTACTGAGTTTCCACCTGTTTTAACCATTTACTTTTAAAATGTTGAGCTCTCAGCTCCAGTTCAGCCATTCTTTAAAAGTCAGCTTTCTTTCATAATACAGCATTTCAACCCTGCATTTCTTACCTGGAAATGAAACCATACTGATGTTACATTTGTTTTCCTCTTATGCTATCTTCCTTAGTTTTGACTGTAACTCATACAATTTATAACTCTTTTAACCTTCAACCTAAAATGTTCAGCTCTTTCAGCTTATTCCTGCTATCTCTTTAGTTTTTCAAATCATTTTACTTTTTAAAGATATTCCAGTTTTCCGGGAATGAGACACGCGGAGCCTTATTAATTTATACGGCTGCGTATTCTTGACACTAAAGTGATAAACTCTGAGGCTAAGACAGTGGGCTTATAATGCTAAGAGTTTGAGTTACGATTCAGCACTTGACACATTTTCTGCGTTTTTACCTTGCCTTTCTTGATAAAATTCAGTTCCACTAACTCAATTATATTTCGTTACATTGAAAAATTTTCTTTCAGGTGGGGTTACTCATAAGCTTTGACTTTTTATCCTTTGACGTTTTAAGATTTTCCAGGACAATTTGCCATTTCATCATAAATTCAGCTTTCATATATTATTCAGCCTTTAACTTTTCTAAGACAGCACAATTGTTCCAACCATAGCTTCACACAATTTTAGCTAGAGACACCATTTAAGCGTTAAGGATCAGAGCAGCAAGCATACTACAAACCTCAATGTATGTTAGGAGGAAAAACAGTAGGGCAAATCTAAGTTAGTTTGATCATATTTTTGTTTTCCTCCTGCATTGGCTGGGCTGGGGTGTTCAGAAAGCAGGTGCATGCTGGCTCTCACGGTAAGTTTGAGGCTAAGAGTTGATAACCTCAGTTTTGGTTCCAGAAGTGGGTATGTTCAGATGGATCAGAGTTACCATGGCAACTCTCATGCTCTGAACATAACCTGGTCTGGAGCAGGTTTAGTTGAAGCTTAGTTTATTTACAGAGGTGAGCAGCATGGAGTATCCATTTGAAGATGATTTGAAGTGGATGAAAAGCTCAGATAATGCGCCTTTTTTAGTGGAGATGGTGATAATACATATGGATGTTGGAAAAATCTTTTTACTTTGATCTAACTTAATTATTTGTTTCAATTGGGTAATCTTTTTTTGTAAGTCAGTTTAAAATTACACGTAGTTTTCAGACAGTTCATTTTACTTTCCATTCAAATTAATTCAATTAAGTAGAATTGTAACTGGTGCTGTTTAAATTGGCACATGAAAAGAGTTGTGGATATCCATTACAGCTTTGCCTGTCTGGGCAGTTCAGTTTAAATGTGGGTTTGACCAAATGTGTTTGGATTGTTTAGCTGTTTTACTGTGTTTGCCATGTTTATGAGTTAGTTTGCCATACACTGAGCTTACGTCTGCACCATGAGTGAGGAGTGAGGAGAGGGATGATGAGTTTATATAACACCCCTACGGGCAAGCTGCTCATGACAGTGTGATAGTCCCTTATTGAGATTTTGCACTCCATTGCATTTCTCCCAAATCTTTTTTGTTATAAAAATGAGAATATTTGCCGGCTCAAACTTAGACATTTGAGAGTTCAAGAGATATTATTAATTAAGATGGAAAAAAGATTAATTGAATTGGAAGTAATATGACATTTAGTTCAAATAAATATGAGATTTGAGTTGTATGTGAACAATAATTGCGATTTTATAGGCGTTTAACATGCTCTTTTTCTGCATAAAAACTCTTTGTTTTTGATGATACGCGCGTATTTACTTTTTGATGGGCGTGCAATCTTCTGCGCCGTCATTACAAAACCTCGAACTCCGTCTCACTGAAGTACAGCGTTTTTTTTTACCTTTGGCAATTTCCTGGTGACTCAGAAATCGCGATCTATTGAGGAATGTCTTTTATGTACCTGCCAACTGCTTGTTAACCCAGGATTTGCCAAATTGGCGTAGTGCATGCTCTTATCCAGTCTTTTGGAACTGACATGCAGTGTAAGCAAGTTCAAGTGGATTTCAGCCCAGAGTTCAGGCTCAAAGTCAGAGGCTAGTTTAAACATGCTTCCTGGAGGCCCCTGCAGGTTAAACATGTACTCAGCAATGTTGCAGACAGCATTGAGACCAGACCTTAACCGCCAAACCGCTAAGGCTCCTTGGGAAAGTGATTCCCAAACCATGAGTTAGGTGGCTCTTCGAAAGTGACTATATGTTTTACACCACTTTTGTCGAAAGTGGTGAAATGATAATATAATGCTGTGTCATTCAGCCCCAATAGCTGATGATCAATAAAGAAACTCTCCATTATATGTGGATAGGTGTGCTATGATGATTGGCACATCCATGGCTGAAATTGATCTTGAGGCTCAGTATACTGACGAATGTGATCTATTACAGGAGGTGACTCACTTTTTACTGTCAAATGATCAGTGCTTTGCATTACAACTTGAAAGTTTAGAGACATTTATGGGATACGAGCTGTTTGGCAGCCATTTTGTATTTCAAATCGACCATTGTTTTCTTTCATGAATATAACTAACATACTTGTATTCGAAGACACGTTCAAACATTAAAATGATCACAAGGCTTTGGACTATAAAAATACGTTTAGAAAACATTATGGGATATGACACAACCTAATGTTGTTGAAAACGCACTGCAAAATCGGAAGCAAATATTGCAATAAACTTCATCCATGGCTGGAACTGAACATATTGAAATTCACTGGATCTGGACATATAAGGAATGTGGGCGTGGTTAGCCAACAAACTTCGTTGCTAAGGATGTCCAAAGGTTTACTTTTTCCGATTTGTCTGAAACTGACGTCAATTTGTTCGTCATCCCATGCTGACCCAAACGTAAAATGGTTGCTATGGAGATAAAATTAATAGAAAAACCGCCATTTTGAAAAAAAGTGGATTTTCTGTCAACAGAACATGGCTTTTACCAATATGATACTCTTAAACGAGTAGTTTGTTTGAGTCAGTTGATGATGCTGATGCTAGCACTTTTAGCCATTTTAGCATCATATTCAAATTTATCAACTGTACATCCATTTTCCCACAATTTTAGCTTTCATTATAACTCCGTCTACAAATTTTGACTATTTTGGTCATTCTACTTTCTAATCATTCACCTTTGACTTTTTAATTACTTTAATTTTTCAAAATTTTCCAGGACATTTCAGCCATTTTTCAACAATTTTTAGCTTTCATGTGAATTCCTTCTACAATGTTTGACGATTTAACCATTCCAACTTTTAAAATACCAAACTTTTTCAGCTTATTCCAGCTATGACTTTTGGTTTTCAAATCCTTGTACTTTAAGATATTCCATTTTCCGGGAATTTTGCCCTATTCTAAAATGCATTAGGAAGTTATGATGCAGGTAGTTCGACTCGGTTGGATAACTTCAAATTTTACCATTTACTTCACTAAAATGTTCAACTCTTTCAACAGCCCCTAGTCGCTTACTTTTGGTCATTCAAATCATTACAGACTTTTTTAGGATTTTCCAGGATTTTCTGGGTTTTGCTCCATTAAATTACATACATGGGAATTCTTGTGTAACCTCTTTTTACAGGTTTCTCTTTTAACCATTTACTTTACAATTTAAGCTCTTTCCTTCAACTGCCATTCTTTTACAAATCAGCTTTCTTTCAGCTATTACAGCATTCAACCTCTTTTTCTTTACCGATGCAGCTCCTTCGTTATTATTGGATTTGGGTGCGCAAAGCGCGTCAACCCTTTGTTTTCCTGTTTCTCTTTATTTCTTTGTATTTACACTATCTTCCGCGTTTTTGACACTTGCTACTTCTACAATTTTATGATTTTAACCATTCAACTTTTTAAATGTTCAGCTTTTCCAGCTTATTCCAGCTATGACTTTAGTTTTCTAATCCTTGTACTTTTAAGAATATTCCCGTTTTTCCAGAGGAATTTTTGCCCTATTAAATGCATTGGGAAGTTATTACGAGCGCCAGTTCGACTCCAGTTGGCCTTCAAAATTTTATTTTACTTTTAAAATGTTCCACTCTTTCTCAACCACCAGTTATTACTTTTGGTCATTCAAATCATTGAACTTTTTAAGATATTCCAAGGATTTTCCAAGATTTTTGCACTCATTTAAATACAAGGATGATGTAGCCTTTTTTATTTTAACCATTGCTAATTTCAACATGCTCAGCTAGAGACACCGTTCAAACATTGAAATGTTCGCAAACTTGGACTTCAATATAAAATCAAAACTATTATGGGATAACCTTTACCTAGAGTTTGTTGGCCATTTTGTGTAAAATGTGAGGCAATTTTAAACTTCTTCAAACTTTCACTTATTTAATCATTTCTACTACTGTTCTGATATTTCAGCCTGTCAACTAGCTTCTTTCAGCTACTACTTTTTGGTCTTTCAAATCTGAACTTTTCAAGATATTCCAAGATTTTCCAGGATTTTCCAAGATTTTTGCTTCATTTAAATACATGGAGAATCCTTGTGGCTAAACTCCTTTTACAGGATTTTACTTACTTTAACCATTGTAAAACAGTTCAGCTCCTTCCTTTCCTTCCCGAATCTTCAAATTTTCATTAATTCAGCCCATTTTATTTTAATAATTTGGGCCTTGTTAACTCCTTCTACAACTTTTTACCTCCACAAATATTTACCACTTTGGTCCTTAGATCATGACTTTTCAAAGTGAAAACTTGCGTTGTTTTTCTCGTAGCTTGGGCGCTGTGGCATGAAATCGTTTCAACTAAGCTTCTGCCAAAAGATGATACAGGGGGCCTTATAAAAATTATACCGGCTGCATGATGTTATCACAAGAGTGATAGCTGAGCGGCTAAATCTCATTGGCTCATAAGACTGAGGTTCTGAGTTTGATTCCAGCATCATTTTTTCTGCATAGTTTTTACTTTTGCCTTTCTTGATAAATTCAGTTCCACTAACTCAAATTATATTTCGATTACATGGAAGCATTTTCTTTCCAGGTAGAGGTTACTCATAGCTTTGACTTTTTATCCTTTTACTTTAAAGATTTTTGGATTTTTTCCAGGACAGTGCAGCCATTTCATTCAACAAATTCAGCTTTCATTCATTGTTCTTTATCTTTTCAAGAACCTTTTGCTTCTTCCACACAATTTTAGCTAGAGACACCATTCAACATGTTAAAATAGTCAGAGCAGCTTAAAGCACACACACAAACCCCTCAATATATGTTAGAAAAAACAGTAGGAGCAAATCTAAGTTAGTTTTGATGTAATTTTTATTTTCCTCTGCGTAGCTGGAAGCTGCAGTTCAAACATGTACTCCATGGCCATTCTGGCTGCAAGGCTCATGGGGAGAAGTGTTGTTCCCAAACCTGCATGAGTTAGAGTGAACATTCAGTGACTATAGTGTTCTTACACCACAGATGTTACTTGTTAAATGACAAACATAATACTGTGACATTCAGCTAAGTAGCTGATGAATTGATCATGAGCTCTGCCTTTGGCAGAATAGTCCCTGCTGCATGAGGAGTGACTCCTCTTTTACCATCAAGTGATCAGTGCTTTGGATTACAACATCAAGGTTTGAAGTTGTCATGGGATGAGACTGATTGTCAGCCATTTTGCTCTTATTTTCAAATTTGAAAACTTTGTTACTTTCAACCAATATAACTTCAACATGCCTTAGCTAGAGACACCGTTCAAACATTAAAATGCTCACAAGGCTTTGGACTATAAAATATGTTTGAAATCATTATGGGATATCTGACACAGCCTATTGTTGGTGGCCTTTTGCGACAATATCTGAAACCGATATTGCAATAAGCTTCATCCACAACAGACCAGACATATTGAAATTCCTGGATCCACAGACATATATGGAGATGTGGGCGTAGTTGCTTCGAAACAGACTTTGTTGCTAAGAGGCGTCCAAGGTTCACTTTTTCGATTTGTCTGAGAACTGGCGGCGTCGATTGCCCGTTATCTGGCGACCGGCAGAATGGTTGCTATGGAGATAAATTCAATGAAAACCGCCATTTGAAAAGTGGATTTTCTATCAACTTATAACATGCTTTTACCAATATGATACTCTCAAACAATGTGTTTTTAGGTCAGTTGATGATGCTGATTCAATACTAGCACTTTTAGCCATTTTGCAGCATCTTGAATTTTGTACTATTCAGCCATTTTTTCTTGCACTGGCTTTGTGCCAACTCCTTCTACAAACTTTGGCCTATTTGCAGCCATTCTACTATTACAATATTCCAGCTTTTTTCATCTTTTATTCCTGCTAGGACTTCTGCACCTTTAAAGGTTTTTCTGATATAGTTCAACCATTTCTTCAGCTAATTCCATGTTTTCTTTCAATAATACAGCATTCAACCTGCATTTTCTTTACAGGAAATGCAGCTCATCTAGTTATTGGTTGAGATGCTGTAAAAGCAAATTCAACCCTTTGTTTCCCTGTTTCTCTTTATTTCTTTGTATTATTTACACTATCTTATGTTTTGTTATATGCACTTCTACAGTTTTGTGATTTTAACCATTCAGCTTTTAGATGTTGACTTTTCAGCTTATTCCAAGCTATGACTTTTGGTTTTTCTAAATCCTTATACTTTTAAGATATTCCATTTTCCGGAGTGCACTAAAATGCATTGGAGATTATGACTTCTGCAGCGCCAGTTGGAAACTCGATTCGGGCCTTCAAAATTTTACCATTTACTTTTAAAATGTTCAACTCTTTCAACTTATTACAATTTATTACTTTTAGTCATTTCAAATCATTGAACTTTTTAAAGATATTCCCAGGATTTTCAAGATTTTTGCTCCATTTTAAATACAAGGATGATCCTTGAAAGCCTTTTATTTTAACCATTGTAATTTCAACATTCCTTTCAGCTAGAGACACCGTTCAAACATTGAAATGTGCAAGGCTTTAGACTTCAATATAAGGCTCAAAACCTTATGGGATACTTAGCACCACCTAGAGTTTGTTAGCCATTTTGTGCCAAAATGTAGAGGCAATTTTAAACTTCTTCAAACTTTCCACTTATTTAATCCCATTTCTACTATTGCAATGTTCAACCCCTGTCAGCTTATTCATTTCCTTCTCTTTTAATGTACCAAATCTTTGAACTTTTTCAGATATTCCAAGATTTTCCAGGATTTTCCAAGATTTTTACTTCATTTAAATGTGGAGAATCCTTGTGCTTAACTCCTTTACAGAATTTACTTACTTTAACCATTGTATGAAACAGTTCAGCTCCTTCCTTTCCTTGAATCTTAGAATTTTCATTAATTCAGCCATTTATTTTAATAATTTAGGGCCTTGTTGCTCAGCCTACAACTTTTTACACTCCACAAATGTTTTACCACTTTTGGTCCTTCAGATCCTTTGACTTTCAAAAGTGAAAACTTTGGGTTGTTTTTCTCGTAAAAGCGAACTGTGAACATGGTCGTTTCAACTCGCTTCTGCAAAAGATGGTACGAGGGGGCCTTATAAATTTATACCGGCTGCATATTGTTGTCACAAAAGTGATAGCTCAGCGGTTCAGTATGTGGGCTCTTAATACTGAGGTTCTGAGTTCGATTCCAGCATCTGACTTTTCTGCATGGTTTTGCCTTTCTTGATAAATTCAGTTAGAATAACTCAATTATATTTACATTACATGGAAAAAATTACACTCTTTCAGGTAGGGTTATCATAAGCTTGACTTTTTTATCCTTTTACTTTTAAAGATTTTCAAGGATTTTCCAGGACATTTCAGCCATTTTTTCAACAATTTTTTAGCTTTCATGCTTAACTCCTTCTACAATGTTTGTCCTCTTTTAGACATTTCTACTGCACACAATATTTCATTTCATCTTTCTCTTTTCATTCATGATACAGCATTCAACCCACCACATTTCTTTACAAATGCAGCTCATCTGAATTATTATTTATACTATCTTCCACTTGTTTTTGTATGCTACTTCTACAATTTTCTTTGATTTTAACCATTCAACTTTTAAAATGTTCAGCTTTTTCAGCTTATTCCAGCTATGACTTTTGGTTTTTAAATCCTTGTACTTTTAAGATATTCCCGTTTTCCAGGAATTTTGCCTATTAAAATGCATTAGGAAGTTATGACTTCACAGCGCCAGTTCGACTCGGTCGGGCCTTCAAAGGTACCTGTTTACTTTTAAAATGCGCTCTTTCAACTTATTACAGTTATTACTTTTGGTCATTCAAATCATTGAACTTTTTAAGATATTACAGGATTTTCCAAGATTTTTGCTCCATTTAAATACAAGGATGATCCTTAGAAAGCCTTTTATTTATCATTATAATTTCAGCATGCTTTCAGCTAGAACACCCGTTCAAACATTGAAATAATGCATAAGGCTGAGACTTCAATATAAGGCTCAAAGCTATTGTGGGATAGCACCACCTGGAAGTTTGGTATGCATTTTTGTACTAAAATGTGAGCAGTACAAACTTCTTAAACTTTCACTTATTCAATCATTCTACTATTACAATGACTTCAGCCCTCTCAGCTTATTCCTTTCCAGCTACTACTTTTGGTCTTTCAAATCTTTGAACTTTTCAGATATTCCAGTTTTTAGGATTTTCCAAGATTTTGCTTCATTTTAAAATACATGGAATCCTTGTGCTTAAAAAACTCCTTTTACAGGATTTTACTTGCACTAACCATTGTATGAAACAGTTCAGCTCCTTCTTTTTCCTTAGTCTTAAATTTTCCTGCGTGTAATTCAATCATTTATTTAATAATTTCAGACTGTATTCATGTGCTCATCTAATACCTCACAAATGTTTTACCTTTTGGTCCCCTTCAAATCCTTTGACTTTTCAAAAGTAGAAACTTTCGTTTGTTTTCTACGTAAAACCGAACTGTAGCATCAATCGTTCAACTGAAGCTTCTGCCAAAAGATGATACGAGGCCTTATAAAATTATACCGGCTGCATGTTATTATACAAGGTGATAACAGCTCCAGTGCTTTAAGTAGCAGTAACCTCCTAATGCTGAGGTCCTGAGTTGATTCCAGCATGACTTTTTCACTTGGTTTTACCTTGCCTTTCTTGATAAATTCAGTTAAATAACTCAATTATATTTCGTTACGCTGGAAGAATTTTCTTTCAGGTGAAGGTTACTCATAAGCTTTGACTTTTATCCTTTGTACTTTTAAAGATTTTCAGGATTTTCCAGGACAATTTTAGCCATTTCATCAGCAAATTCAGCTTTCATTCATTGTTCCTTTATCTTTCAAGAACCTTTGCTTCTTCCCTGTTTCTTCAAATGCATTCAAGCGTCAAAATGATCAGAGCAGCCAAAGCACACTTTTGAAACACTCCCAATGTAATATTACAGAAAAAACAGTGGGAACAAATCTAAGTTGATTTTGATGTATTTTTATTTTTCCTCTGCGTGGCTAGGCTGCAGTTCAAACATGTGCTCACATCCATCTTTTGTGGACAGCGTTGGGACCGCCTTGGCCCGCCCACGACCGCTAAGGCTCATGGGAGAAAGTGCTGATTCCCAGACCACTTAGGATTAGGTGGCTGTTCACGGTAGCTATCATGTTTTACACCACACATGTTGGTTGTTAAATGAAAATATTTTGCTGTGTCATTCAGCTAATGGCCTAAACTTTAGGTAGGCCAATATATCTCTCCATTGTTTGTGGGTAGATGTGCTGTGACTAATGGCACATATATAGTTGAGAAATTTGATCTTGCGTGTCAGCATATGGCAGAATGTCACCTGTTGCAGGAGGTGACTTCACTTTACTGTGGTGCTGTGCATTACAACTTCAAGGTTGCTTAGTCATTGCTAGGATGGAGACTGTTTGTAGCCATTTTTACTGTTTTTCAGAGTCTGACATTTGTTTCTTTAAGCAGATATAACCCCAACATGTATAGTAGAGACACCCGTTCAAACATTAAAATGATCACAAGACTTTGGACTTCAATATGAGCTCAAAACTATTATGGGATATATACCACCTAGAGTTTGGTATGCATTTGTACCCAAAATGTGAAATAAATTTAAACTTCTCTATTTTAATCATTCTCTATTACAATGTTCAGCCCTGTCAGCTTATTCCTTTTCAGCTACTACTTTTAGTCTTTCAAATCCTTGAACTTTTCAAGATATTCAAGTTTTGCTCCATTTCATTACGCAGAGGAATTCTTGTCGTAACCTCACACGAGTTTCACCTATTTTAACCATTTTACTTCAAAATTTTGAGCTCTTTCAGCTCAGTTCCAGGCAATCCTTTTACAAATTAAGCTTTCTTTCAGCAATGCAGCATTCCAACCCTGCATTTTCTTCTGGAAATGCAGCTCCTTCCTAGTGTTACATTTGTTTCCTCTTATGCTATCTTCACGCGTTTTTTCGGCATAACTCCTTCTACAATTTTTAACCTATTATAACCGTTCAAGCTTTTAAAATGTAATCTTTCATCTGTATTACTGCTATGACTTTTGGTTTTCAAATCCTTGTACTTTTAGATATTTTAGGATGGCTGGGATTTTGCTTCCATTGAAGAAGGCTCATGGAAGTGTTGATTCCCACACCATGAGTTAGGTGGCTGTTGCGAGAAGTGACTAACTATCATGTTATTCCCGCCATACATGTTGATGGCTAAATAACAAAATAATGCTGTCCATTCAGCATTATAATTGATCCATATATCTCATTCATTATACATGCACATGAGTGTACCAACACTAGTGGCACATGCATAGATTAACAGAAATATTCTGAAGCTCAGCATTTGATACGGATGCCTCCTATTGGAGGAGGAGTGACTCCACTTTTACTGTCAGGAAATGACCAGTGCTTTGCGGTCTAACTGCAAGGTTTGCAGTCATTATGGGATAGAACTGTTTGGCAGCCATTTGTGGTTTTCAAATCTGAAGCCTTTATTTGTTTCTTTAAGCGAATCTTCTTCCAGCATACTTTTTAGCCTAGAACCACGTTAAACATTAAAATGATGCAAGGCTTTGGACTATCAAATGTTTGAAATTATTATGGGATGTCGACACAGCCTAATGTTGGTAGCCTTTTTATGACAAAATCTGAAGCAAATATTGCAATAAACTTAATCCATAGCTGGAACTGAACATATTGAAAATTCCACTGGATCAGACCGTGTATAAATTGGGCGTGATGAACAGCCAACAAACTTCGTTACTAAGGGCGTCCAAGGTTTTACTTTCCGGTTGTCTGGAAGCGGCGATAGTTTATTCGTCATCTAGCCATTAAGCATTAAAATGGTTACTATGGAGATAAAATTAATAAAGCCGCCATTTTGAAAAAGTAGATTTTCTGTCAACTTAGAACATCTTAGCTTTCAATATGATACTCTTAAACAATGTGGTTTTGAGTAAGTTGATGATGCTGTTGATGTACACTTTTAGCCATTTAGCATCATCTTCAAATTTTCAACAATTGCATCCATTTTTCCACAATTTCAGCTTTCATGCTGCTCAACTCCGTCTACAAATTTTGGCCATGTTTTGGTCATTCTACTTTACAATGTTCACCTTTGACTTTGGTCCTTTAATTTTCAAAATGTTCAGGATTTACCAGACCATTTCAGCCATTTTTCAGCAAATTTTTAGCTTTCATGTAACTCTTTCTACAATGTTTGACCTATTTAGACATTTCTATTTTACAATGTTCAGCTTTTTCATCATATTTCTGCTTTCATTCAGCAATACAGCATCGCTTTACATTTCTTTAAATGCAAATATCCTAGTTAGTTGAATGCTGCCTTAAAACTGATCAACCCTTTATTTTCCTTTTCTCTTTTCCATTTATTTATTTTATGTTATCTTCCGCCGTTTTTATTTTCACCTCCTCCTACAGTTTTATCAATTTTAACCATTCCCAACTATTAAGCGTTCAGCTCTCAACTTATTCCAGCTATGACTTTTAGTTTTAATCCTTTTACTTTTAAGATATTCCAGTTTTTCGGGACTTTTTGCCTATTAAAATGCATTGGAAGTTGCAATTTTGCCAGGCGTCGGTTCTGACTCAGTTCGGGCCTTCCAAAATTTTACCATTTACTTTTAAAATGTTTAACTCATTCAACTTGTACAGTTATTACTGTTGATCATTAAATCATTGAAATTTTTAAGATATTCAGGATTTTCGCTCCTATTAAATTGTAGGGAGTCCTTGTGTTTAACTTCTTTTACAGTTTTCACCTATTTTACTTTTGGTCTTTTCAAATACTTGTACTTTCCAGATATTCCAGGTTTTCCAGGATTTTTTCCCCATAAAAATACGCAAGACCCCTGCAAGCTGCAACCAGTTTCAAGACCGCTCGTCCAGCTTTTACAAAAATATATATATATTTTAGTTTGCTTTTCTTTTTTAACTTTATTTATGATCCCAGCTTTGGTGTTCTTAATTTAACCTTTTTCCCCCACAAGTATCACCGTTAGACGGGAGTCGGGAACCCTCGCGATCCACAACTGGCTCAGCACATCATGTCGTGAACAAAGTGATTCACGGGCGTTTTAGCGGGCGGTAATCAGCGTGTTCTGTCGGTCGAGTTGTAAGAGCGAGATGCCGAGACCTGCTCGGTCTTTCAGATCCATGTTCCTTTTTCTTCCGTTTTGGAATGACGAGTCTATAACACCACGCTGGTGGCTACATGTTGCGACAAGCGGGCTGGCGAAACCAACAAAGTGGAAGATATGAAAAAGCCCAGTGGCATGAACTGGCTGATTATCAAAACTTGAAAGCAGCATCCCTGTCACATACCTGAGACTGGCGGCTGATTGGCGCAGTCGAATGGCGGCTGTTTTGTCTGCGGATTCTCTTATGACCACTTCTATTTCCAGAGAGAGATCAGGCGGTCGCGGCGATGCCACGCGGTACAGCGCGATCAGAGAGCCGCGGGCCTTTTCGCGGCGCATCTGCGGCGGATGCGCGCCAGTGCCGGCGGCTTTCCACCGCTTAAAGCGCTGCAACAAGCTCCACGCCGCTGATCGCTTCCACCCCGATGAGGCTGGGTGTTTGCCGCCAGCGTTACCACGCTCAAAGCGGTCCTCTCTTGTAATGGGTACAAAGAGAGACTGCGGTCAAACCAGCCCGTCATTCACTTACCACACACGCAGCGTGTAGGTTTTGCTGTGATGTTTGGCTCTCACGTCTGCGTATGAGACAGTATTTCTCACATCTAAAGACATTAAGACCCAACCTACGATCACGTTTAGCAGGTGAAGTCTCAGCGCCTGCATGAACCTTAAACTCACCATGTAGGTATGGTGTCAAATTAATGCCCTAAACTATTTGGCATTAAAACTGTAAAACCGGGAATCAGAGCCCCAGATCCATGAATCAAAATGCATACATTGAACAAAACCATAATTTGCAACCAGCTATAACGCAAGTACAGTATGTTTCTCTGGTGCTGATTTGTTTTCTCCGTTCTAAAATGCGTCTCTTTTTTGAGCTGGCACATTTTGAAATCATCTTTGAGATGAACTTTATTACGGATGAACAGATTACAAGACCATGAGCAAAACCATGCATCAAGTCACATAAGAAATGCATATCATTAATAGCAACAGCATCACAGTGATATTAGAAATGATCACAGATATTTGTACTTTAAGATTGTTGAAATTACATAAATTCACACATTCACTTAAACCATATTGTATGGCTCTCATGTAATTACATTTAAAATGTATGGTGTTCATACAGCTCTCTCAGCCAAAGAATCCCGACCCCTGGTTGAGACCTAAATCTGTAATTACCTTCTTTGTGTTTTTGCATTATAAAGGTTATATGTCCTTCTTGTATCCCAGAAACAATAGTACAGTGGTTTAAGAAGGGGGCTGCTGTTATTGGGGTAGCTAGTTTAAGACCTGGGTTCCGCCATCCTTTACAAAAATTGTTTCATCTTTTGTTCCTAGATGTCTCAGCCATTTCAGGTCATTTCTGACCTTTACAAAAAAAAAAAAAAAAACAGGTTTCATTTGCCTATGCCAAAATATTGTTTTTGTTATAGTGCTTTTAAACTTTATCACTTAGTCAACTTTGATTATTATTTAATTCAAACCTTTTTTATTATCAGTTTCATTTTTTCTTAGCCAAAACACCAGTCAAACCTGCATTTTCTTTTCTTTACAAGTTTCATTGCCATTTTTGAGTGTTTCAAACCCTTTCAATAGGGATGTTGCTTGGCTCCCCTCCCCAGCCTTCCCATCTCCTTCCGATGTAAATGGGGGCTGTTTTTTGTTGAGTTCTATTCACCATAGACCAAATACTGTAACCACAATAAAATTACTCTTTAACCTAAGAGCCTGACAAAGATTTTTAAAATCATCATTTTTTTGTCCATTTCAGCCCTGTTTCCAGCTAAATTCTTGGCTTCCTTCAATTACCTTGTATTCAACCTGCATTTTCTTTTAAAATACAGACTCTAATTCTTTGGCTTCTTACACTATCTTCCGCCCGTTTTGACACTTAACGCTACTTCTGGTGCCCCAACCAGTTTTAACCATTCCAGCACCGATATTTCGACTTTTCAGCTTATTCCAGCTACTTGACTTTTGATTTTCTAAATCGCCTTACTTTTTAGATATTCCCGTTTTCCGGGAATTTTACCTAATAAAATGCATTAGGGAGAGTTATGACTAGAAGTACTTCCAGTTCGACTCAGTTCGGGCGCTTCAAAATTACATTTTACTTTTAAAATGTTCAACTCTTTCAACTTATTACAGTTATTACTTTTGGTCATTCAAATCATTGGAACTTTAAGATATTCAGTTTCAGATTTTCTCCATTTAAATACAAGGATGATCCTTGAAAACCTTTTTATTTTAACTGTTGTAATTTCAACATGCTTTCAGCTAGACACGTTCAAACATTAGAAATGTTATAAGGCTACAGACTTCAATATAAGGCTCAAAACTATTATGGGATGGCAACACCACTAGAGTTTGGTGGCCATTTTGTGCCAAAATGTGAGGCAATTTTAAACTTCTTCAAACTTTCACTTATTTTAGTCATTCTACTATTACAATGTTCAACCCTGTCAGCTTATTCCTTTCCTTCTATTTTTACTTTTAGTCTTTCAAATCTTTAGACTTTTCTAAGATATTCCAAGATTTTCAGTTTCCAATTTTGCTTCATTTAAATACATGGAGAATCTGGCAACTCCTTTTACAGGATTTTACTTACTTTAACCATTGTATGAAACAGTTCAGCTCGCTTCCTTTTCCTTGAATCTTCAAATTTTCATTAATTCAGCCATTTATTTTAATTTTGGGCCTTGTTTAACTCCTTCTACAACTTTTTACACTCCTAAATCTTTCACCTTTTGGTCCTTCAAATCCTTTGACTTTTCAAAAGGTAGCTTTCGTTTATTTTTCTACGTAAAGCGGGCACAGCAACATGGCTCGTTTCAACTAAACTTCTGCCAAAGATGATACAGGGGCCTTATAAGATGGCTGCATGATGTTGTCACAAAGTGATAGCTGGCGGCTAAATCATTGGGCTCTGTAAGACTAAGGTTCTGAGTTAGATTCCAGCATCCGACTTTTCTGCATAGTTTTTTACCTTTTTCTTGATAAATTCAGTTCCACTAACTCAATTATATTTAGATTACATGGAAGCATTTTTTCTTTCGAATTGGGGTTACTCATAAGCGACTTTTTATCCTTTTACTTTTAAAAGATTTTCGGATTTTGGGACAGGTCTGTGTTCATCCAGCAAATTCAGCTTTCATTCATTTGTTCCTTTATCTTTTCAAGAAGAACCTTTGCTTCTTCCACAATTTTAGCTAGAGACACCATTCAAGCGTTAAAATGATCAGAGCAGCCAAAGCACACACACAAACACTCAGTATGTTAGAAAAAACGGTAGAGCAAATCCAAGTTAGTTTTGATGTATTTTTATTTTCCTCACCCGTAGCTGGAAGCTGAGGTTCATAAACATGTGCTCCACTTGGCCCATTTACGGCTGCAAGGCTCATGGGGAAAGTGTTGATTCCCAAACCATGAGTTAGGTGGCTGTTCACAGTGACTTCCATAGTGTTTCTTACACCACAGATGTTACTTGTTAAAAAAAATGACAAAATAATACTGTGACATGCAGCTAAGTAGCTGATGAATTGATCATGAGGCTCTGCATTTGGCAGGATGGTCCCTGCTGCATGGGTGACTCCTCACTGTATCAGGTAATTAAGTGCTTTTAGTTACAACATCAAGGTTTGAAGTTGTCATGGGGCCAGAGACGATTGTCCAGCCATTTTGTATTTTCAAATTTGAAAACTTTTGCTTCTTTCAGCCAATGCCAACTACAGCATACTTGTAGCTGGGAACCGTTCAAACATTCTAAAATGCTCACAAGGCTTTTGGACCTCTCCATATTATGTTTAGAAATCATTATGGGATGTCGACTACAACCTATTGTTGGTAGCCTTTTGCAATATTATCTAGGCAAATGTTACAATCAAACACTCATGGCGCTGGAACTGAACATATTGAAATTCCTGGATCTGGACATATATGGAATGTGGGCGTGGATTGCCGACAAACTTTATTGCTAAGGGCGTCAAAGTTTACTTTTTCCGATTTGTCACAGAAACTGGCGTCAATTTGTTAGTTATCCCAGAAATGAGCAAACATGGGAATAGTTGCTATGGAGATAAAATTATAGAAAAGCCGCCATTTTGAAAAAAGTGGATTTTCTATCAACTTATAACATGTAGCTTTTACCAATATGATACTCTCAAACAATGTGTTTTTTTGAGTCAGTTGATGATGCTGATTCCAATGCTAGCACTTTTAGCCATTTTTAGCAACATCTTGAATTTTGTACTGTTCAGCCATTTTTCTCAACTTTCCAGCTAATACCACTCCTTCTACAAACTTTGGCTATTTTAGCCATTCTACTATTACAATGTTCTTTTTCATCTGTTCCTGCTAGGACTTCTGCAACTGTGAGTTTTTCTAGTATGGTTAGCCATTTCTTCAGCTAATTCAGCTTTCCATTCAGCGGTGCCATTCAACCTACCATTTTCTTCTGAAGTACAGCTCCTTCTAATTATTATTTATACTATCTTCCGCCGTTTTGACACTTAACTCTTCTACATTTACTCCTCTTTAACCATTCAACTTTTAAACTCTTAGCTCCTTTAACTTATTTCCATTTGCTGACTTTTAGGTTTTCTAATCCTTGTACTTTTTAAGATATTCCAATTTTTCAGAATTTTGCCTATTCTAAAATGCATTAGGAAGTTATGATGCACGAGCGCCCGGATCGACTCAGTTGGGCCTTTAGAATACACCATTTTACTTTTAAAATGTTCCAACACTCAACTTAACCACAGTTGTACTTTTGGTCATTCACGTCATTGAAATTCTTAAGATATTCCACTTGATTTTCCAGATTATTGCTCCATTAAATTACATGAGAATTCTTGTATAACCTCTTTTACAGGTTTTCACCTATTTTAACCATTTTACTTCTAAAATTTTGCAGAGCTCTTTCAGCTCAGCTCAGCCATTCCTTTTACAAATTCAGCTTTCTTTCAGCAATACAGCATTCAACCCTGCATTTTCTTCTGAAGTGCAGCTCCTTCTAGTTAGTTGAATGCTGTAAAGCAATCAACCCTTTGTTTTCCTGTTTCTCTTTAACACTTTATTATTTATACTATCTTCCGCGTTTTGTACTTGCACTCCTTACAATTTTTAGCTTGATTTTGCCTATTAAAATGCGAGCAGGAAGTTATGATACGAGCGCCTCTGGATAAACTCGGTTCGGGCCTTAAATTTTTACCATTTACTTTTAAATGTTCAGCGCTTTCAACTTGTACAGTTGGCCACTTTGAGTCATTCAAATCAGTGAACTTTTTAGATATTCAGGATTTTCCAGGATTTTTGCTCCATTTAAATACAAGATGATCCTTGGCTTTTTGTTTTACTCATTACTTAACTTCAACATGCTTTCCAGCTAGAGACACGTTCAAACATTGAAATGTTCACAAGACTTTGAGACTTCATTATAAGGCTCAAAAGCGGGATGGCAACACCACCCTAGAGAATTGTTAGCCATTTTTGTAAAATGTAAGAGCATTTAAACTTCTTCAAACTTTCCTTATTTTAATCATTCTACTATTCCATATTCAACCTGTTGCTTATTCCTTTCGCTCTATTTTGAGTCTTTCAAATCTTTGAACTTTTCCAAGATATTCCAAGATTTTCAGGATTTTCCAGATTTTTGCTTCATTTTAAATACATGAGAATCCTTGTGTAAAGCTCCTTTTACAGGATTTTACTTACTTTAACCATTGTATGAAACAGTTCAGCTCCTTCCTTTTTCTTCAAATCTTAAATTTCTTTAATTCCAGCCATTTATTTTAATAATTTGGTGTGTTTAACTCCTTCTACAACTTTACCTCCACAAATGTTTACACACCACTTTTTGAGTCAGCCCCAAATCCTTTGACTTTTCAAAGTAGAAAACTTTACCGTTTGTTTTCTCGTAAAAGCAATTTGTAGCGTAAATCGTTTCATTTCGGCTTCTGCCAAGATGATACACGAGGGGCCTTATAAGTTATACACGGCTGCATAATGTGTCCCGCAAAAGTGATAGCTCAGGCGGGTAAGTCGTGGGCTCTCCCATAATACTGGGTTTATGAGTTGAATCAACATCAGCTTTTCTGCATGGTTTTACCTTCACCTTTCTTGCTAAATTGGTTCACCTAGCTCAGTTATATTTACGTTACATGGAAGAGATTTTCTTTCCAGGTGAGATTCTCATAAGCTTGTACTTTTTATCCTTTTACTTTTAAAGATTTTTCAGTTTTGAGACAGTGCAGCCATTTCATCCAGCAAATTCAGCTTTCATTCATTTGTTCCTTTATCTTTTCAAAGAACCTTTTGGCATTCACAATTTTATTTGCTAGAGACACCATTCAGGCAGTTAAAGTGATCAGAGAACAAATAAACACACATACACAAACACTTTCCAATGTGTGTTAGAAAAACAGTGAGCAAATCTAAGTTAGTTTGATGTATTTTTAATTTTCCTCTATAGTAGCTGGAGCTGCAAAAATTTCAAACATGTGCTCCATCATCCTGTGGATAGCGTTGGGACCCGCCTTAGCCCTTACGGCCGCTGGGCTCATGGGAGAGAAGTCGTTGGTTCTCAAACCATGAGTTAGGTGGCTGGCGTTCGAAAGTAGCTATGTCTCATATTTACACACATATGTTAGTGGTCAAATGAAAATATATTACTGTGTCATTCAGCTAGCTAGCTGCTGATTAAAATATGTTTCATAAATTATATCTGGATAAGGTATTGCCAGAATGACAGCGCCACATGGTTGAAGCATTGATCTTGAGAGGCTCATGTATGACGTGATATACTGTTTAGTGACGACTTTTTTTTACTGTCAAAGCGATCGTCACTTTGCATTACAACTTCAAAGGTTTGTAGTTATTATGGATGAACTGTTTGGCAGCCATTTTATCCCATTTTCAAATCCCCAAACCTTTGTTATAACATCTCGCTTACAACCTTTTGTGCCCCTGAACCCGTTTAAACATTAAAATGATCACAAAGCTTTGGACTAGAAAATACGTTTAGAAATCATTATGGGATGTCGACACAACCTAATGTTGGTGGCCTTTTTGCCAATAAGAAATCTGGAAACCGTCATGTGCCAACTTCATCATGGCTGAAACTGAACATATTGGAAATTCACTGGATCTGGACATAGGAATGTAGGCGTGGTTAGCCAACAAACTTTGTTATAGGGCGTCCAAGGTTTGCCACTACGATTTATCTGAAACTGGCGTCGATTTATTCGTCATCGTGCAGACCAACGTAATAAAATGGTTGCTATGGAGATAAAATTAATGAAAAGCACGCCATTTTTGAAAAAAGTGGATTTGTAACTTCAAGACATGCTTAGCTTTACCAATACTGATGCTATGCAATAATGGTTTTGTTGGTAAGTTGATGATGCTGATCACTGTAGCACTTTTAGCCATTTGTATCATCTTCAGTCACTAACATAGTATCCCTTTCTAATTTCAAACTTCTCGTATCAAATCTAAATTTTGGCCTTCTTTGAGTCATTCTACTTTCTAATGTTCACCTTTGACTTTTGGTCCCTTTAATTTTCAAAATATTCCAAGTTTTTCGGACATTTTATTATTTACTCATTAATTTTTTAGCTTTTTATAATAACTCCTTCCCTAATGTTTGACCTATTTTAGACATTCTACTTTTACAATGTTCAAAGCACTCTCTGTTTCTGCTTTCATTCCAGCAATACAGCATTCCAACCTGCATTTCTTTACCAAATCAAACTCACTTCTAGTTAGTTTAGATGCTGTAAAGCATTCAACCCTTTGTTTCCTGTTTCCTCTTTATTTATTATTAGTTGAATCTTTGTAAAAATGATGACCTTGTTTTCTGTTTCTCTTTGTTCTGTTACACATACCTATCTTCACGTTTTTGTACCAACTCCTCCTACAATTTTAACCGATTTTACCATTCATTTAAAATGTTAGCTTTTTCATCTTATTATTACTGTAGACTTTTGTGGTTTAATCCTTATGCACAGATGTTAGTTTTTCAAGAATTTTGCCTATTGCAATGATTGGAAGTTAGCGTAGTATAGTTGACTCTCGGTTGAACGCTTAAATTTTTATTTGCTTTTAAAATGTTAATAACTCAACTTATTACAATTGTACTTTTACAATTGACAATCCATTGAACTTTTAAGATATTCCCAGATTTTCCAATTTTTACTCATTTAATCTAAGTTGATCCTTAGCCTTTTGTTTTAACTTGTTGTATTTCAACATGCACTTTCCAGCTAGAGACACACGTTCAAGCATGACAAATGTTATGAGCTTTGGACTTATTATAGGAAATAAACTCTTACCAACACAGGATAGCACTTTACCTAGTTTGTTAAACAATTTGTATGCCAAAATGAGACAATTTTAAACTTTTCTTCAAACTCATATTTAATCATTCTAAGCAATGTTCAACCCTGTCAACCTTCTTTCAGCTACTACTTTTGATCTTCAAATCTTTGAACTTTCAAGATATTGAGAATTTTTCCGGGATTTTCGAAGATTGCACATTCGTTTAAATACATGGAGAATCCTTGTGGCAACTCCTTTTACGAAGTTTACTTACTTTAACATTGAAACAGTTAGCTCCTTTCTTTCCTTAAATCCCAATTTTCATTGCATTTAATATTTATTTTAATAGTTTGAATTGCTGTGCTCCTTCTATTTTACACTCACAAATGTTTTGCCACACTTGCAGTCTTTGATGTGCGACTTTTCAAAAGTGAAAACTTTGCGTTTATTTTCTCGTAAAAAGCAATTTGTGAAATCGTTCAACTGAAGCTTCACCGCATGAGATGTTAGAGTTTGTAGTCCCAGCGCGCCGTTATTGTCTGGCAGTGTAAGCTCATGGCTAATGTAAATATAATGTGAGTTCTGAAGTTCAATTCCAGCATCAAACTTTTCTGCCTTAGTTTTTGCCATGCCTTTCTTAGTAAAATTCAGTTCTCATCAATTATATTTACCGTTACATGAAGGGCCTTTATTTTCAGGTAGAATTTACTACTTCGCTGTGAAAGCACCTCTTTTACTTTTAAGATTTCCAGATTTTCCAGGGCCAATTTTAGCCATTTCATCAGCAAATTCAACTTTCATTCTATTTTGTTCTTTATCTTTAAAGAATATTGCTTCTTCCTGATTTTAGCTAGAATATATTCATGCGTTAAAATGATCAGGCAGCTTAAGCACACACACAAACACTCAATGTATGTTAGAAAAAACAGTGGGAGCAAATCTAAGTTGGTTCAGTGTATTTTTACTTTTTCCTCCTCGTAGCTGGAAACTGCGGACTCAAATATGTGCTCATAGCATCTCTTGCGGGTAAGCGTTGGGACCAGGCACTTAGCCCGCCCACGGCGCTAAGGCTCATGGGAAATGTTGATTCCCAAACCATGAGTTAGAGTGAAAGCATTGCAGTATTTATGATGCTTTTACACCAAATATGGCAGTAGTTATTAAGAAATATTTTGCTCTGTCAATTAGCTAGCTAATATTTTATTCATTAGATGATCAATGTAACTCACCATTATGTAGGATGAGATGTTATAATACCATTAGAACAGCCATAGATTAGAATTGATCTTGAGGCTCAGCGCCATGACAGAATATCTCCTGTTGCAGCAGGTAGCTCCACTTTTACTGTCAAATGAGTGCTTTGCATTTACAACAGAGTTTTTTAGATGCAGACTGTTTGGCAGCCATTTTCTGTTTTTAAATCTGAAGCTTTGTTTCTTCATGAATATAACCAACATACTTGTCGCTAGAGACACCTTTCAAACATTAAAATGATCCCAAGGCTTTGGACTATAAAATCGTTTAGAAATCATTGTAGGATGTCAACACAGCCTAATGTTGGTTGCCTTTTGCAATAATAAAATCTGAAGCAAATATTGCAATAACTTAATCAGTGACAGAACTGAACATGTGAAATTCACTGAATCTGGACATATAAGGAATGTAGGCGTGGTTAACCAGCAAACTTACAATTGCTAGGCGATCAGGTTTACTTTTACGATTTGTCTGAGCTGGCGTCGATTTGTTCGTCATCATACCATTAAGCGTAAAATGAACCATTCAGAATAATTAATAATGAAAAGCCATGCATTTTGAAAAAATTGGATTTTCTGTCAACTTTAGAACATATAGCTTTTACCAATATGATATAAACAATGGTTTTTGAGTCAGTTGATGATGCCCCAGTCTAGCACTTTTAGCCATTTAGCATCATCTTCAAATTTTCAACAGTACATCCATTTTCCCACGAATTCAGTTTCATGCCTTAACTCCGTCTACAAATTTTGGCCTGTTTGGTCATTCTACTTTTACAATGTTCTGTGACATAGTGCTAATTTTTAAAGATTTTTCAGGATTTTCCAGGACATTTCAGCCATTTTTTCAACAATTTTCTAGCTTTCATGCTTAACTCCTTCTACAATGTTATTCTTTTGAGACATTCTACTTTTACAATATTTCAGCTTTCATCATATTTCTGCTGTTCCAGCAATGCCGCATTCAACCATAATTTTCTTCTGGAAATGGCTCAGCTCTAGTGTTACATTTTGTTTTCCTCTTATCTTCAGCGTTTTTGGCGCCATCCCTTCTACAAATTTTGCTATTTTGCTGATTAACACCCCAAATATTTCCAGCTCTTTCTCCAATGCTCTGACTTTTGGTTTTCAAATCCATTGTACTTTTTAAGATATTCAGTTTTCCGAATTTTTGCCTATTAAAATGCATTGGGGAAATTATAGTACATGAGGTTAGCGGTTCGACACCCGGTTAGTTCAAATTTTTACGATTTTACTTTTAAATGTTTAAACTCTTTCAACTTATTCCAGCTATGACTTTTTGGTCATTCAAATCATTGAACTTTTTGAATATTCCAGGATTTTCCAGGATTTTTTGCTCCATTCCAAATGGAGATGGATCATGAAAACCTTTTTGTTTTAATATTGTAATTTCAACATGCTTTCAGCTAGGAACACCGTTCAAACACCAGAATGTCATAAGTTTGGACTTCAGAAAATAAAGTCAAAACTATTATTATGGATGTATACCTAGGGAGACAAGTGACCCATTTGTGCCAAAATGATCATTCCTTCTTCAAACTTACTTATTTAATCACATTCTACTATACAATGTTTCCAACCCTGTCAGCTTATTCCTTTCAGCTACTACTTTTTGGTCTTTCAAATCTTTGAACTTTTCACGAGTATTCAAGATTTCCAGGATTATTTCCAAGATTTTGCTTCATTTAAATACATGGAGAATCCTTGTGTAGCTCCTTTTACAGTTTTACTTACTTTAACCATTGTATAAGAAACAGTTTAGCTCCTTCCTTTCCTTCAAATCTTAAATTTTCATTAATTCAATACATTTATTTTAATAATTTGGGCCTTGTTTGCTCCTTCTACAACTTTTTACTATCTAACAAAATGTTTACACCACTTTTGGTCTTCCAAATCCCTTTTAGCTGCTAAAAATTAGAAAACTTTGATTGTTTTCTACGTAAAAAGCAATTTGTGCATGGTCGTTTCATCTGAAACTACCAAAGATGATACGAGGGCCTTATAAAATTATACCGGCTGCATATTGTATCACAAAGTGATAGCTCAAGCGACTTAGTGCGTGGGCACATAATGCTGAGGTTCTGAGTTCGATTCCAGCATCCGACTTTTCTGCATGGTTTTTGCTTGCCTTTCTTGATAGAATTCGGTTGATAACTTCAAATTATATTTACGTTACATGGAAAATTTTCAGGTGGGGTTACTCATAAGCTTTGACTTTTATCCTTTTACTTTTAAAGATTTTCCAGGATTTTTTCAGGACAATTGCCATTTCTGCCAGCAAATTAAGCTTTCATTCATTGTTCCTTTATCTTTTCAAGAACCTTTGCTTCTTCCACACAATTTTAGCTAGAGACACCATTCAAACGTTAAAATGATCAGAGCAACCACAAGCACACACAAACACTCAATGTATATTTAGAAAAACAATTAGAACAAATCTAAGTTAGATTTTGATGTATTTTTATTTTTCCTCCTCGTAGCTGGAAGCTGCAGTTCTTGATGCTCCATGACCATTTTGTAGACAAGCGTTGGGACCGGGCCAGCCCCCTTACGGCTGCTAAGGCTCATGGGAAAGTGTTGATTTAAACCGCCAGAGTTAGGTAGCATTACGAGAAATTCCATCATGTTTTACACCACCAATGTTGGTGGCACAAATTAAAATATATTGCTGTGTCATTCAGCTAGTTAGCTGTGATGATCTATATATCTCTACATTATAGCATGTGGGAAGATGTATAAGACTAATGTCATACATAGTTGGAGCATTGATCTTGAGCTCAGCATATGACAAGGCGTCACCTGTTGCGGCAGGCGACTCTCACTTTTACTGTCAAAAGATCAGTACTTTGCATTACAACTTCAAGGTCTTTAATTATTATTATGGATGGAACTGTTTGGCAGCCATTTTGTATTTATAAATCTGAAGTCTTTGTTGTATTAAAGAATATAACTTCAACATACTTGTATCGCTACAGACACGTTCAAACATTAAAATGATCACAAGCTTTGGACCTATAAAATACGACGAAAATCATTATGGGATGTCGACACAACTAATGTTGGTGGCCTTTTATGACAAAATCTGAAGCAAATATTGCAATAAACAATCCATGGCTGGAGACTGAACATATTACAAATTCACTGAATCTGGACGCCACTAAGGAATGTGTCGTGGTTAACAACGACTTACCGTTTACTAAGGGCGTCCAAGGTTTACTTTCTGATTTGTCTGAAACGGCGCGATTTGTTAGTCATCCCATATTACCATTAAGCGTAAAACGGTTGCTATGGAGATAAAATTAATAGAAAAGCCGCCATTTTGAAAAAAGTGGATTTTCTGTCAACTTTAGAACATGTAGCTTTTACCAATATGATACTCTTAAACAATGTGGTTTTGAGTCAGTTGATGATGCTGATGCTAAGCACTTTTAGCCATTTATCGTCTTCAGATTATCAACAGTACATCCATTTTCCACAATTCCAGTTTTCTGTGCTTAACTCCGTCTACAGAATTTGATATCTTTGGGTCATTCTACTTTACAATGTTCACCTTTATTTTAATTCATACTAAATTTTTCAAAACATTCCAGAATTTTCCAGGACATTTCAACCATTTTTCAACAATTTTTAGCTTTCATACTTAACTCTTCTACAATGTTGACCTATTTACAGATATTCTACTTTTACAATATTCAGCTTTTTTTCATCATATTTCTGCTTTCATTCAGCAATACAACATTCAACCTGCATTTTCTTCTGGAAATGCAGCTCATCAGATTATTATTTATACTATCTTCCGCCGTTTTTGACATAACTACTTCTACAATTTTAACGATTTTTACCATTCAACTTTTAAAATGTTCCAGCTTTCAGCTTATTATTGCTATAGCTTTTTGTACTTTTAATCCTTGTACTTTTAGAATCTTCCAGTTTTCAGGAATTTTGCCTATTAAAATGCACATTGCAGGAAGTTTATAGCGCCTGAGCGCCAGTTAAACTCAGTTCGGGCCTTTAAAATTTTACCATTTACTTTTAAAATGTTCAACTCTTTCAACTTATTACAGTTATTACTTTTGGTCATTCAAATCATTGAACTTTTTAAGATATTCCAGGATTTTCCAAAGTTACACTCCCATTTAAATACAAGATGATCCTTAGAAAACCTTTTTATTTTAACCATTGTAATTTCAACATACTTTCAGCTAGAACTACCCGTTCAAACATTGGGAAATGTTATAAGGCTTTGGACTTCAATATAAGGCTCAAAACTATTATGGGATAGCCAACACCACCTAGGTTTGGTAGCCCATTTGTGTACCAAAATGTAGAGGCAATTTTAAACTTCTTCAAACTTTCCTTATTTTTAATCATTCTACTATTGCAATGTTCAACCCTGTCAAGCATTCCTTTCGAAAAGCTACTACTTTTGATGCTTTCAAATCTTTGAACTTTTCAAGATATTCAAGATTTTCAGGATTTTCCAAGATTTTTGCTTCATTTAAATACATGGAAATCTTGTGTAGCTCCTTTTACAGGATTTTACTTACTTTAACCATTGTATGAAACAGTTCAGCTCCTTCTTTTCCCTTCAAATCTTAAATTTTCATTAAATTAATACATTGTTTTGTAATTTTAGGCCTTATTTAACTCCTTCTAACTTTTTACCTCCAGATATTTGCCACCACTTTTAGTCCTTCAAATCCTTTGACTTTTCAAAATTTAAAACTTCGTTTGTTTTTCTCGTAAAAAAGCGAACTGTAGCGTGAAATCGTTTCAACTCGGCTTCTGCAAAGATGATGCAGGGGCCATCAAGTCTGCGGCTGCATGTTGTTGTCACAAAAGTAGTGGCTCAGCGGCCTGCAAATCGTGGGCTCATGTGCTGTGAGCTCTGAGTTCGATTCAACATCAGTGACTTTTCTGCATGGATTTTTACCTTTGCCTTTCTTGATAGAATTCAGTTTGTGCTCTAATTATATTTCGTTACATGGAAAAATTTTCTTTCAGGTGGGGTTACTCATAAGCTTTGACTTTTTATCCCTTCTTACTTTTAAAGATTTTCCAGGATTTTCCCAGGACAGTGCAGCCATTTCATCATTAAATTCAGCTTTCATTCATTTGTTCCTTTATCTTTTCAGAACTATTTGCTTCTTCCACACAAAGACACCATTCAAGCGTTAAAATAGTCAAACGGCTTAAGCACACACACAAACACTCAATACTTATGTTAGAAAAACAGTGAGAACAAATCTAGTTAGTTTTGATGTATTTTTCTTTTTTCCTCCTCGTAGCTGGAAGCTGCAGTTCAAACAATAGCTATCCGCAGCCATCTTGTGCACAAGCGTTGGGACCACGCCTTAGCCCTTACGCTGAGGCTCATGGGAGAATGTTGATTCCGACCATGGAGTTAGAGTGTATTCACGTGACTATCATGTTTTTACACCAGATATGTCAGTGGTTAAATGACAATAATATGCTCATCACTCAGCTAACAAGCGATGAGTCAACACCTCTTCTCCATTAAACATGGATTAGGCATACTAAAACAAATGGCACTTCCATAGTTAAAGTCATCCTGTAACCTCTGCATTCAGCAGGATGTACCCTGCTCCGCTGAGTCAACTACACTTTAACTGTAAAATGCACATTGCTTTGGAATACAACATTAAGGTTTTAGTTATTATGGGATGGAGACTGTTTGGCAGCCATTTTGTGTTTTCAAATCTGAAGCCTTTGTTTCTTAAAAGATATAACTATACTTGTTGGTAGAGACACCGTTCAAACATTAAAATGATCACAAGGCTTTGGACTATAAAATATGTTTAGAAATCATTATGGGATGTCGACACAACCTAAATATTGTTTAGCCTTTTTATGACAAAATCTAAACAAATATTTACTATGACTTAATCCATGAACAGACTGAACGTATTGTTGAAATTCACTGAATCTGGACATATAAGGAATGTGGCGTGGTTAGCAAACAAACTTACGTTGCTAAGGCATCAGGTTTACTTTTTGATTTGTCTAGAGCTGGCGTCGATTAGTTAAATCATCCCGGTGACCCAAATAAAATGGTTGCTATGGGATAAATCAGCCGGCGCCATTTTGAAAAGTGATTTTTATCAACCTAGAACATGTAGCTTTTACCAAGATGACACTCTTAAACAATGTAGTTTTTGAGTCAGTTGATGATGCTGATTCCAATGCTAGCATTTTTGGCCATTTATAACATCTTTAGAATTGCAACGGATTCAGCCATTTTTTCCATCCTTAAGCTTTCATGCTTTGCTCCTTCTACATTTTGACCTATTTAATAATTCTCTTATATTACAATGTTCAACTTTTCAGCGTATTCTTTCTATGACTTTTTGATCTTTAGTTTTCAGATTTTCAAGCAAAGTTCTGCCACCATTTCTTCTTAGTTCATTTCCTTTCATGTACAACATTCAACCATTTTCTTCGCAAATGCAGCTCCTTCCTAGTTTATTGTAGTTCAGATCCACCATAACATTATCAACCCTTTGTTTTCTGTTTCTCTTTATTTATTCTTCCACCCCTATATTTCATGTTTTTGGCACTTAACTCCTTCTACAATTTTAACCTATTTACTTATTCAACACCCCAAAATGTTTCAGCTCCTTCATCTTATTAATGCTATGACTTTTTGGTACTTCTAATCCCTGCCTTTTTAAGATGTCCAGTTTTCCCGGGAATTTTGCCTGTACAAATGCATTGAGAAATTATGGTACATGAGGTTCAGGTTCGACACGATTCAATACATAATTTTTACCATTTTACTTTTAAAATGTTGGAAAGCTCATATAACTTATTACAGTTATTACTTTTGGGTATTCAAATCATTGAACTTTTAAGATATTCAGGATTTTCCAGAGATTTTTCCTCCATTCAAATACATAGAAATCCATGCCCTTCTTTTGTGGTTTTGTACTTTGCCATTGCTGCCAAACAGTTCAACTCCCCTTGTATATTCAAATCTTAAATTTTGATTAATTAGCCATTTTTCAATGATTTGGGTGTGTTGCACTCCTTCTAACTTTTACCTCCTGATGTTTTACCACCACTTTTGGTCCTTCAGATCACGGCTTCTCGAAAGTGAAAACTCGTTTGTTTTTTTCTCATTAAGCAGACTGTGGAATGAAGCTCGTTTTCAACTCGGCTTCCTGCCAACAAGGATGATACCGTGGGACACCAATGGTTATACGACTGCATTTTTGTCATCACAAAGTGATGGCCTCAGCGGCTAGTAAGTGGGTTTATAATGCTGAGGTTCTGAGTTCGAGCTCAGCAATGCGACTTTTCTGCATGTTTTTACTTGCGCTCTTGATAAAATTCAGTTCTATCTAACTCTCAATTATGTTCGTTACATGAAGAATTTTCTTTCAGGTGGGTCACTCATAAGCTTTGGCTTTTTATCCTTTTTATTTTAAATTTTCCAGGACAGTGCAGCCATTTCATCAATAAATTCCAGCCTTTTCATTCATTGTTCCTTTAACTTTTCTAAATTAACACACTTCTTCCCACACAATTTTAGCTAGAGACACCTTCAAGCATTAAAATAGTCAGAGCAGCTTAAGCACACACAAACACTCAATGTATATTGAAAAAACAGTGGTATGAAATCTAAGTTAGTTTTGATGTATTTTTTTATTTTCCTCCTCGTAGCTGGAAGCTGCAGTTTCAAACATGTGCTCATAGCCATCTTGTGGACAAGCGTTGGGACCGGACATGGCCGCGCGACCGCTAAGGCTCATGGAAAATAGTGATTCCCAACCATGAGTTAGGTGGCTGTTAAGTGACTATCATGTTTTACACACATATATAGTAGTTAAATGAAAATATTTTGCTGTATCATCCTAGCTGATGATGTGCTTCTCTCTACATTATGTGGATGAGTGTGCAATGACTAATAGCACATACATTTGCTGGAAAATTTGTCTTGTAGCTCAATGGCATATGACAGAATGTCACCATATTTATAGGAGGTAGCTCCCTTTTACTATCAAAATTAAATTACACAACATTTAACTAAGAGATCTCTGTAGTCATTTATGGGATGCAGACTGTTTGGCAACTCCATTTGTTTTTCTGAAGCCTTTTAGCATCTTTGTGAATATAACTTAAGCATACTGTAGCTAGAGAAACCATTCAAACTTCCATGATGTTCAAAAGACTTTTGGACTATAAAATATACTATAAAAGCCTGTCTATAAGTAGTTGCTATGGAGATAAAATTAATAGCGCTGTTTTGAAAAGTGGATTTTCTGTCTCAACTTATAGAACATGTATTTTACCAATGTGATCATATATAAACAATGTGGTTTGAGTCAGTTGATGATGCTGATGCTAGCACTTTTAGCCATTTTAGCATCATCTTCAAATTTCAACAGTACATCATTTCTACACAATTTCATTCTGTGCTTAACTCCGTCTCAATTTTGTTCATTTTACGTGTTCCTTTTACAATCATTCAAAGCTTTTGGTACTTTAATTTTCAAAAATATTCAGTTTTCCGGTGTTTCTGGCCATTTTCCAACAATCTTTTTAGCTTTCATGTACTCAATACCACAATGTTGACCTATTTTAGACATTACTTTTACAATGTTCCATTTTTCATCATATTTCTGCTCTGCTCAATATTACAACGTTAAGCCTCATTTTCTTCAGATACGGCTCCTTCTAGTTATTATTGGTTGGATATCATGTAGTGTTACTGTTTTCCTGTTTATCTTCATTTCTTATTCTCATTTGCTATCTTCGCGTTTTGACACTTAACTACTTCTACAATTTTTAACGATTTTAACCATTCAGCTTTCGTCCCAGCATAAACTTATTCATTCTGACTTTGGTTTTCTAGTCTTGTGCTTACTTTAGATGTTGTTTTTTAGAATTTTGCCTATTAAAATGCATTAGGAGAGATTGCAGCTTAAAGCAGTTAAACTCCAGTTGGGCACTTTGAATTTTTACAACTCATGCTGATGTTCAACTCTCCAACTTATTTGATTATTACTTTTAGTCATTTCAAATCATTGAACTTTCAGATATTCCAAGTTTTCAAGATTTTCTCCATTCCATTAAGTTGTCATGAAAACCTTTTGTTTAACCATTTGTTTCAACATACTTTGCTTCGACCATTCCAAACATTGAAATATTCGCAAGGCTTTGGACTTCAATAGAGCTCAAGCTATTCATGGGATGTAACTCCTACTAGAGTTTGGTAGTATTTGTACTTAAATGTGAGCAGTTAAACTTCTTCAAACTTTCTTCTTTAATCATTTTCTACTATTACAATGTTCAACCCTGTCAGCTTATTCCTTTCAGCCTCTACTTTTGGTCTTTGATCTTTTGGACACTTCAAGATATTCCAGATTTTCCAGGATTTTCCAAGATTTTGCTGTTTTAATGCATGGAAGATCCTTGTGCTTAAAAACTCCTTTAGAGGATTTTACTTACTTTAACCATTGTGTGAAATGGTTCAACTCTAACCTTTTCTTGAATCTTCAGATTTTCATTATAATTCAGCGTTTATTTAATGATTTTAGATGCTTGTTTAACTCCTTCTACAACTTTTACCTGGAAGTGTTTACCACTTTGATCTTAGTCTTGGCTTTCAAAGTAGAAAACTTTTCGTTTGTTTTCTACTGTATGCGCTGAACTTTGTATGGAAATCGTTCAACCTAGGCTTCTGCCAAAAAGTGATACGAGGGCCTTATAAGATTATACCGACTGCATGATGTGTCACAAGAAGTGATAGCTATGTTGGCTAAGTCACGTGGGCTCTAGACTGAGTTCTGAGTTCGATTCCAGCATCCGACTTTTCTGCATAGTTTTTGCTTTGCTCTTGATAAATTCAGTTCCACTAACTCAATTTATATTTCGTTACATGACATTTTCTTTCAATTGCAGGGTTACTCTATAGCTTTTGACTTTTTATCCTTTTTACTTTTAAAATTTTTCCGGATTTTCCAGGACAATTATTATTTGTGCAAATTAAAGCTTTCATTCGTTGTTCTTTTATCACTGCGTGCACCTTCTTCCTACACACAATTTGTAGACACATTCAACGTTAAATGATCAGAGCAGCTTAAAGCTTTGAAACACTCAATGTATGTTAAATGATGGGAGCAAATCTAAGTTGGTTTGATGTATCTTTTTATTTTTCCTCCTCGTAGCTGGAAGCTGCGGATTCAAACATGTGTCACGTATTACGGCTGTAAAGGCTCATGGAAAGTGTTGATTCCCAAACCATGAGTTAGGTGGCTGTTACAGTGACTATGATGTTCTTACACCACAGATGTTGTATTCGTGGCAAATAATACTGTGACCTTCATCTGGTATTTGATGAATTGATCATGAGGCTCTGCATTTGGCAGGATGGTCCCTGCTGCATGAGGTAGCTCCTCTTTTACTGTCAAATGATCAGTGCTGGATTACAACATCAAGGTTTAAGTTGTCATGGGACGGAGACTGATTGTCCAGCCATTTGTATTTTTCATTTGAAAACTTTGCTTCTTTCAACCAATGTAACTTCAACATACTTGTAGCTAGAGACACCGTTAAACATTAAAATACTCAAACTTTGGACTATAAAATGTGTTACAAATCATTTATGGGATATAAACACAACTGTGTTGGTGGCCTTTTATGACAATATCAGAACCAATCTTGCAATAAACTTCATCCCATGGCTGGAACTGACCTGTGAAATTCACTGGATCTGGACATGCACCTGGAATGTAGGCGTAGTTGCCAAACAAACTTTTATTGCTAGGGCGTCAAAATTTCCGATTTATCTGAAACGATTTACATTCGTTATCCCAAGCGACCCAAACGCCAGAAATAGTTTGCTATGGAGATAAATTCAATAGAAGCGCCATTTTGTGGATTTCTATCAACTTATAACATGTAGCTTTTACACACCGTATGATACTCTCAAACAATATGTTTTTTGATCAATTCAGTAAGTACTGGTTCAATGCCCTTTTAGCCATTTGCTTAACATCTTGAATTTTATACTAATTCATTCATTTTTCTTATTTCAGCTTTAATGTAACTCCTTCTACAAACTTTGTACTTTTGGCCCATTCTACTATTACAATGTTCAACTTTCATCTTATTCCTGCTGGAACTTACACCTTTCAAGGTTTTCTAGTATAGTTCAATGCATTTCTTCAATAAATTCCAACTTCATTCAGCAGTACAGCGGCTATTTACCATTTTCTTTACTGGAAATGCGGCTCCTTCAATTGTGTTATACTATCTTCGCCATTTTTGACCTTAACTACTTCTCCCCAATTTTAACGATTTTTACCATTCCAACTACTAAATGTTAAAACTCTCAGCTAATTATTATAGCTTTGTGCTTTAATCCTTGTACTTTTTAAGATATTCAGTTTTCCAGAATTTTACACTATTAAAGTACATTAGGAAGTTGCGATGCAGCGCGGGTTGACTCACAGTTGAATAACTAAATTTCTATTTACTTTAAAATGCTAGCTCTTTCAACTTATTACAGTAATACTGGTCATTCAAATCCTTAGACTTTTAAATATTAAAGATTTTTAGGATTTTCCAAGATTTTTGCTCAATTGTTTACATGGAATCCTTGAAACCTTTGTTTATTTCAACCATTGTAACTTCTTATATGTTTCTTTAGAAACACTGTTCAAAAAAATTAAATGTCACTAGACTTTGTATTTCAATATAAGTTTTGGTATTGTGGGATACTTAGCACCAACTCTAGTTTCACGACAATTTTGTCACTAAATGTGAAGTGATTTTGTATGATTTTACCTATTTTAACCATTTTACTGTTGCACAAAAATGTGCAAGATCTTTCTAAGCTTAATCCTTTCCTTTCTTACTTGTCTTTCAAATCCTTGAACCTCTACAAGATATTGTATTTTGTACAGGATTTTCCAAGATTTTGCTCATTTAAATACATTGAATCACTTACCACCACTTTTAGTCTTTCAAATCCTTTGACTTTTCAAAGTAGAAAATTGTCGCCGTTTTTCCGTAAATAGCAGACGCTGTAGCGTCATCGTTTTCAACTCAATAAGATGATGCCGCGACAGACTGATTAATATATACCGGCTGCATTGTGTCATCACGAAGTGATGGCTCAAGCGGCTGCAAGAGGTCTTACAATACTGAGGTTCTGAGTTCGATCAGCATCTGACTTTTCATGTTTTTCCCTTGCGCTTTCGCCGTGAATTCAGTTCCACTAACTCAATTTATATACGTTACACAGAAGCATTTTCTCAGGTGAGGTTACTCATAAGCTTAGCTTTTATCCTTTTACTTTTTAAAGCTTTTCAGATTTTCCCAGGACAGTGGAGCCATTTCATCAACAAATTTCAACTCTGGTCATTGTTCCTTTATCTTTTCAAAACCTTTGTGCTTCCACAATTTTAGCTAGAGACACCATTTAAGCGTTAAAATGATCAGAGCAGCTTAAAGCACACACAAACCTCAATGTATGTTAGAAAAAACAGTGGGAGCAAATCTAAGTTAGTTTGATGTATTTTATTTTCCTCTCGTAGCTGAGCTGCAGTTCCAACATGTGCTCAGCAGCCATTTTTGTGAATAGCGTTGGGACCAGACCTTAGCCCACGCCCACGGCCGCTAAGGCTCATGCAGGAAAGTGTTGATTCCCAAACCATGGGTTAGGTGGCTATTCTGAAGTGACTATCATGTTTTACCACATGTGTTAGTGGTTAAATGAAGATATTTTGCTGCATCATTCAATGGCTAGCGCTGATGATCAGCTGCTCTCTCCATTACATGTGGATTAGTGTGCTATGACTACTGGCACATACATAATTCAGAGAATTAGTCTTGAGGCTCGGCATATTACAGAATGTTACCTGTTCACGGAGGTGACTCACTTTTACTATCAAATAATCAGTGCTTTGAATACTTATCTTAATGTTTGTAGTCATTATGGATGGAGACTGTTTGGCAGCCATTTTGTGTTTTTCAAGTCTGAAGCATTTGTTTCTTTAAACGAATATAACTTCAACATACTTGTAGCTAGAGACACACGTTCAAACATTAAAAGGAAATGATCACAAGGCTTTGGACTATAAAATACGTTTAGAAATCATTATGGGATAACAAGGCACAACCTGATGTTGGTGGCCTTTTATGACAAAATCTGAAGCATATATTTACAATAAACTTTATCATAAGCTCAGAACTGAACATATTATTGAAATTCACTAGATCTGGACATATAAGGAATGTAGAAAAAAATGGTTAGCAAACAACCCGTTTATAGACGTCAAGGTTCTCGATTTAATACAGAAACTAGCGTCGATTTGTTATCATCCCTTCTCAGACCAAACGTAGATAGTTTGCTATGGAATGAATAATAGAAGAAGACGCCATTTTTAGAAAAAGTGGAAGATTTTCTGTAGTCAACTT
This sequence comes from Oryzias sinensis, assembly GCA_037389245.1. Taxonomy (NCBI): domain Eukaryota; kingdom Metazoa; phylum Chordata; class Actinopteri; order Beloniformes; family Adrianichthyidae; genus Oryzias; species Oryzias sinensis. Next base: position 15,243,155 of record CM074504.1, read on the forward strand.
AGAACATGTAAGCTTTTACAATATGATACTCTTAAACAATGTAGTTTTGAGTAAGTTGATGATTCTGATGCTAGCACTTTTATGACTTTAGCATCATCTTAAATTTTCAACGAGCCATCCATTTTTCCACAATTTCAGCTTTCATGCTCCAACTCCGTCTACAAATTTTGACCTGTTTTGGTCATTCTACTTCAATGTTCACCTTGACTTTTAGTCCTTTAATTTTCAAAATATTCCAGTTTTCCGGACATTTCAGCCATTTTTCATGAATTTTTAGCTTTCATACTTAACTCCTTCTGCAATGTTTGGCCTATTTTAGACATTCTACATAACTGATGTTCCAGCTTTTTCGCATCCCTTCTTCTGTTTTCATTCAATAGCCTGACATTCAACCCTGCATTTTCTTCACCAAATGCAGCTCCTTCTAGTTTTGTTTTGTTACTCCATTGAATCATGTCATCCGTCATGGAAGAATGTCAGCCAGTATATAAGTAGCGTTTAAAAGGTTTCATTTCCCGGATGACAGAGCGGGTTTTCTGCCACTTTACCACGCCAACAGTACCAACTACAAATCATGTACCTTGGCTAAATTAAGACTGAGATTGTTCAAACAAAAAGAAAGAAAAAAACACATAAGCCCACAAATCAACATGGAGAGGAAATGGAACCTGCCTAAATCGCGAGACTAAAAGGCTTGAGGATTACAGCGGCGCTCATAGCTTTAATCAAAGTGCACAAAGAAAGCTGTGCAGGCGTATTGTCCTTATCGAAGCGTTTAGAAAGAGCCAGGTTGGAGCAGAGCCGCGCGCCAGATTAATCAGACTGAAGTGAGTACATGTTGTACTATAATATCAACATTTATCTTGTTCGCTCTGTTTGTAAGTCCCCCATGCCTTGTGCATTTGAAACAGGGCAGCCAGGAATACTCTCTGCGCTGCTGCATCAATTTAGCCTGCCTGTGCTTTGGGGGCGCATTTGTTTAAAGTGTTTCTGAGGTTTCCTTGTAATCTTGGAGCTCTGCCTGCGGCTGTGATCCTCACAGAGGTGTGTTTCTGCATCAAACGCTGCAACGCGGCATATTTATGCATGATCCCTGCGCTTCTTTTTCCCCCCCTCTCTCCTCTTCATGTCTTGCTCGGCTTCTTCCTACCTCGACATCATTACTTCTCCATCTGCTCCTCACGCTTAAGCTCCTCTTGTTCCCTTTGGGATGTGACACAAGTGCTCTTTGGAGTGCGAGGCAAGGTAACTGAGAGAGAAGGCAGCGCTTTTCTTACTAGTTTTCCTGGGGTGGGAAGAAGACAAAGAAATGACCTCATCAGGCAGGAAACCAGAGGGGAAAAAAGGGTAAATATGGATTACCGCCAGAGCAGCAGCAGGTGCAGGAATATGAAAAATTAAATGATGTAAATCAGAGGGATTTTAAAGTTACACTGAATGAAAGACGTAGAATTTGTAGTTACTAATGAGAAAGGCAGCTAAAAATGGATCCTCCAACCATGTAGAGCCAGTTGAGAATTAAAATCAGGAGTAATTACAGCTTGCTTGAAATCCTGACATCTTACTTAGTTCAGCACACTTTACCAAGCCTTGTGCTATAAGATGTATCTATCTAAGTTTTGTTTGAAACTATACAAATGTGTCAGCCAGGCGGAAAAATCTCTCCTCTGACCACTTTTTTTAATTGAAGAAAAATCTTTTCTGATTAAAAATACACTTTTTTGCAGTTCCTTTTTTTTGCTCTTTGGCTAAATTTAAGTTAATCATGTTATTTTCTTATATGAGTTTAGTTTATTTTTCCTCCCTTTCTTTGCAGTATTACCTTGTCGTATCTCAGCAACAACAGTTTGTTATACAGGGCCATTAATTATAGTAGATTATAAATGGTTAAGGCGCACCAACTAAACACTCATTCCTGACTTTGAAATATTTAAATAGCACAAATGAAATAAGTGTTTGTGGCTACAGTATAGATCAAATGTACATACCAAGTACACATTTTTGGAAATTAAATAGGTCAGAAGTTCGAAAAAGATATCAACCCAGAGCTACCGGCAGATTCGGTGCATTGGTAAATAATTTGTGGCAAAAGTTACAAATAAGAGGGTGGTATTACTATTTAAGACAGCTGGGGAAACAAATCACATTCATGCTGCCAGATTTTGGGTGACTGTGGTGCAGAAAGTAAACTTTTATTTGAGACCACATGGCTCTGAGTGGTGTTATGGTGGCGTCAGTGTTCGGCAGCGGAAGTGTACAGATCTGCCATCAGCGTGTAAACGTGTGTGGGTGAATAGGACTGTGACTGCAAAGCACCTTGGGCCTTCAAGGAAGGCAATAAAGTGCTATGGATGTACACACCATTGATGCTTTTCAGAATGCCTTTGTTGATTATTCCAAGCCTAAAATAAAACTCAGTCATATTGTCTCCATCCATCATGTAGCTTCACTTTACCTTACATATAATGATTTATATCAATATGATTAATATTTGTTCACACATTTAGATAATCTTGTAGCTGCAAAACAGTACTATTTAATGGCTGCAATTTGGTTTTTTTTGTAACGTCTTAGCAGACGAGCGCCATACAGCTTTATAAAAGTAACTTTTAAACCCCCCCCCTAAAAATTATGACTTAGGATGAAAAAAAGGTAAGAAAGGCATCAGAAATGGAAAAATAAATAAGGTGTTGTGGATTTGTGCATCTTGAAAATTAAAGATCATCTTTAAAACATAGTTTTCCAATATTTCAAAGCATAATCTAAAGAGTAAAGATAGGGCTGGTAATATTTTTGTTTTATTTAGGATAATTTGTTCATGGAAACATGTTTCTCATTAAAAAAAAATAGTGTCTTATTTTTATTATTCATTTAAACATTTTAGTCATAAGTTCTTTGTAAGCCGGGCAGTAGCAGTGTCTTCTTGCAAAACTTCCTTAAGGCCTTTGTCTCATTAGTGAAGTAAACCTAAGACGATGTTACCGGAGACCAGACCCACCTCAAAGGGAGGTGTGGTGGATATCAGGCTTAAAATGATCAAGCTGCACCGGACAAGGGGATCACTTTTAATGACTTCTACTCTGTTCCCACTAACCACACGGATCACATGAGACTCCCTCCCAGTCCAGACTGATATAGACTCAAGTTCAGCCTGCTGGGATTAAGAAGAAGAAGAAGCACTTGTAGTGCTGCAACTTTCTCTTACAAAGCATGCAAGTTTTTCAAACCTTAACCTAAAAAAATACAATTAAACTTGAAACATGTGGAATTTGCATGTAGCAAAAAGAAAGTCAAGTAATAAAGTGCTAAGGCGAGGATGCCAAGATGAGTTAATTTATGCCTTAGTCACAACTGCATTTTTGAGTAGACACGGCTATATGAATACACCTGATGGCCCTCAATGAAATTTTAAAGACATACTTTAATGAAAAATAGTATTTCTGGTGTTATTAACATGTTCTTGTAGCATTTTTCTGATGACGGTGGACAAATGTATAAAAAAAGTAAGCTTAAATTTGCATTTCTGAGTATTTCTTTGTAGCAACTGTTGTCAAACAAGTGCAGAGAAAAAAAAATGCTGTAAAACAGATGGATGATGGGAAATGGAGGTGGGCTTACTCCGACAATTCCTTCCAGTGATGTATTTCTAAAGAACTACTGCCGCTCTGCAGAAACCATGTAGTAGAAAATGATACAGGTTTTTTTTTTTTTTAGGCTAAAAATAGCATAATTGAACTTAAAAAGACCACTGGGACCACTTGGAAAATATTTTCAAAGATCAGAATGGGACTTTAAATGAACAAAAATAAAAGTAGTTTTAGAGTAACCTCACACGAAATTCCTTGGTGTAACACTGAGTTACGTGAACAAAACCAGAAAGTATTTACTGCATTCTGCAGAGAAGGTGTCAGCAAAAGACAGGACATCAAAGCATCTCACTAAAGTGTACTTTTTACATTCGGGCTGACTTCCGTACTTGAGTTTGAGGGGACAAGCAAACAGCATCCCTCTCCACCTAATGTCATAATAAGCTCTTTCTTATCTCTGGGGGTCTCTTGGGCAGCTGATGATAGACACGTACCTGCTTGTTTCATGTCGGGTAATATCAAACAATTTGTACCACCTCCTTCTTCTCGGCCTCTGTTTTCCAGGAAGTTCTTTGATGCTGTGTCAAATGTCTCCATCTTCAAAGTATTCAAAGAGACAGACTGCTGGACAAAATTAGTGGCTTCTCCTAGCTTTGTAGCTATGGCAAACCGAGGAAAACGGGCAGAGTGATGGACGAACGCTAGAATCCAATTTTGTATGTTTTATCAGGGTTAGAGCTGCTGTTTTCTGACCGCACCTAGTTCCTTCAAACAGCATAAAAAAGTTAATCATCTGCTTTTAGACCCCTAAAACCCACTTTTAGTATAGTCTTGAAGAATATGATCAAAGTCAGATCATCCAAATATCAAAAATATTGTAATGTTTTTTGTAGTTGTGTCTTTAAACACATAGAAAAAATGTCCGTAATTTGATTTCCAAGTCACTTAAAAAGCTCTTATTGTTAAAAAAAAAACTTAATTTGGAACAATATCAAAAATTCAGTTAAATCAAATAGTATTTTCAGATTCCTTTTTTGTTTTTTGGTATTATAATAAGAAAATGTTTTGTGTTGAATTTGTGGATGCTAAGTAAAAACATTTTGTCTATTTATCTTGTCAAGAAAGAAAATGGCTGTCAATGAACCTTTTAAAAGATCGGAAGCTATTTTTTACATTTATTTATTTACATTTTGAACTGATACGATAAAAAATAAATGTCATAAACAGAAATATGACAAAAAGCGAAGTTTAAAAAGGCCTTTAGATAAAGGGAAACAGCCTTTTTATCAACTCAGTTTAAGCAGAATTGATACAAGCCTCAAATTAGTAGAAATGTTTTTGTATTTGTATTTCAGCTTTTCGTTTGAATCCCTTTTTTTTCTTATAAAAACTATTATTTCCCTTTTACTTTTTATAAATAACATTTATTTATAAAAAATAAATAATTATAGAAGTGCAAAATAAGTTATTTATTAGTCACAGTGCAATATTACATCACTCTCTATGGCGGTGGCAGATCTAGAACATTTTTCTTATATGGGTGCCGGGAGGAGGCAAAAGACAATGCAAGGGTGGCAAATGAGAACATTAGAGTGGAGGACCATTTACACAAATTGATAGAAAAATATCATGTTAAAGAGTTCTTTGTGGTTATTTTTGCAATTGAAAACTTTTATTGATGATTTCTTTCCCTTTTTCAATAATGATACTTACGCTGAGCCTCCCCTTGGTCCCCTGTAGCTCCGCTCCTGCTCTATGTTCACCAGCACAGAAATTTTTTTTTTTCTAATATTTTATATTTAAAGTTTTTTTTATGAATAATACTGACCTTTACTCTGTCTTTAACAACCAGGAGCATCAACACTTTGTTGTGGATATAAACTGCACTAAGTGTCATGATTTCAGGCAGAAACGGTTGAACTGGAACCCAAAATAATGAGAGGTGAGTTGAAGGTGAGTAAAGGTTTATTGTTTCTCGAGGATGGTTATGACTTGGCTTTGGATGAGGTCCGGACTTGAGGTTGGCTGGTGGCGTGGCTGGAGGTGCTAACGCGAGTTAGCGACAGAGGCAGAGACTGCAGGTTTCCATTATGCTTAGAAGGTCCACACTGGCATCACTCCTGGGTGGTGTTCCTGTGGAGGCAAGATAATCAGTTTAGATTCAGGGCTGAAGGCAAGGCAGAACAAACAGGCATAGCTGAGACCAGGTGAGTTACCGTTGAAGACAGGGCGGTGTCGAAGCAAAGGCTTGCAGCTCATGAGGAGGTGAGGTGCGAGGATGGTGGCTGCAGCTGTTAGTCTAACCTGGGGTGGAGTGGAGCAGAGCTGGAGGGGAGAGTCTGACAGAGAGGGTAAGGGTTGAGGGAGCGCATTGGGTGAGGGCTGTAAGAGGTAGTGTAATGTAGCGAGAGTAGGGGTGGAGCTGTGGTTGTGATCTTTGGAGCTGCTTGGGTCGGGCGCCGGGGCTGGTCTGCAGTGACGAGGCTCCGGCTGGGTGGTGGGCGTCTCCTGGGTCCTCTGGGCCCTGGCCTCGCCCTTGTCCCACGTTTCGGGGTCAAGCGCCCGGTGGCCCCAATGGTGCTCTACCTTGATGCAGCGGAGCGCGCCCTTATCCCGCTGGCCTGGGGTCCTGGCTGGACTTTCTTTTGCCACCTGGTGGGCGGTCCCCTCGGCTCGGGCTGGGGCTGCGCGCAGGATGCTCTGGTCTGAGGTCTCCCCCTCTCCTGGCCTGGCTGGTTGGGCTGAGGAGGATCTGGTTCCCCTAACAGTCATATGGTTTACTTTGGCGGTGTTGCATGCCTCCTACCCCGCGTGCACATATGCACACTTCTCCCTTTCTACTTGAGAAATCCTAATCTAACTATACAGTGTAGCAAGTGAATAAGATATATTCCTTATTTTTAGTGCTCAGAATCTCAGGTTTTAGATCATGCATGTTGCCTTTCTGCAGATTTAGCATAAATGTTCCCCAGCCAAAATCATAACATTATTCAAATTGTAACTTGTAACCCCTCACTTTCTCCCCCTCCCTCTTTATTTACTTTTCTTCTACCCCCACACACACACACACCTCCTACTCTCCCTTTAATAAAAAGAATATGTATATATACTTAAGAAAAATGTGATAAATAAATACAAAATAATAAAAAGAGGTTGCAAATTTTACCTAGTTTATCCAAATTCATGGCACTCCTTTTTATAATGGCATTAAAACCTGTCAACACAAAAAGCCTTCAGCGCTCTGTCATTGCTCTAGTTGTGGGGACACGCTGGGATTGAAAGATGAAAACAAAAGAAAAAAAAGAGAACCAGGGTTTTTGGACCCTAAAAATGCATAAATCAACGATAAAAACACATTAACAGCTGTAAAACAGATTAAAAGATGATCAGATTGGGATTTTATAATAATGTAACTTTTGTTTGAATTTCTCAGCAGCTCAAAGTGACATTAGACTTCATTTTCACTGTCACCACCAGGTTTGAGCTTCTTAAACAGATGAAGAGGACAGTTTGTTAACAGTAAATAAACTGTGTGCAAATGGAGGAAAAGAAGAAAAAAGTCAGGGTTACAGTGTAATTCTTTTGTCATTCATTCTAATGATTAATATATTTTGGCAGTTTGAATGACTTCCTTATGTAAAAGCAAAGCAAGATACGGAACATCATCAGTTGATCAACAAAAACATGCTCTGAATGAAGGAGTCCAGGTCTGCTGTGAGACATAAAGTTTCCCCAACAACAGAATAGCTTCCTAACCTTTGTGAACCCATTCAACATCTCTCGTTGTGCTTGCTGCACAGAGGTAAATGAAATAAAGACTCTTGTCATTTAGCAAAGCAATGCTGGAATAATGCACAATGGCAGGAGTAGAGTTGGAAAACATTTGCATGTATTAGAGTTGTTTTAGCTTTTCTAGCCTGTTACATCACTTCCTCCAAACTTTTCTGATTTTGTACTTTGGTTAGAGCGGTGCTGTAGATGCCATATCCAGCTGTGCGGACAGATAGCCAGCAGGAGAATACCCAAATCCGTCTATGAGCTGGTTGAGAATGCTTCCTACTACTTTCCTCTTGCTTCACTTTTCTCCCTCCTGAGACTCCCACTTTGGAGTATTAAAGGAGCTCCGATGTGAATCATGAAATGCATTAAGCTCCCTCTCTGTTGGTTTGAAAACAACACGACTCTCCTTGGAGAGCCGCTTAGATGTTCTAATGGAGATTCTGTGTTTTTAGGTGCCTGTCCAGCCTTCTGCTGCCTCAACATTTAGTGTCATGTGGTCCCTGGTGGGGTTATCTCTGTACCATCCGCCCCCGCGCTTCGCCTCAGCTCCGCTAGCTGCAAGGCCACATGGGAGAACGGGTGGGATGATCCGCTCCCGCATAGCTGCTAGCAAACTCATCACAAAACCAAGGAACCTTTCAAAGTTAAACAAATCACCCTGGGGCCTTTGTGTCCCTCCACATTTGGCTCCAACCCTGAGAATGCAGGAAAGTTTAAGAAGAGCATAAATAGCTAGAGTGGAAACCTAAATGAAAGAAACGGCATGGGCAGATTCTGGCTAAACCTCAAACAGACTTTCTTACTGATGCAGAAAAAGATACTTTTCAGTCAATACCTGACATTGATTTATTGTTTCATTAGCTTATTTCAAGGGAGCCAGTTTAGCTAGTGCTGGTTTACGGCGCCTTCCGTCCGTGAGACCAGGGTTCGAATCCGGGCTGCTCACTCTTCCGCCTCTGCTTCTGTGCCGGTCTGTATTGAGAGGGTTGCGTCAGGAAGGGCATCCGGCGTAAAACATTGCCAAGTTCTTCATGCGGTTCATCCTCAGGAGAGAGGTTGTTCGCTGTGGCGACCCCTGATGGGAAAGGCCGAAAGAGAAAGAAGAAGTAGCTTATTTCAAGCAATTATACGAAAAAAAGAAGGAAAAAAATGTTGGTAGCTTCGCAAACGCCAAAAGTGGCTAACCCTTGTGCTATCATGAATGACCCCACCCTTACATTAGCGTGTTCTTCCCTACCGCGGCAAAGGTGGATAAAGTGGAAAGATTTCATATAATCCGCCTGACAACATTAGAGGTTCAGATATCATTTTAAGAAAAAGGTTCAGCGCCTTGCTGTCTAGTGGGTCCAGATGATAACTCCCAATGGTGATGTGACTAGGATAGCACAAGGGTTACGCATTAACTAGGTGTCCTTGCGTTCCAAACAGGAAGTACCAAGAAGCCAAATTCCTACAATATAGAAGTAAACAGCTATTTCTCAGTCATTCAATCTGACAGAATAATCATTCTTGCCTGATACCCGCATTTAACGTTCTTGATCATCCTATTGTTTTTCTGTAGTGAAAGTTATTCACGTTATTAACTGACTAATCAGATGCCTCAACATAGTTTACGGCCTCACGTTGAACATTTGAAATGTTTGACAGATTTTGTATAGCCTGCTTTCAAGTGGAAGGAGTGTAGCCTTCCAACAGACTAACTTCTAATTGACTGGAGGGGTTTCCATTAATACAGAACGACTCATGCTGAACAATCAATGTTTACTGACCATTTCTAGTCTAAATATGTCGACATCCATATCACAATGTAATGGGGACAAAATTGACAAAATTTCGTTGGTTTCGGAAACAAAATATTTTCAATAAGTCTCCACTTGGTCAGTGCTCATTAACAGTCAATGGTATTGGGTCATTAAATGGGAAATAGCTTAATACTGAATGAATATTTTTACATTAAATGAAAAGTGAACAAATAAAAGATGATGTCATCTTCTTGCCATTAAAGTTGTTCCTCATCATTAATGGACAGATTTGCACATATGCATTCAGAATACATTCACATGACACATAAAACCTATTAAATATAATGCTTGTCACATAAAGTTCATTGAGAAAAATTAAAGTTTAGTTGCTTGAATTCGAACATTGTTTTTGCATTATGTCTAACATGGCAGACAGAAGGAAAATGCAACATTTAAAGCGTGATGAGGACAGTATAAAGCATTGAATATATATGACAACTTGACAGAGTGAATGTGATGTCACTCGCCAGTTGATTTCTTTAGCCTCCAGCGAGAACAAATGTCAATTTGGTCCACAACAATATGGAAGTTGCCATTTGGAACTAGCAGTTATCAGCAGGCAGCGATTCAAATCGAGTAAACTTTCTAATAGCAACTGCTCTGGCCAATCAGGAGTGAGCTTGTTGGAAGTGCACTACCTGATACCGGGCTATATGAAATCTGTCTCCGAACATTCGACGTGAGACCACGTACTTTTACTGAGGCATCCGATTGGTCTGTTCATAAATTGAGTAACTTGCAGAAATAATATCATAAAAAAAGATAGGATTAGCAAGAACATTTAAAAAAAGAAAAGGTTATTCTGATTATTAGAATGACTGAGTAATAGTTGTTTATTTCTCAATAGAAGTCTAATGGATGTTGGCTTCTTAGCACCAGCAGGTACCAAGGGGTAGGGGCCACTCAGTCCAGTTTTCATACAAGAAAGTGGTTTAAACCTTGGTGAACTTTTGCACCTTAAACAAAGAATTGCAAGTTCCTTCTAGTATAGACTGCCATAACACAAAGGGGTGGGGAGTAGGGACTTGTGTTACATCAGCCTTAGCAGCTACAATTCTTAGTGCCGTGTGTACTTATCTGACACATATTCAATGGCCAGAAATTACAAAATCATTTCAAGTTTTACATGGAAACTCAAAAAGCTGCAACAAAAGCTTTGCATTTGCGAGATAATGAATCACATGCCGCAGCGAATCAATAAAATTGCTGGATCCACGTTTCCTAGAAGGGATCATTACTCTGAATGAGGGCACTTGTGTGTAACAGCAGCATAGTTAATGGCTCCATGAGTACTCAGAATACAGTGATTTCAGACAGAAATGACTCCAGGTGAAACAATCTTTGAGCCCTTCAAAAACTGTGATTTTTTTTTTTTTTGGCGCATCATTGGGAGACCGAAACTAAACCCTGCCACTCGTGGAGGAAGGCAGGGCACACCTTAGACATGTCAACAGTCTGTTGCAGGGCCACAATCACACAGTGCTGCTGCTGTGAGGCGGGAGCATAACCTCTAAGCCCACAATTATAAAGTTTTTTCATTCCAGTAAATGAAATAACAAAATCATCTCTAAAAGTACGCTATCAAGAGTTTGACATCCAAACTGGAAAAGGGACCAGAACCATTTAAACTTCCAGGTTTTTCAGCAAGACAGTGCTCTAAGGATGATAAATGGTTGTCTCATGGCCTTGAAATGAACAAACTACAGTATAGCATATAGCTGAGCTGCTCTCCATCATCTCTCTGCTCAATACTGGCTCAAATGAACTTTCTTGTACGTTTCCTCGACTTATCCTTAGTCACAACTGCTCTTATGAGTGGATATGGGTTGTCTGCGGGCAAGATATGGACAAACCTGTATGGGGCACACATGTAGCCCACATGAAATTTTAAGATCATACCATTGACATTTGGAAACTCAACCCTTCCTTCTAAATCATTCCCAAATAGAAGTACCATTCCTCTGATACCAGCGCCATGTTGAAACCCGTCGACAGTGATTGGTCCGAGTTGCTCCTGGTCGTCGTATCTATGACAACTACTGTTATCATTGCCGTACGATGACTCAGAGCGACTCATCCCAATCACTGTCGACTGGTTTCAACATGGCGCTCTTATCAGGATGCATGCTTGGGATTTTTGCAATTTTTTCGTGAGAGCCAGAGGTAAGGCATTTTCTATGGGTGACGTCATACCTCGATTCGTGCATTGTTTTTACAGTCTATGGATCGTACACAACCGGGTGAGCCCATATAGTTAATCCTCTTCAACCCCTGTCGCGGGCATGGGGGTCTACTAGGTCTCTCAGCTTCTCCTGTCTGGAGCGTGGTTTCTTTGGCCCATGTTAATCAAGAGATTTGGCTTCCGCCGCCGTTGTTCTCTGCCATGTTGTTTTAGGCCGTCCTGGATTTCTTTTGCCTTGTGGGTTCCACTTTAGCGCTTGGCAAGTGTTACTGTTTGTGGTTTTGGGCGTGTGTCAAGGCCATCCCCACTTTCTCCTTTTGATTTGATTCTCCACTGGCTCCTGTTTGTTGCTTCCAAGGCGTTGGGTGTGATACTGTCTTGTCAGAGTCACGAATATCAGGCCATATGGGGGGTGTGGGCATATGCGGGCATGCTGCCGCTCTCTTGAGCCACAAGGGAACTGCAAGAGAAACCTGCGCTCCCTTCAAGATGCGGCCACACCAGTCTACTGACTCAGACAACCCAAAAACCTGCATCACCGTGTGGACAACTCCTGGAAAAGTTCTTCTTGAAAACGTGTTTAGCATATGATGTTTACACTAGACAAGCGGGGAGGGGCTTCTTTTTTTTTTTTTTACTGGAGCAAAATTATGAAGCGGTACAAATCTTGTATATCTTGCTCCAGGCTTGTTCTTTCACATCTCTATTCTGGTGTATGAAGACTTGGTGTCATAATTCCGGTCGGACACAAATTGCAATAATTAATTTCTCCTTCATGATCAATTTGATGCTATCCGAAGATGAATATCAAATCTGAATCCCTGATTGGTCAAAGTTCAACTTACAAGCGTTCATTGGACTTGCATGTTGTACAGAGGTCTAGAAACACATGTTTTACATTGTCCTTTCTTTAGAAGTGAGTCGCTTGAACAGACATTGCCAGTGTGATGTGCGTGGCAGACCATTCAACTGTTGCAGATTATCTCACAACTGAGTGATGGTGTACAGCTGTTCAGAGAGTCCCATCTGTTTTTATTGTATTTACCTGTTTTTTATTTGTGAGTGTGTGAGAGCTGAAGGCACTTTTTAAAATAAAATTTATTATTATTGCTATTATAATTATTATTTGTTCCTAACTGGAAACAAAACAGACTCCCCTTCCCCGTATTCTTCTGCATTTCTTTCCTTCCAGTCTGCAAGTGACTGATCTCTCCATTCCAGTTAAGAAGCTCTTCTCCATCATGCCCCTGCTGCCAGCCCCGTCCCACTTTCCCAGAGCTATCATAGCAGTCGGTCTGAGAGGCCGGCGATAACGAGCGACCTGGGACGGAAAGGTAAATCCATCTCAGCAACACTGCGCTGCAGGGCGCCCACCTCTGTACAGGTTGTATATTACTGTATGCGTTTCTTTCAGATGATGTCAGCGATACCCATGCTGGGGCAAATGTGAACTGATGAGAGTACATGCATAAGTACAGCGGCACGTGTGCCTCCATGTTTAAATTTCAGAAAGAATTTTGGCACTCAATGTGATTCTGTTAAGCCCTAAAGCTTTTGACATGGTTTCCTCTGAAAACTTTTTCATCTGTTCTTTATTCTCTAAAGATCCTTTAGTAATATGGGGTCCTTTCTTCTTGGGGTGTTTAAATGTGTAAATTAGGCCGATCTACAGATCCTTCACTCAAAAAATGAAAATTAATTTCAGACTGCAGGTGCATCTACCTGTTATATTTGGTGTAATATCAGCTTGTACGCATTGGTTATCGAAAAGATATTTACCCTTTAAAAATATTCTGATACTTTTCTATATTTTCTTATATTTTTATAAAATGTACACAATATCAGTTCTAAAGTCTTTACTTATTGTTTTTAACATATAAGAATCAGGCAAATATCTCCTCAAAATAACATATTGGGCATTTTGAAAATGGGCTCCCAAAGACATAAAAACCTGAGGTTTTGTTTACTAAAGAAGTTATTGTAACATGGTTAATTCACACACATGTTCAGATTTAATTGACTATTTAATTTTCTATATATTATTTCTTTTCATGGTTTGTTACTTAGAAAAAAAGAATTATTATAAACACTGTTTGCTTCTCTTCATTATACCTTGATGTATCATTATATAAAATTCTGGACAACAACTGTATTCAAAGTTGTTTTTCATATGCATTAAAGCATGTTAGAACAATCACTAACAACAAATGTTTAACTTCCTCCAGTCTTAATCTCATTAAATAACGTGCAGATTTATTAATCAAAAATGTTTTCCGGTTTCAATGCTGATTTAAATGCCAACATAGGAGGAGAATGGGTCTAGAATTACAGAAAAATATAAAAAATATTCACAGCAGCACAGTAATTGTAGCATTAAGCTGAGTTTATCATGAAGAGTTATTCAAACTGATTACTTCCATGAAGTATTTATCTCGAACTTTCAAAAGACAAAACTCATGCTGGTTGATCAATATGCATTAAAGGCCATTAAACAAACATTGATTTGGAGCTTAAACACAACAATAAATACCTTCTGCCGGTTGGTGAAATTCTGAATATTAATTTTCAAATCATTAATTACAAAATGTGTTATGGAACCCAGCTATCCATCTGGTTTAGAGATACAGACAAAAAAAATCTATTTTTGATAATGATTGTATCTCATGGTTTTGTCGCTTTTATCTCCACAAATGCTCCATCCTAACAAGATACATGGGTTTAGAAATTGCGAAGTGGAGGCTTTGGCTCTGAGCAGCAGAGTTAAGGCCAGGCTGAAATTCCAGGAGAAAGAGGCTTCTCTGCTTTAAGGAAGAAAAATGCGGAAAAGGAAGTTTTGTGAAAGATGCACAAAAAAAAGACCTGGTGTTGCTTTTAAAAAGTGATCATGAAGGGAAATAATCAGAAACAGAAGTTTATAGACACATTTATTTCTTTGCATTTTTCATTCAAGCAATTTATGTTTTTAGCTGTGTAGTAATCATTATTTTCATTCCAGATGCTATTAAAGACTCACTCTGAAGAAAAGGGTAATGTTAACATGTTCTTGTGGCATTTTTCTGGTGATGGGGGACATAAATAAATAACTACCGGTAAATAAATATACAATAAATGCTGCATTTCTGAGTAGTTCTTTTTTTAAACAAATAGTTGTGAATCAGGACCAGATGAAAAAAAATTGCAGCTGGGAAAAGCTTTTGCAGTGAGAGGTGCTACAGTTTGTGGGCAACAAGCTCATTCAAGACATTTGCAAAGACTAAATTCACAACAAATTCAGCAGAACTTTTCTTTAGAGGTCGTATTGTGAGCAATCTGGTGGTCTTACCAAAGAGAAGATGCAGAAAATCCTCAAATTCTTCTTGGTGCTTTTGATAGAATGATAGTACATGTTAAAAGTCAAGGAATAAAAAAACAACAGATTTTAGTTCCCGCTGATCCACAGAAAAGAAGCTTTGCTGTTAGAAGAGAAGTGTGGAAAACAAAGCCAATGCTGCTGACAAAGCTCATCAGTTCAATAGTAAAGAGTTTCTGAAATAAATATTGCTAAGAGAATGTTCACTAAATACTAAAGTAAGTATTACATTTCAATTGTTCATTCTTCGTATAAAAAAAAAATAACTTTGAAAAGTTGAAGGTTTAGTTTAGTTAATAATCATTCATTTACTCATTCAATCAATTTCAGTTAAGGGAATAAAGAAGTCTCCATTTGACAGAACTTGATATATATTTAAAAATAACAAAGGTGTCTGTTCACTTTTGCATGTCTGCGTACATAAATGGACGGATATATGCCTACATGGCTGGGTGGTTGGCTTAACGCTGGGCGTTGACCTTATGGGTCCTGAGCAGATTGAAGGTGGTCCAGGACCATGGAGGGTCCTACAGAGGAACGGCTGTATCTTAAAGAGAGCACAGGTGTGGCACTGCCCTTGGCAAGCTCTGAGGCTATCTTCGCCGGCGTCGGGAAAATCACATCATACCTAATGGTTGTGCATGCAGAAGTGTACTGTGAAGTGTTGTAAATGATAAGCGGGTAGGCTTATACAGCCCTTTACTGCCTTCTCAGAAGGCCCAAAGCGCTTCATGAGTCATAGTCACCCATGGACACACACTTTTACACACAGATGGCGGCTCCGCTGCTGAACATTGGCACCGATCACTAGGAGAAATGTGAAGTTCGGTGCCTTGCTCAAGGACACTTTGACACACGTGCGTGCTGAGCGAGAACCGAACCGATCGGGGTTCCAGCGCTCTCACCATGGTGTGTATACGTTATATGCACGTACGGGTGATACAAAAAGTCAGGCTGCACTCAGAAGTGTGCACTTATCAAATGAACAGCACTAACGGGTTCTTTACGCAGTAAAATGTGTGGGACGGATAGAAAAAATGAAAAATCTGTCCGACATGACGGCAGCTCACCTACTGCACCCTTAGGTTGGTTAAGTGTTCTCTATGACCTTTCACCCACAGCGTCCCCGTAGAAGTACATGTGCATGAACATTTTCCCGCTACGGGCTCTCCATCTACAACTTTGATATCTTGTGAAGACCACTTGCGTACCCCCTACATGTTGCAATCTGATAAATTAAATATCTAATCTATTGAGACAATTGTAACTATAGATTAAGGAGTTTTATGACATGTTTCACACAAACTAAACTGAAAACAAAAACTATACGAAAAACAACAAAATCCCTTAATTCCACATTTTTTATCATTTTAGGAAAATATTACATGACGCATCTTTTCCTTTACATGTATTTTGTTTTTAAATGCTTCTTTATTATCTTTTTAGAATGATGCAAATCAAGCTTTTGAAGTGAAAACCAAATCAAAGTAAAGGGAAAAGATTGATGAAAATGACCAAATGACCACCTGCAGCTTTTGTTTCAAACAGATGCTTACTTCTTCCATCCCAACACATGTAAGTGCAGGTTGGAGCCTCTGGATCAGTATTCCTTACCACACAAAATTAAGAATGCAATTACAATTGCACAAAAGAGGAGGCCCGGCTGGTTCTCCTCGCCACAGCTTTTACCATAATTAAGCCACGGGAGGTCAAAGGGAGTCCATGTAAAAGTAATCACGAGGTAGCACTATTTTGAATTTTTTAAAAGTCCATATAAAAAGTGTGGTTTCTTCTTTTGAATGATGAAGAAGTATTGCAAAGGATTTCAAACATTTTGTCATTTTCAGCGGGACGTCTGTTTGCAGAAGATATGCGAAGTTCAATACCGGGTCGCAACCGTCAGGCGCTGCTGTTCGCTGAAAGAGCTTTGACCATGATGAGGACTAGGAGGAAAAGAAAAAAAACACAGATGAGCTGCCCGCTTTCCTGATTAGCAACGGCCCTCAGCTTGGCCTGTCCGTTTATTCTGCTTTCTTTTTTCCTGAAGTAAGCTCAAATTGGTCCCTAGAAAAATAATGACTAATGTTATTTGGTTTAATGTGTCCAAATAGATTGGGTCCACTAAAATAATTGCTTAAACCCCAAGATAATAAAGTTCACAAAGTATTAACTTCATAATTGCACATTCCTAGAAAGATGCAGGACTTTTTTATACGATGCTGAAAACATCTTTATCCAGGACAACATTCAAAGAGATTTTTCAGGACTTTTCCAACACAATGAAACTATTTTGCTGCAAACTAAAGTCATTATTACTAAATTACTACAAAAACACAGCATTTCATCAAATATTTTTTTTAATTTTCCAGTTATAATACTCTTTTACACTATTTTAAAATAAACTAGCATACCAGTAAATTTTCAGTGAGACATAGTGACTTGTTTTAAGACAATAAACCTTTAAATGTGTTGTTTAGTCTTGACAACACCTTATTTCAAGCAATATGTCTAATAAAGCAAGCTTTTTTTATTCACAGCACTGTATTTTAAAGCAGGAGTATTGATTGTGAATGGAAGTGTGATGAAGCAGCATCTCAGGTTGTAGGACCGGCCCTCTGAATCTCCCCAAGTTGTTTTCTTATTTCTCACTCCTCTAACAGTGTCAGTGTACTGTTGTTAGCATCGGACACACCCACCTCTCAAATGCACACACGCCAGCACATGAATACAAACCCTATAAATTACTCGCATATCGCCACATTCATTTTTGTTTGAATCCAAGGGTGCACACTTGGCTTTAACATAAACACCTGAGACCTAAATGACCTCAGCTTTCTGACAAACCCCAACTCTTTGATCGTTTACTTGATCCACGCGAGATCAGCTGATTTTGACACAAAAAAAGTCCATTAGAATGCTGTTAATCCCATTAACTATTGAAGAGTTACTGTAATTTATTTTATTGGTTTCAAACATGTAAAAAAAACACCACATAAATCAGTACCCTCATTGTTGTTGTTCATGTTTTCATACATCTTTTTCAGGTGTCGCCACAGCAAATCAGCTTCCACTAATTCACACTGGTGGTTTGGCAGACATTTTTATGCCAGATGCCCTTTCTGACACTACCTTGTATTTTATCCAGGCTGGGGACCAGCACAGGGAACCCTAGACTTGACCCCCTTGGCTACACAGTTATGTGGTGGGGGAAAAGTATCTTGCCCAAGGACCCACACTGGATGTAGCTCATCGCGTCTCCTGGGAAACCTATTTTATTAAGTGTTTAGGAGTAAAGATTTAAAATCATTACTTTGTATTTTTTGTTAAATTGACTAATGTTTCGACTCTTTGTTTTAGTTCTGGGTCTAGTTCATTCCACAGTTTTACTCAGTTATTGTAAAGCAGAATCTTTTTCATGTTGTTTGTAGCTGTAGTTTTAAAGTTTAATTTTCCCCCTTAATCTATATCCTATGTCACGGTGCCTCGGTCAGCCCCGCCCCCTCAGCTCTGCTCCTGATTTCCACCAGCTGGCAGCCATACCCCTCATCAACCTGCTTTTAAGGAGATCCAGCTCATTCATTCAACGCCAGTTCGTTACCCCTAATGGATTCACCAATACGAAGGTCACCCGTGTGGAAATCTGCTGTCACTCACCTGCTGCCTTGACGAACCTCGGAGCCGCTCTGCCGCAGTACTACCTCCAGCCTCGCCATGAGTCACGTCCTCGTCTGGATAACATCCTGCTTAAGAAGATAACATTGTCACATACTCCTGTGATTAAAATCACTTACCAAGCTACTCACCTGCCTGATCATTCTGAGTTCCAGCGTCTGGGTCTGTCTCGCCTGAAAATCATGACATCCTATTCTCTTTCAAAACAAATTTGACAAAACTCCGATGTCAAAAGGGTCAAACAGAATTGTCCTCACCGTCAGGCTTTTCCCACCACAAACTTCCAAACCAAGCTATTTTTTCTTTTTCTTTTCTGTCCAAAGAATTATGTTTTCAAAATTAGCCTGTTTTATTCTTTCAAAAGTTAAAATATTTGAAATGAATGTTAAATAGTTTTCTGAATTCAATTAGCAAGGATTGAATGTGTGGGAGGGGCTAAGCCTTGCATAAGGGGGGCCTTATATGCTTTTAACAACAGCAGGACAGAAGTTTGAAAATGAACATACATTTACGTGTAAATTTTAAACAACAACTTTAGCTTAATATATGTAATTCTATTTATAGTTTAGGAAGATAATGTTTGAGAAAAAAGGATAGACTGTTATAGTGCCCAACATAGGATGGGAAAATGTTTAATACATATAATAGATTAAAAAAAACTATTTTTTGAGCAATAAATGCATGTCTTAATGAAAATAATATTTCCAATTACCACAGAGAGATACCCAAATATGGTTGTGTTTATAGCTAATTTTGAAGATTTCATGTTGTCTTAAAGCTAGACACAACAGTTTATTTTACGAAATGCTACCAAGATCAATTCTACTCGCTCCTTGCCAGATTTTGTCCCCTTGAACAACGGAGTAACATAGTTTATTTTAGACTTTCAACTTGGTTGAAGAAAAACTTTTTACCTTTACACCTGCTTTTAAAACATGTAACAATAGAAATGTAAAGGATAACAAATACGTGTAGAAAAATCGATCTAATACTCAGAGAAACAGCAGTATTGAGTTGCGTTAAAGGCATTCCCAATTATAGTATTAAATGCCAAATGATTTTCAAATATCTAGATTGTATCTATTTAGGCAAAATAATTGGACAGTATCATATCAACTCAAAGTTAGTTGAATCTTTTTTATGGATCTGTGAGCCATAAATTGGGATGCGCTTGAATCATGTGAGAGGGAAGGACACACATCCATGTGTAACAATAAAGGACTTCTTGTTCGTTTGGAAGCTTGTTTTCTAACTGCTGCATTAGAAGTCAACAGCATCTGTCCGTATTTGGCTTCAATGCACATTTCTTTGTGTCTTAAAGTGAATTTGTTCACGTTTTGGCATATCCCATCACGGGTCGCCACAGCAAATCAGCTTCCACTGACACAACCCTGTATATTAACCAGGCTAGGGACCTGCACAAGGGGACCCAGACTTGGACTACATGGTTAGGCTGAAAGGTCATGCCTAGGGACCCACACAGGAGCCCCCTTAGAATGAACCGGGGTTTCCCATGTGGCAGTTTTACACACAGCCAACTGAGCCTATGTCGTACAGTGAATTGTTACAGTGAATTCAGTCTTTTCTTATATATTTTTTATTTATAAAAGTAAAAAAAAAACAACAACTGTTGTTTGACTCGAACCTGCACAAGCTAGCAAAGAAAAGCTTTGCGACACAGCACTTTATTAGCTAAGACCTTTGTCTGTGGACAAGAACCAACACCTCTGCAGGGGAATGTGTTACTCCAGCAGCTTTTTCATGTATGCAAACAAAGAAAAAAGAGCAGCGTCCCTCTAATTTGTTATGTTCCCTGTCCTTAGGAACAGCCGCTCGCCTGCTCCGGCCCATTTGTTCAGCACTTAATAAATTGCAAAACGGGTTCAGAGAGGTGGCATGATTGATCACCGGATAAGGAGTTTGCCAGCAGCAGCATTTGTCTGAGATTGCAGAGAAAATTAGCAATAAGTAACTGTATTTGGAATAAGGAAATAACTCGAGTGATGAAAGGCCTGCTAGTCCATTCAAGACCGAGCCACCGAATTTTTGGGCAAAACAAAAAGCAGCAGAGCACAAAGGAAGTAACTCTCCACGTCAAATACAGCAGAATGAATGAGTCTGTTTGGGTTTTCAGCATTGTAATCTATTTCGTTTTAGCATACAGTTTGTTTCAAAGCTCGTTCAGAGGCTGTTTAATGAACAGCTCAGACTCGGTTTGGTTCCATCACCATGGATTTCACCTTCATCATTTAAATGAAGGGCTCAGTAATCAGGCTAATTGCAGATAATGGTAGTCTTAACCTCCACCACAGGATCTAAGGTGTCAGCGGGCGCCTCCCTCCACGTCTCCTCATCTCACCGCTGAGACCCCCACCCCCCTACCCCTACTGTTCCTGCATGATAAATACAGAATCTGAAACTCAACAAGCAGGGCATGTGAAGAGACATGACTGCTAGCTGCTGGAAAATATGCTGGGATATGTGCATCCAAAGAGGAAAAATTACATATAGGGGAACAGTTTTGAATAACATACAGTGAGAAAACTAAACAGAGGTCAGATGGTGTACCATTGACCCCTTCACAATGTCTATTGCTAATTCACAAAGTACCATTTAATACTGGACTCCACTCAATTTAGCGTCACCTTGAAAAGAAAAAAACGTTATTTTTTATATGCCATATTTTTGGGAGTAAAAGTCGAGTTTTTTGCATAGTTTGACCAGGGGTGTGACGCATACTCAGGACTGACTTATTTGTGATTTTTCTACAGTAAGATATGCACTATACTACCAAAAGTATTGGCTCGCCCATCCAACTGATCAGAATCAGGTGTCCTAATCGCTTGGCCTGGTCACAGGTGTATAAAATCAAACACTCAGGCATGCAGACTGTTTTTACGAACATTTGTGAAAGAATGGGCCTCTCTCAGGAGCTCAGTGATGTGGAACTGTCATAGGATGTGCAACAAATCCAGTGGGGAAATTTACTCGGTACTAAATCTTCCACAGTCAACTGTCAGCTCTATCAGAACAAAATGGTAGAGTTTGGGAACAACAGCAACTCAGCCGCGTAAACTAACGGAGAGGGATCAGCGGATGCTTGAAGCGCACAGTGCAACGAGGTCGCCGACTTTCTGACACAACACACACAATCTCTTTAGATTCCTCCTCTCAGGCCGGCGTTTCAGAGCTCTGAACGGCAAGACCTCACGCCACAAAAACAGCTTCTTCCCCCGAGCCGTCGCTCTGCTGAACTCTTTAACAGTCAGTGTAATAACAGAAACCAGAGAATTTTTTAACCGGCTTAAATGTTGTATTCATATTTTTAGCTATTCTTTTTACATCTATTTATATTTGCCCTTGTTTACCTAGTCATTGTCCTTGAGAGCATGACACTGAAACAAAATTCCATGTATATGCACTTATACTTTGCCATTAGAGCTAATTCTGATTCTAAAAATAGGATTTTCATATAAAAGCTTGCACAAAACGATAGCATCTTGACATGTTTTATGGTTTATAGATACTTTTTTAAATTAACTTTCCTAAAAACAGGTGAAATTTTGTTACAGCAAGAAAAAAAAAGGTATTTTTACCGTTTCCTCTTGATTTATGGAATATCAAACAATTTGGAACTTAATTCGCGTAAACATGTCCGTTATTTACTTACCAAACCTTTTTACACCAAAGAGTACTGACAGCAGCCCTTAACAATCATTTCTAAATGATCTTTCTGTTTCGTTAGTTGAAACATCAGCCCTGCGAATTGTCTTTGCTCTGCGTCCTCACGGCTCTAATTGCTGCTGCGCTGCAGACAGGAATATTGATGGCGCAGCTCGGTGAGACTGGCAGCTGTATGAATCGTTATTAGCCAGGTGGCTGGACTCTGGTGGGCTGTGGAGGAGCTCAATAGGCTGCCATGATAAAGCTTTATGCTGCTGGACCCCAGGAGAGGTGATCCCTGCACAGACAGGAGATAATTAACCATCTGAGGCTGGGGGCCCATGGGCCAGCAGCCAGGTGAGGAGGTGAGATGGATAAAACCGCGGGACGGCGCAGGGAGGAAAGCTCGCCTCAGGAGCACCGACACCACGCAGGCAGTTGCTGGACGTCAGAGTGAATAAAGACTGAGAGCGAGGGCTTCGAATGGGACGATTTTAGATGACACTAGTTAAACCTGAGGGGAGGCTGGGATCTTGCAGCAGATAATAAAGCCGTTTTGGCAAACATACTATTCCATTTTCAAAGAAATAGCTGCCAAATATGTCATTGTGAGATCAAATCCACATAAATTTATTAGAATAAAAAAGCGTTAAAATTATTACTTAAAGTTCAGGTCAAACACTGATTAAAATATTTTGTTTGAGGAAAAAAAAACATCTTCTTAACTCATTTAAGAATCATTTTAAACGGTCTTTATTTTATTTACAGATGCACATTTTAGCTGTTTTAAATTCATTGTATTTTTTGTTTTTAATAACCAAACGATGCACTATTCATTTACTTATTGCAATTTTTTTTAGATGTTTTTATTTTTATAACTGAATAATCTACTGATTATTAGTTGCAAGGGATGCACTGTGGTGCAGTGGTTGGCTCTCTTACCTCACAGCCAGAGGCCTTGGTTTGAATCCCAGCTGAGACCGTTTTGGGTGGAGTTCTTCTTGTGGAACCGTGGGTTTTCTCAGGGCTCTCTGGGTTTCTTACACCGTCAAAAATGTCCGTGGTACCTCAGGATGCTCTAAGTGTGGACTTGTACATATGGGTTTGCACTAAAGAACCAATAATAATATTCTGTATTTTACATCTAAAGCTGATATCAGATGAGGCGTGATAGACTGACATGGAGAGTGACCTCTTTGCAACGCCTTCTTCTCTGATGCTCTCTGGGTTAAATCACAAAAGGAAATCATACAAAACTATTGAATTTGACCACTTTTATCTAACATGTGTGAACCTATGTTCATATGAGTTAAGTCATGTCATGGAACATAAACATTTAAGACTACAGTTAAGTTGAAATGGCATAAATACGTCGATGTTGTTTAAAGGTTTATTCTCAGGAGTGCTTTTCAGCTGCCACTTCAGTACAATTTGTTACATTTGTGTAATCTGAAGCTTCTCTGATTTGTCAACCGTAAACCACACTGCATTTGATGTGTAAGCCTTTATAGAGACACTTTTTATGTTATGCCTCAGCTCTGTAGCTTTTGTGTAGCTCCTGTAGCCAAAGAAAGACTGAATAGAAGGGAAAACAGAAAAATTATCAATTTTTCAGACATGCTGAATCCCTCACAGGGATGGTGGAGCCCATCCCAGCTACTTTTGGGGGAAAGAGAGGTACACCCTGGACGGTCCATCACAGGGCCACAAACTCACACAAGCACCTAGACCTATTAACCTATAACGCACATATTTTGGACTGTGGGATGAAGCTGGAGTGCCTGGAGAAAACATGCAAACTCCACACAGAAAGGACTCAGTCGGATTTGAAGTGCTGACCACTACACCACCGTGCAGCCTCAAACAAACAAACGGAACAGAAAAAACCTCTGATGGGTTTGCTGAATTTGGAAAACATTGAAATCATGGAGTATTTCTGACTATTGACCTAGCTTATGCCATTCAAACATCAAAAGTAAAACCACAACAAGAATAAAGCATCAAATGATAAAGATAATTCAGCTTTTTTTTTCACCGCCTCCTTGGTTACATTTCAAGCAACGTTTACATTGCCCTCTGCAACGCTGGTTCAAGAGACGACTTCCAAATGAAAAGGCTACAAAATGCACTTTTCAGTGCTCAGAACTCTTGTATTAACATGTAGCAACGCAGGTTTCGGGCTCTATGTACAAAACGCGTGGCCATTGAATGTCCATTGGAAATAAACCAGGTCAAACTTTGATCAATCAGGGACTCGGATTTAGTAGTGACATATGGATGATGTCCCCTTTAATTGACAGAGGTGCGAACTGTTTGAAAATTGATCATGGAGGAGAAACAAATAATTAGAGATTCATGTATCTGAACCAAAAAGCCACTCTCTGGCTGTCTAGTGCGAACACCATGGGCTAACTGTGTCTTTAAGAATCCGCATTTAGCGTGATCTTGACGCGTCATATATCTGGTGTGTTGGTAGTGTCACACTGTTGAAATCAGCAGAGTCAATAAAATGCATTAAAAAAAGTGATAATTTGTGACATTTTGATGGTGCTTTTGTTCTATTCTCCTCGGCAAACTTCAGATTCACTTTCTAACACAGTTGGGGAGTTTAAAAGCTTTCTGTTTTCAACAGATTTCACTGATTTATACTATTTCATTTGAAATCTAAACAAATTGAAAAACAGACTATGGTAAAAAGAGTTGCAGAACCTGAAAATAATCCATCAGAAAGATGTTTGATGGTAGGTAGTTATCTGTCTTTTCTTCTCCGTCCTCTTGATTTTTGCTCTGAACACTTTGAAGATCCTGCTGGAGAAGCTGACTGCATGTGCCTGCAAGATGAAAGCCCAAAAGTACCCTGCTTAGCTCAGGTCCCACACCGTACCACAGCCGATTAGCATAAACGCACAGGACGTAGCTCTAGGACTCAATTTGTCCTATTTCTACCAGAGATTGTCAAAACCTTGCTAATCCCAACTTTACATAATAGCTGCTTTTTTTATAGTAATCGCATTTGTCAGGGAAGAGAGGACGATGATTGTCAAAGTAACACTTTGCAAGAAGTATTGCATTTTCCACTCCTGACGATTTCTCTTGGGGAGGAGGCTGTCTTTTCCCAACGTAATCCTTCAACTTCTGATCACATGCTCAGGCTCTCACGCAAACACACACACATGGCTGAATATAATAAACCTCCTGCTTTCTTTGCCTGGAGGCAAGTGGAAGGTAAATTGAACAGCGGCTGGAGTGAAGCTGTGTGATGGAGGAGACTATTGTTGCAGACGTGGGATTAAACACCATGTTCTTTATGTGCTCAACACAGATATTGACCATCTGTTGTCCTGTCCTCACTCCAGCCAATTCTCCCCACTGTTCAAAGTTCCTCAAGAAAAAAATGGCTAATTCACCTCTTCCTCCTGTTCATTTTCATTAGCTGAGTTATTAAGTTCACAGAGCTCCTCAAAGGCAAAGAGGACGCCAGCACTGCTGGCTCAATGGTCACCCATGTTGAATTGCTGCATTTTATCAATACATGTAAATGATTGTCCACCGCAATACCAATCATTGGCATTATGTGGAAAAACAGAAGCTTACAGGGACACTGGGCATCATAGGATGAGAAGCTCAGTTTTGACAATGATTAGTATGAGAAAGTTTGAGCACCCCTGATAATTTCCAAGATTTTTCTTCATAAATCATTGGTTGTTTGGATCATCAATTTCAGTTAAATATATTAAATAGCAGATGAACACAGTGATATTTGAGAAGTGAAATGAAGTTTATTGGATTTAAAGAAACTGTGCAATAATTGCTTAAACAAAAATAGGCAGGTGTGTAAATTTGGGCTCCCCTGTTGTTTTATTGATTTGACTACCTTTAGCAATAATTATTGGAACTCAAAATTTGTATTATAAGCTCATTGACCCTTGAGCTAAATACACATTTGAAGCCAATCATGAGAAGAGGTATTTAAAGTGGCCAAAAGCAAGTTTTTCTCCTCTTTGCATCTTCTCTGAAGAATGTCAATATGGGAACCTCAAAACAGCTGTTAGATGACCTTTAAAACAAAGATTGTTCAACCCCATAGTTTAGGAGAAGGATACAAAAAGCTTGCTAAGAGATTTCAGCTGTCAATTTCCACTGTGAGGAATATAGTGAGAAAATGGAAGACCACAGGCACAGTTCAAGCAAAGGCCCGGAGTGGCCGGCCCAGAAAAATCTCAGATAGGCAGAGGCGAAGGATGGTGAGAACAATCAAACTCAACCCACAGACCAGCTCCAAAGACCTACAACGTGATCTGGCTGCAGATGGTGTCACTGTGCATCGTTCAACCATTCAAAGCACTGTGCACAAGGAGGTGCTGTATGGAAGAGTAATGCGGAAGAAGCCTTTTCTGCGCTCATGCCACAATCAGAGTCTCTTGAGGCATGCTAAAGCACATTTGGATGAGCCAGCTTCATTTTGGAATAAGGTGTTGTGGACTGATTAAACTATAATGGAGTTATCTGGACATAACAAGGGGCGGTATGCTTGCCGAACAAAGAACACGGCATTCCAAGACAATAACTTACTATCCACAGTCAAATTTGGTGGCGGTTCCATCATGCTTTGGGGCTGTGTGGCCAGTGCAGGTACTGGAAATCTTGTCAAAGTTGAACGTCGCATGGATTCCAGTCAGTATCAGCAGATTCTTACAAACAATGTTCAAGAATCAGTGACAAAGTTGAAGTTGCGCCGGAGCTGGAAACTTCATCAAGACAATGACCCTAAACACTGCTCTAATTCTACAAAGGCATTCATGCAGAGGAACAAGTACAATGTTCTGGAATGGCCATCTCAGTCCCCAGACCTGAATTTTATTAAAAATCTGTAGTATGATTTAAAGCGGGCTGTCCATGCTTGGAATCCATCAAATCTGACTGAACTGAAGATGTTTTGCAAAGAGTAATGGCCCAAAATACCTTCAACCAGAATCCATGTGTCATGGTTTGAGTTTGTTTTGTCTTGGTTTTTGCTTTTGTTCTTGGTCTATCTTGTTTGGTTCTGTTTCCTGTTTTATTTTGAAAGGGTTCCTGTCTTGTCGTGTCTTGAGTTGTACTTCCTTTGGTCCCCATCTGCCCTGATCGTGTTCATCTGTGTCTTATCTGCCCTGCCTGTATATAAGTCTTGTCTCTGCCTTCCTTTTGTGGTGGTCCATTAACTTCTGGTCATGTTCTTAACGTCTTCTTGTCTTAGTGTCCTTGTTCCACGTTCTTTGCCACGCCATAGTAAGTTTTTGTTTTAGTTTTGTCATCCTGCTCTGCAGCGCTTTTTGTTATTAAACTCTCTAGTCCTGAACCCGTTGGCCTCCCGTCTCTGCGTCTGGGTGTTACCGGCTCTCGAGCCTCCCCGCTAATGACACCATGACTTTATTGGAAGCTATAGGAAGCGATTGGAGGCTATCATTTCTGCAACAGGAGGATCTACTAAATATTGATGGCATGTTTCAGTTGGGGTGACCAAATTTACGCACCTGCCTATTTTTGTTTAAGTAATTATTGTACAGTTTCTTTAAATCCAATAAACTTCATTTCACTTCTCAAATATCACTGTGTTCATCTGCTATATGATATATTTAAAGGAAATAGATGATCCAAACAACCAATGATTTATGAAGAAAAATCTTGAAAATTATCAGGGGTTCCCAAAGTTTCTCATACCACTGTAAGTATGTTGTTCTGTCATGAACTGTTGGAGGACCCAAAATGCAGAAGACCAGGCTGGGTGACAGGAAGTAAAACATTTAATTAACTAACTGAAACATGACAAAACTATGTGGAGAAACAAAACTGTGACACAACAGAGCAGATGACCTGACAAGGATGAACAGAAACCAAGACACTTAAATAGGCTGAGGGTCATTAACTGAACTGAAGACAGCTGTGGATCATGAACCTTAAACTGGAGTGACCGACAAAAAGGAAACCAAAAACATGAACAAAACAAAAGCACTGAATCCTTACGTTCACTATAAAGCATGTCCCTTTAGCAGTCACCACAGCCAAAGTGCTCTCTCTGATGTTTAAAAGGAGCTTTGGCAGAAGGTTTTTACGCTGGATCCTGACACCACCCTGTGTTATTTTGTCTGGGCTGGGGAGCGGCACAGGAGGGCCCTGTGGCTATGTACTGTAGATGGGCATCAGCCTGAAGGGTCTTGCCCAGGAAACCACACTGGATGAAGCTCATCGTGCTTGACTTCTTAAACTTTACTAATTTGTTGGCTTTTAAACTGTTCTTAAGCAGCAGTTAAATAAGGCATGGACAGAAAACAATGCCCCATATTTTTGGAAGAAGCAGATTAAGCAAACCTTTTCTGGTTAGACATGAGCTGAAATCTAAACCTACTTTAAATTTAGGTAATTTTGCCTTCAATTTAGACATAGGATGAAATGCATGCCTTACTCACAACTGGCCTAACATGGGCTGTCTGAGGCTTAAAAAAAAACTGTATGAACAAATTTTATGGGACGCGCAGGTGGTCCACATGCAATATCAAAGTGATCAACAACTAGGTGAGCCTATAGAGTATGTGGCAGTTTTCCCTGTTTTTTCCACACAAGGACCCAAACTCTGGGTTTGGTAGGCTTTCGTAGCGCTGGACCAAAATTCAGACAATTAGCTGAAGTGGAACCACCTGGCCCAAGAGACGGGCCAGGTCTGAGTGAGAGAGAGAGAGCGAGAGAGAGAGAGCGAGCGAGAGATCTCGGTTGCAGTGAAGGCAACAGGCTCTCCCAGAATAGGTTGTATTCTTTGGTTTTGGGAACAATAAAAAAAACCCTATTGTTTGGAGCCCACTGGCTTGGTGATGTCATGACTAGAACACGGGGCGGACTCAGATGCTGAAACCCAGAGGCTGAGACAGATAGGTGAGAGGTAAGTAAGAAGCTTATTAGAGTTCTTGTTGGTTCCTGGCGAGGCAGTGGGTAACGTGGCTGCGGCTCTTGATTGAAGACTCTGGTACAGTTCGTGTGGAACTCCAAGAGCGAGGGACCAGACAGAGTTCGTGGCTTGAGTCCTTGTGCGTGGCGTGGCTGGATATCTAGATTAGGACAGAGACTGTGGCTCACATTCACAGGTGGCGTCAGCAAAGGAGAACTCTGACTTCTGCTGCTCGAGGTGGTAAGGTTCAGGTGACACTCTTGGCATGAGGTGAAAACCTGAAGTGCAGAAAACAGACAAGGTTAGCTCAGGACGAGACCAGCAGCCAGACGTAGTGAGCTTCTGGAGACTAAGCACCATCAGGGTTAACGGACTGGCGAAGAATGATGAAACTGGGTCTCCTTTTGTAGCAGGTGGCTTGATGAGTTGAGTAGTCACAGCTGAGATGAATGAGCAGCAGAGCTGGAGGGGGAGGAGTCTGACAGGCCACCATGACAGGTGATCTCATTTTTTCAATACTTTCAGTTTTTTTCTATGGCCATGCTGCAGGCGACAAGTCATGGCACTTAAACAACACGTAACTGCTGGGTGAAGTAGGTGAGACGCATGCATGTCATACGAATTATTCATTTTTTTAAACTCCTCCAAAACCTGCACTGCACAAGGGGCCCGTTAGTGCTGTTCAAGTAATAAGTCTGCACTCCTGTTGAGCTCCCAAGGGTTTGCAGCCTGATTTTTACCAATGGAGCAATTACACAATCTG
This sequence comes from Oryzias sinensis, assembly GCA_037389245.1. NCBI lineage: Eukaryota > Metazoa > Chordata > Actinopteri > Beloniformes > Adrianichthyidae > Oryzias > Oryzias sinensis. Next base: position 15,272,872 of record CM074504.1, read on the forward strand.
TGTTTAATTCGAATGAGCATCGTACAGGCGTCCCATAGGTACTGACTTATCACCTGCACACCCTGTGAGTGCAGGATTTCCATGCGGTCAATTTAGGGAGGTAGTTTGCTCATGTCACAAACGACTAGTGTGGCATAAAGACACCGTACGATGACATCACCTGAATGTCACAAGTGCATGTAACTTATTTCATTTCATTTTCATTTATTTATTTGTTCCTTTCATGAAAATTATTTATGCCCAAATGTTTACATGTTTGTTTTACCTATTAAACATTTTCATGACAACTGAAAACAAATCCTTCACAAAACAAATATCACACGACATTTTCACGACGTCTTAAGTTGGCCACATGAGTCTCAATTGAACTGAAGGACAAGCCTGTACTCCGTTTAGGATGCGGCTGTTTAAGAGTTATGGTATTAAATTGTCAACACTGGAGCTAAAGCTCTGATGTTCGAGGGTTAAACTGTAAATTTCACTTCAAGAAACTAGTTAAATCAATGCAAACTCATACAGATATGACGCTGTTACTGTGTGAATACATGAATATTACCATTTTCTAAAGTGTTTAATATACAATTTCAAATTTTTAAGTTTTCATTTTTGAGTTGCAATGCTTAAACATTTGCTGTCATCTGCCTTTTCACACCGGAATCATTTAAAACACCCTCTAATTGATTTTAATATGTTCTTTTTGGTGAAAATTCAGACTTTAAAGAGATTCCAGTGAGTAATTTGTGCCTTGATTCAGTGATCGTTTGTTGATTTTTTGTTTTTATCTTTTATGGTGTTGCATGCTCCTTTCACTGGAAGCAACATCTTTAAGTGAGCAACACCTGCTCCTGTATGTGGCCCCTCTTGCTCGGCCCCCGCCGGACTTAATAAATCCCACCGTGACGGCAAATCCACCAAGATACCGACTTTAATTATGAGAGCGATAAATAACCTTTTGGAGAACTGTATATATCAAGCTCTGCTCAGGATCCACCTCTGGTGAATTATATTCCAACAGGGAGCATTGCATGCTGGGGAGTGCAGTGACAGATTGCAGCAACGAGACCTCTGCTGCTGAAATATTTGTTCTTACCATTAGTATAACACTCCTGTGATTAATGGTTTCATCTCAGCATGGAAATATAATTACTCCATATTTATGCAGGGAATAAAAACCCCACAACTGCTGATTCCTTGATTGTAAGAATCTCTTAAAAAAGCAGATTCTGTTCATACGTAACAAAACATGCTTTAAATAAAGGGTGCATTTGAGGAATGTGATGGTTCACAGTGCAAAAGTTAAATCTTGAAGTAAAAAGACCCGTTTCAGGAAAAATTGTCCTATTTTCTGCCTTGCAAGAAATTTGATCTCATTTTGATGCCCACTCTGATGAAAGTCCTGTTTTTTGGTGTTTTTAACAGGTTGTTGTTGCTTTTTTTTCATGATTTAGGACATATACAAAGAAAATTAAGTCTAAAATTGAATTTCTGAGTATTTGTTTATTCAAATCATGGGGAAAATGGAGCAGATGAAAAAATGCAGTAGGAAAAGGATTGTATTTATAATGTCAGAAAATTAGACTGGGCAGGCCACAAGCTCCATATGGATCCATGTAACTTTTTGTTTTCCTCGTCTGAGCTGGCATCTGCTTCTGAACTGTACAGCTGGGTAGCTCCAAATTTTTGCACTGGTAATGTTAGGTTGGGCTTGTGGCGGCCTGTAAACTAGCGGAAGAGGGTGTAAACAGAGAGGTCTCAGTTATGGGTGTCGGGAAGGGGGATTGGGCTTACTCCGCCTCAGTGGTCCCACCCACAACCCAGAGACACATTTCTAATGAGCTACTGCTGGTATAATCATAATTAATTAAGACCACTGTAAACACTTTTAGGATATGTCATGTTTCTACTATCTTAGTTTCAGAAAACTAGTCTTAGTGACCAGATTAACAACAGAAAGTATTAGACATTTTTTAATATCTGATTTCTTGGCATATTTGATCAAAATTTGCCAAATTTTATGAATTTTTGTCTTACTTCTAGAAGGCCTGTTTTCCCTTCTTCTGGTTCTGAGTAAATACTAAATGCATTCGATTTTAGAGCTCAGAACCTTTTTTTTGTTTTGGACTTTCAAGAAAAATAAGTCACTTTGACTTTTCAGTCAAAGTTACATTTTCTTCCCCCCCTTTTCATGTTCATCAAAGAAGACGACTGCAGTTTGTTGTGTGCTTCACATCGATTGTTCCTGGCAGTCTGAAGGTTATAAACAGCAGAGGAAGCAGAGTAAATTTACTCTGGATACTTCAGCACGTCAAGATTTATCAGCAAGGATTGCAGTTGAAGGGAGAACAGAGGGGGGAGGAAGGAGAAAAGAGAGGGAAAAAAAAAATCAAATAAATTCAGAGGCGGCCTGGCAGACATTATATCCATTTGTCACCTCGTGCTGCGTGCAGAATAAAAGGCCTGTATGAATGGGCTCCATTATGAGAGGAGCGAGCTGCTAAGCTGCTTGCCACTGTTGATTTCTTGCAGCAGTCGATAAATTGAGCAAGGCCTAAGCAGGCCGTGGATGTCCCATTAAACAGCGAGCGCCGCTTGGCGTGTCGTACTTTTCACCAACGCTCCAGCAGTTCCTCCTGATTGCTATTCTCTTTATTGATTTGCTGTATTCACCTGCTCGCCATGCAGAAAATGTAAAGGAGACGGATACTGTATTTTTGGAAAACCAAATAATGGTCCTAATGACACCCCTGCAGCCTCAGTCCTACACATTGAACCAGCATCAAGGCTGCAAAGGCCATTGGATTATTTTTTGAAGATCTCCCCATTGACAGAAGAACTTTTATCTTACCTTCTCCCTGTTCAATTAAATTGTCTAGCACCTTGTAAATACGAGCTTGATCGCCAACAGCTCCTTCAATTTCAATTCAATTTTATTTATATAGCCCAAAGTCACAACAACAGTCCTCTCAATGGGCTTCGTACCGGTAATTGTAAGGTAAACATACAATCAAAAAGGATCATAAATGCATAGAATCCAATAGGGTGATACTAAAACTTTAACTAAACAGACTAACTAAACTGGGCATTCCTGCCCTTAGACCCTTCCCTTCGCGTTAAGGAAAAACTCCTGTACAGGAGTACAGTCTCAAGTGACTCTACAAAGTTTATACAGGTGTTTATTTTTGGAAGATGTGAACTTTTAGGAAAAAAATGGACCAAATCTGCTTAAAATTCCCCTGAATAAAACAACACTACATCAGCATTTCTGTTAGTTCTTCAGAAAAGCTGCAGGCTGGTGGAGCGGTTTGTACTCACAGCAGCATGTCTCAAAGTATTCTTGGAACCAAAGCTTTAGTTGGTGTCGGTCTTAGGCAGTGGAGTTGCCATCAGTGGCCTGTGACTGTTATGCGCTTTGGGCCTTCTGAGAAGGTAATAAAGTGCTACAATGGTAAACGCCATTGTACAAAATATATGTTTTGTATACTTCTTTGTCTTGCTGACAGTTTTATTTACTGGCTTTCTGCTAAAATTGCCACACTTCAAATTCACACCACTTGATATTTTGCATCCAGTAGATGTCCTATAGAGCGAACAAAGCTCGAGGTTTTGTCCCGGAGCGAACCAACTGGATAAAAGGGTTTAATGCTTCATGAAGCTTCATCTGCCCATCACTATATAAATCATTTACGTTAGTTCCTTGAAAAAAAAGGCATACATGGAAAAAGCAGCAGGGTCTATGCTGGGCCAGTTTGCAGTCTACCCTCACAGCAACAAGGCTCTGGTTTAAATCCCAGCTAAGTTTTAAAAACTAAAAAAAAGAAAAAGACTAACCAGCAATTCATGCATATTTAAGGAAGAGGAGGGGTGTTGGAGCTCTCAGTGGAAGCTAGTAACTGAATTATAAACAGGTAAGCACAGGTGAGCACAGGTGTGGCAAGAGGTGAGTGGGTGAGCTTGATTAAAAACAGGACCCAATATGGTGAGTATCAGAAACACCCAAGTGGGTCTTAATTATGTACTTTTGTGTTTTCTGTAGTTTTTCCTACAACTATGCAACAGTTTTGTCATGACGTCGTGGTCGTAGCAGACCCAGACGCTGAAACACGGAAAAAGCTCACAACAAGGATGGCTTAGAAAGGTTTTATGTTACCAATGGTAAATAATTTTCTGAGGGAGCGTGGGAGTATCTCCTCCGTGGAGAGACCCGGGGATCCTTTTGAGTTGATGCAGGAGATGGGGGGGGGGGGGGTGTCGACGCGAGGACGCGTTGCACCGTGGAGCCAGAGGGAGCGAGGATTGGGCGCCGAGGACGCCGGAGTCAGCTTGGAGTGAGGCGTGGACGCCGAGGACGGCGGGACCAGCGTAGAGTGGAGAACAAGCGTGACCAAAGGTAGGAACCTGAAGGCGAGCACAAGACGTGGTAAGTAACAAGAACATGAAAACTTAGCTTGAAGCTAAAAGGCCAGGCGTAAGCTGGATTCTTCTGCAATCACTTGGAGATTTGTTTAAATATGGCCAAATTCCTTTATTACATTAATTTTTGGACACCGTTCAACAAATATCGTCTCCTAAGTTTTATACATCTAAGGTATTTGATGTGTTTTTATGTTTTTATGTTTAATTTTTTTTATCAATAATGAAAGTTAATGTAATGCAACATTTTTAATTAATTGACTAATCTTTTAATTGGACCCTCTTAATTTTTGTCTTACTCTTTAATTTATCTTAAAACAATCTTTTTATTTGCTCTGTTTAGAATTCCAGTGTTTCCCAAATCCTCAACCTCATTCCTTTTCTGTTAAATACTTTAAATATGTATATTTTTGTCTTAATATTACTACATTTGTAAATATGTATGCAGTTGCTTAATCGATGTGTATGCAGAGGAAAGGTAAAGCGTGTTTATCTGTAGATCTTTTCCCATCATTTATTCCAGTTTTTTTTTCTTAAGACAGCATAATTTAAAATGCTTTACTGTATAGTAAAGCTTTACATGTATATAATATATGTGTAATATATACATAAAAAATACATTGATAATACTTTATCCATTCCCCATTAGGGAAATTCGATGGTCTGTCAACACAGAAAATCACACAAAATATAAATATGTATTGAAAATGCAATAAATTCATAAAATACCTCCTAAGAAATAATATACAATTTTATTGCGGCCAGGAAAACATTTCTACAGAAATCTTAAAAATGTAACTGTAACAAACAACAAAAACAAAACAAAAGTCCAGTAAGTTACCATCAGTTTACAATAATACATATATGGCATTTCTCGTAATGCATTGGCATGACTTATTTAAAGGTTACACATGTTCAATTAAAGAAAACCTGATAAAGCTGCTCGCCTGTACACTTACAAAAAAAAGGGGGGGGAATCCTGACTTTTTTAATGGGGTCAAAGATTCCCTCTTAATAAGTTTAAACCCCTTTATTACTCAAATGATCTTAAAAAAAGGATCTAGCCAACCATTCACAAATAATGAATTTTTTCTTAAAAATGTACAACATGTAAAATTACGACTTTTTCTTAAAATTTCACTTTTTTTTTTCTTTTCTTTTAAAAGTTTTTTTTTTTCATTGTGGCTCTAATACTCAGTGGTACAGCAGGCCTCTACATCTCATGAAAAACGCTTGAGAAATTCAGTCTTCTCAATAATGCCTCATGATTTTATTTCTTCCTTTTACTTTAAGTGCTTTATCAGATTGCCATCTGGCTCTTACACACACACACACACACACACACACACACACACACACACACACACACACACACCAATAAAGAACAAAGCTGACTTTTTCTGCCTCGATCTCCTTCATCCAGCTGTGTGGCTCACATTTACAAAGCAAAAAATAGCTTTTCTCTTTCAACAAGACAAATACGATGATGCTGGACCTTCGAGCCCGACACCTCCTCTGTATCACAAAAGTGGTAAGGAAATGCAGCGCCGCTAATGTTTGATACCATCCGTTCTATTTCCATGTATTTAATTAATCTCCTCTGGCCTGGTTTAGTCACACGGAGGCAGTTTATTAGGAGCGAAAACAGAAGCACGCTGCTCTTATACATCACCGCGATACAATTGTGCCAGAACCGGTGCGACGACATTCCTCCATTAGGTGTTCTGTTTCCTAATTAACAAACTGCCATCTTTTCCAGCAGACTGCGCGTCTCTTCCTCATTATTCACCCTCAATTACGTGAAGAGTTTGTCCTGCGCTACTTAATTACTTCATCCAGGAAGATGATAAGTTAATTTTGTGATTAACCCGCCGACACCTGAGCAGACAAGAATATCATGAGGGGATTATCATTTCATTTGAGGATGTCATCGCCACTGTTATTTTGTAACGGGCAATTGAATGTCAAAGATTGCTACTTTTTATTATGCAGTATGCATCTTTAGACATTTAAATAGATGATATTTCAAATAAATATGCAATTTTTGTGATTGAAACGTGGATCTTGACATGGTTGGACAAAAGTGGTCTCTATTCTTCCTTTATCTCCTCTGATAACTGCCTTAACACCAGAGTTATGGTTGTCTATCAGCTTCAGATTCCTGCTAATATTTCTCATGAGAGAGCTGGAGATGCCACTTGACTGTTTGCTTCGGGATTATGCCGGTGTTTGTGGAGATGCTTGGAGCGAATGCGGCGCCTGCTGAGCTTCACACCTTACAGGTACTGTCCTGTAAGGATTCCCTCGAGGTTGGTTTGTTAAACAATTACCTTTCATGGTTCATTATTGCATGTTGGTGGAGAATGACTGTATTTAAGCTTCAGAGATCAAAAAGGAGATGTTTCCACCCCTGTCCGCTACATACGTCCGTGATGTTTTGTTGTGTTTCTAACACTATCTTGTGCCATTTTTCAGATGATGGTGTACTTATATAAAGAAAAAGATTGAAAAGATTGTGAGTCACAAGCTTCCTGCTTCGCTCCATTCTGAGGAGAACCATGTACGTCTTTTTTTTCCTCGTCTGTAGTAATCTGGATCTAAACTACACATCTGGATAGCTCCAATATTGCTCGCCATTTTTGTTGCAGATGTTAGGGTGGGGATGTGAGGAGCTGTAAGCTAGCGGGAGAGAGTCTAAACAGAGAGTTTACAGTAACGGAAGAGGAAGGAGGGGTCGGGCACCAATGGTCCCGCCCACAATGTCGAGGGAAATTTCGAATGAACTGGTGCTCTGCAGAAACTATGTCCTAGAAAACAATACAAGTTTTTGTTATTAGCCCAAAGCGGTATAATCATAATTAAAAGACCACCAGGAACTCTTTGACAATAGGTCAAAAGATCATCAAAGCGGGTCTTTACAAAAAGATTCAATGGGTAAAACCAATAATTTCACATGCAAAGCCAGACTCATTGAAAAAAAGATTTAATAAATACTAAAGTAAAGGGTTCAGACGTCAGTTAAAGTGTTACACTTGACAATTAGCCAAGTGGGGAACTGCTCGGGCATTTGTAAAGGCAAAAAGTGTCCCATTTCAGAAATTTCTGGCAAGACAGTTTTTGGTCTTACTCCAGAAGCTTCTGACATTCAGACAAACAACACAGGAGGGGGTAGCTGTGCATTACTAACACTGTTAGCATTAGCGATGAGGTGTTACTTCGAACAAGCTGATTCTTGACAAGCTTTCAACTGAGACTTACTTGGGTGGGTGGCAGGGGGGTCCAAGTGGAGGTATTTGACTTCCAGATTGAATCTTAAGGGAAAATTAACTGGTGCCACATCAGCTTAGCAGGTGGCTTCTTATACAGACATATTTTTCCTTCACCCACTGCAACATTATGCTGTTCAGTTTACAAAAAAACACAGTCTAGTCCCAGAATTTTATGAAAATAAAATTGATGATATCTGCTGCTTTATGCTCATTGTCTACAGGGATTATATTCTCATGGAATAATTTAGCTGTAGCTCTAGAAACAGGGGAACAGTTACAGAAGATCCTGTGGTCCAGCTGTGAGATGTTGACACTCTTTTTCCCTTGAAAGAATCTGGTGTGTCAAGTTTGACAGCAGCTAAGAAGATTTAATGCTGGTAATCGCCTCTTGATTTCCCCAAAACCCATTGGGTTCAAATCCTAAACTGTCAAAAGTAAAAACTTTTGGAGAGGGAGAATTCTTATGCATTAGTCACACGCACTTGAACGGTGGGCTGACCTGTACAATTGCTGCGGGTTTTTTTGTCGTCTCTGGAGGCTTGTAGATAATAAGTACCTAGAGGGACGTACATGAAAAAGGAACATACTATTGTCGTCCATGAGCTAGGTGTATCGCGTCGTATTTGTAAGGCCAATGTAAGTTACACGCACTTATGTCGTACAGATGGCGCTGTTGTACGTTGCCCTTACACCACACTTACTACTGACTGCCCACAAATGTTGCACATGCAGGATGAACTTGCAATACATAAATGTGCATGTAGGATACCTACACAAATGATGATTGACTTCTATCCTTAACTATAACAGTCAGGCTGCATGCACAGGGTGTCCCCTTTCTCCCTTCAACAGAACAAACTGGCTTCTTCTTCTTTGTGATATTGTGTTTTGTTTTAGTGTTTGCTACGACCTGTCGCCCACATGATGGCAGTAGGAAAAAAATGCATTTTTGCCATACAGGCTTGCCGATCTTTAGATTTCATGCAGACGGCCTGTGTGCCCCATTGAGGTGTGCCTATTTTTCACCATCAAACACCCCATATCTACCCCATAGGAGCAGTTGTGACTAAGGCTTTAGGAATGTGAATAAGGATTTGTTTGGGATCCAGAAAGATTTGCAGAAACAAATATATCCATAATCTTTGTTGGTTAGGGTCTGGGGTGAATTCTTTCATGTTTGATGATAAGTTTGGACCATAGATGAATAAACCTTAGAGCTCGATGCAAATTGTGGTTAAGAGCCAAACCATTACTGCAGGTGGAGGTGGGCAAAAACGTCTGGAACGCATCCATCCATCTTCAGAACCTGCTGAATCCCTTTTTGGGATCACGGCTTTGCTAAATCTAACCCACCTACTGTTAGGCAGAGATGGGGTACACCCTGAACAGGTCGCCAGCCTGTTGCAGAGCCACACCCTCAAAGTGAAAATTTGATTGTGACTGGCTAAGGAGAAAAAAAAATGTAGCTTCTGGTTCAGAATGAAGGCGGACTGATCAGTGGTGTGTGGACGTAACAGCACCTGAAGGTTCCAGAAAACAAGCTATAAATCTTACTGAAATTGCCCCAAAGCTTCACAATCATTCAAAGCAGTTTTGGAGTTAAAACGGAAGATTTTAGTCCAGCAACAACTTAAGAAAAGCTATTACTGACTGAAATTTGCAATCAGTTATACTTTTTTCAGCATTTTTAAAGGTACATAAAAATCACATTTACATGAAATAAAGAGCTAATGTAATATGTTAATATTGATATTCTGTAAACACTTTGTGACTTCAAAAAACAGCAGTAGGTCGGTTGCAAAGTCTTTGACCTTTTTTCCGCTCTGCCATAATTCCACTGATACGTTAAGCTTCTTTCAAAGACGGCAAAGAGAAACAATAACCCAAACTGTGAAGCTGCTTCCATTAACTTTTAGCTCTTGATTAACCAGTGCGGCTACACGCCGTGCTCGGCAGAAGAGCCTTGTAATCAACTTCCAATCATTAATGGTCCTGTTATCTGCACCTGGCTACTGAATAAACAAAAATCTCATTGCTCCCTCTCAATCACTTGAAAGTTATCCCACTGAGAGGCACTTTCAACATCATCAGCGACACAAGCGGCTGATTCTGGGTCCCCAGTGACAGAACGCTCCCCTGGAAGAAAGCTTGATCAGCTTCCTTTGCCTTAAACAGCGATTTTTTTTTTGTTTTTTTGTCAAATCATACTGCTCAGTGACTCATAATCACAGCTTAGCTCAATTGGACTCATTGTTGTGGGGCTGACTAGTCTGCTTTGTATGCTGATTGATTCATGTCATCTGAGAACGAGTTGCTCGAAAAGACTTATCATCATTCATTTGCACGCATTTCTGTGTGTAGACCACACTATTGATGATTACTATATCAGGAGATCTTTAATTAGCGGCTTTTGTGGCAAAGACAAATAAAAAACAAAAGGCAAGCAGAGCAAAGAGAGATCAAAATGAGGAGCGCTTGATGAGTAAACAGTTTAATTATGGTGTTAAGAATATAATGTAAGGCACCATTTGCAAACAAATTACCGTAAAGGTCACTTTTGTTTCAAAGTATTTCACTACAGCTTTGTTTTCACGTGTCCTGTCCGTTATGTTCCTGGACCTCTCTTATCCTCAGCCATGGGTGTAAAGGGGTGCCAAATGAAATTCTGTTTCTTTACACAACAACAATTTGCAAAGTTAAAAACAACAGGTTAACACTTAAAAAAGGCCAATCATCAGAGATATTTAATTCTATCAATACTAATCAAAATAGAATTGCATTTACAAGTTTTATCAAGATAGTTTAACTTTTAACACCAGAGATGTCGCAGGCAGGGCTCCATGGTTCTACAAAACATCAGTGGGGGACCTTTTTGTGTGGAGTTTGCATGTTCTCCCCGTGCATGCGTGGGTTTTCTCCGTGGACTCTGGCTTCCTCCCACCGTCCAAAAACATGCTTCTCAGGTTAACTGGTTACTTTAAAGTGTGGATGCCATGCTTTGAACAACTTTGTCAAATAAAAAAGCCCTTTAAACGCTGATTCTATTGATACCAATAGTTTGCGTCGAAAAAAATCCGAAGCATATGAAAAATAGACATCTTTCGAAGGAATCAGAGATTTGGATCTGCCGCTAGAGCGCAGGCTGGAAGTGAACCCGATATGACCTGTGACGTCACGAAAGGGAGGTGCCTTTCGCAGTCGCGCTTAGGACAGCATGTAAACAAAGCAGGTAGTCTTCGTTTCTCTCGTGTTTAAATCTGTTAATCATCAACATGCCAAGTCGTTGTGTGGCAGCTGGATGTAGCAATACATCTAGTGAAAGTGTATCTGTGTATAAAATTCCCAAAACAAGAAACGCTGCTGAAAAGGGGAAAATTTAAGAAGGTGGACGGCGAAGGATTTTTCCCTCCAGATCTGCAGGAGAGAAGTCTGCGTTTTCGAAGGGACAAAAACCGGGACACAAACGAAGAATTTTGAACGGAGAGTTGGGAGGAGGATCTTGGCTTCTGAGTCGAGGAAAGGCGGGTGAGCTGGAAGCGAGCGAGCCGTTTTCTGGGTCGGAGAGGACGGCGCTGGAGTCAGGAGAGAAGGCTGCTAAGCTAGGCTAGTGTGCATCACGATGGATCACATTGAGGCGAAGTATTCGTGTTTTCTGTTGTCCTTGGATCCAACTGGAGTATTTCAACGCACTCAATGTTTTGCAAGAGAAGCAACAGGCCTGCAACGTTTTTTTTTCTTTTGCTTTTGAGGCGCCGATACCGTGAGTAAACTGAACTGTTTGTGTGAGCGCGCGCGCACGAGAAAAGGTTTCAAACTGGTTCAAACAGGTAAAACTGTTAATGTTCCACAGTTGTTAATGGTATAAAGTGACTTTGTTAACTAAAGAGTAGTAAAATATCTGGGAAACTTTTATTTTGTGACATTTATTTTGTAAATTGGGTTGAAAACCAGTGTTTACCTTTGTTTAGATTAGGCCAAAAGGGGACATTTTGAGTATATTTTAGGGTAAGTGGAGTAATTTAATTTTATACATTTTTTAGACTTACTGGAGTCTAGCCGAATCTTCATGCTGGCTATCGTCATCGGCATCACTAGACCCACTACTTTCTGCTATACTATATCCTCCTCACTTTCGCAAAAGGGTTCGAATCGATACGGTTGCAAAAGTGACTCATCATCATGATAATCTCCGCAACTTTCCTCTTCATCTTTCTGTTCATCTGATGATAAATCGCTAATAGAGACGGTAGCATCACTCTGTGCTTCGCTATCGGTGCTAGCCATGTTGTCTGCCTTGTCTTCCTTTCGTTACGTCACAAACAGGGGGGCGAGAATTCGGCGGAATGCGTGAAGCCGGCGGCCGTCCTCGTTGTTTATATTGCGTTTTTCGCTATTTATTCTTTTTCGAAAAATATTAAAAACAATCGCAACATGAAATAGAGACTATTTACTATATTTTGGCTTATTAAAATAGACCATGTCACCCACACTTTAAATTGTTGCCCTGTGACAGACTGGAAACCTGGCCTCCAGCAGCCCAGTGATCCCAAAAGAGAACAAACTATTTAGAAGATGAGTGACTGAATGAAGATGTTGCAGGCACAGCTTAGCATAGCTAGGGCGATTGCTCCAATCTGCATCAGGCTGGTGGTGGAGTGTATCCTTCCTTCGCCCAACAGTAGCCGCAGCAGTCTCCGGCTACCCCAGCAGGTTAAGAAAATGGATGTTAACCAGCCAGCTGTGCAGAGTTGTTGGTCACGTGACTCATTTAATTCAGAAAAAGTGTTTCCATTGATTGCAGTTTTGTGAAATATGTCAATTTTGGTAGATCTCAAAAACCACCCCCTCCAAGCACACAAATCTTTTTTGATAAATGTAAGTTTTTTTCTAAATTGATGTGTTACCATTGTAATTGCAAATCCATTTTGCGCAACTTCCTAGTCAATGGAAACGTGTCTACTATGACCATCTTGTTATGATTTACTTGATTAGTTGTCTTTAAGTTTTCATTTGCCTTTTCATGGGTGTCAGTGCAGACTGGCTGTGACTATGCCCATTGGGCTGTGGATCCTATAGAACAGTCACAGCTGCCTACCCTTTGCTAATCACCCACACATTATTTAAAGACCTCTCTCTGAGCCTTTAGTGTTTGCTTGTCTAGTTTCATGCCTATTCTCTGCAGCTATGTACTAAACCAGCTATGTACTGGCACTCATGAAGACCAGGATTTTCAGATCATTGCTTTTCTGTGGTGAAAATATCAGATAACTCCCTTTTTTTTGGCATGCTGATGGTTTCAAAGTTCCAAATATCTAGAATTCTTTTATGCCTACTTTTTTTGCCACCAGGTTACCTATCCTATTTCGTAACGATGGGTAACATTTGGATTTTATCTGGTGCTGGTGCCGGCACTGTAAATCTCGAACTGATGCTTCAAAAATAAAGCCTGCTAAGTTTTTGCTTAACTTTTTATTCTGAAAAGAAGGAGTATGACAGGGTTGAATGTGCTGAAGATGCTTTATTACATTGTAGACGTCTCTCTTATCCAATAGGCCACCCAATGAGAATATTTTGCTGTGAAATGCAGATAAACCTTCGCATGCTTTGCGTTTGGCATTTTGACTGTTGTTCCAAGGACCCTCATGGCCACACCCAATTTTTTTGAGCCCACCCAGAATTGCTGGAAAGGTAAAATGAGTGGCTAGAATTAGAAAGTACAACTGAATAGACTACAAGTGATTGAAATTTTAGAAATGAAGCACCAAAATCTATATTTTCATTCAGTACCATGTCCAGAAACTGGATAGCTCAGTTGGTTAAGCAGGACTGGCACACTGAAAACCAGTGTCTGGTTCCCAGGAGGCGCAATGAGCTTCATCCTTGGACCCCTTTGCGCTCCTGCCTAACAAATGGGCCAGAGGCTAGGTCCCCCTGTGCCAGTCCCCAGCCCGGTTAAAATACAGGGTTGTGTCATCCGGCGTAACCTGTTTTTTTGAATCAGTGAAAGCTGATTTGATGTGGCGACCCCTCAAGTGATATACCAAAAGGTGAACAACTACAAACAGAATAATAATAATAATAATGGATTGGATTTATCTGCGCTTTTCAAGACACCCAAAGCGCTTACATTATGTCCATTATTCATTCACTCCTCATTCATACTTGGTGATGGTAAGCTATGGTTGTAGCCACAGCTGCCCTGGGGCAGACTGACAGAGGCGTGGCTGCCATTTTGCGCCTACGGCCCCTCTGACCATCACCGGGATCATTCATACACATTCACACACCAGTGGAGCCACACTGGAGGCAAGGAGGGTGAAGTGTCTTGCCCAAGGACACAATGACATTTTGGCTGGTGGGAGCGGGGATCGAACCGCCAACCCTTTGATCATTGGACGACCCGCTCAACCACCTGAGCCACTGTCGCCCCAGAAGTACTGTACTCATTGGTATTGGTACCAACTTGGCACCATCATTACCCATCCTAACTACATAGGGGGCAGCTGTGGTACAGAGGGAGTGCAGTCAATCTTTGATCAGAAATTCACAGATTTGGTCTTTACCTTGCCTGCCCATGTCAAAAGTATATAACCATAAATAAATAAAAAACTGTCTTTGGGTAAGACACCGAACCCCACATTGGTCTTTGTGTATTATAAAGCCATTGCATGGCTGCAGATGCAGAAGCACCATCAGTATGTCAGTGTGTGAGTATACAGGTGAATGGGTCTGTGACTGTAAAGGCCTTTGGGCCTTAATAAAATTGGAAAAATGCTATGTATTTATATGATATTCACCATTTATTCTGATTTACAGCGATTATGTACTTTTGCTTGAAGTACATCAAGGTCTGTAGCTATTTGTTAGGATTTACCAGCATCTTTTTATAAATGAGGTGATGCAGAGATAGCATTTGAACAAACACTAAAAGCTATTCTATTTCAAGCACTCAGATGAGGTCACATGAAACGTAACAATTGTTTATCTGATGCATGTTTCTGTCGTCAACAAGGTGACTTATTCCCTGCTGTGTCTGAGTGTGAAGGACTGAGTCCACTGCTTTTGTTTCTGTCCATTATTTGAGCTGATCTGGCCGGAGACCTTTGCCTTGCTGGGAGCCAAATGTGATGTGATGTCGGCTGACACATCCTGACGTCCCCCCTCCCCCCCCTCTGCTGCTGACTGCCAGCAGTCTGGTGGAGGCTGGAGCTCCACCTCGCAGCCCGCAGTTACCCCGATATCGTTTCTCAGAGAACGAGGAGCGGCATCAAAGCGAAAACACAGAAACACAATCAACTGCCGGCAGGCCTCGTGTCGGGAGGATTCAAACCTCTGCAGGTTCAGCGAGGATAAAAGTTGAAGCTGTGAGAACACAATGTTACAAGGTGTCGCACGCCAGCATCCCCACAAACAAACAAAACACTGGCAGAAGTTTAATATTTCAACTGTCGCTGAACTATTTAAAGAAGTGTCCTTTAAAAAAGAACACTTCAAAGCAGGAGACCAATGAACAAAGCCTCAGCCATTCCAAAAAGGTAAAAATCAGACATGCTTGCACTGTTTTCATTAAAACATCTAATATAGCTTTTACATCAAAGGCTATACCAATACATATTCATCTTAATGTTTAAGCTTAAGGTTGTTGCAGAAAAACTGCCTTTGTAGTATATTTAAAACTTCAAATACTTAGTAATGTCTCAGATAGAGGTTAATACGAAATTATGTTTCAGCTGTCAAAAAGAAAAGCAACACTTTCAATACTTTTTGTTTGCTTTTGACTGCACTCCTAAAATTGACAATGAAGTCTATGAGGCTAGTCTGGTGTAATTTTAATATCCAAAGTATTTTTTTTTTGTTTGTGCTTCAAAATATAATATATATATATAGCTGTAGAGTTTGAACAAGAATTATTGTTTACTTGTGATATGTGATAATTGATGGTGAAATTCCATCTATCTATCCATTTTTAGAACCCTCTAAATCCCTTTTGGGGTCACGCGGTTGCTGGAGCCAATCCCATTTACCACTGGATGAGGGTTACCTTGGACGGGTTATCAGTTGGTCGCAGGGCCACACTACCATGTACACGCACATTCACACCAAGGTGCAATTTCAAGTCATCAATTAACTACAAAGCATGACTTTATACTGAGAAAGGAAGCAGGAGTGCCCAGAGAAAACTCACACATGCAAAGGGAGAACATGCAAACATCTATTTTGTGATTTTGTGTAATCCCTTTCGGAGTCATTGGGTGGCCGGAGCTTGTCCCAACTACTATTGGGTGTAGGCGGACAGATGCCCAGTCTGTTGCAGGGCTGCACCTGGAAACAATTTAGAATTACCATTTAACATGCAAAGCTCGTTTTTTGACTATGGGAGGAAGCTAGCGTAGAACAGAAAACACACAAATGCACAGGGATAACATGCAAACTGTAATGCAAATATTTAATTGTATATTTTCTGCTTTGTAATTATAATGGGATTTAAATGAGGTTTTGTAGTTATTTGTCATGATTAGTTATAAAGTATGTATAGTGGTCCATGCTTGTTCAGTGTTTGTCCTGTTTTGATCAGTAAACAGGTGAACCACTAGAACTATGATATGAGGCAAAAAAGAAGTTAAATTGCAATGCAATTCATTTCAGAAGTAGAAATGTAGAAGTTTTTCACAAATGCCAAAACACATTTCACAAACGTGTCCTCATGTTCCCTTATGTTTAAAAACAACACCCTTTTCTAAAGCTACATAAACACAACCACACCTTCTCACTTCAAAACTCAAACTTTCACGGCAAAAGAGGATTTCCAAGCTTTCAAAATTGTAAACATCATTACACACTACAGCAAAACAAAAGAACCCACGATAATCAATTTGTGAGTATATATTTTATAATATATTTTTAGAAACTTTGCAGGAATGGATGTTCTTAGATCTCTGCAGAGGATTAGGCATTTCGATTTGTGAGTTTCATATGAAGAGTACGAATCTAAATTCTACATGTAAACTACTGTAACACAACTCAATGTAAAAACAGATTCCACTGCATACAACAGTACTCTTGGATTGAGTGTGAAGTTATTTTATTTAGTTTACAGTATTTACACCACGATCAGTGTACGGCATCATGTCGCTAAGCTGCATCGGGCCACTTCACCTCATTCACATTTCAGGCTAAAATGTCTCTAGCCAGGCACCGCGGGAGAAAAATGTCCTGGAATGACGAATCCATCCTTGAAAGGCCTCCACTGGGATGTCAGCACAGACCAGCTCCATTGCCCTTAGTGGGTTCTCTATAGTGTATGGATGTCTGTCTTAAACTTTCCATCTTGCTCTCCCTTCTGGACCTTCTCCTCTCCCTTGTTGGCCTTCTCCTCTTCCTCCTCTGATTTGAACTCCTCTTCCTCCATGGCCAGCTCTTCTCCCTCCTCTGACTTACATTCCTCTTCCCCTGACTGTTCCTTCATCCATTGTGTCTGTTTGAAATCTTCATCAAACTGTGCACTCTGAACTTGCTTTTATACACATTGTCACAGCATTAGCAACAAGTGTCTTAAATTTTGAGTCTGTGTGTGTAAAGAATGACGCCAGGTGTGTTCATTGTGTTTAAATATTGCTGACTGTTGCATCACATGAGCTTTCATTTGAGAATATGAGCAGAGTTCTTTCGCAACTTGTGTTTTAGCAATGAAAAACATGTTAAGATTTATGAGAACAGGGGATTTTGTTTTGTGAAGTGTGTCTTCATGTGAAATGTGTTTAAGAAATTGGAAAAAGGTGGCTAGATTTGGTAAACGTTTTTCGACAACTGGTCATTTTGTTTAGGGGATTGGCTTTTTTGTTTTAGCATTTGAGAAAAACTGTAAACCACTAGTTATTTATGGTGTCTGTTATTGTGTAGCAGTTAATGTGAAATGGAATTATGACAGAGTGATGATTTTTATTTTATGTACAAAATGTAGCTCCTTACTGTTAGACTGTGTTTGTGCAAGTGGAAATTCCAATTACCTTAAAGTGCTCACAGGCTGAACAGAACAAACAAGTGTGTGTCAGACAGCTGTGGATCCTTTATTAGCAACAAGGAGAAAAGTGGACAGAAAGAAGGACGGATGTACCATAGACGGCAATGACCCAACCCCGAGATCTGTGCAGCACAATAGAGGCTGGTGGCTGTCTGCAGCGGTGAAGCCTGTAAGGGGCTGCAGGCTTGGCTGCTGACTCTGTCTGAGCTGCAGTAGGTGGTGCTGCTGATTAGCCCTGATTCCTGCCGCCTGTTCCCTCTCTTATAAATTCTGGCTCTGCATTTTTAGATTTGCCAGAATGATGTCTGCTCTTCATGCAGTTTCATCATTCAGTCTCCCTCAGTTAATCTCTGTGGCCACTTTCTCCAGATGCCAGAGGACTAACCCTGAGGTCTTAATCTTCTTTTAAGAGTGTTGGGTCGATGGCACTATCCTGTGTGTTTGATCCAACAAACTTGAATGTCCAACAGGTTCCGGATAGGCTTACTTGCGATCTTACCTAAGTCTGTTTCCCTGAGTCACTGCTCCTGAGCTTTCTCACCTGAGCCCAGAGTATACATTATTTTGGCCTTTATTGAGTCGTCCATCACCTCAATCTTTGACAGAGCCCTGAGCACCAGAGCAATAGAGGCTCAGATCTACCACACCAGACAAGACCCAAGGTGTAGGCTTTGCAAAGAGGTGCCTGAAACAATCCAGCACATAACTGCAGGGTATAAGATACTGGCAGGGAAAGCATACATGCAGCGCCACAACCAAGTGGCTGGAATGATATACAGGAACATGTGTGCAGAATGTGGACTGGACACCCCAAGTTCAAAATGGGAAACACCTCAGAAGGTGGTAGAGAATGAGAGGGAAAAGATCCTGTGGGACTTCCAGATCCAGACTGACAGGATGGTAATGGCGAACCAACCAGACACTGTAATGGTGGATAAAGAAGAGAGGAAACCCTTTGTGGTGGACGTGGCAGTGCCAAGTGATGGAACCATCGTGAAGAAGGAACATGAGAAACTGGAGAAATATCAGAGACTCAGAGAAGAACTGGAGAAAGCATAAAAAATGAAGATGACAGTGGTGTCCGTAGTAAAGGGAGCATTCGGGGCAGTAACCCCCAAGCAGGAAGAGTGGCCACACCAGACATCAGGACATCAGAGGACCCGGGCTTGGGTGAGAAACCACCCGCGGAGGGTGAAAGGGGCAGTTTTTTTTTGTATATAAGAAGACAGGTGAAGAAAATACCACTGGAGGAGGAGACGAGCCAAAAAAAAGGGATGGACTGTGGCACTGAAACCTAAAATCAGTGTGAACAGAAGCAAGATTTCTCCCACACTGCAGACATATTGGAGTTATTCACCAAAGGCAGACACAAAAATAAATAAATATTTGTGTAGGAGATGAGCTCTTGAAGCTATAATACTGGGCTGACGGCTTAAGCTTAGAGAGAGAGGGACTGAGGGACAAATTTAGTAGCAGATCTTAGAATAACTAGGTGGGGATAAAGCTTTAAAAAAAGTGCAAATGGCTGCAGTTCTGGACGCTTTGCTTAAGGCTCTGAGATGAAGTGCTGACTGAAATGTTTGCCAGTTTGGAAAAATGATGAAAGAAAGTTCTAATCAACATTTTTTTTATGTTTAAACCTCGGGAAAAAAAATAAGGTTTCTGTGGAATGATAACTGTTTCATTCCAAAGTTGAAGTCTTCCAAGCTTCTGTTTGTAAAAATCAGTAAAAAAATAAAAACAATAAAGATACAATACATGGCCATATTGCTATTTTATGGGAAATCAAAATGGAGGTTTACAGTGCACTTTAGTTTCTCACCTAAAAAGAAAGGAGGCATAGATTTCAAAGAGCTTATATCATGCAAAGTCAACTATTTGAGCATTCAAGTGTATAATATTGTTAATCCCTCACTATAAACAACCCGAATGTGGTATTTTGATCCATTCATGCATTTCTTAGCATTCCTCTAAAAACTTGCTCTTTGAAAACCAGCCCAACCCATTTACAAAAACGAGTGGGTTCTCACATTGTGATATATAAAAGTGAGGAACAGCACCTTTCAGGAAGAGTCTGCACTGCCAGCTCCGCCCCCTGGCCAACATCGCACACTCACTTTCTCTGCAGAGCTAGCGGTGATTGGCAAAAACACTTTCCTTTTTTATGCACAATATGTACATCCGTCTTTGCAAAAGTTTGAATGTTGATTGCTTTTGTTGGCGAAACAAAGACACACTGCCGAGGCCAACCCACAAGGACTGAAAGGCTGTGACTCAGAGATCGAGTTGTCTTACATCTGGGTAGGAAAACGAGCTGTGAAAATAACTAATATTTCATTAAATAATTGTTCTTTAGTGTACCAAAGATAATATATTATCATACATATGGATATACAGTAGTTTAATCTGAAAGGCTTAAGAAAAGCATGATGTAGGCCCTTTAAACGGCGCCTGAAACAATCCAGCTCATAACTGCAGGGTGTAAGATGCTGGCAGGTAAAGCCTACATGGAGCGCCACAATCAACTGACTGGAATAATATACAGTAACATGTGTGCAGAATATGAACTGGAAACCCCAAGGTCAAAATGGGAAACACCTCAGAAGGTGGTAGAGAATGAGAGGGAAAAGATCCTGTGGGACTTCCAATCCAGACTGATAAGATGGTAATGGCGAACCAACCATTCATTGTAGTGGTGGACAAAGAACAGAGGAAAGGCGTTGTGGTTTATGTGGCAGTGCCAAACGATGGGAACATAAGGAAGAAGGAACATGAGAAACTGGAGAAATACCAGGGTATCAGAGAAGAACTGGAGAGAGCATGGAAAGTGAAGGTGACAGTGGGCAGTAACCCCCAAGCTGGAGGAGTGGCTACAACAGATACGTGGAAAGACCTCAGACCTCTCAGTCCAGAAAAGCGCAGTGCTAGGAACAGCTAAGATACTGCGCAGGACCCTCAATCTCCCAGGCCTCTGGTAGAGGACACGAGCTTGGAGGACAAAACCACCCGCGGAGGGTGAGAGGGGCGTTTTTATATATATATACACATATAAACACAAAAACAAAGATAATCAAGTGTAAGTGTCATGGCTACAGAACACTTTTTGAACCCAGATGCTGGAACCCAGAAGAAACACAGCTGGAGGCAAGCGTGGCAGGTAAGAGGTTTAATACGAGGAGCAGGAAACAGAGCGTGAGCAGGACTGGATGTCGGTTCCAAACTAGAGACAGAAGTTAGCGGCGTCACTGGTGGATTTCTCCGTAGGCAGATGCTGGCGAAGGATGGGATACTTGAAGAGGCAGAGGCTCGTGGTGGGACTGCAGGAGAGGACGGATTGGCGAGACCGGCTGGAAACTGATTCTGGCGACCACTCGTGGTACTGGATTCCTGGAGGTGAGTAGAGAGAGACAGTTTTTAGTCATGGACTTGACGTAACGAGACAGATAATAGCTTGACTTGAAGACCAACTATGCACCATCAGGGGCAACGGACTGCCGAAGACTGATGATCCTGTGGCTCCTTATGAAGGCGGATGAGGTGATGAGGTAAGTGGTCGCAGGTGTTGAGAATCAGCAGCCAAGCGGAGAGGAGAGGGGGAGGAGTCCGACAGAGGCACCATATCAGTAAGATTAAAGTGTGTACAAACAAGTACGCAAGAATCAATGGAAAACCAATTCGCATTTTGGTTTCATGAAGGTCAGCCCAATGTTGTTTTTCCACATCAAAATATTCCAAAGGGAACCTTATTAGAACATTCTACCACACTGTATGGTCACATGTCTTGGCAAATTTCAAAGTCTTTCCACACATTGAACTGTAATATGGACTGATCATATTTTGCTGCATTGCATGTGTGATATATGCTGTGATGCACTTGAATTTTAACGCTGTTGTAAAGTTGTAGTAAAACTTACTGTGTGTCAATTCAAATGCTATATTCCAATCGACCTATTTTAATTTGAAATGAAATTTAAAATGGTAAGGGTCAATACGATTAACAACTACTTTCATGTGTATGTGTTGGTCCTACTTTTGCAAATTGCATTTAGGTCAATGCTACTTACAAATCTGCTAGTCTGCTTAACAAAAACAGGAGGTGAGATTCCACCCCCAGACTCTGTGACCTTTCCATCTGCTCCTCCTCCTAAACCTGGATTCCTTCAGAACGAGGCATCTTTCTGCACAAGAAAACGTCCTCTTTTTCTCTGCTTCATCTTCTCAGCTGTATCCAGCGCTGCTCCTGCTGGAGCTATTACCGATACGCTCCGGCCAAGTGTAAAAGCTCTATCTGCCCCTTATCAGTACACAGACTTTCCTCCCGTCATGCCAAACCTCTCCTCACTTGCACCACAGGGGGACAGATTTGGGGTATTTTCAAGAAAACTTTACTCCCTGACATTTTAAAATTGTTCACATTCTTAACATTCCAAAATAGCTGTAATTAATTTTTATCAATTACTACCCCAGTGAACACGACTATATCTTTCTAATGAGTATGTTGGAAGGTTAGCCCACAAAGAAAATCATATTTAGTTAATTAAACTACATGAACATTTTCCCTGTGAATAAAACATCAGACCGAACCTGAACAGTGTTTTTTTGAAACAGCAAAGTTATGGAAATTTACAAACCTTGTAAGAATGGAGAATTCCATTAACTCACATCTCTGTTATGATCTTTATAGGCCAGCATTATAAAAGGTCCAATTAAAGATTTAATAAATTAACTTCTGTGTGTTGTCAAATGAATTTGGCAAAAGCTGGGGATATAAGCTTTTCATCCTTCCTTTTTTTTTTTTTTTACACACATTCATGATTACATGCACACCAAAGAAAGGGGCTCGGGGACGTATAATCATGGAAAAATAGGCTGAGCTGGATAAGCCTTGGAAAACAAATTTGGTCTTTGTTTTAAAATAAAGAAGACTTCTTAAACATGTTTGTATATAAGTCAGAAATTGAAAGAAACATCAAAAGGAAAAAAAAAACATCTATAAAGTCAGTCCTAAAGAATAAACAGATCATAAGTAAATGTTCGATCCACTAACTTCCAATTATACCCCAATTTGGGTTGATCCGATGAGTGTTTTCAACTCAATGGTCTAGCCCAAAACACCTCCCCAGGGAGGTGGCCAATAGGCATCCGGAGTAGATGCCCAAGCCACCATAACTGGCTCCTTTTGATGTGGAGGAGAAGCGGTTGTCCAGTTTGAACACCACCGGCTTAATACGCTCCGTATAGCGTGTTTTTAAACATGCCATACACGCCCAGTACAAACGCAGCATAGGGACCAGTATTCTCACTGTACAAACAACTAGACTGTAGTGTAGCGTCCGATAACATCACCTGTACATCATAAGTGTGTGCAACTAACATTTGCCTTACAGATACTTCAAAATAGAGTTATGCACACTCTGCAATGGTACTTTCCTTTTTCATGATGTCACTCGAGGGCCATATGGATATCCACGCAATATGGATAAACTCCCCTATGGGTGCATGGGACTAAGGCTTTAACTACTGGTCTTTAGGAACCAGACTGAAATCATGCTTATGTAAAGTCAAACAGTTTGAATTTAGCATTATGAGAGACTGGTTATCTGGGTGAAATGACATCGTAGCTGGATGGCTCAGTTGTGCCGGACTGCCACATGGGAAATTAGGGTTTGATTTCCAAGGAGCATGATGAGCTTCATCCAGTGTGGGTCCTTGGGCAAGCCCTTCGTGCTACTGCCTAATATGTACCAACAATGGCGGGCCCAAGTCTGGGTCCCTCTGTGCTATTCCTCAGGCCGGAAAAAATACAAGGTTGGGTCAGGAGGGAATCAATCAAAACTTTATTTGTAAAGCACTTTACCATCCACTAGAGATCCAACGTGCTGCAAAGGTAGGATAAAATACAATTACAAGTAAAAATAATAAAATATAACAGTAACAGCAAAATAAATGTTAATAAATACACTAATAGAGCTGGCCTAATTGTCATCTAGTCTGGTGTTAAAAGCCAATGAAAGAAAGATGAGTTTTTAGCAAAGACCTGGCAGATCTCACAGACAAAGGGAGACATTCCTAGAGTTTAGGGGCAGCCACTGAAAAGGCTCTGTCACCCTTAGTCACAAGTCCAGCTCTGGGAACCACTAGGAGCATCTGATCTGCAGATCGCAAAGCTCTACTAGGTTGATGGTGCTCAGTGAGATAAAGAGGTGCTAAACCATGTAAACACTTAAAAGTCAACAGTAACATTTTTAAATCAATTCTAAAAGATACCGGCAACCAATGTAGAGAGCGTAGTATTGGCGTAATTTGATCACGCCGTCTGGTAGCTGAATTTTGGACCAGCTGAAGACGGCGTAGGAGAGACTGCTTCATCCCAGAATAACGGGAATTACAGGAGTCCAGTGTAGAAAAGATGAAGGCATGAACAACCTTTTCCAGGAAGGGCATTCAGCATAAAAATCTTTGCCAAATCACAAGATCAGTGAAAGCTGATTTGCTTTGGCGATTCCTGAGGGGATATGCCGAAAGGTGAACAACAACAACGTCTGGTTAAAATGGCTTGGCTGCAGTTACTTTTGTAATTTATAGATCTTCCTTTGCTTGTTTGGACATTAACCTTTAAGCAAGTTCTTCCACTCGACTATTTTCTGGTTTCCTTTTAAAGCCCAACCCACAGTGAAATTCGTGTGGCACTCCTGTCATATGTCCAAACCATCATGTCATGTAAGGAAATTGTAAGTTAAAACACCTCAGAATTACTTTTAAGTCACCTTTGACGATTATATTTGCCGTATTTGTTTACATCCAACAGTTTCTAGCCATAAATGAGGAACAATTAGTTTTACCTTTCATGTTAACTCCCTTTTTAGCACAGGGATGATACAAAGTCTGCATTGATCTGTCGATAAGTCCCATGCTCCTAACATCTGTTCCACCAGTTTCAATTTGGATGACAACAATTCCAAAAGCCTTCATAACTCAATCCACAAAGTAGCTTAAACCTACTGTCCCACTGGCAGGCGGTGATGCCTCTGAAAGAATCCCACGTGGCTTGTTCAGGCTGAACCCAGCTGGACCAAATGGATGCCCGTCCATCCTGTTACTGTTCTGCCAGAGTAAATGTCTCCATATTGCCAGTGAAACTCAGTTTATAGTTGAGATTTTTTTTTCACTCCAGTGATATTGATTTAAATTCACCAGATATACAGGTGAAAAGCTTCCTCCAACAAACTTTCCTTTAAAACCCAACAAACCATAACAACCATTCTCTTGGCAATCCAGCAAAAACACGTGAGCCTCTGGTGACTAATTTTGAATATAACAATCTATTTAATCGCAACTTAACATAATGGATCCCTGTGTTAAAAGCTATTTATGTGAAGGTCTGTGGGCTGACAGAATGATGCACTCATCCCCCTCTGTCATTTATTTCCCATTCTGCCACATTGAGCCAGAAGCCTGGAGCGTGCCACAGAGATAAGAAATTAAATGTGCGTCTGCTGTAAAGGACACGATCAGGCTGGAAAGGACAGCATGAAACTCTCACTATCTCTTTAAACACACATTGTTAGCAACACTGATCCGGCTTGAGTATTGTTATCAGAGAATAAAATCACTGTTTATTGAATGGGTGGCATCAGAAATTGATCATTAATACGACAAAATTTGTATTTTAAATTAGGTCTTTATTTTTTCTGCCAGCCATCAAGCATGTAATGTTAAACAGTTACATAAGCATGTAATGTTAAACAGTTACATAAGCATGTAATGTTAAACAGTTACATAAGCATGTAATGTTAAACAGTTACATGCAGTGACATCTCGAGTCTGTTGGCTAATTTAAACTGTTCATACTAACATGGATTCTTCCCCATTATAGAACAATTTTTGTTTGTTTACTTATATGTATATTAATTTAAAATTATAGCAAGTAAACATAGACAGTTGGTGTTGGTAAATTCCAAGGTAAACAAACCGGCTTAAGGCAGGACAAATTGTTTTACTTTGCATAAGACAATAAAATCCAGAAATTAAATTTGTTCTAATATATATATAATATATAGTCATTTTAAGTGACAATAAGCATCATTTCAAAGTTCACTTCTAATTTTTTTGTCCAGATGATGAAGCAAAGGTTTGTTTCAAAGAAACAAATTCTACATGTTGGGTTCTTACTCGCTTTTATTTGAAGAAATATCAACCTTTAACTTGATTTCTTAATTTCTTTCATTAATCAAAGGAAACATTTTTACCAGTTGGCATTGAGCAGGAAAGAAACAGGCAAACTATTTCAAATTAAAGGCAATCTGCCATTGATGGTAAAAATGTGATAGAGATCCTGTCATGTCCATCACAGAGCAATTTGAAAGACAGTCTTGCTGTTGTGATAAATTGTGGAATAACATATGTTCACCTATCGTCCAAGTTTCTGCTATAGTCTGGTTACCAACTGGTGTTTAGGCCGACGCAGTAATATAAAACACGTGAGCAGACAATGTGACCGGAACCTCTGAGTATCACTTCTTATTGGATGCACTGCAACAAATCAGAATTGAGTATTCACCCGGGTCATGGTACAAACACAAATAATCTTCACAAAACAATACCGAAATGTTGATTTGCTGATTGAACTGGCAGCGTCTGTCAGACTAAGCGGTGTGTCTGAAAGAGGCTTGTGGGCTTTAATTAGTCACACTTTGGCTGCACGTCACCAACATGTTCACACACCCTCTGCCATATTTACACATGCACTGCAACTGGCTGCATGTTGCATTTAATTAAAGCCCAAACCATGATATGACAGGGCTCTGCCTCATGCCCTGCAGCTGCTGGTAGGTGTCCTGGCCTATCAGAGTGGTATTGATCTGCACTCTAGGAGAGGCTGCACTGACAGAACTCATGTTCATTTTGGAAAGAGGACACAGCTGTCAGCCAGCCAAAGATTAGTCCATCTGAGGAACATTTCTGACACAAATGCTAAACAGCGTCTGGCTCCATCCAGACAGGAAGGATCTAACCTCAGCTGCAGAGTGGGGAGGAAATCATTCAATTAAAATTCAAAGTTATTCAGTTAATCCCTGAAGGGAAATTACAGTTTTAGAGTTCTAAAAAGGCCTTTTTGAATAGCATGAAAATTAAAAACAACTTTTAAATCACATGAGTCAATAATATATATGCAGCAAAACAAAGATAACAAAAGAAATGTTTAAACAGAAAGGTTTTTACTCAATTATTCGCCAAACAATCTGATTTTAAAGGCTCTGCCTCCTACAGGTGTCAAGAGAGGCTAAATTAAAAAAAAAAAGACTTAGCTTGAAGAACACACTTAACATGATTAGGTTAATTGATATCAGGTCTGGAACATGATTAGCTCTGAAACAGATGTCTTAGAGAGGTGGAGACACTGAAAAGGATCCACAATCTACGAAGACGGCATAGGATAAACAGTTCTTTAAAATATTGTTTCACGTCTGAAGGCAAAGACTTTGCAAATTGCACCATCTGCTGTGCGCCACACTACTATAATATTTAGAGAAAGTGGAGAAATCTTACAAGGCAGGGGGACAGAATGGCTATGTGGTGATGGAGGATCACACATTTATGATTACATTTCTTAATTGACTGGACTTTATCGTAATTATACAAAATCCCTGTTAACAATGTCTCTGGAGTTGTTAAAAATCCCTAAATTGTTTTGGAAATGGAAAATAAAAACGGGAAAATAATCAAAACAAGTCACAATGATTGATGTGAATAGAAAGGAAAAACGCTAAAACCTTTTTGCTTATCTAACAGTTGCAACACTTGTATGCCGCTACTTAACCCTTTGATACTGCAGCTGCCACTGCGACACAAAAGAACACATGCTCTTCATCTAGCACAACACTTTGACCATGTCCATAATGACCAGGAATTCAGTGAATTCGAAAGTAGATAAAAGCTTGTAGCATTTTAACCCATTAACACTGAAAATGTCACCAATAATCCCTAAATAACACACTGTCTTTGACATATTGAAACTTTGTTTATCGTTTATGCGATCAACGTGAATCAGCTGATTCTGATGTGGAGTGCATATTAACATTGCAGCAACTTCATGCAGGTAGTCTTAAAGGTGGGTTTCTTTTCCTTCATGGTGCTGGCCACACTCTTTACAGACCTGATGTGCTGCTGGTGGCAACTTAGGTTTCCGTTGGAAGCAATTTTTGAGTAAAGCTTAGATCAACTTTTAGTGAGAAAGAGATTAATGAAGCCCCCTAGTCTCCTCAAAGGCTAATTTGTAAACTTAAAGTCAATTTTTGCCACGTTCAAAGCTACATTTGTGTAGATGGAACAGATAAAAAGGAGAGAAGCAGAGAGTGGGATGTTAGAGACGGACGGCAATGTTACTAAAGAAAGATGGAGACAAAAGCGATGATTACAGTCTCGGGTGCTGGCAGATCAGGCCAGTCCTTGGGCGTCTAAATGGTTGAAGAGTTATAGGAGTCCAAAGAATGTCTATGCTGAAGCTAGAGCTCCAGTAATCATGGGTTAAAACCTAGTGCCATCTAGATTAACAATTCCCGTTTTTTGGTGCTAGTTTGGACTGCTGATGATCTCCCCCTTCACTCCCTGTCTGCCTTGATGGATCTCTGTGTGTTCATTTATAGAAGCAAAGTAAGTGTGTCTAATTACAGCTAGAGTTTCTATGCTAAATTTGCCTGCAAAAAAGAAGAGATTCTATTAGCTTCAAGTAACATCTCTGTGTTTTATATAACAGCTTTTATGAGCTCTCCAATGTGGCTGCATCAAAGGAGACTTGTCAGCTCATGAATCTTACCCTGCTAGAATCCTTCAACCCCATTATCTGGTTAAAGTGTCCTTCCTTTGCCATTTGTGCCCTGCTGGGCCGCGCACCATTACCTTCTGATGGCTAATAGCTCCTCAGACTTCCTATCCTGAGAAAAGGGCTAAACTTCTTTGGTTGCTTCGCCCTAGGATAAGATGTAATAGTTGCATTTGAAACCTTGTAGAATAAGTGTCTGCGCAAGACATGAGAGGAGTTTTTCATCCCAAAGTATCCGTGACATTTACAGAAAAGCAGCTGTTGTGAAATCTTGACACCATGGGATGACCCCCCCCCCCCCCAAAAAAAAAAAAGCCTTGGAATTTTTTTTCTTATTAAGCTCATTTTAGATGGTTATCTGCTCTGCATGGATCTGCTCAGTCATGCCTCACCAGTCTGTGAAGTCCCTTCCACAGTGCAAATGAATATGAAGGGGGAAAAAAACCTCTCAAGGATAATGGAAAATTGATTTTTATCTCCCCATATCTGTTTAAATATGATTAACAGTGAGCTTGACACAGCATGTCAAATTAATAATGACACGTGGAGGGAAAAGGCAATCAATAATTGACAAGAGAAATACAGATAATTCTCCTGATGAGGGTCACACTGATAACAAATGAAGCGTCGGCGTGTGAATAATAATCAGGAGTCATTAGGTGGGTGGGAATGACAACGCAGCATAAACACGCCTGGACTTCACCTCCTTGCTCTCCGCGAGCGTCCGGTGGAATCATCCGAGCTTCGTATCACGCTGATGATCTGTTCTGGAGCCTGATAGCAACCTAGAGGTCATTTGCCAGATCAGCGTGCTTCTCCTCCACATCTGCTCGCCTCCCACGTAAGCCTACCGCCTCTGCTGAATCATAAGTGGAGTGGCCACTAATGAAAACAAATCGGACATTTGTACGTCGTTAGCATTGAGTGCGCTCTCAGGAGGCAGCGGGCTGTTGGACACGTGGTTCAGCAGTGATTACGCCGAGGTTAATGGGCAGTCTGACATAAGTGTTGGACTCCTCAGATTGTGCTGATTTACTGAGCTGTTGACCCATTACTGTGATAAAGCCAGGCATTTATGAGAAAGTACATTAAACTTTATTTCAAACATTTGCTTAATATTGCACCAAAATGTAATTTCAATCTTTTTTGTCCTTTTTTTATTTGCTAAAACTTTTCTAGATGACACACATATGCATCAATAGTGTGTGTCACAGCGATGTGCAGACCTTTACTTATCATCTGCCAGCCCCTAACTATAGGTTTTAGATGACAGAGCTCGTAAATGGGTTATCTAAAATCCAATATATATTGGAAGAGAGATTGCAGGGGGGAAAGGCGTGCTTGACTATTTCATCCTGATCCATAACTTTCCCCCCCAACTAGGGGCCCATTTATTGTGCATTCCATTCGAAAGATGGGTCTGTCAGTTGGGTGGGAGTCCTGCTGCTGTTTATTTTCGAATCAATACTCAATTACTATAAGGAAGATCCACTCCCTTGCCTATTTTCCAGACGAAATTATGGACTGCAGCAATAACACTTAGTCAAGTTGAGAGCTGGTGTCATTGACTCTCAACTGGGCAGGATAAGTACACTAGGATTTTATACCATCTGGATTTCTAACCGTCCTCCTCTCCTCCCTCTACCCTTTTAATTTCTAATTAATCGATATGAAAAAGACTTTTCAAGACATAACGGATGACTAGAGAAACAATTTCCCCCCAAAGAGCCTTTTCATTTTTAACTGTGGGAGCTCATTTACTGCAACTCCCAACAACCCATCAATGATAGTTTTTAATGCACTTCCTCTTTTGTTATTGAGAAGAATGGAGAGTCAGTAAGGCACCGGCTCCTCTTCATAACTCATCTTATCGATTTGCTAAATGCCACACATTTGCCACAGAACAGAACTCTGCCAATGGCGGTAACTGGTTGTGTGTAAATTACTCTGTAAGAAAATACACAACAACGTTTGTTTATAGTTGAGAGAAAAAGTTGGGCTGTGTGCACGACCCGGAATAAACTCTTTTTGTTCTGTAAAAGTCTGGTCTGGTATTTGGCAGTGCCAAACCCTTTTGTTTCCTGGATTTGAACCTAACCAAGTAGTTCCAAATATTGCAATTCTTCTGTTTACCACTTTATTTTCTATTAATGAAGACTGTCACTGATGTGTCACTCTTCACTTTATATCCATTGACTGTATATGAGAAATGTTCATAGTGAGTGTGACATAGAAGATGACATGGTAGTGGATTTTTACTCCTGTCCCGCTCCAACAGGAAGTAATGTTGTCCCATCCCACTCCGGGTAATCTGAATCCCGCACCTGTACTGTTCCCTTATATTTTTGTCTTTTTTGTTGTCATAATGTAAAAATCTTAAATTATTCAAAATGGGTTGGGTTTTAATTTGTACGCAAATTACAATGGCATATTTTAATTATAAGCTGCATATGAAGTTGCATCACCATCGCACCCAACATTTATTTATTCCATCTAACTTTCAGCTCTCTGAATTTAACAGAAGAGTACTTTTTACTGACTCTTTGCTGGAAGTCATTTTTTCTGTTGTCAAACCCGCCATGGTTTTTTTTTCCACGCTGTTATTGATATATGATTACTGCATCTGATTTGGCGGAAACCATGACAAAGAACACTAATTGCTTCGCTATGTAGTATTATGGTGCATCATCGAAACTACTTTCAAATGGTTCTGCCATTACTTTTTTTGTCGCCCTTCCATTCCCATAATCTCTGTTTTTAGAGATTGGAGTCTTTTGGATTGGCTAACTAAAAAGAGTCGCCTCTTTCAGCTCCCAAATGGCTCTTTAGGTTGTTCTGTTGCTTTATTAAATCTATTATCAACAATTATATAAAAATATGCACAAAAAATAACTATTGTGAAATGTGGGCGAATAATATAAGAATGTGCTGATTCTGTTAAACTCTTTCCCAGTCTCAATAACCTCTTTATGCTATCCTAGGCACGTTAACATTGAAGTTGGGTCATCTAGACCACTAGACTGTGGGTGTTTCAAACATCGGCCCGCGGGCCATATCTGGCCTGCCAGATGGTTCAATCCAGCCCAGTCATGAAGAGTAAAATTATAAGAATGTTTAAAAAAATAAGCACGTTTCTAGTCCATTCCTGTGGCGAGTTATGATTTTTTAAGAAATAATGAAATGCAATTCCGCCACTAGGAGCAAAGGCTAAGCAAACGGGTGAAAATACATATCTTTTGCACCTGCCAAAAGTGAAACCTAATGTTCGTGGCTGAATAAGATGTAGCTTGGTTCCCTGCAAGCCTCATACTGCTGTTACTTAGGCTAAGAATGATCAGTAGTGACCCCCTAATGACCAAAATGTTACAAAAGAAAAAGGGGTTGGAAGTGAAGTACTGAGTCAGGAAAAAAAATGGACAAAGTTTTATTTTTTGATTACGGAGTTGAATGCAAAACCTTACAATGTTGTCATCACAGTGGCAGTGCTCAAAGAATATTACATCTGAAGCACCACTATGAGACAATGAGGTCACCATTTGCAGTTAAGAATAGAGAGGATTTACCAACTAAAAGTTGGACTGAAAAACAACCGTCTGTATTTACTGCAGCATGACGTCAGTGATGGATCAGTGACGGACAGCTGATTGCAGAAAAGTTGGAGCAAACATCCAAACCATTTTCAGATGGTGAACCTATAGAAAATGCTGAAGGTTGCAGAAGTCTTGTTCCCAAAAAGCAGTCTGTCAAGGATTATGATTACAGATACAACATCTTCTGGAGGAGACTTAAGGCCACATTAAGGAATCCAGTCATTTATTGTATTTTTGGTCACTATTAATGAAAGCCCAGATACAGATATTGCACAAATGCATATTTCTTGTGAGGTGCTGAAGAGACCATCATAGCGGAGTTTTTGAGCTATGACACAACAACAGCTGATGTTATAGTCAGCTCTCTTGTTAAAGTGCTGGACTATGTTGGAGTGAACTGGTCACGTGATGTCAGTCTGGTCAATGATGGCGCCCATTAAAGGTCAGGAAGAAAGCAGGTGTTGCCACAAAATTGTGGACATTTCATTGTGTTTTGCACACTTGAATGACAGTAAATATGTTTCTGCACAGGATCTGAATCCTGATATTGATGGCTGGCTGAAGTTTGAGGAGAGAAAGGAAGTTAACCCCAAATTCTTGTTATGTTCACAAATGTTTGCAAGTTTAATTTAGTTTAATTATTCATTGATTTGCACATTTACATTTTAGGCAGGTGTTACATTTTTTTCCGTAGCCCCTCTTGTGTTTATTAAAAGGCTTGATTCAGTGTCAGATGTAAAATATTCAGCCTGAATAAAATTTAATAAAACAATTTTAGAAAGTGAAATGCATTTTATTTTACATCCATATGCCTTTGTGAATGAATGTGTAATAAGAAGTGATTAGGCTACCATGTTGGCTGAGGATTTTTTTCCAACTGAGTAAAAAAAAAATAATAATAAAAAAAAAACGTTTTTTTGCTCTTATGTTACTAGTCCGGCCCACTAGGGATCAGATGCCCTGAATGCGGCCCCCGAACCAAAATGAGTTTGACACCCCTGCACTAGACAGTGCGCTGAACCTTTTTTCTTCAATAATTTGTGATCTTCACTGGTGTCCATGGATTACATGAAATCTTTCCACCTTTATCCACCTTTGTCATGGTAGGGAGAACACGTCAATGTAAGGGTGGGATCATCTAAGAAAGTACAAGGGTTAAACGAATACTTCCAAGTTTATTGAAAGTGCAAAAAGCCTAAAATTAAGTTCACCATTCACTTTCAACATTTTTTATAACAGGGGTTTCAGTTATAATTGTAATTAGACGAAACTGTCACGGTGCCCCCGGCTGGGCCCTCGTCATCTCATCCACCTGTGGACAACGGCTGTGCCTCATCAGCGCCATCAGGATCCAGGCTCTTAAGGAGGACCAGGACCTGTACTCGACGCTAGTTCGTTGTACTCCTCGGTGCTTCTCTAGCCGCCCATGCACAATCTCGCTCTAGTCTCCTTGCCTTGTTTAATTCCCTGTCTGTCTGCCTCTCAGGACTCTCGCCGTCATCTGGACCTACGGTCGTACTCACCTCTCGCTGCCTCTCGTCTTGGCTTCTCACTGGAAGATCCTCGGACCACGGTGTTCGCCCACAAGAACCTCCAACCAGCTCCTGTGGATTTCCCCTCTGTTAATTCTGCCTCCAGAATTAAAGAACCTTTTGAACTCACCATTCTGTCTGCCGAGTATCCTTCCGGGTTCCAGCATCTGGGTCTGCTAAAAGCCTGCTGGCCATGACAGAAACACTAGTATCTTTTTTTGAGTGCAGTATGTACATTTAATAATTATACTTATATAACTTTTAAACTTGTCAACATATCATTAGGTGTTTTCTTAAGTTGACTTGGTGGGGAATTTATTTTTATTTTTTATTTTTTATTACATTAAATGAACTTGTTATTAAGCCAAAGAATGTCAGGGTTTTGGATATGCACTGCAAGAAAACCAACAGGCTAAAACACAAAAACATTTATTTGGGGGAGGACAAGAAAAAGTAGCCTCTGGGGGCAATACGGCCATAGGCCAGGAGGTGGAGCAGCAGTCTCTGCACAAGATAAGAAAGTTGTATCATGTCCAACCACAATGGTGGATCATGACAGGGGGCTTACTTCTTTGTGCGAGTGATGCTCATGGCAACAAAAGTCCAAGGCGAGAAAAACGAAAAAACTGCATGAGGCCAGACCACAAACACTCCTTAGAGAGGCAACAGGAAACCAGTGGAAAGCAAACTTCGAAGGGGAAGGGGAAGGGGAAGGGGAAAAGGAAGAGAGCTCAGAAGCATGTGACTATCAAGGCTTGGCAACAAAGCGGAGGCTGAGATGACTTAATTATGACTGAATTTCTGCAGCAGGG
The DNA here is from genome assembly GCA_037389245.1 of Oryzias sinensis. Classification (NCBI taxonomy): domain Eukaryota; kingdom Metazoa; phylum Chordata; class Actinopteri; order Beloniformes; family Adrianichthyidae; genus Oryzias; species Oryzias sinensis. The sequence continues at coordinate 15,307,328 of CM074504.1, forward strand.
AAGGCACACAGGTGGAGTAAATCAGCTGATTGCACTGCTGAGATGAGATATCAAGGTGGAGTGGCCCAGGATCATGACCACACCTTTGCACACAACTTTAAGCCATTTTAGCAAATTTAATACTTGAAATGTTCACATCTATAGTCGACATTTAGCTGTGCTTTAACCCAATGCTTGAAAAAGAACAAAACTGTTTACCATCACTATCATCAGTTATTCAATGTTTGCTTTTATTGTAGTCCATGAGCGATTAAATAAAATGAACATGTAACTGGATAAGTAACCTCTTCTCAAAACAATTGTAGACTGTGATACTTGGCCCCCACCTCTCCTCTGCTTACACAGCTCGCCACAGGGCTGTGTGCTAAGCCCCCTGCTGTACAACCTCTACACTCACAACTGCAGTCCAGGCCACAACAATAACCACATTCTCAAGTTGGACAATGATACCACAGTGGTTGGACTCATCTCCAAAAGGGATGAGTCACCCTACAGGGAGGAGGTCCTGAAGCTGACAACCTGGTCTTCAGATGACAATCTCATACTAAACACCAAAAAGACCAGGGGGGTCATCAATGATTTCAGGAAGCATTGCAAACAGCCCCCCTCCATATCAACAATGAGCATGTGGAGAGGGTCAACACCATCAGGTTTCTCGGCGTCCTCAACTCTGCCCACATCTCTTGGACAGCAAACACCATAGCAATACCCAAAAACGCTCAGCAGTGTCCACACTTCCTGAGGGTCTTCAGGAAGAACAATCTTAACACCAGTCGGCTGCTGACCTTCTACCGCTCATCCATCATGAACCAGCAGACATAATGCATGATTTTACAAAAATATTTCATTTCAACCAAAAAATGTTGCCTGAAAATGACACATACACTCAGATCTTGGAAAAACTGCATAGCACATGATCTCATACATTCTTGTGTAAATACTAAACTACAGAAAGCACATGCTTAGTACACATGTGTTGTTCTCCTTCCATTGTTCATCCACAAATGACCATAGAAGATTCCTGTTAGACGGTCCACCATTTATTGGCAGCTTTAAGTAACTTTGTCATAAAGTCAAAGCTTGTGTAGACAAACCAACTTTCTCCTGATTAGCCGACCCAGGTGATCCACATCCTCTTTGCTTTTTTTTTATTCACAATTTTACTATTAAGGTAAACAATTTTTCATTATAAACTTAGTTACACTGCTAAATACATTGGAATTAAAGTTTACTTACGTTTAACAACAACAGTTATGGGTGCTGATGCAGCAGAGGTGAATGAATGTGGTTGTAAACAGGATGACCACACAGCTGTAGCTACCTTGGTGTTCAAACTCTTCCCCATGAAAGGTAAAGGAGGCTGAGTTGTTGACTGCTGGACCTAAGGTTGTCTTGTTGGAGCCAGAAAACACGAGGAGGAAATGACCCTGAGGAACTTCAGCAGGAATGAAGCAGGTTACGGTAAAGTTGTGACCCCTGGTAACCTCCACTTCTCCAGGACCCCAGACTAACCCCACTCCAGGAGACGTGAGTGAGATATTAGGCATCTGCAGTTTCACTGCAACAACACACGGGACATGATTAGAGCATGAAACCTGCAATTTTCTCAAATGTTTTGTGATGTTTCATTCATAATTTTCACATTGTGATTATATTAGATAAACTTTATCTATCCCACAATGGGGAAATTCTCTTATCTTCAGCAGCAAAAAGACATTCAGAAATACAAAGAGCAAAAAAGTGGCATTCACAGAGGAAAAAGTGACCTTCAGAACAACATTATAGATAAAACAGAGGAACATCTGGAAAAACAGCTTTTTTTCTTTTATGACAAAGTAAACTACATTGAAACAAAAATAAATAAGTAAAACTACACAGCAAAAGCAACCATTAAAGAACAAATAACAACTGAAAAACAATGACTACAACAGTTTGTTAAAAAAAAAAAAAACTGAGTGAATGAAAAAAAAAAAACACCCATGGGATTGTGGAGCGTCACTGTAACACTATGTTCTACAGTCTGATGGCTTTGGGGAGGAGTGACTGCGCTCCTTCTTGCACTGTGGGTGCAACAGTCTCGTGCTGAAGGAGCTGGTCAGCGCCTCTACAGTTTAGTGCAGAGGGTGGGAAGGGTTATCCATGAACGTTGTTAGCTTGTGAGAGAGCTGAGAGATTAGAGCAAAGGCATGCATTGTAACCCACAAGTGAGATGACTTGCAGATGTGCAAATAAGTGCATGTGTCAATAACTGACCCGTGTTGTCGTGAGAAGAGCTACAACATGCTTACTGATACTTTAGAGCTCTTCAGAATAAATAAACCTGATCTCTCATCCTTGTCTACCATGCATTGTAAACAATGCGTATGATTAAAGTAAATAAATTTTCACTGTTATCTCTTAAAACAAAATGTTGCTAAACCATCAAAATTCAACATGTTAGTGACGAGCTGCAGAGCCTCATATTTCACACTTGTTGAGCAGTAACAGGATGCACCCAGTTTGCACACAAGCCTTAAAATGGCCTTAGTGCTGAAGCTCAAAAGCAGAACCCAACTTTTCATTTGCAGTACTCACCAAAAAGGAGGAACTTCTAGTTTAGTTTTTGTATTTAGTATTTATAATCCCACAGTTTTCTCGTAGTGACACTGGTATGATCCGTCATGTTTAAAGTTCACTTTAGAGATGGTGAAGGTTGCAGCGCGGTTTATAGACATTTGTTTCTCCCTGAAGGAATCTGAGATAAAAATGTTTTTTTCCAAAAGTTCAGCTGCAATGGAACAAGTAATTCTGACTTCCTAACCACACCAGATCTGTTCAGCTGGATCCATGGAGATGCTGGGGATTCTCAAGGCTTTCTGTGGAAAGTTTAGGTATATAAAAATATTTACTGAATAAGGCTGCATTTACACTGCAGGTCTTGATGCCCATATCCGATTTTCTGACTATATCCGATTTTTTTGACGACCCGCTTACATCATTTTAAAAGTGATCCGTATCCGATTTTTGCATTTACACTAAACAATGCTGAAACTATCAAACGTAGACGTTCTGAGGACTACGTAGCAGCATTTCCGGCTTCCGCGGACCTCCTTCTGACTTTTGTGACTGCGGTTGTCATGGAGGCAACGCAGCGATGGAAGGAAGCGTTGCCTTGGGCGCTCCAGAGGGGAGAGGAAAAAAAGGAGGGCTGCTCGGCTCTCACTGAATTTTGAATGGGGAAGTGTTTGCAGACGTGCAGTGGCGCCTCCAGAAATTGTTCATGGGGGGGGCCGGTAGAGGGCCACATTAAATCTTGGGGTGGCAAACAAAAACCCTGACCCATATTTTTAAAATTCATTGTACTAAATGTAGTAAAACAACCTTTAGAAAACCAACAGAAAGTTAAATGCCTACTGATACTTTGTAGAACATTAACTTTTAGTAGATACTACTATAGATTCTAGTAGATATCATCAGATCAGTGTTTTTCAACCTTTTTGAGCCACAGCACACTTTAACCTTGACAAAAATCCTGTCTGTATGATCTGCAGCCCCTCCACAATCTCACATGCATTTTTGTGATAATTGTGGTAGAAAAAGATGGAAGTTGCAGCTGTTTTTCTAAAAGATGGAATAAAAAAGTTAGAAGATTTAAAAAACGTTTGATGTGTGTTTGTTGTTGTTTCAAGACGTTAAGAGGAGAGACTCATTGTGCGCCGAGATGCTGTCATTTTAACCCAATGCATCATGGGAGATGTAGTGATGGCAGACAGACTAGCGCCTCTGAGCTTCTTTGTTTTTATCACTTGTTCCACGTTCTGACACCGGATTCTGTGGAAAGCTACACCGCTAAAGACGAGCTTTGGCTGGTATTTTTGTTGGAACTGAGAGACTTTATGAGCTTGATCGAATCAAGGGTGTGAAAACTTTAACCACTTCTGATTGGTCAGACTAAGGACATGTGATTAAGCCTCCAAGAATGATTGGTGGTGACAGTAAAAGGGGCGGGACATTTCAGAAAACAGTTAATACTGGAGTTAAATCGCGGTACCGTCATTCTTATGAAAATGTCTTTAATAGAATCAAATAAACACTAAGAAAAAAGTATTTTACGATCTCTCATATTCCTAACTTCTCAGTGTTTTATCAGGGTTTGTTTGGATGAACACAGAGCTGAAATCCTGGAGATGGTAAATGTTTTTAGATCAGTTAATGAGGGCATCTCCCACAGCACACCTGACCACACTGGTTGAAAAACACTGCAGTAGTAGATACTACTATCCTGATATATTTTTATTTGTTTTGTTTCTATTTCATGCTTAGGTCTGTCTGCTTGGGGTGTTCGACTTTTGACTGGGATAAATCTATAATGAACAAAAATTGAAATCAGTTGTTCTGAAATAAAAATAACAATACCCGTCCATGGTAATTATTAATTATTTCTCTAGACATTTCTTTTCAGGCTAATAAACATAAAACAGTTTTATTAATAGGGCAACATAATTCTAACTTCACCAGTTGGTCCAGGGACAGGTGGAGCCCCTTTAGCTGAGTTCTGCCTTGCTTCTCTGACCAATGATGCTGACTGTCCCTCATCTGATGCCGTCTCATCTTTGTCTTCCTCATTCTCTTCTGTCATTCATGCTGGCTGAGGATCATGCTGCTCTGTCTCATCTTCTTCCTCCTCACTACTCCTCTGTTGTTCCCCTACAATCTCTTTCCCTCCTTCTGATGTACTTTTCTTCTTAAAATAAGATTATATGTTGAATTTCTCTTCATTCTCTGAAAATTGACTTACACAAGCATCAACTAATGTCTATATGTAACTATGTGGAAACAGGACAAAAACACATCAAAATGTTGCTGTAACACAACAACCAATATTGCCATGAAATGAGAGGCGCATGTGACAGCGACATCCTTTTTTACGTATTCTTAAAAAGTAATGGCACATCCACCACTGTTAATGATGTGGCGTATTTGCACCAAGTATTTGCACACAATAAAGATCAGGTGATCTAAAGAACAGTAAACAGGTGGGGCCCTGCGTTGGGTTCTCCCGGCGCGGCGGGGGGGCTGCTCTCCTGGTTGGGCTGGGGCGGCGCTCTCTCTCCCTCCGTGCCTCCCTGCTCTCTGGCTCTGGGGGCCTTGCGGCGGCCCTGCTGGCCCTGGCCTCGGTGGCGGGCTTGGTCGCCCGGGCGGCGGTTGTTCCCTGCCGGTTCCCGTGTGGCGTTGGGGGGATTCCGGCTGCCGCTGCGGTGGGGGTCTTGGGGTGGGGGCGGCTGGGCACTCTCTCTCCTTCTTTTCACGTTCCACCATCCATTTTAGAAGAACATAAACACTCACCTGAGCACAGGTGTTAGCTCAACAGACTGAATGACTGAAATATTTCACACTAGTTGGTTTTAAGGCATAAGTATGCGTGTGAACACTATCTGTTTTGTGTACATGTCGACAGGTGGACATTTTTGCAGCTAGCAGGTGTGTTTATAACATTTGAGTGTGTGTGTGGACAGGCTCTGCTTTTCCTTTTTTTTTACTACATTTGAACTTTACCATAATGATTAACAACCAGTAAACTTGTTGCTTTATGCTGCGTCATGGTCTTATCCCCCCTCCCCTCCTATTATCACCCTCCTACCCCCCCCCCCTCTCTAACATCCCTCTCTCTTTTTCCCTCCTTTCCTTTTCCGTCCGGTCCAACACCAAAGATTTTCAAACATGATTGAAATTAATAAAGTATGGCCTCAATTACAAAAGGGGTTTATTCAGACATACCTTTGGTTTGTCTGAAGATTAATAACCCCTCTTGTTAAAGTAAAATCTGTCCAACACAAGAGGCCCTCAGCTCTCATCTGTCTGCCCAGCTGTTGGACAGGACAAGTTAAAAAAAATAAAAAAATAAAAAAAAAAAATAAAAAAGACCAGTAAACAGATTGTTAAAAGACCCCACAGAAAATAGGTAACAGGCATGAAAAGCAATGTAGTGTTTTGGGATGTGTGATTGTGTGCCTGTATGCGTGCATGCGCGCACATGTGTGCGTGCTTGCATTTGTGCTGAAACCGGTGGTCACGCGATGCAGGCAGGGAGAGAGGGGGGAAAGCGCGTGTGAGTGTGTGGAGCGCATACACACGTACTTCAGTCGCCGTTTTGGACTTAAGGAAAAAGTAATAAAGAAAGTTCATCTTTAGCAACTGATACTGGCTCCTGTGTCTAACCTGCTCGGCAGTTCTGAGGGTTCGAAAGCGGAAGTGAACCCCGCGTTGTATTCGTGTTCTGCGTCTAGCGGCACGTCTTTAGATGTATGCGCACTCAAAGACAACAGGGAGGGGAGGGGGTGTGGGCCGATTTAGGTGATCAGAGCGACTTGCCCGCTTGCTGGCTGTGCATTTGGGATGAAACGCAAAACTGATGCTACCACAGCTTATCAGCTTATAGTGACCGTGGGGTGGCCACTGGGGTGGCCAGGTGTCGGACAGGGGGGGGCCACGGCCACCCCTGGCCACCCCCTGGTGGCGCCACTGCAGACGTGCTTTACCAACAGTTTGATCCAAGTGTTGAACCTTTCCTGTGCGATGGCTTCTCTTTTTCCGACCGTGGTCAGAAATGCACGGGAGATTTTCTCCAGGGCCGAAGGCGGATTCTCCTTTGGGGTTTACTATCCTGTTCAGAACCCTCAGCCTCCAGAGTGGGTTAAGAAAGACACCAAAACTCTTGGGGGAGACACCTTATTTTTAATTTACAGTTCTCCAACACTCCCCCGCTCCACGCTCACACCCGCTCTCCTCCCCTTTACAAACACACACAGCACATGCGGTCCCCATCATACACGCCCCCACTCCCCAACACAAGCAAATAAATAAACGACCTCTAGCTTGTTCCATAGCAACGGTGTTCCGCTCGATTAGTTACCGTTTGCGTCCCGACCGGGACCGGACCGGGAATAACAGCGGTTTCCGACTACGGTCTGAAGCTTAAGGCTAAAAGGTAACACGCTGACAGCAAAATCAGCACACAAAAGCACCTTAATTAGTCATGTGATCTCAGTTGGTGGTGTCCTGAGTTGATGTCACTGACGTACGACTCACATTTACTGGGGAACATCCGATTTGTCTGCTTACATGGCACACGCAAATGCACGTATTTATTCCCACATCTGAGTGAAGCCTGTATCGATCTGAGAAAATCGGAATCCATGTGCTTTTGTCCTGCTTACACGTTCACCGGTCATATCCGATCTGTGCCACATGAGAGGAAAAAATCGGAATTGGATCACTTGAACCATGCAGTGTAAAGGTGGCCTATGTGTCTTATGAGATTAGAAAAAGAAATCAGCAGATGACACCAGCATCTTCACTGTGACCACAGTTATGTTTTTCATAACCTCTGTGACCACATTCTGTTAATGAGTTTTCACTGCCTGAACACGCTACATTATCCAGCCAGATTGGGTCTGATCCTTGACCAAAATGAGCTGATCCAGGAGCTTGAATAGCTGTCCCACAGGACAACCGTCTGCAGACCACATTTGCATCATTTAGATCCCAATCATCCTCACAGACTGTTCCCCAGGATCCTGTAGTATACCTAAACTATTCCAGAGCAACGAGTCGATCCAGACCCAACCAGTCTGATCTGACCTTAAAGCAAAGTGCAAAAATGTATTTTTCCCTAGATTAACAGAAATTTATGAAGAGGAAAAGATGGAAGAAAGAACTGACCTGAGATCCACCCAAACCACAACCAACACTGGCCCCTTTTGAGCCCTCCTGCAGGTGGTGGGTGCACAGGAGAGTGATACCACTTCAATCCTTCAGGCTAGGCCCGACAGGGGCCCGCGGGAGGAGCCTTGACCATCAGGCGCTGGCCTGCAAGCCCCAGCCCTGGCTAAAGAGAGGGGCCTCATTATTGGGGGTTCTGAACTGTTCTTTCTGTGGCTCGTCACCCAGACCTGTCAGCCATGGGAGAGCCTATCAGGGCCAAAAAAAAAAAAAACGCTGCTCCTTCACATGAAAAGGAACCAGTTGAGGTGGCTCGGGCATCTGGTTTGGATGCCTCCTGGACGCCAGAGGCCCTGGGGAAGTGGACAAAGTGAAATTATGCAACAACAACTAGGTGGCGCTATGGAGCTCATCCAAGATTGTCATATTTTTAGAGACATTTGTTATAAGTTGTTTTGGTAACACTTTATATTAATATTCCTTAACAAGCTTTGTTAATGCATAAATAAGATGTTAATAAGCTTAATAAGATTTATTAACAACCTTTGTTAAACATTTAAAAGTATTATTTTTGTTTAGGGTTCTAGTAAGACATTCATTAGCATTATAGATGTCTTACTCTAATTCCTTGGTCTTGATCTTGTTTTTTTGGGGGGGATTCTAAATTGTGTTATTTTAGTGAAACTGATTTCTTTGTGTTTTGATTTTTTCATTAATCTATTAATAAGCTTAATACGTTTTTTATACCAACTTAACAAATTAATTGGCTTTATTAATGTATTAGATGCTATTAAGATTTTTATTAGCATTATAGATGTCCTGCAAATAACTGAAAGTGTTAATAAGATTGATTCATATCTAAAGTCAGACCATTGTCTTCAAAGTCCATAATACTAAACTGCTTATAAGCTTAAATATATTAATTAACTTTGTTAACAGTTTATCAAATGTTTTGCAGCACCTTATCTAAAGTGTGGAATGTTTTACCACAAACAACCACAAAGCATAAAGCTTGTAAAAAAAACAAAAACAAAACAAAACATAGGGACCAGTGTCTGCATCATGGCTAAAAAGGATAAAGTATTATCAAACTATTCTGAGTGAAACGTTCATTGCAAATCCCATAACCAGGAGACAGTTCGCTGGATTCAATGCCAACTGCATTCAACCACTGTTGCCTTGCTTCCAGGTCCACTGGAAAGTTGCACAAGCCAGTAATTTTTGAAGACTGAAAGCAATAAAACTACGAGTCATGCTAAAGCTAACACGCTAACGACTGACCAGTACAGAATCAAAGATGGGCTAATGAATCTGTCAATCAAACTCATGAGCAAAACAGGCTACTCGCTTTCAGCCAATTGCATGGACTCTTATTATAGATTATAAATGAATCTTATTAACACTTTCGGGTATTTGCAAGACATCTGTAATGATAATAAATATCTTAATAGCATCTAATACATTAATAAAGTCTATAAATGTGTTAAGTTAGTTAATAAATCTTATTAAGCTTATTAACACTTAGGCTTGAGACATCTATAATCAGCACTGAGACATCTATAATGCTAATGAATGTCTTACTAGAACCCCAAACGATAATAATACTTCTTAATTTGTTAACAAAGGTTGTCAAAACATCTTATTAAGCTTATTAACACTGATATTTTGTTTTGACAGGCATTTATTAATGTTTAGTGGATACTGGTTCATGGTGTCCTCCATCACTGAAGGTTTTTTCCAGGAACATTTTGGTTCTTGGGGGCTTGAAAGGCTCCAATCTTGTAAGTGGTTGCAGTTACAAGCCACCAATGGACTCTTGATCCCCTACATAAGATATTTAGAGCTGGATGTTAAGCTCTGTGGCAAGTCCATGCCACAATGTGAGGTGTTGGTAGTAAGGACCTCCCTGGGGATGGTGATTCCCAAGCTCCAGGCATTCTAGTGATGAATATCATTCGCCGGTGCTATAGTAAACTGTTCAGCCAGCATGGCCTGGCCCTGTTTGGATCACCAGAGGTGTCTGAAGCCCCAAATCACATTGTGGTGGCATTGCAGCAGTGCCACCAGGTGGACGAACCAGGCTCTCTAAAAACTTTTAGAGTCAGGATGCGTGTCCAGAGGGCTCATTGGATTCCTGGTGGGGCAATGAAATTTATTGCTGCAACTTGCAATGAGCAGTGTGCAGCACTCACCATGTTACTTGAATGCCTGGATTCTGCCCCCCCCTTCTGGCCTACTGGTCTCTTCTGCGTTAATTAAGGTGGAGAGAGAAACAGCCTATGTCCCCATTATTAATGTGGGCTCCACAGGGGTACGACTTCATCCACGTACTGCAACGAGCACCTTGGTTACAGTGAATGTGGTGAGTTTACCTGGTGGAGTCACTGAGGTGTCCGAGGCAGCTGCACAACCACAGACGGGGAGAGGCTGCAGAGAGTTGTCGAGACAGCTCAGGAGATCCATCCATCCATCCATCCATCCATCCATCCATCCATCCATCCATCCATCCATCCATCCGTCCGTCCGTCCATCCATCCATCCATCCATCCAGTCAGCAAGCTAGATTTATTAATTGATTGTAATAAAAAGCAGCACTGCCAACCAGACTTAAGTCTTTGATATTTTATTTTATGCACCTTTAACACTGCCGGACAATTGAACCTACGAGTGGCAAACTGTATTGTTGAACTCAATCTTTCGCAGTGATTTTTGTTAGGCAAAAGAACCAGAGGTTTTGAAGTATGTTAGATTGGTTTACTGATTAACTGTAAGCTTGAGCATCTAAACTGTAAAGGAAGAAACCGTTTGATGGTGGAGCTTGTTTAAATCCAGAGAGGAATTAACCAAATTTGCGGCAAAGTTGTGGTGTGCCACAAGGTCAATCGCAGAGTGATTACTTCTGAGAACAAATTGTGCATGTGTGTTAAACATGTGAAAAGTTTGCTTCTTCAACTTCAGACATATGGTTCCTGTTACGGCCCATTTGATGTCTATGGGATGTCTAGCATAACATAAAAGTAAAGATTTAACCTGACTGTAACAAAAACACCAAATGTTTTTTCCATCCAAAATATAACAAATGTTTTTACAATCAAGAAATAACAAACAAAAATAACTTAAAAGTGAAGCAAAAAGGCTTCAGGGTGAACCAAGGCCAAAACCCCACCTAACTGGAATATGTAATCTTAACCGTCAATGAAAGAAAAGGGAAATCAATGACAAAACACTAACCACCCTAGGTTGTTTTCTCCTAACAAAAACAGGAGAAAACAAGTACTAAATAAAATGGCAGTTCACCCCTGCAGCTTCACTTAAACAAAACTACACAACACAGAGAGGGTCTGGTTACAAAACCACAAAATTACAAAGTGCAACACAAACTTAAACGGGTGGAAAACTACAAAACAAATAGAGAAGAGTGCCGAGCTGCAGTGGAGACAGGTTGCAGCAAATCTCCCTTCTCACAGGTTGGAGGTCTACATGGTGCTTTTAAAGGCTGCCTCCATCAGCTGGGGTCCAAATGGAAGCCACACTCTTTCCAGCACAACACATGAAAATAATCACACAAACATACAAAGATGCACAAAAAAAAACAAAGTCCCACTCTGATAGCAATAAAATACACAAAACGGAACAAAAAGAAACAAACAAAACCAAATACGGCCACAAAATAAGTGTGGTATGTTGACTTACATAATGGCTGAATAGGTCATACATTTGTCATCTTACATTTCTGTACAGCATTAAGCCTTAAAGACTGAAAAAAATACAAAGCATCAAGAAAAAGAAAAACTTGACAAAAGCTCTTGAAAGACATTTGACATCCGTCTGGTAGTCATTGGTGACCTGTATCTCACCTGATTCTGATAATCTGCCAGATTGCATTTGGAATTTCGAAACATTCATGTTTTCATTATCGTCATCACTGGTATCTTCATCCATTTCCTCATCTTGGAATTGTAAATCAAGCTCTGGATAATCAATACTCTTATTTAAGATTGAATCTACATAAGTATCATCAACAGGTTAATGGATGTGTGCAGTGAGATTCTCATAGTCATTATCATCATCATTGGTGTCTTCATCCATTTCCTCCTCTTGATATTTATTCTTAGCACTCACACACTTTCTTTGGGATTGTAAACCAAGTTCTGGATAATCAATGCTCGTATCTAAGACTGGATCTACATAAGTATCATCAATTGGCTGATGGAAATGTGCAGTTACATTCTCATAGTCATTATCATCATCACTGGTTCCTTCATCCTCTTCATCCGTTTCCTCATCCTGCTTGTTATTCTCCGTATTGGAACACTTTTTTCTGGATCTTGAATCAGCTTCTGGATAATCAATGTTCTCATCATATATTGCATTCACATAATCATTACTGTCTTCGTCTTCTGATTCATTGGTGAGTCTTGATGGAATGTGTTCTCCATCAGGATTTTCATAATCTTCCTCACTGTCTCCAGTACACTTTTGTGGAGCCCCTGAAAAACATTCAAACCAGAGTTAAGGGACTCTTTGAGCTTTACATTAAATATCTTGAAGAAGACAGACTTTGAGTCTGGTAAAGAACCGCTGAATTTCTGAGTTTTCTTCTCCTTCGAACCAGACAGACCAGAAACAAGATGAACAGCAGCAGAAGAAAGATTCCACCTGAGATCAACAAGATCAACAACAGGGACTCTGGAAGACACAATTGATGCACAAATCAAGTCTAGTTTAATTCAAGCACAAGTTTTTTCTTAAATAATATTACAAAAATATTTTATTTATAACCAAAAATGTTGCCTGAACATAAAAAACACATTCAGATCTTGAAAAACTGCAACTGATTTCATACATTCTTGTGTAGCTTAACTACAGAAAGCACATGCTTAGTACACGTGTTGTTCTCCTTCCATTGTTCATCCACGAATGACCATAGAAGATCCATGTTAGACGGTCCACCATTTATTGGCAGCTTTAAGTAACCTGGTTATAAAGTCAAAGCTTGTGTAGCCAAACCAGCTTTCTCTGCTGGTTAGCCAACTCAGGTGATCCACATCCTGATTGCTTTTTTTTTTAACTCACAGTTTTACTATTAAGGTAAACAATTTTTCATAATAAACTCAGTAACACTGCTAAATAAATTGGAATTAAACTTTACTTACGTTTAACAACAACAGTGATGGGTGCTGATGCAGCAGAGGTGAACGTGGATGTACACCGGGTGACCTGGTACACACAGCTGTAGTTACCTTGGTGTTCATACTCTGCCACAGGAAAGGTAATGGAGGCTGAGTTGTTGATGGGTTGATGAGTTGTTCTGTTTGTCTTGTTGGAGCCAGAAAACATGAGGAGGAAATGACCCTGAGGAGCTTCAGCAGGAATGAAGCAGGTTACGGTAAAGTTGTGACCCCTGGTAACCTCCACTTCTCCAGGACCCCAGACTAACCCCACTCCAGGAGACGTGAGTGAGATATTAGGCATCTGCAGTTCCGCTACAACAACAACAAACAGGACATGATTAGGACATTAAAACCTGTAACAATTTTGTCCACTTGTTTGAGGTGTTTGTTATGCTTGTTTTTGTTTTTCTTTGTATTATTTTATCCTGTTTTTATTTTCTCAAATGCTTTATGATTTTTCATTTATAATTGGCTTAATTGAGAGCGAAGGCATGCAAGTGTGATGACCTGCAGTTGAGCAAAAAAAAAAAACAGCTGTGTCATTTACCGACCTGCGTTGCCTTACTGATGCTTTAGAGCTCTTCAGAATCAATAAACCCGATTTCTCAACCTCATCCTTGTCTACCATGCATTGTAAATAAGACGTATAGTCAATGCTTCCATGTAGCGATGAAAATAAAACCTTTGATGGTAGCTCCTCCTACACCCATCAGAAGCATTAAGTTCATGAAATCATTTTGGGACAAGCGTCAAGCAGAGAATTTAATTCACACAAAAACAGAAGCAGCGGATGTGAGTTTGATGCATGAATGATGTTTGGTGTAAAAAGACAGCATAAGTTTTGATGTCAAACTTAAACAGAATTAGATAATTACAAAAGTCAAACATATTGGTGGTAGTGTGTTAGCACTGAGATGTTTTGTGACTTCTCGAGCTAAAAACTTGGAATATATTGGAACCGCGAGTTATGTTTATTTTAAATAGAAAACCCCATATCCTGGCCAAATGCTCCTGTCGTTCGGACCAAGACAATGACATACTTTGGCATATGAAATATTTTGAACAATAAAAAATGAACATCTGTTCAGTTTTAGGGTCTGTAAACCCATCTTTAGTCAAATTTGACTGAATTTGAAAAAGGCAATAGATATGATTAAAATAAGTACCAACTGACCTTTAGCAGAGAAATAGACAAAAAATATCCAAACATATTTTCTTTTGACTTCTTAGGTTAACTTTTCGGAAGTTTCTCATTTGTATTTTTGCATTTATAAGTAAATGCCTTCATACTTTGTAAACTGGAAGTTCCTTTTTGTTAAGTAAATGATCAAAAAGTTTAGTTCTGCTCTTTAGCTTCGGCACTAAGGCCACTTTGAGGTTTGTGTGCAGACTGGGTGCTTCCTGTTACTGCTCAACAAGTGTGAAATATGAGGCTCTGCAACTTGTTACAAACATGTTGAACTTTAATGGCTAAGCAACACTTTTTTTGATGATAATACAGTGAAAAGGTATTTACTTTAATCACTATTGCCTTACTAATTCAGTCAAAGTTTTCTTAAGAAGTTTTTCCAAGACCCTAAAACTGAACAGACATTCCTTTTTTATGGTTCAGGTACTATGGTAGTGTTTACACTACTCACCTGAACAGATGACACCAGCATCTTTACTGTGATTACATTGATGGTTTCCAAAACATCCGTGACAACAATGTGTTAGTGACATTTCACTGCCTGAACACTCCACATTATTCAGCCAGGTTGGGCCCGATCCTTGACCAAAATGAGCTGACTTAGTCGCAGTGAGAGCTGGCCCACAGCCCATCTCTTTGCAGACAACATTTGCATCATTCAGATCCCAGCCATCATCACACACTGTTCCCCAGGATCCATTGTGGTAGACTTCAACTCTTCCAGAGCAGCAAGTCAATCCAGACCCAACCAGCCTGATCTGACCTGAAAGAAAGAAATAATGCTTTCCTACATTGACAGCAACTATAAATAGGATGACACAGGAGAAAGGACTGACCTGAGACAGATGAGCTCCAGATCCAAGAGACTGAATAATTAGAAACAAAGATTTGTGTGTTAAATATATAAAGAATTATTCTGTTTCTCAGTTAATCAGAGAGTAATTTGTCATAAAATAAAGACTTACATAGAGTCAGTAGGTAAAACTTTCCTTGCTGTTTGCTGAGCATGCCTGACATGAAACTACCATCTGACCAATTTGAAGAAACCAGAGCACATAAGAGAGAGCAGCAATACTTCATAGTCACTGCTTTTGCAGAAACTTCCTCTTCCTGAGAATGCATCTCATAACTGAGCCCGTGACCTGTAATGGGTAAAATAATAAATATCTCGTCCCCACAAATTAATATCTTGTTCCCACAAAATAATATCTAGTTCCCACGCAATAATTAAGTTGTGCGAATGAAATAATTATTCAAGTCATTCATAAATATATGTCTTTAATATATTGGTATAGTATATGCGTATTTAATTTTGGATTTACAGCAGATACCCTCACATTTCTGTCTGTGTGTGTCTCATTACATTGTATTGAAGACACGGAGGATGTTTAGAGATCAGATTTCTTTATTTTAAAAACCACAAAAGCATCGGTAATCACGTTTTCATGTCTGGGTTCATTCTCATCCCTCTTCGTCCGCTGCTGCAAAAGCCGCTTTCCGCGGCTACTTCAGAGTTTCTGGGACCCACATTCGTTTAAGAGGTGAAAAATAAAAAATAAAAACAAGGATGATCAATTTATTATTGTCTCGATGAAATTGAGACAATAATAAATATCATAAGATTTAGGATGCCCAAGCTTTCTGCTTCGCCTACTGGACACATAGCTCCTACGAGCTCCCGCCCGCCGCAGAGTTCGGGGAGCTGGCTGCTTAACAAAATGTGTTTTCATAATCACTCACTGTAGTGTAGTTTTCAACCAAACACACCATTTATTATAACTGGAAGGTTACTGATAAAACTGAGTTGATGAATTCTTTCCTGGTCTAATCCAACCTCATCACCCTCAAAGAGAACCTCTTCCGTTTTGCTACCTCCATCTTTGTCTCCTGTCACACAACTTTCATAAATTAAAATAAAGCAAATCATAACAAAAAAGCATTAATATCACTGTACAAGTCTACCGTATTTACCTTTTTTTGAAAACATAAATGGGCTACTTTCTAAAATCACCCCAAGTGGTCATTTTATGAACTGCAGCTGCTTTAAATCTTAAAACAGAATGGGAGCCTGATTATATCACAGGTATGTATATCTTCACTTTAGATCATCAAATATGAGATGGAGCTAACTTATCATGGTGTAAGTTCTTTTTAAGGTGTACGTATCATTTGGTGATTGCATGTGGCACAAATAACAAAATTACGTTGCAGGTGATTTGTATTGATAGGATTTTTTGGCTAACTTTGATAAAAACAAAATGCTAATTTAGTCTAAATGGATAACTTGTGAACTAAAACACACAACTTTCCTTTTTTTCCATTAAACAAACTTCTCTACATATACAGTAGGTGTGGGAAGCAATTATTTTTTGTTGATATAAAGGAATTCTGGTAAATACTCACATTCATGATTTCTATAAATTACTTGTGTTTTCTATGGTTTAATGGTCTAACTGTTTGGAGTGTTTTTGATGCTGGAATGCGTTCACTTTAACACCAACATCAGCACAGAAATCCTGCCTGGGGAGAAGAAGACCCAAAGGGAGACCAGGACTGTTGAAAAGATCATTGGTTACCTTCTCCCCCCCGGAGAACATCGCCAGCTCATGCTGTCTTAGTAGAGCTAAGGAAATACTGATAGACTGCTCTCAATTTGGCCATCACTTGTTCAACCTAAGTACCATCAGAGCAGAGATTTAGATCACACAAAGGTCGAGAACCAGACTAAAAAACAGCTACTAGTCAAGGACTATCAGGCTCCTAAACAAAGTATACCAAACATCATGACACTTGTCTATATACACATATTTATACTGTTTACACTGGTTTTATTCTCATGATTCCAGATGTACCTTCATTTATGCAAATGAGAAGAAAATAAGATGTTAAACCTAGAGGAACTATAAGATTATAGTATGATATATTCCTGAATTTCTGATTTTAGGATCAGAAATAAAACGTCCACATAGAAAGTGGAACATTACATTATTATTAAATAGTTATTGTTTATTTCGCAAACACAATGATTTCAGAATCAGAAATACTTTATTGATTCCACATGTGGGAAATTTGTGTGTTACCGTAGCAGCATTGTAATCATATAAAGAAAATAGAATAATATAAAACTGTCATTATTCAGTTACGAGACAGATCCAGACGCTGGAACCCGGAAGGAAACACACAGGTAAGTGAATTGGTAAGTGTTTATTTCTCCGTTTAGGGCTTCTGGTGAAGGATGAGTTTGTAGGCGTGACGAGGCTGGAGGTCTTGACGCAGCGTGGCTGGAGATCGTGACGCGGCGCGGCTTGAGGTCTTGACGTGGCGTGGCTTGAGGTCTTGACGTGGCGTGGTTAGAGAACTTGACGTGGCGTGGGAACCTCAGGAAGCTTCAGAAAGGCTGGAGCTGCTCGTGGTGACTTCCACGCAGGTGATACTCGTGGTGTGAGGGTCCTAAGACAGGGAAACAAGATTAGCAGGGTTCGAGGCAACAAAGAACAAAGCATGATCTGAGACTTGACCGGGTTTAGTCACCATAAGGGGCAAGGAACTGGCGTTGAATGCTGAAGCTGGGTCTCATTCAGTAGAGCAGAGCTTGAGTGAAGTGAGTCATCACAGCTGGAGTCATGAGCAGAGCAGAGGGGGAGGGGGAGGAGAACTGACAGAGGCACCATGACAAAAACAAAGTAAATGTAAACAAACAAGGTGGTATAATAATTAAAATGGTTTGTTTCAATTCACCGATTAAATGGATTGGGAGGTAATTTTATTGTGGTGATAAATAAACCTCATTTTGTATTTTACATATATTTCTCTCACTGAAAAGTTTGTCTTACTTTTTGGGGTCAAAACCATAAAACACTAAAAGGAAAAACCTTTTCAATTTGGCATTAGTTTCAACAATCTGTGAGTATAAAATGAAATTTTTACCAGGCAGTCATACCAGGTTTATCATTCAAACAGGCATGAACACACAACTTTGCTAAATGGACAAGCAGGGCCACCTGACAAGCAGGGCCACTACCAACGCCTTTGGGTTGGTAGTGGGCAGTCAGATGTTGCAGGGGAACTTGGTTTGTCTCATCAGCAGTGTTACAATCAACTCCACCGCTTTGACCTGAATGCCAGATGACAGTTGCAGATGACTCCACTGACACCAAGTCAACACCGTGAATGGCCATGTGACCTGGTCAACGTAGTCTCTAGGTGGAGGAGGTGCAACTGTCTGGGCAGACATCCCCCGTCAGTAAAAAAACGTTTTAGTTATTGCATATGGCCCAGTCACTGCATTTTCTTACTTCAGAGACATCATAGAACCATCATCATCACCTAATTCCACTAGCATACCCCCAACATGACAGTGCTCCACCACATGGTGCCAAAATGGTGTCATAATATGTAACCATGGTGTCACAATATATTTTCATATGGTATGGCCATCAATGTCCCCTGACCTGAACCACATAGAGCACATCTGGGAACAGCTGAAAGAGAGACTGGATGATCATACCCCACAATCTGAATCTTCCAGAATGTCTGATTTGGTAAACTGACTCTTACATAAATGAAGTAAAGTTTTCAGTGAAGGAGCGAATATTTCCCACTTCCTCTTTTGAAGAACACATGTTTTGTTTCAATTTAAAACTTTCAAGTAGGGTGTTTGACGAAGGACTTAAAATGCAGAGATGGAAGGCACACGGTTCCAAGTCAAGAGGTTTTAATTCCATAAACAAAAAGTGCTGCTGAGCAGGGTAACCTAACACAACAAACTGTAGACAAACCAAGTAAACAGGAAGAAGACGCTCAGGGATATGGCGGTATACACCAGCACAAGAGGAAGGCAGAGATAAGACTTACAAACAGGACTGACAAGGCACAAAATAAAACAGGAAGCAGAACTCAAACATGACAGAAAGAAAATGGAAAGGCAAAAAACAAACCATGACAAAAACTACGTTTTTTGGTCCCTATGTCATTCTGTAGATAAAAAAAAAAAATCATGCAAATTGTACCCACACCAATGCATAACAACCCCACACAGCTAAAGCACAAACATTAAGTTACACCGTGGTTTCATCAGCAGGAAACTCCTTTAGATAGCGCTAGTCCAACTGACTGGCTGGAGTATTTTAGGGCTGTACTTCCTGCATTACCTCTTTTGGCCTCACAGCGGAGCTGCAAAAGGAGAAGCTGGGCCACACCCATAACATGGAGCTCCTTTAAGCACTGACAACTCAAAAAACCGTGATATTAATTAAACAGATTGACCAGGTTGAGTAAACTGTACAAAAATAATAAAATGAGTGTGCTACTGATAATGACTTATGAGAACACCAAATGATACATCTTAAATAAAAAAGTGTACTCATTTTAGGAAATCAAGATTCTGAATCAGTAAACACAATAAACAGTACAAGGTGAAGTGCACTGAAGTTTACCGCCATTTTGCTGTAGAACTGGTAGAGTATGTTGCAATCACAAGGAATTAAATTCTACAAACTAGAAAGAATGCAGGGGAATCCAACTCCCATTGTCTTCCCAGTGGTTTGAGGTGTGTTAAAAACAAACGCAAACTTGAAACAAGCATTCAGTCCCCAGCACAGTGAAAAAGACAGCCTGACAGTATGTACAATAGGTCAGAATGCACCAACACTTCATAAAAATAAAAAAATATGCGAGGAGAAACAAAAAATGATGTAAATGGTTTAAGTTCTGTACTTATATAGTGCTTTCTATCCTTATTTAGACTCAAAGTACTTTACAGTCCCATTCAAAAAGGTTAGTTGAGTGACATGTAGAATTAACTTTGCATTTTCAATTTAAAACTGAAAATATCGATTGCTTTTATTGCTTATATGTGTTTTATGCCCTTAAAACATATCAGAAAATCTTTTTTCTGTTAATACCAACCATATTCTGTCATTTGCTCTTGTTTTTTTGGATGAGATGATTAAAGTTTGATGAAATGAGACATGTCCATTTTCAAGATATTTGTTCTTACCCTTTACCACCAGAGCTGCTGGCAACAAAAGGAAATAAGAAACGCTTTCCAAACTACTGTAGCTTTTTGATCCTTTACACAGTTGATGTGATTTCAACAGATTCTGAGGCACAGAAAAGCAGATTTCACAGGTGACATGAAATAATACGCCTTTTTGAATTAAGTATTTAACCTTTAACGCAATATACATAAGTCAAACAGATTCAGAAGCAACCTTCAGTAAGTGTTGCATATCAGTAATAATCTGCTTTTCTCAGCTTGAGAATCTGTTGCACTTATGTTTATTACATAAATGGTTAAAGAGTCACAGTAAGTCATAGAATGTCAACACTGGAACCAAAGCTCTGCTGTTAGAGGGTTTAGCAAAAGTCTTTTATCTGGGAACAAACCAAACAAAGCTGAAAATCCTAAATTAGAGCCAGATTAAACCATATCTGAACAGTTTACTGGGCAGGCAAAGTTGCATTGTTACAGTAGTTTTTGTCATCACTGGTTTCTTTGTTCTCCTTTTTTTCCTCTGCTTGTTTTTCATTCCTAGCACTCGCACTCTCCATTAATAATGGTGGACTAAATTCTTCATTAAGATTTGTCTTATCTCCATAATCAATTCCTTTGTCTTCATCTGCTTTGTACGTTAGTTTTGATGGAAAGGGTTCTCCTGGAAGATTTTCATGTTCTGCCTCACAAATCCCTCTGTCCTCTCCGGTAAAGCCTAAAACACAAAAAAAAAAAAAAAAAAAAAAAACACAGTTAAATGGCCCATTTACAAAATACTTAATCTAAATATCTGGGAGCCTGATGAACACACACTTCGAGTCTGGAAAAGAACCGCTGGCTGTTTTGGTTTTCTTCTCCTGTGGGCAAGATAGACCAGGAACAAGACGAAGAGCAACAGGAGCAGGATTCCACCAAATACTGCACAGATCAGCAGCAGCAGAGATTCTGGAAGAGACAATGTGAGGAAACTGGATATTCTAAACAGGACTGTAAAATAGGTAAATTAGGTTCGTTCCCCTTCAGCTTCCTGCACTCAAAAATGAATAAATAATGACTCAGAGACAGTTACTTATCTTTTGTGGAGGTTTTACTTCGTACAAACACGAAGGGGACAGACAGGTGAACATGGTGCATTCAAAGTCCGAACCAATGAGCTCACAGATGGGCTTGGTATAAAAACCCTGCATTTGCATATTCAGAAGATCGTCCGATGGACCCCGTGTGAAAATCACGCCTACAGGTTACTGCTGGAGAGAAGCTCCAAGGCTAAAGTGAAGATAAGTCTGAGGCCTGCTCAGCAGATCACACAGTCACAGAAAAAAGGGAGTATGAGAATAAACTGTTAGAACAATAGTTTGGCTGTGCTTTCTTCAAATGTAATATAATTTTGAGATGACAATACATGCTCAGTGAATTAAGTTTAGACCATTAGTATAATAAAAGTTAAAGGCAGTTTCTAACTATTCTTCACAGACAATATTTTACAGTTTTAGATCAGTTCAGGAGAAATAAATGCTTTTTTGTTGGGAAAAATCAACAAGGGGTTAAAGCTTAGTAAAGTTAGAAGCAATTGTAAAAAGTTGAAATTAAAAGGATGATTTACAGAAAATATCAAAATGGCAACAATTCTATTTAAACCAAAGTGTTTGGTCTAAGTCACAGAAGAATCCAAAGAAAAGCTTTGTGAAAGTGTAAACAAAACAGTCAATTACAAAGAGCAGAGTAATGCTAGACTTCTGATGAGTTCAAGCTACTGCTGAAGAGAAAGTATGTCCCCAAATGTATAGTATGAAGTAAAACTGGGGGTCCTAATGGGCCCTAATGTGTCATGTACTTTGGTCAGGCGCTGGCACCTTACTAAAACCTAAAGTGGGACATAAGGAGACCTCATGTCATACATCAGTCATATGTCATAAGTACGTGCAATTTACATTTGCCTTACAGATACTTTACGATACACATACCACAGAAATGCACAACATTCATACATTTCATTTAGGTGACACCCCATAAGGTGGTTGTACAAGCCTAAAGGGAACTGAGAGACTCACCTATGCTCAACCCCCCTCCTTGTCTCCCCTTTCTATCTTCTCCGACACCCCTCGCGAGGGGGGCTCCAGAGAGGAGCGCTTCGTCCCCACTGCGCCCGGTCGCTGTGCACGGCTGCCGGTGGACGGAGCCAACCGTGTCCGTGCAAAGCAATCGGACTTAATACGTTTTGTGTATGAGGGGCGGAGAGAATGTTACGTGTGGGAGCCTTCAGACTGCCATCTGTCCCGCAGCTCTATGTGAACGAGCAGCAGAAGAACATGTCTCCATCCACACAGCAGCTTTGGGGCGGTGTGAGCTTTTCAAGGCAAAATTCCGCTCAGTCCTGAGAAACTGCTCAAACGATCAGGTAGATTTGTGTTTCCAGTCGTGTCCCGACTAAATAAAGGCTTATGTTATTCCCACATATTTACGTGCACCCAAGCTGTAGATTGCAGCTTTTCCCGCATGGATTCATGTTCATCCAGGCTAAATGTTGTTAGCGCATGTTAGCCTTCACCTAACCGTTCTTCCGGCTTCGTTCTGCAACCAAAAAGCACCTACCACACAGATTAAAATTAAAATCATGAGCGAACAGGCGCTTCATAATAAACATAACAATAATAAAACCATGTTTAGAAGATCATCTCGTATATTAAGGAGCTGCTAATAGATGGGCTAGGGTCACTATGACTCAGAGGTAAATTCACTCCTGAGCATGCGCTGTTCTCTCCGTCCTCCTCAGCTGACCGGCTTTTCCAATCCCTTTGGTGATGGTGGATTTTTTTCACGCTGCTTTTAACAATTGCTTTTAACTTGAAAGCTGCGTCATATTGTAGTGACGATCAAGTTGGGTCTAATGGCACCAAAGGATTCTGGGATGCGGCTAGGCATGCATGTTTCTTTTTGTTGAACCATGACTAAGGTGTCTAAGACCTGAAGTGATGATGTTTGGCTGCTTAGAGGTGTGTTGTAAAATAATCGGTTTGTTGCTTAAAGTTGCATTACGTAATTATTCTCCGCTCCAAGACCGAAAGAATGTTCAAGGCGGCCGCCAAATAAATCCACAAATTAGGCGCGTCACTGAATACGCCGCAGGGCTGTAAGCGCATGACAAAAGTAGCAGCTTATAGTCCAGAAATGACGGTATTTGTTGCTGCATCTTTTGTTACTCTGCTGATGTACTATTACATAAAAATAAATTATTTTCTTCTGACGGACCCGATTGTTCATGGCTTGTTTCATTTTGACCTATCTTGCATTGATAGATAATTTGGGACCAGCTCCCAGAGGTCATATTATGGAGTGCAAATGTTTATATTGGTGTGTTTCACTTTACTTACGCTTCACAACAACAGTGATGGGTGCTGACTCAGCAGAGGCCACAGTGCGTCCAGACAGGGTAACCTGGTACAAACAGCTGTAGTTACCCTGGTGTTTTAACTCTGCCACAGGAAAGGTAAAGGAGGCTGCTATGTTGACTGCGGGGCTGTTGGTAGTCATGTTGAATCCAGAAAAGATGAGAAAGAAATGACCCTGAGGAGATTTAGGGTTAATGAAGCAGGTGATGGTAAAGTTCAGACCACCAGTGATCTCTGCTTCTCCAGGACCCCAGACCAACTCTGCACCAGGAGAAGTTAGTGAGATGTTGGGCGCCTGTAGGCTCACTGTGAAAACACAAAACAAGGAGGTAATTTACAAGTTTCAGATCATCCATTGAAGATGAAGCAAACTAATCAAGACGTTTTTGAGGTGTACATTTCTTTTGGGATTGTTTATAGGTCTAAATCCAAAATTTCAGGGTTTGTATTGATAGGATTTTATGTGACCATCTGTAATTAAGGGAAAACCAAAATTTACTGTAAAGAATAATTTAAGAGTCATTTTTTTTCTCCCATTCATTCATTCACTGTGGCTGCATGGTGGCACAGTGGTTAGCGCTCCTGCCTCACAGCAAGAAGGCCTCCGGTTCAAGTCCCGGCTGGGGGACGTGAAAAACATTAACGGGGGACCTTTCTGTGTGGAGTTTGCATGTTCTCCTCATGTATGCGTGGGTTCTCTCTGGGGTCTCTGGTTTCCCTCCACCGTCCAAAAACATGCTTCATAGGTTAATTGGCAACTCTAAATTGTCCATAGGTGTGAGTGTGAGAGTGAATGGGTATGTGATTGTGGACATGCTAGCCTGCGACAGACTGGCGACCTGTCCAGGGTCGTCCCCTGTCGCCCACAAGTGGGCGGGGATAGGCTCCGACGGCGTGACCCGACAAGGAGCGCGGTTAGAAAACTGAATGAATAAATGAATAATTTATGAATAGTCTGAAATAATTTCACTTAAAGATGCAAACCACTTAACATTCTTAATGCTTAAAGTATATTTCCAAATGTCCCTCCATCTGTTGGTGTTTCTAAATATTAAGGAGATGGAAGGTTCCACCTTTGAACAGTGAGCCAATCACAGGACAGCCAGCACAGAAGTGGGCCTGTTCTGTAGTTCTATTTATTAATGACTCAGAAGAAGATGCTGACATCACCAAAGGAGGACATCATCCAGGATATACCAAAAAATATTGGAGTGTTTTATTTTAAACAAAAAGACAAAGCAAAGATAAGCTTAAACAGCCTTAAAACTGAAAAGATGGGTTATGTTCTTTCTACGAGATTGCAAAGTTGGCAGAATTGTTACTTGAGGTTTGAGTCTGGGTTATGTTCATTTTAATTCTAGGCCTTAATACAACAATATGCCTCTAATAAGGAGATTGTTGATAAAAGTGTTTTGATAAACACAAAAAGCAACAACAATTTCCTTGTTTTGCAGAGAGCGGTTCTCCAAGGCAAAAGGTTTTTAGGTAGTTTTTGTAGCATTTCAATCTTTGGTTGAGAAAATTCTCACACTGAGGAAAACTGCAAAAAAAAGAAGCTTATGAACAAAAAGACACAATTTATATTTCTGCCAAAGAGATATAGTTCTTTAAGACTTTCCAGATTGTGTGGATTTCTTACGGTTACAGAAACTCTGACAAGAGTTGTAATGTGTGAAATAAATTCGATGTGGTCCTTTTCTGATGCTGACATAGTGCGACCCTTCATTTCAATGTCAGCTTTTGGAGATTGCAAAGTTGGCCAGAATTGTTCAACGAGGTTTGAGTCTCTTTAAATGAACTCTGGTATTCATCGGGATGAAGAAGTTCTAAGGATTTGAGTTAGGTGTTTCAGTGAACCCAAATCTCTGACCCCAGGAAACATTAGTAGAACTTACAGAGAGTCTGGGCTTAAAATAGTACACTGAAAAAATGTAGAAGATATTAAAAAAGAGTGAATCTGACTCCTTTCTCAACTTTTTTGGTGCATACATTTTTAATAAAAGGAATTTTATTTTCTTACCAGTAACATTGATACTAAATTAGTTAAACAGAGAATTGAAGTGAACGTTTGACCAGAAACTGTTTTCTCGTAGTGACACTGATGTACGAACCGTCATGATCAAAATTCACTTTAGAGATGTTGAAGGTTGCAGCGCGGCTAGCAGAAATTTGGGTTTCTCTGAAGGAACCTGAGATCTTCTGGAGAAGAAAAGTTTCTCCTAAAAGTTCAGCTGCAGTGAAACAGGTGATTCTGAGTTCCTGACCCCAGGAGACCTCTCAGGATCCATGAGATGCTGGGCTTTACAAGACTTTCTGTGGGAAGTTTAGTAAAAGCAAATTTAAACACTAACTGTGAATTTTAGTCTAGCTGACATTCTAGATAGGAAATAGCACAGTAACTCACCTGAGCAGATGACACCAGCATCTTCACCATGATTGCAATTATGTTTTCCATAACCGTTGTGACTACACTCTGTTAGTGAGCTGCTGCCTGAACACTCCACATCATCCAGCCAGATTTTGTCTGATCATGACCAAAAGAAGAGCTGGTTAGGGGCATGTAGAGCTGTCCCACAAGACAACTGTCCTGTGATTCACTTTGCATCATTTAGATCCCACTTGTGTCATGACAGACTGTTCCCAGACTCCATCATGTGGACTTCAACTCTTCAGAGCAGCGAGTCGATCCTGACCCAACCAGCCTGATCTGACCTTAAAACACATCACAAAAAGGCTATTTCTATAAGTTGTTTTGACAACAAATTATGAAAAGGAAATAGGGGAATACACTTACCTGAGGCAAATGAGCTCAACAGACATGAGACTGAAATATTGGGGGAAAGAAAAGTTTTTAATGAAATCAGAAAATTTTAAAATCTTCGGAATAATAGATTTTGTAAACTGACTATTACCTAAAGTCAAACTGAGAGTTTCTTTGCTTTTTGCTGAACATGGCTGAGATATTCCTGCTGTGTGTCACCAATCTGAATGCAAAAAGAAAAACAGAGTTAAATTTCTGCAGGAGAGCAAATATATCTTACTTCCTCTTTCTGAGAATCTTCTGTTTCTCTTCAAAACAGGGTGTATTTTCTGTGTCTGTTATAGAAAACTGCTGATTGTGTTTTCTTTTAAAAAAACAAGAACTTAGGATGATGTGATGAAAGTGCACGCATTCTTGTTTCATTAAGTACAATGATGAATTTTGTTGGAAAGTCGCTTAAAGAAAAAATTTATAGTACTTTAAAAATGCAGCAAGATAGTATCGCAACTCACAAAACCATGCACACCCAGTGAACACAGCAAAAAATCGACTTTAATTGTATCCTGCAATGCAATTATTCTCTTTAATGTTTAACCTTCCCATTAAATCTATTGTCTTTTACCCATTTATCCAAATGCTCGATTTTTGTTGGATCCTAACTTTCCACATACTTCCAATCCTTGCTCTGCAAACTTTCTTTTGGACTTTCCTTACTCTGTGCCTTTCCCATTTTTCAAAAACATTTGTTTGTTTAGCAATTCAAAAATACAAGCTGCAAAGTCAGCGATTTGCTAAACACAACAACAACAATAAAACAGAGCAAATACAGCTATTGCAAATCACAGCAACAAAAAACAAACAGCAAATATGACGATTTGCTCACAAAATCACATTAACATTCACACACTCTTTACTTTGCTTATTTATAAATGCCGGCTTTTTAATTGTTCTTTTAATTGTTACAGCTCAAATTATGTTACTGGTATTTTTATCATATGCTTATTATTTTGTTGCTCAGGATTTCGAAGACCAATAGTACCTTTCCGTTGTCTTTCTCTTTCGGTATACCGTCAACCTTTTGGACTCCAGCCAACGGGATGGGCACCAATTCCAACAAAGGTTGACTCACCTAGGAGTCAGCTGGCCACAGTCTCCTGGGAGCCCACCACGCTCGCTGAAATACTCAGGTATGCTGGCATCCGGCTCGAAGGACCAAATTAATATTGGGTTAAAACAACCTGTAACATCAGAACAATTCAAAAAGGAAAGAAAAACAAACAGACCAAGGTACCTTTTATGAGGAGAAGAACGAATAAAGCCAGTTACAAAATCTCTCTGTGCTATATTCCTGTTGCTTCCTCTTTTACTAATTTTATTTGGGTTTTCCTAATTTACACTTATCGCTGACTCCTAATGAGAAACACATAAAAACACAGCTGCAGCGCTGTCAGAAAACATTCATTTCAACATGTCCATCCTTTCAGTGTTCCCACATTATCTCCGGACCTGCAAAGCCTTTTCTCACGGATAAACTAACACAGGGCATCCTTCGATTCATTTTAGACACAGCTAACACAGGTTCTCAGGAGAATTCTGCAAAGACACAAAGATAATCGTTTTCTCTCACCTCCACCTTCATGTGAAACAGAGTCGGACAAATACACTTTTCCAAACATGTGATTATATCACTTACATATAGCGAGGTGATCACAAAAAAGCAAATATGAGACAACTTATATACATTATTCCAACACTCTGCCCATCGAATCTCTAGACACCCCTATTTCATGCTGCGGGTTTGGGGACAAGACCTTCTCTTATAACGCATCGTACTAAACCCATACTCCTTACTACTCTGGTAATCAAAGGGAATTTATTTAATTTTTTGTCACCCACTCTTCTCAGACTCCCGTTGTTTTAGGTTTCTCTTGGCTCAGATTGCATAATTCCCAATTTGATTGGACTCTCCAACGTATAACCAATAGGAGCACCTTTTGTATGGCTAAGTGTCCTCAGTCAGCTATTCCGTCAGTCACTTCTTCCGTTTCCAACGCTTTAGAAGATGTTGATCGTTCTAAAAATCCCTCCTGCTACCATGATCTGAAATCTGTCTTCAGTAAGAGTATAGCCAGCACATCACCACCTCGTAGGCCTTATGATTGTTCTATTGAACTACTCAAAGGTGCCACATTACACAAAGGAAGACTTTAATTTATCCAGGAAAGCAGCTATGCAAAAATACATCCAGTAGGTACTTTTCTCGGGACACATCCATCCTTCATTGTCATCTATATTGAAGGAGGATTAGTATCTATCATTTTCATAACTCTTTGTATTGCTAAAAAAAACATTTTTTATAAATTGGAAAAACAATAAAAATATTACTGTAGGTCAATACAGAAATCTGCTGTTTGATCATATCAGCTTGGAAAAAATGTCAGCCCAAAGTTCAAGTAACTTTGAAAGAATTCAGTCTCTCTGGGGGGGGGGGCTCCGTTAGTCAGGGGGTCGGGTTTAGTGCCTGGCTGGGGCGGGCTGGGATGCTGCGTGGTCATCCGGGCTCGAGTGTGGGGGTGTGTGGTTGGGGAGGTTGAGTGGTGGTCTGGCTTGGCTTGGGGGGTGGTCCCCTTGCCTGTGCTCTGGGGGTTGGCGGGGGGGGGAGGGGGCATCTGATCCCAGAACTCCTTTCAGGGCTCTGGGATGGGGCAGGGCAACCCTCTTGGGGCCCCCGGTCGCTCTGGGTGACATCCGCCGGGGCTATGGGGGGGTGGGGCCAAATTTCCAACTGTGGCTGAGCCTGGTTGGGCCATGTGTACAACACCCCTTTCTCTCCAGGGTGCTGTCTTCCTGGGCGGGGCTGACTCGCCCCTGCCTTGCTCCTTCCTGGACCAACCGTGGGCCGGGTGGGTGGTACAGCAGCATGTAAAAAGTGAGAATGGCAGAAAAGGCGCCAATTAACAATGGATTGTGAAGACCAGTCTATGTTTGGATTATGGAGTGAAAGCCAGGGCAGACCCAACACAAGCAGAGAGGATGGAGATGGGATGATTTTCAAAATAATTAGTTCTCTGTGGTTGCCAGAAACTAGCAGGGACACAGGACGTGTATGGTGCGTTACACAGGCCGACAGTCTACCGTCCAGAGCAAACACTTTTTTGGGGTTAGGTAAAAGTTCAGTGGGGATGTTAGATTGGGACACAAAATGAGAGTCAATAAAATTGTCATCTGCACCGGAGTCCTTCAAAGCCTGGATCTGTAATGTTGTGGTGTCATAAGAGATTGTACCTTTAAGATGGATGCGTCTGTAGGAGGAATCCATAGGGGTTTGGCACACCAGTGCCCCCTCCTGAGCCTGATGATGCTGAACTTTTGGCCATACAGGGCAGTTGGGCCAGAAATGGCCAGACTGGCCGCAGTAGAAGCAGAGCCGCTGGTAGATGCAGCGCTGACGTTCCTCAGGAGTGAGAGTCATCCTGCCGAGCTGCACTGGCTCCTCACTGCAGCGTGGCATGCTCTGTTCCTGGGGAGGCGTGATTGCGGTGTCCCGCTGAGTAGCAGGTGGAGGAAACACCGGCAGATGAAGGGGCGTGACCGGCATGGAGCTGGCTGGAGAAGAGGGTCTAGCTGCTCTTTCCCTGCGTCTCTCCCGAAGGCGGTAATCCAGTTTTATGGAGAGGGAAATTAACTCCTCTAGACTAGATGTTTCATCACGAGCAGCTAGTTCGTCTTTAATCTCCCCTCTTAAACCCTGGTAGAATATTCTGGTTAGCGCCTTTTCATCCCAACCACACTCCGCAGCAAAAATACGAAAGTCAATGGAGTAGTCCGAAACTGAAACGGGACCTTGGCATAAGGAGAGCAGGCGATTTCCAGTCTCTTTTTCCTGCAGAGGATGATCAAAAACTTTGAGCATTTCAGCCGAAGCCAAAGAGTCGCAATGGGGAGAATTACTGCCGACTGATGCTACAGCCCAGGCAGAGGCTTTGCCTGCAAGTAGACTCATGATGAACGCCACTTTGGATTTTTCAGAGGAATAAGTGAGAGACTGCTGATCGAACACAAGTCTACAGTTGTGAATAAATGCCTTGCATAGCCCCATTTCTCCGGAGTACCTGCTGGGAGTGGGGATGAAGGGCTCGCTGGGAGATGATGCAGGAACGTGAGGAGCAGGTGCTGGAGCTGGATCCAATCCTGTGGTTTGAACTGGTGCTGGCGATCTTCTTGAGGTGAGTTGAGAAGATACCTCCTCCAAGTGACCGGGGAGACGATTTACTCCGGTGGAAAGGTGTTGGAGGTTGTTCATAATCTCTCGGAGTGCTTGGTCATGCCGTCCAACAAGAGCCCCTAGGGAAGAGAGGGCATGTCTAACCTCTTCAAGCTCTGCGGGATCCATGTTGGCAGGATAATTCTGTTAGGTTGAGTGGAAGGATCCCAAAGCAGAGACTGAAGCTGATGGCAGGTTGACAATTTTATTCCTCAGGAGCAAAAACTAAATCAGACAGGATGCTGAAATCACGGAGCTAGACCGATAAACACGACAGGTGCTAAGAGCCACTGAATAATAATGATCCGGCAGGGAGCAGTGACAGGCTCAGGCTTTTAAAGACAGTTACGAAATGGAGATCAGGTGTGCAGTATAGAGAGGCATCAGGGAAAAGGTCAGCCATGCCCCCGTGCTCACACAGATCATAACATTATTTTTATTACATAAATGGTTAAAGAGTCACAGTAAGTCATAGAATGTCAACACTGGAACCAAAGCTCTGGTGTTAAAGGGTTAAGCAAAAGTCTTGTATCTGGGAACAAACCAAACAAAGCTGAAAATCCTAAATCAGAGCCAGATTAAACCGTATCTGAACAGTTTACTGGACAGGCAAAGTTACAATGTTACAGTAGTTTTCGTCATCGCTGGTTTCTTTGTTCTCCTCCTCTTTTTCCTCTGTTTGTATTTGACTCTTTGCACTCGCACTCTCTATGAAAGATGGTGGACTAAATTCTTCATAGAGATTTGTTTCATCTCCATAATCATTTCCTTTGTCTTCATCTGCTTTGTACGTTAGTTTTGATGGAAAGGGTTCTCCAAGAAAATTTTCATAATCTGCCTCACAAATCCCTCTGTCCTCTCTGGTGAACCCTGAAACACAAAAACACAGTTAAATGGCCCCTTCACAAAATATAAAAAATAAACATTTGGCAACCTCATGAACACACACTTTGAGTCTGGAAAAGAACCGCTGGCTGTTTGGGTTGTTTTCTTCTCCTGTGGACAAGATAGACCAGGAACAAGACGAAGAGCAACAGGAGCAGGATTCCACCAAATACTGCACAGATCAGCAGTAGCAAAGATTCTGGAAGAGACAATATTTTACTGTTTTATTTCAGTCAAGGAGCAATAAATGCTTCTTGTTGGAAAACATCAACAATGGGTTAAAGCAGGATTACAGAATTGAGATTTTGAATTAGAAATATCAAAATGGCACAAAATCTAGTCAAACCATAGTGTTTGGTTCAAGTCACAGAAGAATCCAAAGAAAAGCTTAGTGGAATTTATTCTGTAAATAAAACGGTCAATTACAAAGAGCAAAGTAATGGTAGACATCTGTTGGGTTCAAGCAACTGCTGAACAAAAAGTATGTCCCCAAATATATAGTACAAAGCGAAGCAATATAAGTGAAAATGGGTGTCTTGCAGGGGCTAACCCCCCCATTCACATTAAATTGGGCAGGCCAGCCCTGGCACCTTCCTTATAACTAGAGTGGGACATACGTCATAAGTGCGCGCAACTTACATTTGCCTTACAGATACTTTACGATACACATACCACAGAAATGCGCAACATTTTTACCTTTCATTTCAGTGACAATAAAGGTACAAGCCTTAAGGGAACTGCGAGACTCACCTATGCTCAACCCCGTTCCATACAGGTGCATGTGACTAATGCTTAAGAATAAACCAGTAGATGGGTCAACTACAATTGTTGCGAACAAGTCGCATTGGAAACTTGGCAATGTGTTTTACGCTGGATGCCCTTCCTGACGCAACCCTCTCAAAGCAACCGGGCTTGGGACCGGCACAGAAGTAGAGAAGGGAACAGGGAGCAGCCCGGATTCGAACCCTGGTTTCACGGACGGAAGGCGCCGCAAACCAGCACGAGCTAAACCGGCTCCCCCAGGCAGCCACCCACCCGGCCCACGGTTGGTCCAGGAAGGAGCAAGACAGAAACCAGCTGCCCCAACCCAGGAGGAAGACATCCACGAGAAGTGGGTGTCCACAAGAGTTGTAGTAATCACTGCCCGACCAGGCTTGCAATTTGGTGAGGCCCAGCGCTCGGGGCCAAAGACCAGAACCCACACCACAGGGACACGGACATCAGGTGTGATGTGATCTTGGTCTTGCCAGAAAGCTCAGGGATCCCTCTCCCTGGGTGGAGAGAGAGCCGCCGGGCCAAGGAAGCCAGCACTCAGGGAACACGGCCGCCGTTGCCAAGGGCCCAGTACACCCTACCAGGGATAGTGTAGGGGACAGTTGGTCCAAGGTCCCACCTTCCTTGTGAAATGTGTGTGTTTGTGAGGGACACGTATGTGCATGTGTGTGTGTTTATGTTGGAATATATATTTGGAGGAGTAAAGGGTGTGTGTACTGAGGGGGTATAGTAAAAATTGGCGGGAAGGGCACTGAGGGGACATCTCCTGATTACTCACAGTGATGTCCCATCGCCCTCCCCACCAAGGGGCCCTAAATGTCTACGGTGCAGTTAAAATTGGAAGGTAGGGCGCTAAAAGGACATCTGCAGCTTGCTGGCAGTGATGTCCAAGCACCCCCCTTATCAAGGGCCCTACATGTCTACGGTGCAAATAAAACCGAGAGGGGAGGGGGTCTATTCCATACAGCAACCAGGGGAGAAGGACCATTGCCAAGTAGCCCCCTCCCTAAGGTGCAACGCAGGCTGACAACCCCCCCCCCCCCCCCCCCCCCCCGTTTATCTGCTGACATTAGATCAACAGACCTTGTAGATCTGTGAATCCTGCAGAGCAAATTATTAGTGAAAGTGTGATTTTCAAGGTCTGTTTGTTAAAACAAAACAATAAATAATTCAAAGCATATTATACTTAATGCTGCACAAGAGATGAACTGCAATAATAAGCAAAAGAATGATGGCTCACCACAGTAAAACTCAATGTTTATAAATAATACAGAAGAGGAATTCTTTTGACTTTATTATCATTTATGTTTTAGAACTTGTAAGCGCTTTGTCCAGTTAAAAAATTTTAGTCATAAAAATGCTATTTTCTCTTAATATTTCAACCATTTTTGACTAAAATAAAACAATAGTTCAGATAATAAATCTTAAAAAGTGTTGCTTTCCTGCTGACGGAGTCAGAGCTCGGACGTTTTTTCTGCTGCAGACATTTTAAACACGTTCATCACTACACTGACATGAATAAATACTAAACCCTGTTTGATTTAGCTGCTTTGTTGCTCCTTCTGGTTTTACTCGAGAGAACGGGCCAGAATTCATTGAAAAACGGCAGAACTCCTGTACGAACAGAACCTACACAAAGTGTAAAAGTCCATGTCTGCTTCGGGCGCACTGGCCAATATCCGCTAACAATCAGCCAGAGACACTTGATTGTTAGAATCTGACCACCAGCAGCTGTTTGATGGCAGCTTTGTCGAGCTAAACGGAAACTTAACTCAGCAAAGATAGGAAAAAAGCGAGATGACACACAACGCATGCGAATTTCTTTTTGGCGATGTCAGTGGCAGTCATATCACGCTAAGTCGCGCTCAAAGTAGTCAGCAAAATCAAAGAGAAGACAAAAGCGAGATTTGAGACAACGCACGCGAAAATGTGTTTTCAGAACGAAAAATGTTTTTGAGGTGTTTAAAAACTTTTGAAAGCAAAAAAAAGTTTTTAAAAGCAAAAAAATTTTTTTGAGCAAAAAACTTAGAAAGTTTTGTGTTCAACTTAGAAAGTTTTGTGTGGAACGTGGTGGCAGAAATATCACTCCATAAGGCGGGCTCAATCCACACAGCAGCTCCAGCCCAACCAGGAGAACAGACCCCCCCACACTGCGCAGGGAGGGCCCAACGCAGGGCCCCGCCCCAGAATAGTGCCCACAGCCCCAGACCGGCACCTTATCACCACTCCAGGAGTTCTGGGCATCCCCGCCCCAACCCCAGGTATGAGCCAGGACCCCCCAATGGAGACCCGCCCCGCGCTCCAAGCAGCCACCCACCCGGCCCACGGTTGGTCCAGGAAGGAGCAAGATAGAAACCAGCTGCCCCAACCCAGGAGGAAGACATCCACTCTAGAAGTGGGTGTCCACAAGAGTTGTAGTAATCACGGCCCCACCAGGCTTGTCGACAGTTGGCACTCTGGTGAGGCTCCAGCGCTGGGCTAAAGATTCAGAACCCACACCACAGGGACACGGACATCAGGTGTGATGTGAACCCTGCTCTGGCCTCAAGCAGAAAGTTCAGGATCCTCCTGGGTGGGAGAGAGACGTCGCCAAGGGAAGCCAGCACTCAGGGAACACGGCCACCATTGCCAAGGGCCCAGTACACCCTACCAGGGATAGTGTAGGGGACAGTTGGTCCAAGGTCCCACCTTCCTTGTGAAATGTGTGTGTTTGTGAGGGACACGTATGTGCATGTGTGTGTGTTTATGTTGGAATATATATTTGGAGGAGTAAAGGGTGTGTGTACTGAGGGGGTATAGTTAAAATTGGCGGGAAGGGCACTGAGGGGACATCTCCTGATTACTCACAGTGATGTCCCATCGCCCTCCCCACCAAGGGGCCCTAAATGTCTACGGTGCAGTTAAAATTGGAAGGTAGGGCGCTAAAAGGACATCTGCAGCTTGCTGGCAGTGATGTCCAAGCACCCCTACCAAGGGCCCCATGTCTACGGTGCAAATAAACCGGTGAGGAATGGGGCTCATTCCATACAGCAACCAGGGTAGAAGGCCCCCCCCCCCCCATCACCCTAATAAGAGATTAGGGTGATGGGGTGGCATCCACTCGGAAATTGTTTCTTAAGTTTCTAAGTTGGGAACAGCTGGTAGTCTGTCCCCCGGAGGTCAAACAGCCATCCCCCCTGGATAAATAAAGGTTAAATGGCTGCTAATCCCATCTCCCACGTAGCTTTTGACAGGTTCATAAGAGAATTCTGCCTAGTTTTTGACCAGCCCCGCAAGCAGAAAGAAACTATCCGACAATTGTTGAGCCTCAAGCAACGCGATTGTTCGGTCAGTGACCATGTTATTGATTTTCAGATCCTGGCGCTAGAGGCGGGCTGGCCCGATACCACACTCAAAGGAATCTTTTACCAGTCACTTAATGATAGCATTGAGGACCATTTATGGTCTCAGCCAGAAGCTAACTATTTTGAAGATCTTGTCACTGCAGCTCTCCAATCAGATGTCCGCCTTCAAGAACGCCAGGCCGAACGAAGTCTACAAAACCAAAGCAGTCACCTAATGCTTCTTTCCACTCCCCAATGACCGACATTCCACCTCCACCTGGACTACAGTCCCCTCGTAACATCACATGGAAACCCATACACGTCTGGCACTCAAAATTAACTGTGGAAGGAAAAAAAAGACGTAAAGAAGTAGGTCTGTGTTTCTAGTGTGGTAACCACAGCCACTTAGTGACTCAATGTGCGCATCGTTCAAGTTCCAGAACCCCCCCCGATAGTGGACAGGCCACAGGGGGAAATTTTGTTAACACTGACGAAAACGTTTTTCTCTTTGCCCCTGTTAAAATCTGTCACAACTCTGAGGTTCATCATTAAGGCTCTTATTGATTCTGGTGCAGAACAAAGCCTCATAGATCAATACTTAGTAACCTGATTTTCTCTACCTACCGAATCCCTTACTTCTCTCATCAAAGCTGCTGGGTTAGGTGGTCAACACCTTTCCAGAATTACTCACTGTACTAAACCCGTTCTACTTCTTTCTTCCGGCAATTACAGAGAACACCTCCAGTTTTTTGTCATGCAATCCCCTCAGAACCCAAGAGTTCTAGGGTTTTCTTGGCTTAAACATCATAACCCTCAGAATAACTGTGTTAGGCTAACTGTCTCCGCTCCGCTATTCCGTCCACGACCAGCGCAGTTACCAACATAGTGGATAACGTGGACCTATCCAAAGTACCCTCTTGTTACCAAATACCAAAACGGTATTTTGTGAAACCAAAGCTAACACTTTACCACCTCACAGGCCCTAAGATTGTGCCTTCAACCTCCTTAATGAGGCTGTTTTGCCTAATGATTTAATCTATCCGACTCTGAAAAGGCAGCAATGGAAAATTACACACAGGAGGCCCTCTCCTTAGTGCACATCCGTCCCTCTTCCTCCCCGGTTGGTGCAGGGTTTTTCTTTGTTGAGAAGAAAGACAAGTCCTTACGACCCTGCATTGATTACCTTGAATTTAACCAAAGACAAATACTCAATCCCTCTCATCATCTCTGTTTTTGACTCCGTTCGGGAGGCTCGCATTTTTTCTAAGTTGGATCTACCTAACACTTATCACCTGGTCCGAATCTTCTAAATAAATGTTTCTTCTGCCCATCTATGGAGAAGGACGTACGCAAATACGTCGCTGCCTGTATCACCTGTGCTCACTCCAAGACGTCCAACTCTCCTCCTGCTGGTCATCTGCTCCCACTGCCCACTCCTGGTCATCCCTGGTCCCACATTGCTGTGGACTTCATGACTGGACTGCCTCCCTCTCATGGCAATACTGTTATTTTCACCATTACTGACTGTTTCTCCAAATCTGCTCAATTCATTCCCCTTCCCCATCATTCTACTGCTACTGATACCGCCGACACTCTGGTCAACCATGTTTTCCGCCATCATGCCATCCCCTCGGACATTGTTTCTGACCGCGGTCTTCAGTTCATCTCTCAGGTCTGAAAGGCATTCTGCTCCACTCCGGGAGGCATGCTAGTCTAACGTCAGGATACCATCCTCAGTCCAATGGCCAGGCGGAGCCAACTAGGGGCTGGAAGCGGCACTCAGATGTCTGGCAGCTCAGAACAATGCGAACTGGCCCAGTTTCCTGGTATGGGTAGAGTATCCCCATAACACTCACCATCTTCTGCCATGAGGATGTCTCCTTTCAAAGCCTCCTTTGGGTACTCATCACCTCTGTTTCCGTCACAGGAACTCGATCTGGCAGTGCCCTCGGTCCAGCTCCACCTCCATCGGTCCCAACAAATTTGGCACCAGACCAGGGCTGCTCTCCTCTGCACCAAGAAGAGCAACTGCCAGATAGCCAACTGCCACAGGGTGGTGGGACCCATATATGAGCCAGGTCAAAGGGTTTGGCTTTCGTCGCGGAACATCCCCATCCAGGCTACCTCCCGGAAGTTGGCTGCCCGCTACATTGGTCCCTATGTCTTAAACCCTACCTGTGTCCGCCTCCGGTTGCCCGCTGCCCTCAAAGTTCATCCTTCCTTCAATGTCTCCCAGATCAAGCCTGTCCACGAGAGCCCTCTATGCCCGCCGTCCTCATCCCCTTCCACCCGCCCGTGTCATCGACAGCACCCCGGCCTTCACCATCAGCCGGGAGCTAGACGTCGGGCATCGTGGTCGCAACTTTCAGTTGCTGGTGGACTGGGAGGGTTATGGTCCAGAGGAAGGCTCTTGGATCTCCCGTCCCCTCATTCTGGACCATTCCCTCGTCGACGACTTCTATCGGGGTCGTTGGGGGGGGGGGGGGGGTATTGTCAAGGTGCCTCTGGCAGGACCCCTCCCCTCTCTACTCTGCTCCTGAGGATTCCCAGCTGTATTCACTCAACTCATCAACCTCCAGCAGTCTTAAGGAGATCCATTCCCAGCATTCATCGCCAGTTCATTGCTTCTCCATGGAAATACATACCACGAGTGTTTACCAGGGATTAGCATCCAGAGCTATTGGTCTTTTCCTGTTCATGCCAACTCTCCAGCTCAGGCATTGCAGAAACCCCTCCAGCCACGCCACGACTTTAATTCAAGATTCCCCAGTTCTCACCTTGTTACTCATCTGCAATCCTCAGCTGTCATCCTCGCCTTGGATATGCGTCCTGCAACAATAAATCATCAAACTTACCTTAAACTCTCCTTCCGGGTTCCAGCATCTGGGTCTGTTTCGGTTCTTGGAAATCGGGATGGGGGATACAATTTTGGAAAAACTTACTGTTTAATAT
This sequence comes from Oryzias sinensis, assembly GCA_037389245.1. Lineage (NCBI taxonomy): Eukaryota > Metazoa > Chordata > Actinopteri > Beloniformes > Adrianichthyidae > Oryzias > Oryzias sinensis. Next base: position 15,345,735 of record CM074504.1, read on the forward strand.
TGTAATTATTTGTTGCTGTACCTTGTGTCTCTGTGCTTATGTACAATCAGATGTATAGAAATAATTTTCTTCTGACTGACCTTATTGTTCATGGCTTGTTTAATTTTGACCTATCTTGCATTCATAAATAAATTGGCATTAACAATAATCAATAAACAATGAATCAATATTTTTCATACTAATGTAAAATTGGGACCATCTGAAACCAGCCCCCAGAGGTCGTACTGTGAACTGCTAATGCTTTAAATTTGGGAACAGAGTGTGGGAGATTGGTCGTATCATTGGTGTGTTTCACTTTACTTACGCCTCACGACAACAGTGATGGGTGCTGACTCAGCAGAGGCCATGGTGCGTCCAGACAGGGTAACCTGGTACAAACAGCTGTAGTTACCCTGGTGTTTTAACTCTGCCACAGGAAAGGTAAAGGAGGCTGCGTTGTTGACTGCTGGGCTCTTGGTAGTCATGTTGAATCCAGAAATGAAGAGAAAGAAATGACCCTGAGGAGATTTGGGGTTAATGGAGCAGGTGATGGTAAAGTTCAGACCACCAGTGATCTCTGCCTCTCCAGGACCCCAGACCAACTCTGCACCAGGAGAAGTTAGTGAGATGTTGGGCGCCTGTAGGCCCACTGTGAAAACACAAAACAATGAGCTAATTTACGAGTTTCAGATCATCCATTGGAGATAAAACCAACTAACCAGGATGTTTTTGAGGTATACGTTTCATTTTGAGATTGTTTATGGGACGAAAGTCAAAATCCAGAATTTAAGAGTTTTTTTGTATTGATTCAATTTTATGTGATTACATGTGTGATTAAAAGAAAACACAAATTCACTATAGATGACTAATTTATGAATAGTTTATAATAATTTTTCTTAAAGATGCAGACCAATTGACATTCCTAATAATATATGTATGTTTACAAATGTCCCTCCATCTGTTGGTGTTTTTGAATTTTAGGGAGATGGAAGGTTCCACATTTGAACAGTGAGCCAATCACAGGACAGCCAGCACAGAGGAGTGGGCTTGTACAGTAGTTCTATTTATTATGACTCAAAAGAAGATGTATGACATCACCAAAAGCTGGACATCATAAACCAGTGTTTTTCAACCAGTGTGCCGAGGGAGATGGTCAAGTGTGTCGTGGGAAATCGCCCTCATTAACTGATCTAAAAACTCTAACTATCTCCAGGATATGTTCATCCAAACAGGCCCTGATTAAACAATGAGTAGTTTGGAATATAAAATATCATAAAATACTTTTATCTTTGTGTTTATTTGATTCTATTGAAGATACCTTGATAAGAATGACGGTGCCGCAATTTAGCCGCAGCTTCAGCTGTTTTTTGGAAAAGTCCCGCCCCTTTAACTGTCTCCACCAATCATTCTTGGGGCCTAAACCACACGTCATCAGTCTGACCAATAAGAAGTGGTTGAAGTCTTCACTTCCTTGTCCCGATTTAGCTCGTAAGGTCTCTCAGTTCCAACAAAAATACCAATGTAGCAATGTAGCTTTCCACAGAATCCCGTGTCAGACCATGGAACAAGTGAACAAAACAATGAAGCTCAGAGAAGCGATCTCCAGTCGTTTGCACACCACATCTCCCATGATGCATTGGGTTAAAGTTACAGCGTCTCAGCGCACAAAACTGACATTTTAGTTATCGGCCCTGAAGCTAAGAGAGAGAAACCATTTCTGAAATTAAAAGAACTTTCATTAAGTCATTTAGAAACAGTCAGAAACCTGGGTGTTATTTTTGACTCTAAGCTAACTTTTATCCCCCACATAAAACAGGTGGTTAAAACTGGTTTTTATCATCTTAGGAATCTGGCTAGAGTCCACCCACTACTCTCTCTTGCTAATATGGAGATGCTAATGCATGCTTTTATCATGAATAAAATTTACTATTGTAACGCCCTGGTTTCTGGTCTCCAAAAAACCAACATTAGGAACCTTCAGCTTCTCCAAAATTCTGCTGCACGAGTTCTTACAAAGACCAGGGGCCAGTGTTGCCAGATTGGGCGGTTTTCCGCTCAGTTGGGCGGTTTTGGTTCTAAATTTGCGGGTAAAAATGGCTTTGGGCGGGTATGCATAATTTGGGCGGTTTTAGGGTAGGTTCGGCGGGTTTTTCCCCTCATGAATATATAATAACGGACTACGTTAGGTTGTGTGCCTATTGGAGTCTTATGTACTGAAGCTCCGTGTACGAACCAGGCAGAGACGATAATGGGCTCTGTCATTAGAACCTGTTGGGGGTGTGCAACGCCCCTCCCCTCCTCTTTGAAATTGTGTTCTTTAAAGGATGATACTGCGGTTGCGTGTGGGCGGAGCTAAAGTTATGGTCTGATCGCTGCATGGGGCGATGTCTGTTTACATCAATGCATGGTAGACACAGAGAATGTGGACAGATCAAGTTTATTATTTTGAGTTCTATTTGGTAATCATGTTTCCATGTTTGAGTTCATAAAATCATCACAGAGAAAGTCTTTGCTTCAACTTCCAGTGAAAGCTGCGTCTTAATCTGACGCCCTTTTTTCCATCTGACAGAGTTTGAAGCCAAAGCCCCTCCCCCGCCTCTCTACCTGTTCACCTGTTCACATACTGTCTCCCCCCCCGTTGGGCGGTTTTTGGCTTAGTCTGGCGGTTTTCAGATGACTTTTGGGCTGGAAAACTGTGACTCTATCTGGCAACACTGCCAGGGGCCTCATTTATAAACGTTGCGTACGCAGAAAAGAAGGCGTACGCCACTCTCTACGCAATAATTGAGATTTTATAAAAAGCAAACTTGACGGGAAAATGTGCGGTCCTTCACGCAAGCTCTGACCCAGGCGCACACACAAAAACGGGTGAAATGAGAAACGGCAACACCGTCAGCAGATGGAAGAAACACGTGAAAGTGAAAATGACAATACTGCCTCTCATAAATAACATGAAGACATCACACAGCAAGTCTTAAAATTAACAGCCTACTCGAACACCTAATGAAAATTACAACAGAAATTCAAATGAACACTTACTTTCAAAAAGAAAAGTGAAATATGTTCTGCAATATTGGCATGTTGTGCAATTCATCCTCATGAATAATATAGTTAACAGAACTAAATAATGTACAAAACTGATATGTGAACTGAATGTGTCCGTCTGGCGGAGCAGATATAGGTGCAGAGACAGACAGACGGACAGACGTATTAATTGTCCACCTGGGAAAGTTGTTTTCATAGTAAAACATTTCTTCATAAGCTACGGAATTATGGTATTCATGCATATGCCTTTAGTTTGTTTTATTTTTGATAAAACAATGTATGGCGTATGACTCAACCATTCAGAAAGCAACAAGAAATGTCATTTGCGCTGATCAATTTCCCATTTCCACGTCGATTATTACCGACATCTGCCGCTTGTCAGATGTAATTAAATGGATGGAAATAAAATGCCCCATCACAATGCGTAAAAGCGCACAATGGCTGATCTTGCGCTCTTAGAAGATGTGGCAAATGGAAGAATTCAGAGTGAACACTTCTCTAGACAGCAAGAAGACTTGCTGGCAAACGAGGATGAGTGGCTTATGTGACAGTTCCGACTTCCTCGAGCCGTCCTGTTGGACCTTTTGGGGGTGTGTCACCCTGTTCATCTGGCGCGTCGTGTCCCCCTCCGCCTCAGTCACCATCACTTAAAAGGGATTCCCCAATAATTGCCACCAGTCTCTCATCAGGAGGGGTCAGCTCCGGTGTGCAACTCCCCTTACACACACCCACCCGTGGCAGACACACGTTTTTTTGCCTCGACTTTGATGTCCGACCATTTCTTCTTTATTTCCGATGTCTGAGGTTGTGAAGCTACAGCATTTAAGGCGTCTGCTACCGTTTGCCACTCAAGTGCCTTTTTGGCATTAGTAATGGCCACACTGTGCCCTCCAAACAACTTTCTTTTCCTCTTTTCCACCTCGCCAACGATAACTTCTACTTCACATTGGATGAAGTTACGGTTTTTTGATTCCTCTCTGTGTTTGCCATGATTCCGCAATCAATTAATATTCATTTGTGGGCGTTTCATTACTATTTATGGGCAACTATGGGCGTGTCATGAAGCCGCAAAAGCTGCGCAGCATTTAGAATTGATTGTGATTTATTAAGGGAAAGATGCGTACGATGTGCATGCGGATGGTTTTATAAATCCGAATATTTCTGTGCGTACGCACGTCCTATGTTTCATCCGTAAGCCACTTCTGACGCAAATCCTACGCAAGGTTTTATAAATGAGGCCCCCGGAGGCGAGCTCACATCACCCCAATTTTAAAATCCCTGCATTGGCTCCCCATATGCTTCAGGATTGAGTTTAAGATACTTTTAACTGTTTTTAAATGTCTTAACGGTCTTGTGCCTTCTTATTTATCCAATCTTTTAGTAAAGTACGAACCCTCGTGGACCCTGAGATCCTCTGGCATTGGTCTGTTAACCATTCCGACTGTAAACATCAAAACCTACGGAGAAGCCTCTTTTCAGCACTATGGCCCCCGTTTATGGAACAGTCTGCCAGAGGACCTGAAAGTCACAGAGAGCATTAATGCTTTTAAGAAAAGGCTAAAGACCCATCATTTAAACCTGGCTTTTAACTAATTTTTTACAAACACTACTTATTTATTTTATTTATTTTTATTCTATTTATCTTGTTTTATGAACTTACACTAGATTTTAATGTGTTATTTTAATTTTAATTTACCTTATATCAGTGTTTTATTGTTTATTGCTTTTTCCAATGTTTACTTTTTCAGTCTCCTTTTTTATTTTTTTATTTTCTGGTGCTTCCTCAGTTTGGACCTCTCCCTCGGGGTCGGTTGCTGTTCAGCCACTGCAGCTCTGGATGTGAACCTGCATCACTGCTTAGCTGTGGAGGAGCGGTCCCTGCCTGTGAGGCTGCATTTGGATGTCTATGCGGCTGATCGCGGAGGGGGAGGCTCCAACTATTAATGTTTCCAACATCTTGTTTTCATGCTCAGCCTGTTTCTTATTTGTCATTTCTCATTATCTTTCCCCATTAGTTAGGGGGTGGGAGATGTGAAAGAAGTGGGAGACAGTATTAAAGTGATCATTCTTGTTTTTCATGATCCTTTCTTGAATAAATATGTCACAGAGACACGGAAGTTACCGCTGAAAGTGACTTTTGGGGCCGTACGGAGAACATATCCGTTTGAATGACTTATGACGTGAATAATTATTGCGTTTGAACAAATTAATTATTGCGTTCGCACGAGTTAATCATTTCGAGGGATCGGAATTGTATTTTGTGCAAACGAGATATTAATTTGTGGGAACAAGAAATATTTTAAAATCTTAATGTCAGGACACGGGCTCCGTAGTGACAAACACAAAAAGCAACTACAAATTCCTTATTCTAAGGCCGGTTCTCCAACCTCTGACTACAACAAAGAAGAGGTTTTTAAAAGCATTTAAGTCTTTGGTTGAGAAAATTCTTAGATGTAGTTCTTCAAGACTTTTCAGATTGTGTGGATTTCTTACCGTTTACAGAAACTCTGACAGATTTGCTTAATGGAGAAGTGAAATTTCGATGTGGTCCTTTTTTCTGATACTGACACTGGTACGACCCTTCATTTTCAATGTCAGCTTTGGAGATTGCAAAGTTGGCAGAATTGTTCCTTGAGGTTTGAGTCTCTTTAAATGAACTCTGAGTATTGATCAGGATGAAAGTTCCACCAAGGACTTGAGTTGGAATTGAACAAGTGAACCCAAATCTCTGACCCCAGGAAACATTAGTAGAACTCACAGAGAGTCTGGGCTTTAGGAAGTTCACTGAAAAAATGAGGAAGATATTAAAAAAAGAGTGAATCTGACTGCTTTCTCATGTTTTTCATTGCTTAATTTTTAATTAAAAAGAAAATTATATTTCTCTTACCAGTAACATTGATACTAAGTGTAACATTGATACTAAGTGGGTCGCTTAGAGGTGAAGTGAACGTTTGACCAGAAACTGTTTTCTCGTAGTGACACTGGTACGAACCGTCATGATCAAAATTCACTTTAGAGATGGTGAAGGTTGCAGCGTGGCTAGCAGAGATTTGTGTTTTTCTGAAGGAACCTGAGATCTTCTGGAGAAGAAAAGTTTCTCCTAAAAGTTCAGCTGCAGTGGAACAGGTTATTCTGAGTTCCTGACCCCAGGAGACCTCTCCAACAGGATCCATGGAGATGCTGGGCTTTACAAGACTTTCTGTGGGAAGTTTAGTGAAAGTAAATTGAAACACACGTAACTGTGGTTTTTGGTCTAGCTAATAGTCTAGATAAGAAATAGTACAGTAACTCACCTGAGCAGATGACACCAGCATCTTCACCGTGATTACAGTTGTGTTTTCCATAACCTCTGTGACCACACTGTGTCAATGAGCTTTCACTGCCTGAACACTCCACATCATCCAGCCAGATTTTGTCTGATCCTTGACCAAAAAGAGCTGATCGTGGGGCATGTAGAGCTGTCCCACAGGACAACTGTCTGCAGACCACTTTTGCATCATTTAGATTCCACTTGTCATGACAGACTGTTCCCCAGACTCCATCATGTAGGACTTCAACTCTTCCTGAGCAGAGAGTCGATCCTGACCCATCCAGCCTGATCTGACCTTAAAACACATCACAAAAAGTTTACTACTATAATTTGTTTTGACACCAGATTAGGAAAAGTAAAGAGGATAATACACTTACCTGAGGCAAATGAGCTCAACAGACATGAGACTGAATTTTTTGGGGGAAAAAAGGTTCCTAATTAAATTAGAGACACAATTATAAATCTTTCAGAATGCCTTATTTTGTAAACTGACTCTTACCTAAAGTCAGAAACTGAGAGTTTCTTTGCTGTTTGCTGAACATGGCTGAGATATTCCTGCTGTGCGTCACCAATCTGGATGCAAACAGAAAAATAGTGTTACATTTCTGCAGGAGAGCAAATGTTTTTTCTTACTTCCTCTTTTTGTGAATCATCTGTTTCTTTTAAAACAGGGCGTTTCTTTTCTGTGTTTGTCATTCTATAGAAAACTGCTGATTGTGTTTTCTATTTAAAAAAAAAGAACTTGGGATGATGTCTTGATGAAAGTGCATGACTTGTTTCCGTGAGTAAAGGTGATAAGATTTTGTTGGTAAATTGGCAAGAAAAATTTAGAGTACTTTAAAACCGCTGCCAAGAAATTGCAGCAAGAAGGTATTACAAACTCACAAAACCAAACTCAGTGAACACAGCAAAAAATAGCTTTAAAGAAATTTACCATTGACGTGCTTAATTCTTCCAATTCTTGCCAAAATCCAAGCACAAGCAGAATTTGACTAAATTACACGTTCTCTAAAGACTAAATAGTTTCCTTAATGAGCAACATACATTTACAGAAAACATTCTGTCCACATCCCGGGCGTGCAGATTTGCTGTCTTTATTAAAATTTAACTCCATGTGTAGGCACATGTCCTCTCTTGGTACTGACGCCTACATTAAAAGTGAGTCAATTTAAGTACCTTTTAGTACCTTTTGCTGTGTCATAAAAGTATTTGTTAAAGTCCTGTAAGATATAAAAAAGGAAATCCTAATCTTCAAAAGAATTAGCACTTCCAGTAAATATTATGAAATGGGCGACCCTGGGAGTATTTCAGGGCAGGCAATCTCATGCAGGCTATTACTTAGGTCGCTCCCCTAGGGCACTTCAAAATCTAACTCACCTGTTCAGCGTCCTATTCAAGTCCAGGTGTGTAGACTGTTCATCCTCTTACTGCAGCACCGCATTCTTCGCCCCACTCTCCTCCCTGCTTCCACCTGTGAGCTCTGTTAGGGGGTAGTTTACCTTAAAGCTTATATATCTTAAAATATTTGCTTCATGGAATGTCAAATGCATTGTGAAATGGCAAATTCAAGGAATGTGAAATGCTAACGTCAAGGAATGAGAAATGCTAAATATGGAAGGTGAAATGCTAATTATGGAATGTGAAATGCTAACATTAAGGAATGTGAAATGCTACATATGGAATGTGAAATGCTAACTTAAGGATTGAGAAATGCAATCTACGAATGTAATCAAACTAAAAGATGTTAAATAAACATTGTACTGCATGAGTTGTCTGACTGAAATTAAATCATGGCATCTGGACCTAAAGTCTTCTTTTTTGAAACATTTCACCACTCATCTAAGTGACTTTATCTGTCCCTGTGGTGATGGCTTAAAGCCTTGTGCATGTCCTATAGGTGAGTAACTAAAAAGACCCCACACCCAAAGAAAGAAGAAGCAGCACTGCAGTTTACACTCACTGAGCAGTTTTTAAGGCACACCAGTCCAACTGCTTGTTAATGAAAACTCAATGCATTTAGGCAAGTAGACATGGTCAAGACGATCTGCTGCAGTCCAAACTGAGCATCAGAATGAGGAAGAAAGATGATTTAAATTACTTTGAGCATGACAGGATTGTTGGTGAGAGTCCCTGGTCTGCGTATTTCAGAAGCTGCTGATAAACTTGCTCCAAAAATTGAAAAAGATTATTCATCATCTTTTCCTAATGTAACATAATTTTGCAAATATTTTAACATTTGATACTTGATCAAATTTTGCTATGAAAATTTTTGAAACAGTGTTATGTCTATTTTACTGATATGGTATTTTATTAATCATATCCATAACTTTTATAAGTAACATAATCTGCACATATTTTGGATAAATTATCTGCATTTGCCATATTGATTTCTAAAAGTGAATGAACCTGGGAGTATTTCAGGCAGGCAGCTCCAGCAGTGCGTTTACCTGGTTACTCCTTCCTGCGGGTGGATCAGTCTAATCAACTCACCTGTTTAGCGTCCTACTTAAGTCCAGGTGAGGTCCAATACTGTTCTTCCATTTCTGCAAGCTCTGCGTTCGTCACCCCACCCTCCTCCCCAGCTTCCACCTGTGAGCTCCGTTAGGGGTAGTTCAATACCCAAAGTTTCTATGGAGATCTTTGTTTATGTATCTGAACAGAGCCGTATGCCAAAAGAAATATGGAAACCAAATCAGAGGACAGCGACCGGGTGAGTACCAGAGGAGATTCTTCCTGAGACAGAGACGAGAGGCACAATTTGTAACATGAAGCTTGGCAACGAACAGGAGCATGATCAGGCCAGACTACGCACCTTGGGAGGAACAACGAACTGGCGTCAAATGATGATCCGGGAGCTCCTTAAGAAGGCAGCGGTGATGAAGAGGTAAGTGAATGCAGCTGATCGCGTCCAAGGCAGAGCAGGCGGAAGAGGGGGAGAGTAACTGGCAGAGGCACCATGACAGTACCCCCCCCCCTCAACAACGGTCCGGATGGGCGTGGTAAAAGTCGTCGATGAGGGTATGGTCCAGAATGAGGGAACGGGAGATCCACGAACGTTCCTCTGGACCATAGCCCTCCCAATCCACCAGAAACTGCACCCCCTACCCACGGTGTCGGACATCCAGAACCTTGCTGACCGTGAAGGCAGGTGCGCCGTCGATGAAACGGGGTGATGGTGGGGAAGTGGATGGTGGGCAAAGCGGACTCTCAGTGACTGGCTTCACTTGGGAGACATGAAAAGTGGGATGAGTTTGGAGGGCAGCCGGAAGTCGTAGCCTGACACAAGCGGGGTTAATGACACGGTCGATAGTGTAGGGCCCAATGAACTTGGGAGCCAGTTTCCGGGATGAAGCTTGAAGGGGAATGTTCCGAGAAGATAACCATACCTTCTGGCCAGGTTGGTAGCTGGGGCTCACCACGGTTGGCAATCTGGCAGTTGCTCTCTTTGGTTCGGAGGAGAGCCGCCCTGGTCTGCAGCCATATGTCCCGATACCGTTGGAGGTGGAGCTGGACCGAGGGCACTGCCAGATCCAATTGCTGGGAAGGAAACAAAGGTGGTGAGTACCCCAGGGACGCTTCAAATGGAGATATGCTAGTAGCGGTAGATGAATGGGTATTGTGGGTATACTCCACCCACACCAGATATTTCAACCAGTCAGCGTAGTTCTGGGCTGCCAGACACCTGGGAGCCGCCTCCAGTTCCTAGTTTGCCAGCTCTGCCTGTCCAGTAGATTAGGGATGGTATCCGAAAGTTAGGCTGACCGTGGCTCTGAGGGCGGAACAGAATGCCTTCCACACTTTAGAAGTGAATTGTGGTCCTCGGTCGGACACGATTCACTGGGTATCCCATGATGACGGAAGACGTGGTGGATGAGGGCGTCAGCTGTTTCCGTGGCACAGGGTAACTGAGGCAGGGGAATAAATTGAGCGGCTTTCGAAAATCGGTCTATGACAGTAAAGATTACCGTGTGGCCCTGGGACGGTGGCAGCCCAGTAACAAAATCCACTACGATGTGAGACCAGGGACGGATTGGCATGGGCAAGATGTCCAGAGGGTTGGCCGGTTGGAGGATTTAGAACGGGCGCAGGTACTACAGGCCGCGATGTACTCCTTGAAGTCACGCTCAAACGTGGGCCAGAAGAAACAACGTTTTAGGAGTCGAAAGGTCCTGTAAACCCTCCCGTGGCAGGCGATGCGGGACGTGTGTCCTCAGGCGAGGACCTCAGACCTGAGGGAATCGGGGACATAGAGAGTGCCAGAAGGACAGTAGGTGCCGGCAGGAATCTCACCTTGGGCTAGCTGGACTTTGCCCTCGATCTCCCAGGTGAGGTTGCCAATGAAACATGATGTAGATAGAATAGGTGAGTCAGTGGTGACGTCAGAGGTGGTGTATTTGCTTGACAGAGCATCGGGCTTGATATTACGGCTGCCTGGACCGTACGTGATCGAAAAATGGAAACCGTTGAAAAATAAACACCACCGGGCTTGACGGGAGTTGAGACGCTTGGTGCTACGGAGATAAGCGAGGTTTTTGTGGTCCAACCACACTATGAATTACCTACATCGTAATTTTGTTCAGCCAGACTTAATTTATGTGAAAAGAAGGCAGATGGTTTGAGCTTCCCCGAGCCCTCCTCACGTTGAGACAAGACCACCCCTACTCCGGAATCGGAGGCGTCCATCTCTACAATGAATTGTTTGGTGACGTTAGGTTGGATGAGAATGGGAGCTGAAACGAAAATGGACTTGAGTTTCTTGAACGCTGCGTCAGGATTCCAGGAGTAAGCTTTATTGATGGAGGTGAGCTGCTATGCTGCTGTAATTACGAATAAAACGGCGCTAAAAGTTGGCGAACCCAAGGAACTGTTGAAGCTTTTTCCGTGTCTGGGGAACTTCCCACTGAGTGATAGCCTCAATCTTAGTGGGATCTGGACGGATGTTGCCTGCTTCGATTAATGTACTGCAAAAAGGGGACGGTAGATACATGAAATTCACATTTTTCTGCCTTGACGTACAACTGGTTTCATAATAACTGGCAGGTTCGGAAATTTAAACGAGCGCTGCATAGAGAGACTATATGTCCAGCCTGGCCACAATAGAAACACAACCCCTCGTCGCGACGTTTTAGTCTTTCTTCAGGGGTTAGCTTAGAATGACCGATTTGCATGGGTTCCTTAAGACTATTGACAGATGTTTTCTGGCTGGATGGTTGGACCACAGATACGGGAGGAGCGGAATTAGCCGGTGGAGGCGGAGGCTTACGTTTTTGCTCCACGAGACGTTCTTGCAGCTGGACGTCGAATCTCAGGGCAGCGGTGACGAGTCCTTCAAAGGTGTCTGCTTCTGGCTGAGAACATAAGTGGTCTTTGATCCGTTCATTGAATGATTGATAGAAAATTCCTTTTAATGTGGGATCTGGCCAACCTGCCTCGACGGCTAAAATACGGAAGTCAATAAGATGGTCGCTTACAGGGCAGTTACCTTGTTTGAGAATCAGTAACAGCCGGACGGCTTCTTCTTGCTTTCGAGGTTGGTAGAACACAAGCCGGAATTCCCTTATGAAATGGTCGAAAGGGAGGTGAGTGATGGGATGAGAGGCCAGAAAGGCTTGGCCCATTGTAGCGCCTTGCTGCGAAGAGAGTTAATAATCAACGGAATTCTGCTGTGATCAGCTTGGTACTACCTGGGAACCTGCTGGAAAATGAGTTGACAGTGCAGTAGGAACCCTCCACAGGTTTCAACATCGCCATAGAAAGGTTCCGGCTGTAGACGGACATTTTCTGGGGTATAGGCGGAAACGGAAGCGGCGTTGTTGCCGGAAGCGGGGACTTCAGCAGCGGCTGAGGGATTAGCCAATTGACTGGTTAGTTCTATGAGAGTCTGTGTGATGCTGTCGAGGCGGCGGAATAGGTCCTGTTGGGCCGAAGACATCTGAGACAAGGCATTAGCTTGACGACCTAGGAGGTTACCTTGTAGGGAGATGGCGGAGTCCCTCCTGGTCAGCTGGGTCAGGCGTTTGGCCAGTTCAATCTGTCATGATATGACGTGAGTTCAGAGTGACCCAAATGCTGGAACCCAGAAGGAGACTCGGACAACGAGGTAAGTTAAGATGGTTTAATATAGCAGAGGGTGAGTAATGCCTTTATCTAGGAGGATTCGCAGCTGCTGGCTGGAGGAGTGTGGCAGAGGGATTCCAAGAGCGAGACTGCAGGAGACCAGAGGACAGCGACTAGGTGAGTGCCAGAGGAGATTCTTCCTTAGACAGAGACGAGAGGCACAATGAGTAACGTGAAGCTTGGCAAAGAACAGGAGCATGATCAGGCCAGACTATGCACCGTGAGAGGAACAACGAACTGCGTCGATTGATGATCCGGGAGCTCCTTAAGAAGGCGGCGGTGATGACGAGGTAAGTGAATGCAGCTGGTCGCGTCCAAGGCAGAGCAGGCAGGGGAGGGGCAGAGTAACTGGCAGAGGCTCCATGACACTGATAATGATAAATTTGATTTGATTTATTTGATTTATTGATTTATTTCAACCATTGTAGTCAAAGCAATAAAAAAATTACACATGTTTATCAAACTCATTACAGAAATGATGAAATGCATAGATTAAAAAAACAGAAAACAAAACAAAAATGTCACTTAAATCACATTTGCTTAATTAAATACAGTGATCATTAACTGAAGTACAAGTAGAGTTATAAGTAGAGTTTGATTTATTGCTTGAAAAGGAGTGGGAAGAAGCAAGCTTATATAATCCCATCCCTACTGAGTTCATTCATTTGATAGATTTACAGTGTTTTAAATCCGGTTCTGATCAGATAGATTCTCTTCAAGTAACAAAATCCAGTGCCTATAAATGATTGATGATCTTCAGAAAACATTCATTCATGATTTCAGTAAACAGTAACGATACCGATATGTAATAATAATTGATTATCATTAGAACACATGATAACATTAAACCAGAAATTATTGCTACAGATTATTGCAGATCTAGTAAATAAAATCAATAGCTCATTAATTGTAATTTAAACATTTCAGTAATCATTATTGCACATTACAATATAACACTCAGTGGTTGTAATTACAGAGCTTTGATTATTTCACCACAATCAAATTCACACATGCATTTGGAATTATTCAAGCACCTGTTGATCCTTAAATCCTCTTATCTTCATATCCTGAAATAAGAGTTTCTTTATACATTTTCTTGAATATTTGAACATTGTTTAAGCTCATTACTTAAACTGTTCCAAAGTTTAGTGCCACACACCGACACACAGAAACTTTTCTTTGTGGTTCTTATCAATTTGATCTTGAAGTTCCTACATCCCCTCAGTCTGTAGCCTCCTTCATTTTCTAAGAACTGTTTTTGGATGTTGGATGGTAACAATTTCCAGCTGGCTCTGTATAAAAGTTGTGCAGTGTAAAAATCAACAAGGTCATACAGTTTTAAAAGTCTAGATTGATAAAATAGATTGTTTGTATGATCAAGATATCCAGCTTTATGTACAATTCTGACGGCTCGTTTTTGAAGTAAACAGAGAGGATGTAGTGAGCTCTTGTAATTATTCCCCCAAATTTCTATACAGTAGGTGAAATATGGTAATATTAAAGAACAGTACAATAAATATCTACTGTTGTATCCTAAAATATGTTTAGATTTATTTACAATTGAAGTACTTTTTGAGACTTTAGTTTGTATGTGTCTGATGTGTGGCTTCCAACTTAGTTTGTCATCGATAAAAACCCCTAAGAATTTGATTTCTGTAACACGTTCAATTAAGACATTATTTATTACAATTGAGGGCTCTTTATTTGCGTTGTAGTTTCCAAAAAACATCACTTTGGTTTTATTTAGGTTCAAAGACAATTTGTTGGAATCCATCCATAGTTTTATATTGTTTAACTCTGTGTTCACCACCTTTATAAGTTCCCTTTGATTGTCTGTAGAATAGAATATATTTGTGTCATCAGCAAATAATATGAGTTTCATAAGCTTTGAAACATTGAATATATCATTTATGTAAATATTGAATAGCAGCGGGCCCAAAATTGATCCTTGTGGGACACCACAACTTATCTCTTTGGTTTCTGATGTATATTCATCAATCTTGACAAATTGTTTTCTTCCCGTTAAATAGCTTTTGACCCACGTTAGCGCTAGTCCTCTTATCCCATACACTTCCAGTTTGTCAAGTAGGATGTCATGATTGAGAGTGTCAAATGCTTTTTTTAAGTCAATGAAAATTCCAGCTGCATATTTCTTTTTGTCCAGAGCATTTGTTATTTCCTCCACAGCATCAATGACAGCCAATGAGGTAGATCTATTTTCTCTAAAACCATATTGGTTTTCATTTATAATGTTATGTTTTTTAATAAATAAAGCTAATTTATCATTGAATATTTTTTCTAAAATTTTTGAGAATTGTGGAAGAAGAGAAACAGGTCTATAGTTTGTAAATTGGTGTTTGTCTCCACTCTTATAGATGGGAATCACTTTGGCTATTTTCATTTGGTTTGGGAATCTCCCAGTTTGTAATGGTAAGTTACAAATGTATGTCAGAGGCTTAGCTACACTATGAATGACTTTTTTCACCACCTTCATATCTATATCCTCACAATCTTTTGAGTTTTTACTCTTGAAATTATTCACAATTGATATCAGCTCATTTTCATTCACATCAGAGAGAAAGATTGAGTGTGGGATCCTGTCGATGGGTGGATTATTGTCTTTGCTAGTTTTGCATTTTGGAATTTTCGCTGCCAACTCTGGACCCACATTTACAAAGTAGTTATTGAGACCGTTTGCTGCTTCATTGATGTCATAGCTTTGACCCTTCTCATCTGTAAAGTAATCTGGATAAGTTCGCTTTTTTGTCCCATTTTTAATGATGTTATTTAATATTTCCCAAACTCACTTTACGTTGTATTTATTTTCATTCAGTAGATTATTGAAGTACACTTTTTTTTTGTAACGTGTTATTTCAGTTAGTTTATTCTTATATGACTTATATCTTTGTTCACTTTCTCTTGTCCTCTGTTTTAAGAATTTTTTATACAGGTTATTTTTCTTTTTACAAGCATTTTGTAGACCGGTGGTTAACCAAGGGCATTTGGCATATTTGTTCTTGAATTATAAATTGAACAGTTCTATTTTATTGTTTATTGTGTTTATTGTAAAGTGACCTAAATATTTCTAAAAAAAACATTTATAAGCAATATTGACATCTTTCTCTCTGTACACAGAGTTCCAGTTTTGTCTGGATAAGTCATTATTCAGAGCATTCATGGTTTTTTCATTTCTTAACCTTTTGTAGACTGGTTCTTTTATAATTTTCTTTGTCTTCACATTGATGTCAAATAGTGCAAAAACTGGTAAATGATCAGTTATGTCACATATCATTAGTCCACTCATATGAGTGTCTTCTATATTATTTGTAAAAATATTATCAATAAGAGTAGCACTTTGAGTAGTGATTCTGCTGGGTCTTGTTATGGTTGGATATAAACTCATAGCATACATTCTGCTGATAAAGTCGTTGGTTGCTTTATGTTTGCTGGGGTTTATCAGATCGATATTGAAGTCTCCACAGATGTATAATATTTTGTTATTTAGAGAGGTAAATATCTTTTCCATCCAGTCACTGAACACTTCTAAGCTTGACCCTGGCGAACTATTAACACAGCTTATAATGACATTTTTCCCTGAATTGTTACATATTTCAATTGTAAGACATTCCAGTATTCCATCCACTGCGACAGACAATTTATCAATTACTGTAAACTTTGTATTTTTTTCCACATATATTGTGACTCCTCCACCTTTTTTGTTTACTCTGTTCACATAGTTAAGTTCATAGTTTTCCAATTCAAAGTCAGCGTCCTTGTCGCGGCTGAACCAAGTCTCAGATATGGTTATGATATCAAAGGAGTACCCGATGTTCTGTAAATAGTCCTTGATGTCTTCAAAGTTGGTATACATGCTTCTGCTGTTAAAGTGAATGATTGACAGTTTTTCTTCTGGGTTAACAGAGTTTTTAAAGTCATCTATGCTGTAATATTTGCAGTCCATATTAACAGTGGAAAAGAATTGATCAGGGTCGATGTCTTGAAGGTTGTTGTCATTATCACTGAATATTTTAAGGTCGGTTTGCTCACCATTCAGATCTCTCTGAGAGTTGTGGTTGCGGGTGACTGTTGAAGAAAAAGTGTTGTTTTTTTTAGAAGCCATGGATAGTAGAGTTTGTCTCCTCATCTAGTAAGACCAGCATCTTCACGTATCTCTTGTTTAGACTGTAGTGGGTAAATATTTTTCCAAATCTTGCAGGCTCCTGATAAGAGCAACCTTGGACTGCTCAGGGGACCCACAGAGTTTGGCATAGATTTTACAGTCTTTTACCCAGGTTCCCTGAATTTTACCCTGCTTTTTCAAGTAACGTGCTCTTCTGGAGATGTCGGCATTCCTTTTCGTGAGGTTTTCATTCATGAAAACGTTGGTTCCCCTCAGATTTATTCCTTGCTTCAATAAAGCTGCTTTGTGTTTCCGATTGACAAACTTTAAGAGGATTGCTGGTTTGTCGGTGTCTCTTCTCCTGTTCTGCATATCTCCACATTGTTGGTGTCCAGAGAAATTCCATTGGACTTTAGGAAGTCCTCCACTTGTTTTTCCACAGAGCTCATCTCTTGCTCGTCGGATTCCTCACCATTCCCGGCGGTCACTGCATGCACGTATGACCGGGGTTTGATTTTCAATCCGGTGATTATCACGTCGTTAGATCTGGAGATCTGCTCTTGGTCATCCATTCGTTTCTCGATTATATCCATCCTGTTGAAGCACTGCTCCTGCAGAGCCCGGACCTGCTTCACCTCTCCGATAGCATCCAGAATTTGTCCGTGAACAATCTTCATAGCTTTGATCTCTTCCAGCACGAAATCAAGTGTCTTCCTCAAGTCCTCATATTCCTCAGACACTGGGTTTCTTCTCGGCATGTTTAGGAATTGCTTTTCTCAATATTTACGCTTTTATGCTGTAAATAGAGTTGAGAACTGCAGCTGCTCTATGCCTGCGTGGAGTCTTCTCCGAGATCATGCAATAGAATGGTTATGGTACAACAGGGGTGGGACTATATAAGTTTGCTTCCTTCCACTCCCTTTCAAGCAGTATTTTTTAATATGTAGAATTATCCTAAGTTTGATTCATCATTGTATGAATGTATAACTGATGATTTTATTGTTTTTGTGTATTTTTATTATTTGATTGCTTGAAATAAACCATTTAAAAAAAATACTGGGATTTTCACACACAATTATCATTATTGATTTGCAGAAAATGGTCTAAAAAGAAAAAAAAATTCCAGTGGGTGACAGTTCTATGGGCAGAAATGCCTTATTGATATCAGTGGTCAGAGGAAAAAAGTCCGGCTGGTTCCAGCTGATGGAAAGACAGCAGTAACTCAAATAGATCTGCACACGAGCATCTCTGAACACAAAATATGTCCAACCTTGTGGACATGTTTATATTCAGGACACGATGACACCACTATTGCTTCACGCAGGGCCACACAGCGCATGACACCTCCGTCTCACTCCTCATTCACTACCTGTGACACTTCCTTATGAACTGTACGCCCCTCCTACGGGGCGGTGCTCTCGATTAGGCCACAGGAAACACATTTACACATTAAATACATAGATGTACAAATGATAAAACACAGTGTGGCCCCCCTCGTCATCTGACGGTGCCACACCGTCACAAAATGGTTTAAGTTGTATACAGATAAACTGCTTTTCTATCCTGATTGAGACGAAAAAGCACAAAATACATGCACAATCACAGTCCCATTCACCCATGCACACACATGGGTGGCTCCCCATCATACATGGCATTAGGTTCGAACAACCAGAAGTATGACAGAGTTTTGCTGTCGTGATTTTTTTGTGCAATTAATCATGACTTCCTTGCGGCACGCTTCTGCAGCACTGCGTGCGTCTGCCTCAGGTGCTTGTTTTTCCTGCCTGACAACTGCTCAGAGCTCCATTTAAGCGGTGGTGAGGAGTTCTGCCCAATGAGGTCCAGGTGTGTGTAATCAAGTCCATGATCCAATACAATTAAACCGCATGTAAGAGTTAAAAAAAAAAAAAAAAAAAAAAAAAAAAAAACAGCACAACATACAAAACCAACCAATACCAGAAAGAAATACTAAGGATCAGCACAAATATTACACACATTCCGGTCCACCTTTGACATCCCCCCCCCCTTTAACAATGGTCTTCCTGAACGTTGTTCTGGTTCATATTTCACCGGAGGTCTCCCAAAGTTTGACCTTTCAGACCGACGCAGAGGTTTAAGGCCGTCAAATGCTTCTGGAGGGTCAGGTGGAGCAGCTGGTGGCTGTCTTTCAGGGCATCTAGCTGGTTGTGGGTTGCATCCCATTATCAGTCTTGGCAACCACAATGTTGGAGGAGGAAGTTTGGGCACCAGGTCCGCTGATTGTCCTTTGGGGTTCAGTGGTGGAGCATCCTCAGTCAGAACAAGGGGACAAGTTAGCAGGTTATTTCGGTGCACAGTGCGGGTTGGTGCCTCCTTACCCTCTGGCCACAGGATATACACTGGGCTACCTTTGGAGAGCTGAGAGACCACCACAAAAGGTTCAGGAGACCATCTCACACCCAACTTCCCTTTTGCCCTTCTGTGAAAATTACGCACCTGTACCCTCTCTCCAGGCAATAGGGGGCGTTTGGTGGGTACGCTTGTTGTAGCGTCTCTGATCCAGTGCCTGTCGCTTCTGCATTTGTTGTCTCATAGTTTCATAAGCAATCTGTAGTGCTTTATGATGAGAGTTCACCCAACCTTGTAATGTCTGTGGTTGCTCCTCAGGTCCAAGTCCGGTCGTCCAGTCTACCGCTAGTCGAGCGTGTCTTCAAAACACTATGTAGTGGGGGGAAAGGCCAGTAGTACTGTGCATGGTGTTGTTATAGGCCTGCACGAGGGCTGGCAAGCGGTCGGCCTACTGTCCATGTTCAGAAAGTGTTCATGTCCATGTCCATGTTCTGTTCTGTTCATGTCTATGTCCATGTTCTGAAAGGGAGTTCAATAGACCCAAAAAAAGTCTGGTTAACACATTCACAACCCCCATTACCCTGAGGCCAATATGCTGTGGGGTGACTTTTCTTGCAGCCATAGATGAGACACAGCTCTTTGAATAGTGAAGATTCAAAGGCAGCACCTTGATCTGTCAGAATCCATTGAGGGTAACCAAACTTCTAAAACCAATTATTGCACAGAGTTTGGGCAGTGGTTGCTGCCGACTGATCTTTTGTGGGAAGGGCTTGAGTATATTTCGAAAAGAGTCGGTCATGACCAGAGGCTTCAAAGTTATGGCCTTCAGGATTATGTATACAATGGTTTGAGAAAGGCCTTTCTACCTGGTACTATAGCTTCTAGGTGGATCTTCCAGCATGACAACGGTACCAAACATGCAGCCTGGGCAGCTACAAAGTGGCCAAAAATTGTTTTGGGGTTTTTGAGTGACCAAGCCAGTTTCAAGAACGTAGTCCAACAGAGGAACCAGTGGAGAGGGAGTCAAAGATCTGTGTTGCTCAGCAACAGCCCCAAAACATCACAGCTTGTAACACTTGTGCTATCTTAGATGACCCCCACGCTTACATTGACGTGTTATTCCTACCATGACAAAGGTGGATAAAGGTGGAGAGGATTTCATGTAATCCATGGACACCAGTGAAGACCCGCGGCTCAGGAGCCGCATGCGGCTCTTTAGCGCTGCCCTAGTGGCTCCCTGGAGCATTTTCAAAAATGTTTGACATTGTAAAAAGATGGGGGACAGAAATATATACATCTTTTTTTTAATGTGGTTTCTGTAGGAGGAAAAACAAGACACAAACATTACTAACGTTTTCCAATGCTGTAAGAATGCGTAGAAAAAAACATTGTAACGCCAAGCAGGTAAGTCACTTGCAGAGGGAAAAACGGGAGTCAAGCTGTCTGGAAGTTGTGCTATCAATCAATTGGCTGCGCTTGAGAAATGTCCGTGTCCCATACACGGCACACCTCTGAATAGTTTCAGGGCAGAGCAGGCAGAAAACATAGCTGAGAGAATATAGTCTCCTATCTGGCATTACAAGCCCCATCACGTAAAACACGCACAACATTGAGGGGGGGGGGGGCTCGAAAATGTTCTAAAATTCAGAAAGGGGGACCTGCAGAAAAATTTTGGGAACCACTGCGCTAAAGTGACGTCCCGGATGGGTCGTTACAATTTAGTAATGAAGTTAAACTTGCACAACAGAGCAGTCACGTGACGCGTTGTTCTCCGTAGAATGCACTGCAGGGCAAATACACATTTAATCGTTAATAATGCTCATTATGTGCTTGAAGCAACTTAGTTATTTTGATAGCAGGCTAATATAGATACACATTGCACGTGTTGCCTTTATTATAAGGCTTAAATAGGGCTTTTAATATATTGCTGTTCCAAACATATTTGTTGTTTGTTTTTTCGTCCAATTTGGCTCTTTCTACATTTTGGGTGCCCGACCGGTGGTCTAGTGGGTCTAGATGACCCAAATCCCAATGTTAAAGTGCCTTGGAAAGCACAAGGGTTAAAGGTATGCAAAGAAAAATAGGCCCTGAACTTGATAGACTTTATCTAAAACTAGTATATAGTAGTAAGTTTTAAAAGCAATAAAATAAAACCAAAACAGAGGAAACAAAATAAAAAATTACTGTAAGCATCTTGAAAAAAGAAACATATCTAGCAAAAAATGTACTTTTTATTTTCAATGTAAAATTATGAGACATTTGATATGAACAGTATGCTTACTGTATGTGTTATGCTCTTAAACAAAAGTTAAATAATTCTTTCTGCCAATACCAGCCATATTCTGTCATTTGCTCTTGTTTTCTGAATGAGATGATTAAAGTTTGATGAAATGAGACATGCCCATCTTTAATTTGTGTTTAACCTTTACCACCAGAGCTGTGGGCAACAAAAGGAAATGAATGATCCTGGGGGAATTTCAGCCAGGGAGCTGAGCAGTGCGTTCAGCCCAATGAACTCCCCTATTCCGTGTCCTACTTGAGAGCCAGGTGTGCCCTTTACGCCCTCTTCATCCTTTTCCACCTATAAGCTCCGTTAGGGGTAGTTCTGTACCCAAAGTTTTCTATGGAAATTTTGTTTTATTCTATCTGATCATAGCCTTATGCCAAAATAAAAGAAATCATATGGAAAATAAAGCTATATCTACAGCATAAGTTGTCTGACTGAAATAACACAACTAATGTGATTCCAACAGATTCTAAGGCGGAGTAAAGCAGATTGCTGATTTTCTTCTTTTTAGAGTCAATTAGTTGGAATTTGTTGTATAAACATTTTAATATTGCAGCATATTTTGAAGGTTCTGTGTTAAAGCGGCAACTCTTTATCACAGGTGACTTGAAATTATATCCTTTTTGAACTACTACAAGTCCTCAGCTTTTTACACAATACACATAATTCCAACAGAATCTGAAACAACAGCCATTAGGTTTTGCATATCAATAATAATCTGCTTTTCTCAATTACATAATCTGTTGCAATTATGTTTATTACATAATTGATTAAAGAGTCAAAGTAAGTGATAGAATGTCAACACTGGAACTAAAGCTCTGGGGGGTATTCCAGGAAGCATGTTTAAACTAGCCTGACTTTAAGCCTGAACTCTGGCTGAAATCCGCCTGAACTTGCTTACTCTGGGTATGTCGGTTCCAAAAGACCGGATATGAGTTGGCGTAATTACGCTCGATTTGGTAACCCTGGGTTAATGGGCGTGCACGGCAGGTACATAAAGACATTCTCAATGGATCGCCGATTTCTGGAGTCACAATGGAAACGCGTGGTGAAAAAAAAGAAAACACTGTACTTCAGTGAGACGGAGTCTGAGGTTTTAATGACGGCGTATGAAGTTTACACGTCCATCAAAAAAGTAACACGGCTGCATCATCAAAAAAAAGAGTTTCTGCGTGTAGAAAAAGAGCAGACAAAGTAACCACACGAGTTTCTGATCTTATTTCCATTTTCCTTGTGACGCACATACATATATAACTCATCCAATTTTGCCAACTTAAATGAATTACTTCTATTGGTAACAAAAAATTGAGTTAAATTTATTCAACCTAATTTCTTACGTCTATAAAACCCAATAATTGTTTATACAACTCAAATTTACGTATTTATCTAACTAAATGCCATATTACTCCAATTCAATTAATATTTTTTCCATCTTAATTAATTACATTTCTTGAACTCTCAAAAGCCTAAGTTTGAGCCGGCAGATATACTCATTTTTATAACAATAAAAAAGGGGGGGGGAATAATGCACGGAGTGCAAATATTCGATAAAGAATTTACCATGGTTGTCATTACATCACCAAGCTGTAGGGGTGCTTTATAAACTAACCATCCTCTCCTTCACTCTCACTCATGGTGCAGAGACGTAAGCTCAGTACGGCAAAATAACTTGGTGAAGCATGGCAAAACACAGTAAAACAGCTAAACAACTAAACAAATTTGGTCAAAAACCCACACCTAAACCCAAATCCGTCCAGACAGGCAAAGGGAATGATATCCCACA
The DNA here is from genome assembly GCA_037389245.1 of Oryzias sinensis. Lineage (NCBI taxonomy): Eukaryota > Metazoa > Chordata > Actinopteri > Beloniformes > Adrianichthyidae > Oryzias > Oryzias sinensis. The sequence goes on from CM074504.1 coordinate 15,368,704, forward strand.
ATCCTTTGCGGTGCCGCTCTAACAGCAGCACCAAAGTTACACCTTCTTAATTGAATTACTTTGAATGAAAGTAAAATAACTGTCTGAAAAATACGTGTAATTTTTAAACCGACTTACAAAAAAATGATTTATTTTAACTGAAACAAATAATAAAGTTAGATCAAAGTAAAAAAAAAAAATTTCCATCATCCATATGTGGTCTTATCACCCTCTCACGATAGAAAAAGTATTATCTGAGCTTTTTCATCCACTAAATCATCTTCAAATGGACACTCCATGCTGCCTCACCTCTCTGTAAACAAACTAAGCTTCAACTAAACCTGCTCCCGACCAGGTTCTGTTAAGAGCATGAGTTGCCATGGCAACTTGACCTACCCTGAAACATACCTCCATTTCTGGAACCGAAAACTGAGGTTATCAACTTCCTTAGCCTCAAACTTACCATGAGAGCTAGCATAACCTGCTTTCTGGAATACCCCCCTGGTGTTAGAGGGTTAAGCAAAAGTCTTGGATCTGGGAACGAACCCTACAAATCTCAAAATCCTAGATCAGATCCAGATTAAACCATATCTGAACAGTTTACTGGACAGGCAAAGTTACAATGTTACAGTAGTTTTCGTCATCGCTGGATTCTTTGTTCTCCTCCTCTTTTTCCTCTGTTTGTTTTTCACTCTTAGCACTCACACTCTCTATGAAGGATGATGGACCACATTCTTCATAGAGATTTGTCCCATCTATATAATCATTTCCTTTGCCTTCATCTGCTTCTGCCTCACAAATCCCTCTGTCCTCTCTGGTGAACCCTGAAACACAAAAACACAGTTAAATGGCCCCTTCATCAAATAGTAAATCTAAACATTTGGAAACCTCATGAAAACCCACTTTGAGTCTGGAAAACAACCACTGGCTGTTTGGGGTTTCTTCTCCTGTGGACAAGATAGACCAGGAACAAGACAAAGAGCAACAGGAGCAGGATTCCACCAAATACTGCAAAGATCAGCAGCAGCAAAGATTCTGGAAGAGACAATATTTTACAGTTTTAGATCAGTCCAGGAGAAAGAAATGCTTTTTTTGGGAAACATGAACAAGGGGTTAACGCTTTGTAAAGTTAGAAGCATTTGGAAGAATTTGAATTAAAAATATAAAAATGACACAAAATCTACTCAAAGTGTTTGGTCCAAATCACAAAAGAGTCCAAAGAAAGTTTAGTGGAATTTACTCTACCATGATCAACCCCGTCCCATACAGGTGCATATGACTAATGCTTAAGAATATACTAGTAGATGGGTCAACAATGATCGAAATCAATTAGGTTAACTCTAACTGTAAACTAGGAACTTACTGTTTATTATTGTAATTACTTGTTGTATCTTGTGTCACTGTGCTCATGTACAATCAGATGTATAGAAATAATTTTCTTCTGACTGACCCTATTGTTCATGGCTTGTTTAATTTTGACCTATCTTGCATTCATAGTTAAATTGGCATGAACAATAATCATTAAACAATGAATAAATCTTTTTCATACTAATTTGGGTCCATCTGAAACCAGCCCCCAGAGGTCATATAATGAACTGCTAATGCTTTAAATTTGGGAACAGAGTGTGGGAGGTTGGTCGTATCATTGGTGTGTTTCACTTTACTTACGCCTCACAACAACAGTGATGGGTGCTGACTCAGCAGAGGCCACGGTGCGTCCAGGCAGAGTAACCTGGTACAAACAGCTGTAGTTACCCTGGTGTTTTAACTCTGCCACAGGAAAGGTAAAGGAGGCTGCATTGTTGACTGCTGGGCTGTTGGTAGTCATGTTGAATCCAGAAATGATGAGAAAGAAATGACCCTGAGGAGATTCAGGGATAATGGAGCAGGTGATGGTAAAGTTCAGACCACCAGTGATCTCTGCTTCTCTAGGACCCCAGACCAACTCTGCACCAGGAGAAGTTAGTGAGATGTTGGGCGCCTGTAGGCTCACTGTGAAAACACAAAACAAGGAGGTAATTTAAGAGTTTCAGATCATCAATTGAAGACAAAGACAACTGATCAGGATGTTTATAGGTGTACATTTCATTTTGAGATCGTTTATGGGACAAAAGTCAAAATGCAGAATTTCCAGGTTTTTTTTGCATTGATACAATTTTATGTGACCAACCGGGGATTAAGGAAAAACCCAAATTTAAGAAATAACTTTACTTAAAGATGCAGACCAATTGACATTCTTAATGCTTAAAGTATATATCCAAATGTCCCTCCATCTATTGGTGTTTCTGAATATTAAGAAGATGGAAGGTTCCACCTTTGAACAGTGAGCCAATCACAGGACAGCCAGCACAGAGAAGTGGGCCTGTACTGTAGTTCTATTAATTATGACTCAGAAAATGATGTCTGACAGCACCAAAAGCAGGACATCATCCAGGATATTAAAAAATATTGGAGTGTTGTCTCTTAAACAAAGATGCAAATGCCGGTGTAAGTCCACAAAGAAAACTGAAAAGATGGGTTAAGTTCTACAGCAATACAGCTGTAGATACAGCAATATGTCTCTAATCAAGAGATTGTTAATTGAAGTGTTGTGACAAACACAAAAAGCAACAACAAATTTCTTGTTTTAAGGCCGGTTCTCCAACCTCTGACAACAACTAAGAAAGAGTTTTTTTAAAAGCATTTCAGTCTTTGGTTGAGAAAATTCTCACACTGAGGGAAAACTGCAAAAAATAGAAGCTTATGAACCAAAAGACACAATTTATATTTCAGCCAAAGAGATGTAGTTCTTCAAGACTTTCTAGATTGTGTGGATTTCTTACCGTTTACAGAAACTCTGACAGAGTTGCTTAGTGGAGAAGTGAAAATTCGATGTGCGTTTTTTTGATACTGACACTGGTACGACCCTTCATTTTCAATGTCAGCTTTGGAGATTGCAAAGTTGGCAGAAATGTTCCTTGAGGTTTGAGTCTCTTTAAATGAACTCTGAGTATTCATCAGGATGAAAGTTCCACCAAGGACTTGAGTTGGAATTGAACAAGTGAACCCAAATCTCTGACCCCAGGAAACATTAGTAGAACTCACAGAGAGTGTGGGCTTTAGGAGGTTCACTGAAAAAATTCAGAAGTGTTAAAAAAATGTGAATCTGATTCCTTTGTCATGTTTTCAGTACTTACACTTTTAATAAAAAAGGAAATGTTTCTTACCAGTGACATTAAGTAGGTCGCTTAGAGGTGAAATGAACGTTTGACCAGAAACTGTTTTCTCGTAGTGACACAGGTACAATCCGTCATGATCAAGATTCACTTTAGAGATGTTGAAGGTTGCAGCGCGGCTAGCAGAAATTTGGGTTTCTCTGAAGGAACCTGAGATCTTCTGGAGAATAAATGTTTTTTCCAAAAGTTCAGCAGGAGTGGAACAGGTGATTCTGAGTTCCTGACCCCAGGAGACCTCTCCAACAGGATCCATGGAGATGCTGGGCTTTACAAGACTTTCTGTGGGAAGTTTGGTTAGAGCACATATAAACACACATAACTGTGATTTTTAGTCTAGCTGACATACTAGACAAGAAATGGTACAGTAACTCACCTGAACAGATGACACCAGCATCTTCACCGTGACCACAGTTATGTTCTCCATAACCTTTGTTGCCACACTGATTTAGTGAGCTTTCACTCCCTGAACACGCTACATCATCCAGCCAGATTTTGTCCGATCCTTGACCAAAAAGAGCTGATCCAGAAACATGAAGTGCTGTCCCACAGGACAACTGTCTGCAGACCACATTTGCATCATTTAGATCCCAGTCATCATCACAGACTGTTCCCCAGACTCCATCATGTAGGACTTCAACTCTTCCAGAGCAGCGAGTCGATCCGGACCCAACCAGTCTAATCGGATCTTAAAACACATCACAAAAATGATTTTTCTCTTCCTGGAAAGGGTCCAGAGACTCAGCAGAAGATTGACAGCATCACAAACTCTGAGCAGCATGTCAGGAAAGGATTTTCATAAAACTTACAATAATGTAGAAAGTCTCCTCACCTGAGCAGATGACACCAGCATCTTCACCGTGACCACAGTTATGTTTCCCATAACCTCCATGACCACATTGAGTTAATGAGCTTTCTCTGCCTGAACACGCTACATCATCCAGCCAGATTGGGTCTGATCCTTGACCAAAATGAGCTGATCCAGGAGCTTGAAAAGCTGGTTCACAGGACAACTGTCTGCAGACCACATTTGCATCATTTAGATCCCAGTCATCATCGCACACTGTTCCCCAGGATCCATTGTGGTAGACTTCAACTCTTCCAGAGCAGCGAGTCGATCCAGACCCAACCAGCCTGATCTGACCTTAAAACACATCACAAAAAAATCTATTTCTCTAAATTATTTTTATATAGCAAATTATGAAAAGGAAATAGGAGAATACACTTACCTGAGGCAAATGAGTTCAAAAGAAATGAGACTGAATAATTGGGGGGAAAAACCTTTTTTTTAATTGAATAAGAGACATAATTTTAAATCTTTCAGAAAGCTAGATTTTGTAAACTGACTCTTACCTAAAGTCAGAAACTGAGAGTTTCGTTGCTTTTTGGTGAACATGGCCGAGATATTCCTGCTGTGTTTCACCAATCTGAATGCAAAACGAAAGGAGAGCAAATATTTGTTACTTCCTTTTTATAAGAATCTTCTGTTTCCCTTTAAAACAGGGCCCTTTTGTGGTTTTTTATTCTATATAAAACTGCTGATTGTGTTTTCCATATAAAAAGAAATGTTATGAAAGTGCATGACTTCTCTTTTCTGTGAGTAAAGGCAATGAGATATTGTGAGAAACTCAACGAGAAAAATCTAGAGTACCTTAAAAATCCAACAAAAACAATTGCAGCAGGAAAGTATCACTTACTCACAAAACCATGCACACTCAGTGAACACAGCAAAAAATGCTGACTATGGCTTTAAAGAAATTGACCATTGAGCTCTCCCTTAAGGACATTCTTAATTCATCCAGTTCTTGCCCAAATCCAAGAACAGGCAGCATTTGACTAAATTTCACATTCTCTAAAAAACTAGTTTCTTTAATGCCAACCTTAATCTTACTTTCAATCAGTCATCATTAGCCGCAGTTACATGGACAAAATATCTTGATCGGATCAATGGTCGGATTAAATTTCAATGCACATGGGCACAGAAAACCTTTTTCCAATTAGAACAAACGTTCACATGGTCACACTTTCGGTCAGAATAAATCATTTGGGCATGCAAAGTAGTGTTGAAAATACCGGAAAAAGGAAACGAGTCCCACAGTAAACAAACCTTTGCTGTCATATACGTTTATGCACCAGCTCGGTAATATACGAGACGATCTTCCAAGCGTGTTTTTATTAATTTTATAAATATTATGAAGCACCTGTTTGCTCATTATTTTATTTTTAATCCGTGTCGTCAGTTCTTTTTTTTCTGGAAGAACGGAGCTCCCAGGAGAAGCTAACATGTGCTAACAACATTAGCCTTGTGTGATGAACATGCGGGAAATGCCGCAATCTGCATCTTGGCTGCACTTACATATGTGGGAATAACATCAGCCTTTATTTTGTCGGGACACGACTGGAAACACAAATCCATGTGATTGTTTGAATGGTTTCTAAGGACTGAGCAACATTCTGCTTTTAAAAGTTTGCACATCGCCCCAAAGCCGCTGTGTGTGCTGGAAGTCCGGGCTCTGCTTGGACAAATGGTTCTCCTGACAGCAGCTAACCGAGAGCGGCGGGACGGATCGCAGTCACAAACAAACAAACAACAAAACACACACGTAACTAAGCATCCTCCCTCCCCTCGAACACAAAGTTATTAATCCTGCTGCTCTGCCCCAGAGACACAGTTCGTTGGGTCCACCGGCACACAAGCCAGCACAGCGAAAGGTCCCGCTCCTCCCCGGCACTCCCCACGTGAGGGGCGTAAGAGAAGTGAGAGGCGGAGAGCCAGCAGGGCGAGAGCAGAGCAGCGAGAGCAGAGCGGCGAGAGCAGAACGGCTAGAGCAGAGCGGTGGCAGCAGAGCGGCGAGAGCACCGGGCTTTCGCAGAGCAGCTGGTCGGTCCTGTTTGAGCTTCAAAGCTTTCTCTGGAGCGATAAACCGATGCATGACGTTAAACCAGAGCATAAGTGACACACATACTCCTTGAGTACTGGGCCTTGCCAAAATTCCAACTGTGGGTGAGCCTGGTCGGGCCATGTTTACAACACCTATTGTGGAACCCCACTTCCCCTGGGTGTCGTCCTCCTGGGCAGGGACGGCTGGACACTGCTTTGCTTTCTACTGGACCAACCATGGGCCAGGAGCCTGGAGCGTGGGGTGGGGGGGATGCCCAGAACTCCTGGGTGGTGGGGTGCTCGTCTGGGGCTGGGGTGCTCTCCTGGGGCGGGGCCCCACATCGGGCCCTCCAGGTGTGGCGGGGGGGCTGGTCTTCTGGTTGGGCTGGAGTTTGCACTCTGTCCACCCATGCTTCCCCTGCTCTCTGGCAGTGGGGACCCCTGTAGCGATCTTGCAGACCCTGGCCAAGGTGGCGGATGTGATCGCCCGGGGGGCGGTTGTTCTTTATCCGCTGCCATGCGGGTGTTGGGGGGGTTCTGGCTGCCACTGCTGCTGTGGCGGGGGTCTTGGTGTTGGAATGACTGTGCACTCTCCCTTATTTTTACATTCCATCATCCATTTTAGAAGAAATAAACACTTACTTGAGCGCAGGTGTTAGCTCACCTTTGCTCTAATATTTTGCGTGGTTGAATGAAATATTTCACACTAGTTGGTTTGAAGGCATAAGTATGCGTGTGGGAACATTGTTTGTATTGTGTACATGTTGACATGTGAACATTTTTGGAGCCAACAGGTATATTTATAACATTTCAGTGTGTGTGTGGACAGGCCCCGCCCCTTCTAGAATTGTATTACATCTGAACCTGACTGTAATGATTAAAAACATCCAGCAATTCGTCGTCTTATGCTGCTTCATGGTTTTACCCCCCCCATCTATAATCACCCTCCTACCCCCCCACACACACCCACACACTCACTCTAACATCTCTCTCTCTTCTTCCCTCATTACCTTTTCCGTCCAACACAATTTTTAAATATGACTAAAATGAATAAGGTTTGGCCTTAATTACAAAAGGGGTTTATTCAAGAAGAATCATAACCCCTATTGTTAAAATAAAACATGTTTTGACAACAGAATTGGCTTGTGGTGTTGCTTTCGGTTCTTGGAGCTCCGTGAGGTTCTTCGGCTCAGGTAAACAGGCGACTCAGGTGTCCACTCATGATATGAAGGTCCTGAAGGCGAGGCATAAACAACGTTAGACGAGAGCATGAGCACATGGACTAGACTAGACATGAGACCAAACTAGGCACCATCAGGGGCAATGAACTGGCGATGAATACTGGTTCTTGATCTCCTTTTGAAGGTCTGGTGGTTGATGAGATGAGTAGACACAGCTGAGAGGAATCTGGAGCCAAGCAGAGAGGGGAGGGGAAGGAGAGCTGACAGAGGCACCATAACAGCAACCCCCCCTTAACGACGGCCTCCGGGCGGTCCAGGAAGCCGATCGGGGTGGGCCAGGTAAAAGTCTTCGAACAGGGAGGGGTCCAGGATGAGGGAGCGGGAGATCCAGGACCACTCCTCAGGACCGTAACCCTCCCGGTCGACCTGGAACTGGCATCCACGGACCCAGCGTCGGACATCCAATATCCGACTAACCTTGAAGGCGGGGGCGCCGTCAATGACACGGGCAAATGGAAGGGAAGTGGACGGGCGGGCACAGAGGACTGTCCATGACCAGTTTAATTTGGGAAACATGGAATGAAGGGTGTACCTTGATAACAGCCGGAAGTTTAAGACGGACACAGGTAGGATTGATGATCTTGTCAATCTCGTAAAGTCCGATGTATCTGGGAGCCAGTTTCCGGTAGAGGGCTTGGAGGGGGATGTTCCGCGCAGAGAGCCAGACACTCTGTTTAGGCTGGTAAGTGGGTCCCACCACCCTGTGGCGATGTGGCAGTTACTCTCTTTGGTGCTGAGGAGAGCAGCCCTGGTCTGGCGCCAGACGCGCAGGCAATACTGGAGGTGTTGCTGGACCGACGGCACCGCCAAATCGAATTCCTGGGATGGAAACAGAGGTGGTGAGTACCCAAGGGCGGCCTCAAACGGAGACACCACAGTAGCGGAAGATGGATCAGTATTACACAGCTGAGAGAAAACAGGAGCCAAGCAGAATGGGTAGGGGCAGGAAAGCTGACAGAGGCACCATGACTGAGGATTTAAATGACTTTAAACATGACATGATTGTTGGTGCCATCTGGTCAAGACCAGGGGTGTCAAACTCAAATCCACAGTTAAGCAGTGAAGTAAAGTCATGGGCCCAAATTCAATTTTTATTAAATATGTATTAGAAAACATTTTAATATGGAAACAAACTTTAGTTGTGCTAAAACACATAATCTGGAACAACCAAAGCTTGATTGTCAACGATACCATTGGGGAAACATAACTAAAGTACCAGAAAACTGTCAACTTTATCTAAGATGGGTTGTATCTTTCAACAAATATAATTGAACTTTAAAGTTCCTCTCTAATCATATTTTGATCTATTTTAAAAAGTGTTATTATGCAGTTTTAAGCAAAAATAAAAAAAAAATGTTGTTTTGTAGGACATAGTTTCTGTAGAGCGGCAGGAGTTTATTAAAAAATTTGCCTCTGGGTTGTGGATGGGACTGTTGGCACAAAGTAAACCTCTCTGTACACGTTCTACCGCTAGCTTACAGCCCACACAACCCCAACCTAAATTAGCAGTGCAACAAAAATGTTGAGCGATACTGGAGCTATCCAGCCATACAGTTTTGAGCCAGATGCTTCTGGCTTCTTCGTCACATAGAAATGCAATTTTAAGTTTTGTCCTCCATTGTAAGACATGTGAAACAAGAACATGTTAAAAACAACAAAAAACATGATTATTTATGGAGTGGGTCCTTAAAGCCGTAAGGAAGAGTGATCACAACTTGGCAATAGGGAAATCCAAAAATAAAAATAGCTTAAAAAAATGTATTTAAACTGGGCTACAGCACAAATGTACTTCTCGTTTTCAGAGCTTACTGGCAGATTTTATAAAAATGTCAACAGAAAAACAAAAACAAAAAATCAAACGAATGAGGCTGAGTTACTGTAGTAGTGTGATGCACATCAGGAAGAAGGAACACGAGAAACTGCAGAAATACCAGGGACTCAGAGAAGAACTGGAGAAAGCATTGAAAGTGAATGGGACCAGTGGTGCCTGTCATAATTGGAGCACTTGGGGCAGTAAGCCCCAAGCTGGAGGAGTGGCTACAACAGATACCTGGAAAGAAAGACAGACAGACAGACCGACAGACAGACAGACTTTAATGATCCCGAATGAAATTTTAATTGGCCAGCTGCCCATACTTAAAGAAACACAATCATTCCAAAAACAAATAAAAACACAAAAAATATAAAAGGATAAAAAAGATAAAAACAAGTATGAACAATTCCTAAAAACAAGTCAAGTTTTTCAGAAATTCAGCTTAATCAAAAACAAAAGTAAAAGCTCTCAACACAGAGTGTTGTGCAGTCTGATGGCTCGTGGGACAAAAGACTTTCTAAGTCTTTCCGTGGTGCAGCGTTGGGATAAGAGTCTGCTGCTGAAGCTGCTCTTCCTCTTACTGAAGGCCTCATGCAGAGGGTGTGTCACATTGTCAATGATCCCAGACCTCTGGTAGAGGACCCGAGCTTGGATGAGAAACCACCCGCGTTTGTGAACCTGAGTTCCTCTGGGAACAAAATGAATACCTGCCTTGTTCTATTTGGTCTTCGCCTCAACTGCAATCCCTAAACCAACTGTTGTTTCTGATGCTCCGTGTGACGCTTCCTCTCATCAACATCACAAACACAACGCAAAACCTCGGGGTCCCGTGAGAGGTATCAGTAAGGGAGGGTTATAGTTACAATGCCACAGCCTTCCTGAGTATTGTTGCTCACCACGTCCATCCCTTCATGACTACAGTGTACCATATCCTAATGGCTACTATCGGCAGAATAAGGAGCCAGGTCACAAATCTTTTAGAACAATGCTCTTGTGTAATTAACAAGTTTATCATGTGTGTCATAAAAAGCTGTTGATAAAGTCCTACCTAATTAAGCAAAAAATATATTTTCAATGAAAAAAGAGAGCAGTTTAAATGGGATTTTTGGAGTGATGGATTTAAGGCAGACTCTTGCAATTTAGTCTCTGTCAAAAGGGTCATGTCCCAGCTGTGGTTTTTCATTGTTTGCTGTTAGGAATGCACCAACACCTCGTGGAAAAAAGGAGATGAGAAACAAAAAATTATGTAAATGGTTACAGTTGTATACACATAAAGGCTTTTCTATCCTGATTGAGAAACAAAAAGCACAGAATACATGCACAATCACAGTCCCATTCACCCATGCGGAACAACACAATTACACACTGATGGTGGCTCCCCATCATACATGCCATTGACTTCGAAAAATCAGAAGTATGACAGGGTTTTGCTGTCATGTGATCATTTTTTGTGCAATTAATAGTGACTTGTGATTGATTAATCTAATTTTAATCTGACACAGTAGTTGCTGTAAAAGCCTCATTTTGAGACATTTAATTTAAATTGGTGACATTGTGGTGCAGTAAAATATCAAAATACAACTAAAAAAGTGGCTTCATTAAGTTTTTCTATTAGAACAGACTGCCAGATTTTACTTTTACATCAACAAGGGATATTATTGTAAATACTGAACTTTAGAGGAAAAACGATTAGGCTTAGAGTGCTCTAATTTAACACATTAACAAAAGCAGAGTCACTTCTGCACAATCCCAAAAAATACGTACCATAAACTGTTTATTAATGGCCTACCATAGTGCATATGTTGACCCTATTCCACATATTTCAGCCCAGTTCCAATAAAAAATGAATTTAAGCAAATAGTTGGAGCCTTATTTTATACTCTATTTGAGAAAACCACAATACTTATGGTAAAGGAGATTTGTTTTCTTTTAGGCATATCCCTTCAGGGGTCGCCACAGTGAATCAGCTTTCACTGATTCCGACATTTGGTTTGGTTTTGTCACTTCCTGACACAACCTTGTATTTTATTCGGGAAGAGAACCGGCACAGAGAGACCCACAATTGGGCCCCCTTGTGGCTACATAGTTTGGCAGTAGCATAAAAGGTCTTGCCAATGGTCCCACACTGGATTGAGCTCAACGCCACCCTAGTTTCCCAAGTGCCAGTCCTGCATACAACTGAGCCATCTAGCAGTGAGTTATGTAAAATGAAATTGATGCAATTTTTAAAAAAGGACTGATTTGTAGGTATTTATTTAATTGCAATTAACGTAACAAATTGACACCTCTAATGTAGGGTTCTACCACTGCACCACAGCAGATAAACTGTGTCATTGTCCCCCTCCCAAGTCTGGCTGCCATACAGACAACATGGCTGGTCAGGATTATACCAATGCAACTGGGTTATTAACCTTCTCCAGAAACTCCATCAGGTCAGTTGATAATGCTGTACCATGGCTACTGTACCAGATGCAGAAGCCAACTACTCCTGGTGGGTGATTTCCATTGACAATCAGAAAGGGAGAGAACCTGGTTTTGTTCACAAGGGAACTGTGGGCATACTAAGCCTAGGGAAGTCAGGTTGACCCTGTGCTGGGGTTCCTGGAACACATAGCCTGCAGTGTAGTCTTACAGTCCTGATTAAAGCACTATAGCTGATCATTGATATATTAAACCCAGAGTAGAGCCCTGCGCTGGACTATTTTCTTCATCTCGCTCCCACCCGCGCCCGCTGAATTTTTGACCAATCCCGCCCGCTCCGGCAACGTATGCGTCACACTCCTGCCCGCTCCTGCAATATGTATGTCCACTCCCGCCCGCACCCACAAAACTCATAGAATTTAGTCCCGCACAGTAATAGAGATGCATTGATTTTGTATCGTCTCCCATCCCGCAGGAAAAAAACACGTATTTGTATTGATATTATTAAAGAGATTCATGTCCCTCCTCCAGCCTCAACCTTTCATGCATTCCTCTTTTGTGTAAGGTTTAACATTTAATTAAATATATTTTCACAAATCCTGTTTGATTAAAAGTCTGCGCACTAAATTAAACTAGTAAGAGGCGGGGCGGGGCGCACCCCCAACAACAGGTTAGATGACAGGGGGCCATTGGGGGTCTCTACCTGGTGCCTTCACGGAGCTTCAGTACATAAGAATCCAACAGCCGCACAGCCTAACGTAGTCCGCTAATATATATTCAAGAGATATTCATGGCAGCACTGATCCCGCTGTTTTTTTTTTTTTTTTTTGCTGCCCGCAGCACAATTCAAACCGCCCAATCCCGCAAGATTTGGGTTGGGTCCCACTGGACCCGGCGGGACCCAATCCCAATGCAGCCCTCTAACCCAGAGCTCAAACTGACCTTATCCAGTAATGGTTTGTTCCTGACAAAAACATTAAATTCTCTACTTCATTTCTAGTTCAGGTGTTTTTCTTTTTTTTTCTAATAATGCATGTACAGTGTATATGATGAATGTTTTGAAGAGTTGTATAACTATCCTTTGTTTCAATGTTGTTTTTTTAACTGTTAATGAACATTTACTAATGAAATAAAATTCACAACGTTTTTTTGTTTTTTAATCCCAAAAACTTGATGGAAAATCCAGACACAAACTGAGGTCCACCATCAGTTTTAAGACCTCAGTTCAACAGAGGAACCTGTGGAGAGGGAGTCGAAGATCTGTGTTGCTCAGCAACAGCCCCAAAACATCACAGCTCTTAAAAGTATGCATAGAAGAATAGGCCCTGAAGTTGATAGACTTAATCTAAAATAGTAAAAGTTTTAAAAGCAATAAAATAAAACCAAAATAGAGGAAACAAAATAAAAAATTAATGTAAGAATCTTAAAGAAAAAAAATGTATTTAGCACATAAAATATTTACTTTCTATCTTCAATTTAAAATTATGAGAGATTTGATAGGAAAAGTATGTTTATATGTGTTATGCTCTGAAACAAAAGTTAAATAATCTTTTCTGCCAATACGAACCATATTCTGTTATTTGTCTTGATTTCTGGATGAGACGATTAAAGTTTAATGAAATGAGACATGTCCATCTTTAAGGTATTTGTGTTTAACCTTTACCACCAGAGCTGTTGGCAACTAAAGGAAATGAACGACTGTAATAAGTGTAGGAGCTAAAAGCCTAGAAACTATTAACTAAGTTCTAGCTCCTTTGATACACTGAGATGTGCGACGCCAGAGTTGATTGACGCGCCAAGCGGGCTGTCGTTTCCTAATACAACGAAGAAAAATGAGTCTTTCACTCCGATCAACTTTGCATTACTTTGTTTCTTTTATTTATTTACACCACTGAACGGATTGGACTACTCTTTTGCTTCATTTCCCGCACAAGCGGTGAAAAACCATTTCTCCAGCTGGCTGATGCACACCTGTGTGTGGTCAGATCATCAACCAATTTATAATTGACAGCAAAACATGAAAACAGCGACACCCACAGGAGATGATTCTCAATAGGGCTCCTACAACGACCCTGGGAGAATTTCAGCCAGGGAGCTCAGCAGTGCGTTTACACCACCCCGCGGGCGGTTCAGCCCAATGAACTCACCTATTCCGTGTCCTACTTGAGAACCAGGTGTGCGCTTTACACCCTCTTCATCCATTTCCACCTATGAGCTCCGTTAGGGGTAGTTCTGTACCCGAAGTTTTCTATGGAGATTTTGTTTTATTCTATCTGATCATCGCCTTATGCCAAACTAAAAGAAATCATATGGAAAATAAAGCTATATCTACAGCATAAGTTGTCTGACTGAAATAACACAACTAATGTGATTCCAACAGATTCTAAGGCGGAGTAAAGCAGATTGCTGATTTTCTTCTTATAAGAGTCAGTTGGTTGGAATTATTGCATAAACATTTTAATATTGCAGCACATTTTGAAGGTTCTGTGTTAAAGCGACAACTCTTTATCACAGGTGACTTGAAATTATATCCTTTTTCAACTGCTACAAATTCTCAACTTTTTACACAATACACATAATTCCAACTGAATCTGAAACAACAGTCATTAGGTGTTGCATATCAATAATAATCTGCTTTTCTCATTTACATAATCTGTTGCAATTATGTTTATTACATCATTGATTAAAGAGTCAAAGTAAGTCATAGAATGTCAACACCGGAACTAAAGCTCTGGTGTTTAAAGGTTAAGCAAAAGTCTTGGATCTGGGAACGAACCAAACAAAGCTGAAAATCCTAAATCAGATCCAGATTAAACCATATCTGAATAGTTTACTGGACAGGCAAAGTTACAATGTTACAGTAGTTTTCGTCATCGCTGGTTTCTTTGTTCTCCTCCTTTTTTTCATCTGTTTGTTTTTCACTCTTAGCACTCGCACTCTCTATGAAGGATGGTGGACTACATTCTTCATTATGATTTGTCATATCTCCATAATCATTTCCTTTGCCTTCATCTGCTTCTGCCTCACAAATCCCTCTGTCCTCTCTGGTGAACCCTGAAACGCAAAAAACACAGTTAAATGGCCCCTTCATCAAATAGTAAATCTAAACATTTGGAAACCTCATGAAAACCCACTTTGAGTCTGGAAAAGAACCACTGGCTGTTTGGGTTGTTTTATTCTCCTGTGGACAAGATAGACCAGGAACAAGACAGAGAGCAACAGGAGCAGGATTCCACCAAATACTGCACAGATCAGCAGCAGCAAAGATTCTGAAAGAGACAATATTTTACAGTTTTAGATCAGTCCAGGAGAAAGAAATGCTTTTTTGTTGGAAAAAATCAACAAAGGGTTAAAGCTTTGTAAAGTTAGATGCATTTGGAAGAAAATGACATAAAAATACCAAAATGGCACAAAATCCAGTCAAACCAAAGTGTTTGGTCCAAGTCATAAAAGATTCCAAAGAAAGCTTAGTGGAATTTACTCTACCATGCTCAATCCCGTCCCGTACAGGTGCATATGAATAATGATTAAGAATGAACAAGTAGATGGGTAAACTTCAATGATCGAAAATCTATTAGGTAAACTCAAACTGTAAACTGGCAACTTACTGTTTTTTTTTGTAATTATTTGTTGCTGCATCTTACGCCTCACAACAACAGTGATGGGTGCCGACTCAGCAGAGGCCACGGTGCGTCCAGACAGGGTAACCTGGTACAAACAGCTGTAGTTACCCTGGTGTTTTAACTCTGCCACAGGAAAGGTAAAGGAGGCTGTGTTGTTGACTGCTGGGCTGTTGGTAGTCATGTTGAATCCAGAAATGACGAGACAGAAATGACCCTGAGGAGATTTAGGGTTAATGAAGCAGGTGATGGTAAAGTTCAGACCACCAGTGATCTCTGCTTCTCCAGGACCCCAGACCAACTCTGCACCAGGAGAAGTTAGTGAGATGTTGGGCGCTTGTAGGCTCACTGTGAAAACACAAAAAATGAGGTAATCTACGAGTTTCAGATCATCCATTGGAGATAAAACCAACTAACCAGGATGTTTTTGAGGTGTACGTTTTATTTTGAGATTGTTTATGGGACGAAAGTCAAAATCCAGAATATCACAGTTTTTTTGTATTGATACGATTTTATGTGACCACCTGTGATTAAGAGAAAACCCAAATGAACTGTAAATTATTTATTTATGAATAGTCTGAAATAATTTCATTTAAAGATGCAGACCGATAGACACTTAATGCTTCAGGTATGTTTCTTCTGAATGACCCTATTGTTCATGGACTGTTTTATTTTGACCTATCTTGCATTCATAGTTAAATTGGCATGAACAATAACCAATAAACAATGAATCAATCTTTCTATACTAATGTAAATGTGGGACCATCCAAAACCAGCCCCTAGTGGTCATATTATGAACAGCAAATATTTATATTGGTTTGTTTCACTTTACTTACGCCTCACAACAACAGTGATGGGTGCTGACTCAACAGAGGCCACGGTGCGTCCAGATAGGGTAACCTGGTAAAAACAGCTGTAGATACCCTGGTGTTTAAACTCGGCCACAGGAAAGGTAAAGGAGGCTGCGTTGTTGACTGCTGGGCTTTTGGTGGTCATGTTGAATCCAGAACTGACGAGAAAGAAATGACCCTGAGGAGATTCAGGGTCAATGGAGCAGGTGATGATAAAGTTCAGACCACCAGTGATCTCTGCTTCTCCAGGACCCCAGACCAACTCTGCACCAGGAGAAGTTAGTGAGATGTTGGGCGCCTGTAGGCTCACTGTGAAAACACAAAACAATGATGTAATTTAAGAATTTCAGATCATCCATTGAAGATTAAGCAAACTAATCAGGATTTTTTTAGGTGTACATTTCATTTTGAGATTGTTTATGGGACGAAAGTCAAAATCCAGAATACCAGAATTTTTTGTATTGATACGATTTTATGTGACCTCCTTGTCATGCGGCCTCTTTCACTCCTTCTCCCCCGCCCTCTCTGCTCTGCTCCCGACTCCACCAGCTCTGACCAATTCAACTCATCACCCCTGCTGCTAAAAGGGAGACCCAGCTCCAGAATTCAATGCCAGTTCGTTATCCCTTATGGTGACTACGCCTGGTCTTGCCTGCTTATGTCTAGCGTACTTTCACCTTGCCACAAATCTAACATTGTACTACCTGTCTCAGGATTCACTACCACGAAGGTCACCTGTGTGGAAGGTGCCCACAGCTTACCTGCTTTCCTGTAAGAGACTGAACGCTGATAGCCGCGCTATCACCTCCTGCCATGCCACGAGCCTCGCTCCTGCCCGGATCAACATCCTGCCAAACTCTCTGTTCTCATCTAAGAGATTAAACACTACTTACCATACCACTCACCTGTCTGATCATTCTGGGTTCCAGCAACTGGGTCTGTCTCGCCTACGAACTATGACAGAATGAACTGGCCAAAATCCAGACCCAGCTGACCCAGATGGTCTGTGCTACGCCGTGAACCAACAAGGGATCACCCTGGGACGCCAAGCTGACGCATTATCCCAGATCAACTCCGCTCAACAAGAAGTCTTCTGACGCCTTGATGGTATGACGCAAACATTATTAGAGCTAACGGGTCAAATGTCCACTTCTGCTACCACAGCTATGGTTCCAACTTCTGGCAACAACTTCACTTCCGCTTCCGCCATGACCCCGGAAAACATTTGGCTTTAACCCGAACCCTTCCACGGTGACGTCGAAGCATGCAGGGGTTTTCTTCTGCAATGCCAGTTACTGTTTCAACAAGCTGCAAGGTACTACTATTCTGATCACGGTAAGATAACTTTAGTCATCAACTCCCTAGCTCTGGAATGGGCAAAGGCATTTCTGGCTTCTAATCCCATCTCTCATTTGCCCTTTGATCATTTCATCGGAGAGTTCGGACTTTGGTTTGACCGACCCAGGAAGCAAGAGGAGGCCACCCGCAAGTTACTAGCCCTCAGACAACGTAATCGGCCCAGAAGCGAACATGTAATCGGTTTCCGGATTCTGTCGGTGGAAGCCGGCTGGTCTGCTCGGTGGAATTTTCTACCAATTTTTAAACTAATCCATCAGAGACCACCTATGCACACAACCAGAGACTAATTCTTTCGAAGATCTAGTCACCGCTGCCCTACGCTCGGATATCAGGCTTCGAGGGCGTCATCATGATCGGCTCTCTAACTCACGTAAAACTCCTGCTAGAACAACTCAAGCCACGACGATGGACTCACCACCGGCTGTCCGACCCGAAACTCCCCGCAATACCCCCGACGAGCCCATGCAAATCGGACACTAGAAGCTAACCGCTGAAGAACAACAAAGACGCCGAAATGAATGTGCATGTATCAATGAAGCCTCCGTTGAAATTTCAGAGTCCCCCGCTAGAAGACAGGCTGCGGGAGGATAATTCTACAGCCATGTTTAAAGACTTTCTTTTTGTTCCTGTAAAGCTATGCCATATGTCCGAAATTGTCGATCTCTAAGCCCTAAGTCCTTGATCATAGCATTGTTGCATGTTTGTTCTTGCCTACCGAAAAAATCGAGTCTCCTGTCAAAACCGCGGGTTTAGGGGTCAACATCTCTCCCTCATACCCCACTGTACTAAACCCATTCTACGTATTATGTCCGGCAATCAACCTTTTGTTAGACACCCCCTCCAGACACCCGTTGTGTTAGGATTCTCCTGGTTAAAGCTCCATAACCCCCAACTCAATTGGAGCCGACATTGCATCACCAATTGGAGCGATTTTTGCAGGGGCAAGTGTCTCCGTCAGTCACCACTTCCATTTCGCATGAGCCTGAATGTTATCGGGCCAGTTGTTCAAAAAGTTTAATCTGGATCAAAATTATTTGGATTTGGAAATCACATTTCATCCTATGCAGGATCAGGTAATCTGTGTTACTTTTATGCCGGTTTTTCAAAGGAACATTGGACTGGATCACCCTGATCCAGATACACAGTTCTTAAGATTACCAAATCCAGATTACCTGTGCTCTAAATGGCACAACATTCCACAACATCACTACCAGGCGCAATGTCCCTCTCTGTGATGATGTTTATGATGCACCTGAGCCATTTGAAGAACCAGACCAACCTCTGGCATTCCGCCAGAATAAGGGACTGAGTGGACGTATAGTAAGGGATGCAATTGTTAGACATTATTTTTGACAGGCTCATCTTTGATGATTGTTTCTTTGAAATTAATATACTGTGATGAATTTAATATATTATTTTTGTTTGTTATTGAAATGTGTTTCAGGGATTATTTCATATTTCATTGTTTTTACTATACTGAATAGCTAAATTGGTAGCCTATGTCTACTATATCTACTTTTTCACTGTTACAACGGTTACACAAGTCAAGTGCAAAATATTAATAAAAGTATAAACACTAAATGAAACAAATGTATTATTTGACCAATTTTAAAGTTTTTGTACATTTCTCTCCTGGAATCCACCTTTAAATCCTACCTCCTGTTGGGATCAGGATAATCCAGTTTTTTTGGATCAAAGTTATCCAAATCATACTGACAAGTTTTGAACAACAGAAACTGAAGGTTTGATCCAGATTAGAACTAGGATTGGATTCTGTAATGTAATCTGATTTCAGATTCTTTCTTTCCCTTTTGAACAACCCATTTTCAAGATTTGATCCAATCCGATCACCAAAATCCGATCAGCTTACATTTGAACAACTGGCCCATCATGATTTAAAAACGGTCTTCTGCAAGTTCAAAGCTGCCTCATTACTTCCTCATAAACCTTATGATTGTTCCATTAATCTATTGGATGGTGCCTCTCTCCCTAAGGGGAGATTATTTAACCTTTCAGGTCCAGAGAAAGTGGCCATGGAACAGTACATTCAGGAGGCCCTTTCTCTAGGACACATTCTCCCCTCATCTTCTCCTGCCAGCGCTGTTTTCTTTTTTTTTGTTGAAAAGGACAAAATGCTTAGACCATGCATTGATTATCGTGAACTTAACCAGATCACTATTAAGGATAAACACTCACTACCTCTCATCAGTTCGGTTTTTGACTCCATTCAAGAAGCTTGCATTTTCTCTAAACTTGATCTTCGCAATTCCTGCCACCTCGTGCGTATGAGAGAAGGGGATGAGTGGAAAACCGCCTTTAACACCCCGGTGGGCCACTACGAATATCTAGTGATGCCTTTTGGTTTAACCAACGCACCTGTGGTTTTCCATTGTCTTGTAAATGACATCCTTAGAGACTTCATCAATCGGTTTATTTTCGTCTATCTATATGATATCTTGTTCTATTCCAAAGACCCCACTCAGCATGAGAACCACGTACGTCTAGTCCTTTAGAGACTGTCTGAAAACCAACTTTTTGTTTAAGGCGGAGAAATGTCAGTTTCACACTTCCAGTATTCCTTCCCTCGGTTATATATTCGATGCAGGCAGTATACACCTTGATCCAGCCAAGATCGAAGCAGTTTCCCTACGGGAACCTCCCACATCTCTTGAAAAACTGCAACAGTTTCTTGGTTTTGCTAGCTTTTACCGTCGCTTCATAAGTAATTACAGTTCTATCGCTTCTCCCCTCACTGAAATCTCTTCCACCTCGAAGACCTTCCAGTGGAACCCCTCAGCCCAGACTGCCTTCGATACTCTTAAAAACCTGTTCATTTCGGCACCCATTTTGATCCAACCTGACGTTTCCAGACAATTCGTAGTTGAAGTAGATGCTTCAGACTATGGTTGGGGCTGTATTATCTCAACGAGAAGTCTTCCGGCAAACTCAAGCCCTGAGCATTCTTTTCCAAGAAACTGTCACCGGCCCAACGCAATTATGATGTCGAAAACTGAGACGTACTCGCCATTAAGCTGGCCCTAGAAGAGTGGCGTCACTGGCTGGAGGGAGCGGCTCAACCCTTTATCTTCTGGACTGATCACAAAAACCTTTCATACCTTCGCTCTGCTAAAAGGCTCAATTCACGCCAAGCCCATTGGTGTCTGTTTTTTAACCGGTTCAGATTCTCCGTCACTTACAGACCTGGCAGCCGTAAGGTCAAGCCTGACTCCGTGTCCTGGAAATGTTGTGCTTCGGAAAATCTTGACTCCCCCTCCAACATGCTCACAGAAACCTGCATTATCAGCAACCTCACATGGGACATTAAATCCAGAGTCATTCAAGCACAAGGTGAGGAGCCTGATCATCCAACTCCTCCTAATGGTACTCTCTATGTCCCCTCATCTCTAAGGTCTGACGTCATCACCTGGGCCCATTCATCCCGTATCGCCTGTCATGGAGGGGTCACCCGAACTGTCAACCTGTTACACAGACGTTTTTTCTGGCCCACCATGAATAAGGACGTAAGAGAATATGTTCCCGCCTGCTCCACCTGTGCCCGTTCTAAGTCTTCCAACTCACCCCCCTCTGGGTTACTCCATCCTCTGACAACACCCAGTAGGCCTTGGTCCCACATAGCTGTGGATTTCGGCCTTCGCATTTCTCAAGGCAACTCCGTTATATTCACTGTCATTGAACGGTTTTCCAAGTTTTCTGACTTCATCCCTCTCCAGCAGTTACCCACAGCCACGAGGCCGCTGACATCCTGGTTCATCACATCTTCCGTCACCATGGTATTCCTGCTGACATTGTGTCCGATCGCGCACCGCAATTTATATCTCAAGTTTGGAGTTCATTCTGTTCTGCCCTAGGAGCATCTGTCAGTCTCACGTCTGGGTATCACCCCCAATTCAATGGCCAAGTGGAAAGGGCTAATCAGGAGCTGGAAGCTTCCCTCTATTGCATTGCTTCCCAAAAAAACCACCGACTGGTCCAAGTACTTGGTTTGGATTGAATACGCACATAATACTCATCCCTCCTCTGCCACAGGTGTCTCCCCATTTGAAGCCTCCCTCGGGTACTCACCACCTCTGTTTCCTTCCCATGAACTGGATTTGGCAGTACTCTCTGTTCAAGACCATCTTCAGCACTGTCAGCGCATTTGGCACCAAACTAAAGCTGCTCTCCTCCGCACCAAGGAGAGAAACTGCCGCACTGCCAATCGCCACAGGGTGGTGGGACCCACATACCAACCTGGTCAAAGGGTTTGGCTATCCTCCAAAAACATCCCAATCCAGGCCACGTCCCGCAAGCTGGCTCCCCGTTTCATCGGGCCTTACACCATTGACAAAATCATCAACCCAACCTGTGTCCATCTTCATCTTCCGGCTGCCCTCAGGGTACATCCATCATTTTATATCTCGCAAATCAAACTTGTTTTGGACAGCACTTTGTGCCCGCCTTCCGCTTCCCCTCCGCCCGCCCATCTCATCGATGGCGCTCCGGCGTACACTGTTAGCCGCATCTTGGACGTCCGGTGCCGGGGTTGTGGCCATCTGTCCAGAAGAATGCCCCTGGGTCTCCGTTCTCTCATTTTGGACCCCACCCTCATATCCGACTTCTACCGTGCTCTCCCGAATCGTCGGCCTGGACCACCTGGAGGGGGGTTACTGTCATGGGGCCCTTGTCAGTCCTCCTCCCCCTCCCCTTTCTGCTCTGCTCCTGACTCCACCAGCTGTGACCAATTCACCTCATCATCCCAGCTGCTCAAAAGGAGACCCAGCTCCAGTGTTCGACACCAGTTCGTTACCCCTTATGGTGACTACGCCTGGTCTTGCCTGCTTATATCTAGCGTACTTTCGCCTTGCCCCGAATCTTGCCTTGTACTCCCTGTCTCAGGATTCACTACCATGAAGGTCACCCATGTGGAAGTCGCCCACGGCTTACCTGCTTTCCTGTGAGACGCTGAATGTCGATAGCCATGCTATCACCTCCAGCTACGCCACGAGCCTTGCTCCTACCCAGATCAACATCCTCCCAAACTCTCTGTTCTCATCTAAGAGATTATACCATACCACTCACCTGTCTGATCATTCTGGATTCCAGCAAATGGGTCAGTCTCGCGTACGAACTATGACACCCCTGTGATTAAGGGAAAACCCAAATTAACTGTAAATTAATTATTTATGAATAGTCTAAAATAATTTCACATAAAGATGCAGACCGATAGACATTTTTAATGCTTCAGGTATGTTTCTTCTGACTGACCCTATTGTCCATGGCTTGTTTTATTTTGACCTATCTTGCATTCATAGTTAAATTGGCATGAACAATAACCAATAGAAAATGAATCAATCTTTTTCATACAAATGTAAATGTGAGACCATCCAAAACCAGCCCCTAGTGGCCATATTATGCACTGCAAATGTGTATATTGGTGTGTTTCACTTTACTTACGCCTCACAACAACAGTGATGGGTGCTGACTCAGCAGAGGCCACGGTGCGTCCAGACAGGGTAACCTGGTACAAACAGCTGTAGTTACCCTGGTGTTTTAACTCTGTCACAGGAAAGGTAAAGGAGGCTGTGTTGTTGACTGCTGGGCTGTTGGTAGTCATGTTGAATCCAGAAATGACGAGAAAGAAATGACCCTGAGGAGATTCAGGGTTAATGGAGCAGGTGATGGTAAAGTTCAGACCACCAGTGATCTCTGCTTCTCCAGGACCCCAGACCAACTCTGCACCAGGAGAAGTTAGTGAGATGTTGGGCGCTTGTAGGCTCACTGTGAAAACACAAAACAAGGAGGTAATTTCTGAGTTTCAGATCATCCATTGTAGAGGAAGCCAACTAATCATGATGTTTTTGAGGTATACATTTCATTTGGAGATTGTTTATGTGACGAAAGTCAAAATCTAGAATATCACAGTTTTTTTTGTATTGATACGATTTTATGTGACCACCTGTTATTAAGGGAAGACCCAAATGAACTGTAAATTATTTATTTATGAATAGTCTGAAATAATTTCACTTAAAGATGCAGACCAATAGACATTATTAATGCTTCAGGTATGTTTCTTCTGACTGACCCTATTGTTCATGGCTTGTTTTATTTTGACCTGTCTTGCATTCAAAGTTAAATTGGCATTAACAATAAACAATGAATCAATCTTTTTCATACTAATGTAAATGTGGGACCATCCAAAACCAGCCCCTAGTGGTCATATTATGAACTCCAAATGTTTATATTGGTTTATTTCACTTTACTTACGCCTCACAACAATAGTGATGGATGCTGACTCAGCAGAGGCCACGGTGCGTCCAGACAGGGTAACCTGGTACAAACAGCTGTAGTTACCCATGTGTTTTAACTCTGCCACAGGAAAGGTAAAGGAGGCTGCGTTGTTGACTGCTGGGCTGTTGGTAGTCATGTTGAATCCAGAAATGACGAGAAAGAAATGACCCTGAGGAGATTCAGGGTTAATGGAGCAGGTGATGGTAAAGTTCAGACCCCCAGTGATCTCTGCTTCTCCAGGACCCCAGACCAACTCTGCACCAGGAGAAGTTAGTGAGATGTTGGGCCCCTTTAGGCTCACTGTGAAAACACAAAACAAGGACGTAATTTCTGAGTTTCAGATCATCCATTGGAGATGAAGCCAACTAATCAGGATGTTTTTGAGGTGTACATTTCATTTGGAGATTGTTTATGTGACAAAAGTCAAAATCCAGAATATCAGAGTTTTTTGTATCGATATGATTTTATGTGACCACCTGTGATTAAGGGAAAACCCAAATGAACTGTAAATTATTTATTTATGAATAGTCTGAAATAATTTCAATTAAAGATGCAGACCGATAGACATTCTTAATGCTGCAGGTATGTTTCTCCTGACTGACCCTATTGTCCATGGCTTATTTTATTTTGACCTGTTTTGCATTCATAGTTAAATTGGCATGAACAATAACCAATAAACAATGAATCAATCTTTTTCATACTAATGTAAATGTGGGACCATCCAAAACCAGCCCCCAGTGGTCATATTATGAACTCCAAATGTTTATATTGGTTTATTTCACTTTACTTACGCCTCACAACAACAGTGATGGGTGCTGACTCAACAGAGGCCACGGTGCGTCCAGACAGGGTAACCTGGTACAAACAGCTGTAGTTACCCTGGTGTTTTAACTCTGCCACAGGAAAGGTAAAGGAGGCTGCATTGTTGACTGCTGGGCTCTTGGTAGTCATGTTGAATCCAGAAATGATGAGAAAGAAATGACCCTGAGGAGATTCAGGGATAATGGAGCAGGTGATGGTAAAGTTCAGACCACCAGTGATCTCTGCTTCTCCAGGACCCCAGACCAACTCTGCACCAGGAGAAGTTAGTGAGATGTTGGGCGCCTGTAGGCTCACTGTAAAAACACAAAACAATATTTCATTATTTTTTTCATTTTGAGATTGTTTATGGGACAAAAGTCAAAATCTATTTTTTCAGGGTTTGTTTTGATACGATTTTATTTGACCACCTGTGACTAACCCAAATTTACTGTTAATAATTTATGAATAGTTTTTAATAATTTTTCCTTAAGATGCAGACCAATTGACATTGAACAGTGAGCCAATCACAGAACAGCCAGCACAGAGAAGTGGGCTTGTTCTCTAGTTCTATTTATTATGACTCATAAGAAGATGTCTGACATCCCCAAAAGTAGGACATCATCCAGGATTTACCAAAATATTGGAGTGTTGTCTCTTGAACAAAGATGCAAATGCTGGTGTAAGTCCACAAAGATGAGCTTACACAGCCTTAAGACTGAAAAGATGGGTTAAATTATTTCTAATATTAGGCCTTAATACAATAAAATATCTCTTATTAGGAATGTTACTGGAAGTGTTTTGACAAACACAAAAAGCAACAATAAATTCCTTCTTTTAAGGCCGGTTCTCCAACCTCTGACTACAACAAAGAAAGAGTTTTTTTAAAAGCATTTCAGTCTTTGGTTGAGAAAATGTTTTATACTGAAGGAAAACTTCAAAAATAAAGGCTTATGAGCAAAAAAAAAATACAATTTATATTTCAGCCAAAGAGATGTAGTTCTTCAAGACTTTCAAGATTGTGTGGATTTCTTACCGTTTACAGAAACTCTGACAGAGTTGCTCACTGGAGAAGTGAAACTTCTTGGTCCGTTTTTCTGATACTGACACTGGTACGACCCTTCATTTTCAATGTCAGCTTTGGAGATTGCAAAGTTGGCAGAATTGTTACTTGAGGTTTGAGTCTCTTTAAATGAACTCTGAGTATTTATTAGGATGAAAGTTCCACCAAGGACTTGATTTGGAATTGAACAAGTGAACCCAAATCTCTGACCCCAGGAAACATTAGTAGAACTCACAGAGAGTGTGGGCTTTAGGACGTTCACTGAAAAAATGCAGAAGATATTAAAAAAAAAACGTAATTCTGACTCCTTTCTCATATTTTGCTTTACTTTTTAATAAATTTGAAATAATATTTTTCTTACCAATAACATTACGTAGGTCACTTACAGGTGAAGTGAACGTTTGACCAGATACTGTTTTCTCGTAGTGACACTGATACGATCCGTCATGATCAAAATTCACTTTAGAGATGGTGAAGGTTGCAGTGCGGCTTGAAGAAATTTGTGTTTCTCTGAAGGAACCTGAGATCTTCTGGAGAATAAATGTTTTTTCCAAAAGTTCAGCTGCAGTGGAACACATGATTCTGAGTTCCTGACCCCAGGAGACCTCTCCAGCAGGATCCATGGAGATGCTGGGCTTTACAAGACTTTCTGTGGGAAGTTTGGTTAAAGCAAATTTAAACACAGATGACTGTGATTTTTAGTCTAATTGACACGCTAGACAAGAAATGGTACAGTAACTCACCTAAGCAGATGACACCAGCATCTTCACCGTGATTACAGTTATGTTTTCCATAACCGCTGTGACCACAGTGTGTCAATGAGCTTTCACTGCCAGAACATGCCACATCATCCAGCCAGATTGGGTCTGATCTAGAGGGCTGCATTGGGATCGGGTCCCGCCGGGTCCCGCGGGACCCAACCCAAATCTCGCGGGATTGGGCGGTTTGGACTGTGCTGCGGGCGGGAGCGGGCGGCAGGAAAAAACCCCGCGGGATCAGTGCTGGCATGAATATCTCATGAATATATATTAGCGGACTACGTTAGGCTGTGCAGCTGTTGGTTTTTTATGTACTGAAGCTCCGTGAACGCACCAAGTAGAGACGCCCAATGGGCTCTGTCATGTAACCTGATGTTGGGGGTGCGCCCCGCCCCGCCTCTTACTAAGAGCGCGCTTCAGGCCGTCTGTCTGCGCGCGCACACACGCAGACTTTTAACCGAACAGGATTTGTGAAAATATATTTAATAATTAAGTTGCACATAACACAAAAGAGGAATGCATGAAAAGATGAGGCTGGAGGAGGTCATGAATCTCTTTAATAATATCAATAAAAATACGTGTTTTTTTCCTGCGGGACGGGGGACGATACAAAATCAATGCATCTCTATTACTGTGCGGGACTAAATTCTATGAGTTTTGCGGGTGCGGGCGGGAGTGGACATACATAGTGCGGGAGCGGGCGGGAGTGTAACGCATACGTTGCGGGAGCGGGCGGGATTGGTCAAAAATTCAGCGGGAGCGGGCGGGAGCGGGATGAAGAAAATAGTCCCGCGCAGGGCTCTAGTCTGATCCTTGACCAAAATGAGCTGATCCGGGAGCATGAAGACCTGTCCCACAGGACAACTGTCTGCAGACCGCATTTGCATCATTTAGATCCCAGCCATCATCACAGACTGTTCCCCAGACTCCATTGTGTTGAACTTCAACTCTTCCAGAGCAGCGAGTCGATCCGGACCCAACCAGTCTAATCGGATCTTAAAACACATCACAAAAATGTATATTTTTCCCCCTGGAAATGGTTCAGAGACTCAGCAGAAGATAACAGCATCATAAACGCTGAGCAGCTTATCAGGAAAAGCAAAGGATTTTCATAAAACTTACAATAATGTAGGAAGTCTCCTCACCTGAACAGATTACACCAGCATCTTCACTGTGACTACAGTCATGTGTTCCATAACCTCTGTGACCACACTGAGTTAATGAGATTTCACTGCCTGAACATGCTACTTCATCCAGCCAGATTGGGTTTGATCCTTGACCAAAATGAGCTGATCCAGGAGCTTGAGAAGCCATCCCACAGGACAACTGTCTGCAGACGACTTTTGCATCATTTAGATCCCAGTTATCATCACAGACTGTTCCCCAGACTCCATCGTGTTGGACTTCAACTCTTCCAGAGCAGCGGGTCGATCCAGACCCAACCAGTCTAATCGGATCTTAAAACACATCACAAAAATGTATTTTTTTTTCCCCTGGAAATGGTTCAGAGACTCAGCAGAAGATGACAGCATCACAAACTCTGAGCAGCTTATCAGGAACAGCAAAGGATTTTCATAAAACTCACAATATTGTAGGACATTTCCTCACCTGAACAGATGACACTAGCATCTTCACTGTGACTACAGTCATGTATTCCATAACCTCTGTGACCACACTGTGTTAATGAGCTTTCACTGCCTGAACAGGCAACATTATCCAGCCAGATTGTGTCTGATCCTTGACCAAAATAAGCTGATCCAGGAGCTTGAAGAGCTGGCCCACAGGACAACTGTCTGCAGACCACATTTGCATCATTTAGATCCCAGTCATCATCGCACACTGTTCCCCAATATCCATTGTGTTTGATTTCAACTCTTCCAGAGCAGCGAGTTGATCCAGACCCAAACAGTATGAGCTGACCTTAAAACACATCACAAAAAGGTTATTTCTATAAGTTGTTTTTGTATAGCAAATTATGAAAAGGAAATATGAGAATACACTTACCAGAGGCAAATGAGCTCAAAAAACATGAGACTGAATTATTGGGAAAAAAAAGTTTTTTTTAAGAAAATCACAGACACAATTTTAAATTTTAAATCTTTCAGAAAGCCAGATTTTGTAAACTGACTCTTACCTAAAGTCAGAATCTGAGAGTTTCGTTGCTTTTTGGTGAACATGGCCGCGATATTCCTGCTGTGTGTCACCAATCTGAATGCAAAAAGGAAGGAGAGCAAATATTTCTTACTTCCTTTTTTTAAGAATCTTCTTTTTGCCTTTAAACAGGGCACTTTTGTGGTTTTTTATTCTATATAAAACTGCTGATTGTGTTTTCCATATAAAAAGAAAATTTTATGAAAGTTTATAACTTCTCCTTTCGGTGAGTAAAGGCAATGAGATATTGCGAGAAACTCTACAAGAAAAATTTAGAGTACCTTAAAAATGTAACCAAAACAATTGCAGCAGGAAAGTATCACTTACTCACAAAACTGTCATGGTCGCGATGACGAAACAGACCTAGTTGCTGAAACCCGGAAAGAACTCAGACTCAGGGACTAAGTTGTAAGTTTAATTAATATTAAATGTCCAAGAAATAAGCGCAGAGCTTGGAAGCAAGAGAGTCTTGTAGGAAGTTCCATTGGAGTATCGAGAAGAGCGTCTGTGGTTCGGTGCCTATAATCCTATGAGCGCGAGGACGCGCAGTGGCGGATGACCCTGAGGGCAGCGAGGAGGACTGCGTGGCTTGAACGGCCTGAGGCGTGGAGGGACCAGCAACACCCGTGGAGAGTAAGACCTGAAGGCGTAGGACAAGACAAGGTAAGAGCGTGACTAGACTTGGGAGAAACGAGACTTGAGCTTGAGGCCAGGCATAGGCACTGGAGAGAGTGTAACGGACTGGCATAGAATGCTGGGATGGATCTCCTTATGAAGGTCTGCCGGTGATGAGGTGATGAGGTGCAGCTGGTTCCAATGAGCAGAGTTGGGAGGGGAAAGGTGACTGACGGGGACACTGTGACAAAATCATGCACACTCAGTGAACAGAGCAATGAATGATGACTATGGCTTTAAAGAAATTCACCATTGAGCTCTCCCTTATGGACATTCTTAATTCCTCCAGTTCTTGCCCAAATCCAAGCACAAGCAGCATTTGACTAAATTTCACGTTCTCTAAAAAAATAGTTTCTTTAATGGCAATCTTAATCTTACTTTCAATCAGTCATCATTGATGAGCAACATACATTTACAGAAAACATTCTATAAATGTTCTGTACCATCTGTCCCTGTCCCCATCCCTGAAGGGGGTTACCAGCCCCTCGCCTCCCCTCCCTTGGGTGATGGCTTCCTGGGCCCGGTGGCCTTCTCTCCAAGCAGGGAGAGTGTAAACGCTTCTCAGATTATGGGACTAGGCGTATTAATCAGAGTTCATCTCTAGGAGCCCAAGGTGTGTAAATGAAAACACAGGACAGCAATGAGAGTAAAATGCAATCGAATGTATTAACAGCAAATAAAACATTTAAACAATACAAAAAAACAAAAGGAACTTGGATATGAGTCTGAGTCCTATTTGGTTGTTTCCAAAAGTCTATTGGTGATGATGTAGTTGAGTTTTGCTGCAGCTGAGAAGTTGTTATTGAGGGTGGAAGTATCAGGATCTCAGATTTGGGTAGCTCGCCATCAAGTTGTAGATCAAAGCATACAAAAAAAAATAAACTGACCGATGAGCAGGTCTCTTTGGGGTTAATGAAATGGAAAATTTGAGGTTTCCAAATATGTATCAAGAAGGTGTTTTAGGCGTCCTGGTGTGGCCACAGGAGCAGCAACAGCTTAGAGCTGAAAGCAGGAAGAAGCAAGCAGGAAGTAGTAAGAAGCAAGCAGGAAGTGCACCCACTGACCTGGAGCTTATATACACACATTGACCCTTTCAAAATAAAGGCGGGGCCAGGTGTTCCCACATAGTCTGATGGCTAGGGGTTACAAGAGGGATCCCTGAGTTCTCTGGCAAAACTAAGAGCACGGGATAAAATCACATCTGAGCCTGGGGGTGTTCATGTGGTGTGGGTTCTGGTCCTTGCCCTTGAGCACTGGGCCTCGCCAAAATTCCAACTGTGAGCCTGGTCGGGCCATGTTTACAACACCTATTGTGGTCCCCCACTTCCCCTGGGTGTCGTCCTCCTGGGCAGGGACGGCTGGACACTGCTTTGCTTTCTACTGGACCAACCAAGGGCTAGGAGCCTGAAGCGTGGGGTGGATTTTTCTCGGGGGGTCCTGACTCCTTTTCCTGGGTGGTGGTGGAAGCTCGTCTGGGGCTGGGTTGCTCTCCTGGGGCGGGGCCCCGTGTTGAGCCCTCCAAGCACGGCGTGGGGCTGCTCTTCTGATTGGGTTAGAGCTTGCACTCTCTGACCTCCCATGCCTCCCTGCTCTCTGTCTCTGGGGGCCCCTGTGGCGGTCCTGCGGAGCCTGGCCTGGGTGGCGGATGTGATCGCCCGGGGGGCAGTTGTTCTCTATCCGCTGGCCGTGCGGGTGTTTGCAGGATTCTAGCTGCCACTACTGCTGTGGCGGGGGTCTTGCTGTGGGGATGACTGGGCACTCTCCCTCCTTTTTAAATTCCATCATCCATTTTAGAAGAACATAAACATTTACTTGGGCACAGGTGTTAACTCACCTTTGCACAAATATTTTGCGTGATTGAGTGAAATGTTTCACACTAGTTGGTTTGAAGGCATAAGTATGCGTGTGTGAACAATATTTGTATTGTGTACATGTTGACATGTGAACATTTTTGGATCCAACAGGTATGTTTTTAGAACACATGAGTGTGTGGATAGGCCCCTTCTAGATTTGTATTACATCTGGACCTGACTGTTATGATTATAAACACCCAGTAACTTATTGTCTTATGCTACTTCATGGTTTTACGCCCCCCTGCCCTTCTATAATCACCCTCCTAACACCCCACGCCCCACTCTAACTCCTTTCCTTTTCCGTCCGGTTGAACACAAAAGATTTTTAAATATGACTAAAATGAATTGAGTTTGGCCTTGATTACAAAAGGGGTTTATTCAGAGATACTTCTGGTTTGTCAGAAAAATCATAACCCATATTGTTAAAATAAAACATGTCCAACACAAGAGGCTTTCGGATCTCATCTGTTTACTCAGGTGTTGGACAGGACAAGTAAAAAAAAAAATAATAATAAAAAAACATTCTGTAAATGTATGTTACATATTTGCCCTCTACATCAAAATCTAACTCCATGTGTAGGCACTTGTCCTCTCTTGGTTCTGATGCCTACCTTAACCCTTGTGGTATCATGTGACATGGTGCCTCTGCCACTTACTCTCCCCCTCCCCCGTCTGCTCTGTTCTGGATGCGATCAGCTGCCACCACTTACCTCATCACCGCCGCCTTCTTAAGGATCTCCTGGATCTTCAGTCGGTGCCAGTTCGTTTTACCTCCCATGGTGCATAGTCTGGCTTGCTCATGTTCTTGTTCTGTTTACCAAGTTCCGTGTTACTTATTGCTCCTCTCGTCTCTGCCTCAGGAAATATCTACTCTGGATCTCACCTGGTCGCAGTCCTCTGGTTTCACGCTGTCTCACCTCTGGATTCCTGCAGCTGCTCTCCTCCAGCCAGCCGCTGCGCCTCTGTTGGAAATAAGCCAAAAACTCACCTTCCTATATAAAGACTTCTTAACTCACTTTATTGTCCGAGTCTCCTTCTGGGTTACAGCATCTGGGTCACTCGGAATTATAGTCATACCATGACAGAACGAACTGGCCAAACTCCTGACCCAGCTGACCCGGAAGGGCTCCAACACGCCTTCATCAGCAGGGACTTCAACCATGCCTCGCTCTCCTCCATTCTCCCCACTTTCACTCAGTATGTTAAGTGCCACACTAGGGAGAACAAGACGCTGGACTTAATGTATGCGAACGTTAAGGACGCATATGACTCCAACCCCCTCCCCCCACTCGGCCGCTCTGATTGAGAGACTGTTTCCAGACCACAGACTGGGAGACACTCTGCAGCTCTCATGGAGATGACATCGACAGCCTGACCCACTGCATCACTGACTACATCAGCTTCTGTGTGGAGAACACTGTACCAACTCGGAGGGTGCAGTGCTTCTCCAACAGCAAGCCCTGGGTGACCCCTGAGCTGAGAGCCCTACTGAAGGAGAAGAGGAGGGGACAGAGAGGAGCAGAGGAGAGTTCAGCATGAACTCAAATACAAGATCAGACAGGCCAAGAACCGCTACAAGAGGAAGCTGGAGGAGCGGCTGGAGAACAACAACGTTCGAGGTGTGTGGAGAGGACTAAAGGCCATCAGTGGTCACGGACAAAGAGCAGACACGGTGACATCTGATGAAGACCAGGGCTTGGCCAACAAGTTAAATCTGTTCTTCAACAGGTGTGACTCCAGCCCTCCCCCCTCCACTTCACGCATCTCCAGCCTAGCAGCTAAACCAACCCCCACCCCCAATCACTCTCATCACTGCACATCGCTGTGTGTCGGGGGGGAACGAGCTGGAGTACAGGTCAGTCATCAAGGACTTTGTGGACTGGTGTGAGCGTAATCACCTGTGCTTGAACACCAGCAAAACAAAGGAGATGGTGATTGATTTCCGGAGGAGAACACCACAATACACACCAGTGAGGATCCAGGGCGCGGACATTAAGGTAGTGGACAGTTTTAAGTATCCGGGTGTTGTAGGAAAGAAATCTTCGCTTTTCAGTTCTTTCCGTACATGCGTGTTCAGTAGTCGAGAGTGGTAAAGCAAACAAGGATTCAACCGGATTAAAAATACACAAAGTTTATTTCCCTGACAATAGTTCTAAAGCACAGATTAAAACATTAATGCAGATATATCTGGATTCTCAAGTAAAGATCTACTGACACACAAGTTACATGCGAATTACTCGTAGATTTTCCTAAGAACAATGGAAGAGTTTAAAAACAGTCCTTTTAACATGTGTTTGAATCTCCGCCTTCCGGAAAGAGCATGGTCGCTGAATCTCTGCCCCTGGTCGCTCTGATTCGTCAGCCGGTATCCCTCGTGCTTCCACCGGCCAATAGCTGAAGGTTGCCAACTCCGGGTCCGCTCCGCCTTTCCAGGGGTGGGGGCATTTCACCGGCGCACACAATCCATGATCAAAAGGAGTCTTCATCTGGTCCAAAATAAATCATACCAGCCAAACGAATACTCCATCACCGGCACGAGATCAGAGGTCAGCTTCATCCTCCACATGAGAACACGAACCTGAACACTTTCCCAAGGATAAGGTGTTCAACCCAGATAGTACAAATGTAGTCCATGACATATTTATTGCGTCTCTGGAAACTCCTAGATTTGCACAAAGAAGTCCTAGTTGCTGCTGCAACTACAAAGCACAAGTGAAGGTCACTGGAGAATAAGTCCTGTTGAGTTCAAAATTAGTTCACTTCACACTAAATATAAAGCTATAAAATAATGAAGAATAAGATATTAAAACATACATTTTCTACAGTGTTTAACAAAAAACTGGACTGGACTCAAAACACAGATGCCCTGTATAAGAAGGGCCAAAGTCGCCTCCACCTTCTGAGGAGACTGAGGTCCTTTGGAGTGTGCAGGCCTCTCTTAAGGTCATTTTATGACTCTGTGGTGAGCTCTGTTATCCACTATGCCGTGGCCTGTTGGGGAGCAGGCATCACAGACCGGGACAGGAAGAAACTTAACAAGCTGGTCAGGAGGGCCAGTTCTGTCCTGGGCTGTCCACTGGACTTTGTGGAGGAAGTGGGTGAAAGGAGGATGTTGGCCAAGTTAACATCCATCATGGACAACACCTCTCACCCACTACATCAGACAGTGGAGGCACTGAACAGCTCTTTAAGTGGCAGACTGTTACACCCCCCATGCAGGAAGGAACGGTTCCGCAGGTCATTCATCCCAACAGCTGTGAGATTGTACAATGCCACAGTTTAAATATGCATGTACAAACCGGTAACCATACATCCATAGCTCATCTGTATATTCTGTGTTTTTACTTTATATATTTAATTTTATTATTAGGAATAACGTATTTTATGTTGTAATAGTGTACATAAGTTCTTACTTACTTACTTTTTCTATTTTTGCACATGTTTGTACTTGTATACTTGCACATTTGGGAACACCCCTCACTTTTGCACATTGCTGTCACTTTTCTCTGCTTTTTGGAACTGCTGTGACAATTGAATTTCCCCAATGTGGGATCAATAAAGAATATCTTTATCTTTATCCATACAAGGAAATCTTCTTACACGTCAAGCGGAGGCCATCACTCTCATGTCCTCGGCTCAGTTGGATCTTTTTCGTTGTCTCGTCAGCATCACGCAAATACTCAGCGCTGCTACTAGCCAACATGCTAATCTCACAGCCGCTGCTCAAGTTCCCGTTTCCGTCAACAACATCACTTCCACCGATATCCCGGAAAATGTCCGTCTCCAGCCGGAACCTTTCTACGCCGATGTTGAAACCTGTGGAGGGTTCCTACTTCAGTGCCAACTCATTTTCCAACAGGCTCCCAGGTACTACCAAGCCGATCATCGCAGAATTTCACTGATTGTAAACTCTCTCCGCAGCAAGGCACTACAATAGGCCCAAGCTTTTCTGGCCTCTCATCCCATCACTCATCTTCCGTTCGACCGGTTCATAGCGGAGTTTTGACTAGTCTTCGATCAGCCTCGAAAGCAGGAAGAAACAGTCCTGCGGTTACCAAGTCTCCAACAAGGTAACCGCCCGGTAAGCGATCATCTGATAGATTTCCGCATTTTA
This sequence comes from Oryzias sinensis, assembly GCA_037389245.1. Classification (NCBI taxonomy): domain Eukaryota; kingdom Metazoa; phylum Chordata; class Actinopteri; order Beloniformes; family Adrianichthyidae; genus Oryzias; species Oryzias sinensis. Next base: position 15,403,781 of record CM074504.1, read on the forward strand.
GCGGTCGAAACAGGTTGGCCAGATCCTGCTCTTAAAGGAATTTTTTATCAGTCACTAAACAAACGTATCAAGGATCACTTATGTTCACAGCCAGAGGCGTACTCATTTGAAGATCTCGTTACCCCTGCCCTAAGGTCCGACGTCCGGCTACGAGAACGTCTTGCAGAACAAAGACGTAAGCCCCGCTTCCTCCGGTTAATCCATCTCCCCCTGTGTATGTGATTCAACCTTCAAATCATGAAACCCCTGCCAATGTTTCTGAGGAACCCATACAGATCGGTCATTCTAAGTTAACCCCCGAAGAACGTTTAAAACGGCGCATCGAGGGCTTATGTTTCTATTGTGGCCAAGCCGGTCATATGGTCTCTGAATGCCGCGCACGTTTAAACCCCCCGCTATATGTCAGGCCACGGGGGAAAGTTTCTGAACTCATCCACAATTCCAAGTTTTTATTTGTTCCTGTCAAGATCGGTCACAGAAATAAAGTCTTCGAAGTCAAGGCTCTCATAGACTCAGGGGCAGAACATAGTCTTATTGACCAACGTCTCGTTCAGGAACTCTCTCTTCCTGTTGAAACTCTCGCTAATCCTGTTAAGGCTGCCGGCCTAGGAAGCAAACAACTTACTCGCATAACTAAGCGCACCAGCCCCGTTCTCCTTTTTACCTCGGGAAATCACTGGGAGTACCATCAGTTCTTCATTACTCATTGTCAACAGACCCCGATAATCCTGGGGTTTTCCTGGCTCCAGATTCACAATCCGTGCATAGAGTGGAGCTTGCCCCATATCGCTAACTGGAGCACCTACTGTCTGGCTAATTGCCTCCATTCCGCCTTGCCCATTCCCAACGCTCCTTATTCTACTCAAATCGACCTTAGACAGGTCAAAATCGACCTGTTTTCTGTCACTTCCACCGCACCGACCTTACGACCGCTCCATTGAACTGTTAAACGGTGCTCCTCTCCCCAAGGGGAAATTATATAATCTCTCTGGACCTGAAAAGGTCGCCATGGAGAACTACATGGAGCTACATGGAGCTTATTGAATGTAGTTCTCCATGGCGACCTTGTCACGGTGCCTGTGTCAGCCACCTCCCCCTCCCAGCTCACCTGCTCCTGCTCTGCTGATTGGAACCAGCTGTCCTGCATCTCCTCATCTCCTGCCTGCCTTCATAAGGGTTCTCCTCTCCAGTATCCAGCGCCAGTTTGTTATACTCACTCCGGTGCTTACGTCTGGCCTTTTAAACCTCGCTAACCAAGCTAAGTTATTTTTGCTCACGACTCTTGTGCTCACCCTCAGGTCCACCTACCATTGTTCACGCTGGTTCCTTCGTCCAGAGCCTCTCTCCACCCTGGTCTCGACGTCCTCGGCGCCCACGCCTTCCTCAAGATGGTTTCGCCGTCCTCGACGTCCACGTCGCTGGATCCACGGATCACCTCGCTCGTGGGAAATACTCCACCAGTTCTCGTCGTCCACATCTCCGGTGACGTCAGACTTTCACCCGAAGATTACTCCACGCACCTTGAAACTATCTGTTCTCCTCTTAAGAAAATAAACCACCTTCAAGCTAGTCCTGTCCGAGAGTTACTTCCGGGTTACAGCTTCTGGGTCTGCCGCGTCCACGACGTTTAAGAAGCTCTGTCTCAAGGTCACATTCGCCCCTCGTCCTCTCCTGTCGGCGCACATATTTTCTTTGTAGAGAAGAAAGACAAGACGCTACGTCCCTGCATTGATTTCCGCGAGTTAAATCAAATAACGGTCAAGGATAAATATTCTCTCCCTTTAATTGATTCCGTGTTTGACTCTGTCCAACAGGCCAAGGTTTTTACAAAACTCGATCTCCGCAATGCATATCACCTTGTGCGCATTCATGAAGGGGATGAATGGAAGATCGCACTAGGCCATTAAGAATATCTAGTTATGCCGTTCGGCCTCACCAACGCCCCTGCAGTGTTCTAACACCTTGTAAATGACGTCCTGTGGGATTTCCTTAACAGATTTGTTTTCGTTTACTTGGACGACATCCTCATTTACTCCGCAAATTCCACCCAGCATGCACACCATGTTCGCCTCGTCCTTGAAAGATTATTGGTCAACTAGTTATACGTTAAAGCCGAAAAGTGTCCATATCAGACTATTCCATTAATTGGAATAAGTCTGTTTTATTACCACTCAACAGGAAAATGGAACAAAGACTCACAATTCCAGTTAAAACAGGAAATATCAAATATCTGGGTATCTACTTTTCCCCCAAACTATCAGAACTGGTGCAGCTAAACCACACCCCATTACTGAAAAGCATACAGGACGATCCAACACGCTGGACCAACATGCCTCTGTCCCTTATGGGCAAGGTAGCCACGGTTAAAATGAAAATCTTACCCAAAGTTAATTATCTCTTCTCAATGATTCCCACACAACCGCCATTAAAATGGTTCAAAACTTTAGATTCATCCATATCAAGCTTTTTATGGAACAATAAACCTGCAAGAATCAGTCTAAAATCTTTAAAATCTGGAAAATGCTGTGGAGGATTAGAATTACCTAATTTCCACAAATACTTTCTTGCAAATAGATTACAATACATCTTAAAATGGTTAAAAAATAATCCGGAAACCAACTCATGGTTAGACTTGGAACAGGCATTATGTGGAAAGATCAACCTGTCAGAGCTACCATTTATTAGCCAAACAGTTAAAAAACAGGATTGTTTCAAAAAAATTAATATAAACGCCACTTTAACAGCCTGGTGGGAATTTCTCAAAATATCAAAATCATCAATTCAACCGTGCAAAATGACACCCATCTGGAACAACCCGGACATCCTTATAAACAAAAAAATGATTCACTTGCCAGCTTGGCAAGCAGGGGGCATAAAACAACTAGAGCACGTAATTATTGATAAAAGATTCATAACTCCCCAGGAACTTCAAGACAAACATGGAATAAATAACTTCTTGGAATATCAGCAACTTAAATCAAGTATTACTAAAAAGCATAAATATAAAGACAACGATTTAAAGCTACCAGATGTAGTTACCACTCTGATTAATTTTTCAATGAATAGAACTCTCTCCATAATATACAAACTTTTATGTAATTTAGATAACAATATTTCCCTTCCAACAACAAAATGGGATGCAGATTTGAACATCAGCACAGATGAAAGCTTCTGGTCAGAACTTTGTCTAAACACCTTTAAATTGACAAAAAGTCCAAATTTGCAGCTAATCCATCTCAAAACTCTTCACAGAATTTACTACACTGGACAGAGGATGTTCAAGATGGGTCTCAGTAACTCAGACATTTGCGAGCACTGTGACAGTAATCTACCCGACAGCTACATGCACGCACTGTGGTCTGCACGCCTGTCCAGGCTCTCTGGCAGCAGGTATGTGCCGATTTATCAGTCTGGCTTAAGTTTGACTACCGGGGGGACAGTCTACCAGCTGTTCCCAACCTACCCCCTTCCTCATATAACCTCATATTAGGGTGAAGGGGTGGGGGGTTTAGCCTGCGATGCGCCTTGGGGGGGAAGCTACTTGGCAGTGGTACCCCTCCCATGGTTGCCGTATGGAGTGCCCCCCCCCCTCTTTTGGTTTTATTTGCACCTTAGGCATGTAGGGCCCTTGGTGGGGGGGGGTGCTTGGACATCAATGCCAGCAAGCAGTGGATGCCCTCCTAGCACCCTACCTGCCAATTTTAACCGCACCTTAGACATTTAGGGCCACTTGGTGGGGAGGGTGAGGGGACATCACTGTGAGTCATCAGGAGATGTCCCCTCAGTGCCCTTCCCGCCAATTTTAACTGCACCCCTCTTAGTACACACACCCCTCCCCCCTCAAAATATACACTCCAACATAAAACACACACATATGCACACACACCCTCACAAACACACATACACGCACACACATTTTGCAAGGAAGGTGGGACCTAGGACCATCTGTCCCCTACCCCTTCGCTGGTGGGGAGTACGGGTCCCTTGGCAACAGTCCTGGGCCCGGCGGTGCTATCTCCGCTCGGGGGGGTTCACATTACACCTGAGCCGGGGGGTGTCCATGTCCCTGGGGGTGGGTTCTGGTCTTTGCCCCTGGGCGGTGGGCCCCGCCAAACTTCCAACAGTGGCCGAGCCTGGTTGGGCCATGTTTACAACACCCCTTGTGGGCCCCCCTTTTTCCCCGGGGTGCTCCCCTCCGGGGTGGGGGTGGCTGGCCCCTGCCTTGCTCCTACTTGGACCAACCGTGGATAGGGTGGGTGGCTGCCTGGAGTGCGGAGTGGGTCTCCCTTGGGGGGTCCTGGCTCGTACCTGGGGTTGGGGCAGGGGATGCCCGGAACTCCTGGGTGGTGATGGGGTGCTCGCCTGGGGCTGTGGGTGCCCTTCTCGGGTGGGGCCTGCATTGGGCTCTTCCGGCGCGGCGGGGGGGGGCTGTTCTCCTGGTTGGGCTGGGGCGCCGCTCTCTTTCCCCTGTGCTTCCCTGCTGTCTGGCTCTGGGGGCCTCGCGGCGGTCCTGCTGGTCCTGGCCTGGGTGGCGGATTTGGTCGCCCGGGGGGCGGTTGTCCCGTGCCTGCTGCCGTATGACGTTGGGGGGTTCCGGCTGCCGCTGCGGCGGGGGTCTGGGTGTGGGGGTGGCTGGGCGCTCCTCCTCCTTCTTTTCACATTCAACCATCCATTTTAGAAGAACATAAACACTCACCTGAGCACAGGTGTTAGCTCACCTTTGCACTAATAGTTTGCATGATTGAATGAATGTAAGATTTCACACTAGTTGGTTTTAAGGCATAGGTATGCGTGCGTGAACTCTGTTTTGTGTACATGTTGACATGTGGACATTTTTGCAGCTAGCAGGTGTGTTGATAACATTTCAGTGTGTGTGTGGACAGACCCCGCCCTTTTTGTACTACATTTGAACCTTACCGTAATGATAAACAACCAGTAAACCTGTCTGCTCTATGCTGCTTCATGGTCTTTTCGTTTCAGCCCCCATCCTGATCCAGCCAGACATCACCAAGCAATTTATCGTGGAGGTGGACCTCTCTGATTCCGGTGTGGGGGCGGTTCTGTCGCAACAGGAAGACAGCTCTGGAAAGCTCAAACTGTGCGCTTTCTTTTCCCGCAAACTAAGCCCGGCTGAGCAAAACTATGATGTGGGCAACCGTGAGTTACTGGCAATTAAATTGGCCTTGGAAGAATGGCGCCACTGGCTGGAGGGAGCAGAACAACCATTCATAGTGTGGACAGATGATAAGAATCTCACCTATCTCCGCAGCTCTAAACACTTAAACTCCCACCAGGCCCGGTGGTGTTTGTTTTTCGACCGCTTCCACTTTACTATCACTTACCGTCCTGGTAGCCGCAATGTTAAGCCTGACGCCTTGTCTCGTAAATATTCCACCACTGATTCCAACTCTGACTCTTCCATCCTTCCTACGTCCTGTTTTGTTGGAAGTCTCACCTGGGAGATCGAGAGCAAAGTCCAGCAAGCTCAAGGTGAGATCCCCACCGGAACATATTGTCCTACTGGCACTCTGTATGTCCCTGATTCCCTCAGGTCTGAGGTCATAGCCTGGGGACACACGTCCCGCATTGCCTGCCACGGAGGAGTCTACAGGACCATCCGCCTCTTAAAGTGACGCTTTTTCTGGCCCACTCTGTAGCGGAACGTCAGGGAGTACATCTCTGCCTGCAGTACCTGTGCCCGTTCTAAGTCATCCAACAGGCCTCCCTCTGGACATCTACTGCCCCTATCCATACCCAGCCATCCCTGGTCACATATTGCATATCCAGTTCTGCAGCCCTTTCCATTCACTGTTATTTTATTATAATTGTGATTATTTTAATTCATTTGGTCACTAAGCATTAAAATTAGGTATAAAAAGGCACACTTCACAATTCAATGCCTATAGACAAAAATGAACATTAATTATAAGAAAAAAGAATCAAATAAAAATTGAATTTAAAAAAGATTTGAGATTTTAGCTCATGTAAGAGAAGCCGACTCAGTTTCTACATTCAAAGTTAGACTTAAAACATTCCTCTTTGGACAGGCTTATTGACAGACAAGCTAGTGTTTAGAGAATATTTACCGTACTGTTAATTTGTTTAAATTAAACTTAACAATAATAATAAAGTTGTCACTAGAATGCTAGATATTTGAAGTTGGAGAAACTACGGTGCACTGGGGCTCATTCCTCTAGTCTCGTCTACTTCTACTCTCCTTCTCTCTTCTATTCTTCATAATTTATTCATCATTTAGTTCTCCATGCCTCTGTTTGGTGCAGTGCGATTCATGTACTTACGCTCTTTCCCACTCCCCTCCTGGTGAGTGGAAGTGCTTCCAGATTTCAGTTGGCTAATCCGTGCTGCTGTACCTAACCGTGTATCTCGTCTCTGGCTTGTGTCTACTGCTCCCACACTTGGCTGTGGATCCTGTCTCCGGCTTGTCTCACGCCCCCAGCCATCCCCCAACTTCATCTGCTGGACTTTAAATATGTAGTGGTAGGGTTAGATAAGCTAATTTATCTCTAATAGTTCTGGTACTTCGTCTGTCCGTCCTGGGGGAGGATCCCTCTACGTGGGCACCTCTGAGGTTTCTTCCTTTTTCTGGGATTCGTTCTTTTAGGAGTTTTTCTTTACCGCGAAGGGGGGTCTAAGGGCAGGGATGTCCAGTTTAGTTTAGTCTGTTTAGTTAAAGTTTGGTATTATCCTAATGAATTCAATGGATTTATGATCCTTTTAGATTGTATGTTTACCTTACAATTACCAATACGAAGTCCATTAAGATGACTGTGGTTGTGAATTTGGAATTGAATTGAAGAATACCTTTTTCTCTGTCATAAAAATATTTAATGCAGTCCTGTAAAATATACAAAAAGGAAATCCTAATATTCAAAACAATTAGCACTTCCAATAAATTTTTTGAAATTGAATCATGGCATCTGGACTTAAAGTCTTCTTTTTTGATACATTTCACCACTCATCTAAGTGACTTTATCAGTTGGCGTTGTGCTGGCTTAAAGCCTTGTGTATGTCCCATAGGTTGGTAACCAAAAAAGACCCCACACCCAAAGAAAGAAGCAAATGCAACTTACACTCATTGAGCAGTTATTATGGCACACCAGTCTGTTGTATTCTTGTAGAAGTAATCCTCAGATTTGCACAGAAATCAGGACATGACTCAGAATGCTTTCCCGCTATATTCTTTAATGCTTCCTCTTCACAACGTAACATACAGAACTCAGTCAGTCATACAACGCGCCCTCTAGTGTTGTGGTGGAGCAATTGAATACACAACATATTTTCCCCATTGTTTAAGAGCTTAACAGACCTGTAATGGAAAATTGAAACTTTCAAACAGAATAAGAATTTCTTTGTGCGTTTGTCTCCACATTACCTCTAACTCAGATGTTCTCTAACAAACCTTTAATTAACCATAACTCAAGAAATCTGGATCAAGTAACACTTCTTTTTTTTCCACTAATCATAAGACATGACTAATGTTCATAATCATTAAGCCATGCAGACTTCTTTTTAACCCTTGCGGGTCTTGTCATCCTATCATCCAGCGGTTGTGTGACCTCTGGCTCAGGCATTGCATCCGCAGCGCCAGTGGCTGTGTCTTGTGCACCTTCTGGAACCAGAGACAGGTGAGATGCATTCCACGTGCGTCCATCCTCCAGCACGTACGAACTTTCACCTGTTTTCTTCATCACTCTGGCTTGGGCGTGAAACTTTGACAGTCCTTTCTTTACATGAAAGGGCTTTCTCACTCTGACCAGGCTTCCTTCTCTGATTTGTGGCACCCGCGCTCCTCTCTTAACATTTGTATAGGCTTTTGATGCTATCTGTTTTGAGGTAACACGGGTACGTAGTTGTTTCTCTGATGGAAAAGGAGAAGTACACTCTAAAAAAAAATGCATCAGCTCAACAAAAAAAATTAACGCAACATTTTCCAATAGACATTTTACATTAGGCCAACATCTATTGAAATTAAGTTCAACCAACAACCTAAGTTGAGTTGCGGGAAATAGATTTCCGTTTCCTGTCTATAGTTTCTTTTATTACCATCAACACATAATTTTACCTTATGGACACACCTTTTTGAGTTGACCACTGATCAGAGTTATGTTGTTTTAACTACTTTTTTTAATTTACTAGAAATATTTTTTTTACATTGTAATAAATTATTTGTCCTAATGATAAAAACAGGTTTTTAAGTTGACACCCCTAAAAAAATTATGTTTCTTCAAATTAATTTCTTGCAATAGCGTTTGTTCAAGGAGTAGATAAATTAATTTACAACATGAGTGCTGGGAAATTTAACTGTTTATTTCAGAGCACAATAAAAAAATAAAAAACAAACATAAATGAGTTGCTCTTACTTGCTCACAACTTTCAAATACAGCTGAACAGTTCAGTTTTAACAAGTTTAAACAAAGCCATACCTTTTATAAATTGTAAATCACAGCACCAAATGTGTTACATGAGTTAAAACTCTTTTAGAATTCTGTTTTGTGCATAACTGCAGACACTAACTTTCATATATAGTTTTTTAAACATTCTACACATTTCTGAATTTAAAGACATCTTAACCGTTTTTGGATGTTTTTTTGACCAGAGCTTCTGCAACTTGACATATTTGATCGTTTGATGGGTAAGCTGTGTACTCAAAGACTGCCTCTGCTAAACTTCTAAGAATGCTTGGAAGTAGCGAAATGAGATCTTTGGGATTGAGAAGTGTCCCAGAATTGCTGAACATCTGGAGTTGCACAAGATTAACAGTAAGGGTGGTTATTCAACAGTACACCATTCTTAATATTAAATAAAAGGGTCCAAAGAACATATAAAACATTCTTAACATATTTCAACACGTTTCACACAACTGTGACAACTAAAATATGCAAAACCACTGGGTCTTGTTTTCAGAAGATACTGTTCTTGAGGCTCATCACTTTTGCACTGGGCCTCTGTCCATCAAGGCCAAAGAACAACTTCTGAAATACTTCAAAAGTGCTTTTAAGTTTCTTTGCATAGCTCAGATTAAGAGCATAAATTAAGCCCATCAATAAAGCGCAGCTCCTTGGGATGTTGTTTACCTGCAGAAGTTTTGTTCCCTCAATTACAATGGCTGCTTTTCTGTTAGACTGGGTGGCCTGGTTTGCAATAGTGGCAATCGTCATCATTTCTTCATGAAGTCCAGCTTCAAAATCTTCTCTGTCCTTGTAAAACAAATAGTAAGATATTAAAGATTTTTAAAAATAATGTATCAACTCAACTTTTGTGTATGTGTACACCGTTTACTTTTACAAATTACAAATGAAATGCAGCATTGCTAAAACAGACTAAAAAAAAAGAACGGTATAAAGACTGTGGCTAGATCAACAGTCTGTATATGCTGTGCTGGGTGAATTTGTCTCAACCAAAATCCAACCGATACAAGGAGAACAACCTCATGAAGTGTTAGCAAGTGACTGCTTAAAGCAGGTGTTCCTGATTATCGTCATCATTTTTATCATTATCATCATTAGTAGTATTAGTTGCAGTAGTACAGCTGTACATGCTCTTCAATACCTGTGGAGATTATCACTCTCCAGGTCATAGTAAACTGATGCATGTCTCCTTCTCAAAGACAACTGGACTTTTTTCTTTTCTTGAAAACCTCACTTCTCATTCAAGAAGCTTCATCACTTCTCTTCATGCAGCTTTTTGGATTCCATTTCCGTCCATCTTCTTCCGCTTATCAAGGGCTGGGTCGCGGCGGCAGCAGTCTAAGCAAAGATGCCCAGACTTCCCTCGCCCCAGCTACTTCCTTCAGCTCCTCTGGGGGGACCTCCAAGGCGTTCCCAGGCCAGCCGAGAGATCCAGTCTCCCCAGGGTGCCCTGGGCCTTCTCAGGCTCTCCGCCCAGTGGGACATGCCCAGAGAGGCGTCCAGGAGGCATCCGGACTAGATTCCCGAGCCACCTCAACTGGCTCCTCTGGATGAGGAGGAGCAGCGGTTCTACTCCGAGCCCTCTCCAGGTGACCGAGCTCCTCACCCTATCTCTAAGGGAGCATGCCTAGCCCTCCTACAGAGGAAGCTCATTTCAGCTGCTTGTATACGGGAACTTGTTCTCTTTCGGTCATGACCCAGAGCTCATGACCATAGGTGAGTATTGGAACGAAGATCAACCAGTAACAGCGACCACATAACTATAGAAGCTGCTCCCATCCACTTGTCAATCTAATGCTCCAATCTTCTCTCACTCATGAACAAGACCCCTATATATTTAAACTACTCCACCTGGGGCAGGGGCACTCCACCTACCCATAGAGGACAAGGAACCTTTCTTTTATGGACTGAGAAGTGTGAGAAGTGAAATCTTTTCAAGAAAAGTAAGAAGTGCAGTTGCCTGTGACAAGAAAACATGCCTTGATTTCTTAAATATGTTTACAGGGTTCAAACAATAGATAAACTTTGGATACGTATTCCACAAGTATTTTACTATGTCTATTATGTCAGCCTTTATCTATACAACTGTGATTGCAATGATTGAATTTTGGTCAGAAATTTGTGATTAAAAAGTGAACTGTAAGGGAGAGGTACAAAAGCAGTCCAATGTGTTTATGCATTACCAAGTGTAAAATTATTTATTATTTTCCAAAATTATGAATTACTTACAAACTCTTTAAAAAGGTCCTCTTCCTTTTCTCCGAGGTACACAATAAGACAACGGATGGCTACTTCTCTGCGAATTTCCACACTGTTGTTCTGTTTAAAAAGAAAGAAATGTTCAACAGGAAGGACTTAAATTAATACAAGTTATAAAGGAACATTCAAAATAATTGTCATACCTCAAGAAGCATATCTTTGATTTGCCTGATTCTCATCCCTGTAGCTCCTCCTCTTGATGAGACCACATCCATCAGTTTTGGGATGCATTTGTCAAGGTTGGCCATAAAGGTAGACTCGAGGTTTACTGTGGTTATTCTCTTGAATTCTTCATTTATCTGTGGATTTTACCAACAAGAAAATAGGACAAATCAATTAACCCATTACCTTGGCTTCCAAACAAACACCAACATGGTTTTGCAAATTAATTACACAACATAAACATACCTGTGTTGCATCAAATAATGCAGGCCAGCGGTCCTTGAAGTCCTTGATTGCAGGGGCCTCACATATTATTTCTTGCCTGCGAAGAGAGAAGGTCCTGGTCATTTTCTCAGCAACCAAAATTGTGTCTTTAAAAAAGTGTGGCTTACATCAATGCAATCATTCACATTTTACACATCATGGTACCTTTTGAAAAATCACAGATATTTCTTTGACTTTGATTACTAAAGTAAGCTAACAAAGATTCACAAATATAAAAAAAAAAACAAAATAAAATCAGGTTTTTTTTTTAGATATCCAACTAAATAGATTAAACATCTATTGTGCCTTTTTGCAAAATATGCACACAAAAAGGAAAAAGAATGGAAAATGAGTGTTAAATGACAACCAAAAGTTTAAAATATATAAATGACCCTCAAAACATTCTTAATGTAACAGTGAAGTGCAACTGTACACCATGGCTGAGTACACTTTGCCTCATAAACACAAAAATGTTTTGGTTACAATATGCAGCAATAGTTTTCTGTAACAAGTTAGCTATAAACGCACGCCGACTTTGTCTCTCTCAAGACTGCGTTAGCAGCGTCAATGTGTCTGGTTTTGGCTAACGAAAGTAAAAGAAAATGTTCCCTAAACGTCACCACCGCTACAAAAAACAAAAACGGTTTACCTTCAGCAACAGTTCATCCAGCTAGCTTGGTAATTAGCTGCAAACATGGACGAAGTTAGCTGTTCTCAATAAAACAACTCCCCAGTTCAGAGCTGCTAGCATGTGCTGCTGCTGCAGCTCCGGTGCCAACGTGCTGCTCACCCCCACCGGGACAAAACGCTTCCGCGTCGAATCTCACACAGACTGATAACCCATTAAGTTTGGTCTGGATTTCAGCAAGAACGTATTCAGGGACGACACAAAGCCACTCTCTAATTCTGAACTCTGCACTGATAAGTTCGACGGGAAAAAAAAGTCCGACGTAGCTGGCTGAAAGCGGTGGAAAGCGCGGATTGATCTAACATGGAAAAAATGGTGCCGATAATTCTATGGCCCTGAAAGTATTTTATGCATATTTAATGCTTATCTTTGAAATAAATTAGTATTATTGTGAATATGAAATGATTTTTTAAAATCTCTGCAAGTGAAATTAGTTTTCACAAGAAGCAAAATAGTCACGTTTTCTCTCACAGAAAGAAGTTTTAACACGAAGTGTAAATATTCTGTACGTGTCCGACATAAATACGGCTTAAGTTATAACGCTAAATATTAAAGGCAAGACAGTAGAAAAATGTACGCTGAACTAAACATAGGTCAATAATTTATACACATCTTTAAAAAAAATGCAGATTCACACCTTGGCAAAGAACTGATTCAAAAATGAAAGAATACTTGCCTTGTCTTTGGAGTGCTTCTGTAAATGTTGTCTGTATATGTAGGATTTTAACTGTTCGGCATGGAGGTCCTCTGACATGCAGTCCCGATGACCGTTTGAATTTACCCGGGAATTTCAAAAAAGTAGGGCACTTGAAATCTTGAACTCAAAATCAACAAAAATTATGTTGTCATCCTACGTTAATTAAGTTACCACAACTCAAATTTCTTTTAAAGTCAATTGATTCATAAATTTAAGTTTGAATGACACAGAATATGATGTTGATATAAATAACCAAATTTTTGAGTCAACACACCCTATCAAAGCAAAGTTTATAATTTAAAATAAGGATCCAAATCAATAGATTAGCTTTTTTATGTTGGAATCACATATTAAGGTAAGTAGGCGGAAAAGGCTCAGTGAATTCTTTTTTAGAGTGTACTTGCCGGTCCTATGTCCATTTTTGTGCGCATCTTCCTGTTGAACATGAGTTCATACGGTGACACTCCTGTGGTGCTGTGTGGAGTAGCACGGTAAGTGAGCAGAAAGTTCTGTATGAAGGGCTTCCACTGCTTTCTCTCCTGCTCTGCTGTAAGGAGTGTTTCTTTTAGAACACGGTTCCAGCGCTCTATTGCTCCGTTTGCTTGAGGGTAATATAAAGACACCTTCCTGTGTTTGATGTCTATCACTGCTAGGAAGTCTGCAAACTCGGTGGAGGTAAATTGTGTCCCATTGTCACTAATCAGTTCTGTAGGATTACCAAACCTGGAAATTATTGTAGACAGGAATGTGGTGATTGCACTGGTTGTGATGGAAGGAGTAAACGCCACCTCTGGCCATTTGGTGTAGTAGTTGATCAGTGTTATTGCATAGCGGCAGTCCCCAGCTGCAGAGTCAAATGGACCAACGATGTCAATCCCCACTTTCTGCAATGGAGCATCTGAAAATGGAATTGGGTGAAGCGGTGCAGGATGTATTTTGGCACTTTTATCATTCAGCTGTCATGTCACACATGCGTTTATGGTCTCCTCCACACACAAGTCCATATGTGGCCACCAGTACAGGTCTCGCAGCCTCTGCTTGGTGCGGACGACACCCTGGTGGGTTTCATGTGCCAGATTAATAATCTGCTTTCTCACTGCTACAGGAACTAACCGGCGGTAAGGGCCTCTGTAAACTATTACCTCTTCCACGGACAGTTCATCTTGAACAGCAAAGTAAGGTTGGAGCATGGCAGGTAACGATTGTGATATTTTAGGCCATCCTTGCTTCATCTGCTCTCTTAGGGCGGTCAGTTCTGGACATACCTGACACGCTGCAGTAAAGTCTTTCACTGTGAGGTCTTTCAGTTCTGTATCCAGGAGAGCCACCAGCTCAGGCTCCACCACTGGTTCTGCATTCTCGACTGAAGGAAGAGGCAATCTGGAGAGACAGTCAGCAGCATAATTCTGTGCACCAGCTCGATATTCCACATCATATGTGAAACACAAAAGTCTAGCTGACCATCGCGCAATGCGCATCCCCGCCCGTCCCAGTCCTTTTGTAGCTAGGAGAGTGGTCAGGGCTTGGTGATCCGTGCGCCAAGCGAATCTAGTCCCCCACAGAAAAGTTCTCCACTTTTCAACGGCCCAAACACAGGCCAAGGCTTCTTTCTCGACAATGGAGTATTTCCTTTCTGCGGGAGTGAGGGAGCGTGACGCAAAAGCAAATGTTGGCTCTGTTTTGTCAGGATGAAGCTGTGTTAGAATAGCTCCCAATCCATAATTTGAAGCATCTGTAGCCACAATAGTTGGGAGGCTCAAAAACTGCTAATGCAGGACTGTTGATGATGCAAGTCTTCACTGCATCAAAACTAGCCTGTGCCTCTGAAGTCCACTTGAATGTGTCAGTGTGCAGGCATGCTCTCATAGGCTCCACCAAGGATGCATAATTTTTCACAAATTTTGCAGTAGTGGCGTCGCTCGGTGCTGGAGCTTCTGCAATAGCCTTTAGGTGATCCTCATTAGGCAGCAAACCTTTGACTGAAATGACATGCCCTGTACACTGCAAGCTCTTCTGGTTAAAATGGCATTTCTCCATATTAAGCTGGAGACCAGCTTCATTAAATGCAGCTAGAACTGCTTGGAGGTTGCGATCATGTTCTGGCTGGTCCCTGCCATAAACAATCACATCATCCAGGTAGTTCTGGACTGCTTTTAAGCCTTTCAGCACCAGGGACATGAGCTTGGAGAATGCACTTGGAGCTGAACACAGCCCATAAGGGACTCGACAAAACCTGAACTGTCCTTCATGTGTTATGAACGCAGTCATGTCACGGCTCTCTTCTGCCAGCAACACCTGATGATAAGCATTTGCAAAGTCAATAGTGGAGAAAACTATAGCTCCATACATGTTTGAAAAAATGTCATCCATATGTGGAAGTGAATGACTGTCTATCAGTATTGCCTTATTTGGCTCACGATAATCCACACACATTCTCACTTTCCCATTTTTCCTTAGTGTCACTACAATGGGAGACACCCAGGGAGAGGCATCAATCCTCTCTATGACTTCCATCTCCAACAGCCTCTAAATTTCACAAGAGACAGCTTGTCTGACTGAGACTGGAAGCCTTCTGAGCTTTTGTTGGACAGGTTGAACATCCTCTCTGATCTTCACTTTATAAATATAACATTTTGCAAGACTCAGCTTTTCAGCTGCTGCTCCAGTTTTAATCTCAGCTACTGGAGCTGTTGATGAAGTCACTCTCGGTGAAGAAGCTGCTTCCGGTCCGAAGGTGCCTCCCACCAGCTGCAGGACTGCTTTGAAAGAACAAATTGGGAGATTTTCGACCACCCAGACCTGGAGGAGCACACAGCAGCAGTCCTGTGCTATATCAACCATTGCACAGACACTGTAACTGTGGAAAAGCACATCTGAGTGTATCCAAACCAAAAACCCTGGATGACCAGAGAGGTGCAGCGACTGCTGCGGGAGAGGAACACGGCCTTCAGGTCCCGTGACAGGAACCTGTACAGCTCTGCCAGAGCAAACCTGAAGAGAGGCATCCGACAGGCCAAAATAGACTACAAGCAAAAAATGGAAGACAACCTCAAAACAAACAACACACGACAGGTTTGGCAAGGGATCCAACATCTAACCAACTACAGACCAAACCTCGCTGCTGTTGATGGGAACCCTTCACTGGCAGAGGAGCTTAACCTCTTCTTTGCCCGCTTCGAGGTGGAGCCAATAGAGACAGCTGCATTACAGGCATCAGCGAACAATGGCCCCTCCCTAAGGGTAGAGGAACATGAGGTGAGGCGCACGCTGAGGTCTGTGAACCCGAGGAAGGCTGTCGGACCTGATGGCATCACTGGACAGGTGCTGAAGGACTGTTCAGACCAGCTGGCGGGGGTCTTTACTAAGATCTTCAATCGCTCCTTACATCAGTCCATCGTCCCACCCTGCCTCAAATCCTCAACTATTGTCCCTCTGCCCAAAACATCCACAATCACAGGCCTCAAGGACTATAGACCCGTCGCCTTGACCCCGATCATCACAAAATGCCTTGAGAAACTGGTACGCAACCACATTACCTCATGCCTTCCATCAACACTTGACAGCTACCAGTTTGCATACAGGGCGAACAGGTCCACAGAAGATGCCATCACCACCACTCTCTACACTGCTTTGTCCCATCTGGAGCAACCGGGGAACTACGTGAGGCTGCTGTTTGTGGATTTCAGTTCCGCCTTTAACACCATCCTTCCTCACAGACTTGTTTCCAAACTGGAGGCCCTCGGACTCCCCACCTCCAAATGCATCTGGATTTTGGACTTCTTGACAGCCCGCCCCCAGAGGGTTAGAGTAGGGTCCCACACGTCGACAGCTCTCACCCTCAGTACCGGCTCCCCACAGGGCTGTGTGCTGAGCTCCCTGCTCTACACCCTCTACACACAAGACTGCACCTCCACCCACCCCAGCAATACCATCATTAAGTTTGCAGACGACACCACAGTAGTGGGGCTCATCTCTGGGAATGATGAGTCTGCTTACCGGGACGAGGTGGAGCGGCTCTGTGTCTGGTGTGAAAAAAACAATCTAATCCTCAACATAACAAAAACCAAGGAAATGGTGGTGGACCACAGGAGGAAAAAAACTGTCATTCAGCCACTGTCTATTGGTGGGGATTGTGTGGAGAGGGTGGCTGCTTTCAAGCTCCTGGGCGTCACCATTGAGCAGGACCTGACCTGGAGCGCCAACACCACTGCTCTGGTGAAGAAGGCCCAGCAGAGACTGTATTTTCTCAGGCTTTTAAAGAAAAACAAACTGAGTGAGAAACTGCTGGTGTCCTTCTACCGCTGCTCAATAGAGAGCATTTTAACGTACTGTGTCTGTGCCTGGTTTGCCAGTTGCACAGCTGCGGCTAAGACAGCTCTCCGAAGAGTCACCACGAGAGCCCAGAAGATCATTGGCTGCCCTCTCCCATCCCTGGAAGAACTGTACAGTTCTCGCTGCCTAAAAAAGGCTCAAAACATTCTGCTGGATCCATCACACCCCGGACATTCCCAGTTTGAACTGCTGCCTTCAGGCAGAAGATACAGAACAATTAAAACAAGGACAAACAGATTAAAAAACAGCTTCTATCCGAGAGCCATCGTGGCCTTAAACGCTGCTAAATAAAGTTTATTTATTAGGAAAGTGTGCAATAACCGGAGAAGGTGTAGCCTCCTTTTTATATTTTGTTGTATATTTTTTAACATATCTTTCTTATATTGTCTTATTTCGCAGTTTTTAGTTTTCTATTCTTACTTGACTTTTTATTCCACCGGAAAAATTGCACTGTAATTTCGTTGTACATGTACAATGACAAATAAAGACATTTCTATTTCTATTTCTATTTCAGGAAGTACTGCATTGTTGTCAATGATGAGCTTCAGCGCTCTAAACAAGTCCAATCCTAGCAAAGCTGTGCCTGTTTTCACCACATACAGTGTAGCTAGTACTTTAGCATTAGCATGCTTCACTGTAGCTGAGAAACAGCCCAGCACTGGGACTTTGGACTTAGTGTATGTCACTAGCCTGGAGGCTGGCTCAGAAAGTGACACATCACTGAAGTGCTCTCTGTAGAGATGCTCAGGAATAATAGACACTGCAGAACCTGTGTCCACCACTAATGCAGCAGAGCATGAAGCTGACTGTGTACTTATGGTCACTGTACAGGTAATCTTTTGATCGACTAGCTCATCTTGTAACATCAGTCCTGTATTCATTTCAAGAACAACCAATTCTCCCACCTTAGCTGTAGCTTTGGACTTACACACACGGACAAAATGTCCAGTTTTGCAGCAGTTTCGGCAGGTCACTTTGCGTGCACGGCAGTCTGGAGCGTTGGCAAGATGAGCTGAAGAGCCACATCTAAAACAATACCGCTCCAGTTTAGATGCTGCTCCGGGCTCGTTTGGTTTATTGCTCCTTACTTTGGGTGGGTGTTTTGGCTTTGCGTTGTCCTTCCATGCCCAGGCAATGTAGAAGCAGCGTGCGTTTACGCTTGTCGGGCCACTCATCCCCCTCTGCGCCGATAGCAAGCAGGTAGTTGGAAAACATTTTCATCCACATCTCGAATGGAATCACAAGTTGTCCGGCGGACTGTAGAAACAACGCAGGGGAGGGGACAAGATTCGCCATCCTTGTCGCCAATTTGTTTTATTCTTGTAGAAGTAATCCTCAGATTTGCACAGAAATCAGGACATGACTCAGAATGCTTTCCCGCTATATTCTTTAATGCTTCCTCTTCACAACGTAACATACAGAACTCAGTCAGTCATACAACGCGCCCTCTAGTGTTGTGGTGGAGCAATTGAATACACAACATAGTCCAACTTGTTTATTAAAATTTCTCATCAGCCAAGCAGCTCAATGCATTTAGGCAAGTAGACATGGTCAAGACGACCTGCTGCAGTTCAAACTGAGCTTTAGAATGAGGAAGAAAGAGGATTTAAATGACTATAAAACACGACATGATTGTTGGTGCCATTGTCATGAAAGCGGAGAGCAAAAAAAAAGACACAGATGCTGGAACCCGGAAAGATCACACAAGTCTTGTAGTGGAATATAAAGGATTTATTGTCCAAGAGTATCGGAGGAAGTTGGGATGAGACAGCTGAGATGAAGGAGCTGGAGTGTGGGCCAATCGCTGAGTAGCATCCCAATGTATGGAGACAAAGTGAGGAGTCTTGGCGTGAGGCTGAGTCATGGAGTTGTGGCTTGACTGGAGGGCAGGAGCTCAGGCATAACCGGACAGAAGCTAGAAGGGTGGACCCAGGTTGGCAGAGATAGATCCTGTAGACAAGGAGGTAGCCATGAATACATGAACGAGAGCGGATCTAGATTCAGATTATGATCACATGAGATCATGAGACTGAGTACTGCACCCTAGAGGGCAACGAACTGGTGATAAATCCTGGTGAAGGTCCATCTTAAATTGAGCAGGAGGCTGATGAGTAGAGTGCCAACAGCTGGGTTCAATCTGGGGAGGAAGAGCAGAGAAGGGAGGGGGGAGGCTCCTGGAGGTACCATGACAGCAATCTGGTCAAGACCAGGGGTCAAACTCAATATGTATTGAAAAATTAACTGCAACTGGTATGTAATGTTCAACATTTTCATATGGAAACAAACTTTAGTTTTTCTTAAACACATAATCTGGAACAACCAAAGCTTGATTGTCAACGATCCCATTGGGGAAACATAACTAAAGTACCAGAAAACTGTCAACTTCATCTAAGAGGGGTTGTATCTTTTAAATATTATTATTGAACTTTTAAGTTCCTCTCTGATCATAATTTGATCCATTGTAAAAAGTGTTTAAAATGGTGTTTTCTTATTATGCAGTTTTTAGCCAAAATCAAAAACCTGTTTTTTTGTAGGACATAGTTTCTGTGGAGCGGCAGGAGTTTATTAAAAAATCTGCCTCTGGGTTGTGGACGAGACTGTTGGCGCAAAGTATACCAGCCCTGTTTACCCATCATTCCTCCGTTTACACGTTCTCCCGCTAGCTTACGGCCCACACAACCCCAACCTGAAATTAGCAGTGCAACAAAAATGCTGAGCAATACTGGAGTTATCCAGCCATACAGTTTTGAGCCAGATGCTTCTGGATTCTTTGTCACATAGAAATGCAATTTTAAGTTTAATTTTCTTTTTATATGTCCTCCATTGTAAGAAATATGAATCAAGGACATGTTAAAAACACCAAAAACATGATTTTTGATGGAGTGGGTCCTTAAAGCTGGGAGGAAAAGTGATCACAACTTGGCAATAGGGAAATCCAAAAATAAACCTAGCTTTAAAAAAAAGTTTTTTTTAAGTGGGCTACAGCACACATGTACTTCTCGTTTTCAGAACTTACTGGCAGATTTTATAAAAATTTCAACAGAAAAAAAAATAAACAAATCAATCGAATGAGGCTGAGTTACTGTAGTAGTGTGATGCACATCAGGAAGAAGCAACACGAGAAACTGGAGAAATACCAGGGACTCAGAGAAGAACTGGAGAAAGCATGGAAAGTGAAGGTGACAGTGGTGCCTGAGGTAAATGGGGCACTTGGGGCAGTAACCCCCAAGCTGGAGGAGTGGCTACAACAGATATCATGAAAGATCTCAGACCTCTCAGTCCAGAAAAGCGCAGTCCTAGGAACAGGTAAGATACTGC
Source organism: Oryzias sinensis (assembly GCA_037389245.1). Taxonomy (NCBI): domain Eukaryota; kingdom Metazoa; phylum Chordata; class Actinopteri; order Beloniformes; family Adrianichthyidae; genus Oryzias; species Oryzias sinensis. The sequence continues at coordinate 15,423,930 of CM074504.1, forward strand.
GCAGGACCCTCAAGCTCCCAAACCTCTGGTAGAGGAGAAACCAACCGCGGAACGGTGAGAGGGGCATTAATATATCTTTGGTGGCCCAAAAAAAACATTTCGGAAAACAAAAGTGATTTCCAGAAAACAAAAAAAAACTTTTCCGGTCTCTTATCATGTTTCATTTTTTTTTACCTTTTGATTTAATTTCTGTATATTACATTTGCATTTCGACATGTTTTTTTTTTCTTTTTTTACGGAAACTGGAAAAGAAACCCAGCCAGCAAGGCCAAGTGGGTCCCCAAATTGTTCAAAGTGCAGAGAAATCTTGGGCCCCGAATGCATTTGTCTGCAGTTTTCGTGGTGGCCCCACCAGTGTTTGCCCACATTGGCTTAAGTGGGCACTTAGTAGGTTGGCACGATATGCTAGCCAGCCACCCTGGCCCACATTTACTGCCCACTTTTAAACCACATGGGGCCCACTTGGCCTTGCTGGCTGGGTAGGTACTATTGGACATCATCGAATCAGCAATGTCCCATAGTACTCACTCTTTCCAGTTTTCTTATTGTGTTTCGTTTTTAAACATTTTGTTTGGTTTCTTTAAATTACTTTTGTTTTCCAAAAAGGTTTTTAATTTTTTTTTTTTGGTTTCTGGAATTTTGTTTAGTTTTTTTCTAAAATGTAATGGTGTTTTTTTATGTCTGTTTTATTGGCTGCACGGTTGCGCAGTGGTTAGCGCTCTTGCCTCACAGCAAGAAGACCTCCGGTTCAAATCCCGGCTGGGGGACATGAAAAACAACATCAATGGGGGACCTTTCTCTGTGGAGTTTGCATGTTCTCCCTGTGCATGCATGGATTCTCTCCGGGATCTCCGGCTTCGTCCCACCGTCCAAAAACATGCTTCATAGGTTAATTGGCAACTCTAAATTGTCCCTAGGTGTCTAGGTGTGAGTGTGAGAGTGAATGGGTGTGTGATTGTGGACATTCTACCCTGCGACAGACTGGCGACCTGTCTAGGTTGCCCCCTGCCTTCGCCCACAAGTGGCCGGGATAGGCTCCAGCAGCTCCGTGACCCCGTAAGGGAAAAACGGTTAAGAGAATGAATGAATGTTTTATTTTTTAACTACCATTGTAATCTTTAAAATGTTTTTGCGTTGTGAGATTTGTTGATGTGATATGCAATTCAGGGCCATCATAAGATGTAGATATAGATAAATATAGATATGAAAGGTTTTTTGGGCTTGGTTGTTTTAAAGTAGCTGAGATGCCAAAAGAGTGTGGGTTCCCCAACTGTGGGAGATAATGAAACATGCTATTATAAATCACACTGCCCTCACCAGACACTTATTTTGTTTGTTTTTTCTCTGTACCTCATCCCATCCTTCAGCTTTTCTCCTATTAAGCTAACTGCTACTGCATTTTAACCACGTTCCTAGATATCATAAATAACATTTATCGTCAAAACTCTAATCTGACTTTTACATGCAGTTGCATTCAGGTGCACTAGTGGTTATTTCTATGAACGTTTGAAACTGAGTATGAGAAGAGCAATGATCCGCGAGCTTCGAGGTTGGGCTTTGCATGTCAAAATAAGAGCTTTTGGATGAGAAGGGAAGGGAGCCATGACTGCTCTATAAAGAACAAGGAGGACTTCAAATAGGTTTCTAAAAAGGGATTTGAATTTACTGTAACAATGGGGGGTTGAGAGGTGGGGGGTGTAGGAGGTCAGAAAGCACTGGTGTGGTAAATGAATTTAAGCAACTGCGGAGGCAGTTAAAAATCCCAAAACAGAGGGTGCACATGTTAATTTGTCCTGTCAGAATTTTTAAAGTGTGTTTTTCCTTTACACCACTGTTACTAACAATAAAAAAAAATAATATTAGCAAAATATTAGGGAACTGTGTGACCAGACGATGGGGTCAGTTTTAGTATAAAAGGAAATTTCAGTCAGACAACTCTTGCAGTAAGAAATATTTATTTAACATTCTTTAAGTTGGCATTCACATATTTTCGTTTGGCATAAGGCTCCGTTCAATTCCATAAAACTTCCATAAAATTTCCATAAAACTTTCGGGTAACAAAACCCCCCTTTACGGAGCCCACAGGTGGAAGCCGGGGAGGAGGGTGGGGCGAAGAATGAGCGCTGAAGGTAAGAAAGAATGAACTGCGCACCTGGCTTAAATAGAACGCTGAACAGGTGAGTTAATTAACTGAACCGCCCTAGAGTATTTACCTGTAAAACACTGCGCGAGTATCTGCCCGAAATACGATAAATCGTCATTTCAGTCAGACAACTCTTGCAGTAAGAAATATTTATTTAACATTCTTTAAGTTGGCATTCACATATTTTCGTTTGGCATAAGGCTCCGTTCAATTCCATAAAACTTCCATAAAATTTCCATAAAACTTTCGGGTAACAAAACCCCCAACACTAAATCATCCAGAAGAAGAGAAAATGTGAATGTATAATCAGTGTGTAATAAAATGGGGTGTGTTTTCGGCAGCATTCCATTTTCATTTCATTTCCCAGTATGACTGCTATGTGTGACCCGGCACCATTGACCGTTTGGGCCGCCCCGTTCGAGTACAGCGCCGCGAAGGGGACATGCTATCTAGTGGATCTGCTATGTGTGACCCGGCACCATTGACCGTTGGGCCGCCCCGTTCGAGTACAGCGCCACGAAGGGGACATGCTATCTAGTGGATCTGCTATGTGTGACCCGGCACCATTGACCGTTGGGCCGCCCCGTTCGAGTACAGCGCCACGAAGGGGACATGCTATCTAGTGGATCTGCTATGTGTGACCCGGCACCATTGACCGTAGGGTCGCTCCCGTTCGTGGAGACCACTAGAGGAACATACTATCTGAAAGAGAGAGGGAAAGAAAATAAAAGGGGAGCCAACATAAAATTACTTATGCCTGATCTTAGAACGTAAGCTCACTTCCGCAAAACGCTGTGCAGAACTATAATTTAAACCGCCAAACAACCCGTATGATACACCCCCAACACTAAAATCATCCAGAAGAAGAGAAAATGTGAATGTAAAATCAGTGTGTAATAAAATGGGATGTGTTTTCGGCAGCATTTCATTTCATCATTTTCATTTCATTTCATTTCCCAGTATGACTGCTATGTGTGACCCGGCACCATTGACCGTTTGGGCCGCCCCCTTCTTTCCATTTCTTTTATCCGAGTTCAGCGCTACGAAGGGGACATACTATCTAATGGATCTGCTATGTGTGACCCGGCACCTTTGACCGTTGGGCCGCCCCCTTCTTTTTATTTCTTCCATTCGAGTTCAGTGCCACGAAGGGGACACACTATCTAATGGATCTGCTATGTGTGACCCGGCACCTTTGACCGTAGGGCCGCCCCCATTCGAGTACAGCGCCTCGAAGGGGACACACTATCTGGTGGATCTGCTATGTGTGACCCGGCACCTTTGACCGTTGGGCCGCCCCCATTCGAGTACAGCGCCTCGAAGGGGACACACTATCTAGTGGAACTGCTATGTGTGACCCGGCACCTTTGACCGTTGGGCCGCTCCCGTTCGTGAACCACTAGGGGAACATACTATCTGCAAAAGAGAGAGAGAGAGAGCCAAACAAAGGAAACGAAACAAAACAAAGTAGGGAGCCAACATAAGAATCACTCATACCTAATTTTTTAAAAACATAAATCCACATCCGCCAAACGCTGTAAGGAACTATAATTTGAACCGCCAAGAACAACCCGTATGAAGACACTACCTAACATCCAATCCAAGCTTCCAAAAGCATGCTGAACATGCTTAAGTACATCCATTATTCGTAGCTTCCATCAAATACTAAGAACGAGCTTAACAGCTATAAATGTCATTTCATTTGGTATACTATTTAACGAGCTTAATCCAACGACAGACTACGAATGAGCTTAACTGCCATAATGTTTCCCCATTTGGCATACCATAATACGAGCTCAGAACATCCATTTATTCGAAGATTTCCATCTAAGTAACAAGAACAACCTCAACGCCATATGTCCGAAGCTTAATTGGCGTAATTGAGCTTAGAAACCAAAAGTTTTTGAGCCCCATCGCATACTATAATACACTTTAGAACATCCTAAAATTTTTTAGGCTTCCACCTGGCTATAATCTTCTTTTAACATCTACAATCAAAGAATTTACATTCATGCTGCGGTTGACATTGATTAATTAATTCAGTCAGAAGTGTCATTGGAATGCAGAGGAGGTCCAACGCCCCGTCACTTTCAGTGCAGCAATAGGTACGTCGAGCAGTCATCGTTGCAGCACCAGATCAAGGAATGCATGGGTGACATCATTTCCTGGAAACGGAGAAGCTGATCGGGGCGTAGGGGTTCGCAGGCTCAGGATGCGATGCATAGATAAAAACAAAGCAGTATTAGTCTTGACAAGAATATATAAATAACCCAGAAACTGATCAGTTTCAAAATGATTGAGATAAATTAAATAACAGTGCTTTTAAAAAACAAATCTGAGAAAGTGAATTTAGTAGATAGTTAAGGTAAAGACCCATTGTGGATTTATCGCACCCTAGAAACCACCATAATTACAAATTCCAAAAGTGAAATAATAGTGAAATATATGACCTGCACGAAATCTTAACACCAATTTTTTATATATTCCAATGATGACAAAAGTAACCTTTGACAGTTTCAGAGGGACGCACCTTCAGGAGGCCATCGAGGAGTAGGAGTAGTAGATGGGAAGAGTAGCCAAGGAGATTTGTAGACGAGGAAGGTCAACATCCCACGTAGCAGAGGATTACAGCTCGGCTGGATTTGATGCCTTGTATATGATATTAATGGTTCTAAAATTTTTATTTAGCCAAGGGAGACTGGATACTGCAAAAGAGAACTTGAGAGCCATGAGGGATCATAGGTTTTGATATTATATTTGCTAGACTGAACCTTAAGCATTTAGAGGCGGAGTATAATAAGCCTCTAAATGGGGATGCATCTAGCAGAGTGCCATCTGCTTAGAAAAGGCAGACAGAAGACTGACTTGTGGACACAAGATTTAACTCTTGAACTAAGCTTGAGAGCGCAAGTGATATATTTCCTACGGTCAGGGTAGAAGTTGCTCAAGGTGTTATTTAAACATTAACCAAGTCAACCGATGACACAATACTATCATTCAATATTGAAACAGCCTTAATATAATCTCCAAGGATGAAATAACCGGACGACCCCTTAAGAACCATCAGAGCCGTAGATTCTGGCGGCCGGACAAACACAAACCACTCTTCTTAAATCCTTTTCCCCCAAACCAGAAGGCGCAGACTCAAGAGAACAAGTGGAGGGAGCCTGAAGACACAACAGGTATCACAAAACCACTCCAGGCATAAAGAGGGAAAGAATGACAGCGGAAAGGTAAACCGACAAACACTTCGAGCGCCAACTGAAGGCCAAGAGACGCCACTGAGAGGCATAGAGGCAGAACAATGAGACCATCAGTGACAGTCACCCGCAGCCTTATATCGCGTTCAGAGGAATTTCGTGGAGACAGCATGGGGAGCTGACGAAATATATACCAATCCTGAAGGCGCATGGGGAACCAGGCCACTGATGCCCAGAAGATTAACTGCGAGGCGCTAGCAGGTCCAGATCAAGACACGTCAACCTGAACACTTCCTAGGTGCCACCCTCAGTGGCGGCTTTGAAAACGATGCCCCGGAAGAATCCATCACATAGCCCCCGCAAACCTCCAACCAAACTAGACAGAATAACAAATTAACTGTCCAGCCGAGAAAACAAGGCCGCGACGAGACTGACACACTCACCAGTGCGGCCGACGCAAGTCCCTGAAGCCAGGGCATGACCCACCGGGGTACACAGAGCGGGAAAAAACCGGCGGAGCAGAACCAGATGCAGAATATGCGGGGGCAACGAACGAGGATCGCCGAGTGAATAAAATGAGCCATAGATACTGCATAAGAGAGACCAATCATAGGGGAAAATGTCCACAGAGCAGAGACGGGTCCAAGAGACACTGATACACATTCTGACTAGCCAGCAGCTACAACAACGAAGAAGAACCGCCATAATAATAAAGCCAGCATCAATTAAAAAGCAGTCAAGATTCACACTCAGCTCCCAAAGAACAAAACAGCAACAGAAAAACAAATGCTAAAAGCCACGATAAATTCAGCCAGCATGAGAAACCTGTCCAAACGAGGTCTGCCAGCCTTCACAACCACAGAAAGGACCCCACAACCCCTGAAAAAAAACAGCCGGACGACGCAGAACTACGCAGCAGAAAAGGAATCAGAAGTGCATCATGAAAGACCCGGAGACATAACTACAATTCCCAGGGTCCTTAGGGGCGTGACGTCACAGAAGTAAACAGGAAGAAAAAACGCAGCCTTAGAAAACTACACGGGAAAGGACTGATTGCCGCTCACCGCAGAAAGTCGGCTGACCACGGCAGACGAGAAGACCCGGACTGCTCCTGATCGGGGCCACGAACATCCCGAACATCGCGGAACGCACACCCCCCGCAGATGCACGCGACCGCGGCGAAACGAACGCGCTGCGCGCCGGCAGCCGCCCGCGGATCACTGCAAGCAGAGCAGACGCGGCGAAACGAAAACCCCACATCATAAAAATGGGGATCATCCATCCGAAGAACGGTGGGAACACAGCAAGACGCCGAAGAGACGGAGACCCGCGGGCACTGAGACCGGCGAAGAATGAGCGCTGAAGGTAAGAAAGAATGAACTGCGCACCTGGCTTAAATAGAACGCTGAACAGGTGAGTTAATTAACTGAACCGCCCTAGAGTATTTACCTGTAAAACACTGCGCGAGTATCTGCCCGAAATACGATAAATCGTCATTTAAAAAAGACCGGATATATATGGATGGTCAAGAAAGTACTGTTTTTGTCTTTGTCAGCAGTCTTCTCACTCAGATATTGTTTTCATTTCCATAAAAAATTGTCCTTTTCAGGAAGTCTTTTTTGTGTTTAAACCTGTTTGTCTGTCATCTGTAGTATTTTTCAATGCTTAAAACCCTTCTAACCATACTGCTGCTCACAGCTGCCAAACTCTGGCCTCCTTTTCATCATTCTGCACACCGTGACCCTAAGTCTGGTTGCAGTTCCCCTAGAATACACCTAAGATAGGAACATCTGTATGTTGAACAGATCAGCTTTCATTCTTCCCACCGCCCACTCCCTCAACTCCCTCCATTTTGCATTATGGCCAACCACTCAACTGGTGATTTCGAATACTGTCACTCTTTAACCATTAACGCAGTTAAGACAATTGCAGCAGAATGTGAAGCGGAGAAAAGTGGCTTTGCCCTGTGATGTGTATCGGTGCAAAGCCGAGAATCTGCTGATTCACGTTGAGCACGTAAACAATGGAAGAGTTACAGTATGTCAAAGAGAGAGTAATATTTGGGTATCCCCGGTTAAATGTCCAGTAGTTAAAGGTTTAATAAACTTTAGTTCAAGGTTAACACTTTTTTCCCACATCTCATCTTTTACCTGTGTTTTAAAACGTTTTCTTTTATTGGGTTAAATCTGCTTAAGCAGCTTGTATTATTGATCTAGTTTTATCTTGTTTTAACATTGTGGAGTACTTTGTGAGTTGCTCTCTGGCAAAAGTACCACATATATATAAAGATTTTCTTTCTTATTTATTTACTGGTCCTTCTGGGAATCAACACTCTGCAGTACTCTGAACATTGGAGCCCCTCAAGGCTGAGTGTTAAGTCCCCTCCTCCTCACTCTGTTGACCAATGAATACACAGCTTCAAAATCTCCAACAAATACACAGACAACACATATGTGGAACTGTGGTTGGTCTCATCAGTGGCAGGGATGATACAAAATAAAGAAGGTAGGTGAACCTCTAGGTCAAGTGGGGTAGAGACAACAATCTTTCTCTAAACACGGAGAAGACAAAGTGGATTGTTGTGGACTTTAAGTGTGGACTCAACATGCTCCTCTCAAACAGCAACAGAGCAACTGTGGAAATAGGGAACATCACCAAATTCCTCAGTTTTCACATCACGAAGACCCTCTCCTAGACCAAGATCACCAAAGCACTAGTGTAGAAAACACATCAATGTCTCGATTTCCTTTTCAAATTCAGAAGATCTACTTATAGCACCTAGATCATGGCTACAAGCTTTTTCCAATAACTTTTTTGTTTGTTTGCGTCTTATCAACTGCATTTTGAATAAAAAAAATAAACAGAAACACAATCAAGCACATCTAAATTTTCTTTATATATGCCTTCCATTAAGAGAAAAATGCAAGAACATGGAAAAAACACTGTTTGATTGGAGTGGGTCCAATCAATCTGTAGTGGCACCAATTCATGTGTACATAATAAAAGTTAAAACACAATAGAACAGTGCTGACATTGTTTAATAAAAAAAAAAAAAGATCCCAATGCAAATCTCATGATTAAAAACTGAATAAATCAATGAAACAACCTTTACTGGGCTGAGTTTAAACAAGTTTTAAACATTGCCAGCGCACAGAAATGGCCTGCTTTTACATGTGTTGACTACATACTGACTGTAGAGTGACAAAGTGCCCCAAATGCTCAGGATATTTTATTTTCTGCCGTGACTTTTCTATGACACCTTGATAAGGCAATTATATGGTAATTACCTTAACTGGTGGCATTAGAGGAAATTGTCCTATGTTTTCTGTGAAAAAAATAGCACCAAATCACCAGTGAGTGAATTTTCAAATCTCTAATCAGCAACTCATTATGCGCTGCAACTGCCTGATTCATGCAGCTGTCAATGACAAATGCAATTAGGGCTACAAAATTTAAAAAGGGCAACATTGTGCCCAACAAGCCAGATTGAATCTGTCACATCCTTTAGAATTTTTTTTTCTGTTTATTCAATTCATAACTGTTAATTGCACTCAGAAAGCCGGTGTGCACGATTTGAGCAACCTGGGAGATGTTATCTGCGGCCCGGGTAAAACAAAAGGCTCAAAGTCAACCAGAGTCACGATGAGAGGAAGCGAGGGAGAGCTGCTTTTCCCTCAGCAAATGGAACAGATAAGTGGAAACGTTGTCTTCCACTCCCCCCTTGAGTTAGCTTGTGCAGCAAGGTCAAGCGAACGTGCTCAGCCAGTGTGTCCACGCACATTATCAGGTAAAAATTTGCCGAGCGATGTGAGCGAACCGGGCCAGTCAGCTGTCTGAAAAAAATCATTACAGACATTTTGGATAACTTTGGAGGCAATCGGCCACGTGGGATGAGGAATGGATCGCTCTGTGACCAGAACGCCCTTGAATGAACCACTTCCTCATTGCTCCGCTCAGCAGCCTAATCGAGAGACGACTGCTTTTAGTGAAACAATCCCAAATGAGCCTATGACCCTTAAAAACACACTGTGGACTGTGGAATTGGATGCTGGGGTACTTAGAGTGATGAATGGCGCATAAATGTCATTTTCTGGCATTTAAAAAAATCTTGTTTGCTGTAAACAAGCCTTTAATGCCTTTCCCTTCAGTGTAAAGAGCTATGAATATGTTACAAGTTCACAATCCCAAAAAAACTGTCATGATATGCAGAAAAAAATGAACAGATGATACCCAACCACCACCATTAATACCTTTTATGGTTGACCGTATTTTCCGTACAATAGTGTGCACTTAAAAGCCTTAATCTTTTCAAAAAATGACAATGCGCCTAGGCTTTCTGAGTAGTGTGGCTGTTATTGTGAATATGCTAACATGTACGTAAAACTTGTTGGACTGTGTTTTTTTGTTATCTTTTACTAAAAAGGTTGGAAGTTAGTGTTAGTCAAGGTAATGTTTGTTTCAGCTGTATCACACTTTTTCTCCTGACTTGCAAATAATTTGCAGGTATTGTGAATACGCTGATGCATCTAACGTGGCTAAAATTCTATTTTGTATATTTGTTTTATGGTGCTGCTACTACAACTGAATTTCCCATGTCTTAGTGACATGTTGACTTATAATTGACTCTTCACTTGCTTGCCTGTCTCCCTATAGTTTGGTGACATAAGTTTGAATTTAGTTCTGTGCCGGGGTTTAGACCCCACCACAGTACGGAAACTGCACTAGTTAGAGTCTCTAATGACTTGTTATTGGCCTCAGAAAAGGGTCTACTTTCTATTCTTGTCCTGTTGGACCTCAGTGCAGCCTTTGACACTATCGACCACATTATTTTACTCCATAGACTAGAGCAGGACATAGGGATCAGAGGATCTGCTCTCCAGTGGTTTAAATCCTATCTGTCCGATAGGTATCAGTTCGTTAATGTAAATGGCCATTCCTCTCAGTGCACTCGAGTCAACTATGGAGTCCCACAGGGCTCAGTCTTGGGACCGATCCTGTTTACTCTTTATATGCTACCCCTAGGAAACATAATCAGGAAACACAGCATTAATTTTCATTGTTATGCCGACGATACGCAGTTGTATTTATCCATGAAGCCTGACCAGAATGACCAGATAGAGAAACTGAACGCTTGCATCAATGACATCAAGACCTGGATGACAATTAATTACCTCCTCTTGAACCCAGAAAAAACTGAGGTCATTATACTTGGACCTAAAAACCTCAGAGATGCTCTGTCTGCTCAGATAGTCTCCCTGGATGGCATAAGTATAGCCCCCAATTCCACAGTTAGAAACCTTGGGGTTTTATTTGACCAGGATTTATCATTTAAGGCTCACATATCTCAGGCGTGTAGAACTGCCTTTTTTCATCTGCGGAATATTGCTAAGATCAGAAATATACTTTCTAAGAGTGATGCTGAAAAACTCATCCATGCATTTGTTACGTCGAGGCTGGATTACTGTAACTCCTTGTTAGCAGCGTGTCCTAAGAGTTCCTTAAGAAGTCTCCAGCTTGTTCAGAACGCAGCAGCTCGATTGTTAGCTGGAACTAGCAGAAGAGATCACATCACTCCTGTGTTAGTTTCGCTCCATTGGCTCCCAGTTGATTCCAGAATCAAGTTCAAGATCCTCCTGTTAACCTATAAGGCCTTACATGGAATGGCCCCGTCCTATATTAAGGACCTCATAGTCCCTTACCATCCAATGAGAACACTTCGCTCGCAAAATGCAGGACTGCTTGTGGTTCCTAGAATTAGTAAAAGTACGGTTGGAGGTAGAGCGTTTAGCCACCAAGCCCCTGTCTTATGGAATAAACTCCCAGCTCATGTAAGAGAGGCCGACTCAGTTTCTACATTCAAAGTTAGACTGAAAACATTCCTCTTTGGACAGGCTTATTGTCAGACTAGTTAGTATTCAGAGACTATTTAACTTAATGTTAAGTTGTTTAAATTAAACTTAACTATTTCTTTTAAAAGGCTGCTAGAAGTTGAAGCTGGGGTAACTATGGTGCACTGGGGTTCTGTCTTCTTTTCTTTTCTACTTCTACCCTTCCTCTCCTCCATTCCTGATCATTATTCATCATTTAGTTCACCATGCCTCTGTCTGGTACAGTGCGATTCATGTATTGTCCCTCTTTTCCTCTCCCCTCCTGGGGAGTGGGAGTGCTTCCAGACTCCAGTTGGCTCATCCGTGCTCCTGTTCCTGACCGTGTACCTCGCCTTTGCTCCCACTCCTACACCTGGCTGTGGTTCCTGTCTCTGGCTCATCTCTGGCTCGTCTCTGCTCTGTACCTGACCGAGTACCTCGTCTCTGCTCCTGCTGCTGGCTGTGGTTCCTGTCTCCAGCTTGACTCGCGCCTTTGACTGTCCCCACAACCACGACTGGATGAAGCTCGTCTGTTGGACTTTAAATATGTAGTTATAGATTTAGATAAGTTAATTCTTCTCTAAGAGTTCTGGTACATCGCCTGTCCGTCCTGGGGGAGGATCCCTCCTTCATGTGGGCACCCCTGAGGTTTCTTCGTTTTTTCCGGAATCCGTTTTTTTTGGGAGTTTTTCCTTACCGCGAAGGGGGGTCTAAGGGCAGGGATGCCAGTATAGCTTAGTCAGTTTGTTAGTTCATTTTAGTATTTTCCTATTGAACTCTTTGCATTCATGATCCTTTTGAGTTCATGTTTTACTTCGAAGCCCATCGAGACGACTGTTGTTGTGATTTTGGGCTATACAAATAAAATTGAATTGAATTGAATTGAATTGAATTGAATTGAATTGAATTGAATTGAATTGAATTGAATTGTGCGCTCTATAGTGTGGAAAATACGGTAATGACCCAACTACAATTCACTATTGTTATTTTAAGAAAATCTAACAGATTTGGGAGGGGAACTCGCCAAAACATCGGACTACAGTAAAGAAAACTTAGACCAGGGGTGTCAAACACACGGCCGTATCCGGGCCGTCAGGTGCTTTAGTCTGGCCCAGACATGAAGAGTAAAAATCAAAAGTATGTTTAAAAGAGAAAGCACATTTGTAGTCCATTCCCGTGGCAAGTTATGATTTTTTAAAGAAATAACCGAAATGCGCAATTCCACCACTAGGGGGAGCAAAGGAAAAGCAAAACAGGAGAAATAGCATATCTCTGCATGTGCCAAAAGCAAAGCCTAACAGCTCTGCATCTGGGTAGTCCGGTTCCCTGTGAGCCTCACCAATGTTACGTTGCTATAAGAATGATCAGTTGTGACACAATAATGACCAAGATGTCGGCAAAAAGAAAAAAAAAAAGGTTGAAGTGAAGTCCTGAGCTTTCCAGGAAAAATTGACAGTTGTATTTGTTCATAGAGCTGAATTCAAAACCTGGATGCTTTGTATGTCATCAACAGGTCACAGTGCTCAGAGAAATAACTTCCAGCACCACAATGAGACTCACCATAGAGAAAAGTTTCACCATTTGCAGTTGAGAAAAGAGAAGATTTATCAACTATTAGCTGGACTGATAAATAACTGTCTGCATTTACTGAAGCCGTGATGTCAGTGATGGAGCAGTGACACCTAGCTACCTTATTGCAAAAAAGTTGGTGCAAACATCCAAACCATTTTTAGATGGTGAACTTGTTAAAAAATGCTGAAAGCTACAGAAAGGTTGTATCCCAAAAAGCCCTCGACCTTTGCTAGCATAAGTCTGTCATAGATTACAATTACAGATCCAACATCTCTGAGGAGACTTGGGCGCCAAATGAAGGAATCCAGTCATTGATTGCCTTTTCAGTCGCTATTGATCACAGGTATATACAGCTGTGTGCTCAGTCCAGCCGTCTTCACACTTTTCACTCAGGACTGTGCTCCCATCCACTCTTCCAACACCATAGTGAAATTTGCGGATGACACTACAGTGGTGGGCCTCATTACTGACAATAATGAGACCTGGTACAGGCAGGAGATCCAACACCTGGAGGAGTGGTGTTCAGCCAGCAATCTGGTCCTCAATCCCACCAAAACCAAGGAGGTCATTATAGACTTCTGGAGGACCAGCAGAACAACTCAACCCCCACTTCACATCAGAGGTGAGGAGGTGGAACAGACCGACTCCGTCAGGTTTCTTGGCATCCACATCTCCAAGAACCTGACATTGACACTGAACACCTCCAAACAGGTGAAAAGGGCCCATCAGAGACTGTTCTTCCTGAGGAAGCTGGGGAAGGCGGGTCTGGCTCGGGGACTTCTCAGGAAGTTCTACAGAAGCACCGTGGAGTCTATACTCTGCCAGGGCTGTACAGTGTGGAACAGCAGATGTACAGCAGAGGAGAGGAGAGACCTGTCTCAGGTGGTGAAGACAGCGCAGAGGATTGTGGGAGCCAAGCTCCCAGATCTGGACGTTATCTATAAAGAGCGTCTACAGAGAGCACGGGCCATCAGCACGGACAGTAGCCACCCTGGACATTCCCTGTTTGTGCCGCTGCAATCGGGCAAAAGGTACCGGGTTTTAAAAACAAGGACAAACAGACTGAGACGCAGCTTCTTCCCCAGAGCTGTAGTCTCCACCCCCCCCCCCCCCCTCCATCTCCCATTGACTTAATCTTATCCATCAGAGACACCCCTCAGTACAACACACAACTATATGTGCAATAAAACTGTTAAATTTATCATGACATCGTTATTTAAAGCTTCGTAACGTTTTTTACGGATTTTTTATATTCTTATATTTTTCTTTTATTTATTCTTGATGTTTACTTCTTTTTGACTGAGTGCCAACGGAATTTCGATGTAGAAATACACTGACAATAAAAATCTTTGAATCTGAATCCTTGAATCTGTGCATATTTATTAGATGTGTTGAAGAGACGTCACAGTGAAGTTTCTGGAGTTGATGGACACAACAACAGCTGATGACATAGTCAGCTCTCTAGTTACTGTGCTGGACGATGTTGGAGTGAACTGGTCACGTGAAGTCACTGATGGCGCCCCATTAAAGGTCAGGATGTAGGCAGGTGTTGCCACTGTTTTTTGCAGACTTGAATAACAGTAAATGTGTTGCTGCACAGGATTTGAATCCTGACATTAATGGCCGGGTGAAATTTCAGGAGAGAAAGTGAGGTTAACTCCAAACTCCTATGTTCACAAATGTTTGCAAGTTTAATTTAGTGTAATTTTTTAGTGGTTTTGACATTTACATTTTCGGCAGGCGTTTCATTTTTTCCTGTAGCCCCTCATGAGTTTATTATTGGGATTGCTTCAGTGTCAGATGTAAAATATTCAGACTGTATAAAATTGAATAGACCTTTTTTTGTGTGAAATTAATTTTATTTAAGATCCATTGGCCTCTGTGAAAGAATGTGCAATAAGAAATGATTAGGCTACCATGTTGGTTGAGGCATGCTTTCCAATTAAGTAAAAAAAAACTAAAACAAAACTGTTATTTTGCCTTTACGTTACTGATCCGGCCCACTTGAGATCAGACGGGTTGAATGTGGCCCCCGAACCAAAATGAGTTTGACACCCCTGACAGACAGAAGTGTTACATTTGTCTTATGGTCACCTGCTCATTTGCACATATAGATATGAGAGCTGATTATTTGTCCTTCAGTGGGGAAATTTTGACATTATTATGCTACATTCACAATGGGTTCGGAAATGTGTGTTTAAGCAACTACGTCCAATTAAACGGTTTTGTAAACGTGTATATGCACATTTCGGGCTTTCGCATTCAAAACTCTAGTGTGTTCGTGTGTCTCTATGAGAATTCTTGTGTCAGTTTTCGCGCTTTATGTGCAAAATGCGTGGCTGTTGAACTCGCATTGAAAATTAAACCAGTTGAACTTTGACAAATCAGGGTCTTGGATTTGGTAGTGACATATAGATGGCATTCTTTTTCATTCACAGTTTGAAAATTGATCATGGAGGATAAATGAATGATTGTGGTTTGTTCTCCACCCGGAATTATATAATACCAACTCTTTCTTTGATCGGAATAGAGCTGTGAAAGAAAAAGTCTGGAGCAACATTCGCGCAACAATGAAGCCAAAGAACAGCATGTACAGTTTATAAGAAAACATGATGCATTAGATATATTTACACGATCATGCAGACAGAAGGTATTCGGTCATGGCACCATGGTTGAAAAATATGGCACAGGTTGGAGAAGTGAATGGTAACAGTACTACCATCTATTGGAGGATTTACTGTGAGTAGCTCTGGTTATACAGCCTTAGAGCAGCAGTAAGAAACGACTTCCAGTGACGCTCCTTCAGGCACTTACTGAAGGAACTGCGTAGAGATGACATCATGTCATTCAGGGGGTGGATGTCATTTCTCTTTCTCCCACCTCCTGCGCTAAATCAAGAAGCAGGCCCAAGATGGAGTGATCTTTAAGTTCAGTGTAAATAACATACGCTAAAAGCGCAATCAAGAATACCTATAGTTTTAAAATACTCTTTTTTGATTATACTCAAATTAAAAGCTTTTTTAATTAGCAAATGGGTGAACCTATTGGAGCATACATGTACATTCTTGCGCCTAAGTATGTCCTGCTTTAGAACCAATGTTGAGTTAGTAAAGTAACTCCTGCCGACATTGCTGCAGCACTTTTTTGTCTCCCCTCGGACTCTTCTGGCTGACGTCATTTTATAAGTCAGTGGTTCCCAAACTTTTTCTGCAGGGCCCCCCTTTCTGAAAATTAGAATATTTCCTATCCCCCCCACACTGACACAAACATACAATCCTTTGTTTCTAAACTCCACCGCGCCTTATAACATGTGATTAATGAGAAATCTTTCTCTGAACGGTAGAATTCTGTTATCTAAAGCTGAAGGAATCTCTAGATCTGTCTATGTGTCTCTGTCTTTAGAAATGCCAAAAAACATCTGTAACCTATTAAACAAAACATTATTTGATTTTATTTGGAGGAAAAAAAAATTATTACTTAAGGAAAAATGTTTTGTGTAACACCAGAAAACATGGGGGCATGGATGTATTAACCTTTGAAACTTTAAACAACTCTTAAAATAAAGTAATTTATTGAAAGGGGAAGACAATATCTGGAATGCATTTCCCAAATATATATTTGACACAATGGGAGGCATTAAATTCTTGCTAAAATGTAATTGTAAAATTGAAAAATTACCCACAAAACTTTCAAACTTTTACAAACAAGCCCTGCTGGCCTGGAAACTCCTTTATAAACGTAATTTTTCTCCAACAACTTGTTTTATTTGGAATAACAGTAATGTACAATACAAGAATAAATCATTTTTTTTCTAGATGGTATGATAATGATATTGTTTTAATCAGACAACTTTTCAATTCTCATGGACATCTTCTGACGTATGAAGAATTTCTTTTAAAATTCGGTATTCCTGTTCCACCCAGAGAATATGCAATAGTGTTAGATGCCGTTCCAACCAGTCTACTTGAACTCTTTAAAGGGATTTATAACACAAGTCAATTAAGAACCCAGACAATCTTTTTGGACAATGTGGATATTTGTTTTAATTCAGTTTCCAATAAACAAATAAGAAATCTTTTACATACCACAACCTTACCTGCTGGGAGGTTTTATTGGGAATCCAAATTTGTGGACATAAAATGGACTTATGCTTGGACTATTAGTAATAAATACTGTCTAAATAACAAAATAAAAGAGGTGTCCTTCAAAATATTGCATTTTATATATCCTACCAAAAAAACTTTGTTGTGGACATGGACCTGTCTTGTTCATTCTGTGGAACTCAGGAGGAAACTATTTATCATCTGTTTGTGGACTGCAGACATACTAATATGTTTTGGATTGAAGTGGGAAACTATATTGGAAATATAACTAAACAAACTGTTACATTTTTAGATAAAGACATTATTCTGGGTTACCTTAATGTCAAAGTAGACAAAGATTGTATCTTCATTACACAATTGTTTTTATTATTGGCAAAATTCCATATCCATAAAGCCAAATGGTCAAACTCCAAACCTAAATTCCAGCAGTTTTTGAGTGAAATCAATCAGTAATGTATCATTATCAAACACCTGCAAAACCAAAAAGCAATTCGAACTAATTTAATTTTTGAAAGATTTAAAATTTATTAAACCCCAAAGATTTTTGAAGTAATAATTCTTTTTGTCTTATGTTGTAAATGTTTGTGTATATATTTATATACTTTTTGTTTTATTTCTTATATTTTTCTGCAATATGTACACATTTCAATTCCCCCTGAGACATTCACATTGTTATTGTATTATGTTGTTTGTCAATAAAGTATGAAAAAAAGAAACTCCGCCGCGCCCCCCCTGCAATACCTCCGCGCCCCCCAGTTTGGGAACCACTGTTATAAGTGAACCTGGCCTTAAACTCTGCTGTAAACTAGAAACTCACAAAAACACGAAAATATTTAACAAAAGTCCAACGTTTTCCTGAACACATATGACCTAAATGTTTGGAATCATTAATAAACGAAAGAAATACAACTGCGGTTTTCAGGTGTCAATCAAAAACAGCAAACCCAGCTTCTTTAACACATCATGCAGAGTTCAACTTGGAATTCATAAGTAGTCTCGTAATCACAGCTCATTAATTATAAGCTATAATTAGTTGGGGATCAGCTTAATGATAAGACACAAATAAGTCTCCAGATGCATTGTTCCTAATAAAGCGCTAATATTCCATCACAGCTCAGTGAGTTTAAGATGTAAACTGTCTGTCATTATGAACCCTTGCTTTTATGACGCCTATCCTCACCCTTTGGAATGTGTTCTCACCGTCTGCCGGGTGCATTAGGCGTGTCCGACAGTGTGAGCTCAAACGCATGTTGTGTCTGATGAGGTAAAGTTATTACACCGCATAAACTTCCTCTTTGAAGTAAAATACTGTTAAATGACTCATTTGAAGTGTCTGAATTGCAAAACGGAATGGGACTTCCCTTTGAAGCAGGAAATGCCATATTCCAATCAAACGTTTGGTTGCTGCAAAGGTTAATGACTACCATTAGCGCGGCGCCAATAAATTCAGACTTCCTCAAGATGCATAAATTAGATAAACACCCAAAACTCAAAGCTTCGTGGAGGGGTGAGGGAATGTTTGAGAAACAAATTTAAATGCCTGTAAAAGGCATGAGAATGAAGCAAAGTCAATTTGACAAGCTTCAATGACTGGAAGTTGGTGCTTCAAACAAGTTCCTCGTTCATTGTCTCAACTTCAATATTTATCAACTTCAAAATCAGTTTCATTTCCATATGTTTACAAAATCCTCCACTAATTGCAGCTTATCTACCCTCACATTATTAATATTCAAACTGAATAATGTATCACAAAATCGTTTGCTGCATCAGTGAATGGGTGAAAATGTTTATTTTTGGCGATAATTACTCACCGATTTACAATTTAGGTTTCCTTCGGGAAGGTAATTCATCGATTGTACAGCTGTGTCTTTCTGACCAATGCCTCATCCCTTATTTAAGTGTCCTGCTTGGCTTTAATAATGCTTGACGCAGGCATTTTCTATACTTCATTACTCCTTTCAAACAATCACTGGCCTCGTTAATTAGACAATAGTTGAGTTATAGCTCTTGTGCAGGCGTTGACCTTGAAGGAAAGTGAATATTCGACAAATGGTACTGCAGCACACAAACTTAAGCTCTTTTCATATCTGACAGGTCACATGCACCCATATAGGACCTGTTTGGAGGGTTTTAAGCTGTTCGGGCCCTTTGAGAGTCGTAGAAAGTAATAAAGGAACATTAATTACAAACACTCTTGGTTACAATCTCTGGACTAAGTAGAGCAACTGCTGTCAACTTCCCCTTATGAACTCTCCTTAGAAGGTTGTACCCTAATATTGATCATATTTGATCAAAAATGTTCAATAACTATGAAGACAATGAAGCTACAGTCATCAAACATTCAGTCAGAGCTACAGTAATCATGGCCTTACTGCCCTATGACAACAACAATTTGGTGAGAAAATTACTTTGATTAAGTTTAAAAAAATTATGAATGTAAATATGATCATATTTAATTGTATTTCTTGATATTTTTCCCAAAGTCTGTTATAGTAGGAAAGTAAGGTGACGATTGGTTGTGTGTTACGGTTAGTCAGGTAGGATAAACCCAGGAGCAGGAAGAATCGAAAACATCCAAAAGGTTTCGAGGATTTAATCAAAAGGCCAAACAGACAGCATAGAAGACGCTCCAACACAAAACACAGTATAAACCGTCCTTACATAAGGTAGGGGACCAGAGGTAGAAGCTGATTGTTCATGGTGGGGAAAAAGGGTGGCTGATAACCGAAGGCTGCTTGAAAAGGGGAATATTCTAAAGAATTTAGGAGGATTTTATGCGAATACTGAGCCCAGGGCAGCTGAGAAAACCAAGTGCTTGGGTTTTTGACACACATGGCTCAAAAAGTTGTCTAAAAGTCTTGATTGTAACTCTCTACCCAGCTGTTGGTTTTGAAGGTGGAAAGCAGAACTCAGGCTGACCTTGATTCCAAGGAGCTTGCATGCATAATTCACTCAAGAAGGTGGTAAAAAATTGCGGTCCTCGATCCAAAGGGGTGTTTTGTGGAAGGTCATGTAAACAAAAACATGCTTGGTAACTTTAACAGCCAACTCCTTGGGTGATGGCAACTTCCCAAAAGACACTAAGTGAATCAGTTTGGAGAACCTGTCTACGATGGTTAAGATAGTAGTGATACCCTTTGATTTGAGGTCCATCGCAATATGGGATCAAGGTCTAGAGGGCACAGGTAGAGGTTGTAGTTAACCAGCGGGTGGCCTTCTGGGTACCTAGACACTTGCAAACACAGGGCACAAGGACACAAAAGCCCCAATGTCCAAGGACATGGTGGGCCACCAAAACCATTAAGCCAGGAACTCAGTCCTCGTCACTCCAGGATGGCACGCTAACCGAGAGAGGTGACTGCACTTGAGAACTGCAAAACAGAGAGAGGGAAGAACGATTAGGCAGTCAGCAGGACATCCTGCAGGAATGGTAGCCACATCAGGAACTGAAACTTTGACCCTGCACTCCAAGGCCCATCGAGAAGCTCCCAGCAGAAGTTGAGGAGGAACAATTGTGGCAGCTGCTGTAGAATCCTCAGAATCCTCCTCTTGCTAAAACGTGTGTGATAGAGCATCCTGCTTGACATGTATACTGCCCAGCTGGTAGAAGAGGGAGAAATTAAAACCTGTCATAAAATAGGACCCATCTGGCCCATCCTGCTTGCCCAAAAAGAAAAACCCTCCCCTGCCAGAGAGAAAAACCAAAGGATGATTTCAGCCTGTAGACTCTCCTGTAGGTACTCCTCCATTGCCTCCTGTTCAGGAAGAGACAAAGGGGTAGTTGTCGTCCTTAGGTGGTTGAGTCCCTCTATGGCACAGTCATAGGGCTGTGAGGGGACAGAGACTTAGTTCAAACCTTACTGAATACCGCACTCGGGTCATGATAATCAGAGGTAACACAGCTGAGGTCTACAGGTTCAGGAGGAGGTTGCCTTTTAACGGTGGACTGTTCTGCAGCCGCAACCAAACAGTTGAACATGCAAAAAGGACTCCAGGACAATATATGTCCAGAAACCCAGTCAATGTAAGGTTTATATTTACATAACCAAGGAAAACCGGATATAACCTGAGGTTACAATGATTCCAATACGTAAAAAAACACAAGTTCATTGTGGTTACCCAACACAGTGACATTAATATTCACAGTGCGTGCAGAAACCCGGTGCGTGACTGAACCGTTAAAAGCATGAATTCACATCTTGTGAAATCAAGTTACCGTCAGAGCCAGAATCAATCAGGGTCTTGAACTCCTCCTTCGGTCTTGCATGTGCCACCAGGACTTTTATGAGTGGTCGTGAGGGAGGGGAAAAGGAGGAAATATGACTCACCAGGTTGCTCCTGTACTTAGGGCATGCCAGACAGTTACGGATAAAATTTAAAGGCTTCACCAAATTAGGTTTTGGTGATGTCAAAGTCAAGGAACATCCATGTTATACAGTTCTGAAATGTCATCGTTTCCATTGAAGGACTGGTGTTTAGTAACGGTGTGAAGAGTCCACAACACCTCTTTCAGCATTGGTGTTGACCCATAGGACGCCCACAGATAGACTCTAGCTGCAGTCATTGTGGGAGGGGCTGCAGACAGTGCGGGGGCGCAAGCACCAAGCTGGCTAGCATGTGCTGCTGCTTCGTGGGCATTAAAAGCTGGCTGGATAGCTGGCAGAAACTATGATTGAAGGAGTTTGATGATTTTTTGGCACGTACATCAAGTGCTCCATGCCCAAAAACAAACTTAAAAACTTGCGTAATGTGGAGTAAATGCATACATTTTCAACGTAGAAGCCCAAAACATACATTTACATTAAGTTTTCATTGGAACTGCTTGCTTGAGAGCGCGTTTCCAAGCTTAGTGTATCAGTAGCTTTAGATCAAAAGATGAATGGAGTGGGAATTTAAATGTGTAACCGCTTCTTAAAAAAATGTGATGTCTCCTGTTAAAAAAAATAACCAGAGGGATTTTTTCCCTGTGAGACGTGAAGTTGGTTCTGGAATGTTCCATGTCCAGGCTGGAGGGACCTCTAACCATTCATAATGGATTCTATTGGAAGCACTGTCACTTCCTGGTAAAAATTGTATTGCATAGGAATTAAAGTCTTCAAATAAATGTACTGATTATCACTGAAATCGAAAAGCAGGATTTATCCAGGATTACAGATAACTTGCTGCGGCTGCTCCATCACTAATGCAGTACGATCACTCCTTGTGTTCACGACTGCATCACTTGGATGAGCCAAACCCTCCCATGAGACCAGTCTTTTTTTTCAGTGCTAACATGTGAAATATTGCTTTCCTGGGTGTTCACTCAGGCAAGCAAAAATCATTGCCTTTCTGTGGGTAACGCTGACAGATGGCTGTCTCCACCATGAAAAAAACAAAGGCTTGGATGGGAGAATGAACAACCAGGTCAGCCCATGTTTTATCCCCCTTCTCTCTGTAAAACGTCCTCCAAGGTTAACCCCCTGCTGTTTTTATTTAAGAGAAAATATATAAAAGCAGCAGGTCGGCTGAAGCTATATTTTATCCTTTAGATTAGTTAAAAGTTCTTTTGATTTATGGATGAAAAGAAAAGAAAAACTTTTTAAACTTTTCTACCTCAGTTTTGATTTGAAATCTACTTGAATACCTGGCAGGATATGACATATTTTGTCAGCTTCCTCAGAAATTAACCACTTCAAACTGAAATGGCAATTTGCATGTGTCCGCCTGTGCAGAATAATCAAATCATGCAGTGTTAGGCTGTGCATCAAGCACTGCAGACGGTGGTTTTATTCAGTCTGAAGTAATTGAGCCCCTCTGCCATCTTTTCAGAACAGTGCCTGACATAACCACTGGTTGTCAAGAGTCTGAGAAGTATCAGATGAATCGTTTTAATGTTAATTATACAGCAGCAGAGATACATTAGAGAATCCTTTCATGATGGGCACTGGAGGAAACTAAAGACCATTAAGAGCAGTCCCTTGGGCTATTTTTAAAAATCGGGACACGCAAATGTTAAAGTTAGACCACGGTCAAACTAAACTTTCTTTTTTTCCGCTCAAGTGTGCTACAGTCAGTGTTAAGCTTCATCATGCAAAGTAATCGATGTCAAATTATATACAAAAATATTCATTTTAATGGAACATAAAGCTTTTTGAAGGTCAAGTACTGATGAAAAGACTGTTGGTTAAATTTCCTCCATTTCCTACAGTGCAGGAATGTAATCTTGGCAGCAACGACTCTGTTATTGTTTTTCATGGATATGATTTACTTCTAATTTCCAGTATATATGTTATTGATTTGCTTCTGGACCTGCTGTGATCTCGTCTACATAATTGCTGATGATCTCATTCTCTGACACTGCCACACACTCCACTGTTACCGTGAAATAGAAGATTGATTTGGAGAATAACATTAAAAAAAAGATCTGGGGCTATTTACAGGAACAGCCCTGAACATTCTTTTTGTCCTGATCTTGGTATTAGTGACATATTGTATGAAGCAAAAGCAATTCCAAAAACACATTCAGTTCAAATCTTTTGTTATCCAAGTGATTTTCACAAACATCTAGGGTGGTTGTTGTATATAATCTGCGTTGAATTATAGGAAACTGCAACAAAGTCGGGAAAAACACCAATAAAGCAACAACATTCTAATGATAAAGTATCAAATGTGTATTTGTAGTGGTGTACTGATTCATAATTCTGTTTATAATTTGTGGTTGCCAATATGATTTATAGTTGATATTGGTTTATTTTGAACGTTCCGATTCACTGACCTAAAATCAATCCAGAACATTTTTAGCCAAAAATGTAACCAGTGTGACTCAGAGAGAAATACCTGATTAATGTAATGTGCAGGCGAATTTTCCTTATATTTCTTGCAAGATAATCAAGACCATGTTTGTGTATAAACCTAGTGTGCCTCAATCCAAATGGTATTTTCAAATATTGGTTATTGATTTATGTCATTTTGAAATGATTTTGTAACTTTATAGGTCAATTCAATTCCATTAAAAACTTGCCTCAGACAGATTGATCTGGTTGGATTGTGTGAATAGAAATCCATTTATCAATTAGTTGTTACACCCCTGATTATTAGATTTTATTAGAGCTGTAGATTTTGACATTAAAGCAAAATAACAACATTTCATCTTTTAAAAGATGCTTATTTAACTAAAGTAAGGAGAGGAATGGAGGCACAAATGTTAATTTGATCAATTTTAGGGTTAAATGGAGTTATGCGGTTACACCAAACAGATCCTTTTGTTTTTGTAATTGTTGTTGCTTTAAATGTTCCTTTCCTTTAAACTAATGTTTATATACATCTTTTTTTTAAGCACTTGTGTCCGACAGCATGTTAAGGAAAAGTGCTAAATAAATAAAGTGATTGATTGACTGATCCTTCTCCTCCATGTTGGTTTTGCACTTCAACCGCTGATCGCATCATCAACACGTCATGGGCCAAAGCTAAGTTTCTGATTGGTTGGGTTAGGGTTATCACACGGTGTTGTCTACCCCAGTGGGTAGACTGTTGCACCCATTGCTCAAAATGCACCACAGGACCTCTCATCTCATACATTGACTTAAGATTGAAACTGAATGTCCCTGCCACGCAACTCTCCTTTGTTGTGAACGTAGCTTTAGGATTTCTTTAAACCAAAAGAGACATTTTATTTTTAAATATCATGTGGACCACATACGTCTTTGACCATTTTTTACCCACAAATAGCCTGTATCCATCCATAAGGGTAGTTGTGACTAAAGGCCCGTACACACCGGGACGAATTTCGAGCGCGATATTCGCAGTGTTTTAACGCCTCGTCACTAAACAAAGGGCACCAATGTGAGTGTGCACACCGACGCGAAAAACGCCTCGCGTAAAAGCGTCACTTTTTAAAAAACGCCTCGGTTCGTTTTTTTGGTTTGACGCGCCGCGTCAAAAACTACACGACCAATGAGAATGGCGCTTTTGCACACGTGTCTGGAGCTTCTGAAGTTACAGTAAAACACAACTTGGGGGCGCTCAAACACAAAACTGCCTTTCTGAGCACACATATCAGCGAAGAAGATAGACGCCAAGTAGCATCTACACTGCTGCGAAGAAATAATGACGGACATTCTAAAATATCCCCGAAAACGCTCATGATACATTTTCAGCTCTTGTACCAGTCAAAATGTTCTTCTCTTCTCGTAACCATGGGATGTCCCCTAAATAGGCGTCTTTTCCGGCGTTCTCATCATTTAACAGAACAATAATTTATTCATCCCTGGAACTGGAGCTGGAGCTACTGGTGCTTGAAATATTCATGTTTTCTTTGTTTGATTCTGACAAATGCGTAAATACTTGCTCTCTTTTTCTGAGTAAAATGCGACTTTAAGAAGCGTAAAGTTGCGCAGCGCCACCTTGTGTACAGGAGTATTTCTGTTTTTCATTAAGCACCATCTAATGTCAGGGAATGAAATTGCATGTTCACTCAGCTCATTGTCAGCAAAAATCGCCTGGGTGTGAACACAAAAAACGTGTTGAAAAACGCTGGCGAATAACGGCTGGCGAATATTCGTCCCGGTGTGTACGGGCATTAAGACTTTAGCTCTCTAACGACACTGCTCACTACTACTCAGCTTCTTCTTGTGACAGGGAAGGCTTGACTGGGATTAAAGGCAAAGCTGTTACAGCCCTAGTGACAAGGCCCAAAAAACCATAGTCATAAAGAATTTTCTTGAAATATGTGATTCCTCTCCAAATGCTTTGTCCCTGTATTTACTTTAGGGGACAAAATAATGTGTTTAATGACAATAAATCTCTTGCTCTGACACATATACACAATTTTCAATAATTGGCAGGAACATTTTTAGATCTGAGAGTTACATAATATGATTGATGAAGTTTCCTTTGTTTCCTCCATGCTGGTTATTAAATTTCTACTGTCTTTATTGATGGTGCAGAGGCTGCAGAGAATAATGGAGAATATTGCCTCAGGAACTGGAGATGTCTAATAAGGTGCAAGGAACAGTTTGACACTTTGAAATGCTAAACGGGACGGCGGTGCAAATTAGCCAGGAAACGCCTGGTGCATGTAATTAAAGGTCCCAATGAATTCCAATAATCAAATCGGCCATCTTCTGAGAAAACTATTACAGGAGGATTATTAGTGTTGCAGGTTCCACTAATCACTCGCTGACAGACAGGCGCTCTGGCACCCTGTCGACCATCACACACAAACATGCGATGGCATGAACAGTGTTAGGCCAAACTCATGTGTAATCACAGTCATGCACAGCACAAACAGGCAAGCATGTGGACAGACTCAAACACACAAGAGCAGAGGCATTCAGTCAGACCTATTGATGTCAACCTTTTGCTCTCGGTTATCATCTGCAAACAGACAGGCTTCATATTGAATCAGAGCGAGCGGCTAAAATAAAACTGGAAAGCTTTCACTTTCAATCTCATCCAGACTCCAACTTTCATGTTTGAGCAGAGAGACTCGGGAGACGGAGAGTCCAGAAAAGCTGGAGCTCGCAGGAGGGACTGCGGCGCCCGTTTCAGCCGCCATTCGGATTAAATTTACGAACGCCCGTTTGTAATGAGGAAAGTGATGGAAAAGCTGATAGCGCGAGCTCACTGATGCTCGGGTGAAGTATTTATCACGCCATATTTTCAGAAACAATATATCAGGTCTGAGCGTCTGCAGCACCCCGCTAAAATGAATCAGGGACATTAAAAAACACAGCCAAACGTTTCATGCTTTGATGCAAGCCAATGTGTTTATTGATTAATAAATGGTCAAAGGATTTCATTTCCCAGATATATTGACCCCGGTCTGCTTGCTGCTGCTCTTTGGTGTCTATCCCCCCACCCCCTCCCCAGGACAAATGTGTTTCAGCTGAGCTGATTCAATCCCTTCTCCGTTGTTTTTATGTACTTGTGTTTAGCGCTCCCCGGGCTCCACTGACTACCTGTCTGTTTACAAACCCATAAACATAAATCAGACTTGTTAGAGACTTGCCCATAATTTCCCAACGAGAGGAAAAAAAGTCGCTCCAACCGATGAATCAAACCTCATCCAGACTTGTTTAACGGGCGCTCCGGCCCTGCCAGTGATCAGCACGTTATTGCTATCGTTAAAGACCTGATGGAAATCTGTGCTGGAGGAGCCACGGCAGCAAGCTATTCTTTTATGTCCTTACAGTAGATAAAAGTTATTAGATGAGATCAGAGCCCGACCGTTTTACCAGCAATATGTACAGAATATTGACATTTTATAGGGTCTGGCTGCTGAAGGAGTGTGATTTATATCTCACCCAGCAAAGCAGTGCTGCCTTTTAGAGACTGTTTGCTGCGCCTTTAAAAGCACTTTCACTGCTTGATTCTGAAGGTCTGTGGATTGGGCAGAGAAAAAAAAAAGCACAAAGCTTTGTAGTCCTGTAGGTTTTAATAACTATAGCTGTGTCCAAATTCCTTCACTACTCACTACGTACTGTAGGTCATTATATAATGCATTTACCATTTTGTAGTGCTGTCCGAATCCACAATTCGGACCAAACAGGCGAAGGGGAAAGCACCCTATAAATGACAAGAACTGTTGTTTTGTCACCAGCCTTTGTACAGAACAGTCCTGTTCTTACCTCCCTTTTTTTTCATGCCAACCAACCAGAGAAGTCAGCTGCTATTAAATGCAACTTAGTGTTGTTACTTTGAGGTTTGATCACAAGCTAGTCTAGGTCTCTTTCAGGCCTCAAGTTACTCCTGTACAGCAGGAAGATTCCCTTGAATCCAGCCTTAGCTCTTATTTACAAGTTACATGTTTGTCTAATGCAAAATCAATAGACAAGCACAAGAGAGAAGTAACAATCCATCTACCAGCACTTTAGTGAGCCACAAAGGAAAAAGGATGGCCGTGGTGTCGGCACACTGCTGGGTGGGTTTTAGGCTGCAGGGCTGTTGGGCGGCTATAGTATAGAGGCCGAACCTTTGAATGGAGGATCACAGGTTTGGTTCCTGCCTCGCCCGTTTATGTGTCAAAAATGTCCTTGTGCGAGACACTTAACCTCATCAACCCTGGTTATAGGTTGGCACCAGTGTCAGACAGCAGAGCTGTAACTCTAACGTGCCTTGAGCCTTAAAGTAAGGTAGAAAAGCATAGAAGTATACATTGTTTACCATTTTCCACAGATGTTACAGGTGGGATCCTTGTGAGTGGGAATAAGTGAGTGGGAGAGGGAATAAATAAAATATTAAAACCATTTATGGTTTACATATTTCTCCTCTGTTTGGTGACCTGTCAGGTCTTTCAACACCTTGTTTGTCTGTCCTACCTGTGGGGCACATCAAGAAACAATCAATGGGTGAGATAGTGACATTTCAGTTGGTTTTTTTTGCGTGTGTGTGTAAAACAAACCGTGTCAGGCCGACCAGCTTCTTTGTCAGTTTTGTAAAAGTGAGTGGGTTTTAGTGTCTTGCCTAAGGACACTATGGCACATGGGTGGGCAGATTGGGAATTGAACCTGCCAGTCTCACACCCGATGGCAAAATGTCATAGTGACAGATCTAAAACAACAGAGTTGCTGTAGAGGAAGCAGAACTTCTGGCTGAAGAACAACAGAATTGGAAAAAGGTGGTCAGCTCTTTGCATGGGGACAGGACCTCGTTCCTCTGCAAGAGACCATGATGATGACGAAGAACAACCATTTATGTTTTGTTTTAACTTGTAAAAAGTTATAGCCGAAACTAATGGACAGTTTAACTGACAGTATATCATCTTCCTGGTTCCAGTTGTTTTATGCTAAATCAATGTCATAATCCTTCATGATGATAAATTGTTGTTACTGAAGGCTAAACTACTTTATTAAAAAAACTGTTAAAAAATATTTTCTGTATTCTTTAAGTTTCAATTTGAAAAAAAAAGTATTTTGCTTTTTCTTTGTACAGCTGAAAATGCTTTAAACCATGTGCACACCTATCTTCATTTTTCGATAGAAATTAACATAAAGGTTTTAATCATACCCAAACCTCCCATGACTTGTAGGATTATATCCTCCAGTCCTGCAGAGACAGCCTCCACCTTATTTCCTGGTTGCTTGCACTTTGAACAGATCAGCACTTACAAAGTCTGCCTCACCGGCTCTGCTCGGAGTTGTGTGTCATTCAGTCCCAAAATTCACTTTTCCTCGCCAGTAAGCACTATCTGCCTCACACTGCTGTGAACTCCGACAAAGACCTCGCCATCTGTCAGTGTCGCTCCCTGCAAAGTGGCTGTGGTTAATTGAAAAACAATAGCAGGGACAAGTGGGAGGTTCAAAGCAATATTCACGGTGGCCCTGCGGGGTCAGCTCCTCATTTCCTCACCGTTGAAATGCCTCCTCCTGACATTAGCAGCAATAATGTCAGAGCACATTGGCTTAAAATCGTCCTCCGTGTTGGGCAGTAGGTGTTATCGGGCGGACAGATTCAGAAGAATCTATTTGTCTCTGTCCATGTCAGTGGAATACACCACTAATCAACGCTGAAGGGGATTACAGGTTAAGCCCACAGGACAGGAAGTTTCCACCGCAACAAACCTCACCGTGAAGGAAAAAAAAAAAGCCACCGAGGGCGGTGGACACCGTGGCACAGATCCAAAAGTAAAAGATTCATTAGAGATAGCCACCCATGCTGCGAGCTCCCAGCATGACATGATACCTTTTCACTCCAGCAGTGTATTATTTTTAATCCCAAATCAGTTTCAAGCACCGTGTTTTCCAAAATGTCCCACTTCTTTAATGAATTCCATGTACCTGAGATGGATTTTCCTCTTCAGTGCAGCCTCAGCAGATCGAATCATCCTGCACACTTACTTTCAAGGTTGACCAAGCAGCATCAAGCTCCCAGTAACCAGGTGAAGCCACGCCACAAGCCCTCATTTGCTGCCACCAAGTTCATTTTGCTGCCACTGAATTGTAAGCAGATTCATCAGGGAAATGAACTCAATTTTCAGCTGTTCTCTGGTTAGCATTGATCAAGTGCAACAGCTTTAATTTCACGAGGTTTTGCTAAACAGTATCAGTTTAAAATAGATGAGTATAGAGTTCCGTCATGTAGCTGGAGAGTTATGTTCTGAAAAACAACTGCGGCGTCAGGTGAATTCCGCTAAGCAGTAGCATAGATTCAAGGTTGTAAAACCCCTCACTGTACACTTTATACAGTTTCCTCAGACACACACCTTTTTCTCATAAATACACTCTCCAAGTTCAAACCTTTATAGAAAAATGCGTCCACTGTTATAGAAAGAAAACAAAGATCTGATCGCCATTGAATATTTATGTAAATATGTACATAAATAGCATGCAAAATTGCTCTGAAATACAATCAGGGAAACAGCTGTCATGTGAAAGAAGAACCGCAAAATAGCCAGGGACCAGTGTATTTGAAATGTGGGAAAATAAAAAAAATGTAATTCTAATGCCACATTTACACTGAGCTCGGAAAGATGGTTTGCAACAAAGTGCTATGCAAATTTGCTCTTAAATATCAAGAGCATAGACTGCTCGGTGAGCCCGTAAAGCAAAAATATTCATGGACACTTTTTCTACAGGCATGCTGTGGGCGACAGGTCGGGAACACTCATGGCTGATTTCCACTGTCTATGGGTGCATCTACATTGCCTTAAAGCAAAAAATAAATAGACGTTCATTATTTAATCAAAAATACAAATCCATCGCCTACCTCATGTCTGACTCTCACATCTGTCTTGCCGTAATACAAGCTTTACGCCGTAATACAAGCAGTTGTATTTTCCATTCCGTTGATGCGTCAGTGTCATAGCAGAAAGACGGAGAAACGCGAAGAAGGCCCCAGTTTCAAAATCAAAAAATCTGTTGTACTTTCAACATCTGTTGTACCTTACAAAATGTTATTAATAGTATATTTGACACATGACAACACTGCAGATAACACTGGCTTCCACTGATGCCATAGATGACGAAAGTTCAATTTTGGAAGTACAAAAGTACAAAAACAACATAGTTTATGACACAAAACATGCATTTCACAAGGACTCCGTGAGATCAGGAAGGAGAGGGCATAGGGATATTTGCCACCCGGTCCCTGCAAACAGTTTCTTCATAAGCACATCAAAGAATCCAGTGATCCTATATTTGAAAAAATCTGGTGTTCTTAATCCAATAACTGAAATTATCTGATAATAAGATATCAAAGAGGATGTTTCCCTGCATGTGTTTTCATCACACAGTAGTTGTATGTCAGCCACCACTGTTTGATGATGGTGGACAAACGGTGGATGGAAGCATTGTGCATTTGTGCATTTGTCTTCATGCATGCATGTTCTCCATTTTTGGAAAAGGATGTCACAGTCAGTTTACAAACATCTGATTAATCTCAGATATCAGATTTTACAAGCATGTCAACAGGCTTAGTGTTTAGCATTGCATCCCAAAACCTTCAGCAAAACCAACACAGACAAGTCCATTGGCCTCCTCATGGTCCCTCTTTTGGGCTAGGGGATGAAGCATCTTTAAAGCCGACTGTTGTTTTCAGTTTTAGTCGTTTAATAAGCGTCCTGCAACATTTTTCACATTTTTCAAAGGAGATCGCACTTCTTGAGGACACGCTGGTGCTTCCATGTGTGCAGCATGTGTTCCATATGTTCTCGAAATCTGTTGTGGAGGGGTTTAGTGCTGATTTCTTTGAAAGTTTGAGCAGAATCTGCCAACAATAACCCAATATAATGTTTGTATTTACCCTAAAGTTACATGCACACTCCCCTCGGACACACATGCTCAAGCAACCGCTTCCAATGAGAATTCTATGTAAACATACATTTATGGCTTCTGCGTTCAAAACTCTTGCGTTCATGCGTTGGTTCATGCGTTGGCTCTACATACAAAACGGGGGGCCCTTGAACAGGTATTGAAAGTGAAACCAGTTGAATTTGAACCAATCAGGCACTTGGATTTTGTGGTGAAGTATGGATGGCGTCCTTTTAGAATCTGCCAACAGTTTGAAAATGTATCATGGCATGGTTTGTACCCAGTTGAAAATATGACACAAAGTGCTTTTATATATCGGAACAGAGCTGTGAAAGAAAAAGCATGGAGCAAGATTCCCCAGATTTCCATCGCTTTGCCTTTTCACGCCATATCCAATAGTAATATCCCAGTGTGAGCACGGTATGCTAAACGTGCATTCAAGAACTCAGTGTGTATATAGCATAATGGTATTTGTTGTTGGCAAAGGATGTTGCAAACCAAAGTGATGTAGAAATATAGACTCTATGCTTCAACAACTATAAATTACTATTTCTCCGTTGGGCATTAAAACCTGCACTGTAGCTTTAACCCTTGTGCTATCCAAGGCACATTAAGTTGGGAGTTGGGTCATCTAGACCCACTAGACAGAGCGCTGAACCTTTTTTCTTCAATGATTTGTGATCTTCACTGGTGTCCATGGATCACATGAAATCTTTCCACCTTTATCCACCTTTGTCATGGTATGGATAACACGTCAATGTAAGGATGTGGTCATCTGGACCCCAAAAGATGGCACAAGGATTAAAATATATCCCTTAAAACATTGTTTTTCTCTTATTAATTGTATGTATCTCTCAGGTTTTGTTTGACCCAACACATTTCTAAATGTATCCTGATAAAAAAAAGATAGATGGTCCATTTTTAAAGAGTTAAGTCTCAGAAAAGAACACACCAATGTTAAAAGGAGTTAGATCATTTCTGATGTTCTCCACATCAATTCTACATACCTTACAACAAAGCAGAAAATCAAAAGAACTCAAAAACAGTGCTAAACCGGCTTATCTCACTTTTTTGCTGCTCTCGTCGCTTTATTTCCTCTTCCATCTTTTTTCCCCATCTCCAAATCCTCTAATGCATATATTTTTTTATTTTCTTCTCAAAGCTTTTTCCGACTGCTGAACCTCTGCGTCTGCAGCCACGAATAACCCCTTTTCTTCTCTCTAGGCTGCAGATGTTTGCAATGATTCCTCCGCCTGCCTGCGCTGATAAGGTGTGGGAGCCTATCTGATGTTGCTTGCTGAGAAAGCGCGATTAGATCTAAGCCATAAAGTCGCTTTAGTCTTTTTCTAAAATAGCCACAAGGCAAAAAGTTCTGTCGCTGGAAAAACATAATCTGCAGGACAAAACGTTCAAACAATCTTTTGCCCATGTTGAGCTTCTAATGATCGCTAAAAGATTGCAATATCTTGGTCTTATCTTTGAGGTGATCAGAACAAATTGTTTACATGAGAAAATAACCAAAAACTTATGTTGTGCCGTTGGGTATATACATGTTTCTTCAAAAACATGTTTCAATTTAAACAGACAGCGATTAGCATGTCTTGTTAACTTATTCTGACTCCCTCAAAAGTGCATGAGCCCTCAAAGGTGCATGAGCCAATCACGAAAGCTAATTTCAATGACATGGGAGTGACGCCAACCGGCCACTACTAGCGTTTTCATTTAAAATATGACATGAAGGTTTTGAAACAGGTTATTAGCTCTGAAATTTCTGGTTTAAAACGAACATAGCAATAGATGTGATTATTATAATCATTTTGGAGAGCAAGGCCTGTAAGCCGTCGTTGTGTGTTGTAGGGGACAGAAACTGGTTTGTGGCATTACTGAAACCTTGTAACATTGTAAACATTTTTTTTCCAGATACATTTTATATATTTTGACTTTGTCTGCACACTCATATTTGTTATAAATCAGAAAAAAACTGTTTGTTCCTAATTTTTGTGATATTTTAAGGGAAACAAATGACTAAATTTACTACATGGAATTGTGTGTTGTTTTTTTACAATTTCTGATTTATTGAGAAAATATTTACAATGTAATGCAAACTTATCTTTATAATTAAGACAATTGGGTTGGTTATAAAGCATTCCCACAAACAAAGGAGAAAAAAAACCCTTCAAGGTCAAGTTTTACAGTCGGGAAAGTAGTTAAAAACCCTCAAAAAGACCCAGGACTACTAAGGGTTAATGCCATTCGCCAGGGTCTGTTGTGATGTCTGTTATACAACAAAACCCGATAGAAAGAAAAAAAAAACAAGAAAAAAGACACTATTGGCTAAAAGTTCAATTTAATTCCAACTGTGTGAGAATGACCACAATGCATTGAAAGAATCTGTCAGCAGTCTGACTGAGTTTTGCAGGAGCTTTACAGACAAAGGGGGGTGGCTGCCAGTACGGCCCCTCTTACCATTACCTTTTTTAATAAATAGGATTTCTGAAATTACCCTGCGATAAACTGGGATCTGCCCAGGGTGAGCTTCACCTTTGCCCGTAACGGGGTTGACTCCAGCTGTGACCCCGATGACCCCTCACTTCAACATGGTTCAACTTTTGTATTCTTGTTGTTTTGCTGATTATTTTAGTACATTTTTATATGATTTTGTTTTCCATTCTGAATGGCAGGAGACCATTGTCAATCAGTCCCCCCTGCTCTATCTCCTGTACAAAATAGGTTCAGTGGTCAACTGTACACAAATCCTTGATCACAATCAAATCTTTGTTTTTATCTAAAATACTGGCCTTATTAAGAAAATGGAGAAAATGTTCATAACTGTCCGAGAAAAGTGTGTAGTGATGGAATTTACAGACTTAAAAAATCTACAATAATTGTAAAAAACATGTTTAAAGATGTCTACTTTGTAGATTTTGAATACTGCAGGTTATTTTTAGGATGTAAGCCCTGTGATAAACGGGGGAATAATGTATAGAAATGGATGGAATGATTTCTAAGAGAAATTCACTTCTCTTTACAATTGCAGCTACTTTTGGATGAAAACATGTTATGTCTACCTAGATATTTGTTGTTACAGCTAACAGTAAAACTACTTTGTTAACATTTGGGCATTAAAGAAGTTGTGTCTTTCTTTATTCTTATTAAAGTAGAAAATTAGATTTAGAGGTCAACATTTTTTGCAGAGTTGAAAAGCTTTTGCCATGACAGAAAATGCTTTTATTTTTATAATCCGGTGAATAGAAAAGTTTGCCAACAATCATAAAAATGTGGGATTATCTAATTCTAGTGACATCTCAAACAAAACAACAGTGTTATTTCTGTTAATATAATTTGAAAAAGAAGCAAAATTACTGTTGCAGTTTTAGATGTGATGAGTTTTGAGGAAACAGTCCAAATTTA
Source organism: Oryzias sinensis (assembly GCA_037389245.1). NCBI lineage: Eukaryota > Metazoa > Chordata > Actinopteri > Beloniformes > Adrianichthyidae > Oryzias > Oryzias sinensis. The sequence continues at coordinate 15,458,952 of CM074504.1, forward strand.
GTTTTTTTAAACGGTTAATAAATGGCTTAATCTAAACCCACAAACACCCCATGTTTGATGCATCCTGTGGCTCTTGATGGGGAGGGCAGCTTCCCGACAACCCTCCCAGTTCAAGGTTAATGCCTGTGTGCTCACCTCTGGATCCACACGGCTTTGATTGATGCATGCTCAGTCGCTGCACCCAGGGGATTAACACTACCTGAACAACGCCGGCGTTTACTTTCAGTAACCTCTTGCGTCACCCTCCCCTTCACTCCCACATGGATTACTGACACCCCGCTCGTGAGCATTGTTTGTTTGTTTTCAATCCAGAATACAGGTATTGCAGAAAATGGGGTTGGATTTCTGAAAGGATTTGCACAGAATCCCGGGAAAACAATGAGGATGTTTGTTTTTGCTTCCAACCGTTTTGTCAGTAAAAATGAATCCTTTACCTTTCAGGTGAAATATGATTTAAAACAAACAAACAAATATAGAAACTCTAACCTGAACAGTGTCTGAATGTGAAGACTGTTTTTCAAAAACCACATTAAAACTTCAAAAATGACACAGAGATGGATGGGGTGTGGGTTTGGGCACAGAAGGTTAACCTTTCCGGCTTTTTTCACCTTGATTATCATCAGAGCAAACAGGGGAGTCGCTTTAGCTCATGGGGGCGAGGTCATCCTTGTGGTTCTTCAGTTCCACAAGAGCAAAACAAAAAAGAACCAGATAATTGCTGTCTTGCATGGATGGTTGATGTCTAACTAGTGTTTCTGCCCTTACTTCCCCCAAACTTTCCCAAACCCATCTCTCATTTATCCATCTCTCGCACCAGACACAACTTTTTTTTTTTTTTTTTTAAAGCACATTTTGGGCTAAGGATTTCAAAACTGTTGCGTTTACGCAAAGCAAAGCAAGTTTCGATTGACCGTTTTGAGGTATGCAGTCAATGAACGCAAGTTGCAAGTTAAGCCAGTTGAACTTTGACCAATCAGGGACTCGGCTTTGGTAGTGGCAAAGGGATGGTGCCCCCTTTAATTCCCAAAAGTGCCAGCCGTTAAAAAAAAAAAAAAGAAAAATGATGAATTTCTCCATGGAGGAGAAATTCATCATTTCGTGAAGAGCATGCTTTTAGCTTGTGTCAATGTAGCATTAGGTCCACTCCAGACAACGACCATCAATAAGGTACCCTGTGACCACATGTGGGGGGTCCCAGCAGTCCCACAGAGTGCCTGCCATTTACCTCCATAAGAGTGATATTGTTGCCCACGTTTCGCCATATTCCTTCAAGGGTCGCCACAGTAAAGCATTTTTCACTGAGTCGCTCAGGTGGTTTAGCAGAGGGTGTCACGCTGGATGCCCTTCCTGACACAACTCTGTATTTTATCCGGGCTTGGGACCGGCACAGGGGGTCCCAAGTTCCTATACTAAAAGAAGCTCGTCCTGGGAGTCAAACCCCTATTAAAATGATTGTAGGATTAAATAATGGTGTCTTTGGAAAAAAAGGTACATTTAGTTTGATTGAAAGGCACAAAAATCTTTCCACATATTGATCACTGTAGAAGGATTTTTACAATATTTGAGTAAATGTAAAGTCTGCAGGTTGTTGTGATGCTGTAGATGCCGTAGTTTGTGGGCTGTAAAGGGGGCCAACAGACACTGGGGAGGTAATAGCGAGGGCAGCTCAACGCTCTAATTTCACTTGTAATGTATGCCTACAGTAAGCGGCGCCCTCAAGCAACAACCACCTGCACGTGAGAATTGATCACAAGCCATCTGGTCTGGAGCAGCTCCGCTTCAGGCAAACTACAAAAGCAAGTCATTTGTAAGTGTCACAGGTGTTCCCCCGTGTCCTCAGACTCTGTAATGAGTAGTGAAGGTTAGTATGTGCAGGACTGCGAGGGCAAGGACTCCAAAAGCACCAGCAGGAAAGAGTTTGATTGAACAGGACCAGCATTAATGAACATGGTGACCATGCAGAGACAGCCATAGCTGTTTTTCCCCCATAACCCTTCATAGTGTTCTCTTCCAAATGTGAAAATTTTTTTAATGTCATCCAGCTTCTTCTTTTAAATCCATGCGGAAATGTTAGTGGTCATGAGCAAATTTGAAAATCAAAATCAAAGCTTTTAATTTGAAATGTATAAGATTATAGTCTCATAAGTATGGTCTTCACTGAAAAAAAGTGGAATTTGTGTTTATTTAAACATTAATTTGTCCAATAAAACCAACAGGAAAAGCTTTTCTGCTGTAAGAAAAAACTGAAATTGCTTCAAAGGAAACTGATTCATGGATTAAGACTCACAGGAAAAGCTGATTTGATTATATTGCTCAATTTTTTTAAACCTCAGTCATGATGATTCATTTGAAATATCCATATGTGTTGAGAATGTTTAAGTAAAGACGGGAGAAACTGATCACAGCAACTTCACTGGAACCCAAAAACTCTACGACCGAATCCAAATTCTTCCCCTAAATTTAGCGCCCTCAAAATGGAGAGTTATGGAAAAATAGTGTCTTTTAATTCAGACGTCACTCACACTCATCAATAGTCGCAGGTCAGATATGTTAGCACGGAGCTGCTAGCACTCAGAAATATATAAAAACAGCAGTTTTATAGCTCTAAAAATGTCATGCTAAAGTCATTATTAACATTTAAATGTAAACCTCTGTGCACCAGGTCACACCCACGTAAATAAAAGTGCTTTTCCTCAGCAGCACAGCACTATGCAAGTAGACTTTTGCGGCAGAGGGCTCCACATCCCTCCGCCGCAAAGGTTAGCCCTTAAAAAAATAATTTCGGACAACCCTACCACTCCCAATGCCCCTACAGTTGGAGGAGAAGGGAGGAGCCATAGAGGTAGGGGAAGATTTTGGATTCGGCCTACTTCTGCTTCTCTCTGTGGTGACTAGATCAGAGTATATAACAGAGGTGGACCACAGCCTCCCCACTCCTCTGTATCCCAGGACCCTAAGACTGCTGTCCCTGGCCAATAATTGCTGACACACCAAAGCCAACATAGCCGAGTGAGCTTTTAATAGTTTTCATTTTTCTTCCTTACAGGACGGCCTCTGAGGTGCCATCATGAATGATCAGCACCGAGTCAGCTCCCTGTGCAGGAGGCTGCACACACACACACACACACACTCCTTCCTCCCTGATCCTATAACCATCATAGACATCTCTCAGCTCTCTGGTCATTACTCCCTCTGTCTTCCTCACCTCTCATCTTCACCCCCTACAGACAATTTATAAGAAAAAAAAATGATTTCCAGCCCTCACCTTTCCCCATAGGACCTGTTTTCAACACCGGGTCTTTTTCACTCGCCTCTTTAAAACCAAAACCCCCCAAACATTCGTTCATGAAACCATGACTGGGAAGTTGATTTATTAGGGCATGACGGAGGATTTACAACCGACGTAAAGACAGGAGAGTTCCTGCGGTTTTACACTGACCTAAGCTGCCTGATCCCCGAAGAGCTGACCGTTATTTAGGCAAAATCCTTAAAACGGCGACTAGGAATGAAAGGAATAAGTCATTGGGAAAGTGAAGGAACCAACAACCCTGAAATAATCCATAAGTGGAAATGTCTGTGAGAAACTGTGTGCTCTTGTGCTCAGCTTTGCAAGTCATTAGAAAAGCAGCATGCTCAAGGAAAGAGGACGGAGTCTTAATGAGGGAATTAAGCGCTGTCAAAAAAGTGTTTGCGCTCTAACTGTTTTAATATATCTGCTTCCATAAAAAAGGTGATCACTAAAGTAGCTGTTTCATATCAAATCCTAATCTGGAGTATACACATTCACACCAGAAATAAGTATTTAAATTGTAAAGTGATGCATTTTGCTGGTCCTACTTCTTCTCCTTGTGTGACTGAAATACTACATTATCAGCACTATGAGGTGCATTTCAAAGCTTTCATTTTTTTTTAAGTGACAGTGCGCCTTAAAATCTGGAGGGCCTTTCATAGGGATTAATTCTGGTGGTGCTTACTGATGTTGAAGACATTTTGAGAGGTACAAAGCATGCTGTCAAAATGTCAAAAGTGTAGCTGTGTCGAACTGTTTTTTTTACGCGTTGCTAACAGCGGAGTAACAGTAACATTTGTTTTACTGGTTTTACAGAGTGGAAAATACGGTAAATTTAAGTCAAGCAACAGTTGCTCATCATGAAGGTCTTAGAGATTTACATTTCATTTAAAAAAAAAAGAAATATGACTAAGTAAAAGTAACCAATGACTTACTGTTCAGATGTGGAATCTGAGGTCTTCCTATTGCTCAGACGATTAGCGGTTAGACGGGTACATCTGGGGAGATTTGCAACACTGAGGCCAGAATTCTTCTGTTTTATAGAAACTATTCCCCCTATGTGAGCCCTTCAAGCATATTTACATGGGCACATTAAACTTGCTGGAGAACTCATCCCAATTTCCAAAGCCCTATCTGGATCATGGGGTTGCTGGAGCCTATCCCAGCCACTGTTGGCAGATGACAAGGTACGCTTTGGTTTGGCAATCTGTCACAGGGCTAGAGTTAAGATCGGGCCTAAAAAATCCAGCCCGGACCGACACATTAAAGCCGAACCTGGTCCGAACCCGACCAATTAACTTGATTTGCAGGCCTGAGCCCGAAGGAAACCCGAAAGTTCAATTTATAACATAGTATTTTTGGCAGAAAAAACCCCTCCAGATTTCCTAAAGGTAAAATAATCTACATATTTTTATGATCATGAAAGTTATTTTCTTTCGAAAAGAGAGTGGTCGCTGCAGCCGCGCGCGTAGTCAAGCTCGCTGTTGTGGCATAGAGTTCTGCCGGAAGCGCTGCGTTCTCCCTCTGAGTAAGAAGAAGCTGGCTGTGCCTTTTGGTTCGTGAGGTAACCGTTCTGACATACAGGATTAATAAAGAGCCGTTTGACAACCGCCCGCCTAAGGAGCTTCTTTGCAGCTATTACAATATAGTTATTAAAAAGTCAGCGAGAGGGAAGCCCGGCCCAAACCGACCCGAACGTAATGATTGTCATTTAGTGCCAGACCTGACCCGAAATTCGGGTCGGTTCTGACTCGGGCTCGGGCTTAAGATCCTACCTCTACACAGGTCCCCACACTGAATAACTGACTATTAAAAATTAAAAAAGACTACTGTTACAGGAAAAAGTGTTGCAAGTCTTGCAAGAAAAAAAAAACTTATCATAAATCAATAGCAAAATATGCTAATCTTAATCCATGTCCTGGAGACTAGAATTCTTTTTCTTAAAAGAAGACTTCTAGTTAAGACCCTTTTTCTTTACCTGTTGTCAGATGTTTCTGTTTATTTGATGAAAATCTGCCAGTGGGGTAAGAATTTTTTATTTCTTTTCTGATGGGCCTGTTTTTTGCAATGTTTTGCAAAATATTAGAGTTTAAAAAAAGAAGCATCTGAAAATATCTGTTTTCTGTAAAGCAGTTGCTTTACTCTGGGTGATGCAGTAAAAACATTTAGCTTAAAACCAAAGTTTTACAGATCTGTAAAACTTTGGTTTTAAGCTAAATAAATAAAGCCCCTGATATGCATAATGATGACATTCTTTGCATTTATCTTTGAATTAGGAAATCATAGCCTGGCTTTACCAGAAACAACACTTATCCCTTATACTGTACTTTTCATTTTACTGTACATGACTATAACCGGCCAACAATAGAATTATTTCCCATAATGTCCAAAATGAAACCGAGTGCCAAAGGTCAGGTTGGTAATGCTCTAGTAAATACTACACATGGTTCTATGGACACACGTTTTGTAACAAAAACAAACAAGACACATGCAGAATCCTGTTATTCTGCAGATTTCTGATTGCGTAGGCCTTCAAGGATTAACTTTTGTAATAGCCAGTTTTCTGACATATCTGGAAAAACGTATCACTATTGTAACCCCTCCAAAGAGGAGCAATGATGAAAGCAAAAAAGCAAACCAACACAAATCCTTTAAGCTGTTGTTCACAACATGTTTGAATAAAATTCCAGCTGACATTTGTCTCTGAATATTGAAGTAATCTGCAGACTTTTCTCACATTGTTTGTTAAATGTGAGAATTTTGCTTCATCGCTTTTTTACCGTTGTGTTTGCGATTGTGTGAAAGGGATGTTGGCTTATCAAGGCTGATTCAAAGTGGAGTTTTTGTCATCTCATGTTGTCCCTACGCATGGCAGGTGTGAAAGCTCACCTGAAGTCTGGTTCAACCAAACAAAGCAACCCTCCAGAAGCAGGATTTCAGTTTACTTGCAAGTGAACCATGCTGCGGTTTTTATCAGTGTGAAGGAGCACCTACCTTCCCAGGTACTAAGGTGTGGAAGAAAAACTATAAAAATGCAGATGTGTTTTATTAATTTGTTTTTGTTATAAATTGATGATTAGTGAAAGAAACCAGCTTTCTTCGTCACATTTCAAGTGTGACAAAGAAACACAAAAAAGGGTGAATAAAACTAGTATTTTCCAAAAGTAATAAACTGGAATCCACTGTTTATTAACAGCATCCTATCAACAATATTTAGCTGGTTAGTGAATATTGTGTATTATTAAGAGAACAACTGTCGCAATAAATCTATATTAGGAGTGAAGACTCCTGGGTTTTTGCAGCTCTCTGTTTTTTTAATCAAAAACTCTTCTCCTGTTTCCTCAATGGCTCTTTTTTTGCTCAACTAAACTTTTCTAGTATGTTTGTTTTTAGTTAACTTTGCGAGATTAGGCCTTCGATTTAGCAGTTCTTGCTGCCGCTTTAAGAAAGTAGCACATTGATTTTCGACATGTGACTAAGCAATTTGAAAAATACTAATTTTCTTTTACACATATGGTTACCTGTGTTGATTAGTAATAAGGCCTGAGTTGTTGCAAATTTTAACCTTAAACACGAATCGGTAAAAATGCTTGCTCGTTGGTGACAAGCGAGACAAAATACAGTGGGGCAAAAAAGTATTTAGTCAGCCATCAATTGTGCAAGTTTTTCCGGTTAAAAAGATAAGAGAGTCCTGTAATTTTCATCATAGATATACATTTAATATGAGAAACAAAATTTCACATTCACATTGTCTGATTTCTAAAGAATGTATTTGTAAATTATGGTGGAAAATAAGTACTTGGTCAATAACATAAGTTTAACTCAATACTTTGAAATACACCCTTTGTTGGCAAAGGCAGCAGTCAAATGTTTTCTGTAAGTCTTCACTAGGTTTTCACAAACTGTTGCTGGTATTTTGGCCCATTCCTCCATGCAGATCTCCTCTAGAGCAGTGATTTTTGGGGCTGTTGCTGGGCAACATGGGCTTTAAAGTCCCTCCAAAGACTTTCTATGGGGTTGAGATCTGGAGACTGGGTAGACCACTCCCGGACCTTGAAATACTTCTTGCAAAGCCACTCCTTCATTACCCGAGCATTGTGTTTGAGATCGTTGTCATGCTGAGGTTTTCACCCAGAATCGGACGATACATGGGCCCATTCATTCTTTCCTTTACAGAGATCAGTCATCCTGGTCCCTTTGCTGAAAACAGCCCCACAGCATGATGTTTCCACCCTCATGCTTTAGGTATGTTGTTCTTTGGATCAACTCAGCATTCTTTCTCTTCCAAACACAAAGAGTAGAATTCTTACCAAAAAGTTCAACTATTTTGGTTTCATCTGACCATTGGACATTGTCCCAATCCTCTTCTGGATCATCCAAATGCTCTCTAGCAAACTTTAGACGGGCCTGCACATGTACTGGCTTTAGTGGGTCGACACGTCCGGCACTGCAGGATTTGAGACCCTGGCGGTGCAGTGTGTTACTGATGGTAGCATTTGTCACTTTGGTCCCAGCTCTCTGCAGGTCATTCACTGGGCCCCCCTGTGTTGCTCTGGGATTTTTGCTTACTGTTGTTGTGATCTTTGACTCAACAGGGTGAGATCTTGCGGGGAGCCCCAGATGGAGGAAGATTATCAGTGGTTTTGAATGTCTTTCATTTCTTAAAAGAAATGCTCCCACAGTTAATGTCTTCACACCAAGCTGCTTACCTTTTGCAGATTCAGTCTTCCCAGCCTGGTGCAGGTCAACAATTTGGTTTCTGGTGTCATTAGACAGCTCTTTGGTCTTGGCCATAGTGGAGTTTGGATTTTGACTGTTTGAGGTTGTGGACAGGTGCCTTTTATATAGATAACACGTTTAAACAGGTGCCATTAATATAGGTAATGAGTGGATGACAGAGGATCCTCTTACAGAAGAAGTTACAGGTCTGTGAGAGCCAGAAATCTTGTTTGTAAGTGACCAAATACTCATATTATTACACCATTTCCCACCATAATTTGCAAAAAACCTCTTTAAAATTAAGACAATGTGATCTTCGGGATTTTTCTGTCTCATTTTGTCTCTCATGGTTAATCTATAGCTAAGATGAAACTACAGGTCTCTTTCATCTTTTTAAATGGAAGAACTTGCACAATTGGTGGCTGACTAAATACTTTTTTGCCCCACTGTAAGTTGCTCCATCAGATGGCTTCAGCGTAAAAAACTTTCTGTCCGGTCGGATTTCTCAGCTAAATAGACTCAGACTTGCAGGGTCACGCCCTCCTGTACGTTCTCAGTATTTCACAGCAGAGTGCAGAGCTTGGTGACTGATCATTCGGCTTGTAATTTCCTAATTTCCCATCCACTTGGAAACTTAAAGAGTGGTAAGACTTTTTTTCTTTTCCCCCCGAACACAAGCCACCTTTTTTTTTTCTTCCACATAGGACTAAATGGGAAGAATCTTCCAGCCCATTAGGCAGACGTTCTGTGTCGTAAAAGTTTGGTGGCACTGTCTTCCCTCTCCGCCTCCTGGCAGCAGCAGCACGGAACAGTGTGTTTGATCTGCAGGCTCCAGGTTAATAGAAATCAGGCCGCTCATCAGCAATAGTGGATTGAACCTAACCACCCACCTCCGCCCTGTCAATTCAGATTTGGAAAAAACCCAGCAGCACCGGCCGTGCTCTCATTTCCCTCTGTCAGGTAATCAGTTTCGCACTATAATCCCCCACAGGAACCAAATCACAGTGACTTGTGCTTCCTTGTTAGGAATTGGAATGGAACGCGAACTTTGGGAACAGCAAATCACAAAGTATGGAAAGCCTAAAAACCTTGATTTAAATGTTAAACGATGCAGGAAAAGAATTTTCTCTGTTCTCCCACTGTAGATGAATAAATCCCTTTCTTCCTCACATATTTCTCAGATTTCACTCCAAATGGTTTTACAGAACTTTTTTTAATCCCTTCAATGAAGTCAATTAAACAGCAATGCAACTTTTTTCATGTAATCCGGTTTCTTTAATTGATGACCAAGTTTTGTTAATGACCGTCACAAATTCAGCAAAAAAAGAAACATGGCTTTTTTTCTTTTGACCGAATTGATTGTAATTGTGTCTACAAAAACAAACACACATAACCATAAACCATAAAAACCCTTTTTTACATCTTTAAGTAACATCCATAATATGAGAACTGGACTGAGTTGCCCCCCCCCCCCCCCGTTCTAAACAGGAAGTAGCCGCTGGCTCCAAGAAGCCAAAATCCCAAAGACTTCTATTGAGATATAAACAGCTATTACTCAGTCATCCTGTTAGTCAGAATAACCCCTTTTTTAACATGTTTTGAATAAGCCAATTTTTTTATTACCTGTATATTTATTTCTTCATTTCAAGTTATTGAAGTTATAAACTGGTTAATCAGATGTCTCAATAAAATTAGGTGGTTGGCCGTTCAAAACCTCTGATTGACAGATTACCGGTATCCCTCTTTAAACCGTGCTCTGAGTGAACACTCGATTCTGATTGGCTGCGGGGTGTGAATTAAAAAGTGATATGCAGTATTACACTAAAAAAGAAGGTCTGGAAATGCGGAAAAGTTGGAGCCTCCACAAAATCGGTTAATTTCTAGTAATGGACACCTCGTCAAGCAGTATCACTTCCTTTAAGTGGTAGGGGTGTGTGAACTTCCAACATGCTGACGTCTGATTGACAAGAGTGGTTGTCATAGAAACAACAACTCAGATTGACTTGAAACAATTTACTGCTTACAGACACCAACATGGCAACATCCTACAAAACATCCTAAAAAATGGTGACTGAATTGATTTCATTTGGTTGGAACCGGAAGTGAGCCATTTTCTATGGGTGTCGTCACACTCAGTCCAGTTCTCGTATACAGTCAACTTAAGCAAAACAGTCCTAATTGTTACAAAACACCTGTAGGACAATATTGAGATGAAATGCAGCTGTGATTAGTCTCATTCTTTGATGATGCAATTGCATTAATAAGAGAGTATTGCAAAAAATAAAGCCTCAGTCACACACCCGTACGGGTTTTTGGGTTACCCGGGCCCGTGCAGCAGCTGCATCCTAAGGGGGGCGCAGGTGTGTCTTCCAGTTCCCTTAAGGCTCATTTGGAACATTGTCGTGCCTAAGGTAAGTGTATTATAAAGTGTTTGTAAGGTTAATGAAAGCTACAAACACATATGACATTTGGGTGATGCTGTCGTACTTTACCCTTACGCCACACTCCAGTTGTTATTAAGTCCCTTCACTGACCGTGCGTGAATGCTGCACGTACAGGGTGTGCAGGTGAAACGTAGGTGCCCGGAGGACTCCCATACAAACTACACTCTGACTGACTTATTTACAGTCAAGCAAGGAGCACAAACTTATCATATGAACAGCACGGGCTCCTTGTGATGAAATCCTCACCTATTTCACATTTACTTATCCTTCCATGTTGTATAAGTGTTTGCTACGACTGCTGCCTTCGTCCAACAATAACCAGGACAGTCTGAAAATAAACTAAAGTTCAGGACGAAAATCCTTGCATCGAGTGGCCCTGTTGTATTTGTTTTTTTAACCCCTTGATCAAGTCTCTGAAAACGTCACATGCGCAAAATTTTTGTTTTATTAAAGGTGGAATTCAACAGAAAGCAGACTCCTCCTCCTAAAAAGCCGCACTTTAATCCATGAATGTTCAACAGCATAAAAGATTCAAGATGCTGAAGGAAAGTCACCAAGTCAGATAAATATCAATAGGTGTTTGCACATTTTCCTTTTTGCTGAATACACATCTGGAATCACAGGTGCAAGGTAAAAAGTGCCACCTGTGTGCAAAGTCTGCTCTTAAAGACGAATTCCTCCTTAACCTGAAGGATAAAAAAGGCAGAGTTTTTTTTACAAAAAAAGATGACAAGGTTGTCACAAAGAATGGGAAATGGGAACACAGTCTGTTTGCATGCCACAATCAGGGTGTTGATTACAGACTGATTGAGAGGCTTCAATCAGCACTAAATACACCCCCAGAAGCAGCCAGGTGAGGGAGCTTTCAGTCATTTAGGCATTAATTAATGGTGAGGAGGAGGAGATGAGACTAACATGAGGTAGAAGAGCAGAAAAAAAGGCGTTTTTACAAGTTAAAAATACTCTCAGAGTGGGGTTTTTCAGTTACCTTTCTTTCCCTCTCATAGGTGTCTGGATCTGTGAGCACGTCTGAGTCAAACCTTCCAAAAAGGAAGAGGTGAGCATGTTTTGTTAGCAGCGGAAAATCACTTAGGATGAATGGGAGCAGCCATCGAATGGGTGGTGAATCTATGCCTCCTGCTCCTCGTACTCCTCCCTTTTCCTTTTTTTGTCTTTTATTTATTTTTTTTTAGAATTCCTGCTCTGCAGAATAGAATTGGAGGATGGCGTTCATGGAGTTGAAGCACACAGAAAAATTTTCTCTTTCAATTATTTCAAAATGTTTCATCCACAGCAACAATATTTGACTCGTGTGCACCTTTTTTTTTTGTTTTTTGTAGGCGGCTCAGGTGAGAACAAAACACACTTTGAAACGTTGCAGGAGATGTTCAAACGTTGATGAATTTGGTTCATTTCAAGCAATTTTTAGAAATCAAATTAGGAAAAAAAAAGCAATAAAATGTAAAATAAATATATAGATAGATTATACCTGTTTTAGATATTATTTAAAAAACTAAATTGAAAATGAAAATAGCAAGAGAAAAGGATGTTAATGCTGATGTATGATCATTTTGAAGATAATCCAGATTATGCAACACATTGGTGCAACTTTTTGGATTGTCCGAAAATCTTCAAAGGCTTTTGTTTTGTTTTTTAATGACTTAAAATATCAGACAAATGATGAAAGTAAATTAACACACTAAAAACTAAAGTTTATAAAACATAACCCAAGCTGGGCTGCTGACTAACAATTTTCTGGGTTATTTTAACTGAGGAAAAAATAAAAATAAAAACTCAGGAAAAAAAATACAAAAATAAAACTGGGGGAAAAAAACTAAATTTCTTGTACCCAGAAATCTGAATTGTTTCAAATAGTTACCCAAATCCATGAATAACCCAAGAATTGAGCTGAAAAATAACCTAAATGTTATTAAAAGGGAATTTATTTCGGTGGTTATTGTTTTGCTACCTAAGGCTGCCTAAACCTGCCTGACATCAACATGAAATAAAATGTTCTTAAAGGGTATTGTGAGAAATTGCGCTACATTTCTTAGAAGTGGTTCAGACCTTTCCCCTCATTATAGAACCAGTGAGATGGCCAATCTGTTTACAATGACAGAAATCTCCCACACCAACAAGCCTTGTTTTCATTCCAAATTTCATGCAAACGTTGGAGTTTAAAATAAAAATAAGAGAGCTATGATACACAATTGTGATAACCCTCTGTGTTCAAATTCTTCCAAATGCATTGACACATTACAGTAAAACATTAGATCCACACAGGAAAACCCCTTTGTACTTCCTGCGGCAGTTGAAGAAAGCCCGGCTGCCGGCCCAGATGATGGTGCAGTTCTACACGGCCATCATTGAGTCCATCCTCACCTCCTCCATCACCGTGTGGTACACTAGTGCCACAACCAGGGACATTAACAGGCTACAGCGTATTGTGCGCTCAGCAGAGAAGGTCGGCTGCAGCCTTCCATCTGTCCAGGAACTATATGTCTCCAGAACCCAGGGACGTGCAGGCCGGATAGCTGCCGACCCCTCCCACCCTGGACATTACCTACTGAAACGACTCCCTTCAGGCAGGAGGCTAAGGTCCATCAGGACCAGAACCTCCAGACACAAGAACAGTTTCTTTCCCTCTGCAGTCGGACTCTTAAACGCCCTGTTACCCCCCCCTAAATTTCACGTCAATGTCCAACCAGTGACCAGCCCACTACCTGCACCTTGTTGAACATTCTCAGTTTGCACTGTTTTGACACTCCTTGCACTACTGACTCTATTTATATTTTTGTTCTGTCCATTGTGTAAAAATTTTGTTGCTTACTGTTCTTCTGTTTTATGTTGCACATTTGCACCGAAACAAATTCCTACTCTGTGTAGCTACACAGAATATGGCAATAAAAACCTCTTGAATCTTGAATCTTGAACACGTACAGTTTGTGAAATTCCCTCTGAGTTTTACTCAGGTTTTATTGATGCAAAAAAAATCTTAATTCTGTGATTTTTTTATTTTATTTTTTTATTTTATGTTATTTTTCTTATCTGGAAACAAATACAGGCAAGGAGTTAAACCTGCGATGCATTTAAAGACTTCAAAAGTTTGGCTTACACAGGATCAAAGTTTTATTTTACCAGGTTAGTCAGTTGCATTCTTAGCACACGGGTTATTTCTTCATCCCAACTCTGGGTTGTTCGTGTTGGGGTAAATTTTCGAGTTACTTTTTGGAGCAATTCCAATTATAGTGTTGTTGTTTTTAAACCCTATTTATGTTTTTCTTCCAAAGTTTTTTTTGTTGTTTTTTTTTATTTGTGAGTTGACATAAACCAGAAAGAAGTAATTTCATTTTTAAGCTCAAAGTTGGGTTAGAAACAGTCTAACTTGGTGTGTTTTTAACTAAGGACTTTTCCGTATCGGAGAACCATTTCTCATTTACAGGGAGGACCTTGAAAACATGTTGAAAAGCCTGCTGCTCATGGTCAGGGAGGACGTGGAATACCCTCACAAAGGAGCCCAAACTGGCTGTACAGCCATTTAGTCAAATGTTCAAACCACCTCATGGCTATGCAGAAAAATGTATCTCTGTTCAGCCATACATTTTGGCAGGAATTTGTCAGATTTTCATTATTATTTTTTGCTTAGACATTTAAAAAGGAGCAACAAAGCCATTGAACCACTTTAGAAATCACATTAGTTATATATTTTAGCGAGTTTTCATACTGTTTTTTCCTTATAGTCGTGTTTTGTTTCAGGTTTAAAACAAACTTAATCACCTTACTGAGTTTACTGTCAAAGCACTCTCAAAAGTAGAGCATTTTCCCAAGCTTAATGTGCCCAAATGTCTTTAAACACTGAAAAGTTACAAGAATGCTATTTGTTCATTATAATTGCATTATTTGTGTAAATTGCAGAGAATGGAGTCATTATAAAACTCATTTTCAAACTGTCTTTGTGTTTTTATGGAGTTTGAAGAACTACCTGGCCTAGATAAAAACCATATTAAGAAATATTAAATACAATAAATAAACACATATATATATATAAATACAAAAGGCATCATTTTCATACATCAATGTGTTTTTATGCACTAGGCTTCTCATACTTTTTGAAATTGTTGTAAAAGCTCCAAAAACACAAAAGTTACGAGGCTTTTATTTTGAAGGAACCTCTTCTGTACTCAGATCTGTTTCAGCGGCAAACTGGGACCGAACAAAAAGGTCTTCCACTGAGAAAACAGTGTGGAGTCAGAGACACTAAAGGCTGTGTGTTGGTTGCTGCCGCGTTGCAGAAAAAGCAGACAGCAACACCAGGTGCTGACAAGCAGAGAACCGTGATCGTTCCAGAAGCTTCTCCGGGGAAGTAGTCACGGCAGATGCCGGAGATGACAGGGCCGTCCTGGAGCGCAGTGACAGGCTTCAGCTCACGTCAAGACCCAGCTGCAGCTCAACGCAGCCGACGTGGGCTCTGCGAGGAGGCTCTGCAGCAGCTCAGGTCCCACGAGAACAACTGAAAATATCCCTACTTAATTATTTGAAAAGGTCGAAAATTGGACAAACACGTTCCATTTCTTCAAATCGAAAATCTGCATTAGAGGAAACAGATCAGGCCCAGATTTAGACAGCTCCACTGTGGGGGGCAGGTGGAATATAGGTAGAAAATGTTTACAAATAATTGTATCACATACCAGTTTGTCTATCTATCCACATATCTATCTTCTCATTTGAACTATTTGACATGTCTTGTAAATGTTCTGTAGAATGTTCGAACCTCTGCATTTACCGGGCTAGGGACAGGCACAAGCAGGACGCTGGTTTGTGGCCTGTTAAGGCTGCATTTATCTTTTTCTACGTCTGCCCATTTGTCCGCCCATCCCTAGGTTTTTAAATTTAATGTAATGTATTTATTTATATTGTTTTTGTTAGCATTTTTTTGTGATGTTTATGTAGTGCTTTACATTATTTTGTTTTGAATTGTTGAGGGACATCACATTTGGGGGGGCAATGCCCCCTCCTTGTCTATATACAACCTTGATAAAAAAACCATAAGAAAGGAAAAAATCCTAATTTTAAGTTCAAAAACATACAACACAATATACAAAAAACACAGCAAACCTCAGTCGATGTGGCATTTTGCACCAAATTTTGGGGACCTTCTGGCATTTCACTGAGCTTGTGCTTCCCTCTAGTGGACATCTAGCATAACTGCAACAACAACAAAAAAGCACCTCAAATAATCTTTCATTTATTTATTACTTATTTACTTTCTGTAACTGCAGTTTCCTCTGATTTCTTTTGCAATTTTTTTTATCTCTATGATTAATTTTTTTCTTTTTAAATCAAATTGAGACATAATTTAGAACAAATCGCTCAACTTTTTCTCTGTTTGTGTCCAGCAGGACTTGAAGGAAACTTAAAGCCGCTGCATTCAGCAGCATTTCTCCCTCTGCCCATTATCATGTCCTAATAGCTTGCTCAATGGCTTCCCATGTGGGTTCACTGGTCATCCGGGACACGCGCCATTAGCTTGAGAGAGCGCCGCGTCGCAGGCCCACACAAAGCATACCTTATTTGTATCGCATTAGCTCTCTGATGTGGCATAGCATATTATATCAACAGCTGCAATTTATCAAACCATTTTGGGTCAGAATTGCTTCGGTGGCGGCGACGGCAGCACCGGCGTTGGCCTTGGGTTTCCTGCGAGGAGCTGCAAATAAATTACACATGTGTCATTGAGCATGCTAAATGACTTGCAACACATAATCATCTAAATAATTATGAGGCTGTCATTAAAGTGAGCTAGATGGATGACACACGAGGCCTTGTGGGGGAAAAAAGAGAAAAATACTGGAGCTAATGGTGCAGGATTTGAAAGGAGAGATGATGGGAAGATAAAAGAAAAGAGGAAATGCATTTTTCTTTTCTTTGCACTTTCTGGCGTTGCTGCCTCTCTTCTTTGTGGTAAAAAATAAAATCCCAAACTCAAAGTGCTAGCAGGTGGAGGTGTGGGGTTAGGTGGGGGGACAATGGGGTGATTAGCCCAATCAGAAAAAAGCAGCGAGGGGATTGTTGCGCCGCTCACCGCCGTCTTTTTTGTCCTCCCACATTTCATTAATCAGCAACCTGAGGCCGGCTCGAATCAGTCGAGCAGATTGGCAGCTCGCTCATTTGTTCCCGCGTGGCAATCAGAGATGAGAGAAAAAAAAAGGAATGGGTTCACAACCTTTACGCCATTACCTGACATTATAAACCGGGCCTTTGTGTTTCTTTGTTTCTCTCCTCTGCATTTTCTCCCAGCTTTGATTTGCTTCTGCAAGTATACATCCAGATGACCTCCATTAACCCCGGTTTGTGCTAACAAAACCCTCAATTAAATCCCTCAAAAAAAAAAAAAAAAAAAGAGAGAGAAGTTATTCCTAATGACTAACGTACTGTGTGCTGCAGCTTCACATTCCACATCTCCACGCTTTGTTTTAATCAGTCTCTTGTATCGGCCTAAATGATGCGACGCGACAAAGAGACACGGATGGCGGGAGCAATAATATTCCCTTCACGGAGGGTATTGTTCATGGCTCTGCACCTTTTCCACACCATTTGCTCCAAACGTCTGTCCGGCGTGTGCTTCGCCGGGTCCCACTTTGAAGCAGGCAGACAGGAGACGCGCCTGTGAATCGAGGACGATGAGCAACACAACGGTTTCTTTTCACAGGAGCTGCACTGACTCCCCCCGTCTGTTCTGTGCTTTGGATCACGGCCAAGAAAGAAGCTGCAGTTTGTTTTTTTATTGGAAACATTCAGACTAAATCGACAATGATCATTTAGACACTAATATGTCCGAATTCCTTCACCATTCACTATATAGTGCGTTCGCCATTTTGCAGTGCTGTCTGAATCTACATTTTAAAAATCAAGTGCCCTGCAAATTTCCCATAAGTCTCTGCTAAAATCCACTGTGCATCGATGCTCACTAGATTGACAAATATAGACCATGATGCATTGCGTTTAAACAATTTTTGTGAAAAAATTGTATTGTTTTTTTTTATTAAACCATCAATGTTTTCATTTTTCAGAACTCAGTGGATTCATAAATAATCGTTGTAAAATTAGATCTTCACTTTCTAAAATTGGTGACGTCATATCTCCCGTTAAAAAAATAAAAAGCAGTGAGCATGGTGTCTATGAGCTGCTTTTAAAATCCAGGGCACTATAGTCCCGCACTTTATAGTTTTTCAGTAGTTAAGGAAAAGGGCGGAAATTTGGACACAGTGTCCGTATTCCCTCACTTCTTATCGCACTATTGTGCGTTTGCAGTTTTGCCGGGGTGTATGAAGCTACAATTCCAAACTTTAGTGCCCTAGAACTTTCCCAAAAGCCTCTGCAAAAAACTAGTGTGAATCAATGCTCATTAGACTGGTGAATATAGAGCATAATGCATTGTGTTTGAACACCTGGTCATTTGAAAAAACATATTTGTATAAATCCTCCAAGTTGTCATTACCAGAAGGCAGTGGATATATAAATAGTCTTAGTAACTTATTCATGATTATGAGGTTTTTACTTTGACAAATGGGTGGCGTCATATTTTACATTAAAAAAAACAAAAAATAGAAAACAGTGAACATGAGTACAAATTAGGTTTAAATCCTAATCAAGCGAGATAAAAGTCAGAGGTAAATCCTTCAGTCAGTCGGACTTTTAGTGAAATTCGGACACCATGCTCACAACTATTTCATCGATTTCACGAAGGTAAATTCTAACTGATATGATCGTTTTGCGGCGGTCATTTATAAAACCACTGTCTTCTGAAAATAAAAACGTTAATGGTTTATTTTAAAAAAATACATTTTTGGGGCAAAAATTGTTCCGATGCAATGCATTGTGGTCTATATTGGCCAATCTAGTGAGCATCGATCCACACTGGTTTTTCACTGAGACTTCTGGGAAATTTCTAGAGCTAGATTTTGAAATCGTAGATTCGGACACCACTACAAAATGGTGAATGTAATATATAGTGAAGTATGCAGTGAATAAATAGTGAAGGGATTCGGGCCCAACCGCAGTCCAACGCCGCTACACGTTAGCCACGTTAGTGTATAATACAGCAGTTCTGAACTAAATAGTCTTTAGGTTACAGAGTTTGGAGGGAATTCAGACATAGCCCAGGATTGATTCAAACATTTGTTATATCCAAGTTTATAAAAGACATTTTAAAGCAACAGGACTTTTTTTTTCTTTTCATTAATTTAGTTTGGGGCAAAGATTTACTTATTGCACTTCCTGATGCATTGAAAAGAAAAAATATGTACATACATACATACATACATACATACATACATACATACATACATACATACATACATACATATATACACACACACACACTCTGCACATGCTTTAAAACTTCCAGTCCTCCCGGTCTGATGTATTTTTGGGGAAAATATCCATGTTACCTAAAAAGTAACAACCTATTTTGTAACTTAGGAGTAAAGCATGGAACATTTGGGGACCTTTTTCCCAGACTTCGATTTGTTTTCTTCTCGTTAAAAAAGCATGAGGAAGCTCCAGAATTGAGTTTCATCCCTTTGGGGGCTTGACAGCATCTGCTAAAACTTAACAAAAGGAGTCAATCTGAATGGCAACCTGCAGCCAATAAACTAACAATCAATGTGGACCTGTATTGCAGAAACCTGCACAAATTGGCTCAAGATTTCCCCCGGGGGGTCGGATGACAAAATGCAATAAGTGACAGGGGGGTTGTGGAGCAAAATGGCCGAGCAGGAAATGTGATTTGACGGACCTAATGGACAGATGGGATGCTGTGATGCAAGCTGGAGTCAAGAGTGACCTCTGCTGGACGGAAGAGGTCATGGTCTTTCCCAAATTACTGTGAAAATAAACATTTGGTGGAAAAAATATATAAAGACCAAATAGACTGTAGGGATTTAGGTTAGTTTTTTCCCCATAAAAATATGAAATATTCCTTAATATTCTGTGAATATTTTCATACAGGTGGAAAATGTAGCATAAAAAACATCAAGGATTGCATTAGTGATGTCACCACAGCAATCGTTTTCACTTTAACTTATAAACTGGGCTGAATTCACAAAAAACCGGCCTTAAATCCAGACAGGAAAAGAGTGCATGATGTTTGACCTATAGAAGGGGCACCATCTAGAGCTAAAGTGTAAAACACGCATCTGAAACATGTTTACAGACTCCAGCTTCAGTCAGGTTAATGTGTAGAAATATGCCAGACCAAAGGGCAATGGAAACCATTGAACCAGGCAGATCCGTGTTTTACAACCACAGAAGTGTGCCTTAGAGAATCATTCATTTAATTAAATTAGTCTAAAAAGCAGTTACCATTACCAGGACTTTGAAAGAACATAAAATACTTTTTCTCATTCAAGAAGCTTTAATAAGAATTACTGTATATTTGCAGTTTTGTTTTCAAATTGTCAGTTGAGGGTGTGCCTTAGGAAGATATTTATTTGAATTCTTGTCATTTCCTGGCGGAGCTGTGGGTAATGTGGCTGCGGCTCTTGACTGGAGGCTCCGGTATCATTCATGGCGAACTCCCTGAGAGAGAGGGGCGAGACAGAGTCCGTGGCTGGAGATCTTGAGGAGAGCAGTGGCTCGTTTCAATGCGTGGCGTGGCTGGGAATCTTGAAGAGCACAGAGAGTGTGGCTCACAATGGCAGGCGGCGTCAGCGATGGAGAGCTGCAGGGGGAGGAGTCTGACAGGCCACCATGACACTTTCCACCTTTATCCACCTTTGTCATGGTAGGAATAACACGTCAATGCAAGGGTGGGGTCATCTAAGGCCGCATTTACACTGCAAGTCTTGATGCTCATATCCGATTTTCTGACTATATCCGATTTTTTTGACGACCCGCTTACATCATCTTTTAAAAGTGACCCGTATCTGATTTTTGCATTTACACTATACAATGCTGAAACTATCAAACATAGACGTTCTGAGGACTACGTAGCAGTATTTCCGCATTCCGCAGACCTCTTTCGGACTTTTGTGACTGCGGTTGTCATGGAGGCAAGGCGGCGACGGAAGGAGGCGTTGCCTTGGGCGCTCCTGAGGGGATGCACGGGGGAGGAAAAAGAGGGGCTGCTTTGCCGTCTTATGTGCTCTCTCTGAGTTTTGAATGAGGAAGTGTTTGCAGACGTGCTGAACTAACAGTTTGATCCAAGTGTTGAACCTTTCCTGCGCGATGACTTCTCTTTTCCGACCGTAGTCAGAAACACACGGGAGATTTCCTCGGGGTTCACTTTTCCGTTCTGAACCCTCAGCCTCCAGAGTGGGCTAAGAAAGACTCCAAACTTTTTGGCGAGACACCTTATTTTTAATTTACGGTTCTCCAACAGTCCCCCGCTCCGCGCTCACCCGCCCCCCTCTCCTTACACACACACAAGCACGCGCGCTCACACACACACACAGTCCCCATCATACACGCCCCCCAAAGAAATAAACTGCTTCTAGCCTGCTGTTCCATAGCAACAGTGTCCCGCTTCATTAGTTACCGTTTGCGTCCGGACCGGACCGGACATAACAGCGGTTTCCAACTACGGTCTGAAGCCTGAGGCTGAAAGGTAACACGCTGACAGCAAAATCAGCACACAAAAAGCACTTTAATAAGTCATGTGATCTCAGTTGGTGGTGTCCTGAATTGACGTCACTGAGGTACGACTCACATTTACTGGGGAATATCCGATTTGTCTGCTTACATGGCACACGCAAATGCACGTATCCGATTCGTTCCCGATTTATTTCCACAAATGAGAGAGGCCTGAATCCGATCTGAGAAAAACGGAATCCATGCGCTTTTGTTCTGCTTACACATTCACCGATCATATTCGATCTGTGCCACATGAGAGGAAAAAATCGGAATTGGGTCAATTGAACCATGCAGTGTAAAGGCAGCCTAAGATAGCACAAGGGTTAACATAGGAGGCAGATGACCTTAGAGTTCAAGAACAGGTTCTGTGTTTTTTTTTTGTTTTTTTTTTTAATCTTTAATCTTCTAATTTTATTTACTTATTAGTTTATTTATTTATTTTGTTCACAGCTAGGACACCTTGGCTGCACAGCTCACCCACACTCATCCTACCTTCACACTGAACTCCTTCCCTTTTATGGGCTCCAGTTAATTAGCTAGCCACGCCCAGGAAGGAAGCCACTTTAACCAAACAATAAAGAAAATATACAACAAAAGATAGAGCTTAAAGTCCTGTACATAAAGCAAACATAAATAAACAAACAACTCAAATCATTACAACCAAAAGGTATACAAAGAAATCCAAATCTTTCCCACTTCCCAAACCCAACTCCTGAACAGGAAGTGACGGCCTTGGCCACTGTAGCTACTATAACTATTCGGCCTGTAATAACCGTTCGGGGTCCTTTCGACTGAGGATAACGTCACACTACGGTAGCCCCACTTAGACAAACTACATAGCGTCCAGATTTGCTCGGGCTCTACATATTTTCAATTCGTGTCCTTTTGTAATATAAAGTTATTTTCCCTCGTAGGTTGTGTCAAACATTATTCTTTATAGTGTTTATCGAGAGGTTTTTGCCACAACCCACTTTGTAAAAAGATCTGTGGCTGTTATCATGAAGGGGAAACAAGCGCCGGAGCGTCCGGGTCAAACAGGCCATCCCTAATAAAAATGAATTGTTTTAGGAAACAAAAGTAATTTTCAGAAATCAAAATAAAATGCTAAAAATCTCAGCAGAATCCAGCTAGGTACTATGGGACATTGCTGATTGGATGATGGCGCTTGATTTTTGACTTTTACGTTTTTTCAAATGATCCCAAATGTCTGCATGCTTATGTAAAAGTTCCATGATTAGTATGGAGCGTATCTAGTACGGCTTCCAGCCAAATGACTTTCACTTAAAATAATGGACAAACGTAATCATCCAATCAGCGATGTCCCATAGTCCTGTAAGGTTTTACTCTGAAATATCTGTGGATGAAATAAGTAGGAAAAACAAAACAGACTGGTGATATTGTGACGAGTACATAAACAAAATGGACAAGGATCATGTCTATAGCTGCGTTTCCATTACATATATGCTCAAAACTTTATCGAAATTCTAGAAATTTCAAAGAAACACAATTTCACATTAACACTGTTTCCATTAAATCCTAATTATGTGAATGAACACAAACCAACTCACGCGGTGAGTCATTCAAAAACACGGATGTAAACAATACTTGGATTTCCAACAGATACATACAAGGTTCTGCCACGGCTCTAGCGCTCATCATCATATATCTAAGGACACGTCTGCATCTTATTCAGGCCATGGAGCGGCGAGTCCTTACACGTGGGAGTGGCAATAGATGAAACGATTTTGGGAAATCATGGTTGAGGATTTTACAGAAGAAATGTAGATCTAACATTGCCGCATGACACGCTCAACTTTTGATGAGGTGTTTGATGCTGTGGGACCTCTTGTGGCGTCCGCTGTGCAGCGCCCAAGGCAGCCAGTTCCCATACCAAGAAGTGCATTGCTGTCACTATTTAGCAACTGGCTACCCGTGGTCACATGACTCATTTAATTTTAAAAAGTCTTTCATTTACAGTTTTGCGAAATACGTCAGTTTCGATACGTCTCAAAAACCACCTCCCCGAAGCACAAAAACTTTTTTTTCCCGATAAGTTCTGTAAGTTAATTTAAATTGTCGTATTATCTTTAGGCAAATTTATCAACCCAAATCCAATATGCAGAGCTTCATAGGGAACAGAAACACAGCTTATGACACGGACACATTGTGGCTTTTCAACTTCTAATTGCAGATCATCTTATTGTTCAGGTCAGTTTGTAGTTCTTTGCTTTTGTAGTTTGTAGAAATGAAATTCAGAGAAAATATTTGAAGATCAGCTGTGTTTTTTTTTCCTTTTTAAAAAAAAATAGATCCCACTTTTTTTTACTGAATGCAATACGCTTTCATAATAATCTGACCTAGCAGCATAAAATCTTGATGCAAAAAAAACAAAAAAAACTGTTGTTAACCGAAAGAAATTACAGTCAAAGTATTAAAATATCTTCCCATGAAATGTCAAGATTCAACACTTCTGTGGTCCTCTTTTGGTGAGCAGCTGAACTTTATTTCTGTTTCGTCTGCCAGCAGGGATCCCAATTGTCTCAAACTAGATATATTTTTTTATCTGCTTTTGTTTTTATGCAATTCACCACCTCTTCTATCACGTTTGAAGAACCGATATTGTACGACAAGGAGACCTTCCAAAACTGCTGTGTTTCATGCTTAGCCTTTAGTTTAATTAAAAGCTTTTTAAAATGTTTGCTCAAAACGTCAATGGATGCTGACAGAAGGCTTTTTAGTGGATTCAGCCTGCATGCTATTATCATTTTCTGTCAAGTCCTTTGGTGTCATCTGGTTATTTTCAAACTGGTTCTAAACTGCATTCAACAGGAGATGGCTTCCCTTGACAGCTTCCATGTTATGAGGCAAAACCACCTGGAGGCTAAATCTGCAAAAGAAGCACAGGCAGCTGGTTTCCCTGCAGATTCTGTAGAGTCTTCTCAGCATCTGCCTGAAATGAAAGCATCTGACTTCCACACATGCCTGAGTGGGATACGACTGTTAACATGGAATAAGAAAAAGGCCCTCTCCCAAAGGAGGACTCCTAAGAAATTAAGCAGGAATGAGAATTTGAGTGAGATGTGACACATTTTAAAGGGCAGATAGAGTTATGTCTGAAATTCACATCTGTTGTTGCTGAAAGGGTCTATTCCAACACCTGATAAATAAATAGGTTTCCCACTTTGTTTTAGGAAAGGAGGAATTTACTCAAGCAAGATCGATGCTACCTAAAAGTTAAAAAAAAGAAGAAAAAAATAACTGGCTTAGAAATATGACCCATGCTAACAAATAGATCATATGACCTGAAAGTGACAAACAATTCTGGAAGGTCTGGTTTGGATTTAGAACTCTGATTATACAGCGTCATACTACAGATTCTTTACATTTAAACAGAAACGAAATTGAGAATAATTTGAGAAGCATTTGAAACAAAAGTCACAACTTTGTTTGTATTTATCAAGACTTTTGTAACCTCTTCTTTAATGTAAACTAAAGAAATGGACAATGCTGCGACTGAACTCCCTCCAGAAACCTTAACACTGTGCAGAGTTCCTTCCAAATGTTCTCTGTGATTTGTAGTGAACACACAAAAGTCCTCCCCCAAAAGGAGGATGCTAAAAGGATAGGAAACATTTTGTTTTTAAACCAATACAGGGACATACGACTACCTCTCCAATCTCCATGAGCGGCTCGTTCATGTCCACGCCCCCGTAACCATACTGCAGGTCTGCTTCTGTCAGTTTGTTCTTCTTGATAAACTGTGTGTTGAGATACCTGTACAATGAGTGGACGGCAAAAAATGTTAAAAAGAAAATATTTCACCAGTTTTACAAAATTGCAACAAATTGCATCAATTGCATGATGTGTGAACAGAAAAGAAGACTTTTAATCAGTCAAATATTTAGAAAATATTGCACTTAAATCCAGAATCTGTGCAAAACCTGAGAAATTAGATGTAAACATTTAGAAAGAGTCTTTCACTTTATAACTAGTTTGGTGTTCTGTTGGATTGCAAACATCCTCATACTTCAGCCGTTCAATGAACAAAAATACTTTAACTTTAGGAGAAGTTCATTTTGAAATCATAAGGTTAGATTTTCACTTAATCTTTAGTGCAAAATAAATGTACACAGTTTCTATTTAGGTTCTTATTTTTGACACAAATGGGGATTGACGAAGCGGAT
The DNA here is from genome assembly GCA_037389245.1 of Oryzias sinensis. NCBI lineage: Eukaryota > Metazoa > Chordata > Actinopteri > Beloniformes > Adrianichthyidae > Oryzias > Oryzias sinensis. The sequence continues at coordinate 15,484,220 of CM074504.1, forward strand.
GACAGGTGGAAACATCCAAATATTTACCGTGTATCTTCACGTCCTCTGATCATCTTTTCATCTATTTATAAAGTGTCCCCTGATTATAATTTTTTTGCTTTGCAATTTTTAGCCAAAATCCAAAAAACTGTCTGGTTTTATAGGACATAGTTTCTGCAGAGCAGCAGTGGCCCACTAGAAATTACTCTCTTTTAAGCTGTGGGCGGGACTGAGGGACTGAAGGTGCAGATCAACCACACCCCCCTTTCCCTCCCAGCTCCTGAAAGCTCTCTATTTACACTCTCCTGCTGGCTTACAGCCCCTCACACCTCCAACCTAGCATTGGCAGTACCACAAAAATGTTAAGCAATATCGGAGCCATCCAGCCGTACAGTTCTGATCCAGATGCCAGCTCAGACAAAGACGTGCATGGATCTATTTGTCTACAGGTGGATGTATCAGAATGGAGCCGAGCAGGAAGTGTGTGGCACGCCCAGCGTGTTTTCTACGTCCCAAATAAGCTCTTTTTTAAAAAACTTGTTTTCCTCTCCCCCTGATTCACAAAAATTTGAATAAACGGATACATAGAAATGCAATTGAGCTCAATTTGTATGGAGTAATATTAATGCCACCACGTTGCACACAAAACTTTCTAAGTAGCAAAAGAAAATATTAAATATTTGCAAAAGATATACAAAAAAAATGAAAGAAAAAATTTGAAACCAAATATTGAATATTATATAATTATGGAGCCAGTTTAGCTCCTGCTGGTTTGCGGCACCTTCCATCCGTAAAACCAGGGTTCAAATCCAGGCTTCTCCCTGTTCCCTTCTCTGCTTCTGTGCCGGTCCCAAGCCGGGATGTATTGAGAGGGTTGCGTCAGGAAGGGCATCCGGCATAAAACATGGCCAAGTTAACGACTCATCCTCGAAGGAGAGGTTGTTTTGCTGTGGTGACCCCTGATGGGAAAAAGCAGAAAGAGGAAGATGTAATTATATAAGGTGAAATCTAATTTTTGTTTTTGTCAGACCTATTTTTATTTACCCAATTTGTACATTTATTTATTTATTCCTATCCCTGGAATTTTACTTTTTTATCTTCATACATTCCCTATAAATCTCTAGCAGCGTACATTGATGTTTTCGTTTGGTACCCATTGTACCTCCTTTGCAATGAGGCTTTTGGAAAAAAAAACAGTCAATGAGGGAATCATTTTATTTAAAAAAAAAAAAACTAGAAAACAATAAACACTTCACATTTGCCTGACTGTTGTTGAATTTGAAGGTTTGCTTTTAAAGTTTTTTTTTTCTTTTTCAGATGTTGACTGCTTTGGAAAAGCATAATTTTACAAATACCCCAAAAATATGTCTCTTATACGCCCCTCCCCGTCCTCAATATTGGTACGTCCTTATGGTGCTTTGGGCACCTAGCAACATTAGAGGAAAAAAAACAAAAACAATCAGATTCACCCCAATAACTGTTGAACTTGTTGACTGTTACTTTATGAACATCATTTAAGGGTACATTCCTGCGCTTCTTGACTTGAGCTCGGTATTTTTGGTTTGGACGACATATATTAATATAACATTTTAAGAAAACATAGAAGAGGATACCATTTCAGGCTAATTTCCAGTGAGTATTATTTTAAATAACTAACATAACTTTATAACAGTTATAACTAACAGTTTATTTACTTAGCTAAAGTAAGTTTTAGCGCTTGTTTGAAGAAATATAGCATTGCTGGTAAAATTGATGCATTTTGGACTAGATTTCTGTTAATCACAACATTTTTAACTATAAATTTGCATTTTTTTTTTGCTTTGTTTTGTCGGTGGGAAAAAGAAAATATTCGACCAAGACAAGTTATTTGTAGCTTTTGCCAAAAACTTGAGGTATAATCAAATCAAAATTTTTTAAGCTTGACATTTTACCAAAAAGGAGGATCAGATGCTCTTGTATATAAACCTTCATTATTTCTTTTTCTTACAAATACAGTCTTGTTTTCCATAGAATGACTTCAAGGATGATGCAGCTAAATACAGAAGAGAATGATCAGCCACAACAAGCTCCAGCTTCTCCCAGTTTGATTCCTTCTTACCTGCAAACTAGCAACAGCAATGCTGGTAAACATGTCGATAGTGGTTAACATGACCATCTCCACATGTATATTGTGTATATATGGTGGCATATATTGTGTTTTCCTTGGTCTTTCAGGGCTGTGTTTTGATTCCCATCTGAATTTTTCCACTGTGGATCTTCAGGGCGTTACAGATAACCAGCCATTTACAAACAACCCACAATTTTTAACTGTAGGAGCCACAAACACGCCAGTTGGTCCAGTTCAGACAGGTAACCCCTGCTGTTTACTTTTAAAGTTAGTTGTTGTCAAATGTGTTTTTTTGTTTGATTTTGTGACAGAAACAGCAATTAAAATATATCTATCCTAAAAACATCTAAAAATATTTTCCTGTAATCCATGTGGATTGTATTAAATACATTTAAATGAAATGCTGCATCCAAAACTGTTTCATTGTGCAAATCTCTCATTTCTTTTGTTTAAACAAATGTTTAAACAACATTTACTAGTATTTTACAATATGCTAATCTGCTAAAATTAATATGCTATTTTTTTTAAATGAGCATTACAATATGCTTATTTTCAGTAGCGTGCATTTGCAATATTCCTTGAATCAACATTTTACAACATGCCTATATGCTAAAAATAGCCTTTTACATTCAGGTAAAATTAGCATTTTAGCTAAGTGGTCATTTGAAGTACATTTTTCTACTTTTGATGTTTAGGTAATTTCTTATAATGTCTTTTTTTATCAAAAACAAAAAATATTCTAAACCTTATCACTTACAATTGCTCTTTCGTTACATGTTAAACTTAAAATATTTTTGATGGAATTGGTTTTATTTGGCTCAATATCTCTTAAAAAAAAGCCAATGTCCCTTAAAATGTTGCTTTTAGAAAGTTATGTTAGTTTAATGAATATGAAGTCGGGTTTCTGAAAAGCAGTGGCGGATCGTGCATTACACACCTGAGCCTTCAGTAGTGCTACGTCTGAATCCCTCATTAACCACTGACTAGAAACCATGTTGAAAATTCATGTATCCACAGTAAATGCCTTTAATTACCCTGAATAAACAAAACAGAAAACAAATCTCTTTATGCAACTAAAGCCAGCAAAAAACATTGAAAATAATCACATAAATTTGGGATATTATAATCCAAACATCAAATTATTTGAAAACAAAATCTCCAATATGAAAATATGTCTGTCAGGAAGCAGCATAACAATTATAACAATCCAAAAAGACTTGAATCCTCTCCAGATAAGAGTGGCACCATGGTTCTTTGTTCTGCTTAAACATTTGAACTTGCATCAGCTTTTTCTTTGACTTTTTTTCTTTTTTAAATAGCAACTTTCTGGCTTTGTGACCAAACACCAGTAATTCCAACCGCCGTCCTCCCAAAGGTGGAGAATGGAGCTCAGGCCATCCAGACGGATCCACTGGAAGACCCTCAGAAACGGGAGCTCCGTTTGCGGAAGAACAGGTGAAAGGGAGCGATTCTGTTCACTGCGGTGAACGTGGGAATCTGACCAACAGTGACCGACGCTCACCATAGCCACTTTATCAGGCACACCTTGTTAGTACCGGGTTGGACTCCTTTTGCCTTCAGAACTGCCTTAATCCTGGGTGGCATATATTCAACAAAGTACTGGAAACATTCCTCAGAGAGTTTGGTCCATATTGACATGACAGCCTCACACAGTTGCTGCAGATTTGTCAGAAGAAAATATCCCCCACACCATTACACCACCACCAGCCTCAACCATTGATACAAGGCAGGATGGATCCATGCTGTCATGTTGTTGATGCCAAATACTGATTCTACGTGGTGGTCATGTCACATCAGGCAACGTTTTTCTAATCTTCTATTGTCTGTTTTGGTGAGTTTGTCTGAAATGTAGCCTTAGTTTCCTGTTATTAGCTGACATTAGTGGTACCCAGTGTGGTTTTCTGCTGCTGTAGCTCATCTGCCTGAACGTTGGGCGTGTTGTGCGTTCAGAGATGCTCATCTGCAGACCTCAGGTATAACCAGTAGTTAATTAAATTCATGTTGCCTTTCTATCAGCTGGAACCTGTCTGGCCATTCCCCTCTGACCTCTGGCAATCACCTTTCTTCTTCATCCTGATGATTGCTTTAAACTTCAGCAGATCGTCTTGACCATCTTTACACGTCTAAATGCTCTGAGCTGCAGTCATGTGATTGGCTAATTAGAATTTTGCATTGGAGAGGTGTGTCTAATAAAGTGGCTAGTGAGTCTAACTGAGAGTTTGTCATCTTATACTTCTTCTCCTCAAATACTGTTTATTTGCTGAGTTGACAGCTTTAAGTCAAAACAGAGTCGGCTGAAGTGTTGCTTATTGTAATCTAAACTGCTTTTTACTGCAACATGTTTTTTTTTGGCATTAGTTGTAAGGATGTCCTAATATAAAGCTGCATCTGCTGTTGTTTTTGCCCGCAGGGAGGCTGCACGAGACTATCGGCGACGGAGGAACGCATATATAGTAGCGTTAGAAAAGCGCGTGACCGTGCTGGACCAGCATTGTAGGACTCTGGCAGCGGAACTCCGAGTCCTAAAAAGCTTCTTCCAGAACAACATGGGGAGTTTTTCTCAGAATGCAATGAAAAATGAAAAATGAAAAATGTGCTTGTGTTAATGCTACATGTTAAAGAGCTTGTTTCTCCATACACACACCTACTGACTAAAGGTCCTCGACCGAGCTTTAGGTTCAAAAAGCTTCAGCTCAGTTAAAACTGGGACTATCGTATTTCGAATTTGATGGAGACTTGTTTTAAAAAATAGTTTCATCATGTTTGATGCCTCCACATTAGCTACAGGTTCCTAGGACAAATATATGCTTTGATTTATGTTTGGCACACCAAAACTAGCTCCGTAACCTGAAATGATTATTCGGAGGCTTGAACTCCATGCAGCAGTGCTAACAGTGGAAACTGCTGAACTACTAACTGAAGGTATGAAAACACAGATGTACTCCAACGTCTGTCAATAGCAGACCGAAGATAAACTCGCAAGGCGCCCAAATCCTCCGCAACAACATGGGGAATACAACATCCCGTCGTCGAGCCCCAAGAGGAACAACAAGACTGGAGCCCTATCGACCAGAGCCGGAGCGAGTGAGGACACGGGCTGCAGCCTCCAGCACAGACGGTGAAGATGCACCATATTGGACAGAAAATTCATTCACAAAGCGTTAAAATGCTGGTTCAGGTTTGATTTTATTGAGCCATATAAATTTGGCGGACACACAGTGGTCTTAATTCTTAATGGTTTTCTTTTACATTAAGGCCGAAGTGCTGTCATAGCGTCAGTTTAGGCGACACACCCACCCTTAAGACCCCATGATCACTGTTCTGCGCATGCACTTTAATGATCACCATTCTGCAGAGGAAAACTCTGGAAATCGGGTAAGGCTGAGCTTTGGAGTGACAGTGATCATATGTCTGAGTACTAGACTAATAATATCACTTCTTGCAAAAAAATGGGAGATTTGTTATTTAAATTGTTGCATTAGAAAGGGAGGCTTTATTCAAATAAGGCCTTTGAAATGTTTACTGATTACTTGGCATGATCACTGAGGACATGGTGTCATTTTCATTGATACTTCATTTTTTCATGTGTAGCAAAAACCAGACAATCTGCTCTTGTACATTAGGGTTAAAACCACACGATGGTGATATTGAGTTCATCCATATGTTTACCTCCTTCACTGCACATCATCATATTTGCGGTAACTTTACGTTAAAGCAGATGCAAATGTGCAAAATGAAAAGCAAGAACTTAAAAGGACTTGTCATGAGCGTCAGAGGTCAGTTGCAGCTTCTGCCTGACGTCATTTACAGAAAATGAAACCACAGTCTGGAATTAATGGGTTCTCAGGAAGCCATTTCTCCAAAAGTAACCAAATAAAAAAGATGTTTTATTACGATGCAACATAAAGGAAAATGGCTGTAGATAAGGGAAAATTAGTCTAAGACATGGCGTGATTCACCAGCTTGTTTGGTAAAATAAAAACTCAAAAATCCTAATTCTGTTTGCACAAATTTACATTCAGATTCCCAGATATGAATGAAGAGCAAACTTTTATTTAATGCATTTGGGTCCTGTTTCAAACATGAAAGAAGAATAAATGTTGAAAAACATTTTAGGGTGTGGCAATTTAATTGATTTTTCCAGGGAAAACCAAAGTAATAAAATGGAACTCATATAAGAAGTAAGGGACAAAAAAAGAAGGTGTGTAAAATTAAAAAACTGGAGATAGGAGAGTCAAATAACAGAGAACGACATTAAAGCTCTTATGCCCTGATCATCTTTTATAGGTTCATTTTTTCTTTATAAATTTCCTCTGTCATCAGAAAAATACTACAAGATTAGGTTAAAAACACCAAAACCAATTTTCATGCAAGTGGGTCTATAAGAGCTGAAAGAAGTCACATAAGAAGCAATCATAGACTTTCACAGGGTTTGACTAGTGTTTAGTCCCTTTTGGTGGGTAATATGTAAGTACTTTACTCTATTTATCCCTTCCTGACAGCCTGAATGCTGTTATTTTTGTCTTTTCTGAGTCTCTCATTAAAATGGCACATTCTAGTGAGAGTTGGGCCATTTTCTGGAGTTGAAAATGTCTCCTTTTCGTGCTGAAGGTGTGGAAACTTGTTTTTAATTCTGATTTTTTTTTAAACGAAAATGATGAGAAAAGAAGCAAAAAAGGCAAAAAAAATAAATATTAATAAAATTTGGTATATAGAAAGTTGAAAATATGTAATCAGGTATATTTTGTTTGTTGTTTTGTGATATTTTCATTTCTTTTTGACAGAAATATCTAGTACATGTGATAGTAGTTTGGGTTCTAAGAAACTTTCTTTTTCACGGTTGCAGCCTTTCGTGCAACATTGCAGTTTAAACCGCTCATGTGGGGTATCTTTCTTTTCATTGGTTGAGAATGCAGCTGGGGTGACTCATGCAGGGCTCTGATTGGTCCACCGCCCTGTCAATAACCGCCATCGCGCTCAGTCTGAGATACAGCCGTATAGATGCGGAACAGGGAGAAGTAGGAGAGCAGGCACACAACAGAGGGAGCTGAGGACTCCTGCCCTTCAATACCGAGTACAAACTGTTCCCGCCGGAAAGCCCATTTGGCCAGTTTTGTCGAACCGAACCGGGACAAACCGTGAACAGCCGTGGAAATGGCGCAGCCAGACAGCAAGAAGATCTTTTTTGAGAACCTGTCCGGAGCGGGAAAAGCCATCGCGGTCCTGACCAGCGGAGGTGATGCTCAAGGTAAAGTGTCACGTCCACAAGCTGGGTTTTAAGGGCAAGATTGGAGGTTATTCCCCCAATTCCAGCTGTGAGATGCTAGAAAATAGGCTACTACGTCACGTGGGGGGGGGGGGGGCTAACGTCTAAAAGTATGTATCTAAATTATGACGCAACACGGAGTGGTTAGATATTATTTTACTCAAGATCGCCACCGAAAGGCATGCCATCAGCTAGCACGTTTCGCTAATATACCAGTCACATTCGGATCTCATGACATTTCGTGACAGCATCTTTCAAGGTCGGGCTGCCTTCCTGCACACAGGAAACTATGCGCGTAGCGACAGTCTCAAACAAAGCGCGGATAAAATGTGACCATTAGAGCTTTTTGGAGTCTTTTTGGACCGCTGGACTTATGACAAATGCAGAACACACAAAAAAAGGGTTTTCGAGGGGGATGAGAGTCTGCGGGCCGGCGGTTGATGCGTTCTGTCGGCGTACGTGATGAGCAGCACCGGCCTCTACGTCACAGAGGAAACCCTGGTCACGTGGTTAGCCGGCTCTTCGTTGATAGTGTCTGAAGCTCGACGAATTCCATACAACGAGCCAATCCAGTTTCCCCTCATAATTCATAGCGATACCGTTCTGTTCGTCCCCATAGAAGGTAAAATGACCTTTTTAGGTTTTTCCTCGATATGTTTGACATTGTTTCCCCTTGCAAATGTTTAAATAAATAATTATTTTGAAATAAAGATAAAAAGACTTCCTGAGTTGCGTGTTTCCACAGCAAAAACCCAGGTTTGACCAACACTATGCCTGACTAATAATTACAAAAAATAAAGGACTGCTCATTATTTTTGATAGCAAAAGACAGCAAGATATTTTGCTTTAAATGTATTTGTCCTATTTAAATTTTTGTTCCTTTAGTTTGAATAAAATATGCCAAAAAAACAATAACATAGAAGTAATTTCCCATTTTATTTTACCCTACAGTTCCTACAGCATTTTAAAAGTAGGAATAGGTTGCAAACTGTGTTTTGTTTTTAAATATTTAGTTTGAAATGTTTTTTTTTATTCATAATTGACCATTTGTAACTTTATATGAATGCTCACAAATCTATTTAATAAAAAAAACGTTTGTTTTTGTTTCTTTGCGTGTTTTTCTATAGCTCGGTGAACAAAAGCAGATCAATATGTCATCACTGTACCGCTTTATTACAAATTTACAAAGATGGACCACAAAAAACACACAACAAAGCTATGAAATACAAGTAAACTAATTATCAGAGAAAATTATGTGTCATTACTATTGTTTAGCTTGCTGTTTTTGTACAATCTTGAGTAGTTGTTGGGAAGACCTGTACGATAAATAACAACCTGTCCGATATGCTCAAAAGATGGTGACACTGCAATAAGCTGTTACCTTACATCTTTACACACATGCTAAAACAATCTGACTCATTCATAAAATGAATGAAATGTATGCATTTGACAATCGGATGGACTCCTCTTGTTTAAGATGACTGCCTCCTATATAAACATGGGTCATTTAAAGTATTTAAGTTACTTCTATTTAACCCTTTTACGGCGGAGCTTCAGCTCCATTGTTTAGATTCTTTCAACTACTGTAACTGTTAATGTTACAGTAGTTAATGGCTGATTCCAGTGAATGATTGATCGGTCACAGATCTACGGTATGTCGGAAAGGTGCTATATTTAGATGTCCCTAGTGACAGCTCTGGTGTTGAATAAAACTGTTGCAGTAAAATGAAAATAAGGTTTTTAGATGTTTTTTTGTTTTGCTTTTTGTGTACTGCAAGTCATATCATCATCAAAACATTGACTTCTAAAATTGAACATTGCAAGTTTTCCTCATATTTTGCAGCCCTGCTATTGAGAATATCCATGGATTACAACATATGTAATGAATTAGGACATTTTACTGTATAAAATGTTCAAAATCTGAAGGACAAGGACATCTTCATTTCACAAAAATACCATGTAAGGGGGCAATTTTCACATATTGTCATGTTGTTTTCCTGCAGCTGTCAATCAGCACTTGTCAGAAAGCTTCTCATTCAGCTGCTTTTGTGGCTCGCTGTGCTCCGAGCGAGTTTCAGTCATGCAGAATGAGGGGCTGCCCGCTTTGGCGATGACTTGCAAACCCTGGAGAAGAAGAAAACGACAGCTTCACTCTAGCTCAGGGACACAAACGCACATGTTAGCATGATTACATAACAGGACTGCTGGTAACGAGCTGGCCCACGCTGTTAGCTGCACTTGTTGGTAAAAGAACAAAAGCAGATGCTTTCATACAAAGTCTTTCTCTCCCGCTGCTCTCATAGTCTAAACCTCTGAGTTGCTTAGTAACAGCTCTGCAGACGCCTACGGCTTTCTGGGAAAAATGTTGGTTTGGGCTCCTCCAGCCAAGTTCCCGTTTGGCCGGCAGCGGTTGAAGCATTAACCATTACCAGTGCTGCTGGCGTTCAAGCCTCCACCAATGCCATTCACTCGTCTTGGCAGTTTTACGTGATGAGCTCTGTTCTGCTCGGTAAAATGGGGAAACATTTGACCCAACATGGCAGCGTTTCGGCCTGCTCCTTTCTGAAATTTGAAACTAAAACGCTGGCAATTGTGTGTTTCGCAGGAATGAATGCTGCCGTCCGTGCGGTGGTGCGCATGGGGCTGTACGTGGGTGCCAAAGTTTATTTTATTCATGAGGTGAGTCAACACGATTAAAAATGTGTCTCTACAAACACATCGATCTATCAGCTACAGCTACTCTCTGCCCGCTGAGGCTTCAACGGGTTCAGCCAGTTAACTGGGAGGTGGACTAGTGACCAGGAAGTGACCTCGCATTTCAAACAGGAAGTACCTTCTGGTTCGAGCCAAAATCTCGTAGACTTCTATAGAGAAATAACATCTATTACTCAGTCATTCTGTTTGTCCGAATCACTCTTCGTGTTCTGTTGCCTTTTTTTTGTTTTGTTAACACGTTCTTGCAAATTCTAACAATAATTAACAATAGTTTTCCTTTAATGGAAGTTAAGTTGTAAACTGGCAAATCTGATGCCTCGAATATTTAACATGTTTGAAACCTCCTAATGGTATGGACTTCCAACAAGCTCTCTCCTGATTGGTGAGAGCGGTTGCCATAGAAACGTTGACTCGGACCTCCTTGGACCAATCACCGCATACTGACAACACCTGGCCTAAAATAAATGGTGACCGAGTTGACTTAATTTGTTGGAGCCTTAAGGAAGTCCCTTTTCTGCATCCAGTCCTCATTTACAGTCAGTGGTTCAATCCCAGCGGGATCTGGACGACTGGAAGAATTTCAACAAACTCCACCATTTCTGAAATGTACCGTAAATTTGCCAACGTGAGGTGGAAACGAATGAACTATACAGTCTACAGTCTCAGTTGTAATTGGTTTACAGGAATGGCGGCATGCGCCTTTTACCAAGCATGGGAAAGCTCCACAAGAAACAAGAGCTGTGCTCTTTGTCGTCTGTTTCACAGCCTGTCCTCTGTCAGGCTGTTACGTAACTGACTGGAGGCCTCAGCGGATGTCTCACATGAACCTCCCTTTGTGCTCAGTCAGCACAATAATGAAAAACCATGGAAGATGTCTTTTTTAAATTCCATTTCCTTACGGAATGTGGTAAATCTAATGATTCTGACCCCCCTTTTTTTGTCTGTTTAAATCAGGGCTATCAGGGTATGGTGGATGGAGGGGACAACATAGAGGAGGCCTCATGGGAAAGTGTGTCCAGCATGCTGCAAGTGGTGAGTCACAATACAAGTCCTGCTGGTTTTCTTTACTGTTTTCAGATTTTTTTTTCTTTTTTACTACTTTCAGTGAGGGTTTTTCTCTGGAGAGCTTAGCTCACAGAAGTGGATTTTTTTTCTCAGTTCAGTGTTAAAACGAGGGATGTCACAATCCGATCAGGTGATCGGAAATCGGTCCTGATCACGTAGTTTGGGCCCTGATGGGAATTGGATGTTTCATCTCGATCAGGGATCCCGTCTTTGTTTTATTCTTGTTATGATCACCACTATATATTTCAAGCTTATTGTTACGGATAAAAATTCCATTTGAAGTCTGCATATAATGAACAGATCACAACATTCTAGTGCCGTAACCCTATGTGCTATCTTATGGGGTCCAGATGACCCCACCCTTACATGGACGTGTTATCCCTACCATGACAAAGGTGGAAATTTAAAAAATAAAATATTTCTCTTTCTTTTCCGTGAGAATTAAATGGAGACGGCTTCCAAGGGACCGTCAACAAAGTGCAATTTCTAAGGGGGAAAAATGATCTAAGCTAGTCATGAAAACTCATCATATTTATGAGAAGAAAGTTATTGTTTATTTTATTGATTTGTAATGGCAATATGAATCAAATATGATCCAAAGTGTTCAACAGCCCTGAAGGTTTTTACTCGATTGTTGAAGTTACTTCACAGAAGTGCTGTGTTTAAGTGTTAAATTATAAATATGTAACAAAAGTGTCACCTCCGGACTCGGTATCAGCAGATCCTCAGAATCAAATGACTCCATTTGGATCGGGGCCAAGGAGACCTGATAGGGGCATCTCTAGTTCAAACAGCTGTAAACACCAGTTTCTGTCATCAGGGGGGGACCGTCATCGGCAGCGCCCGCTGTAAAGAGTTTCGCTCCCACGAGGGTCGCTTAAAGGCGGCTCACAACCTGGTGCAGCGGGGCATCACCAACCTGTGCGTGATCGGCGGCGACGGCAGCTTGACGGGAGCCAACCTCTTCAGGGAGGAGTGGAGCGGGCTGCTGAAGGAGCTGGTGGAGAAAGGTGGAGGAGAGGCCCCACCATCAAAGCAAAGAACAAAAGAAAGAAGTCTGACGCCTCGCTCCTTCTCAGGTCTGATCGAAGCCGACGCCGTGGAGAGGTACGCTGCCCTGCACATCGTCGGGATGGTGGGCTCCATCGACAACGACTTCTGCGGGACGGACATGACCATCGGCACCGACTCGGCTCTGCACAGAATCATCGAGGTGGTGGACGCCATCATGACGACTGCGCAGAGGTAAGAGGGCCGCCGCCCCAGAGGGGGGCAGCTGAACCCAGTCGGACAGTTCTCAGCCAGATCTCTTCTCCTGTTTCAGCCACCAGAGGACGTTCGTGCTGGAAGTTATGGGCAGGCACTGCGGGTAAGTAAGCACCAACCGCATCAGAAAGGCTCTCATCTCCTCAGTTTCCACCCACATGCGTTGCGTTTCAGATACCTGGCGCTCGTGAGCGCTCTGGCCTGCGGGGCGGACTGGGTCCTGATCCCTGAAATGCCTCCTCAGGACGGCTGGGAGGAGAAAATGTGTCAGAAACTCTCAGCGGTAACACCCTGTCGTTTGTTCCCACACAATGGCAAAATCTGCTCATCCTCAATGTGTAGCGTTCGATTTTTGCACATTTGTATCTCTCCGCAGTCCAGAAAGTCCAGTCCAGTCAGGGGAATTTACTCGCCTGGTGTCTTAACTTGACTGTTTTTTTGTGTTTTTTTTCTGCTTTTGGAAACAATGTGATTCAGACCCGCTCCAGGGGCACAAGGCTGAACATTATCATAGTTGCAGAGGGATCTCTTGACAGGCACGGGAAACCTATAACTTCTAGTTTTGTCAAGGATGTGAGTACCTGAAGACAAAAAGAGGCGAAGGGGAAGCCAGAAGCACGGAGAAACCCGCCTAATGTGGGGCGAAACACAAGCCACCCAACAGTTCCAGTCTTAAAGACCCACTCCGATCATCTGAGCTGTTTTAAAAACAACAAGCTTTTAATTGTCATGATGCCGTTTTTGGGCCAAATCAAGAAAAAACTCTGGTTTTCTAAGACATACTTTCTGCAGAACGGCAGTCCATTGGAAATTCACCTCTGAGTTAAGAGCAGACCTGTTGACCCGCCCCCTTTTCCCATCATGCATGTGTTTATGTGCCCTCCCTCTAGCTTACAGCCCCTTAAACCCTCAACTTAACGTTACCGGTGCAACAAAAATGGCGAGAAATGTTGGAGCTATCCAGCTGAACAGTTTAGGAAGCTTGCATCAAAAATACGATCCTTTTTCAAGCAGCATTTTTTCATCTGCTCCTGATTCACAATTATTTGAATAAAGAAATACCATTTGAAGCTTAATTTTCTTTAAAAAGGTCTTCCAACATTACAGAAATGCTACAAGAACATATTAAAAACACTTTTTTCATTGGAGTGGGTCTTTAAAAAGGCACCCTGACGCTTTGACAGCAATTGACCTTGGCCGAGACTGTCGGCAGGGCCGCCGTGCTTCTGAAAGCCCAGGTCATGAGCCGCCCTCTCAGTTTTTCTGTCATGTCTCTTCACCACCCCCCCCCTTGTAGAACCGCGCCGGAATGAAACGGCTGAATATCATAATTGTAGCCGAAGGGGCGATTGATCGTAACAACAAAGCCATAACCACTGAATACATAAAAAATGTAAGTACAAAGCTTTGGTGGCCAGCCTCCCATACGACTCCTGCCCTCCTACCCCGGTGTGGCTTCCACTCTGTCGCTGTGTTTCTGGAATGCTCTATTAGGCACACTGGCTAGTTTGGTAAGATGGCTTTCACGGTTTGGGACTGCGCCGCAACAACACTAAGAAAACCACATTTTTCTCTCCCTGAAGCTGTGTACACACCAGGCCTTTGACACGGGTTCAAGAACATGCTATTCTCACGTTTTCAAACATGCTTTTAGATGTTCACACTGGGCAAGCAGGCAGGGGCTTCTTCTTCTTCTACTGTCCGCCACCTACAGTTTGAAGAGACTTGCTGCTAAACGTCAACGCAATTCAAATCTCATGATTTGACCACAAAATGCTAACTAATCAGTTTAGCGTCCTAGCAATAGCGCATATGGATGACCGTTACATCAGAATAGTGGCCGGGGTTTATCGTTATTTGAAAAACAAAAGCAGACGTTGTCAGCCTCGTCGCTGTGCCAGAGAAACCAGTGCCTTGTCACTACAAAATCCAAGACCCTGATTGGTCAAAGTTTCACCAGGTTTAGCTGGCAACGCGCGTTCACTGGCCAGGCATTTTGGACGCAGAGCCTGAAAACTGTCTTAAAAACATGCGTAGCTACACGTGATCGTGAGAGTTTTGAACACGAATGCCCTAAAACGATCCCGAAAAATGGTTGCTGCTACGCTCTATCATGGGAAATTTCAACACAGAAGCCCTGAAAAAGGTTATGAAAACATGCGTAGCTACTTGTGAATGCGAGAGATTTGAGCGCGGAAGTCCTAAAACGGATAAAAAACACGTGGACGCAGAGGCCCGAAACGGGCGTTTCCATAGACTTTTCATTGGAAGTGGCTGCTTGAATGGGCGTTGCCGATGGCGGTGTGTACATTGCTTCACACACAGTTTTTGGACTGAGGGATCTTTAATTTTGTACTCCCCTCCTACTAACTAGTAGTTCATTCATCAAACTATTTATTTGTTTGTTTTAAATTGGTTTAAAGCTAACATTTACTGCCTGGGATTGCATTTTGAGCTCCCGGCTAACATGACTGAAAACTTAGAATGGCTTGCTTGTGCTTTGCTGTTTCCCCTTCTCCAGCTTTATATATATCTATGTATATATGTATATTTATACATATATACTGTTTGTGGTTCTTTGTGTGTTTTCAAAAGTTGCACATTTTGTCCGTATTTTTAAGAACATTTGAAATATTTTGCAGCGGTAACTGTCTTCTGCCCTCGCAGCTCGTGGTGAAACACTTGGGCTTCGACACACGCGTGACCATCTTAGGGCATGTCCAGAGGGGCGGAACCCCGTCCGCCTTCGACCGCATCCTGGTGGGTTCATTTAGCCACGGAAGTTGGTAGAAAACTGTCAGAAATTCTCATTTCAAGGAGTTTTTGGATCCAAATCCCTGCTGAATACAGTTTAAATGTTAAATCTGTTCTGTTTACTGAGTGTTTCATGTGTATTATGCATTAAACAGCACTGGATGCATTATTTACTGTTCTGTTGAGGCGTAGTAGTGAGCCAGAACATCTTGTCTAAGCCCTCAGGCGTGAGTTTAAGCACATTAACAGATTTGTGGCTGAGCACATGAAGAGATGCACAGGCTACTACAGAGTCACAGGACGAGACAAAGGTGCAGAATCGTGTTAACGCCTGGTGTCGGCTCCTGCAGGCCAGCCGCATGGGCGTGGAAGCCGTTCTGGCGCTGCTGGAGACCACGGCCGACACGCCGGCCTGCGTGGTGTCTCTGTGTGGGAACCAGTCGGTGCGTCTGCCCCTGATGGAGTGTGTACAGATGGTAAGAGCTGGCCGCCGACCAAAAACTGTAAGCGCACGTGTACGGAAGCTGCAGCGAGGAAAAGCCTGTGGGGCCGAGCAGCTTAAGGGGTGATCAGAGTGTCTCTGATGTTCAGGAGTGAGCAGCGTTGTCGTGTTTGGAGTGGCGAGGGATGATGAGGAGTTGGAAGAGTTGGTCATGACTCCTACACAATTGATGGGCGGGTTGCCATGGAAGCACACACAGATGCTTTATTCTTGAACTGGTTTGTCACGAGTGAAAAGAATCCTGAAGGAGCTTTGATGGATGAATCCTTGCAGACTGTAAACACAAACAAACTTGTGTTTTTGTTTACAGGCCGCAGAAACATAGGGCTCTTTAAAGACCAAAGTACTTAAACACAACTACCGGTATTTCATCTGTAACACACACAAAATGTCTCTGTACTGAAAATGAAAGTATGCTGAGGTAAAGAGTTTCCATATTACATTTGGGGTTCCACAGGGCTCATTTGTGGGCACTTTTATTTTTTCTATTTATAAATAAGATATCTGTTTCTTTATTGACCCCATTAGACAAAAACAGGTTTATGTTTGTATTTACTGGTCGCAGACTTTGCTCCAGATAAAATGCCTCTTCAAAAATCACATACACACTTATACACAGCTAATTGTTATATATATAAAAATCATGATTTAAATAAGTAAGCCATCTGTTACAGATTGCCTGAGGAGATAAACCCGGGAGCACGAAGAGTCAAAAAAGTCCAGATATAGTTCAAAGGATTTCATTCAACCTAACTTGTAGAAAAACACAAAGGAAGTCTTCTTAGATGTCACGAGGTCAGACAAAACCTAAATGGATCTCTTTGGTAGAAACACCACTCGCCATGCTTGGAGGAGGAAGAATGCTGAGCTGCATCCCAAGATCACCTTTCCCCCTTTGAAGCATGGAGGTGGAAGCATCATGCTCTGGGGCTGCTTTTCTGCAAAGGGGACAAAACAGCTGATCTGTATTAGGGAAAGGATGAATGGGGCCATGTATGGGGATGGTGGGAAAAAACCTTAGTCCACCAATGAGAGCATTGAGAATGACTGTGATCCCAAACACATCGTCCCGGCAACGAAGAAGTGGAAGTACTGTAGTGGTCTAGCTAGTCTCTGGACCACAATCCAATAGGGAATCTGTGAAGGGGGTTGTGTTGCCTAGCAACAGCTCAAACCATAACAGCTCTTGAGAAGACCTGCATGGAAGAATGGACCAAAATAGCAGCAACAGTTTGCGGAAACTTTGTGAAGATCTATAAAAATTGCTTTACGTCTTTATAGGAGCTAAAAACAAATGTTTTTCGACATTATACAAAAACATTCTTTAAAAATTAAGCAGTAAGATTTCCTTGATTGAAAGTGTCACTGATGAACATCACAGAGCAAACTCGTCTTTTTAAATGGGACCATTGTCAGAATCAAAGAAGGACAAAACCTTTTTCTTCCCTTTATGTTGGAAGTGACAGAAAGAAAAACTGCAAACCTTAAATATATTGTAAGAAAATAGCTGTCTAGAGTTCCTGATGCTGTTTTGGAAGCATTTTTGATAAACATAAATCCATTTCCTTCAGACCCAGGAGGTGCAGAAGGCCATGGACCAGAAACGATTTGAGGAGGCCGTCAAGCTGCGGGGCAGGTATGGCTGACCGACCGACTGACCCAAAACTCACCTAAATGCAGTGTTGTGGTTCTAAATCTGAGCTGACAAAGAGGTTTTTGCAGGAGCTTCGAAAACAACCTGCGGACGTACAAACTGCTGGCTCATCGTAAGCCGGAGTCGGAGCTGCCAGTCGTGAGTCCTCACTCTGAGCCGTCCTGAGGTCCACATACAAACGCTGACTCACTGTAAAGGCGTGGCTTGATGTGTGTGCGTGCATGGATAGAAATAAACTGGAATCTGCTCCATGAAAAACGATGGACTGCACCTGCTTAAGTGGCCTGCAGGTGTCTGTATGCTGCTGTCCTGCAGAGAGATGACTAACACACACACACACACACACACACAGATTTCTAATGATAGTCTATGTGGAATCAGACCAAAGCCATCAAAAACCCATTCTTATGAAAAGCAGCAGATGTAACACAGTTACCCCCCACCTCAATAATATTTTGTTTTGAAACTCCCAGAGCAACTTCAACGTGGCGGTGCTGAACGTAGGAGCCCCCGCCGCCGGCATGAACGCCGCCGTGCGCTCCGCCGTCAGAGTGGGGATCTCAGAGGGGCACAAAATGTTTGCCGTCAACGACGGATTCGAAGGGTTTTACAAAGGACAGGTGAGCAGAACAGCACCATCTGAAGAGGAACACACAAAGAGATCCCATGTTGTGATTTAAATGCATAATAGACCCAAGAAGCTTCAAAAAATGATTCTGTGCAAGACTTCCAATTTTTCTTATCGCTTTGTGGGAGAGAATAGGCTTAGCTCGGTGAGAGTGAGAGCGGCCGCTGTTAGCTGCCTCACTGAAGAATTATCATGGGAACCCAGGGGATAATCTGCACAGATTAATGTAAACCAATTTCCCACACTGGCTGTCCGTCTGCTCTGCTGAGCAGATGCAGTTCCGTAGGGAGCCACTGGGCGCAGCAGAGAGTTGGTTTACAGCCAACTCCCTGAAACCATGGCAACAATTTATTAAAAAAACAGTTTCAACACTTTTACTTATTTTTTGCTGCTGTTAAATTCTGCCACCCAAGTGAACACAAAAAAAGAAGATCTAATGAACTTAAAACCCCAGAAGAAAATTGTTCTTCTTGGGTTCTCCAGGGTTAAAACTGTCTTTTAAAGATTTTAAGTTGAAACTTTAGCTGTTTTAGTTGCCTTTGGGTACGCAGCAAATCTTGAACTAATCTGTTGTCTGAAATCTCCCCTCAGATTAAGGAGGTGAAATGGAGTGATGTTGGAGGGTGGACGGGACAGGGAGGCTCCCTGTTGGGAACTAAAAGGTAACACGCACAAATCTTTTTCAGAGTGTCTACAATTCTAATTCCATTCATTTGTTTTGAGGCAGCAGGTAACAACAAAGGCTGTCTTTAGGTGTTTGAGTCGATGAAAAACATCCAAAGTGGAATTTCTTTGACCAGTTTGGTTCAAATCCCAAACGGGTGTAGACAGTGTGTGTCCACTGGTTACACATGCTTTACCCTCTCCTTTGTTATTGAAACTGTTACACAGTGACTAATCAGACCTCTGAGGGAAAAGAACCTCCAAACACCAATTTTAAGTACATTTTTAAAGAAAGAAACGACTGATTAGGCCAACATAATCCCTATTTGGAAATTTAAGGTTATTTTCTAAATATAAGAGTGCAGATGTAAAATGATCAATAATTCTGATGTTTAGATGAAGACTAATTGATTGCAATTTGAAAAAGGCCAGAAAGCAAAAGTTAAAAGAAAAATAAGTTAATGGGTGATCAGCCTCCAGAGTCTTATCAAAAAAATGTTTGATAAAATATTTAGTCTGTGTAGAAAACAGGGACCCCTAGTGGCCAAATAAAGCAACAATTTCTTAATAGAAGCATGAATTAAGTCAACATTCACCAACTACTTCCTGGAATTTATTCAAAAACTAAGGGGAGGTTTAATTGCTTGAATTATTAAATGGGTCCCCCAAACCGGTCCAGAAGTCAACATCTGCCTCTGCTCTTGTTGCGTTTCTGTGTTTTCGGACGTTTCTCTTCTAACTCCTCTTCCTCCTTCCTCAGAACGCTTCCTGCGAAGCACGCAGACAAAATAGCCGAGCAGATGCGAAAATACAATATAAACGCTCTGCTGGTCATTGGAGGATTCGAGGTACGTACCAGCCCCCCCTATACAAAACCTTGTTTGTTTTAAATTCATATCAGAATCTTCTCCTTCGTGAGCATCCATGACATCATGAGGCATAGAGAAGCCAGTTTCCTCCTGACATCAGACTGTAACGCTCCCATCAGTCCTGCTTGGCTTCACGGCAGCAGACGGGCCGAGTCTCCATATCTATGCTAGTTCAGATCCCCAACTGTTTCCTTCACCGCAGCCATTTCACGCTCTCCCATGTAGACGCTCACCGGCTTTGATTTTTCCTGTACGATGAATGTCTCCTCCCATGTAAACAGTATATAGATATATATCTTTTTTGGAGGGGGTGAATGTGGAGTGGTACCTGTCTGTTTCGCTGCTGCCCGTTGTGATAGACCTGGCTCCTCCCCTTGGCATCCTTCCACCTTCTCTCGCTCACCTCTGTTCTGTGCGGCAAGTAGCGCCTCCTTCCCTCCCCCAAGCCCGCCGGCGTTGCAGCCCTCACTAAAGTCGTGGGTTCTGCCCCCCCTTCCCCGCAGGCCTCCCTGTCACTGCTGGAACTGTTAGCGGCTCGCGAGAAGTATGAGGAGTTCTGTGTGCCCATGGTCGTGGTTCCAGCCACGGTCTCCAACAATGTGCCTGGCTCGGACCTCAGCATCGGCGCTGACACGGCGCTGAACGCCATCACGGATGTAAGTGATGAATCCTCACGCACAGCAGGAAGGGAGGGGCTGCTCGGTCTCTGAGTCCCTCCCTTCCTTCCGGACAGGTAGGTAAGCGGGTGACCACGCACGCAGGAGGCATGCTGAGAGGCCTGACTGCGGCCGCCGTCTTTGCTCTGCCCGCCCACATTTGACAGCTCCGCCCCTCCCCCTCCCCCTCCTGTGTGCCTGTTTTAAAACTTCCGTCCAGCTACATCGCTCGCTTTGTCGTCACGCCGCCTCTCCTCCATTTTCTTTTTTTTACACTACCGTCCTCCCACTTATGTCTGCCAAAGGGAAGCCGCAGCTGCTATCACACGGAAAGAGCCGGAAAGGCAGGATACGCTCCCGATTCCCCCTCCGTGTCTCTCTCTGAGTGGCCGCCGCCCTTTCCCGACGGCTCTAACCCCGCTCTCCTATTGACTGCCGCTTCAGGCGCTCGAAAGTCTGCTGCAGCTGTGTGAGGTTCGCACTACCTATGAGGAGTTTTGCATCCCGATGTGTATGCTGCCCGCCACCATAAGTAACAATGTTCCGGGCACGGATCTGAGCATCGGGGCAGACACTGCCCTGAATGCTATCGTGGAGGTAAGGCAGCCAGCTGGGCTCCGAGCGCTGACCACAAACACACAGCCTTCAGCCACACACTCAGATTTCACCACTGATGCTACGTGACACGCACACCCACATGGTGTTAGGTAGTTCCATTGTTTTTAGTTTTTTATTAGGTTTGAATTAGTTAAAATGTTGACAACAACACTAGCGTTGGCAATCGTGACAAATATTTATTAGCTCTTTGCAGTAAGTACCGTATTTTCACGACCAATGGGCGCCCCCTGCTGGCGGAAGAAAATTCATGACTTTTAAGCTCTACCTTCGCTCATAAGGGAAAAAAACCCCATGCAGGTCACATCCTCAAAACAAAGTTTTAAGCACGGGGGTGGAGTGGTGATGGTTTGGGCTAGACTCCAACTACAGCGTCTTGGAGTCAAAGGTGAAAACATGATGATGGCAGAAGGTAACCCTCTCTTAGTGCCGTTTTCTGCAGACCTGCAGTCTGCTGAGGGCAGACCCCATCAATGACTTCAAAGACCAGCATGCTCTGTGTGGAGTGCCCCCCCCCCCTTCTGTCCAACCTGCCAATCGCCTCACTTGCTTGATCTAAGCTACATTTTTTTTCGCCACATTAACGTTTGCTCTTATTGCCGCGTCAGACGTGCGACCGCATTAAGCAGTCGGCCAGCGGCACCAAGAGGCGGGTCTTCATCATCGAAACCATGGGGGGCTACTGCGGATACCTAGCCACTGTCGGGGGTCTGGCGGCCGGGGCCGACGCCGCCTACATCTACGAGGAGCCGTTTGACATCAGGGACCTGCAGGTGACTGGCACGCGTAGAGCGCCCTCTGCTGGTTTGGAGGCTGCTCTCACACTGCTTTTTCTCCTCGGGACAGGCGAATGTGGAGCATCTGACGGAGAAGATGAAGACGAGCATCCAAAGAGGGCTGGTCCTCCGGTGAGGAGACGTTTTGTCGGCACTGAGCACGGCTCTGCTCTCACGCTGACCCGGTGTTTTCCCGCTTCCAGGAACGAGAACTCCAACGACAACTACACCACAGACTTCATCTACCAGCTGTATTCTGAGGAGGGGAAGGGGGTTTTCGACTGCAGGAAGAACGTGCTGGGACACATGCAGCAGGTCTCACACCGGCTTATCAGTGGAAACAAATCTCTATGCTTTGGAATTCCAAAACATGAAAAAAATCCCCCTGCACTGTTGCGTAAACACAGAAAATCCTCGGTTTGGTGTCTGGAAATGATTGCTGGAAGCTTTCATGATACAGGAAAAAACTGAAAATGTCTGTCTTCCTTCTGAAAGGGAGGAGCCCCGTCCCCGTTTGACCGCAACTTCGGGACGAAAATGTCGGCTAAAGCCATGCAGTGGCTCTCCAAGAAGCTGCTGGAGACGTACCGACGAGGTGAGCTGGAGCCCCGGTAGGGCCGCGGTGCAGTAGCGCCCCCCTCCCTCCCTGCAGAAACCCGGCATGGAGTCACTCAGCCTTAAGAAATGTGGGAAGACTTCATTATAATCCTCCAAATCTATGTCTTTGTGTGTTCTTTTTGTCCTCTTGTACACACGGACAACTTAAGATGAAGGTAAATCTTTTGCTTATCTGCTGGCTCCATGACCGTCTCAGTGTTGACACATAAGCTCCTGTGTGTGGCGCTAGAAACGCGGCGTTATGGGCGGCTGCATGCGTGCTGCTTCCAGTCGAACCCTTTGACAGAATTATCGGAATTCTGTTACGAAATTCCAATGGTTTCTGACGCAGAGAAAAGCCATCGCTTTATGAAGACTCTCGTCCATCCAGGCAGATTCCATCATTGACAGAAGCTTTTGGATAAGAGGTGAAACGTCTTCAACTTTAAAGACCAAGTCCAGATGACAGCCTTTAAACCTACTACTAGGATTTCCTTTGGACACTTTCTTCGTTAGCGTTGTCTATCTTTGTGTCAGAATCCATTGCATAAACGGAAGAACCGTCATGCCAGTTTAAAGATTATGAGTTATTTAATCGACGTCTCCGATGCTAAAGGCTTGGAAGCAGCACGGTTTAGCGAACATCTGCTGTCTGTCTGCTGTGTAGGACGCTTGTTAGTTGGGATCTTGATCTATGCACGTAAAAAGTTCGTACATTGGCTCAAAATTGGAGTGAAGTTGCGTCAGATTTTTTTTTGTTTAACGTAGGTCGAGTGTTTGCTAACTCTGAGGACTCCTGTTGTCTGCTGGGGATGCTGGGCCGGACGCTGGTCTTCCAGCCCGTCGTCACGCTCAAGGACCACACCGACTTTATGTAAGTGCCGCTCAGATCAGCCAGCAATTGTTGTTGTTGTTGTTGTTGCCGTGGCATCGAAGGCGTGACCGTCCTCCTCGTCCACAGTCACAGGATCCCCAAGGAGCAGTGGTGGCTGAAGCTGCGTCCTCTCATGAAGATCTTGGCCAAATACAAGACCAGCTACGACGTGTCCGACTCGGGACAGATCGAGCACGTCATCCACACCCGGCCCAAGGAGTCAGACGCCTCCGTGGCCATGTGAAGGCGGCTAAAGGCCTCGTTTCTTCTCCTGCAACCCGTTTCTTTCAGTGTGTCATCTCCTCCTACCAGAGTGCTTCTCGCACACACAGCTGTCCTGCTATGCATCTGTGTGTGTGTGCGTGTGTGTGTCCCCGAGTCGTTTTAGTGTCGTCGTCGTTTGACATAAACATTTTGCACTTTCTCTGTCTCGAGTGGCGTAGAGGAGCTCTGGAGACGGAGCTGCACAAGGACGAAGTAGAAACTGTCTCTGCAGTCTAACGTAGAGCGGGTGAAACGGACGAGCTCTGCTCACATTCAAAAAATTAATATTTATCTTTTTAGATTTCTTTATTTTGCTTACAGACATGGTTCTATTATAATTGTATGTTGGCGCTGCTGCTACACAGTAGCTGTCTGTCTTTGCACCGGATGTGTGAAACTGTTCCCATTGAATAAAGTCCAACTTGAAAAAGTGTCTCCTTCTAAAATGTGTCTCTTTGTGGAGTCACCACCAGTTTGATGTCCTCTGGCTGAAAACAGAAAGACAGTTTTCTGTGTTCACATTTGGGTCTAAAATGACTTTAAGGTATAAAATAAGGGAAAACATGGAAAAAGAAATTATTTTTAAAGAAACTAGTAAATAGGAAACCACAAACAGAATAAAGCATTTTAATTTTAAATTCAAAAACTTCTTTTTCAATTTTTTTGTGAATGCTTTTAATTTTTGTAAATCCTTGAGCATCTTTTTAGGTTTTTAGAGCCTGATGGCAGAGGTGACTTCAATTCACCAAATTTTATCATCTTTGCCTCCCTCACATACCATTTCAAGGTTACAACCATAAGTTATATTTTTATTAAATGTGGAACTCCCAACCCAAATTGAAACCTGTTTCAATCATTCCCGCTGAATCAGCATCGATTCTCTGCAGAGCGTTTCCCCTCGTGACCAGCAGGTGGCGGCAGAGCTCCATCGAGCTCCATCCGCTCCTCGCTGGTTCATCGGGTCCACTGTGACATGGATTCCCTCCGTCGCGTGGCGTGTCCACTCCATCTGCAGGAGGTTGCTGTCTTATTACCGGAGTAGATTAGCTGTGAAGCTTGTGCCCGTGTCTGTGTGTAGCCATAATTAGGAATTAATCTTATCATTTGAAAGAAAATTTCAATTTCCCATGGGTGTATTAATTGTGTGTACATGTAATTGGGATTCCTGGCTAAATTGGCTTTTTTTCCCCCTCTGTCTCCTGTGTAAGTATGAGTAATTACATGCATATATGGCCCGGCTGAGGCCATCGCTTAGCGACAGTGGAGTGACGTGAAATGTAATTTGAAGAAAAAGCTACCTGATTCACCTTTACTCCCTCCAGACTGTCCAGGAGTAATTATTATTCCTAACTTAAACAAGTCTGCTTAATTCGGGTTCACACCCACAGCTCTGCTGCAAAAAAAAAAAAAAAAAAAAAAACAGCAACCAAATACCTCGCCTCTACCGATGGTCGGTGCATTTCCGCAGAGTTGGGTACTTCCTCTTTGAGCATGAAATTAGAGAACCCAATAATTTAGGCTGATTTAGGAATGCAAAGGGGGGCATAAGGTCATGCGCTCATAGGTAATCAATACTAATTACCATTTCATTTCTTTTTTTCCTTCACATGAATGCGAACACTGGACTTATTAAAGGCTGCGAATGAAGGGCTCCCCCTTTACCCATTCTCATCAAAGGCCGCCCCGCCGCCCTGCGACTTTGTCTTCCTTTAATTCCTCGCTGTCTTTGGATGAGGCTCCAATTATAGCATTGCCGTGAATCTCTAAAACGGGCTGCACATTGACCTTTTTTCCCAGATTAAAAGCACATTCTGTATCTCTCGTGGACCCCCTGCACTCCTAATGAAGCCCATTTGTGGAGCCGTAATAACTGGCGAGGAGCAGCCCTGTTAAACTAGACCGCTATTGCACATCAGGAGCAACAACAGCTGATCCTCTCTGGGTGATCGCATCATGTCAACTATTAAGCTACATTCTCGTCGCCCTTGGCAACGCGCGTTCAAGCGACCACTTCTAATGAAAAGTTTACGTAAGCGGGCATTCAAAATGCTTTGAGCCTGAGTGAAAGCAGAAAAGCTCTAAGTAAACGCCATTTAAACGTAACTTTGTCCAGTTTCTGAAAAAAACTGGCTCCCACTCCTCAAGTTTTCTGTATAGAAATCGTCAGTCTGAAGTCATCATCTAGTGCAATGTAATTCGGTGGTAACGCCCCCAAAATGGGAGGAATCCTCGACTACAGCTTTCTCTAAATGTGCTTTCGGCACATCCCTTCATGGGGGTCGCCACCAGCTTTGAATGATTCACACAGGTGCTTGGAACTGATGCCCTTCCTGACACAGCCCTGTGTTTTATCCGGGCTGGGGACCGGCACAGGGAGACCCAGGCTTGTGGCTACATAGTTAGGCCATATAGCGTGAAGGGGTCTTGCCTAAAAACCCTCACTGGATGAAGCTCATCGAACTCTGCACTTAACCAATAGAGCCACCCAGAGCTTCAAAAATGTTACACAATAAATAAATAAAAACTGTTACACAAAAAAGCTGTTAGTGTTGTGGAAAAAAATGTGGTGAAAGAAGAGAATTTAGCAACAAAAAATATATGTGCAAAAATTCCAACAAGTTTTTGAAAACAAGAACTTTGAAGAAGAAAAAAGTTCCGTATTTAAAACGTATATCAACTACACAAAAGCATATATATAGCTTATAACCTTTTTTGGTTGTTTTTTTTTTAAACAGTGCACTGTGTTCTGCGTCCTGATTGGCTGTTGACCTTGTTGATCAATCTCCTCTGTGCCGTGTTTAATATGTTCAGTTTTTCCAAATCTTCATAAATCCTCCAGAGCTTTGGTTTCAATCTCTAGTTCTGGACGTATTTTCCTTCAAAAGGCTTGAACTTTGATAGTTTAAATGGGAGAGAGGTTTAAAATGTTAACATCTGTCTGATAAAGTGTGTAGTGAGGAGTTTTGGAGCCTTAAAACATCTGTAACAGTCATTTTCTTTTACAACATAAGCCCTGCGATAAATGAGGGAACGCTGTACGCGAAAAGTCATTCAAAGACAAACAAAGTAATGCAGTCGTGTGATCCGATAGAGAGGCAGTAATCAGACAGTTAGTTGTGCAGTGCAGGAACAAAAAGCAAAGAACAGCAGAAGTCATGCCAACTAAACAAGCGGCAGCCAAAAAGGATCTGCTTCCAGGCTCCAGAGCAGGGATTTGATCCACCCAGAGACCCTAAAATACAAGTCCGATTCCATCCTCCTGAAGACCCAGCAGCTCCGGAACGCTCATCTGAGAATCTCCCGACAGTTGAGACCCCCATGGAGGCCCGGAAAGTTGTGGATTCCACCAGGCTGTTTAGTTCTATCTGTCCACTGAGCCCGAACTTCCTTATTAATACAAGGCTGTCGTACTTAGTTAAGGAGGTGATTAGTGAAATCTACATGAAAAGGCAATTTCCCCTCTTCTTTTTGGTCCTCCTCACTCGTCCGCACTCCATTGAGATCAGACAGATCTAAGGAATGGCATTTGCGCGCTAATGAAATCCGCTCTGCACCATTTTGGATGTTAATCTTCAGATGGAAGTGACTCGTGTCTTTATTTACTCGTTTCTGTGTAACAAATGGTCAGAGTTGACAAAAATTACATTGCCCCCCCCTTCCCTATTTAACCACAGGCCTGGAGCACGGGCTGGCAGTCGGCTCGGAGACCACAGCTTCCACTTTGATGTATTGGAGTTAATATCTTCCTGACATTTCTCAGGACAGATTTTCATCACTGGATTCATCTGTACTTTTGGGACTGTGTGATAAATGAGCGAGGACATTCATTTTCCTCTTGTAGAAGTAGTGGTGGTGGGGTTTGGGTGTGTGCGGGAAGGACTTATGTGTGTGTCCTCTGTCAAGATTCAGTTGAGGCGGGGTGTAAAGAAATCCGGGCTGGTGCGCAAGCGCAGCCGCACTGGCCAAAGTGACGGCGGCATTAATGGAAGTGACGTTAATTTGACAGAGCGCTCACTAACATGCAAAGTCACTCGCAGTTCATAAGAATAATATTAACGCGGCATTAACATGCGAGGCTGTCTGCTGCACCAGATGCCGAGCGTTTTGGGGGAGCGGGTGCCGCAGCCAGCCAGCCAGCCTGCCAGCCTGCCTGTCTGTCTGTCTGCCTGCCTTCCTGTCTGTTTGACTGTCTGTTTGCCTGTCTGCCTGCCTGCCTGCCTTCCTGTCTGTCTGTCTGCCTGCCTGTATGCCTGTCTGTCTGTCTGCCTGCCTTCCTGTCTGTTTGACTGTCTGTTTGCCTGCCTGCCTTCCTGCCTGTCTGTCTGTCTGCCTGCCTGCCTGCCTGTCTGCCTGCCTGTCTGCCTGCCTGTTTGCCTGCCTGTCTGTCTGCCTGCCTGCCTGCCTTCCTGTTTGCCTGTCTGTCTGTTTGCCTGTCTGTCTGCCTGCCTGCCTTCCTGTCTGTCTGTCTGCCTGCCTGCCTGTCTGCCTGTCTGTCTGTCTGTCTGTCTGCCTGCCTGTTTGCCTGTCTGTCTGCCTGTCTGTTTGACTGTCTGTCTGCCTGTTTGCCTGTCTGTCTGCCTGTCTGTTTGACTGTCTGTCTGCCAGTCTGTCTGTCTGTCTGTCTGTCTGTCTGTCTGTCTGTCTGTCTGTCTGCCTGTTTGACTGTCTGTCTGTCTGTTTGCCTGTCTGTCTGCCTGTCTGTTTGACTGTCTGTCTGCCAGTCTGTCTGTCTGTCTGTCTGCCTGTTTGCCTGTCTGTCTGCCTGTCTGTTTGACTGTCTGTCTGCCAGTCTGTCTGTCTGTCTGTCTGCCTGTTTGTCTGTCTGTCTGTCTGTCTGTTTGACTGTCTGTCTGCCAGTCTGTCTGTCTGTCTGTCTGCCAGTTTGACTGTTTGATTGTCTGTCTGTCTGTCTGTCTGTCTGTCTGTCTGCCTGCCTGTTTGACTGTCTGTCTGTCTGTCTGTCTGTCTTGCATCACGGCAGGAGGATACAATTTTTGTTGTTGTTGCTTTTCTTTTTTTATCCTGGCAGGATTCTGGGACAGGTAAAGCAGTAGGAGACATAAAGCCTAGTCATCCCTGCAGAGCAGATAGAGCTTGTTCAACTTGATGAATTGCTAGCATGCCCTTGAGCAACGCAGCAACACATAATAACAAGTGTAGCCAGTAGAAAAGCTGAAGGCTATTTAGTTCCAGCCATTAACACTAATCAAAAACCACTTTACCTGATAAGAACTACAGGGGTCGCCTACCAGCCAATGGCACCAACATCCCTCTTTGCTTATATTGACTGGGCTTAAACAAGGTGCCACTAGTAGAAACCATGGAGGTGATGAAAAGATACAAGGGAGAGCGCTAATTCGTAGCCAATCGAAAACGCAGCCCGTTCATTAGCTGACCCGAACAATTAGTCTATGACGGATTAAAGCCCTCCCCCTGCCCAAAAATAGACCCCCATCAGGACACATGTGGCTTGGACAGACACAAGAAGATGCCTGCAAGACACAGAGACCAAAGTCAGAGGGGGGCGGGGGAAATGGCACCCAGGCGTGCGCGCACTCTCACCGCACACAATCCTATACAGTATGGATCGGGCATTGACCGCGGCTCATGAAAGATGCAGTTATGCAGATGGGCTCAGGGTGACTGAATGCAGGCCAAAGGGGGCTGGAGAGGGCCAGCCCAAATCCCCCCCTCCCCCTCCTTCTCCTCCTCCGCCAACTCTCTGCTGAACAGGCAGCTCTGCCAGGCGACAGAAACCTTCTGGTGTCGCAGCGAGTCACCGAAATACAATAATGCTCGCGCTGTCCACAATGATTTGGAGAGACGGATTCGGGAGGCAAGAAGGTCACTGGGATAGGCCGTCCTCTGTTGAGGCTGACAACACGTCTTCAAAAGTTAGAATGCACCACACAGTGGTGGACAGTAAACTGAGGAAACCAGTTTCTAACTTTCTTTTTCAGGTGGCGTTGAGACAACAAAATGATGAATCGCAAACAGAAACGCCGCCGTAAACATCATTACTGATCGTATGTTTTAAACACAAAGGGGGGCTCATATACAGTTAGTTTTTATGTTGAGTTTTTATTTAGTCTCATGCTGCACAAAGATTACAAAGCTATGTTTGGCAGCTCCTACAAACAACAACAGATGTTTAAAACGCAGCAAATTTTGATGGGCCGTCTTGGTAAGCAACTTATTCTGCCCGTTTAAAGGGTGCAGCAAAAGATCCTCCAGAGGTGGATAACCCTGTGACACCCTTGTGCTATCCAAGGCACTTTACCATTGGGAGCTGGGTCATCTAGACCCACTAGACAGTGCGCTGAACCTTTTTTCTTCAATGATTTGTGATCTTCACTGTTGTCCATGGATTACATGAAATCTTTCCACCTTTATCCACCTTTGTCATGGTAGGAAGAACATGTCAATGTAAGGGTGGGGTCATCTAAGATAGCACAAGGGTTAATACCTTATGTTTATGAAGCTACCGACATTTTCTTTTCTTCTTTTTTTTCGTATAATAGCTTGGGGTCATTTTGACCCCATAAGATAGCACAAGGGTTAACACCAGTAACCTTTAACTTGAGCGTTGACGCTCTATGAACTACAGAAACTTTCCAACCATTTACACAATTCCAACTGATTCTGAAGCAGAGAAAAGTGGTTTCGTGCTGATATGCAGTACTTAACCTAATTCTAAACTCATGCTGATATGTAAATTGCGCAAAAGGTCAAAGTTCAAAGAAGGTGTTTTGCTGTCACTCTGTTGTTAAAGGGTTAAGTTGAGGTTGTAGAAACTCGTTAGATTACCAATCAAAGTTCGAACATCTGAGCTGCTTAAAAAAACAGCAGATAGCTGAAGGAGGTTTACTTTTGAGACTTTGGATTTCTCAGGCACATGGTTGATCAATAATCCACCTGAAGAAATGAGGAATAGTTTTTTTTTGTCCAAACACTGAAAGGCTGAAATAAACCTAGAAGATGGTGGTTTAATATGGAGTGTTCACCAAAGTATTGTTACTTCAATAAAACTTGCTTTACAGCAGACATTAACTGTTGTACGTCACATCCATCCATCATCCTCTGAACCTGCATTATTCACTTTTAAGGTTGTGGGGCTGCTGGGGCCTATCCCAGCTGCTGTTTGATGAAGGCAGGATGCACCCCTGGAGAGTTTGCCAGTCTGTTTCATGGCCACACAATCATACACTCATGTTCACACCTAGGGGCAATTTTAGAATCCCCAGATAGCCTATGAGTGGGACGTCAGGTTACAAACACAATTTGTCATAGCGGTACGCTTGTTATGTGAGGAAGTTCCTTATCTGATGTCCATAGAAAATCTAAGCAATTGGGGGGGGGGGGGGGGGATGGAAGGCAGTAGAGTCAACCAGTAAAAATGTCCACTATTGTTTATGAGGTTAGGAAAACTTCTTCATTTCTTCTGACAAACATAGTCCTCCAAAAAGCAGATCTTGAATTTTAGCCCCAGTAAACGCACACACCTGAAAAACACAACACACCATCTTTTTAAAACCAAAACTTCATTTCTTGCAGCCGATGGACAATTTGTTTAACAAGACGTGGGCATTTGCAGCGGCATTCATTAGGTCTCCATGAATTTTTATTACTCCCATCCTTTTCCTTTATCTGTAGATCAAACATGGACCAGTCTTATCGTCTGTCACAGTGGCTTGTTATGGAAAACGACTTTCTTTGTCAATCTCTTTCTACGCTCACTGGTCTTTTTCTTCATAACACTAAAACTACGGACACGTGTCGCTTGTTCAAGACAGTATAGTATAGCCCATGGGGTTCACACTGGACAAGCAGGTAGGGGCTTCTTATCCCTCTTCTTTTTCTACTGTTTATTGGCGCAAGTCCACCACCTACAGTTGGAAGAGAATCTGTGCAAAATGTTCCATCAGTTAAAAGACATCCATGGGTCACTACTAAATCGGAGTTCCTGATGGAGCCTGATTTGACGTGTGTTCAACGGCCACGCATTTTGTACGTAGAGCCATAAAACTGTCGTAGAAACCTGTGTAGCTACATGTGAACACGAGGGTTTGAACTTGGAACATGTATGAGTGTTTATATAGACGTTTCATTGGAGGCATGGAGGTGCCTTGATATTGAACGCCATCTTTTGAACGCTATTAACCGATGTTCTATCTTAGATGACCCCACCCTTACATTGACGTGTTCTCCCTACCATGACGAAGGTGGAAAGATTTCATGTAATCCATCATCAATAAATCATTGAAGAAAAAAGGTTCAGAGCACTGTCTAATGGGTCGAGATGACCCAACTCCCAATGTTAAAGTGCCTAGGATAGCACAAGGGTTAATCAAATTTTGATTAAATGGATAGAGTTTACGAATGATAAGAAGATCTGGCACACTTTGCTTTGGTAGAACAGATACCGTAGGGTAAACTACATCGAATCCAACCAAATGGAATTAAACCAAATCACGTCTGCATTATTTGGGATCCAAGTGTCACTTCGGAGCAGACACGTCTTGCTGGATCTTGTTGCGCTTGTCGCCGTCCACCTGCACCGTCCAACTCAACCAGTTTATTTTAGAAAACTGATTCAGGGGGCGAGTCCTATCCACCAATGCCACATTAAAAATAATTATATCTTCAGGCTGTGGTAATAGTTTAAAAAAAAACTGTTCAAACGGCGTGTTGAGATACTCCTTTAATTGGAGGATTTTCATGGTTGCTGCTGCTGTCAGTTTCTCTGCAGATACAAGACCATGATGAGTTTTTGAGCGGCAGTACACTTCTATCTATCTACCAGAGCAACGTTTTCCCTTTTCTTTTGCTGATTCTTAACACACTTTTCATCACATATTGACTTCACCTCCTACACAGCCCGGCTCTCTTTTTTTTTTTTTTTTTTTTGATCATCTCACTCCTCTTTACAGAAGAAAAAGTGTGATTTTTATGGGTTTTTGGCAGAGTGGACAGCATCAGCACCCACGAACCTGCTGCGGTCCGTAGGTTCATCGGGGCACTGAACCGGTTTACTGCAGAGGCAGACAACAGCGCGCCGCTGCGTCCTCCTGCAGATCCCATCTTTCCGTACATGCATAATTCAATGTAATATCTTCCCATTTTATGGAAGCTAAATATTCATGAGTGATAAGAGCTCTGGGCAAACTTTCCCAAAAACTTGGCGATTCCCCCTGAAAAGCGCGCTCCCCCACCGCCGCACGTTTTCAGGCTGTTTTTGTCCACGACCCTTCGCTTTAACAAGATCAATATCGCTGCATCGTGGCGCTCGCACGGCGGGTCCCGTAACAGCATTGCCGGCAAATAAAAGTAATGAATTCACGGTTTGACACAAAGGCAGATGAAGGCATATTTGAACACTCAAAAGAGGAGAGCAAGGGGAGAAGAACGGAGACAACATTCCCAAAATTAATTTTCATCTCCAGGGTTCATGCATATTTAATGGGGGAGCGCTTGAATATCATAGGGTAATACTAGCCCGGCGTGCATGCGGAGGCCGGGTTGCAGGGAGGAAAATAAACGACCGTGATCGTTGTCACGAGCAATAACTCTGCAGAGCTGGGAAACAAAATAGCCAGAAATGCTTTGATGAAGCAAGGGAGGATGGGAAGGAGGGGGGGTGCAGAGGTTAAAGACTGGTGGAGTGATGGTCCCTTTGGATACAGCTGCTGCGGCTCTTTGTTTTGCAGCGCAAAGAGGAGTTTTAGGGGGGGGGAGTTGTCAGAGCAGGGGAGTATGGGATATGGGCGGCTGATGACTGAGTGACAGTAGTTGACAAGCTCCGTGTCTCAGGAGGCCCCCCCCCTTTTTTTTTTTCCTCTTTCAATGAGTAAACACATCACAGAATCAGCACACGCAAGCATGCGTGCACACGTGTCACCCTGCACAAGCACAGATACACACGTTCTGAGCGGCGCAGCGAAACGCCGACACAAAGCCGCAGCGCTTTTAAAGCCGCCCAGCACAACCTGCGAGGGAGCTGCTGCTGCTGATAAGCTCGCCGCGTTTGCGTCGCTTCCCCACCTTGCGCGCCGGAGGTGGCGCAAAACCAATGGCGCTTATTTACCTATTCAAAAAGTCTGGGCTCCCATCACTGCATTCATGCCACGTGCGTGGGGGGAGGGGGGGAGGGGGATGAGGCATGAAACGGCATCGTCACGCCGAACAGTATTTTAATTAACGACCTTCTACTCCCTTCGGTGGGAAAAAAGAAGAGCGGGAGAGAAAATGAAAAGGAAGCGGCCTTTCCGAGGGGCAGACGGGGCCATTAGCACACGCCACTATCAGAGCACGCTGCTAAGAGCCAATAGCAGAGCAGTGAGCAGCTCGCTGCCTCCAGAAAGCGGGAAACAACCTCCAGACCCCAAGTTGGCGCGAGCCCGGGGAGGCTAAAGACGGATCTGAACAAATTTGATTGGACCATTTCTACATTTCTCTGCCCCCCCCCCCCCCCTTATTCCTCCCTCTGATCCTCCAACCCCCACAATGCCACGGCGATCTCCCTGACAGAGCCCCAATAACTCATCCCCACATCGCCGACACCCCGCTTGGTTTATTCACCGCTAAATTGAGTCGTAAAGATTTGTAAAAAAAGTAACGACAGGAGGGGACAGGTTGCGTTTGGCGTTCCCATGGGTCCCAGGTGGGCTGTTTGTCGACCCAATTAGAAGCAAAGGGGGAGCGAGATCGAAAAGACGCTTGGTAATGTTCTCCTGAAAGGTAAAGGTGCATCCAAGACCTTGACCCTCCCCACCTGCGACTAAAGAAGGTTAACTTTAAGGCGATAAATCCCAGTTAGAGCAAAAGCAAATCAATCCTTCATACTCTTGTTTCACACGCTTTCCCTATTAACCCCTTCAGGATTGATTTCTCTTGCCGCCATGGTTAACCCGTGTTTAACAAAGGCGCCTAAGTAAAAGAAGTGTTAAATTCAGTCAGGAGCAATACAATTCATTAGTTGTAATTTGGTGACTGTGTACCTCATAAATCACGCTCTGCCGGGTGGTAGCTCTGCCCCACCGTACTGTAGCAGAATAATGCAGGCTTGATCTGCAAAAAAACCTTTCTCCCTGAAGCACAATCGCAGTCTCTGCAGCACAATAGAGCCACACACACACACACAAGGAAAACGACAATGTAAGTTATGCAGCGCTGCTAAAATGGATCAAAAGTGTAAGCACTGAAAAATGTATAAGTCCTGCAGCGCTTAACACCGCCTTTTCCTGGAAATATTTCACCCGGCTCTAACTCCTCATTTGCAGGCGCTTAGAGTGTGATGGAAACATTTAATATACAGAAAAAGTTGACTGCCTCCGCTCGAGCTTTTCGGTGTGGCGGCGGACGGCGCTTGCTGCTAGGACCCCGAGAGTTGCGGTGACTCATTTGTGCACATCTGAACACGGCTGCATGCTGTCAAGTAGCTCGCGCTTCCATCTCATTCAGGACCCAGTCGTGTGTGAAGAAGGGATCTGCTCAGTGAGCCGCTGATAAAAGCTTTACCTGCTGCCTGTGTCACTGTGGATGTCTTGTTTCTCATCTGCACTGAGCTTTTGGACAAGTGACAGTGGTTTCCACTCAATGGCTCTCCTGGCTTTAAAGGTGCTGTTTGCAGAGTGTAAATGGCGGTATCTTTGAGGAATTAGCATGCTTTGTTGATGGTACTTTGACATATCCAACCCACCCAAAATTGTGTTGAAGGCCAGACACTCACCATGACAACTGTAGTCGTGGTTCTTAAGTTTGTGAGGGCTTTATCATTAAGCTTTCTTATGGGTACAGTTTTAACAAATCTGGTATCTACTAGCAAAATAAGGTTCAACGTAAGGAAACCTAATGACGTGGCGATGGGCATCTATTATGACAAAACATACACCAAAGCAGCTTTTAGCCATCTTTCTGTACAGTTGATGCATTTTCATCTTCTTCAAGCATCGACATGACAGAGTTTACCCAAATGGATACCATAAACTAGTGGTGTCAGAGTCCAGGTCTTGAGGGCCGGTGTCCAAAAATGCTTTCCAACCAACCTACCATTGAAGCTCCTTATTGGCTAAAGACACCTAATCCAGGTAATCAGCAGCAAATAAGGCAGGATTTCTGGAAAACCAGTAGGAGGCCAGCCCTCGTGGCCGGAAGTTTAATACCCCTGCATTGGTGAAGGCGTGCAAGAAGGCAGTGGCGGGAGACATAAAGGCTTTTCTCAGACCAGTTAGCTGTTAGGAAAAACTAGACATCTGCAAACATCAGACATCTGAAATTGAACGGGTTTCTCTGTAGTTGGGAATAATATTAAAATACAGCTCTATCTTTCTCTTTCATCAATAAAAAATTGTACAAGACCTTGCTGAATTTTGGAACGTGGTGAGAAAGTTTCTCTATAGTTAGAGAAAACCTGGAACAGTGAAGAACGTTCATAGGACTGACAACCCGACAAAACAACCAAATGAGGCGACAAAATACTATCGAAAGGACAAAGACCCTCCTGAAAACAAAAGTACTTAAGGATTCTTCTCACATATGGCAAAATAATGTATCATATGTACCATAATGTATGTACGGTATCCTTACACCGAACTCTAGTCATTGGCATTTGTCACAACTGCCCTTATGGTTAGATATGGGCTGTCTGTGGGCAAAAATGGGCAAACGTGTACGGGGCACGGCGAAAACACGCACTTAACACGTGAACACTGCGAAAACTGCAGGATTCGAGGGGTCAAAAAAAAGAAAAATCCATTTGACTCCTCTGCCTCTCACCTACCTCACCTTTACTTACCTTTTTGTGTTGTATGCGTTTTCTAGAACCTGTCGTTCGCAGCACGACCGTAAAATAATATGCATGAACATTGTTGCTCTACAGTTTCACCAAGCGGTTTAGGACCTTTAGATTTCATGCGACCCACTTGTGTGCTACGTGCTACGTACAAATTTTCCCATTTTTTGTCATGTCCAGCCCTAAGAATATGTGTGACAAATCCAAAAAGAAATGTTTCCACTTATAGACACCCAGGGACTAAGTTCACAGTGTTGGAGGTAAGTGGTTGACCATTTCAGGGGGTGTTAAGACTTGAGGCGAATGGATTCCACTTGTTATTCAGATGATAAAATGTAGTAAAATCCCTAATCATAAATCCATTTATTCCAGCATTTCCTATGCCAGCTCTGAGGACGACAGCATGGCTTTGTAGCCTGATTTTTTTTTCTTTAATCCCACTTGTTCACTGCAAAGAAGAAAAAAAAATCTGACAAATGGGACTGCTAGGTTCCTGCATTCTGCTTCACTGACTTGCAACAGAAAACAATCATCTTAGCCAGCGCTCAGTCTTCAAGCGCGCTGACAAACCCTTAGATCATTCTCTTGTATGCTTCTGTGCCAGAAAAGCACCATAAAATGAAATCTCTCTCAGATATCTCAACAATCCAATCGCCTGCTTGTCCACAGAAGATCAAGAGCCTCTAGAGACCTGCTGATAAACTGTAGTCAGGTAAGAGAATGGGAACCCATCCGTGATTTTGTTTCCCTCACAGTCATGTAACATGCCGGCACCTTTACCTTTGTACGTTTTTTTCTGGTTTTGGAGCGACTTTTATTGATCTGATAAGGTTAAATAAAGTTCACCGGATCACTTCAAAGTCCAGTGCCAATGTTTGTTTAGGCACATTGACCCTACCACTCTTTGAGGATGAAAGCGATGGCAGCTAAAGACAGCAACCGATGTCTACAGAAAAAGCAGCCTAATTGTAATCCCAGGACTCGTATTTATTTCACAAATGTCTTTTTCCTGGCTGAGACGGTGGGTATGCATGGCAAAACTCCGCTCTGGACATCTGTGATGGCAGCTGACAGACCAGTTAGGGAGATTTTCTGGACGCCCACAGAGCCTCGGAGCACAGAGAAAACAAAAAGCATAAAAAAAGTCACTCTCCGCTCAGCAGAGAAAAACTGGCCTTTTGGTTTGTCTGCACTCTGTCGGTGGGGGGGGGGGGGGGGGGGGCACGCAGGTGCCATCTGTACCGGAGAAAATCATCTTGAAGTTGAGAAACAATTTCAAAAGGGCCTGTAATATTTTTGGCACTTTAAAATCTTTGATTTAATCTAAAGTAACTCTTTTTATCCTGTGTTTCCATGGAAACCAGTGAGGTTGGGATACGGGGAGGCTAAGGAGGGGGGCTTGATAAGGCGAGGAAAGGAGAGTAAGAAGGGGGGGAGTGATGAGGAAGAGAGGGAAGGTAGATTCAGCAGTGGAGGGGAGCGGTAGAGGATTAGCAGTGGAGAAAAGTGTCTCCCCTCTCCCGCTCTGGTCCAAAAAACTCTATCCCATCACCTCCGCGTCCTTGGCCCACCTGCTCACAAAGGTATTTATTGGCCTTTGTTCCCTTAATTATCATCCAATTAGCCTCCCCCACGGTGGAACCGCTGCAATCCTGCAAAGTGTCAAGTCCCATCCACTTAGCAAGTCTTGACGGCAAACATATTTGCCGGTTTGCTCCAAAAGTTTTCCTAAAGCATCCCTCTGCACACCGAAGCATCCATTAGGGCACCATTCGTCTTTTTGCTCGTACGTTAGCGGAGGCTTCATTTGCTGCTTGGATGATTTGTCACTAAACAGCTATTGTGGCTAATTAGGAAGGCAGCTTAGCTTTGTGTATTTGATGCCATTTGCGACTTTCATGTCAGCGACTCAGGCTTATTAACGCTCTTTCCACTCCTCGTGGACTGCTCTCAGTCAAAAAACCCCTCCGAGGGCAAAAGTTTTCAGCTACTTTTGCGGGAGGGGATGGGTTTGACAGGCCCCGAGTACGGCTCGCTAATTGGTTCGCTTTGAGACCGGCCCGCTGAGCTGTGGGCAAGGACGGGCATGTGGCATCGCTGACTTGTTAGCACGGTATTAGCCTCTGAGAGTGAATTAGCCTTGCAGCCTCCGGCCACTAGCCATCAAGCGTGTGTGTGTTTGGGGGGGGTTCTGCACTCGGAGAGAGCTCTCACCCTATTCCATGAGTGCAAAAAACAAACAGGCATTTGCAGAGTGCAAGCATGGATGCATCCTCCACACAAGAAACTCATTAAGCCTATAGCTGGAGACGAAACCCCCCCCCCCAGAGCTTTAGGCTTTGTGCTTTGCATTCATAACAAATCAAATTCGCGTTTCTCATAACAGGCTCCTCCACTCTAGTCATAACCCCCCCCCGCGCCTCCTTTAGAAGAAGGGGGAAAAAACGCCTGTCCTTGTGGGTAACAAGCATATTTGCTGGATGAATGCAGACAGTAAGTATGTTAATGTGTGTACAGGCGGGTCTGTGGCGGTTGTGTGTGGAGGGAGGTGTTCTGTGGGCTGAGAGGCTGAGTCTGCAGCACATCATCCCACACACCAAGCACAGTGCCGGAGGTTGTTGATGAGTTCTTTAGCCATGCTGCGTGGACCCCCCCCCCCACACACACACACCCACACCCCCACAGTAGAGTATGCTGACAGAGCAGCTGCTGACATGGACGGAAACACACACACACGCACGTTGAAGGCTGCTGTTCTTTGATCAGACGCTGTACCACAGTTCAGGGAGGAGAGGATGCCGATGTTTTAAGGTGACGGCGGGTCTGTGTTTGCTCGTGGAAGTGGAGTCTGTCAGCTGTCACTTAGATATGGGTCACGACTGGCGAGTGTGTCTGCCGTGTTACACTTCGAGGTGGCATTTTGACGGATTAGCTTTCGCCCTGTCACATAATTATGATAAAGAGGGGAGAGAAAAAAAGTGTGTTTTCAAGTCTCAGGGCGCTTTTGCAGACTGGCGTAAAAGTTTTCCACCCTTCTTTGGTTTGCTTTCACACTGCACTTTTGAGAGTCGACCAAAATGACAACATATGCCATGAGATTATTTATTTTGAGTGATTAATTAATATTGGACTTGAATAAATTAATTGAATTAATCTATTTTTAATCTAAACTAATAGTCGCGGTGGAAAGCCTCATTTTGAATTTAAATTTGGATGTGTGAAATAAAGTTTGTCCAGCTAATTTTTGCTTTTATCTCTGTTCAGGGATCTTGACTATTAGAAAGGCACCAAGTAAATTAAATGAAAAAAGGCCTTTTGAAGATTTTTTCCTAATCTCAAACAATTAAGAAAAAAAAAGAAAAACAAAACATCTGGTTCAAAGTGCTCTAATTTCTTCTTCCTCTTTCGGCTTCTCCCATCAGGGGTCGCCACAGCGAACAAGTCGCATAGCAAACTTGGCAATGTTTTACGCCGGATGCCCTTCCTGACGCAACCTTCTCAAAGCAACCGGGCTTGGGACCGGCACAGAAGTAGAGAAGGGAACAAAGTGCTCTAATTTAACAAATCAAAAACAGTAGGAACACTTTTCTAGGCAATCCAAAAGATATGGGCGACGAACTTCTTATATTTCCATAATCCATACGTTGACAAGCTTTGACATCTCCTATAGAACTTTATGCTGCAAATCAATAAAGTACTGAAAAATGGGATTTTAGGTGCGACAAAGTAAATGAAGAGTCCATGTTGAGTCCATCCATGGCTCCACCTACTTGCCAGTCAAGTAAACACACACCCGCTGAGTGGGTGGCTTCCCTCTATCTGCTAAGCAATGCCAGTGTCGGGGGAGGGGGGCTACCACTACCACTTTGGCGGGGGTTATTGGTGAGGGGACGGCCGGGCGCTCTCCCTCCTTTTGCATCCCATCATCCACCCCAGCAGAACAAAAACACCCACCTGAGCAGAGGTGTCAGCTCACCTTTGCACAAATAATATGTGTGACAGGATGAAATGCTTTACATGTGTTGGTTTGTATGTATGTGTGTGTGTGAGCTGTAGTTGAGTTGAGTACATGTTGACATGATTGTACTGTATGTGACGATTTTTGAAGCCAGCAGGTATGTTTTTACCACCTGAGTATGTGTGTGGACAGGCCACGCCCCCTTATGACTAACATTTACACCAAACAGTAATGATGATAATCCTCCAGCATCTTGTTGCTTAAAGATTGTACCCCCCACAGGATTCAAATCCTGTGCAGAAGCACATTTACTGTTATTCAACTGGCAAAACACAAGAAATGTCCAAGAATCTTTTCCTGGTTTCTGCCTGAATTTTGTGGCAGCACTAGCCTTCCTCCTGACCTTTGATGGGCGCCATCAGTGACCAGACTGACATCACGTGACCAGTTCACTCCAACATTGTCCAGCACTGTAACAAGAGAGCTGACTCTGTCATCAGCTGTTGTTTCCATCAACTCAAGAAACGCCGCTGTCATGGTCTCCTCAACACCTTTAATAAATATGCACAGTCTCCTCAGAGATGTTATATCTGCAATCGTAACCCTCATGTTGGCAAAGGTCGACTGCTGTTTGGAGCACAACCCTTCTGCAGCCTTCAGCATTTTTCAATAAGTTCACTGTCCGAAAATGGTTTGGATGTTTGCACCAATTTGTCTGCAATAAGGTGTCCGTCACTGCTCCATCACTGACGTCACGGCTGCAGTAAATGCAGACGGTTGTTTTGTCAGTCCAGGTCACACATATCACACACCCATGCACACTCACATTCACACCTATGGACAATTTAACGTGACCAATTAACTTATGAAGCATGTTTTAGGACTGCACGGTGGGGCACTGGTTAGCGCTCTTGCCTCACAGCAAGAAGGCCCCTGGTTCAAGTCGCAGCTGGGGGACATGAAACAGAACAACTATGGGGAACCTTTCTGTGTGGAGTTTGCATGTTCTCCCCTTGCATCAGTGGCTTTTCTCCGAGGAGGAGCCGACAGGAAGCCGAGGACTCTGGCTTCCTCCCACCGTTGCTAAATCTTCTCTTTTCTTAACTGCAAATGGTGAAACTTTTCTTTATGGTGAGTCTCAGTTGTGCTGAATGTTATATTCTTTGAGCACTGAGACCTGTTGATGACATTTCAAGCACGCATTCAGCTTTGCATTCAGCTCTGTGAACAAATGAAACTACTTCCATTTTTCCTGGAGAGCTCAGCACTTCACTTGAACCTTTTTTTCTTTTTGACAACATTTTGGTCATTATTGTGTCACTACTGATCATTCTTATAGCAATGTAACAGTGGTGAGTCTCGCGGGGAACCAAACTGCATCTTACCCGGATGCAATCTGTTAGGTGTCGCTTTTGGCACATGCAGAGATATGCTGTTTCACCTGTTTTGCTTTTCCTTTGCTCCCCCTAATGGTGGAAAAGCGCATTTTGGTTATTTCTTTTTACTGTTCATGACTGGGCCTGATTGAACCACTTTTTTCTGTTTGACCTTTGTACATACAAAGCTTTAAAATTGTTTGAGAAAAGATTGCGGGAGGTGAAGAAGACTACAGCCCTTTTCTTGGTGTTTTCTATAATGACCTTCAGCCAATCAACAGCTCCAGCCTAACTACTCCAATCCATTTTTCTATGATCCTACAACCAACGGATACCAAAAATGGTACGGTTCGCTCTGGCTTAAGGGGTCAGTTTAAATTTGGAAATACCAGACTGGACCGGACCGGACCTTTTAGTGGAAACGAGGGCTTAGGTTGGCTTTAAAACGATCAGAAGGATGAACCCAAAGCAAAGTTCCGACATCAATTCTGCAACTTTCAAAGTAAAACTCGAACATATTTAAGATGATCTCCTAATTAAAGTTGGTTGCTTCAAACTAATTTCTATCTTCCCATTTTCCTACCTAAGAAGTAAAGTATTGAAAAATTAAAACTAAAATAAATCATCTAAAAAACCTACTAAAGAATAAACAACAATTTAAGTACTTCCAGCTAAGAGCCTTGGTCAACTGCAGCAACCCCAAATAAAAAGAATCAAAGTCTTTTTTGCTTAAAGGCATTTTTCTACCAGTGGAGCTACATTTGTAATGAAAAGCTACTTCCAAATGTGAATACAAAGTGTGGACCCAAGATTGGATTTCTAATAGCTTTAAAATCAATTTGACTACACCTGACTCGGCCATCAGGCGTAACATCAGCCGCAGATGTTATTGATGATGCTTCCGGGTGTTTAAAGTGCAGACAAAAGATAAAAATATCAATCACGGCCCACAGAAACTGTCCAAATTCACTTGAAGAGCTGACATGAGCAGGAAAATTGCACATTAAGCCCGAGTCAGTTCAATCCGTTTGGAAAAAAGTGAAAGTAGAAATGTAATCAGGAAGCGGGGGTCTTAAAAAATAAAGCATCATCTGGGAGAGGAGTTTATGAATAAATCCTTGGTAATCTCTGTTTCTGCTGATGCTGTACGAACTTTTTTGACGCCTCAGAGGCTGCACAGACAAACGCATTTATTGTCCTGGATGTGGCATTAGTTCGGAGGAGCAGGTGCCCGAAACATGAAAAAGAGAGGTCATTAGACATTCTCAAATGGGGAGGGGAGGGGGGGGGAGGCTTAACATGTCCTTAAAGGACTGATTACAGTTGTGACCTTTCATCTGATGGCTCACTAATTGAATCGTGCGGTAAACAGATGATGATGGTAGTAGCGACAATGACGATGATAATGAAGGAAAGATGCCTTTTTTCCCTCCCCCCCCCACTCATGAAGACGAGGTAATAGTGGTAATTGCAGCTTAAATGGAGGGGACTGAAGGAAAAGTCCAAAGATGACATGAATAATCCAGGAAACGGAGAGATAAAGGCAAAAGCAACGAGCTCGCACTAAAATAGAACTTCCCTCACAATTATTACTGACACAGAGTGAAAATGATCATTATGGGGAACATATACAGACCATTAGTAATTTCGAATGAGCCGCCAAGCTCAAAGGTAATGGCGCTGGCGGCAGATCATGAATTTTTTAAAGTTTTTCTACTGTAAAAAGGGAGAAATACAAAAGAAAAAAACCTCAGACAGAGCGTTGAGTCGCACCAACCTGTGCCTTTTTGATGCCACGTGGTGCAGAGGGGTACAATGATTGACATAATCAGAATCATAATAATTGCCACGGAAATAACACTGCCAATCAGGCAATCATGTCAGTGTGCAGGCTATGGTAATTGGAAAACATGGTGACTGACAGTATCTGTGTGAGCTGTCCCCACAAAACCTGCTGAATTCCAGCGAGGGATAACACTAACAATGCTTCCTCTCACTCCAACCTCCATGACCCCAAACAGAAAGAGGCTAGATCAGAAAATGGCCTAAATAGATAAAGGACAGCGAGGATGAGTTGTTTAGGCC
The DNA here is from genome assembly GCA_037389245.1 of Oryzias sinensis. NCBI lineage: Eukaryota > Metazoa > Chordata > Actinopteri > Beloniformes > Adrianichthyidae > Oryzias > Oryzias sinensis. The sequence goes on from CM074504.1 coordinate 15,527,700, forward strand.
CGAGCTTTGGGATTTTTCCTGAGGGTCGGCTTCATCAGAAGTACAGAAACTATAGCAGATTTTTGTACATTTGTTGTAACTTTAGTCCTTTTTTTCAAAATATTACAGCGAAAAAAATAAGTTAAGGGCATAGCTTCTTCGGTCTTGACGTTTGTCAAGGCTCTAAAAGTTGTAAGAAAGATTTTTGGGATGGAATGTCTACAACATCACATGGAAATTAGGGGGGAGGAACCTCCATCCATTTTCTGACCCAACTAAACCCACCTCTGGGACATTCGGTTGCTGTAGCCTATCCCAGCCACTGTAGGGCAATGATGGGGGGGGTAAACATTGGATGGTATTTCCACGATAGGGGAGTACCCCCAGAACTGGCAATCTAGGGTGGTGGCTTTTCTCTTTCTTAAGGGGGCCTGAATGATGTCTTCCCATCACAGGGGAGTCACACGTCTCAGAAACACGTGGTCACCTGAATCTCTCTGAATTTGGCTATATGAGTGATTGTAATAGTTTGCACTTACAGGTGGATACAGGCTTTCTGCAGTCAGAAAATGGGCAAACCTGTAGGGAATACGCAATATCTCTGAATCCCAACCTTTTTTACAACACATAAATAAAGTGATACCGCTCAAACATTACTATAACTATGCTAACTCTCAGCCTTTTTTAGTACCATACACAAAATAACGTCCAACACTGTTAACCGCATTTGCGTATTTACAATACCATCTAACTTTGGCTATGTCCGAACTATGTCCTAACTCTGTCATGGGGCCTGTCAGACTCCTCCCCCTCCAGCTCTGCCTGCTCTGCTCCCGTCAAGCTATGTCATGCCTCGGAAACTTTAGAACTCCAAGCCTTAATTGATTCTGGTGCTGAACAAAATCTCATTGATCATAGTATCGTTTCCCGTCTGTCTTTGCCCACGGAAGCCCTTCATTCGCCTGTTAAAGCCGCTGGTTTGGGGGGTCAGCATCTCTCTATCATTACTCACCACACCGAACCCGTTTTACTAGTTTCTTCCGGTAATCATAGAGAATATACCCGTTTTTTTGTCACTCGCACCCCTCAAAATCCAGTCGTTTTGGGGTTTTCCTGGCTCCAGCGTCATAACCCTCAATTTGATTGGGTGCGTCATCGCATCACCGGTTGGAGCGAGTTTCCCCGGAAGAGATCGACCTCTCCAATGTACCTAGCTGTTATAATGATCTTCGCACAGTCTTCAACAAAGCTAGGGCCGGTGCCTTACCCCCTCACCGGCCCTATGACTGTTCTATCACTTTATTAGACGGTGCCCCTCTTCCCAAGAGTAGGCTGTTTAATCTTTCTGGTCCCGAGAAAGTAGCCATGGAGAATTACATCCAGGAGGCGCTTTCTTCGGGACACATCCGTCCCTCGTCATCTCCAGTCGGGGCAGGGTTTTTCTTCGTCGAGAAGAAAGACAAAACCCTCAGACCATGCATTGACTTTAGGGAACTTAATCAGATCACCGTTAAGGATAAATACTCCCTTCCACTTATTAGCTCTGTGTTTGATTCCATTCAGGAAGCTCGCATCTTCACTAAGCTTGACCTGCGCAACGCGTACCACCTCGTTAGGGTAAAGGAGGGCGACGAGTGGAAAACTGCTTTCAGTACCCCACTTGGTCATTATGAATACCTCGTAATGCCATTCGGGCTAACCAATGCTCCTGCCATCTTTCAGCGTCTCGTTAATGACGTCCTTCGGGACTTTATCAACCGGTTTGTCTTTGTGTACCTCGATGACATCCTCATTTATTCCAAAAATCCTGAGCAACATTCCGATCATGTTCGTCTAGTTCTCCAACGGTTATCTGAAAATCAGCTTTTTGTTAAAGCTGAGAAATGTCAGTTTCACGCCACCACTATCCCTTTCTTAGGATATATCTTCGAGGCTGGTAGCATCCGTCCCGACCCTGCAAAAATTGAAGCAGTTTCCCAATGGGAACCCCTCAATACGCGCAAGAAACTGCAGCAGTTTTTGGGGTTTGCCAATTTTTACAGGCGATTTATTAGAAATTACAGCGCTATTGCCGCCCCCCTTACACAGCTCACCTCCACGGCCCGTGCTTTTCTTTGGAACTCTGCAGCCCAAGAAGCTTTCGACACCCTTAAAAGCCTTTTTGTCTCAGCACCCATTCTTATTCAACCGGATCCCACCAGACAATTTGTGGTTGAAGTCGACGCATCAGACTCAGGTGTAGGAGCCATCCTGTCCCAACGTGAGGAGAAATCTGGCAAGTTAAAACCCTGCGCCTTCTATTCAAAGAAACTTACACCCACAGAGCGCAATTACGACGTGGGCAACCGTGAACTCTTAGCTATTAAACTTGCTCTTGAAGAGTGGCGTCATTGGCTGGAGGGTGCGGTTCATCCATTTATAGTATGGACTGATCATAAAAATCTCTCTTATCTCCGTTCCGCCAAGCGTTTGAATTCCCGTCAAGCCCGCTGGTGTCTCTTCTTCGATCGTTTCAACTTTACCATAACTTACAGACCAGGAAGCCGCAATATCAAGCCAGACGCCCTTTCCCGGAAATATTGCTCCTCTGACGACCTGGACAACACGGAGGCCACCATCATCCCCTCCACCTGTATAATCGGGAACATCACGTGGGACATTGAACATAAAGTTCTACAGGCTCAAGGTGAGGATCCCGATCACCCGGACCCCCCTAACGGCACCCTTTATGTTCCCCGTTCCATTAGGTCTGATGCCATCAACTGGGCACATGCCTCACGCATTGCCTGTCACGGCGGAGTTACCAGAACCCTCAACCTCCTCCGTCGTCGTTTCTTTTGGCCATCCATGCATAAGGACGTTAAGGAGTACGTTGCTGCCTGCACCACCTGCGCTCGCTCCAAGTCCTCCAATTCTCCACCCTCTGGTCTCCTGCATCCCCTGTCTACTCCTAGCCGCCCCTGGTCCCACATAGCTCTGGATTTTGTCACCGGTCTCCCACCTTCTCAGGGCAACACAGTAATTCTCACAGTCATTGACCGGTTCTCAAAATTCGTCCATTTCATTCCACTCCCTCAGTTGCCCACAGCTACGGAAACCACTGAAGTCCTCGTCCAGCACGTTTTTCGCCACCACGGTATCCCGGCTGACATCGTCTCCGACCGGGGCCCCCAGTTTGTCTCCCAAGTTTGGAAGTCATTCTGCGGAGCACTGGGAGCCTCTGTGAGCCTATCTTCAGGATACCATCCTCAACAAATGGCCAAGCCGAAAGGGCTAATCAAGAGCTCGAGACCTCGCTCCGTTGCCTTGTCGATCAGAACTCCTCGGACTGGTCCAGGTATCTCATATGGGCAGAATACGCCCACAATACTCACCCATCTTCAGCCACAGGCTTATCCCCGTTCGAAGCCTCCCTGGGTTATGCTCCCCCGCTGTTCCCCTCACATGAGTTGGACCTCGCTGTTCCCTCGGTACAAGACCATCTCAGCCGGTGCCAGGAAATCTGGCACCAAACTAAGGCAGCGCTGCTCCGTACCAGAGACAACAACTGCCGTGCAGCTAACCGTCACCGGGTGGAGGGACCTACCTATCGTCCTGGTCAAAAGGTCTGGCTTTCATCCCGCAATATCCCGATTCACGCCATCTCTCGCAAGCTTGCCCCCCGTTTCATAGGACCATACATCATCGACAAGATCATCAATCCTACCTGTGTTCGACTCCGGCTCCCGGCTGCCCTCAAGATTCACCCATCCTTCCATGTGTCACAGATCAAACCTGTTCTTGACAGCTACCTTTGCCCTCCGTCCGCTTCCCCTCCACCCGCCCGGCTCATTGATGGGGCGCCGGCTTACACGGTTAGTCGGATTTTGGACGTCCGCCGCCGGGGTCGCGGCTACCAGTTTCTCGTAGACTGGGAGGGTTACGGTCCGGAGGAACGCTCCTGGGTCTCCCGTTCCCTGATCTTGGACCGTACCCTCATATCCGACTTCTACCGGGCCCACCCGGATCGTCGTCCCGGACCGCCTGGAGGCGGTCGTTGAGGGGGGGGTACTGTCATGGGGCCTGTCAGACTCCTCCCCCTCCAGCTCTGCCTGCTCTGCTCCCTGATTGCCACCAGCTGACGCCACTCACCTCATCTGCCATACTGCTTAAAAGGAGACCTCACTCATCAGTTCAACGCCAGTTTGTTACCCCTTATGGTGACTATGCCTGGTCTTAAGTTTATGCTCTGCAAACTCTGGTCTTGTTCCAAGCCTCCAACTAATTATTGCCTTTTTGTCTCAGGATTACCAGCACCTCACGAGTGACGTCAGCGCTCTCTTCCCTTCAGCTGCTCAGAGACATCCTGAGGATCCCACGGCTCTCCTTAACCGCACTAAGCCCTCCAGCCACGCCACCAGCCATTGTCAAGTCCAGACCTCACCCAGCTACTATTACTACCATCTTCCTAGCAGGAATAATAAACCTTTTCTTGCTAAATCCCTCACCTGTCTTCCTTCTGGGTTGCAGCATCTGGGTCCTCACGCTAGAGCGTCATGACAAACTCCTAACTACTAAAAAGCTATATAGTGAATTTTGAAAGGAAATTCAGACATGCTCATTACGGTCGATATGACGTCATCGATTTCACGAAATTAAAATGGTAATAATATGAGTGTTTTGCGACGATTATGTCTTTTTACTTACGATTATTACTGTCTTCTATAGATAAAAACGTTGATGCATTTAATACATTTAAATACCTTTATTGTGGCAAAGATTGTTCAGATGCAATGCATTGTGGTCTATATTCGCCAATCTAGTGACCATTGATGCACACTGGTTTTTCGCAGAGACTTCTGGGGCACTCGTTTTTGGAATTTTAGATTAGGACGGCACTAGAAAATGGTGAACACACTATATTGTGCACCATGTAGTGAGTAGTGAAGGAGTTTGGACACAACCCTTTTTTAAAAGCACAGACATCGCTAAAACAAATGTTACTGTGACTATTGTCCGGCACAACTAAACATTAGCTGCGTTAGCATTTTCCCAATAATATCTAATATAATAATATATGATAATAATATGATAATATATTATCTAATAATTATACAACACCAACTCTTAACCTTGCTAGTAACATGATAAAAAACAAAGACAGACACCGCTATACGTTATCTGCATTAGTGTATTTACAATACCATCTTATCTTGTTAGCCACATGTAAAATAAAAACAGACTAATACCGCTAAAACGAAGTTACTGTAACGATGCCACTTCCCAACCTTGAAAATAAAAGGTAAAAAAAACATAGTCCAACACGTTAGCCGTGTTAGCATATTTGCAATAACACCAATAACACCCAACCTTCCTTGTAATTCATAAAAACAGAGACTAACATTATAACAGAGCGCTGTGTACCTCTCATAAACATTTCAACATCAGTAAACACAACCAGAATTGATCAATATAAGGCGCTCTTCCATTTTTCCGCATATTTAAAGTTTCCTTCTAGGTGAATAAACCCCCTATCCAGACTGTTTTCAGAGGATTAGAGTCAAACCAGACTTTTTTTGCCTCCAAAAAACATCCATCTCAAGTACTGACCTGCTTAATCCTGCTAATGTGTACAGGCCACATATGAATCTTTTCATAGTACCAATATTGGGCGATGACTTTTAATAATGCATCTCTCTATTTTCTAAAATGAAATTACTCTCTTTGTCACCTGCCCTCAACACTAAAGGCTCGGTGGGAATCATCTGCACAGCAAACCCACTGTGGCCTCAGGTTGACTCAACCTTAAGTTCACCCCGCTCTCACAGCCCGTTTTCCTCGCCACACTAATCTCCCGGGTGCATTTTACTGCACACGGCTCATTGTTTGTCTCGGGCTCAAGCTTCCAACCTAAGGGCAGGTAGCAGTAATGGGCTATACAGGAAACAACACAGAAAGGCAGGACCCTGTAGTGTCGATCGTAATGAAAATAGGAAGGAACAGACACTGGGGTACACACAGACGCGCACACAGGCAAACATATTTCTCCGGGAGCCACAGGGGAATCAAATCTCCCCCTGGCTTAGAAATGCTTTCTTGTGCAGAAACATGCAAGTTACTTGATTTTCCAGGCTTTTATGTAAAGTGGTCGTCTCGGTCCTCCCATCACGGAGGCTTCCAGACTCAGGGTGTCTAAATATAAACATACTTTTTTTTCGTTTTCTTCTCTAAACTGGGGTAACAGCAGGGAAAAGGTGCTTCTGAATGATGCATTCTAAACTGGGGCCAGAAATGCACTTTAAAACAAACAAAAATTCCAACACTTCACATGTTCCAGGCAGGAATTTGTGACAAAACTGAACTGGCTGTGACAGCCTTTAGAGAGTGTGAAAACACTGAGCGTGTGTGTGGGCATATGTGCCCACATGAGTGATAGAGCGCGCTCACCAGACTCCCATGCTAGCGTAGCTGTGTGAGTTTCTAAAAAAACAAAAAAAAAAAAAATCCAGCATAGCAAACACTTTTCCATTTTTTTACTTGTCTTTCGCAAACTCCTCATGCCCACTGAGCTGATTTGGCTCCGTTTTTTTCTGCATAAAAATGCTGCCATTTTTCTTTTCTTTCTTCTTCCCCCGCGTTGCCATGACAATTGCGCCACGCTGCATAAAAATCTCCCTTTTCTGTTGTTGTTTCCCACACAAAAGTCACAAAAAAACAGTGTCTGCTGTCACTTTCAAAACATTTTTTTTCCCATTTTGTTTTCTACAAAGGCACTGAAACATCATTAGGCCTCCATTATTATACAAAAATGTGCTCACACTTGATCATTTGCATATCCAGAGTGTTGTTCTGCACGGTATCAGACTACTAAACACTCTCAATCAATGAGGCAATAAAAGTATTAAAGTACTGCAATTTATTCATCAGAAAAGGACTGTGGGAATACAGTTTGTTTAGGAGTGTTTTTATTTTTCAAAAAGCGACAACCCAGTGAGATATGAGACGAAAAGAATCCACCGCAGACATTTGCTTCTCTATTTTCCTTCAATGATCAGTGGGCCTAAATGTAATTTATGTGAATAATTACATATAATCACATTTATTTATTCATTTTTATGCAGATAAAACTGATAATGCAGTTTAATGAAGACAGCCGTGACAATTTCAGATTTGCCAAACTGTTTTATTTTGAAAAATCTGCTCATGACAAAACTGTTCCTTTTTAATGTCGCCACTTCATTTTTCTGTTGCTGTCAGAGGACGCCAGTGCAAAAACACAGGTGGTCTGCCCCTGATGCAGCGTAATAACACCTTTATATGTTATTATCATAAATATTGATGTTGCAATATAACCCAGACCTTGCCCACATACATTCCCCGCCTCAGTAAAGGTCATGTGATGTCTTGCTATCAAATCCGCCATGAAACTGATTATCATCACCGCCTCGTCACACCTCGAATGTGTCTCTAGATGCGGGAAGGCCAGGATACGACACACTGTCTTTTGATCTTCCGTTAGTTTTAATTCCGTCAGCAGAGAACAGACGGTTAATGCAATGATTGGTTGAAATGTAAAATGTGACCTTTCCGGAATAGTGCCAGCACCATTAACTAAAGGTCAAGGCAGACAACACACTTAATTTTGACCACAGCTCTGCTGACTCTGACCAGGCGGACGCACAAACAAGCCCACCACCAGATTCATTGGCGTCTCGTCATTCAGCAACACTGACGTCTAGCAGTTTAAATGTTCGCCTCATTTACATCCAGTTGTTTAGACTGTTTTAAAAATCGTGTGTATTTTTAAGTTTCCCAAAGAAACGATTTTTAAACATTACAAATCCATGCAGGAGGGGAGCCGGTTTAGCTCGTGCTGGTTTGCGGCGCCTTCCGTCTGTGAAACCAGGGTTCGACTCCGGGCTGCTCCCTGTTCCCTTCTCTACTTCTGTGCCGGTCCCAAGCCAGGTTGCTTTGAGAGGGTTGCATCAGGAAGGGCATCCGGCGTAAAAAAAACATTACCAAGTTTACCATGCGGCTCTTTCGCTGTGGCGACCCCTGATGGGAAAAGCCGAAAAAGAAATGAGCAGACGAGGGAAGTTGTTCACTGTCCTTACTTTTCCCAACTTCTGTAGCTCATGCCATCCATCCATTTTCTTCTACTCATCTGGGATTGGGCTCCGGGGGCACCAGTCTAAGCAAAGTGGCCCAGACTTGCCTTTCCATTTTCTTTACCTCCTCCGAGGAGACCCCTGAGGCATTCCCAGGCCAGTCAAGATCTCTATGGTGTGTCCGTAGACTTTCCCGGGGCTTCTATCAGCATGTGTGAAAGCTCGTGTATGGGCCTTTTGGGCTTCCGTGTTCAAAACTCTCATGTTCACGCTAGCCGCGCAAGTTTTTAAGTCCATTTTTAGCCTAAGTACAAAAGCAATTGAACATTGAAAGTTAAACCAGTTGAACTTTGATCAATCAGGGACTCGGATGAGGTAGCAATGTATGGGCAGTGTCCTTTTTAATCATGGAAGTACTAACCATTTGAAAAGTGATCATAAAGGAGAAATAATAATCCCAGTTAGTACCTGGTTGGAATGCACAGAAACTAAATTAGAAAGAATGTGTCTCCATCCAAATATTTATGGTCCTGACTGTATATCCTAATATAGCTGTGAAAAAAAAGCCTGGAGCAAGATTTACGAAATTTGCACTGCTTCAACATTTCGCACCAAGCTTCTTTTAACTGTAGGTGGACATCAGATAGTGACAGTCCAGTGTGAATACCAGGGGCTAAAAATGCAGTCAACAACCCATGTTTAGCGTGTTCTTAAACATGCATCCCATGTCCAGTGTTTACGTAGCATAAGAGCTGTACCCACCCATGGTGTGAAGGAAGCCATTTTGGCTGCTTGCATCTTGGGACCTTGTTCTTTCAGTCATGACCAAAAGCTGATGACCATGTGAGAGAAATATGGAACAAATACTGACCGCTACATTAACAGGACCCCAAGATACTCAAACTCTTCTACCTGAGCAGGAGAAAACTCCACCCACTCAGAGAAGACAAACTACCTTTCTTTGGTTCAGAATCGTGGCCCCAAACTCCCCTGGAGCAATGAATCAAAAGGACAATATTTGAAACCACAAGGTCTCGAATCAGACCCTGTTGCCTCTGGTTATGTTAAAAAATGTTGTCCATGAAGATTATGAACAGAACCGGTGATAATAGGGAGTCCTGCCAGAATCCAACATGCACCAGGAACAGGTCTGACTTACTGTCGCTATATGAACCAAGCTCCTGCTCTGGTCACACAGATACGGGACAGCCCTTAGTAAGGTGAACTCCATACACACAGGGCACCCTCCGCAGGACACCACGGGGGATGCCATCGGGACGCGGCTTAATGCCTTCTCCAAATCCACAGAACACATATGGAATGGATGAACACATGGTAAATGTTTATACTTATATGCATAAGCATTTACCAATATACCTATATCCCTATATTTACCTATGTACTTATACAGCGCTTCCTTACTTTATTAATATACATGGAATTTAAAAAGTCAATAAGTGCTTTACAGTCACCCATGTACACAAACATTCACCCACTGGCGCCAATGTGTAACCACCAGGAGCAATGTGGGGTTCAGTGTCTTGCCCAGGGACATATGGACGGGCAGGGCAGGAACTGAACCCGCAATCTTCCAGTCAGAGGTACAACATTCTACCTATGCACAATGGCCACCCACGAACTCTCCAACACTCAGTGGAGACTGTTGCTAATGCCTCTTTTTTAGAAAGAGGCCTTAGCATTTATAGGCCACAGAGTTCAACATTTGTCCTGTACCCAAAATTCAATTAGCATTAGCTTGGGCCAGCTAACATACATTCCTAAGAGGTGAATCAGCTTCTTGTGTTTAGTTATTGGTTTTTTAATAAATAAATAAAAAGAATTCTCACAATTATATTTTTTGTGAAGCACTTTTAAAACCTTTTTAGCTACTTTTAAATTCAGTGAGGCACTGCTTTCCCCTTTTGATGCTACTGTCAGCTTGGTAATAAGCTAGCCCGTTGCTACATGCCAGTGATTGCCAGCCAAGGCCTAGTGACATTGCAAAATGAGTGTCAATGATATGCTAATTGTCAGCACTTATCATACAACACCCCAGCATTTTTTTAAATCTAAGAACTTCACAATCTGCATTAATTATACACATATGATTTCTTAGTACTTCTGACAGCACGAGGAGTCCTCTGAAGTTTCTGAGCGGCTCTCTGTCTGGGCGTTTTTTGACCTGGAGGCCCTGTTAGCACTCATGACATTGGCATGCTCCGACTGGTGAAGATAATGGAGCAAAGGGACGACCTTTCTGATGAATTAATAATTGATAGAGTAATTGGGTTGGCCTCTTCCTGGGCTCAAGCAGCTAAAGGTTTTGCCTTGTGCCGCTCATAGAGGGCTATTATTGTGCACTGTGTGGCCAGCAAAGGGCAAACAGTGGATCAAATATTCACCATGGAGAACACACACACAATTATCCTCGACTTAATGGGGCTGAATTCACAAAAAGTCTTTGCTAAATGCAGCCATCTGGAGCTGACCGTTGTTTCTGGCGGTCACCTTGGAGGAGTCGGTCAACATTGCTGCTGTGGAAGCGACAGTACTGGAAATTATTTTCATCTCGCTTTGTCAATAAAGTCCCAGGATATGATTAAATATAAGTCAGTGGGAAGGTTGGTCTTTTTCAAGGCAAATAAGCCCAGATAGCACTTGCCTCGAATTGCTTGATGGGAGATCATCATATAGAGGGCAGCTCCACTTACATCTGAAAGTGTTACTCCTCCATCTGTCCTCCCTCTCTTAGTTTGTGTTTGACATATAAATAAATGTGCCCTGCCATCTCCTCTTAACTGCTGTCAAAGCCTGCTTGTCCGTTTTTGACAACGTGCCTTTGCCATCCATTAAGGAGCCATTATGTTAAAGATCTGCTGTCTTTGATTTGATGTTTGCTGTGCAGCTAAAATCTCAGCAAGGTCAATCGAAGTCTGTTGTTTAGTGACTCTGAGTGCCTTGCAGGTTTTTATAACAGGCCTTAAGGACACTAATGGTATGTCATGGATGATGAGCTCTTCAGTTTTCAGGCTCAACATATGTTTTTTTTGTTTTTGCCTTTCCGAAGCAGATGGAGAAAAAGGCGTTTCATCTTGCTGATGGCGAGCACATTCCATGACTGACTAGTTTGTATTCTCATGGTAGACTGCTGTTTGTGTCTTTTCAGTGTGATGTTGTTGAAAGGGTTGAAGAAAAGTCATCCTTGGAATTGGAGAAAAAAGAATCAGGGGGATCACTTTTGCACCAAGGGTGAGTGGGCTTTTAACTTATAAATTGTACAAATCCTCTTTCTTTTCTTATATTGTGTAGGAAATCATTTTTTATATTTTGAAATGTGCACTGAGGGGTAGTGGTCAGCACTTCAGTGGGAATGCCCTGGTTCGAATCCGGACCGTGTCTGTCGGTTTTCGTTAGGCACTATGGCTTCCTCCCACAGTCCAAAAACTAATCCCTCATAGTGTTATCGTTTAGCTTACGACTGTGCTGAGAAGGCCGAACGTAAAAGCTTGAGTAGCTACGCATGAATGTGGGAGTTTTGAACACAAGAACCTGCGACACATTTACTCAGGTTTCCATAGACTTTTCATTGGATGTGGTTGCTTGAACGCGTGTTGCTGAGGGCGGTGTTAACGTTCAGAATCAAAGGATCAGAGTGACTGGTTTCCTTTTGCTCGTCGGGCTCTTTAAAGTGTGGGTCAGTTCACTCTGGACTGTAAAGGGTAAAAAAAAGTCATTGTTTAATAAGTTTCATTTGACCGTTCAGCCCTGAAGCGCTGGTCCAGCCTTAAACATTTTGTGAGATGGAATCAAATGTTTCATATCTGCCTCTTATGCTTTTTTCTTAGATCTGCAGCCAGCTATAATCTGCTTTAATCTCACATTTCATTTCCTTTTATTCCCTTCAACTGTGTATTTTCTTAAACACACCCATTTAAGATTTTTACAATCTCAACATTGCAGATCTTTTAAAAAGGAGTTTTACTCGTACTCACTGTCAGTTAATACACTGAAAAAACGGGAAAAGTGGGGTTGTTCAATTTACAAATACTAAACATGTTTGTTTAATATGAACAAATTATGTTTACCTTCGAAACATAATATAATCTTGAAAATAACACATAATGTCTTGCTGTGTTACTTTTATATATTTAAATCATGTTGACAAAACATGAAATAGTTATGCTTGATCCTTTGCCCCTTAATTTTGGATAAGTAAACCCCATCGGTGAAGAAGCATTCCAGGAGGAGAAACTTTGCAGTCAGCCATTTTAGAGAAGCTGCAAGCACCTGCTGGCTGGAGGAGCTTAAAAAAGGTAAATTAATTTAATCTAACAAATTGATTTAAGGAAATGAACGGCGTTCATTTATCATTACTGTTATTTTTTCACGGGGAAGAGCATTGTAATCCACTTTTGTCGTAGTTATCAAAGTTAAGGCTCTGCGCGCCACTTTTGTCGTTGGCGGCCGCAGCCCTCGGACGGCAGGTAGGGGGAGGTGAGCGCGGTAAATTCTTTCACGTCGAAGACAGATTCAGCGGTAAACACGGTGATTTCAAACGATGTGCGGGGAAGAGTGGCGAGTAGTTATGCCGTAGGAATTCGCTTTTGACAAAGGGGCAGTGGGCGCTCGCGGGCACGGCGGTTTATTTTTTTCCCACAGGCGAAAAACTTTGCCATGGGGATTCATCGTCACTAAGTGGATTTCTTTTTGCTAAATTCTGCGTTGAGACCGAAATTGAAGGAAAATGTTAGAAGCTATCATTACTATTGTCATTATTTCGTTTTTCCATATCGTTCCACCATGAGCTAGCTTAAGGACGGCATTATTTGACCAGCAAACAGCACCGCACTTCTGTCTCAGTCAGCTGTCAATCATTCTCGGTGCGCGTCTCGTGCACAGAATGCGTTCGGTTTGTCCAGTTTACATAGATCTTTGGTTTCAATCAGAGCTTTGTTTTCATTCTATGATGCTGAACATATTTTTCTATGGAGATTTTAGCTTTGAGAGTTTAAAATGGAGTGAAAATATTTATGTCCTTTTGGAACAAGTGTGTTGTAAAAAGTTTACAGCCTTAGTTATAATAATGTCTGTAATACTACTTCACAGATTCCCCCTATTTGATAAATTAATATGGGAATCCTTTATGGGTGGGGGGATTAGCTACTCCCGATCTGCTAGTTTAGTTTTGCAGTTTCCATCTCAAAATTCGCGGGTTCTCATTAAGCGTGGTTTGAATCCTGTGGTGGGAGGGGGGGTGTCAAATGTTCTTTCTGGTCTAATTTCTTCAGAATATTTTTGCAGCTATTGATTTCAAACCAATGCATGTTTAGTTAGTAAAATTATACAACAAAGCTGTGGAAGTGTCACTATATTTATTTCCTGATTAATTTACAGAGCTCATCACACAACACTTCCAACTGCTCCTCCCTGATCATGCTGGGGTCCATGTTCCAGTCTTCACTCTGTCAGGTGGGTCCCCTTCACTATGCATTTACCATATATTATTGGAATTATTGTCTCCTGGATTGTCATCGAATGGTGAGGTAATCAAGATTGCCAGCCCTACTCTTTACACACACCTTTTATGCAGAAAGATACATACATAATAAATAATGAAATTGATGGTTGATCAGTTATCCCACTACCTCTGTTAACATGACACTAAGGATATAATGATTTTGTTAACCCAGTAACTATAACATTTATTGATGAGCCAAGGGTAAGAAATGTATTTTTCTGAAGTTTGCATGTGAATTTAAAATTTGTTGTTCGTGTTTATTTCAGACTGCTGACCTTCTCGCCAACATAAGCAAGTTCAGTGGTTTATTCAAAGTACAGGTGAGTTGTGTAATCTAGATGTTTTAACTAAACTTCAAATGTAAACTGTGCACACAAATATTTTCTGTGTTCTTTAGAATGAAGACCATACAGCAATCCAGGAGGCAATCGAGGACACCACGGTGGGAATTTCCATCCTAATGGAAAGTGGCGAGGAAGAGGACATTCTCATGGTCCACATCTCCCAGGCTGTGGTGGTCGACCCCCCAAGTGTCAGAGTGGCAGTTGCCAAGGCTTTTTTGGCCTTATTTACAGCACAAATCTGATTACCATCCTCATCTCAGAAACACCTTTGAGGTAATCCAAAGAAAAACTGTAATAGAGTTGTAGGGCAAAGTTGTGTCTAAGGTTTTAGGCTTAAAGAGCCGACTCTTTTAATAAAAATGACCTTTAAAAAGTTTTTCCTAAGAAGGGATTACAGCTGTTTGCTTTGGCTCTGTTATCTTCTGTTTAATAGAAATGGCAAGCCCAATTTATATTGATTTGTACTTTTTGCTACACTGTAAACATATTTTTCAAGTTTAGATAATAAAAAAGTTAAATCTGAAATTTGTGTTCAGTGTCATATGTTCATTGGACTGTAATGATGCACAAGAAAGTATTTGCTTTAAATAATAATCTGCAATTGCAATTTTATTTTTCAATTTAAATTTTATTAAAATAATTTATAAATTAAAATGAACTATGTAGGTAATTTCAAAAAAATAATAGTTTTACTAAATTTTTATTGTCTTTTAAATTTTTGAAAAAATTATGGTAAATGACATAATAAAATCTTGTTTGTTTCTGTAAAATTATTAGGTGCAGAAACAAAGAAGCATTCATTATGGTAGAACATGATTTTATTATGTGCAATAATTATATTGGTTCAACATGATTTTTTTGCGCGCAACCGATGTCCATGATTTTTTTATGTCAATCCAACAGATCTTTTTTTTCAGTGTACTTTATTTATAAAGATCTGTTTTGTCCCCCCCCCCATGTCTACTAGCCTCTCATAAAATATTTGCTGAGGTATTGTTTTCCAGCTGTGCAAGTACTCAACTAATCGCCCGAGCACACATCAGGACAAAGAGGAGTTTTAGCCGGTTTGCAGCCCAGAATGAAGCAGCTTTAGAATGCCTTTTGTTTCATTTTGCACGTATTAATCAACATAGTGATAAAATAATACACCCCCCCCCCACACACACACACACACACACTTTACTTGTGTTTTCACCAAACTTGGAAAAGCAGCTAAAAATGGATTGCTTTTAACAAAAGTGTTGCAAACAGCCGAGGAGCTGAGACGTGCTCTTTGAAGTGTACCTCCTGAAGCTCAAAGCTGTGCGGCAGCGGCCTGGAATGTTCCCTCAACGCCGTGACAACCAGCTTAAACGCAAATGAGCAGAGACAAGTCCGCCGTTTGTGGAAAAAAACAAAAAAAAAACATTTGTCTCTTGTCCCAGTCCGACCCCCTCCTCCTTCTCCTCTTCCTCTTCATTTTCCTATCTGTGGGGCCTTGGTTAAAAAGCGCACGGAGTGATGTGCACAGCAGGTGAAATGAAACGCCGGTAAACGCACTGAAACCCCCTTATCTCTCTCTGTGCTGTCAGGACTGACGGCAGACCAAACACAGGGATGTTGACGCGTCGACGAGATCCAAGGGGATTGTTTTGATTCGAGTGTCCCATCCTGGATAATGGGAGGAGATGCTGGGTAATTAGCTATTCCAGTCTGCCCCTTTCGACGAAGCACGAGGGCAGGAGGGTCATAGGGACTCCAGCTGAGATAAAAGGCGAATGCTTGTCACGCAGATGCGATTGGGTGGTGTTTTAACTGCTGAAATCTGGTTGGTTAGAGTGCTACGGTTGTGACCGAAGCTTGATTTATGTGCCTAGCACTAGATTGAGAGCATCCAGGAGGCTAACATAAGGCAGGAAAGCCATAAATGTAATTGCACGAGGGTGGCGTTTTGAAAATAAGCATCCACAGCCGGTGTGTACAGTGGCTTCAAACCACAAAATTATAAAAAGGAGCCAAGAAACAACTGACTAATCCTGAGCAAACACAAGATCTGGGTCTTATTGACTTACTGTCAGTGTAATCCATATCATAACAATCTGCTCCAGTGCTGTGAAACACAGAAAGCGTATTAGCTGCTTGTCTCCTGTGGGGGTTTTAGCTGACAGCAGCTTGAAGGCCTCCACGGAGTCATTTAGAGGAGTACCTGTAAAGCCATGCTATGTGAGTCCTAATTCTGCTGTCTGTCAGTATTGGCCATGTCACACAGCCATTATGTACATTTTGTCCATATTGCAGGCAAATTGGTCATAAAGGAATACAAGTCAAAAAGGTGAGAACAGTTGTCGTCTTTACTTGAAATGTACATGGCTGTATCAGGAATGAAACACCTTAAGACCACGGATGAAGTACGAATAAAGCACGCAAAGAACACGTAACATAACGTAGAACACAAGAACAGTGCTTAATTATTGGGCTGCTTATATGCAATTAATTAGTGATTTGTGCATCAAGTATGTCATCCTAAAGTGATGTGTGCACCGTGTGTGCAATATTAAAGTTATACATCAGTGGTACATGCATTTAAGGTTCATTAGAAATAGGTTATCCAGTTGCCATTTCTTTGTAATACAAACGTTGCCATGTTGGAACCAGAAATTGTCAGTAAACAGTAATTGGTCCGAGTCAACATTTCTATGTTAACAACTTCAGGAGTGAGCTTGTTGAAAGGCCACACCCCTACTACTTGAAAGCGGGCATCACGAAATCTCTCAATGAAACGTTTTGAAAGTTCGACATGAGACCACATACTTTTTTAGAGGGCATCTCAATAAAAGATCTGAAAATAGTTTTTTTAATTTAAAAGAAGTCGCTCATTCGCACTGCAGTGACAGCTGTTATTTTGAATGCTCTTAACGTTGTCCCTCTTCACAATAAACTTAAAGACTTGACTGCAGTGCCTGAAACAACATATAATAACCTGTGAGGGCTAAAGCACACAAAGGTCATTTCCCATCAGCCTCCTCCAATGACCCTCTCTGTATGCAGCACCTCCCAGACGTGGAGGGCCAGCCGGACGACCGAACAACCCACCCCGGGGGTTTTAATGAAACCTGCTGAGCTCTCCCACTCCCTCATGACCTGAGCAGGGATAATGGCAAGTGTAACAAGACTGCCTCCGCCCTTGACACAAACCTGATCTCCACCTTGAAACCCACCTGCTTTCATCAGCTGGAGGCCAGTTCTGAGACGCTATCCGTGCCCAGCGGAGTTTAGTGGCGGCAGGAAGGCAGCCGTAATCTAGGCTTTGTCACAAAATATCAAGAAGACTGCCAGGATAACAGAGTGTGACAATGCAGGAGAAAGCGCTTCCAGAGGGGTGTTCATTGCATGTCTCCTCTTATTCCCCCTCCTTACTCTGCCTACGTCTTTGTCCATCCTTTTTTCTTGTTACACTCTGTTATCCCCGGTCTCATCCCTGTTCTTAGTTTTAATATCTTTCTCTCCGCCAGGTGAAGCACAGAAAATGAAACGTTGCTCTCAAGCCCAAGACTCTGGGTGTGTTTGTGCGCCTCCTTGGGTTTTCGTCTGAACCAGAGAGTCGATGCAGGCAGCGCGATCCCGCAGCTTTTAGCAGAAAACCAATATGCCACCTTATCGACTTGTCTAAAGATAAAACGCTGCTGTATTTTTGGCGACTCGGGCATCTCCAAATCTGTAAACAGGAGAGAGGCTGGAAATAGGGAAGCAAGACATTACCACACTCTTGCTTGACACATGTAGGCCAAGGTTTTGTGATGATTTATAGACTTGTGCAAAGCCTGGTTTTATCGAGCGCAAAAGGAACAGAAGGTTCTTGAAATGACTTCTTTTCTTTATTGGTACTCCATGTGGCTAATTTTAAGAGGGATCTCTGGGTAACACAGCTGTCAACCAAAGATTAAAAGCAAATATTTCACCTTAAAGGTCACACATGGAGGAGCAGACTTAAGAATCTCGAGACTAAATATGTTTGACACAACTAACACTGCAATAAAGAGCATCTGTTATTATCTTTAAGGAAACTTTCGTGAGATTTAGCAATAAACTTCATGATATTACATGCGGTAGATAGGAAAGGTAGAGAATAAAGGTTATGTTGTGATTCAATATTTAATAAACCACACCATAAGATTTTGTTGGGACAAAATGCACAGGAGGTCACAGGCTGATGGATAAAAATAAACTACATTTGTGATGGGTATATATCCATTAATCACCAAACTGTAGATTAGTGGTGTCAGAATCCGGGCCTTGAGGGCCGGTCTCCTACATGTTTTCCAACCAACCTGCCATTGAAGCTCCTTATTGGCTAATCAGACCTGATCCAGTTAATTAACAGGAGATATTGTAGAATTTCTGGAAAATCAGCAGGAGGACGGCCCTCAAGGCCTTGAGTTTGACTTAGATCTTCTTGTAGTGGCCTGTCTCTTGTAGATTCCCGTTTTACCAAAAGAAAGCTAGTTTTGAAGAGATATTTTAAACAAACAGACACCAGTCTCTAATAGTAGGTGGTCTCTAGTAAATGCTGAGCTCTAGTGACCCACTATGTGGTACATCGCCTGTCCGTCCTGGGGGAGGATCCCTCCTTCATGTGGGCACCCCAGAGGTCTTCTTTTTTCCCGGAATCCTTTTTTTGCTAGGAGGTTTTTCTTACCACGAAGGAGGGTCTAAGGGCAGGGATGCCAGTTTAGTTTAGTCTGTTAAGTTTAGTTTAGCAATCAGCTAATGAGTTCTATGAGTTTTCTATAACTATAATGAATTCTATGACTTCATGTTTATTACATAATCACCGGCAAGAAGCCTATTGAGATGATTATTGTTGTACTTTCATTCATTCATTCATCTTCTTCCGTTTGTCCCTTTCGGGGTCATGGGGCTGCCGGAGCCTTTCCCGGCCACTTATGGGCAAAGGCAGGGGACACCCTGGACAGGTCACCAGTCTGTCACAGCTCTAGTAACCCACGAGTGGGTTGTAGAGATACCATTGACGATTTCATGACGACTTCCTGCCTTCTGTAATGATCATGGGCTTCTCTCTGCATATCGGAGGAAGACAATCCTGTTCATTCTTCGATGGCCAGGATCAGCAGCCGTGGTGCAGAGGTAGAGCAGTCAATGTCTGATCGGGAGACCACAGGTTTTGTTCCTGCCCTGCCACCCATACTCTAAAGTGTCTTTGAACCCTTGAATCCCACATTGCTTATGGTGGTTTTAGGTTGGCACCAGTGTTCTGCAGCAGAGTTGACATCAGTGTGTGAATGTGTGTGTTCATGGGTGAACAGGACTGTGACTGTAAAACGCTTTGGGCCTTCGAGGAAGGTAGTAAAGCGCTATATAAGTATACGCCATTTACCATGTTGTCTTTCCAGCTCCTCAGCCTTCCTGTCTTCCTGTTTCTGTCCCTGGCAAGATGGTTTTCATGTGGCCTTTTGATCTTGTCACGTATCCATACATGGTGTCATGGTTTGGATTTCTTTGCCTTAGTTTTTGGCTTCCATTTTGTTTTTGTCATGTTTGAGATTTGTTTCTTATTTTATTTTGAAGCTTTCCTACTTGTCTTTGGTTTTGAGTTTTACTTCTCTGTGTCTTGTCAGTCCTGTTTGTATTTAAGTCTTGTCTCTGGCTTCCTTTGTGCTGGTCCATACCGTCATTTCCCTGACCGTTCTGCTGCCCTGTTTGCCTGTTTACCTGGTTAACACACAGTGAGTTTTGTTTGGTTTCCTTGCTCGGCAGTGTTTCCTGTGATGTTCATAAACCCCTGGCTTGGAACCATGTGCCTCCCGTCTCTGCATTTTTTTATTTTCGTCACAATGCTTAGTAGGCTGTCATGTGCTGTGAATATTCTGTTGTTCTTCATTCTTGTTTGAGATGTTCATGATTTTGTTGGCAGGATCTCATTTCATGTGCTTCAATTTGTGTCTGAGTGTCCTTAAGGATATTGAAACGACTAGAGTAAACAAGAGTTTGAATCTTTATGCTAAGGAGATGATTGTTGTTTTCTCAGTACTGCTGTTGACTGCACAGTTTTGGTCAGGATTTCCTGTTTGGATTCCATCATCCGTAGAAATATGAGACTTCCAACAGCGTCCAATTTCTGACCATTCACTTTGATGTTCTGTTGGACACCATTTAAGTTGTTGGTCATGAGCTTTGTCCTTTCTGCACTGATCTCTTTTAATGTTTTGTCAAGGCAATCCACCAAAGTGGCCACTTCATCCAGTTCTACCTCTTTCCCGAACAAAAAAATGAAAATTGTTTTATGAAAACCAGGTCATGTGATTAAAAACCATCTTATTTTAATGATAAAACTGTTTGACACAAGCAGAGTCACGATGTGTTGTCGTATCAACATTTATCCCCTGACCTGAGATCGCACCTTAAGCCTTAGCGGGAAATAATTTTTTTTTGAGAGAATAAGAGAAGCTGCTGGAGTTAAAGAGAGATGATCATTAAGCCGTCTGCTAACATATGGAGAAGGAACCTGAGAGACCTGCAGATTGAAGACAAAGCTGTTTTCCAGCTGCCGTGAGGATCCATGTTATCAGGTTATCCAGACAAATGAACAACACCTCTGGCAAAGTGGCAAAGACGGCCCGATTTATAAATAAAAGTTAAGAGGAATCTCGCTTGTTGTAAGCCATTATAGATAGGCCCAATCAACAACAATCCCCCTCCCCCTCCACGCTGCTATCAATCTCCCCACCCCTACATAAATGCCAAGAGCTGATAATTAATGATAGAGTGGTGGTTAATGAACGAAGCATAAAGGATGCTTTGAAATCAGATGGCATGTTGGAGCCTTTTGAGCTCTGACAGCCAAAGGCACATCAACGGCGCCCCAGAGACGAGCAGCAGCACGACAGTCAAGGCGGTGACAGCTGTAGGTGAGGTCTGGGGAAAGGAAAAGGCAGCTGGGCGTCCCTCGGTCACCGGTTGTGACACGCGGCAGAAGGCGGTGTGCTCGGCTCCGAGCATCCTCTTGACAGCCGTTTAACCTCCAGCCTTCTCCAGGCACATCAGAGGGGATACGAGGAGGTGGGGAGGGCAGGTACCTCAGAGGCGCTCAGTCCTGACAAAATATTTAATTCCAACTTAAAAGCCTTTTTTTTCCCCTCACCCAGTCCCCACTGATTCTCTTCTACCCCTCATAATGTTCAATTTATTTCCTTCAGACCTGCGCTTCACTGGGTACCATCGTCGACTCTGTTTCTCACAACAACTGCTGGCTTATTAAGTTTCCATGGCAACTTGCCGCATCCACTTGTGTTTTATTCCAGTCTGTTGGGACCCCACAGGGTAAAGCTTTAAGCCGGAACACTAGGAAGCGACGGGTTTGGGGGGGGGGGGGGTGTAAGAGAGACCTGCGGCAGCACGGAGGAGGCGGATTGTTGCAGAATTGTTCATTGCCCCACGCTCCATTTAACCCACCATGATGCGGCAGAGCTGAAGCGCCGCTTTTTTTATGCCACGGTGTTACAAATATGAAAATGTATTGACAAAACCACCTGAGCTGGAACGACCCGGAGGGAACAAAGCCATCTTTAAATCATTGTGAAGGAATGCAAACAAAGGGTTCTTTGCATTTCAAGCTGTTAATTTTTATGAACCACCTGCTTTGCTGTGCCAGGTTAAAGATTTTTATCCACGTCGAGGATTTATCGTAAAAGAACAAACAACAACCATTGAATCTTGCTGAATCAGAATCTTTAAATGCTCCGTTTTAGTCACCCGTTTTTGCAGCTTTAACCCAAAAAAAAAGTTTACATGCTGCATAAAATCCAAAGGAAACTGATTTTACTCTGGATTGCACCAACAACATATTTGCTCATTTTGAATTTGAAAATGAGCGACACATCTCTAAAAGAGCAACTTTGGGATGATGTTTTCCTGTCTGTATTATCTACCCTTTTTACAGCAAGCCATAAATAAGTAAAGAGACAAATAATGTAAATAAAAATATTTCATAGAGATATGTTTGTGTATTTGTAGAAGTATCTTTCCCAAATGGATTAAGCCGGCCGTTACAGAGACATGAATTTTCACAAACGTACATTTTTCTACCAGGTATTTATATGGCATAGCTTTATCGATAACCAGACCTTTTTGCTAGCAAGGTCAGTTTTGCAACTCCAGTACAAAATTGAAGTCTTTAGTGACAACTTTAATACAAGCCCAAAGTCTTAAAAGTGAAGCTATGGTCACACCACCCTCAGCAACACATGTTCAAATGTCTACTTCCAATGAAAAGTCTGTGCAAATGTTGGGGTAGCCAAATTCAAAAGTTTTATGTTCACATGTAGCTACTTAAGTTTTAATAACTGTCTTTGGGCTCTTCTTACAAAACGCAAGGCCATTGAATGCATGTTGCAAGTAAAACCAGGTCAAATTTGACCAATCAGGGACTTGGATTTGGTAGTGATGCCTGGGTGTCTAGGTTTACCAGGTGAACGCAGACATCACGATGAGTCTGAGGACATCTATGACTGTTTTTCTAATAAAGATAAACCAAGGCTACTCTACTGACATGATGGTAATCCATATCTGCCATTGGAGGGTGTTAGCAATGAGCTGAACTGGTCTCTTTTAATGCCCTGTTGCAAGATTTGCACAGCGATGACATTTCGCTTCAAGCCTCTTCCAACTGTAGGCGGTGGTCATGCGCTGGTAAAGAGTAGGAAAAGAAAAAGAAGCCTCTACCTGCCTGTCCAGTCTGAACATCATGGGCTACACTTGAATTCAAGAACCTGCGTTTAGCGCATTCTTGAATGTGCGTTGCATGCTCGGTGTGTCTATAGGTTTTAGGTCAAATTAATTCCAGCATTCTTTAGCCTAAGGCTTTAGAGCTGTTACTTTTTAAACTGGAAAGAGATATTATTTTGTTCATTCATTCATCTTCTAAAACCGTTTTTTCCCTTTCGGGGTCACGGAGCTGCCGGAGCCTATTACGTCCACTCGTGGGCAGAAGCAGGGGACATCCTGAACAGGTCGCCAGTCTCACAAAGGGCCGAAAAAGATATAAATAAACAAATAAACAATGTTCACAAGTTTCAAATCTCAGGTCTGAAGTCATTTCAAGCCCTAGAGGTGAGTCTCAAGTAAAGTCCTTAGTCTTTGAGGTCAAGTTTTGATCTCAAAGGGTGGAAATGGTGGCCAGATAGATGATACATGATCACGAGAAAAACTCTGCCTCCTGCCCCCATACGTTAAGTTACCATATGCAATTTTATAGCCAAATGTTTCCCATTTACTTACTGACAAACTGTTAACGACGAAATTCAGAGCTAGTCTTCCACAATCTCTTTTAAACTTGCAATACCTTGTTGACTAAAAGCTAGTGTTGCAATTGGAAGATATGCAGCATGTTGTTGGTTATGACTTTTACCGCCCCCATCCTCTGGAATGGCTTTGTTTTGATGCGGTACATTTCTTCCATAGAAACAAACAAACCCCTACAATAAGGTGGAGAGATTTTTTGAGTAAATTGCTGGAGAACTGTTTAGTATAAAACAGAATTTTTCAGAAGGTTTCTCTTTAAAACAAGAAGTGTTTTAATGAAATATTTGACTGGACGGGAGTCTGTTTGCTCTAGAGAGTTCCATGTGTGAAAGCAAACCAAACCGACAGAGGAATGAAAAGCATTCTTCATTCAAGTAACCCTTGTGCTATCCTAGGCACTTTGACATTGGGAGTGGGGTCATCTAGACCCCACAAGACAGTGCGCTGAACCTTTTTTCTTCAATGATTTGTGATCTTCACTGGTGTCCATGGAAAACATGAAATCCTCTCCACCTTTATCCACCTTTGTCCTGGTAGGGAGAACATGTCATTAGCCGCGTTTACTTGGGCAAAAGTAATCGGAAAGAACGCCTGATCGGAAAGAAAATGCGTCATGTAAACGCGCCGTTCGGAATACTCTGCCCTGATCAGACTCATTAGGATCAGAATTTCTTTCTGATCGAGATAGGTGGGTTATACCGATCGTTTATCCGATCGTGGAGCATGTAAACGCTCATTCCGATCGTGTGTCACTATTGCTCTGGGTTACGTCATGCATAGACGGTGTGTGGCTCTGCGGACGCCCCGTGAAAAGCGCCGCTCCGCTCTCGTCCCTCTGGCTCTCCCCTCTCTTTCACCCCTCACGAAGGAGATGCAGGGAAGGAACGCTTCGTGCCCCCCGACGCTCACTCAGTCCACTGGCACCCGAGTGGGCAGAGCAGCTGGATTAATAATTTTGTGTTGGGGGGGGGGGGGGGGGGGTACGTGTGCGTTTTGTTGTTTTGTTATGTGTTGGAGAATTCAGACTGCGAGCCGCCCCGCCGCTCTGGGTTAGTGGCTGCAGGACTCAGGAGGAACCTTTTTCGAACAGAGCTTTGGCCGCTAGCTCACAGAGTGGCTTTGGGGCGGTCTGTGTGAACTTTTCAGAGCAGAAATAAATGTCGCGTGGTGTCACGTGGATTTGTGTTTCCAGTTGTGTCCTGACAAAATAAAGGCTGATGTTATTTCCATACATTTATGTGCAGCTAAGATGCAGATCGCTGCGTTTCTCGCACGGTCCTGGATTTTGTGTCCATCAAGGCTAACGTTGTTAGCCCGTGTTAGCCTGTCCTAAGCCTTCTTCCAGCTCTGTTTCATTCATAAAACAGCACTGATCACACAGATTAAATATAACGATGAGCGAACAGGCGCTTCATAATATTCATGACATTAAAACAAGCACGTTTGGAAGATCGTCTCGTATTACGGAGCTGCAGCACATGCTGTCTGTCTGTGGCAGCGGTTTGTTTACAACGGGACCTAGTTCCACATCCGGGTGATTTTACACCACTGCGCATGCCCAGATGATTCATTCCGAATGAAAGTGTGAGCCATGGGAACGTTTGTTCTAATCGGAAAAAGGTTTTCTGTGCCCATGTGCACGGGTGAATTTTAACCCAACCATTGATCCGATCAAGATATTCTGCCCATGTAACCGCGGCTATTGTAAGGGTGGGGTCATAGGATGGCACTAAACTGACTACTTTCTGAAGGTTCAACATTCTGCTTTCACAAGGTTCATTTGCAAGTGACCAACCTATATTCACTTGTTTACTCCAAATCAAAATTAAACTGAGTTTGCATGTTAGGACAACTGATGTGTACTATCCAAGAATTTAATGTGTACCATAACGCAGCGAGTGTACGCCCTCAAGCTATGTACGCACCGGGCATGTGATACATATTCGAGAAAGCATTGAATGCGGGATCTTGAACGTGCTTTTGGCATAATGTGCTCTCACTGGACTGTCACTACCTGATAGTGTACTCACAGTTGGAAGAGGCTTGGTGAAAAATGTCGTGGCAGTGCCAATATCGTGAATCTTGCTCCAGGCTTTTTCTTTTACAGCTCTATTCTGATACATGAAAGACGTCACTACCAAACAAGTTCCACTGGTTGAAATTGCAACGTGTGTTTAATGGTCACATGTTTTGTTTGTAGAGCCTGTAAATGGACCAAAAGCCTAGCATAGCGGCATATGAATGTAAAAGGTTTTAAACGGGGAAGCCCGAATGCATATGCATAGATTTACGTAGGCCAAATCTGAATTGCTTCCTTACCCCTCTTTGTCCTCCCTATTGCTTCAATTGTAGGGGCATTCGAAGCTGTAGTGGTGTCCAAAAGTGTTTTTTTTTTTTTAGAAGAAGCCATGGTGACTTAGGGCTGGCTATCCCTCTGCCATAGTGATAGCATAGATCCGTGTTGCACTTGTGGGTGGAGGAGAGACGCATTTCTGTGGTTTTTCTCCGAAGCACAGATGTTCACATATAAATGTAAGTATTGAGTTTTTGTTTTTGCATGACTTTTTAATTGGTTATAAAACCAATGTTGTTATGTATTTTCCTAGCATTAGCAGCTATCCGCTAACGTAGATGACTATTGGCTATTGATGAAATCTTTGAGCGATAGTAACATCCAAATTTGAAGACACTATTTTTGTCCATATCCGCTTAGAGGGATAAATGTAGGGAGAGGGAAAAGCCATAGGGGTAAGGAAACGATTTGGATTCGGCCATAGACCTTTTACTTGAAGTGGTTGCTTAACCGCACCTTGTCGAGGCCGCTGTGAGCGTAGCATCAGAGATAATCGTTAGATACGGAGATCCTCAAACTTAGTTTGAGTTGATGTTTCTTCTTCATAAATACATGAACCACAGTTGTAGTTCAAGGTTCTGCAGATTTTAAGGCTCTGCTATGCCCCATCACCCACCCTCTATCCCCACAATCATTCCAGCGACTATAGAAGGGAATCTGCAGTGCTAATATGCACTTCCACTGATTTGATCACACATTTTTATTTCATTACTTAATCATCAGTTAAGCGCTGCAAGACCTTTTGAGAACAAATAGATGGAATCTAACAACCTAATGATGTCAATTTGATTCTACAATCCCAAATTTTTAAATGCATACTAAGCAGCCTTGTTAACTAAGAGATAATTAATTATTTCCAATGTCAAATGAGAAATTGTCTTATCTTTAAATTGCTCTTCAAGGTATTACACTAGATTGAGATTTTCAGCTGTAATTCCATGCAGATCTGTCAAGGCGTCCCTGCTCATATTTAGTCCTCGCTAAGTGCCAATTCCATCAAAGACCTAATTTTTCATTAACATCGCAATCAACGCCCCTTTGAAAATGATTCCCCTTGTAACGTACGCTTGGGGAGGACAGGAGGGAATCCTTAGTCAAACTACACACGTTTGAAGTCATTTCAATGACAAATTAGCATTAAATTCACTCTGACCACACACAGACGCCGTCAGTGGCCTTGGAAAGGTCAAGTTCACCAGGAAATGCCACTAAAAGGTGATTAGATGAGGCCTTTATGGCTCTGGTTAGATAATAATAATGGTTCAGAGTGCGAAATGATTGCAGCGCATAAGTGATTCTGTTTTGTGGACAGATGTAACGCCTGCGTGCGTAGAGGATCTGAGATCGGTAGCGGCCAAAATTTTCAAAACACTGAATATGCATGCAGGAAGGACAATTAGCGATGCTGATGCTGATGAGTCTAATTGTTTGTGGCTCGGACAGCATGAAAGCATTAACAGCTCATGACAGGGACGTTTACTGTGACCTCATCACTTTGACAAAGTTGTTTGGGTGAAAACCAGAGGGGTGGAGGTGGTGGTGGTGGGGCATAAGAATACCAACAATTGAAAAAAAGAAAGAAAACTGCAGAAAGGAATTCTTATTGGGTGCAAATGAACAGTGTGGGATTTGAACCCTTTAGTCTGTGATTTAAGAGTGTGGGACACCAGGGAGCAGACAGTACATCATGAATGGTTCCACTATGTCTGGCTCCGGAGCTGCACACACACATACACGCCGTCACCCACTGCACACCCCGATGCTCCGATCTTTTCATTGCCTTCCTGTCACTATGGAAACCCCCTCCCCCCTCCCTCCTCCCCGCCTGCTTCCCCATTCCACAACTCCCACAACTGTCCTGTATTTGGTAACCCACCGGCCTAAAGCAGGAGGAGCTCCTCCGGCTCTGCTCAGGAAACTGAATCAACAATAAC
Source organism: Oryzias sinensis (assembly GCA_037389245.1). Classification (NCBI taxonomy): domain Eukaryota; kingdom Metazoa; phylum Chordata; class Actinopteri; order Beloniformes; family Adrianichthyidae; genus Oryzias; species Oryzias sinensis. The sequence continues at coordinate 15,555,212 of CM074504.1, forward strand.
TCTACAAACGAGTAGAAATTACGCACTCCAATACACGCCTGTGAATGCATCACGTTGTAGCCGCAGCTTTTTGTGCATACGTGTTGTGGGAGCAATGTTTGACTTTTCTTCATGCTGTCAACTACATGCTGCATTCAAAGGCTGGTAAAAAGCTGGGAATTTAGGTCGTATTTCCTAAGTTTGTCAGTTTTATAACTTTTTGAAATGGCAAACGGAAACGCTGATTTTGAACACTTCGGTAGAAATAATAGGGGAGCTGTACAAATAAATATTGAGTGTTAGGTAGTTGTGCAAGCTGATTGGTGGGAAAATGTTGAGGCAAAATCTAGCTCTAATCTTCAGGTTTGTTAGAAATAATAATGGCTATATCCTGGCACCTACTTTTTTGTTGAGTCTCCCAAATTATGACACTTTATGATGTGAAAACAAACCTATCGAAACTGAAATCAGAGTTAATGATTCACTTTTTTAGTGGTTTCGTTTCAATTTCTTTTATATATATATATATAATATATATTATATATATAATTTGACTCCTTTATATTTGAAATTCAGTTGATAGTATAATTTTCTGTGAATTTATGTCTGTACTCATAAAAATAGTTAAATTACAACCAAATATCCAAGCCTTTTATCTGTGCTTGAATCGTCATGTATTTGTAGATATACAAAAGCATAAGCGGGACTAAAGTCCAAACTATCTCTCTGCGTGCAGTGTTTGCCACATAAACTTAGAAGATGTACTACAATTTGTTTTACACATTTTTATACATGAAAAATGTGTAAAAAGCAAATATTTTACTTGACTTTCAAATAAACAAAGAAAGGTAGGTTTTCTGGTTTTAAAAAGATCAATTTGACGCCAAAGTGAAAAAACTTTTTTATAATTAAGTAATATTGACAGGAAGAATAAATAAGTCACTGATAGGGGTGTTATGAAAGTACAGGTGTTGAAGAACTCATGACCCCAGGTTGTGTTTACCTGCAGCACAATCTGTTTTAAGACATATTTTAACTTTGAAGCGATGGCATTTCTTAAAAATAAGAATAAAAATTCAAGGCTTAATTTTCTTTATTTATGTCCTCAATCATGAAAAAAGGCCACAAGAACATGTTAAAAACAACAAAAACACTATTTTCATTGGAGTGGGGTTTTAAAAATGATTCTCGTGGATCCAAAGGAACAATTAGGATCCTTGGATGCACCTTTGAAAACTGGACCCGTTCAACTGTAGTCTGTCAGAGGGGATGCAGTAAATACCACATGTATCACATCCTCTGTCTACCAGGGGTCTGAGAGACAAAGGGATCATTCTGTGCACTGTGATCTCATGCGCTCATCAATCCATCTCTGTTGGTGGCGGGGTTAAACGCTGGAAATAAATGCTCAAGTTTAGTGTTGCATCTTTTTCCTCATTCCCATGGAAGCAGGTGATCTCTCAGTAGTGCTAAACAATGCCTTATAAAGTTTCCTCTGTTAAGGGAGGTCTAGATGGCAACAAATAAGATATGTGATTGACAGGCAGAGGAGGGAACTGTGCAACATGAACTAAAGGAAGTACAGAATGAGATTTTTTTTAAAAAAAGGGTGGACAGGAGGAGTAGGGATAGAGGTGGATTTGATAAAGACAGATTAGGGTGTAGAGAGGTCCCTCCTCCCTTCTGGTGTTGTGGAGCAGGGATAGTAGCAGAGCACGCATTCCATTAGGCTGTAAATATTGACTCAGCAGCGAACAACTGGTTTCTATTGCACGGCAAACAAAGATATTGTGTGCCTGGCAGCCTTGAAAGGCCTCTGTTTGCACATCACCCTCACTTCTGATAAGTGGGCAGTCTCATTCACCGCAGGGGAGTCCTCGCTCCCTTCCTCCACTATCTGTCTCTAGGCCTCAGGGCCTTAGCTTCTTCTCTTTCCAATGCCTCTCCGCTTTTTGTAGAGGAACAAATAAATCTTTAGGCGTTCCTTTTTGCCAAAAAGACCGTATGTTTGCGATCAGTACGGCTCCAACGATAATCTACAGGTGGCTCATCGGCCGTTACGAAATGTTCTGGCCACGAGGCCTGGCGGATAGTACAGCAGCTATTTACGCCTTGATGACTGTACCGAGGCGGGCTGTTTGTCTGCAGATCACTGTATTGCGCATTCATGGTGGCCTTTGAACCCACGCAGCTCTGAGAAGGATTTGTTGCCTGTAGAAGTGGACTTATCTCTTACCTGGATTGTAAATACGGGTCCACGCCCTGCTTTTGTTGTCGCAGTCATGCACGGCGCACTCATTGCCATTTTGCCAGGCTGGCTGACTCAGGCGATGCTTGATTGAACAACGTGACAAAATGAGACTGGATTACTGAGCGTGTGGCCAGAGAGTTCCATCCTCTTGCCGTTACATCATCAGTGTGTCACTGATCATTTGATTATTCTCAGACTGCGTTTTATGGTTGTTTGAATCTGTCACCTCTACACAGATTGAATGGCTTTATGTATTCAACCAATTCAAACCACAAAAAAAAGTCTTCTTCAACACATACCAATCACCAAAGGAGTCAGCACAGTATACCCTGACTGTTATGGCACTAATAAAGCAATTATCCTGGGACGGTTATGAAATATCTATTCTGTAGTTAGTCATTTTAGGAAGGATACCAGGACATCCTTCTGTTTTTTTTATTTATTTTCTGTAAGATTGAGTTAATCAGGAAAGATTTAGTCATGAAAAGTTCCACTACGCAAACTCAAAGCTCAAACTCTCCTGGAACTGAATGCAAAAACAGTTCATTGTGAGTTATAAATAAGAAACTTCTCATAGCACTGGAGCTTTATGTCAGCAGTCTTAACTTTGCTAAAACATTTGCAGATGACTTTATCCTTTTAATGTGATCCATGTGACCTGACTATATGCAAGTTCAACTAGCACGTTCTCATGTTTTCTTTTAAAAATATGATAACAGCATGTTATTTTCTGCACTATAAATTTAAAAGCCTTTTCGAAGAACAACAGTGCGCCTTATGATTCAGACGCGTCTTGTAAATGGATGAATTGGTAGTAATAACTGATGTTGGCGAAGATTTTTGAGAAGTACCACGGTACTCTGTCAAAATATTTGATTCATTGTTGTGCGTGTATATGCTAACATGGTAAACGTAAAGTGCTGTGAGGCAGTTTTTTTTTTTAAGTGTTACTAACAAGTGGCGAGTGCTTTATGATCACGAGTGTCGTTGTTTCAGCTGTATCGGTCTGGTTTTACATGTTGCAAACAGGTTTGGGAGTCACGGTATTGTGAAAGCGCTAACATGCCTTATTCTTGTAACATGCTGGCGTGGTAAGTTCTGAAGTTGGTGTGAGCGCGATTACTAAAGGATTTGACTGATGGCCTTATCTGACTCTTTTGTCTCGCTTAATCCGCCATATAGTTTGCTGTTCATCATATATACAAGACATCATTTTGAAAATAGACCATTCATAAGTGTGCATTAAAATGCGGTTGGATGGCTCAGTTAGCTGCGTGCAAAACTGGTGCATTTCCCAGGGGCCATGGTGAGCTTAATACAATGTGGGTCCTGAAAGACCCTTCACGCTACCAGCCTACCCATGTAGCCAAAAAGGAGCCTGGGTCGCTAAGAATTCTCTGCCAAAACCAAATGTGCCGCTCAGTAAAAGAGGATTTGCTGTTGCGACCCCAAAAACGATACTGTGAAAGGTGAACAACAAAAACATGAGTGCGTCTTAAAATACTGTGCCTTTCAAGTGTGAATACAGTTCCTTTTGGATTTAACATTACAGTTTTTGACCTATAATACAAAATTAAAGCAGCTGAATGTAAATATTTCTGCTTTTGCTAGAAGCTAAGTCGGTTATGTTCAATACTGTTTACTTTATATTTAATGTATTTTATTTTTATTATCTGCATCATTTGTTCAATGTGGTGTCAACACAAACTCTAAGGGGAAATTGAATGGAAGGGCCTGATTTGGTGGTTTTTTTTTTGTTTTTAAACTTGAACAGACTTGAAATGTTCTAACATCTTGTTGTGTTGAAATACATCAAAGTGTGCAAAGCTGCTGCTGCAATTAGGTGAGTGTAAACAGGCAGAAACGGCTGGTATGTCATCTCATGAAAATGGGGATTTTGCAATTTAGGGAACAAGTCTTTTGCAAGAATCATGTCTGCAACGTGCCAAACCTGTGCAATGCCATACTTTACAGGTGAATGAGTAAACTTCCTACCTGCTGTCATCGCCGTGCGGTACAGTATGTGCTGTACAGCAGGGCAGATGCACCCGTGTTACTCAACAGCTCTTCGGCGAATGCTGCTGCTGTGTCGTAATTTTTGTACCCCAGCAACCGACCTGTGATTTGCATCTCGAGGAAAACACAGATGCACACCGGCATTGCAGCTACACTGACACTCAACCCCCTCCAATTCTCCCAGCATTGTTACGCCTGCCAAAGAAGACTCCTCCAAGAACCCCATGAGGTCCGCACAGGTTCTGGTGGTGCATTATGTGGTATGCGCTTTTTATTAAGCGCTGCGATGCTGCAGCAGATGTTCCGACAGGAAATTGCCCAGGAAAGCGCGGTTTGTTACCGCCAATCTGCTGAGAGACCTGTAATATGTCCGAGGGCGAAAGGTGAAGACTTTAATACCGCTTCTGCACAGCAAAAAGAGCGGCAGTAAAATTGAAAGCCAGCCCATCAAAGCTCAATATGTTGGGGGTGGGGTGACAGCTTTACGGAACATTCCCCTAGATTCCCCAACCACTACCAATCCCCTCACGCCCCCCCATCTATTTTCCTTCTTCATCCTCTTCTGGCTGTGCCTCTCAAGAACTGCCGCTGGGCGTCTCCTTGATGACTCAGTTCTGCCCGTGACCTTTCCACTTTGTTCAGGGTGGCAGCAGGCGTACAACAGGAGGGTGAACCCCTCAAATCAAATATTTGATTCATAAATGTTGGGGCTCTGAGTCAAGGTGCGTGTAATTCCGCTGGAGGACTCCGGGACCTTTGATGCTAAAGAGCCAAAGAGGAGGAAGGTGGAAAGTTCTGGTGAATTATCTCAGCTCCCACTGGTGCCACTGGATTCGAAGTTTTGGTGCAAAAAAAAAAGGAGGAGAGAAGAAAGCAAAAACAAGAGAAGAAAAAGAACATCATTTAAATAATGTTTCAGTCAGCCTCTTATCCACTAATTCATCACTTCCACTCTCCCATCGGCTGTCCTCGTTTTCCCCCCTGGGAGGAATCCGCTCCTGCGATATCTAGCAGCACGCGCTCCGTGCACATACCCCACTTCCATCACAGACATGCCAGATCACCATCAGATCAGCTGTACTGAGGCAAGCGAAGTTTAGAACTGGGGTGGATTTCAAAGAAAGCATTGATTGAATTCCCCGACTGTCTTCCTCTGTGATACAGTTCGTACTAATGTCGGGCATGTGAAATAAAGACGGACGGTCTTACACGGGAAAGCTTTTTTTTTCTTTTTTTCAAAGGCAACACGCTATTTGTGAATATGAATGATACTTTTAGATTTTGATCCCGGGCAGTAGCGGCTCTGGGTTTGTCATCAGACAGGAGTTATAGCCAAGGCGAGTTTGATACTACGCCTGTCTCAGTACGCAGAGGACATCTCGAAGCGAGGGTTACCGGTTTTGCTTGCTCTTCTTTGCAGCTGAAGTTTTTCATTTAGTCACAGTTGTTTTGGTCGATTTAAAAAAGTAATACCAGCCAGCTCAACAAGAGTTTTCATTTTTTTAGCCAGAACTTTTGGTTGAAAAAGCATCTGATTTGATATGTAAAATCCAGGAAATAAAATTCCAAACAAAGAGCTGGAATATAAAAAGGAACATGTACGCTATTATAGTTAGTCTTATACTCAACCAGGCATCAAAACAGTAGACTTCAGAACCAGCAAACAACACTAAACCAAAACTAGCTGCTAATCGGCTTTGAAACTCCCCCGGTATCTTGCTATTGACAGCATAAAATAAACAGAAAGTTAAATATTTGTTTTGTGAGAATTTAAAATAAAATCATGTAGGCAAACAAAAATTGAATACGTTGTGCTGAAAACTGTCAAGAAGGCGGACATTTAAAACTTTAATTGTCTAAGGATATGTTTATTTCGACTTGCAATACCTGCTATTGAGAAAATTTCTGTTTTGCTTTGAAGCATTCTAAGTCATTCACTTTACAAATGCTCGATAGCTATCACCACGCCTGACAGTTAAGTTTTTCCATTTTTATCAGTCTTTGTTTGTTGTAAGATATCAGGCATTTTCTCCCCTCGCCAATGTTTGTAAAGCTTCAGGATCTCATATCTTTTTTTTTTTTTTTATTAATTCTGCCTAGGAATTTATTATGTCTTTTTAACTACCTTTAGCTTCTCAAAAGGGTCAGAAAAATGTAATTGGATACATTTTCACCGGTTCTGAATCAATGCTGGAGTCTGCAGAAGGTGATGGGGCAACAAAAGTACAGTTTCACAAGATCAAAGGAATCAGTGTCAAGCTTTCCCCAATTTCCTTCCTGAAATTCAATTAGGCTGATACCACACGCTGCATCAGTAATGTTAATGACATGTCACCTATGTTAACATAGGAAATTGATTTTATGAAACTGAAAACAACAAGGTGTGATGCTTGATCCTCAGGTCATCCCGCACAAAGGCGAATGTTTTGGAGCATTTAAATCAGGTTCCACAAAACTTTGTGAAAGCATTAGGAAGTTACATAACTGTCCAACCGTTAGGGCTGCACAATACGAGGAAAACTTGCGATTTTGCTATATTAGTGATCCCTATTGTGATGACTGAATAACCTGCGGTATATGAACAAATAGCAAAAGAACCAAAAACATAATTTCCATTTCACTGAAATAGTATAAAAATGATACTCCAAATGATCATAGTCTACTTAGGAGATAAACAGGGCTCCATCGATTGGTATACGCATAGGGATTTATTTGATTTGTTAAATACTTCAAGCTCCCATAAGACTGTTGTAGCACATTTAAACTAACCATTTTCTCTGTCTTTTGCGATAGGCATATTCCACAGCTTGATCTCACGATAACGAAACATTTGCGATGTATTGTGCAGGCCTACCAGTCGTGGGAAGAGAAAAAAAGATGGATGCCTCCACAAAAGCTGTTGCTGGGGAAAAACTCAATTCCCATATTTCAAATGGAAAAACCCATTTGAAATATATACAATGAGAAATGAGTCACTATCACAGCTACATCAAATAACATCAAATCTTTGGCATTTTTGATAACCATCATTCAAATTAATATTCAATTCTCAATTGACAATTTAATTATGCAATATGCAAATGGATTTTGCAATTAAAAATTCAATATGCAATTAAGACTTCCAATATGTTAATACTATGATATTTAGAATTCAGTATAAATAATTATGCTTCAATCTTAGAAATAAAAAAATAACATTTTAAATAAAAGCAAAATGAATGACATTTTAAATTGTCCTGGGTTTTTGAGACAAATATTATATTTTAATAGATATTTACTAAATATTTTATTATATGTTATGAATATATGTTATATATCTCTTTTCTTTGTTCTGGTTTATTCAAAAAAATTTGTTCCGAGCAACATTTTAATGATAATTGATCGCACAACTCTGTGATTAAACGTGATTTTTAACACAAATGCAAATGATGGTATTTCATTGCATGACTTTCTGTGATGTAATAGCAAACATTTATATGACTTTCTCTAATCATTTGTGACTATTTGCATAACTCTGTGAAACATCACAACTTCCAGCGATTGATGGCGACTCATCAGACGACTTTCTAGGATTAGAATATGCACAACTCTCCAAAATCAATTGAGATTAATCACATGACAGTTAATTATCACACAACTTTCTCTAATAGATTGTTCTTTGATCATTAGAAAATTATCAAACAACGATCTATAATCAATCAGCTTATAGTTTGCACAACTCTGAATCATCACACAACTTTTTGTGATTGATATGATTAGTCTTTATACTTTCCAGGATTTTGAACTTTTAGCATTTTATATCCAGTTTGTGAAAAGTTCAAAACTGAAGCCTAGTGGACAACATTTTGAATCCAAAATATTTCACAAAAATGTTTGCCGTCTTTAGATAAAAGCATCACTTTTCTTTACCGTCATAAGTTTGCAATGGTGCTGACTCCAGATCGGAGTTTTTCATGGTGTCAGAAGCATCAAATGATCCTGTTAATCTCGAGTGACAAATCAAATCCAAAACACACAGTAGTGTTAAATAATCATTAGTATAAGTTATATTACTCAGTGAAATTCAGTAATGTTGTAAAACATTCATAAAATGCACAGATTGATCTGAACATTTCAAAATGCAAAAAACATTTTTTTCTGTATCCAATCACAAATACACAATCAAAATCCTCTTTATTTCTTCAGTTTGAATGATTCTTATTTTTATCCTTTCCTCCCTTTACTTACACTGTTTTTTCAGTAAACCCTAATGTGAAAGGCGTTTCATACGCTTGACTTTCTGCAGGAATCCATCTTCATCCAGCCAAGCGAGGAGCGGTTATTATGTGCGATGTAAAATCAAATAAGAGGGGGGGGAGGAGAAAAAAATGAGGCGGGAGTGTAAGTTTATGTAGATGACGAGTTAAACCATAAGACAGAGGCCATTAGGGGGATATTGTCTAGTTAGAGGTGATAAAAGCTGCCAAGTATGGAATCAAATCATCTGGGAAGACACGAGAGCTTTTTAAGTGTCTATTGAAGGAAAGTTCCAGCTCTGGCACCAGCACAACACTTCATTCACTTCACGGCTTTTTTCTTGCTTTTATCATGCTCCTTGGCGAACCCAAACTCTAGAGCCATCTGCAGGCGTGATGTAATATGGCTCCCAAAATTAATACTAGATCCTTGCATCTGTTATGCTGGGGTGAGGCGCTGTGCACCAGTGCAACTATTTTGTCTGAAGTGAAAGCGTGTAAGGATGTAGGTGCTATATATGTGTGGCGAATAATGAAATCATGAATAATTGTTGTTTAGAACTCCCAGAGCCAATTGCCTCTCTTGAGTCAGAACAACTTTTTGTATACAGTTATTGGGTTCATATATATATTTATATGTATATATATATATATGTATATATAAATATATATATATATATATATATATATATATATATATATATATATTTATATATATATGTATATATGTATGTATGTATGTATATATAAATACATATAAATATATATGTATATATATATATATATATATATATATATATATATATATATATATATATATATATATATATACTATATATATATATATATAAAAGCAGCACCTGTGTGTAATAGGTGGCCCACATTTGTTTATTCCGTTTCATCTTCTTTTATCCTAGTGCTATTTTGTAGAGGGTCCCGATGACCTCTCTAACTAACATTGGGGGTTGGGTCATCTGGACCCCACTAGAACCTTACCCTGAACCTTTTTTCTTCAATGATTTTGATCTTCACTGGTGTCCATGGATTACGTAAAACTTCTCCACCTTTGTCAGGATAACACGTCAACGTAAGGGTGGGGTCATTTTGACCCCACAAGATAGTTGTTCACTGAAAAGTTGTTTTCTTTTAGAATCTACTGGAATTAAGATAACTGCTTTAACGGTTGAAGAGTAAGGGCAGTTGAAAAAACGTCAACACTTGAGCTAAAGCTTTATTTTTTTTTTACTCCTCCCATTTGACCTGAGGTAAGGAGCAGAATGGCTTTCTACAACTCCACTGCCTCTGATTGTGTGTTCACTCAAAGCCAAATTGACATAAGTTAAAAAAGAAAGAAAAACTAAAAAAACCTAAAAACCTTCAGGGAGACAGGATTCAGTGTTTTAGTTCACAGACATCTCAGAAAAAAAGGATTAAAAAAAAATGATAATATTTCACTTTTTAACTTTTATCCCCCCAGAAACGTTAATATCAAAAGACGAAACTCTTTGAAAAAGAGAAGTCTGGTTTTCCACATCTGGAAACGCTGACATCAGGGAAGAGTGGCATATGTCAAAAAGTTGAATTACTCTGTGAGCTCCCTCTAATACAACCGAAGATCTTCAAAGAGTCAGCTGAGGCCTTCAGACATCAGAGCCTCATTTGACACGCAGGACCCACACTATTCCACGGTGTAAGCTGCAACATATGTACAAATCCTCATCTGCTTGTACTGAATCACACTCTATCAGCTATAGGTGATATAAGATCTAAGTGAAGCACTTACCTCCCTTCTCGGCTGTTATGCAATGTGCAGACAGAAGGAGCCGGGCTGCTTAAAATAGCTGCCGCTCTGCATATGGAAGCATGGGTAGACACCGAGCTCAGACTCGTAAATTGTCCACACTGGAGACCATCAGCAGGGAAACGCAGATTCATGTAAGGATGATTTTAATAGCCAAAAGGTTTGGAAATAAAACAAATAAAGTAGATTATGGTACATTCTAGCCACACTAGAAGCACTACCGGGGTTACACTGTGACTCCCAACTGCTACAATAAACTTTACTGTCAATAACGTCCAACCCTATGTTTGTAACTCATAAAAAAACAGACTGACATTTTGACAGAGCACCGTGTACCTCACAAAATTGCTTCGACATCACAACCTGAATGAATCCAGCTATAAAGCATTCTGGATAATAAGGCACAATGTCACTTTTTGAAATAAATTCAGACTTTTGACTTGACCTTATAGTGCAGAAAATTTAGTTTGTGATAGGGTTTATATCTAAAATGTATTCAAGTAAGTCAACGTTTTATTTTTCAAAAGGTAGAGCTGCATAGTGATATATACTGGTTAGCACTTTTACAGACAGCAGGATCGAACCTGGTTTGAATCTGTGGATTTTCTCTGGACACTCCGGCTTCCTCCTACAGTACAAAAACATGTTTTATAGGTTAATTGATTACTTTAAACTGGCCTAATTATGAGTGTGTGGTCCTGCAACTAACTTGCACCCTGTCCTGGGTGTAACCCACCTTTGCCGAGCTGCAGTAGCTAGGATAGGCTCCAGCAACCCAATGCCCCCAAAAGGGATTCAGAAATAACATTTTACTGACTGATTTCCAGCAGAAGTGTAGAAGAGCTCCACCCCTTTTTCCTCCACAATAGTGCTTTAAATATGGCAAAGGGGGGGGGGGGGGTCAAGTTCAGCTCCAGAGGAGATACACTGAATTAGGATTAAATAATAAAAAAAAACAGTTACTTTAGTGCATTTGCAATTCAATTGCCACGTCTGGATTTAATGCAGAGAGATGTCATTTGCATTCCTGCTTTGAGTCGAGCTCGCCAACGCGCACGAGGAATCAGAGCTGCAGCTAATTTATGGTCTGCAGCATTATCATTCATGATCACATGCACAGAGGCCAGCCTGCGTTTCAACATACGTGCTTGCGTACAGTGGATCGCAGGGAAATGTCGGCGGGATTCCGTGCTCTGAATCAGCAGGAGTGCGGCGGTTTACTGATGCTCCCTCCTGCTGAGCTACAGCTTCCCTCTGAGGCCTGCGATGTTTTCATGATGCAGCATTTACCTGTAAGTTGGGCAGAGCAGCAGAACGGTGTCTGCTCCATAAAAAGCTCTGAATGCTTCCTGACTGGAAATTTTGATCCCAGTCTAGGAATACTGAGCTCCTCATCCTCCCACGATGAGCAGTGTTCACTCAAAACCTTCTTCTACTGCTGCTTGGTTCCCTCGAACTCTCACTGCAGCCAGTTTCAAGTACCAGGACCTCCTCTGAACTGCATTAAAAGAAAGAGATTTCCTCTCTTTCCAAATAAAAGTCTGCACAAACAAACAAAGACCTGTGCAATTCTTCCAGATCAAAGACACAGAGGTGCATCTTGAACCCACTTTCATTATTGGAATTCAATTAAGTGCCACCAGTGTCACACACAAATGCAATGTCACAGTGTGAAATGGATTTCATTAAACAGAAAACAAGGAAATCTGTGTTTGCAGAGGGAGTAATATTTGTGCCTTGAGCGATACCACACAAATGACCGAGCGCCGCAGAGCTCCAGCGCCATAGTAACAGAGATTAAATTAGCAATGCAGTGAAATGAAGGTATGGTGTCTGGTATGCAGGCCACAATATCCTGTTAACGCCTGCAACGTCATATGCATTCAAGACGCCTTCAGCCTCCAAACTCCGCAGATCCTTGTCTCGTTTATAACCGTCTGAAAGTTTCACTTTTTCACTAAATACGTAAATGAAGTTTGTGACCCCTCCCTCTCTTTTCACTGGTAACAGATGTTGACACTTTTGCATTTAGAGAACAGAACAGCTGTTGAATATCAACCAGGAGGACGCGGCAATGACAAAACGGCACGAGGCAGTCGATATAACCAGCACAACTGCTGATATGGAAATAAGGGGAACGAGAATGAGATGTAGGTGAGAAAAGCTTAGACTGGAGGGGATTTTAAGGGGGTAAACATAAATGCAACCCTCCAACACCCCTGTGCTAATAACCTAAAGCAACACTTGGTTTGGGGCGTCAAAATTCATAATTTATTCATCTTCTAAATCCGTTTTTGTCTCTTTCGGGTCACAGGGCTGCCGGGCGAAGGTAGTTTCATTTTCCTGAGTCACTAGAACCAAAGTTTGTGCCCCTGCGTGGAGAAATGGCATCAGAAAATATTCTGATACACTGAGGAAGACAATTGCGCAGAATAATTATCATCCGGATGAATGACTGAGTGGTCTTTTCTGGGAGAAGATGCCCTCTCTCACTTAACTGATGGAGCAGGAAGCACAGGCTCCTGGTTTAAGGCACAGAGTGACACTGCTAGTGTGTGTTATAAAGTGTGCTACGGTGCAGTCTATTGCTCTGAATAAAAACAAAAAAGTTGTATGTTTAGCAATATTACAATGTTCTTTCAGAAATGTTTTACCAAGCATCAGAAATGTTTCAGAAGGGTCTTTTGAGGCGTAAGGATCGGTGACGGACATTCTTCGGCCGCCGGGATGGGTGGTGTTTATCTGTAATTCTGCGTATTTGCGGGTATCTCAGGTCCCTAACAGACTATTGTATATATATGTCCATCCGTTCATCCTTTTAAGGGTCACGGGGCTGCCAGGGCCTAACCTGGCTGCTGTTGGGATATACCCTGGACAAGTCGGCAGACAAAGGATCTTCTTTTTTTTCCCCACTTTTCCTCTAGAATATAGCTGTGCTTCCAAATCTGGATCAATCGAAGTGAAAACGGTTGTTACAGCAAAACCATTTCGGCTTTGGATTTCATATTAAAGTTTATTCCTTATGTGCACAAACGCTGGGTTATAGTCTCCGATCTGCATGCAGGATTTCTGCAGACAAAAGCCTCTAAGCAAGCTGCAGAACAAAGTGTCGTCCAAACAAACCAGGACGCGACGTCCGCTTCTCATTCCCCATAATTAGATTCATGATCTGCATTTCATGACAGCTGCCGATGGGATTGTGCTCACAGCGTTGTGTTTGCCAGCGCCCATGCAAATCAGCAAGAGGAAACGTCTCTCCCCTCTTTGATAGAACTGGATATCACATTCCAGACAGGAACACTGCGATCTGCACTTCTCAGTGAAAAATAACACTTCAGCTTCTGGAACTACAGCAGAACCCTTCCAGGTACCAGTGAGTTACCGCGTTCTGTCTGTCCCACCAAGCCGCTTCTAATTGAGCTCTTTATTTCTGCTTTAGAAGCAATGAAAAGCCTCAACGACGTTTATAGCTTTTCGAATACTTGGACTTTTCAGGATTTAAAGCTTTGCTAACTTTGTCTGCATGCGGGTGTTGGTGTTAGAGACCCACTCTGATGAAAATTGTGTATTTTGTGTTTTTAACATGTTTTTGTGACATTTTTTTGATGGTGGAGGACATACATAAAGAAAATTAAGCTAAAAAATGCAGTTGAAAAAAGAGAACATCTTAGTTTAAGTATTATCTCTAATAAAACACATTTTTTGTCTTAATTTGCAAAAACTTTTGACAACTATATCTTAAAACTGTCTAATTATAATCTTATTTTAATTGGTGTAAAAATAATTATAGGTGCACTTTTTTATAAATATTAGAAAAAAGGGTAAGAATGTCTACATGTGTGTGAATATCTTTAAAGATATGAAACATTTTAATAATACGTTTACAAAATGATTTTTTCCAATTTCCAGAGTAATAGCCCCAATTATGAATGTTAATTTATGTTAATAATGTTAATAATTTTGCCCAAAAAGGTCAGGTCTTATTTTATTGTAAGAAATCTTACAAAGACAAATTACACAAGTTCTATTGACAGATTCTTTCCATAAATCAAAGGAAAGTATTTTCGATTTCATATTTGAGAAGTACATTTTTTCAGTGTACGTAGAATGTTTGACAAACGAAAAATCCCGACTTACCCGTCTGTTTCACTACAACCTGTCACTCGCTGCATTCCTTTATTCATCTGCTAAATCTGTTTTGTCCCTTTCAGGGTCACTGGGCTACCGGAGCCTATTTCGGCCACTCATGGGCGAAGCAGGGGACATCTTGTGCAGATCGCCAGTCTGTCACAGGATCACGATCACACATCCATGCACACCTAGGGACAATATAACCCTTGTGCTATCTTAGATGACCCCACCCTTACGTTGAGGTGTTCTCCCTACCATGACAAAGGTGGATAAAGGTGGAAAGATTTCATGTAATCTATGGACACCAGTGAAGATCACAAATCATTGAAGAAAAAAGGTTCAGAGCACTGTCTAGTGGGTCTAGATGACCCAACTATCAATGGTAAAGTGCCTAGGATAGCACAAGGGTTAAAGTAATAAATGAATCTATGAAGCGTGTTTTTGGACAGTGGGAGGGAGCCGTAGAAAACCCACGCATGCATGGTGAGAACATGCAAACTCCACACAGAAAGGTCCCCCTACTGGTGTTCCGTTTCAGGTCCCCCAGCCAGGACTTGAACCAGGGCCTTCTTGTCGTGAGGCAAGAGCGCTAACCACTGCACCTCCGTGCAGCATTTTTGCCCAAAAAATGTGGATGAACATTTTTCTCCTACGTGCTCACCGAATGGTCTACGATCTTGAAATTCCGTGCAGGACACCAGCGTGCTCCATGCTCTGTGTCAGTGTTTTGCCCACAGACTGCCTGTATTCACCCATAAAGGTAGTGGAGACACAAGCTTTAATCATCTTTTTGTTAGTTTTCTATTTCATGTTAGAAGTTGTTTTTGGCAGATATTTTCAATGTTTATTTGGTTGCACGTCTGCTGCTGCTGAATTTGAAGCAGGCTGTGGGGGGTAGCAGGTTCTGAACAGGAGATTCAAACATTCTAAGATAAATGTCAGAAACTCTGCTGCATCAGTGGCATCATGAATCATATGAACGCACACAGATATTCGCTGCGATACCGAGGCGCCGTGATGCATCTTGAAGACAAGAAGGCAGGCAGAGACTGAGAACGAGGAAACAAACTAATTAAGAACTCAAGATGAAGCTGTACGCCCTCATAAGCAAGAACAACGGAGGAAGCCAAAGGTAGAGAATGAAGAGATTTAATTTAAAAAAAGAAAGACTTGAGATTAATCTGTGTTTACCATCCTTTCTTGAACCTTAATTCTGCTTCAGATAAAGAGGAACCTGCAGCTGAACTGTAAGTGACTCCATAAATAAATACGAATTGTTTTTGGTGAATGCTGTCATCATCCCCAAATACCCATGAAAACTGAAAGGGA
Source organism: Oryzias sinensis (assembly GCA_037389245.1). Lineage (NCBI taxonomy): Eukaryota > Metazoa > Chordata > Actinopteri > Beloniformes > Adrianichthyidae > Oryzias > Oryzias sinensis. Next base: position 15,570,954 of record CM074504.1, read on the forward strand.
AATATTTGTCTTCAACATACTCAGGTGTGGTGACAAATTACGCAGCAGCTGACTTCTTTAACCCTTTCCTAATCACAATAAACTGATAAATGGCTGCCTATAAATGGTTTATAGTGAGTCTCAGCACCTGTGAGCATATGATGCATGTGAGAGGGCTGTCAAAGTTGTCTATAATAGAAATCCTGCATGCAGGGTCAGCAAACTCAGAAATTTTCAATATTTTCAGGGGAGTTGTCTGCCATTTTCATTAAAAAGTAACTATAAATACCAAGTACTGGCAACAAATTATAAGTTAAAAGCCAGTTGAGGGGAGCGAATATACAGTCAGGACCATAACTATTTGGACAGAGACACTTTCTTCCTAGTTTTGTGTCTGTACATTACCACAGTGAATTTTAAATAAAACAACTCAGATGCCATTGAAGTGCAGACTTTCAGCTTTTACGTCATGGGTTGAATAAAAAGAATGCATAAAAATGTAAAAAAAAACTAAAGCATTTTTTTAACACAATCCCTTCATTTCATGGGCTCGTAATTAATTGGACAAATGAAATAACTGAAAACAAAATGGTCATTACTAATATTTGGTTGAAAACCCTTTGTTGGCAATGACAGCCTGAAGTCTTGAACTCATGAACATCACCAGATTCTGGGTTTTCTCCTTCTGAATGCTCTGCCAGGCCTTTACTGCAGCGGCTTTCAGTTGCTGTTTGTTTGTGGGCCTTTCTGTGGTGGGAACTGGGTAGTTGGTGTGTTGGTCGCCAGGTTAGAATGACACAAACCGGTGTCCAAGTTGCCATGACTACACCACTGCCTATGGGTGCTGGTGCACGCAGGTCAAAAAAGTGTACCAAGGCAAGCTGAAATGGAATTTGTTTAAAAGGAAATAAACCAAGCTTCATATGTTATATATATATTTTTTTTCATAGATAGTTGTTTGGCAGTTTTATAAAATTACCATCAAAAGCAGAACCTTTAAAATTACTTAACAAGTCTAAGATTATCACAATCCACAACACAAATTTCTGTAAATCCGATTTTGCCGGCAACACCGAGATAATAGAGGATCTTTGACATACTGTAGCTCTTTGACCGTTGACTCTTTTTAGCGGATTTTGATGCCGCTTTGCATATCAGCTAACGTAAAGGGTTGCATAACTGTGCCAGGCTGCTATTCACTTCAGAAGTCGCTGGAATTACTGTAAGTGTATAAAGGTTCGGAAGTCGAAAGAAAGTGAAGACGGGAGCTAAAGCCCTGGTGTTAAATGGTTAATCACAAACTACATTTTAACCCACCTGGATATATTTACATTTCTACCTAAATATAAGATATTTGAGAAGTGTTTGTTTGATTTGTACTAACATTATCTAGATCTGTTTTTATCAACCTGTTTTGAGCCAAGGTACACTTTTTCCTTGACAAAAATCAAGCAGGGCACTGGCGACCAAAAATAAAGAAAAAAAACGATATATTCTGTACTGATATGCAAGCTCTCTATGGTTTTGCATGAATTTTTTGTACTAATTGAGGCACAAAAGATGTTGATAATTGGCAACTCTAAAGTGTCCATAGGTGTGAGTGTGAGAGTGAATGGGTGTGTGATTGTGGACATTCTACCCTGCGACAGACTGGCGACCTGTCCAGGGTGTCCCCTGCCTTCGCCCACAAGTGGCCGGGATAGGCTCCAGCAGCCCCGTGACCCCGAAAGAGACTAAACGGAATAGAAAAGGAAGGAATGAATGAATGAAAGATGCAGCTGTGTTTCCTACAACACTAGCCCCGGTTCTACACAGACGTGTGCCGTGGATCGCCCTCCTCCCTCCATCCGCACGCTCATTGAAATCATTTAACAGTTTTTAGATCGAACCCGTGTCCTCCGCTTTTGTTTTAAACCCGCGTCAAAATTGATGCTCAACGCCGGTCCAAAAGTGTGTTTCAAACTGCTGCTCCCACCGCCCGTGGATGGAGCTACCTTCTCATGAAACATGCTGAGAGATCCGGTTTTGAAGAGCTGTCGGCAAACTACTCGGTGTGAAACCTGAGTCTTTTTTGATGAACATGGAGCTGATATTCTGGTGATGATAAATGTTTTTAGATCGGTGAAAATGAAAAACTTCCGTCGGCACACCTGACCATCTCTCCAGGACACTTCCTCTGATTTCAACCAGGACACTGGTTTAAAAACACTGATCTAAAGTGACCAAAATCAATGGTAAATCTCAAATCAAAGTATTTTGATTTGTTGAAACCTTGTGTGTTTATTTGGGAGTTTATACCTGAAAAAACAGGTGCCAAACAAATCTTTTTTTACTCAAAAAAATACTTGGAAAAATGGTAAGTGGCGTATACTTATATAGCGCTTTCTACCCTCTTTCGAAGGCCCAAAGCGCTTTACAGTCACAGTCCCATTCACCCATGCACACACACATTCACACACTGGCGGCGGCACCGCTGCCAAACACTGGCGCCAACCTCCCACCAGAGGCAAGGTGGGGTTCAGTGTCTTGCCCAAGGACACTTCAACACATGGGCGTGCAAGGCGGGAATTGAACCTTACAATCATGAGTCGACCGCCCTACCGCTGCACCACCGCTGCACCATGAAAAAGTACAGGACAGGCTCAGGTGACCCCAAAAAGGATAGAAATGGAAAAATGGAATGGCTGGACTTGGAAACACAGAGGCTTTGCCCTTTAGTAGTTTTTTGGCTGAAAGCTTGGTAAAGTTTTATCATAGAGTAGATGTTAATTTGTTTCTTCACCTCCTGGTTGGTTTATTTATGTGTTGCCAGGTTGGAAATTTACTGCAAAATATGTTCCATTTCACACGAAAGGTTGTATGTTTTTTATTTTCCTCTGACTAGAAGTTTAAAGAAGGTTGGAAGATCTGCAGCAGCCCCCCGTACAGAAGGTCTCCTTTCCAAAATAAAGGAGTGAAATAACAAGGGCGTGTGAGAACTCGGCGTGAATGAATTGTTTTGGCTGCGATCCACATAGTTTCTCCGGTCGAGCCAGTTAAGGCGCAGATAGCAGTGCGGCTGTCTGTTATTTTCGGAGGATTTGTGCGACAAAGACAACAGCAAGGAAAAGGATATGGGAACTGGAATGAGAATATATCACCCTTCCTGATATTTATGTTGAATATAACATGTTAAATATTCTTTCAAAAAACAATCAATTTACACCGAAAATCCCCCTCTTATTGCAGAACAGCTGCATTTCGGATGCTTATATGTCTTAGCTTTATTCAGTATTTCCACTTTGTGAATGCATTGTGGGGCTCTCGCTGCTTTCCTCTCCTCCTTCTCCCAGTTGTTGCTTCTTGGAGAGCCCCAGCAGAATACATCGGCACATGCAGGATTCCCTCAAGCTGCCTGCACCTCCACACGTCCTGGGCACAGACGGGGTGGATGCTGAGGAGAGCAAACAGGCCTCCTCTGTGCTCAGCCGCTCTGTAATCCCATAACGGCTGTGTATCTTTGTAATCCCACAAATAGAGTCAGAACAGCTCCAATCCTATGAAGGCTGCACCAACACAGAGGCTGAAGGGAGAGTTGACCACAAACAGCATGAATGCCTTCCACCTGACTGCTGTTTCTGCTTCATTTGGAGCAGAATTTATGCAAAATAAACTAAATGCAATGTTATTTTACTCATGTTCAAGTATATGTCCTCGGCTGTATTACTTGCGTTCATAGTAACTTAAGAATTATTTGCAATCCAAACCTTGTTTGTAACATGTAAAAACACAGTCACAAACTGTAACATGTCAGCCAAGTTATCATATTTATAATAATCCAAATAAACATTTTGATAGCGCACCATGTCCGGATTATGAGACGCATTGTTGTGTTTTTTAATAAAATTTAAGTTTTTAAGGTGCAACAAATAGTGCTAAAATCGACTTTTATTTTACTACTTTAAGTATCTGCCCCCTTCCTAATGTTTTCCTTTAAACCTGAAAGAAGATGATCATCAAAAAAGTTACCTGAATAAATAGAAAATTTACTTTTTTTTTAACTTTTCACCTTATTATGAGTAAATTTACTGCAAAAACCTAAAACATGTTATATATGAATCTCCACTAATACCTGTTAGTGTCTACTAGCAACAATTCAGCATATCAAGCGTCTGTTTAGGGATTCATGTTCCACCAGTTTTGCCAAAGTGTTTCATTTTGGTCCCATTTAAGTGTTTTCCAACATTTACAGAAGTTTAAAAACAAAAAATAGAAGAAAAAAAAATGTGTTCATGTACTTGAGATCTCCAAAGATTTTGAGGAGGACCTCTGTGTTCGTTTTGCCATCATAGATAGAAATTTTCGCTCAGAATCGTCTTTGTTCCCATTTTAGATACATCCGAGACTTTTCCCCCACATATCCCCCATTTCTTTGGCAGCATGATAGGGATTTTTCTGTTGATTGTGGAAACAAATCTTTGGATCTTCTTATTTTTTGATTGAACATTTGCAACAAAGAAAAAAAAAAAAACAAGACAAAAAAAGTAAAAATCCAAAATAGCAGCAGCACAACAAGTCTGTTAAAAACTTTTTTTTGTTTTAGTTGTTTTGGTTTACTGATGTAATAACATTTTTTTCAATCATCTAAACCCTTTAGTGTAAAAAATATGTAGAAATAGGAAAACAGCAGGACAATCTTCTTTTTGTTTTTTTCGTTTTTGCGGTTCAATCAAAACAACTGTAAAGCAAATCCATTTCAAAACAGATAAAAAAGAAGTGACAGTTTCCAATCCACTTAAGGTGTTTCACACAGAGCTGCGTTGGTTTCCCGAGATGCTCTGACTTTCCTGTGTGTCAAAGCAAGCCTGAACACTGCTGCGGGCCAAACAAGTGAAATCTGCCAGCAGGTCCACCTGAGATTGAGGGTCGCGGTTCGTTTAGAGGTGAACCAAGCTGAGGTTCACCGCCGAGTAAATGCAAAAGAGCAACCAACAAAGGAAGTAGTAAGGCATAAAAAATGAGCACTATGCATGTCAAAAAGAGGAAAAACCGGTTACACCGAAAATCAGAGGAAGTTTAAATCCCAAATGTGTCTGGACTGGTCAGTGCTTGTTTCAGAAGACGAACCAGAAGAACAGCTGCTGAGATATTTTCTGGCTTTTGGTCAAAATCCAGGTATGAGATCTTTGGTGTACCCGTAAAGTTATGGACTCATGTGATCCAGGTTTAAAAACACTTCTTCCTCTGCGTGGGCATCTCAAAATGTTGAGGCGGTGCAAATCTCCTAACTTCTTTCACAGCTCTATTCCGATATATGAAAGACTCAGTGTCATATTTCCAACTGGGTACAATCTGCAATTATTAATTTCGCCTTCACGATCAATTTTCAAAGTGTTGGCACTTCAGTGAATTTAAAGGAATACCATCGATACATCGCGACCAAATCAGCGTTCCTGATTGGTCAAAGTTTGACCTTGTTTAACCTTTAACTCGTGTTCAGTGGCTTCGTGTTTTGTATGTAGATATCAAAAATGGTCATAAAAACCTGTGTAGCTACATGTGAATGAGAGCTTTTTGAAACACACGTTTACGCACATTAACATGGCCTTTTCAAAGGGAATGGCTTCTTGAATGTGCAGTGCCGAGGGCGGTGTGAATGCACTTGGGCAAAGGTGGTGTTGTATTTACACTTTTGTCTTATAGCAGGAAGGCCTTGGTTCAAATCCCTGCAGGGACCTTTCGGTGTAGAGTTTGCATGTTCACATCATGCATGCATGAGGGAGATTTTTCCAGCTTCCTCTTATTGTCCAAAAGCAGGCTTCATAGGTTAAGCTATAGTCAGACGCACCCGTATGGGGTTGATCTGTACAGGTGCTGTGGGTTTTTGGGTGTCTGCTCCAATGGAGGGTTGTTGAGAGGAGCAACAGCACATAAAGGGCAGCGCAGGTATGCCTTGTAGTTCCCTTGAGCCTCAAACAACCACCTCAAGGGACATCATATAAAGGGAAGGTATTGATTGGAAGGTGTATCATAAGGGCAATGTAAGTTGCATGCACTTATGATGTATGTGTGATGTTGATGTACAGTGTCTCTACACCACACTCTAGTCGTTAGTAAGGTGCGAGTACTGACCCCCACACAAAGGCTGTACAAAAGCAGAAGGTACGACTCTAAGTGCACATTGGATTCCCTCAAAAACTGTCTAATTTCCTCATGTTCAACAGCAATGCTGTATGTAAGGCGTGCAGAAGGACTTAACACTTGAACAGCACTAACGGGCTCTTTTGGGAGTGTAGAAAATATGAAAAATCCGAAAGACACATCTGCGTTTCTCTACGACTTCACCCTTACCTTGCCTTGTGTGTTTTTATAGGACTTTGCTACAACCTGTCGCCTGCAGCATACTCATAAAAAAATGTTGCTTACAACTCTATATTTGACCTACGACCTTGATATTTCATGTAGGCCATCTTTATAGGTTTGCCAATTTTCCGCCTGCAGATATCCTATGAGGGCAGTTGTGACTAAGGGTGTAACTGGTGACTCTAAATGATCTGGTAGGTGTAAATGTCAGCGTATATGGGTGTCAACCTGTCTAGGATGTACCCCACCTTTGACCTTTAGTAGCTTGGTAGGCTCTGGTAACCCCATGACCCTCAATGGAAGTAACTCAGATTTAGACAGACAGACGGATGAATGGATGGACCCCTGAGATGGCGGTGGGTCCCCGTGTGATTGACCCCTAACTATGATTAGTGTCATCAGTGATAGGCATTTATTAGACGTGGTTACAGGGGATCGTTAAAATCTAAACCGTATCTGGAAAATTCCTTGGTTTTGTTCAATTCCTAGGTTTATCCGTGGATCTTCTGTACCTTCAGTGGTCTTATCTCATGTTATAGTGAACACCTTGGTGGTACACAGGTTGAATTAGCATGTTGCAGCAGTAGTCAGGCATTTACTACAATGGAAAGCAGCCCCCCCCACGTTCACCCACCCACCCTCTGCTTCTTCCTCTTGTACTGCTCGCCCACAGATAACTGCCTGCAGCAGACGATGTCCTGTCGGCACCTTGCACCCAGGGGAAGGAAGGCTTGCTTTTTCCCACCTAACAAGCACACACGCACACCCGCCCACCGTGTTGCGCCGTGTGCAGCCCCCTGTGCCGTGTTGTGTCTTGTTGCGCACACCGTGCCGGTGTGGAGTTATTATTGTGTGCTTTGTGAGCTGGTGTTGTCTGTCAATCTCGACACCCTCTTCACCCCTACACCACCACCCTCCCCCCCTTGGTCCCAGACTGGTTTTATTGAAGCAACAGACAGACAGCGTGGGCACACACACACACACACACACAAGAGCGAGCAGCAGCTCTGATCCCAGGCTGATAGGCACAGACAGAGACTCGGTGAAGTTGAGAGAACAGCCCGAGGTTGTCTGCAGACCACGGGGAATACGCCCCCGAGTCACGAAAAAAGCCAGAGCCGCAGCCAAAAAACTCTGCTAAACCCTGCTGCCTCTGCGCTCCCTGTTCCTTCCTCGCTGACTCTTGTCTGTCATTCACTGCTTCAATTTTCTTAAGCTTACTCCTCGTTTCTCCGTTCCTCCCCACCCCATAAACAGTTCGCATATTTTCCTGTCTGCTTGCTGGCTTTTATTCATCAGTGCCACCAGTCCTGCTCGCAGAAATCCCGTGCATCAGCAGTGTAATTTTGCAATCAGCACGGCGAGGAATACAAATCAGATCGGAAGCCAGGCTTTTAATGCACGTGATCCATCAGGACGGTGCGTTGCAGACAAATTATAAACACGCTTTATTTTGAGGTGATTAATAGTGAGATTACGGGATTGATTCCACGGCTCCGAAAGTTTCTGCTGAAGGATGTAGATGGAGCCGTGATTACCGAGGACAAACGCGGCGACTTTAAAGCCGTATTTCGCCTTTACTGCGCGGGATCGATTCAAATGAGCTGACAGCTCGGGAATATGCATAGCAGGACTGATGACTGTTTTGCGCGGCCACGCTGTAGGCATTAGAATTTGTTTGCCGTTCCATTTTTCTTCCGTTTTATTGCTCCCCGTTGAATGTATGAAGAATTTTTAAAGAGGGTCGTAGAAGTCCTTCCCGTATCCGTCGCTGTCCTGTGACGGATAAAACAATAGCTAATCAAAGCCCCACCCCCATCCTTCTTCTCCTCCACTTCCTCCACCGCGTCACGATACCAGAAACGCACGGGGAAGCACCTGGCATAGGAATCGTTGCCTCGTGGGCATCGATTGCCAATCCCATCAACCCCTACAGGTGTATGATGGTCAGTTTGTGCATCCGGGGGGAAAGAATAATCCTTCTGATTGCTCGTTCACTCCGTTTATTCCTTCTCCCGCATAAACCAGCGGCACAACCAAAGCGATTGACATCTTCTCAGTCAAAATATTGGACCCGCGCTGGCTGGCCCCGGCCCCGGCCATCGCAATGAAAGATTAATGAGGCTCTTTAGGTAGACACAAAGCTAAGTGTCTTGTTTATTAATGTGCTGTGATTGGATCCATTAGCTGCCTGTGTAAACTAATCGCCTCATAATGTGTGTTGTCATTTCAGCCTAACTGCTCATAATGTATTCCTCCCCCGTCTTTGCAAATGCAGTTATTTTGTAATAGACTCGTAGAAATATTGTGGTGTCAGGAGTAAGGATTTTTTTTCTTCTGGCTCGTTCCGCTGAACAGTAACCATGTTTCACTCATCGATTGCTGAATTTGCTATATGCGCCAGCTCGCTGTTAACTAATAGGAGCAGCTTGTATTGATGCAGATTGTTTTTTTTTTCTTTTTAATTTCACCTGGTAGAAAACAGAATCCCAACCAGGAGAGCCTAAATTGGGTCAAATCTCAGCTGCAGACAACTTCAGCAACACCAAGAATCAAGCTTTTAGACTCGTAATAGCATCTTTTTGACAAACGGAAGAAAAAAAAAGAAGTTAAAAAAGAAATAAGGCACCATGGTGAAACCATCGCAGCCGCGCCGTCTGCCATCCTCGTGGATCAATTTCTTCAAAGCGTAATGTATGCCTTTTATTCTCCATCTGAGATGCAGAGATGGTGATCTCAAGGTGCGCCGCGAGACTTTGAAGTGCTAAAGAGCCGGAGTGAAAGATTGGGAGATTCGTTGCTCTACTGAGCTGCTCTGACCTCCAGTGAATGTAGTTAAATGAAGCAAAATGGAAAAGAAAATGTAGTCAATTCTACGCACATCCTGCAAACGAAACTCGTGCCACTAAGATTTAAAAATCTTTGAGACGCACGCTGGCTTTCAGTGACTTCCTGTTTAGTTTTTATGGCAGGAAAATTAGCCGGATTTTACAAACTCATCAAAAACTGCAGCCGGTTTTCTGTTCGCAGCGGGTTCGCTCAAAGACAGCTGCCGGTCGCGCAGGGACTCCGCTTCAGCAGGAGCTGCTCCACAAATGCTGCATGCTGAGAGACTGAAGAGGGAAAATTGTGTCACTGTGTTTTTTCTTCTTCTTTTTTTTTCTGAAAAGTAGGCATGCCGCTGAGTGATAGGCATGCTGGGAGCTGGATACAAAAGACAGGTCTGCCCGTTAAGTTAGTACGCCTTGAAGACTGTGTGTGGTTTCTGCCTGCAGAGGTACAAGTGTAAATATGCTATACGGGCACAACTGTCAACAAACATCCACTTTTCTGACTGCTTTACATTTCAGGGAAAGCCTTTAGTGTGTGTGTGGGCGCAGGCATTAACATGTAGTAACTTTTTGCTTTATTATTATTTTTATTGGGTCAAATCATCAGCAGAAAATCCTATTTTAAAATGTTTTCAAAGCACATTATAAATTATTAAAGACAAAACTCTTTATATGTGGCTGATCCTCTCTATTAAAGTAATTTCCCTTGCATCCAAAACCTGACGAATCTTTTATTAAAATGATATTTTGTGTAAGGTAATTCAAATTTGTTAAATCAAGGAATCATTTCAACACTTTATGTGGAACTCAAAGAAAATAATGGCATTGGAAATCTTTAAAGAAGCAGGACTACATCTGAAAAGCTGATATGTTTTTTGCAATAGTATGGCTCGGTGGTGGTAGAGTGATGGTTTGGGCTGTCCTTTTGACAGTCTTTATTACAACCACATGAATGGACAATAGCCCCTGTCACCTTGCTATAGATAACACAATCAGGAATTCTCTGATCCAACAGAAACCCAAACCTCAAATAAAAATACATTTTTTTTTAAACAAGACTAGATGAGTCCAGGTCTTGATTGAGCGAAGACATGTGATCAAGGTAAGGTGGGGACAGAAGAACAACAAGCAGAGAGGTAGATCTCATGGATGAAGATGTTAACATTATGCATCACAATGTTGGCATTTAGTTTGTAACCTCAATTAATAAAAACGTTGATTGAACAATTACTATTTGGAAAATCAGTCTGGAACCAAACAACAACAACAAAGACCTTTTTCCCACACCAGACATGAGTTAGCCATGCTTACTTCTGCCATTGAGATAATGAAACCTGTAGCAGCAGCCCACGTCCTAACAATTTTTGATCCATCCACACGGGTTCTGCAGCTTTTGCTCAGTCTCTGTGTTCCTTAGTAGTGGTTCTTGCATAGATCATAAGACAAGTTTGTTAAGATGGAGTCTCTTATTCGCCAAATTCGCGTCCACTTTGGCCTTTTTATTTCCAAACCATAAGCATGCGACAGAAGTTTCCCCTTTTTTAGGTTCAAGGTATAGTGTTTCCTTGTTTATCGCAAGGGTTATGCTCTGAAAGTAACTAGCAATAATTAGTTATTGTTTTATCCGTTAAACGAAATGTGTTGTTGTACCATCCAGGCCTACTTAGAAGCGTCATACAGCTTATAACATCTGTCCTCCATCATAGTGAAGTGTTCCCTGTTCAGAGCTTACTGCACTCCTCTGTATACAGCTCCTCTTTGGTGAAACTATGGACGTGGGACAATCCCTAAATTCTTAGTGGCCTATAGCGATGCATTTAGGCTTCTGCTATAGGTGTCCAGGTTGTACAGAGCCAGTCAGCTGTTTGTGGATGCTCACATGCCCACCAGTGAAGCACTACTGTGTAAGCTTACATACAGCCTCGTGGAACGCCTAGACAAATCTAAGAATTTCATTATCATGTCTCTGACTGATCCCAAAAAAAGCTCCTGCCGCTACACTTCCGCCTTGTGGAATCACTGGATACAGTGATTTCAGTCTTTTTTTAGTTTTTTATTTTATTTTATTTTATTTGTATCTTCTTCTATGGACCGCACCGAGTCTGAAATACAGTGAATTATTATAGTGAGAACAATGTAAGTCCTGTTTCAATCAGATCCGGATGGTTTTTAAAAATAAAATACTTTATGCACCACTGTTTGGACTTTAATCATCTTTGATTCCTTTGATTCCTAACAACCTGCCCTTCATCCATAATCAACGCTTTATCCAATGACATCGCAACACACCTTTGTTTCCAATCCAGTTTACACCACCTACTCAGGTTGGCCCATTCCTGATCCACTTTATCACCACCAGTGTGGCTCTAGGGGAGCTCTCTATTGGTTCTGTTAAGGCATCGTGTTTGTTCTCCAAAGATCTAAGCACCTAAAAGGCATAATGTAATACATTTCTCTCACGTTCTATTCCTGTCTCGGACTTCCTGATCGAACTTGATGGACATGCTCTTTCATGTTGGCAGGCAGCCATTCATGCTGCAGAAACCCTGTAATGTGGCTGAATTCAACCGCCATGCAAAGAGTCCTGAAACGAAGCAGGAAAAGGACGAATGTTTTTTGCACCGCTTTGTAAGCCTTGCTGAGATAAGAGAGTACTGGAAGTAAGCGGATAGCAGAAAACGCATGAAAGCAGCAGCAGGCTCCATCTGCTCCAGGAGGGAGCAGACAGTTCCTGTTTCCTTCTGTTGTCCAGATTAGAAACACACCTGGAGCTCCTACTTTGCAGAAACAAGATTCCCACAAACCTGATCGGAGTCAATGGGATGTCGATTAAGTACTTTTTCAGGTTTGTATGATCCACAGGACAGAACAAAGAGAGGTTTGAGCATGCCATATAAAAAAATCCTAAAATTCAGGGTATCAATTATGTGAAATAATAGTGCTATATTAGTACTTTCTAGCCCTTACTGTTCAGACAGGAGCTATCTGTCTCAAAACTTGAGTTCTGATCATATAGGAAGATTGTGCTTACACCTTAAACCTTTCCTGCTGACGGCTGTTTAGTCAGCAGGAAAAAAGGATTCTAACAGATATGTGAAAGAAACCCTGATAATAACCAGTTAGACCAGTGGTTCCCAAACTTTTTCTGCAGGGCCCCCCTTTCTGAAGATTAGAATATTTTCGAGCCTCCCACACTGACACAAACATACAAATCCTTTGTTTCTAAACTCCACTGCGCCCCCCTGCAATACCTCCGCGCCCCCCAGTTTGGGAACCACTGAGTTAGACTAAGGCTACACTCACACTGCAGGCTATTGTGGTACTGCCCTATGCAACCTGTATATGATCTTATCATGACAGTCTGAACGACACAGATCCAATCTTTTCAAATGTGACCCAGGCCACTTGGGTATATGGTCTGAATCCGATACGTATCTGATTTTTTTAAATGCGACCTCAGCCTGAACGGCCAGGTATCCGACCCATACGTCATCGATATGCTACAAACGTCAAAAGACTGCGTTGAAGTAGGCGGGAACAAGAACATTAACATTAACCATGGCGGACGATGCTGCTGAGACCAGTCAGTGGAAGGGAAGCGAGGTCACTGATTGGATTAATATTTGGGGTGACAGCTCTATTCAGGTCAAACTCAAGGGCTCTTATTGCAACCGGGCGGTTTTAGAAAAAATTTCTAGCGAAATGGCAGAGCGTGATGTGGAACCTTTCCCGCGATTACTTTTTTCCCTTTCCAACCAAGGTCAGAAGAAGCTTGGGGGAGACCTTCTCCAGGGCCAAAGGCGGATCCTCCTTTGGGGTTCACTTTCCCGTTCGGACCCTGAGATTCTCCAGAGCGGGTTAATAAAGAGTCAATAGCAGTTCTTCTGAGATGAGCCTTCTTTTATTATCGTTCTCCTTCCTCTGTAACACGCAAGATGAATGCGCGCCCCCAAAGCGCCCCCTCTCACTCCCGCCGGCGCTGCACGTGCTCTTTCCTCTCTCCTACACACACGCACGCAAAATAAATTTAATAATGCAAAAAGAGCTCCGCTGCTGACAACACTTTTGTTGATATCCATTATTAATGGTAGCTACCACCGCAAACAACGAGTGACGTCGTTGAGTACTCTTCTGCGGATACGGGTGACTTCCGGGTCATTTCGCGGTCACACTGGAGATCACAGAAGTTTGCATTTAATTGGAAATGTGAACGGCCTTGCAAAAAAATTGGAAAAAAAAAATCGGAATTGAGCATTAAGCCCTGCAGTGTGAACGTAGCTAATAGAGGAAGTCAGAGATTCATTGCATGTCTACGGTTTTGGTACATCCATTAAACTCATTTGCTCCTGGTCAGGGTCAATGGGTTGCTGGAGCCTATTATAGCTACTTTTGAGCATCAGAGGATGATTCATCTGTGCATCACAGAGCCAGAAAATCACTTACAATCCCACCTAAAGCTATACTGACACACCAGGCATGTGACACGTGTTCAAAAACGCAATGAAACCGAATCCTGAATGCAAAGTTAACCCATGGTATTCACACTTGACAAGCAGGCAGGGGCTTCTTCTTCTTTCTCTCGTGTTTACTGTTTGTCCGCCACCTACAGTTGAAAGAGGCTTAGTGTAAAATGGGCAAAACAGTACAGTTGTGAATCTTGCTCCAGGCTTTTTCTTTCACCGCTTTTTCTGATACATGAAAGACTTAGTGTCATAGAATTCTAGCCGTGCACAAACCGCATTTATGAATTTCTCCTCCATGATCAATTTTCAAGCAGTTGGCCCATCCATACATCACTACCAAATCCGAGTCCGTGATTGGTCAAATTTTGACCTGCTTAACTTCCAACAAGCGTCCTGTGGCCAAGCATTTTGTACGTAGAGCCAAAAATCGGCAGTAGAAACTTGGATTGCTACACATTAATCCAGAAGTTTTAAAAGTGGAGGCTTGAAATGCGCATTTGCACACATTTACATAGTCTATACAGTGAAAGTGGCCGCTTGAACACACATTGTTGAGGGTGGTGTGGATGTAGTTTTGTAGTTTTTCGACTGTAGGTGCAAACTGATGAAAGTCCACACGTACATGGGAAGAACATGCCAATTCCCCACAGGAAGAATCCAGCCGGATTCAAACTTCACAAGCCGCGTTTACATGGGCAAAAGTAATCGGAAAGAACGCCTGATCGGAAAAAAAATGCGTCATGTAAACGCGCCGTTCGGAATACTCTGCCCCGATCAGACTCATTCGGATCAGAATTTCTTTCCGATCGAGATAGGTGGGTTATACCGATCGTTTATCCGATCGTGGAGCATGTAAACTGTCATTCCGATCGTGTGTCACTGCTGCTCTGGGTTACGTCATGCATAGACGGTGTGTGGCTCTGCGGACTCCCCGTGAAAAGCGCCGCTCCGCTCTCGCCCCTCTGGCTCTCCCCTCCCTTACACCCCTCACTGGGGAGATTCGGGGGAGGGGCGCTTCATGCCCCCCGACGCTCACTAGGTCCACTGGCACCCGAGTGAACAGAGCAGCTGGATTAATAATTTTGTGTCGGGGGGGGGGGTGCTTTTTTACGTGTGCGTTTTGTTGTTTTGTTATGTGTGGGAGAATTCAGACTGCGAGCCGCCCCGCCGCTCTGGGTTAGCGGCTGCAGGACTCAGGAGGAACCGTGTTCGAACAGAGCTTTGGCCGCTAGCTCACAGAGTGGCTTTGGGGCGGTTGGTGTGAACTTTTCAGAGCAAAAATAAATGTCGCTCAGTCCTTCGAAAGCTGCAGATTGCTGCGTTTCTCGCACGGTCCTGGATTTTGTGTCCATCCATCAGGCTAATGATGTTAGCCCGTGTTAGTCTGTCCTAAGCTTTCGTCCATCTTAATTTTTCCACAAAAAAGCACTGACTACAAAGATTAAATATAACGATGAGCGAACAGGCACTTCATAATATTCATAACATTAATAAAAGCACGTTTGGAAGATCGTCTCGTATGTTACCGAGCTGCTGCATGAATGTCTGTGGAAGCGGTTTGTTTACAACGGGACCTATTTCCTAATCCGGTTGATTTTACACTACTGCGCATGCCCAGATGATTCATTCCGAACGAGCGTGTGAGCCATGGGAACGTTTGTTCTAATCGGAAAAAGGTTTTCTGATCCCATGTGCACGGGTGAATTTTAACCCGACCATTGATCCGATCAAGATATTCTGCCCATGTAACCGCGGCTACTGTCTTCTTTCTCACTGTGAGGTTAGGTTACTAACCGCTGCACCATTGTAAAGCCCTGGTTTATAAAGATCTTCATGGAAACATTGAGCGTGAATTGCATTGGTCATTTTTTGCCGTTTGTATATCGGAACACATCTACATTGATGAATAGCATGAAATTCACTGGTCATATTAACTCTACACAAGCACTTCACTTCAGTAAAGTGTTTTAATGCAAGGCTACTTTTCCCTGTTTAACAATCTGCTGGACTTACATTAATTGTGTTAAAAGTTATGGTTGGAATAGGAATTTCAACACTGGAGCTCGCTTCGGTTTTAAAGGATTACAGATAAAAGTGAAGAGCCTTAAGTGGTAATTTAAGAAACTGCTATTGCATTAAATTTGGAAACAGATTGTGGGGTGGGTTATGCCATCTTAGTACTGGTGTGGACTAAACAAGCATACAATGGTCTACTTGATAACAAGAGTCTTGATTTCTTTCCACAAACAAGATGCAAGGCAAGTCGTAGAAGCCCACATTGCTCTTGATGGTTATAGGTTGGTGTCGTCATTAAAGCCGCCATCAGTGTGTGTATGTGTGTGAGCATGGGTGACTGGAACTGTGACTGTGAAGCGCTTAGGGCCTTCTAAGAAGGTAGTAAAGTGCTATCGAAGTATCCACCACTTCCCATTACAAAACGTCCCACAAACCTGAAAATGCACGCTCCTCCAACTGGTGGTTGGTTGTGTTAATGAAAGGTTTTGACTACCCCAATTCTTCTCTTGGTACTTCTGTTTTGCTTTCTCTTCCCCTCACAGTGACACCCGCCCTCACTTATGCTTCTTCTTAGTGCCTCACTTTACCTTTCAACGATATTTACCTCTTAGTTGAGGTTATTTCGACTCTGCTGTGTCGAGCTAATGCTTTGTACTCGTCCTTGTGGCCGCTTCAGCACTCACTTAGGAGAGAAAAGCTTTCTCGAGAGTATGCAGATGATGGAAAACTCTTTTTATTGCTTGAGAACCTAAATTGGTGTTTAGAGCATCTTTCAGAAATGACCTTCTCTGACTTTGTTTTCCTGCTTTCTAAAGTGTCTCGGGATTTAACGGGCAAGCGAAACACTCTGTCTCTATGTGTAGCGGACATCAGTGTAGTCTGAAAAATGGAAATGGGAGTGTGTGGCTGTTTGGCAATGTTTTCTGTGACTGTCTGAGGTTTTTTTCCTGAGTATCGTCTTGGCGAGGAGCTTAGTGTTGGAGGGGATGGGAAGAGTACTTGAAAAGTGGAGGGAGACTCCAACAAGGCAGCTGCTGGAGACGAGCTAGGTGCCTATTTTACGCGGATTATCACAAATTAACCACTGAAATGAATTCATCAAAGAGCGTGACTCAGGCACACGCCGCGATCATTAGATTCAACACTTCTCCTTTCTTGTCCTATCTTCACTCACAGGAGGTTAACGTTTCAGTATGGAGCATCCAAAACTGAGCCTCGTCTTCGGTGATGTTCAGGGTTTGCAGGTTGTGGCTTTTATTCTAAAAGTGTGAATTCTTGACTCTGGCATATTCTCTGAAGCTATAAAGTAGCCTTGTTAGTACCGTATTTTCTACACTTTAAGGTGCACTTAAAAGTCTTAATTTTTTTTCCAAAAAATGACAGTGCGCCTTTTGATCCAGAGCGTCTTAAACATAGATTTATTCTGGTTAATTCGTGATTTTGAGAGGTACACGATGCTCTGTCAAAATGTTTGGTTGGGTCTCATTGTGAATCCCCCAATGCTTCTAACGTGTAGCGGTGTCGCACTTTTTTTTAACATGTTGGGCTACTATCAAGATTGGGAGTAACCGTAGTCACAGTAAAGTTTGATTTAGCCGTATCAGTCTGTTTTTTACATGTTTCAAATACGGTTGGGAGTTGCATTATTGTGAATACGCTAACGCAGTAATGGAGAAATACAGTAATTCCCTTCAGATTGGCGTTTTCTGATGTTTTTTTCTCTTTTTTTGGCCCTCTGAGCTCATGTTTTCCATGCCAGAAAAGCTGACGTGGAAAGAAAGAATCTATTTCTAATTTGTATTTCTTTATGTTTTTGTTTGTCCTTTCTGCGTAGAATCAGATGATGGTTTTCAAATGAAATGTCTTTTAACCTGAGCTCGGAGGCTGTTAACAGGAAGCACTCCAGCGAGGAAGGAAGAGAGTCACTTTGCCGATGATCAACCGTGCAGCGTTGCATCCATTAATCCCTGATGTCTCAATAAACAGTTGTTGCATCAATCAGGTGGAAAATGAAGCTGATATTTATTTATTAGGCAAAAACCCTCTGCCAAACCACACTAGAAAAATTCCAGAATAAATCAGGATTGAAAATTTTCAAACTTTTCCTTCTTGTTTAAACCTTCGTAGAAAAACAAGACCAGTATTACAAAATGAAAACAAACCGCTGAGAGATTTTTATAGATTTGGCTAATTGAACGCAATTTGTACAGGGGGCATGGCACGGGGGAGACTGATTGACAAGGTCAACAGCCAATCAGGATGCAGAACACAATAAATGCGCAATTACACAAAACCTTTTTTTCCAAAACAGCGAGATTGCGAAAGGTGAACACAATTTGGAAAGGGTCACAAGTCCTATTCACCTATGAACTCAAACATTCACACACTGATGGCGGTTACACTGGCGCCAACTTGTAACCACCAGGAACAATGTTGTGTTCTATGTTTTTCCCAAGAACACTTCGGCAAGGACTGAAACTGAACTTGCAACCTTCCTATCAGATGTTAACTACTCTACATATTACTCTCCTCATACAGCTCAGAAGTCTATTCTAGTTTGGCACAAAAATTGGGATACCAATGAGGGATTTTCTAGACCAACATTGACCTACAAAAGTGGGATTGGTGTGAGATAAATGGCCGACATTCTGATGATTAATTTTCACAGCAAAGAACAACAGACTCCTCTCTAGTGCTATATTTGAACCCAGCTCGAACACACATAAGGGCATTTTGGAGTTCCGCAATCAAAACTTAGGTGTTCACGAGTCACTACGCAAGTTGCTCCGTTCATTTTTTTGCTCAAAGTCCAATTTTATTATATATTTTGCACCAAGCATCTTCCAGCTGTAGGTCCATGCGCTAGTATCGGGTAGTGACATTCTGGTGTGAACACTGCATGCTTAAAAGCACACGCAAGAACCCATGTTCAGCGTGTTCTTGAACGCACATGACATGCCCCGTGTGTACGTAGCAGCGGAGTTTGCTTTGCTCTGGCTTGAAGGGAGCACATGCGTGTCTTTGTGTGTGTGTTTGTGTTGATGTGTT
This sequence comes from Oryzias sinensis, assembly GCA_037389245.1. Taxonomy (NCBI): domain Eukaryota; kingdom Metazoa; phylum Chordata; class Actinopteri; order Beloniformes; family Adrianichthyidae; genus Oryzias; species Oryzias sinensis. The sequence goes on from CM074504.1 coordinate 15,589,633, forward strand.
TGTTGTCTGAGGGGAGGGGTATCCTCTGGGACTGATCAAATCTGTCATTCAGCGCTTCTGAAAAAAAAAGGAAACAGTAGGGGCAATTAATTATGCATAAGAGGTTAAAAAAAAAATTAAAAAGGGGGGGCCAGTCCTAAAAGTTTGTATGTAAGCAAAAGTAAGCCGCCTCCCCTTCTGCGCTCTTTGTGTGGTTGCCTATTAGGGCTTAATTGAAAGATTCCAGGGACAGGCAGCGGAAGAATGTGGGTACTGTCCAAGCCATGGCAGCAACCCAACACAGAGGGGGTAGAGCTTGAACCCCCCCCCCCCCTTCTTCCACCCCCACCTCCATTGCCTCACACACACTGACATCCCAGCTCCTTATTCCCTGTTTTATTCTCCTATATGCACTCACTGTATGAAACAGGAGGATGTTTGCTGATTTTTTTTTTTTTTTACTCCAGTGCATCTCTCCTTCCCATCACTGCTGCACCGTTTGTTCTGTTCTCTCGACGGCGTGTTCACTCACTTTCCCTTTTCCTGGTGGTTTCACGCTGGCACAGAATACACAGACAGATGTTGGCCATGAAATATTTATCCGGTAAATTACAGCCTGGATTCCTGCGCTTGTGAGCTTAGCCACCACGTCTTTTACTTATTAATGATGATTCTTTTCTCCTTTGATTTTTTTTGTTGTTGTGTTGACTTGAATTTTCCTCTTTTATTTTGGAGGGGGGGGGGGTCTATTTATTTCCATGTAAGACAGTAGCAGATGATGAGCGATGAGGGCCAGAAACAGCAAGCTCAGGTCTGTTTTCATCTCATAAATCTTCATCTGAAATCCATCTTTATTTGCCCTTCGATGGTGATGACTGGCCGTTTAAAGATACTCGGGCTGTCTGTTGAGACGGAGCCAGAAGCGTTTGAGCCGGAGCTGTGATCCAGGATCCTCCTACTGCTTTGACACATAAATAAAAGAGAATAATAATGCTCAGCGGCGGCCTGAGCAGCATGCTAATACGACTGAAAGTGCCCTTTAACCAATGCACCATATCAAAAGGTGGAAAATGGGATCCAGAGAGGCTTCCAACTGTCTGCGCAAAAAAGCGCAGCTAGGATCTGCAGCCGGAAAAAAACATATATCTGAGACAGGCAAGTGGTCTGATTTCTGCTAAAATGAATGTTTAACTATAAAATGGAGCGATAAAACAGTGCTTGGCAGGCGGTGTCTTTAAGAGTACTGTCTGCGAAGCATGGGACGGTGGGAAAAACTCTGAGGCAGAGATTAATTGGCATGCAAGCGGAGTAACTGTCCACAGTCTGCCGATCACAGGGCAAGCCAAGCATGACAAGCATAGCCTATCTTCTACTTTGTCATTATGCCGCGGACGGGGGGCCAGCCACAAGCTTTATGCTAAACAGGGTTGATACGGCTGTCTCCCAAAGACCTTTAAACTGCCCCCCCCCCGCTCAAAAAAAAACAAACAAAAAAACAACAGGATGCAGTCAAACAAAAGCAAACCATGTCAATGCAGGAGAAAAAAAAAGACAGTTTCCTGATGACATCCAAATGAAGAAAATGAATCAGTGTTAGGCACATGTGTGTGTGTGTGTGTGGGGGGGGGGGGTGTAGAAAAGGAAGTGAAGTGCAGCATCAGAAGCAGACTTGATCAATGAATATGTGTCGGGGAATGATTAACTAGGTCTTTACTCTGGAAGCGTGCCTGCTCAATTTTCAAAATGTACATTTCATTCATTGAGATCCATTAAGCGTGATGTGTTGGCAGAATTATGATTAGTGTACGCAACAGTGGTGAACTAATTAAAATACGAAGTCCACTGTTGTCTTCTTTTTGTCCTATGTCGCTTGCATGACTTGAAAACAGACAACCAATAAAAAGTTCGAAACACGTTTGTTGAGTATTAATGTGAACTCTACATATGTGGCTGTAGTTACAAGTGGAAAATGCAGAATTAAAAAGTTGAATATAAATGCAAACTTGACAGTGTTGCATTGGATCTCAGCATTGTATTATATCTAATGATTAATAATAACAATCAATAACCCATAACTATTTGTTTCATATTTGAAACATGCAATTCTGAGACTCCTATCTCATTAGCAGGATCCAAAACTTCCTTAAAAATCCACTATATATAATGTTTTTCATGTTTTTGGCTCTGTAGTTCATCATCATCCCACTAGGGGCAGTAGAAGGACCGCTCACTTCAAAATGGCTGCTCCCGTCAAATCTTAAAAACGCTTTTGGCGGGAAAAAGTTTTGCTAATTTTCAAAACTTTTAAAAAAGAATGACTCTTCCACCGTTATTCATTTTTAAATGACTACTTGCTTCATAGAAAGAATGAAAAATTGTTGATAATTAACTCTTTAATATAAAGTTACACCATGTTAAAAATGAGTGGTTTAATTTTTGCTTATTTTAATTTACTCTTCTGAGAAATCTGGGCATGTGTTAAGTTACAATTTTTGTAATCTATTATACTGTATAAAGCTTTAATAGAGAGGGTATGTGCGGTTTTGTGTTTCTCTTTTGTATTTTTTTTTTATTTTTATCTTGATTTTTGTTGTTTTTGTTTTGTTTTCAGTTTTTTATTTTATTTAACTTCTAAAAAAAAGAAAATTGTGTCTGTGATTTGATGGACATTTTGTACAATTTCTGCATAAAGCAAAAAAAGTTTGGAGGAAAAAAAATGAGTGGATAAAATTTGAGACAGTAGGTAAATTAGGTGCTTTTATCTTGAACACTCATGTCAGCATTATAAACTAAAATTGTTGTGAGAAAAAAATATTCTCAAATCACCCAAATGAATCATCACTGATACTCTTTATGTGATATTTAAAAATTGACTGTAGTCCTTACAATTCAATATGGCTTAGATGAATTTATGCACTTTGGTTGTGCATATGTGTTGCATAATAACTTTGTGCCGCTTTGCAACACTTTGCATTGGTATAGGCTTTGTGAGTATCAAAGAATAGCCGATATGCATAGCCGCTTGTCTACTTAACGGAATGCATTAAAATTTGGTGAATTGCGTAAATGGTTGAGGTGTTAAAGTATTTTGTACTCTTGTCTTTATAGAGCCAATTTTCCTTGCATCTAAAAATATGTCAAAGATGGTTTTCCAATAGAGAAAACTAGAGAACTCAAGTGTGACTTGTCTTAAAACATGGCCGTCTTGCAAAAGTTCTTTCACTCCACTTGTTTTCCAGCTTTCCTTTTCATTCTGGTGACTAATTGTTAGTATCAGATGAAAGATTGACACCTGATCAGCCAATCGATAAGAAATAACTGTAAAATTACCAGGATGCTGTGAGGTGCAGGATTAAGAGTTTGAAATATTTAGAGTAGAACCGACTATCAGCAACTACTATTTGGTACAGCTCACGATAAAGCTGTTGGTGGGGTGGAAGTTATTACATGATGCACCAAGTATTTTTCCTTTATTCTGTTTTTTTGCAGTAGCAGAGTGAATGCAGAGGGAATTGAACACCTCTTGTTTGGTCCCACTGAAAGCCCACTTCAGCACAGTTTGACCCACTTTCTAAATATATGAGAGCCACTAAAGTCATGGGACAATCTGGATGTTGAAGGGAAAACAAAGAGGGCAACCTTTATTGCAGTGAGTGAGTGATCAAGTCTAGTTATTTTTAACACATTTTTTTCCACATTTTATTAGGCTCTGTGTAAAAACATTTATATAAAATTCTTCAAACAAGTTCTTTTTGGGGGCGGGATTAGGTAGAGTTTTTACTTATGTGTGCATCGCCACACCATTTGGTTGTGTTACATATAGAATACCCTCACTGGCCACTTAATTAAGCACATCTGTCCAACTGCTCGTTAACGCAAATCTCTAATCAGCCAATCAAATGGCAGCAACTCAATGGATTTAGTTATGTAAACATGGTCAAGACGATCTGCTGCAGTTCAAACCGAGCATCAGGATGAGAAAGAAAAACGGTGATTAAAGTAACTTTGAATGTTGCCTTGAAAAGGCACCACACCATGTGCCACTCCCGTCACCTGAGAACAGGAGCTGAAGCTACAACTCATGCAGACTCACCAAAATAGACAATAGAAGATTGGAAAAATGAAAAACAAAAAGTCTTCTGCTGCAACAGGATATCCAGCAGGATAAGGCGCCATGTCATAAAGCTGGAATAATCTCAGACTTGTGTCTTGAACATGACAATGAGGTCAATGGACTCAATGGCTTCAACAGTCACCAGATCTCAACCCAATAGATCACCTTAGGGATGTGGTGGAACGGAAGATTGGAATCATGGATGTGCAGCTGACAAATCTGCGGCATCTGCGTGATGCTATCATGTCAATATGGACCAAAGTCTCTGAGGAATGTTTCCACTACCTTGTTGAATCTATGCCACCAAGGATTACGGCAGTGCTGAAGGCAAAAGGGGTTCAACCTGGAACTAGTAAGTTGTGCCTAATAAAATGGTCAGTGAGTGTATGTAGTTTGTGTCAGTTGCTTACTTCAACAAAAATCTATATGTTTTTTGGCACTCGCAAGTAAGAAATGCATTTAAAGCTCATGTTAATCCAAGTTCTGACGTCTAACTTCAAAGCATTACATTCCAGACACATCCAGAGAGTCTGGTTGGCTGTTATAGGAACAATCTACCAAACACTCAAGACGTTTTCACCTCTACAACCAACGAAAGGTCCTAATGGTCCATAACATTCAGTGTTTGTCAGCTTGAAAGCCTCTTTAGAAGAGTCTTTAAATTCCAAACAGAAAAAAAACACAGCATCATTCTCAGTGTGATGATGATGATGGTGGTACTGTTAGTGTAAAGGTGCATTAAAAATACATCACCATGGGGTGTGCCAAAACGGCAAGTTGTTAGTCTGTTTTTTGTTCTGGACTGACACTGGGTGGGGACCTTTTTTCTAAATGCTGGGTGGGTGAGAACCCTTATTTTAATGCCCCCAAACTTCCCTCCAAGTTTCCATGTTCTGCGGGAGAGTATTCTTCCGCCTACCATGGGAGGCTGCATTCACAGCCACTGAGGGTTAATAATGTGCCAAACAATTATGTCACAGTGTTTGGCCTTCCCTGTGAGAAAGTTCACCCCCCCTCCTTCCCTCCCTCTGTTGTGTTACAGTATGCAAATGGGAAAAGACCAAAGTCTGAGAACTAGCTCTTATGGAGCTGAATGGTGTTGATGTTCAATTTGAATTGGAGCACAACTGCAAAGGGAATAGAACTGGGAACAAAAGAGCAACTTTTTTTTAAAGTGTCAAGTTTGGAACCCATTATGCATTTCTAAATTTGTGCAGATCTGGCGTTTTGTTGGCTTTTTTTTCCCTTATGTTTTAGAATTTGCAGCCCTTAAAATAGCTCAGTGGGAATAAATAATGAGAACCACAGTGAAGTCTTGCAGGGTGACACAACTAAGAAACATCACAAGAACGTACGACTGCAGGTTTACTGTGGGAAGTTTGTTCTTTGGCCACTGATGTTTCCTGTTTCTCTTGGCTGAAGTACTTGTTAAAAACATGAAACATAACGAGAAAGAAAAAAAAAAAAGCTGGGAGCTTGAAGAGTTTTGGAAAAAAAGAAAAATACAGATATTGCTGCCTGAATATGTAGCACTTCTTCCTGTCCACAAACACACACACACACACAAAGCTCCCATCTTTCCGCCATAAATTACAGACATTGTTTACATTGCTCACACAAAGGTTGGTGTGAGACTGTAAAAAGCTGGGATGGGGGGGTCAAAGCGTCCTCCATGCTCTATAAATTACGCACCCTGTGCATGTTTAATCGCATTCAGCACAAGCCTGGCAAACGAACCCTGGCCTGACCTTCTCATAATTAAAATGCAAAGTAACCTGTTGCCCGTCCACTGCAGTTATTGGACATGATGTGGCACGGAAGTGTCTCTGTGGGGCTTTGAGCTGCTTTGTATGTGGCAGTAATAGTGTTGAAACAGTCAAACTGAGCCAAAGAAGCACATTTTTTAAAATCAGAATAAAAGTTGGCTCTGACTCTCAAATTGTTTTAAAAAAATGCTCTTATAGTGATTTGATTGCAGCTTTTTTCAGAAACAGTGTCCATTGTGATAAAAACTGACTGGCTTAGGGCCGTGTCACACAGCCACTAGGTACATTTCAGTCAGACAACTCTTGCAGTAAAGAAGATTTATTTCCATATTTCTTTTAGTTTGGCATAAGGCTCCGTTCAGATACGAAAAACCGAGATCTCCATAGAGAACTTTGGGTATCAAGCTACCCTTAACGGAGCTCACAGGTGGAAGCCGGGGAGGAGGGTCGGGTGACGAACGTAGAGTTTGCGGAAATGGAAGAAGAAGGATTGGACCGCACACCTGGAACTTAAGTAGGACGCTGAACAGGTGAGTTGATTAGACTGAACCGCCCGCAGGGAGGAGTAACCAGGTAAACGCACTGCTAGAGTTGCCTGCCTGAAATACTCCCAGGGTCATTCACTTTGTGCATTTTCCACATGTAGTGAACTGAGTTGGACTGTGTGGGTGTTTGGGTTCCGTTCTAAGTTCCAGAGTTCATTGAACGCATCAGGCAGAGATACTAGTTGGCTCCTAGTTCTGTTGCTCAGCCTGTTGTCGGGGGTTTGGGCTAATGGGGTTCAGCTATTGGCCAAATAAGGGAAATGGGAGAGCTGGTGCGGGAGCGAGGGAATTAAAGTTGGGGAGCGTTTTCTCTGTTTAGGAGAGATTGAAATTGCATTCGTTACATCCTACAGCTCTGAATCTCAAATTGTTTTTAAAAAATTAGCTCTAATAGTGATTTGATTGCAGCTTTTTTCTGAAACAGTTTCCATTGTTATAAAAACAGACTGGCTTAGGGCCGTGTCACACAGCCACTAAGTAAGCAAATTTGGGTCTTTTGTGATTCATGGGGGATGTACACTGACCAAAAATATAAACGCAACACTTTTGTTATTTTCCCATTTTTTATGGTATGAACTCAAAGATGTGAAACATTTTCTACATACACAAAATACCCAGTTCTCTGAAATATTGTTCACAAATCTGTCTAAATCTGTGATAGTGAGCACTTCTCCTTTGCCAAAACAATCCATCCCACCTCCCAGGTGTGCCATGTCAAGATAATGATTAGACAGCATGATTATTGCACAGGTGTAGATGTTTCTAATTTTTCAACATGTGACCAATTTTTATCAGTGCAATAAGCACAAAATGTGACAACTCCTTTAAGGTGAGCGTCTTGTCTCTTGTTAGAATAGAAAATCAAATGAAAACAGGTTTGAAGGTATGCAGCTTACCTTTTTGTTGCAATTTCCCTCCCTGCATTTGCCTGTTTTGGTCAGTGTGCCTTATCTTGTGTTTGTGTCCTAAAATCTCTCAAAAAAGTGACTGTTTTCATCATGCTGATATTTCTTTTGTCAAGCATTGAGTTTGTGTGGGCAGGATAAAAACAAAGCATGCACAGACTAATCAAAAATGTGTTGCTTCTGCAACAAAGTTAAAAGCAACTGTGTTATCTGATACGACTGTGGTCAGTAACTGTGGATACAGTGTTATGATGCACATCACTTCTCCACTCTGCTTGTGAGAACCTAGAACACAGTGTTCTAAATGCAACAAACTTGAAAAATACCAATCGTCATTTTGTATGTTTTTCAAAATGCATATCTTATATTCTCATGGAATTGTTAGGGCTGCTTGTCTCAGCACTCACCTGCTGAAATTCATCAGTGTGTCTGCTGTTCTGCTTAAACAGTGTCTGCGGTTTGTGTGTGTCTGCCGTTCTGTAAAACTTGTTAAGTTTATCAAGAAGTATGTTTTTGGCTGTGAAGGATGGCAAAGTTGTCCATTGTTCCCAAATGGTGTTTTCACCAGGCAGCAGTGGATGCAGTTTATTTTTTCTCAGAAAATAAAGCAAACGGTTTTTTTCCACAGCTGTCTAAGAATGAGACTAGATTAGCCACAGTGCTACTTTTTATTATAACTTTTTCTCCCTAGCTTGTCCTTTCCAGTGGCATATAGTATCTGAAAGTCTTTGGGGTTGGACCCAATCTTATTGTCACTGACAGGTTATGTAATCTTTGCTCACAAAACTTGCTTGCTTTGTTTCAATTTATTTTGATGCACTCTTAAACGTAGCGTGTTTTGTACATAGAGCGAAAATTGACTTAAAAACATTCGTAGTGACACGTGAACACATGGGTTTTAAACACGCCAGCCCGACACACGCGTAGACATACGTTTTACATAGAATTTTTATCGAAAGCGCTCGCTTGAAGACGTTTCTGAGCTTGGTGTGAACGTAGCACTATACCCAGTATACTATACAAGGCCTCACCCACCCAAAAGCTCCATATAAGGGGCCTCCTACCACCGGGGTGTCTTGAGCATTCTTTCCTATTGACAAACCAGCACCCACTAGAAGATGTTTGGAAGATACTCCAGGCCCGCTCCACCACAGCTTACAGGCCGGCCCAGCGGTATGTTTAGCATGGGGCAGAGATGGGTACTGCCACTCCTCACCTAATAGGAGGGCGACAACAACCCCAACCCTTTTATCACGTCAGCAAAAATGAAAGTACATTTTATACATCTTCAGATTCTCCCATTTTTTGCAATAAAAGAATGTGTCCATCTACAAAAATGGCTCATCTCTTGTCTTTTGATGTCTTTAAAAAGCCGAGGCAGTTCGAAAATGACCAAACTAGGAGATGTGAAGATTCAACATAACTGCTGCATCATATTTGCTCCTTTTTTCTTCACAGTAACAGCTTCTCTAAAAGGCCTCTTCCTTCTGAGAGAGCAGCTTCAACGGCGCTTCAGGGTGAAGGGACCTTTTAACATTCCTAAGTGTTGTCTCACAAGCATGATGCATCTGCATGCGTGAAAGGCTTTTCCCAGCCTGATTCTTCTTTATTAAACAACAGAACCTCTTGACCTGAAGAATGAGACAGGCAAAATGAATATTAAATTAAAAATAAAACACTTCAATAAGTGGCAGACAGATGTCTATTTCTTTAGGGAGCCGCAATCAATCTTCAGAATATGCTACATAATGCAGGATGTCAGCTGAAACTAGAAGGAGCATGGCCTTTCTCCACGTTCACTGAGCGTATCATTTTCCTTCATCGTGGCTCAGACGACTACGTGCGTGCAGACGGAATGATAAATCACAAAGTGAGACGTCTGAAAGCATAACAAATATTTTCCCACATAGTAAACGTTTGGCTTTTTTATTCCTGAGCGACCACGACTACCTTTTGCTCCTGTGCACTCCATACATTTCGTTTCAGTTGATAATTAATTCGTGTGACCGAAAATTAATTAGGGTCTGGCGCAGAAAAAGCGTCTGCGAGTAAAATTAATTTCTGAGATGGAGGTGGAGAAAAGGATTAATATTCTGCGGGAGTGCCAGTGTGAGTTTGAAGCCGGGGTTTTTAGTGAGAGATGAGGTGAAATGTAAAAAAGCAACAACAAATGAGTGACACAACGGCTACTGTTAGCATTGAGAAAAAAAACTGAAAAGTCGAGGATTGAAGGAAACAGTTTAACTTCTTCACACTGAGTGATGTTTGACAGTCAAAACCAATTAAAAGACTAAATTAAACTAGAAGGAGCTGCATTTCCAGAAGAAAATGCAGGGTTGAATGCTGTATTGCTGAAAGAAAGCTTAATTTGTAAAAGGAATGCCTGAACTGAGCTGAAAGAGCTCAAAATTTTAGAAGTAAATTGGTTAAAATAGGTGAAAACCTGTAAAAGAGGTTACGTACAAGAATTCCCTATGTAATTTAATGGAGCAAAAATCCTGGAATATCTTGAAAAGTTCAAGGATTTGAAAGACCAAAAGTAGTAGCTGAAAGGAATAAGCTGACAGGGTTGAACATTGTAATAGTAGAATGATTAAAATAGGAGAAGTTTAAAATTGCCTCACATTTTGGCACAAAATGGCCACCAAACTCTAGGTGGTGTTGCCATCCCATAATAGTTTTGAGCCTCATATTGAAGTCCAAAGCCTTGTGATCATTTTAATGTTTGAACGGTGTCTCTAGCTACAAGTATGTTGAAGTTATATTCGTTTAAAGAAACAAAAGCTTCAGACTTGAAAAACACAAAATGGCTGCCAAACAGTCTCCATCCCATAATGACTACAAACCTAGAAGTTGTAATGCAAAGCACTTATCATTTGACAGTAAAAGTGGAGTCACCTCCTGCAACAGGTGACATTCAGCCATATGCTGACACGCAAGATCAATTTTCTCAACTATATATGTGGCATTAATCATAGCACATTCACCCACAAACAATGGAGAGATATATTGATCATCAGCTAGCTAGCTAGCTAGCTAGCTGAATGACACAGCAAAATATTTTCATTTAACAACCAACATGTGTGGTGTAAAAACATGATAGTCACTTCTCGTAACAGCCACCTAACTCATGGTTTGGGAATCAGCACTTTCCCATGAGCCTTAGCGGCCGTGGGCGGGGCTAAGGCGGGTCCCAACGCTTGTCCACAAGATGGATGCGGAGCACATGTTTGAACTGCAGCTTCCAGCTACGAGGAGGAAAATAAAAAATACATCAAAACTAACTTAGATTTGCTCCCACTGTTTTTTCTAACATACATTGAGTGTTTGTGTGTGTGCTTTAAGCTGCTCTGATCATTTTGACGTTTGAATGGTGTCTCTAGCTAAAATTGTGTGGAAGAAGCAAAGGTTCTTGAAAAGATAAAGGAACAATGAATGAAAGCTGAATTTGCTGATGAAATGGCTGCACTGTCCTGGAAAATCCTGAAAAATCTTTAAAAGTAAAAGGATAAAAAGTCAAAGCTTATGAGTAACCCCACCTGAAAGAAAATTCTTCCATGTAACGAAATATAATTGAGTTAGTGGAACTGAATTCTATCAAGAAAGGCAAGGTAAAAAACCATGCAGAAAAAGTCAGATGCTGGAATCGAACTCAGGACCTCAGTATTAGGAGGCCACATACTTAGCCACTGAGCTATCACCTTTGTGGCAACACTATGCAGCCGGTATAATTTTATAAGGCCCCTCGTGTATCATCTTTTTGGCAGAAGTCGAGTTGAAACGATTTCATGCCACAGTTCGTTTTTTACGTAGAAAAAACAAACGAAAGTTTTCACTTTTGAAAAGTCAAAGGATTTGAAGGACCAAAAGTGGTGGTAAAACATTTGTGGAGGTAAAAAAGTTGTAGAAGGAGTTAAACAAGGCCCGAAATTATTAAAATAAATGGCTGAATTAATGAAAATTTGAAGATTCGAAGGAAAGGAAGGAGCTGAACTGTTTCATACAATGGTTAAAGTAAGTAAAATCCTGTAAAAGGAGCTAAGCACAAGGATTCTCCATGTATTTAAATGAAGCAAAAATCTTGGAAAATCCTGGAAAATCTTGGAATATCTTGAAAAGTTCAAAGATTTGAAAGACCAAAAGTAGTAGCTGAAAGGAATAAGCTGACAGGGTTGAACATTGTAATAGTAGAATGATTAAAATAAGTGAAAGTTTGAAGAAGTTTAAAATTGCCTCACATTTTGGCACAAAATGGCCACCAAACTCTAGGTGGTGTTGCCATCCCATAATAGTTTTGAGCCTTATATTGAAGTCCAAAGCCTTGCGAACATTTCAATGTTTGAACGGTGTCTCTAGCTGAAAGCATGTTGAAATTACAATGGTTAAAACAAAAAAGGTTTTCAAGGATCATCCTTGTATTTAAATGGAGCAAAAATCTTGGAAAATCCTGTAATATCTTAAAAAGTTCAATGATTTGAATGACCAAAAGTAATAACTGTAATAAGTTGAAAGAGTTGAACATTTTAAAAGTAAAATGGTAAAAAATTTTGAAGCGTCCGAACCGGGAGTCGAACCGGGCGCCTCGTAAGTCATAACTTCCCAATGCATTTTAATAGGGCAAAAATTCCCGGAAAAACGGGAATATCTTAAAAAGTACAAGGATTTGAAAAACCAAAAGTCATAGCTGGAATAAGCTGAAAAAGCTGAACATTTTAAAAGTTGAATGGTTAAAATCGGTTAAAAATTGTAGAAGTAGTTAAGTGTCAAAAAACGGCGGAAGATAGTATAAATAATAATAATAATAAAGAAATAAAGAGAAACAGGAAAACAAAGGGTTGAATGCTTTACAGCATTCAACCAAAAATGTAATTTCTGCTTTTGCTACATAGATTGACATACTTTTGTCACAAAATGTCCTTGGACTTTAGTTAGGATTGTTTTCTGTTGAAACAATAAAGACCCACTCTAATGAAAATCATGTTATTTGTGTTTGTAACATGTTACTGTAACAGTATTCTGATAATGGAGGACATATATAAAGAAAGGTAAGCTTAAAATTGCATATGTGAGTATCTCTTTATTCAAATGATGGCGAATGAGGAGTAGACAAAAAAAAATGCCATTGGAAAGAGATTGTATTTGTGACATAGAAAATATACTGGGCGGGGCCACAAGCTCCCTGCTCCTCTCCATTCTGATGCATCTACTCGTGGACGACACTGGTAATGTTAAAAACCCACTAAAACACGTTCCTAAACACGGGTTTACCAAATGGTGTTCTACTGTTTACCTGCATATGTCAGTTCCTTACAGTTGGAAGAGGCTTGGTGCGAAATGTCAAAGCGGTGAAAAGCTTGCAAATCTTGCTTCAGGCTTTTTCTTTCACAGCTCTATTCCAAGATGATAGATGAAAGTCGTCGTTTCATAAAATACCTCAACTAATAATTTCACTATTGAGAATCAAAATGAAAGTCATAAATTAAGTCACTACTTAATCAGAGTCCCTAATTGGTCAAAGTCTGACCTGGTTAAAGGTTCAACTTGCGTTCAATGGCAGCAGTTTTCGTATGTTGAGCCCAAAAACTGATATAAAGGGTTATTTGTTTTTTTATACTTATTGTTCTTAGCGCTTTTAAACGCTCTCTATTTTATTGTATTTTTATGATTGTTGTTCCTTTTTGTTTGTTTTTATGGTCCTGTCATTTGGACCATGAGTATATAAAAGCTATGTGTGTACGTGAGAGTTTAGAACGCGGAAACCTGAAACACGTTTGCATTGACTTTTCATTGAAAGTGGTTGCGGGTAACCCAGGCCGGTCTTAACATTGCTTTAGGCTGGGTTGTGAGAGGCTGTAAGCTAGCAGGAGAGCATATAAACAGATGGGAATGGGAAGTGGCGGCAAGATTACTCCACACCAACAACTCAGAGAGGAATTTCTAATGAACTCCTGCCGCCCTGCAGAAACTATGTCTAAGATAACAACCGAGTTGTTTAATTTTGGCTTAAAACTGCATAACCCTAACAGAAAGACCCCTGAGAATTCCTTGGCAGTATAGATCAAAAGATCACCAGAATGAGAATTTCAGATAGTGATTGTCATTTGACACTATTCTTTAACTTTGATTTTCAGATCCATGAATATTGTCCAACTATGAACGCATAAAAAGAGCCACAAAGTCCTGCCTATTAAAAAAACAAAAAACAAAAATATACTAGGAAAAACAAAGTAACTGAAAGATATTCATCCAAATGAACTAGAGGCATTTTATTTGGAACTCTAGTCAACCACGATGAGAACCCATCATCCACAAATGGAGAAAACGTTGAACTGTGGAGAATTATTCCAGGGGAGACTGACCAAAACGATTCCAAGAACCTAACAAAAGGTCGTAAAAAAAGCCAGAACAAATGACAGAGGTCATGATTTCACAATCCAAGGAGACTGAACAACAATGGCTCCATGATGGAACATTGAGACCTAACATAAAATAAAATAAAAAACCCTCTCTGAATTATCCTCAACTGAAATATCCAGAAGAGTTATTAATAAGACAGATGGTAAATGTGTAATAAAAATGAAAAAGAAAAAAAAAAACAAATCAAACAACAGTCAAGCATGGGGATGGTACTATGATGGTCAGGGGTTCTAAAACAAAATCCTGCATAGGAGACTTATCCAAGAAGACCTTCATCAATCCAGGTGTTTAAGTTAGAGCACCTTCATCTGTATCCGAACAATGATCCAGACAGAAAGCTACGCTCTAAAAGGATGAAACAAAAACGAGAAAAAGATTTTGCATTAAAGTCTAAAAACAAAATATGATACCAAAAATACTGAAATCCAGCTGGGGTGTATCCCACCCTCGCCCGATGGTGGCTCAGATTGGCTTCAGCGACCTTATGACCCTGAAAGGGATTAAAGATAACAACAACATTGTTGTAACAACAACAATCTTCTCATTAAACCCCATTAGATGGTTTTGCATAAATATTGAATGGACTCCAAGGGAAATGTGAACTGAAATCAGCTTCAGTGTGTTGCACCACTGTGAACCCAGAGTTTTTAGAGCTGTGTCATGTTCATGACTTACAGTTCCGACAATTTGTTTTTCCGAACGTGTCTGAAATCCTGGCAATAGCTGAGGAAAGAGCTGCAACTTTCCAGGCTCGACCAGCCCGACGGTGCTAAAAAGCCGTCCAATATGTCTGCATTAAAAAACAAATCTGCAAAGAAAACTGGAACAGAATTCTTCCACAGCAGAATGAGAGACTAACTGCCGGTTGTCCAAAACACTTTGTAGCTGAGGCGGCCGCCAAGAGTGGCACAACAAGCTGCTGCGCCAAAAGAGACGTCTCCTTTTTCTAATAGGTCCAGTGCAGCTTTTTTCTAAAAGAAAATCATTTTTTAACTTTATTTGAGGTTCTAAATTCATAATGTTTAAATAAAAAAGCAGGTAAAACACCAAAAGCAGAGGACATCATTATTATGACAGAGAATAAATAATCTTTTCAAGAAAAAACTTCAATTTTGTATGTTTTTCTGGGGGAAATTTAATTGAAATCCAAAATATTTTAACCAGTTTTATGTGCACTTTACCATCTACAAAACATGTGTGCATGGATGGGCAAAAACATTATAAGAGGTTTATTTTTATGACTTCCAAGACGTATGGAGGAGAAGAAATTTAAAAGCAATACCACAAATGTGATTTGACCTCATCCTCTCACGCAATAATTGCAATTTGAGCAAAGCCGAATCCATAACATGCATAAGTTGGAAGGTAGAAATACTCACAGAGTGTGAAATTAAAATACATCTTGTCACGAGGCTATCGCAATCTCTCCGCCGCTGTCTGTCTTTCTTCTTTTCTCTGCCAGGCATTACACACAGACAGGAGGCAGTTGTCATGGTGATTAATGCAAATGCACTCTGTTAACCTGTACAAGAGAGACGACGACTTTTCAAAGCATCTCAGACCTTGACTCCAGCTATTACGTGGCTCTGCTCTCTACATACAGTACACAATGGCAGTGGAAATTGAAAATCATACCAGCTTTTATAAAGCTTGACATCTCGTTTAGCTGTTGTAAATGAAATTCCTGCACTTCAGATTGTGGATTGGCTGAGGAAAACACTCTGTAAGCAGCATGGGGAATGCAGAGTTGTACCTAGGGTGGGATGTGACAATGCGGTGGTGTCGGTGTAGGTGAAGCGTAGCAACAGCATGTTTCAAAACAAAGCAAAAAAAAGGCATCATTAGTGTACATAAACCAAATAATATTGCACCTATAGTCCCAAAGCCAATGTGACCTACCAAGAATGCCTTAATGAGAGCAGGAAAGGACAGGGACAACACAGTTTCACCAGGGGACCATTATAAAGGAATGCGCCCGTCCTCCTCGACTGTTCGACCCCTGGCTCCAGTGGCTGGCTGTTTGGTCCGTCCCTCTGAGTGCACTGCTGCTGTCTACTGGACTGACACAAGCCAGAGACTCGGAATCTAATTACAAAGACAATTATGACGGTGACCCAGTTGGACCCGGATTTGTATTCAAATGGACTCGTTTACCTCGTGTCCCAGAGATGCATCTTTTGAGAGCTGGGTGTTGAACCCGGAGACTCGTCTGCCCCTCTGTCTTTGTGGTTCTTTATTATGGCGGTGTGCTAAAACAGCACACACACACACTGTGCACAGTTTCATTGAAGCTTATTTATCAGCTCAGTGCTTCATGCTTTGTTCCTTTCCGCTCAGTCTGGACTGATCTCTATAATCTACTTCTGATGTCTCCATTAGACCTGGCTGATAATTCAATCTGATGGTTTATCAGCTATCTACAGAATGACATTGTGGTAATCTTATTCATATTTTTTTTGTATCTGTTCACATATGGGTTTTGTGTTGTGGTGCAGGAAGGAGTTATCTGCCAAGGCAAAAGCAATAGTACGCATGGATCAAAATGCAGCAGAGGAGTTTTTGTGTCATCCAAACTGCAGCGTGCTCTTTGCCAAAGTAGCAGGAGCACAACAGGCTGACAGATTTTGATTCATAAACGAGTCTGGCAAACCCTGCAGCCTCCAAATGCTCAGCATTTTGACTGTGGAGTGGTTTGTGCTGGAAGTGCTGAGGGCAACAAGTACGTACAATAACCGGAATCAGCTCGAGTCAAGTCAGGTCAAGTCAATAATGCCGGTTTGTGCCGTGCAGCGCCGTTGCACTGAAGAGGCTCCGAGCCGCCGAGAGAGTGCAGCAAGCCGCAGTGAGCCCCGAGGGGGGAATATGTGTCAGTCATTCCCCACCTGCAACGCTGAGAGCAAGATATACTGTGTCACGCTGTTCTCCAGTGACTGTTTCCGTTTATGTATCTGGAAGCAGTGGTGGTAGCATATAAAAGAAAGACAAAAGCTGCTGTCATGTCAGACTCAGAGTCTGAACATATGGCCGTTCCACAGGGAAACAATTGTACACATGCAGCCTTGGTACACACTCAGCTCAGGAAAAACAACACTTCCTTTATTTTTCATCACAGCTTTCTCCACACATTAGAACGCGGCTTTCAGCAGATAAATGCAACTTTTTAACTTGACCCTAAAGCGACTGTTTAACAAGGAGGCACACCACCAACATCCATTTATTGCTCTTTAAAATTACAGCAGTGTGTTCCAGTGAAGATGACAATGATGAAACACAATTTATGCAAAAATGTGACTCTTCTGGACCAGGTTTTGCCGTCTTTGTCAAAACACCTGCTGCTGTTATAAGAGCAGAGTTATAAGTTCCAGTTCATTGGAATGGTGCATTCTCCAGTGTCGTCCCGTGATGGACTGGGAACCATCCAGGGTGTACCCCCACCTTCGCCCAACAGTAGATAGGACAGGCTCCAACAACCCTGCGACACAGAAGGTTATGAGGCAGGTTTGGGAAATAAATGGCATGAATGGTAAATGGTGTTTACTTTTATAGCACTTCACTACCTTCCTTGAAGGCCCAAAGTGCTTCATAGCCACAATTCTATTCATCCATGCACACACACATTCACACACTGATATCAGCTCCACCGACGAACACTAGCACCAACCGATAACCACCAGGGGCAATGTGAGATTCAGTGTCTTGCCTAAGAACACTTTGACACATGGGCAAGCAAGGCGGGAACTAAACTTGCAGTCCTCCAATCAGATGTTGACTGCTCTACCTCTGCACCAAAACTCAACTACAATTTCCTTCAGGGCTTTTACAATCAGTTTAAAAAAATTGTTCTTCTTGTTGTTTTTTTGTTTGCTTGTTTTTAGGGGGGGCAGCAATTAACAGCTGCAAAATGTTTTTTTCTTCTTTACATTAAAACAACCCCATGGATTCTCCAGGGCTTAGCTATATGAATTTTTGCCACCAATGGCAGAATCCACCAATGAAAGAATTTCTGCTAGTGGGACAAGCCTGGGAGCTGCATGGTGGTGTAGTAGTCCTGCTTCAAATCTTGGTCTTCTTTGTGTGGAGTTTGCATGTTATCCCTGTGCCTGTATGGGTTTTCTACGGGCACTCCTTCTACAGTTCAAAAATATTCTTCATAGAACAATAGAAGATTTTAAATCGTCCCAAGGTATGAATATAAGAGTTTGTTTGTGGTTGTGTTGCCTTCAAACATACTGGCAACATGTCCAGGATGTACCCTGCCTTTGCCCAACAATTGCTAGGATAGACTCCAGTAACACTGTGAACATTAAAGGCATCCCTGTGATTCAGAAAATTGATGGATGGATATAACTGATCCATAGATGGACAATAGAAAGGGAACCATGCAATGTCACATTTTAGATAAAAGCCATCTTCTTTCAACAAGGGCTCTAAATGTGTGTTGAACCATATTCCAGAAGAAAAATGTCTTAAAACACCTAGCTAGAGGGAAAAAAAGCACGACTCATAAATGTAATTAACAGCGTCAATAGTAACAAGCCCATCTAAAGACCTTAAAACCAAAGGAAATCTCTGGTGGGAGTTGAAGGTTTGAGTTGCTGAACGTCAAACACAGATCTATATCCGATGAGAAAGACTAGTGTAGGCAGCTTTGTTTTGTCTTTACTGCTAGGTTGTAAAATCAACAAAAACTGTTTGTACTGCTCTGCATTATAAGCACAATATCATCTGTTAGTTAACCCTTGTGCCATCCAAGGCACTTTAACATTGGGAGTTGGGTCATCTGGACCCCACAAAACAGTCCGCTGAACCTTTTTTCTTCAATGATTTGTGATCTTCACTGGTGTCCATGGATTACATGAAATCCTCTCCACCTTTATCATTGTAGGGATAACACGTTAATGTAAGGGTGGGGTCATTTTGACCCTAAAAGATAGCCCAAAGATTAAGGAAAACATTGTGTTGTTTCCATAACACCTCAATGCTTAAATCAAACCCGGTCGTCATATCAACATGAAGACACTACTGTGATGTACCAGGATGGCTGACTGTTGCTTAGCAGCTTAACATATCAACTCTCAATTGGTATGTCAGAGGTTCAGATCCTAGGTTCCAAAGTCATTGTGTTTATGGGCAAGACCCTACACCCCATATTAAGTTTACTTGCATGAAAAAAAAATGTAATCTCTTTCAAAAGACAACGGAGCGTCTTATATGTGGGTTAATTCTGGTTTTACTGATTTCGTAGCAGTCTTATGAGGTCTGTCCAAACGTCAGTCCTTGCAGACAAGGTTGAGGGTAATTGTAAATTCACTAATATGGCAAAGATTGAGTGGTATCGGACTGTTTTTTTATGTGTAACTAACAAGGTTGGGAATTAGTATTGTCCTAGTCACGTTTGTTTAAAGGTATCAGTCTGTTTTTTATGGTTGCAAACAAAGTTGGGAGTTATTGGTCGTGTGAACACGCTAACACGGGTAACGTGTAGCTGTGTCAGACTGTTTTTTTTTAATGCATTGCTTACATAGTTGAGAGATATCGTAGTCACAATAACGTTTGTTTTAGCCGTATCAGTCTGTTTTTTCTTCTTGTTAGTAACAAGGTTTGGAAATACAGGTATTGTGAATACACTAAAGTGGCTAACATGTAGCGTGTTACAGACAAGTTCTAGAGTTGCTGTGAACACAGTTAATAAAGTCTGACGCACAGACTTATCTTAAACTCATTTGTCTCGCCTATTGCACCTCATACATGACCTGATTTCCAAGATTATTCCATTAATTTACGGTGCGCCAAATAATCCAATGCCCCCTAAAGTGCGGAAAATATGGCAAGTAAAATGAGCGATGTAGTTATGGAGATAGTGTTATGATATTAGATTTTTCTGAGGTTCCTCTCAGTTCCATTTATTAGCAAAACCTTTACCTTCTCTGGTACCTTCTGCTGTCTGCCAACCTAAAAAAAAAAACAAGTAGTATCTCCTGTTGGATAATTTATCAATTCTCAGGGATTAACGAGGTGCCTAAATGCAAACATCTGTAGATTTTTTTCTTCGGGTTTCTGGGATTTCCGACGAATCACAAAAGATTAAGGAGAAGTTGGACTCCTCCTGTTGTGTGCATCCTCTCTCCTGTCCTCTAATTCCAGCATTGTAATTAGGTGCAGATTCTAATTTACTTTGGGGGTTCATTTTGGTAGATATTCATTATTTTAAAAGGGATCTTGGAAATGGGGGAATTAATATTAAGCTGGCAGAGTAACAAAAGTACCACGTTTCACCGAGACACAGTAAGAAGATATCATCTCAGATTTTGATGAAGCAGGTGATAAAAATGGGTGCTGCTGCTGGTGCAGCAGTGACTACCGTAGTGGTTCTACTGATCCAAAAACATGGAGGAAGGTCACTGACCTCCAATTTTAGTCTTATTTTCCTACGAGTCCAATCCTAATAGAGTCCATTAGCAGGAGGAGAGAGAGAGAAAGCCCTGACTTCGGAGTTGAGCCTGCATATGTGATGACTTGCAGTCTGGGTGGCTGAATGAACCGAGCTCAGCGCCTGATAACCTCCTCTTCCCTTATTATTTCCCCTCATTTAACTCACTGCGTGCCTCCATCACAGTTCATTTTCTTGTGTGTGTGTGTGCAGGTGTGTGCGTGCCCAAGACTCGGGCTGGGAAATCTCTCTCCTGCCAGCGTGTCTGTTATTTCACAGCAATTTTGGATAATGATTTATTTCACAATCCACAACTGGAAGGCCTTACGCTTGAAAGGGAATGATAAAATGGTAATCCCATAGCAATTATGTAGTAAGAGATAGTGACATTCATTGGAATTCACTGATACAACTGGCATGGACCTGAAAACACTTCGACCCACTCTGACTAACACACTGAGCCTTTTTCAGGGTTACCAGCTGAGTAAAGCACTCAAAACCAGACAAGCCTTTAGAGAACACTCCCTACTATAAATGTGGCAATTATTTCTTTTCACCCAGTGCTGAGATTTGTTGTCACGTTTGTTGTCGCATTACAGCTGAAGTACAAAAACCAGCAGCATTTACGGCATGATAGAAATAAGCGTCGGATAAAGAATCAAGATTTTCTGGACTTGGTATTTTTTGCTTTAGATGTATTGAGCTAAACATACAAACAAACTGTCTATTAGATTGTTAGATTGACAGCATTCACTGGGAAAAGAAAATACAAAAACTTGAAAGCAATATTAAGGTCAGTAAAACCTTAATAAAACCAAAAAACAAAACAGGGAGCCACACCAGCTACTATTTACCCAGGCTGTTGAACACAAGATAACCATTCCTATCATATTTGATATGACTGGTCATCTCATCTATCTCATTAGCATGAGCACAATTTTCCTTAAAAAACCCTGTATATAATTTGATTCATGTTTTCTGCCTTGCAGTTCGTCAACATTCCCCTAGGGGCAGTAGGGCTTTTCCTGCTCAAACGCTTTTGGCGGGAAACGTTTTGGTGAGATTAACTCCTCTACTGTTATTCATTTTTAAATGACTACTTTGTGTATTTAAAAAAATGTTAATGAATAATTCATTATAATTCAACTAAAGCATGTTAAAAATGTGTGGATCAAATTTAAGACTGTGTAAAAAGGTGTTTTTTTTTCCCCCTGAACACTCATGTTAATATTTCTGCCTCAAAAAACTAACGTTGTTGTAAACCAAAACTTAACAAATCACCTACCCTATTATAATTGATGCGACCTAGTGTATATTTCATTAAAAACTAATATTGCAAATTTGTTGTGGATTTCTTCAATGTGTTCAAACATCCAAAAAAAGGAATTTTTCTATCAACTTTTAAATGGAGTGGGGTTTACAGGGCTAAAACTAAGCAATATCAAATTGAGACCACAGTTTTTACTGATTAGCCTTGATTTTTACTGCAGTAACAAGCTTGTTTTACAACACAAGAACAGCATACATGTCTCTTCTTCATACGAACAGCAACTAGCACGTCCAAACACACTTACACTTCCTTTTGTTTCCAGCTCTAGACCTCTATACTTACACAGATCTTCTTAAAATGCATAAATTAAGCTACTGCTACTACTGGACTGTGATGGCTTTTAAATAGTTGGGCGTGCAATTGGACAAACAAATAATGCCATGAGTTCCTGGTAAAAATGTAGACAGAAATGCACCTAAAATGTGCTTAAAGTTTATACACTCACTTGCCACTTTACTAGGTCCACCTTGATACCTTGTACCGGGTTGGAACCTCTTTTGTCCTCTGAACGGCCTTAATCCTGGGTTTCATAGATTCATCAAGGTACTGGAATCATTCCTGAGACTTTGGTCCATATTGACATGACAGCATTACACAGTTGCTGCAGATTTGTCGGCTGCATATCCATGATGCCAATCTCCCGTTCCAACACATCCCAAAAGTGCTCTATCCGGTTGAGATCTGGTGACTGTAAAGGTCATTTGAGAACAGTGAACTCGTTTTCATGTTCAAAAAGCCAGACTGAGAATATTCCAGCTTTATGTCATGGCACCTTATCCTGCTGGCAGTAGCCATCCGAAGATGGGTACACTGTGGTCATAAAGGGATGGACATGGTCAGTAACAACACTCAGTTAGGCTGTGGTGTTGGAACCATGCTCAGTTGGTACTAAAAGGCTCAAAGTGTGCCAATAAAAACATTTCTTTGATCCCAGTCATCCTAATCAAAAGTCAGATGTATCTTTAAATGAAAGAACGTTACACATAAGTACATTGTTCTCTGCTTTCCTTATTCACAGATTTTTTTCATCACAATTTCTCTAGTTTATCACAAAAGCTCAGACAATTCAAGATGATTGTATGAGATTTTGCGGCAGAGGAAGGGCCTTCCACCGGTTCTTAAATTGCTATAACCAAAGTTTGTGTCCCTGCACGGAGAAAAGGCATTAGCGGCTGGAAAATATCCTGATACACTGAAGAAGATAATCGTGGAAAATAGATATTGTCCAGATGAATGAATGGATGACACCGACCTCTTCTGGAAGAAGCGACGCTCAAAACACGCTGCTGTACCCAAATGTAAAGGTAATAAATTACTTTCTTTTTGTTGAGTGTTTTTCAGTAATAGCCTTAGACTTTAAGTCGTATAATTCCAGCCAGGCACAAACCGCAGTTATTAATTTCTCCTCCAGGATCAATGTTCAACTGGTACTCCCGTGAATTAACCCTTGTGCTATCTTAGATGACCCCACCCTTACATTGATGTGTTACTCCTACCATGACAAAGGTGGATAAAGGTGGAAAGATTTCATGGAATCCATGGACACCAGTGAAGATCACAAATCATTGAAGAAAAAAGGTTCAGCGCACTGTCTAGTGGGTCTAGATGACCCAACTCCCAATGTTAAAGTGCCTAGGATACACAAGGGTTAAGGGGGACGTCATCCATACATCACTACCAAATCCAAGTTCAACCTGGTTTAAGTTTTAACGCATGTGGAGGTTTTGTATGTAGAGCTAAACTTCCTAAAACACTTTTTCATTGAAAGTGGTCACTTGAACCCATCAGCATCAGGACCAAAACTGACAAGCCGAAACCTTTAAATGGCAAAGTTTATCTTTTACCAAAGTTAGGTGGAGAATCTTCTCCAAACATTACCAACATGGACATTTATTTCATTTACATTTGGCACCGACTAACATCACTGACTGTGAATGACGACAGCATTAATTTAGCTACGTTAGCTACTCTGAGCAATCCTGACAATGCTAAATTATAACATTTCAGCACATTAGGCCCTTAAAATCCATGAAACTACTCTTGTTTGGCCATATTGAAGACCTTTAGAGCATTCAATAAAAAAACTGTTTAGTATTTGAGCTGAAACAATGCCTAATTTGACTAAAGGGTAGCTAGTCAATAACCGTGGATTGTGCTTTCTATCCTGCACTTAACTGTTGGAAAATGTCAAATGCATTAGATTAAATAGAGAAGATTCACTAAGAGGCATTTTAAGTTGTGGGTTTCAGAAGGTTTTTGACTCATGAAAATGACCCTCTTCTTTGTTCAACTTTTACCTCCAGGGCGAATTTTAGTCTCGGTGATTAGTGGGGAGACGCATTTTATTCTACTTGACAGTTTCGGTGGTTAATTTTGTCAAAATGATGTCAATTTCTTTAAAATTGATACAAATTTGCATGTTTTTTCTTCCTCTTTTGACACTGTGCAGTGTTAGCATTTTATTTTTACACTTTTGCACTTAATTAAATAAAGAATGACCTTAAGAGAAATGAGGCTGCTTTTTTTTTTTTTTGTCTTTTTTAGCAATATTAAGGGGCGGGTATGTTTAACCAAGTTATGAGTGGGGTTCAGAAGAATCTTTAATAACTCTGGGGAAGCTAGAACTTTTAAAACATAAAGTTCAGCCCACCCCCCCAAAAAAATTCCACAGTTCTCTGAAGTATCAAGTTAAAAGGCTTCCTCTGCAGAAACACGTCCCCTGTGATTTAAACCAGTTTTTAACTTGCAGATTTTATCAAAATAAAAACTCACTGTGGCAGCAATTTACCTTAGACTCCGTTTGTAACCTTTATAAGTTACGGGGACTTTGAAAAACGTGATATAAAGTTTCCCAAATATCCTTCCTTAGTTACAACATCAAAGTGGGAAAGCAACACAGTCATAATGCCACATTTACATGGAGCTTCCTACACATCTGCACACTTTATAATGAAAAAAATCCAGGTCAAAAGAGAAAAATAAAATCCAGGTCTATCTAGACATTCTTAAAAAGTCATTTTTGTTTTCTTTCAGCCACAATGTTAAGAATTAACAGTTCTGCTTTTCAGGCAAAAAAAAATCCTACTTTTGTGAAACTTCAACATCCTTAGGCAAAATTCTTCGAAAAACCTTTGGGTGAAAATCTGAAGTACAGAAAAGAGAAGCTCCTTTCACTTAGTTTAATGTTGTTTTGCAACTTAAACTAGGCTCTTCGGTTTAATCCACCGCTGCTTCGCATCATCTTCAGAGTAATTGTCGAACAAATGCATAAAAAAGGCTCTCCTAATTAAATGCCATGGGCTGCAGAAGATGGAGATAAATTATTTATACTGCTTTGATGAGAACTAGCTGGCTGAAAGGAAGAAAGTGCAGCAGCAGGTTTGGGTAAAACTTTTTTTCTGGTTGAAGAAAAGGCAGGTTTGTTTCTTCTCCCAAAAACAGGATTTCGAATTCATGAAATCAGGAAGAGGTGAGGCTGTTTATAGCTGCTGGCAGGTACGGCGTATTTAAATCGGCAAATCCATCTGCTTCCTCATTTAATCTGTTGCACTGGGGGAAATACGGATGTAAAGTAGATAATAACCTTTAACAGATTTAACCAAAAACTATTAGGAAATCTGAAAGAATTAGGGGTGTAACAATTCGATTTTATCAATTTACATTCCTACGATCCGATCTGTCTGAGGCTTATCGTTAACCGAACTGACCTATACCGTTAAAAGATTGTTTCTAAATAAAATAAATTGATTTAAAGCGATATTGGAGAATATGTGACCATATGAAACGGTATGTTGTGAATGGATTTGTCATTCATTCTTGTTAACGTGTTTGTTTGTACATATATTTAATTTAAACTTGATTATGTTGCAAGCAAGGGTTGAGGTTCTGGCTAAAGATCAATTTTAGATCAAATTGAACCAATGTCGACTACGAATCTCATCTGCAATCACAAATTATGACGTGAATCGAATTGTTAAAATAAATCGTGACACCCCTATGAATAATTGTCAATAAAAAGGTTTAAATTGATTAAATAAAGATGGAGGAGAAACTAATCAGACACAGAAAGCGCCAAAGTCAGATAAGAATTTCTTATTATTCCAATAAAAAATACATTCATACAGAAATATAACAATTTTGCAAAACAATTTCAAATAAAAATTTCATAAAGCATAAACATAATTTTACAAAAGTTTTTTATCCCCCCCCCCTCTCCTTTTCTTTTATACAAAGATTCAGAACAAAGAGCTGTGTGGGACCTAACAACTCGGATGATGGGAAGGACATGATGATGATGATGATGAAGCTTAATCAAGGCTCAATGGGAAGCAGAATCGGCTGCTGCTCTCTGCCCACGAAAAAAAAAAAAAAGTCCGCGCCAGCATTCCCAGAATCCACTGCAGCAAGCAAGTTTGTGCTCATCCCGTCCGCCACGCTCGCTGACGTGAAAATCCATATGTCGCGACTTGCTGCAACATCGAAATTCCTGCAGCGGAAATCGCTAACATCTTCGCCTTTTGAGCTTTCACCCCTCCAACTTTTTTTTTTTTGGCCAAATTTCCATGCGCTCTGCTAGATTGTGCATCCACCTTCCTCCTTTCAACCCCATAATACTGTTGCAGCTTGGCTAAAACAACGCTCTCCAGACAGGTCAATAAGAAACCTCCACAGTCAGCAGTCTGTGACAGATTCCACGCCAACAAAGCCTTTAGCAATTCATTACAGAGAGGCAGTACAAGGCGAGGCCTGTCCCACTGCAGACTGTTAATTACAATAAATCTTTAGATTTTTCTGGAGTCCCACTCGCAGTGATGGATGATGGTGGGTGGAGAATGCTGGTCAAGACACTAAGAAAGAGAAGCAGATCCCAAAAAGGTTTTTGTTTTTTGTTGTTGCTGTTGTACCTTTGTTCTGTGCAAGATGGAGTACATACTACACAGTAGTTCTTGCCTTTAATAAACAAATGTAAGTGCTCTTTACATACAGTGTGTAATAAATACGCATGTGGTCGTCTCAAACGGCGGCCACACGGGAACACAAAGGTCTTTATATGTCAAACTACAGCCAAAAAAAAATGAAAAATAGGAGGCAAGTTGGGGTATTTGAGCCTTGATCTCAGCCCTAAAACAAACAACAACAAAAAAAAACAGATCGTGACGCCCCTCTGGGGCAAAAAAAATACACAACCCTACGACCCGCAGGGGGCGAGTCACTTGCATAAGGCACCATTAACAGTGCATTATTAAGATTTTAAATAAAATCAAAAAAACTAAAAATGGATGAAGAATGGAAGGGGGGGGTAAGAAGAAAGCTTTATGTACAATATTGTAACATTTAACCGATTGGCATTTTAGCTGCACTTTTTATGGAAACTACTTGAAGTCCTGCTAACAGTGGAAACTGGAAATGAACAAACCCCTAAAAACCATGCATTTAACCTGTCTATGATACTGACGTTAAGAGTATAGTTTGTGTTATACCTCTAAGCACACGGCTTATACAGTCGAGGACTACAAAAGGAGCTTTGTAGATTGTAAAAAAATGTAAAAAAAACAAACAAAAAAAAAAAACAGGCTACATAACACATTGCACATTTAGTAGCTGCACCAAAAAAAACAAAAACAAACAAACAAACACTCAAGTCATACACTGAAACTGGCGAGAGCGCCCCCCCCTTGGGTCGACACCATTGGTAGCAGCCCCACATGATGCACCCACCAACCCACCAATAGGAAGGGGGGGGTGGGGGTGCCAGCCAGACATTCACAGTGCACGCATGCTTACGTCAGACAGGTCTGCGAAGTACCAGTGTATCGTCTGTCCACGAAACATCATGCACCACACGTACAGATCAATCGCTCGCTATGTGGGTCCTTTTTTTTTTTTTTTGTCTTTTCAATGATTCAAGTTTTTTTGTTTTTTTTTTTTTAATCCAAAAAAAAAAAAAAATCGTTCCTCATCCATGATTTTGTCCTCTCATCGCAACAGAGCGCCTTTTTTTTTTTTTTCCCTCTCCAAAGAGAGCTCCCGGAGGCACTGGGTTTCAGTATGGTGCAAAACGGCATGCTTTGGCTGGAACACTCCTGCCTCTCTGCTCTGGGACAGTTCAGCCAAGAGGCTTTAGCTGGGAAATGGAGTTTTTTCTTTCTTCTCTTTTTTTCCCCCCCTTTATACTTAGAAAAAAAAAAAGAAAAAGAAAAAGGAAAAAAGAATCCCCCTTGCAGCGTGGCTTGGTTTGACCCTGCTTTAGATGTGCCTCTTCATGTGAAGGGCCAGATGGTCAGACCTGGAGAAACATCTGAAAGATATTAAAAGGGGGCGGGGTTAGTGGGAAGAAACAACTGGGGGGGGGTCTTTTTTTGAGGCTGCTGCTTCCAGCTCACCTGTCACAGTGACTGCATTTAAATGGCTTTGCCCCCGTGTGCTTCCTGAAGTGTCTGGTCAGCTCGTCGCTCCTGGCGAAGCGCCACTCGCAGCCCTCCCATGAACACCTGTATGGCTTCTCACCTGCGGAAAAAAAAAGCCAACGGTTGAAGGAAAACGTAAATCAAAGCAATCTGAAGTCAAGGCCGAGGGAGGCAGTCTAGCGACCTGAAATATGTCGGAATAACTGTGCAGGAAATGCAAAAAAAAAAAAAAAAAGTGTTGGAGTGGCGCCTCCCAAATAACAAGCATTCAAATCTGCGTTCAGAACTCCCCCCCCCCCCCTCCCTCCCTGGCTCCCCGCCCATTCAACCCTTTCCCATGGTGAAACCCAATCTGTTTTGAAGTCCTTTTATCTCCAATTTGCCCCCGCCCCGCCCCTCTTCACTGCTCTCATTCGCTCACTGCTGGCTCAGTCAGTCACATTCCACACAGATTAGGTCACTTTAGGTATCCAACCATGCAGAGCTAATGCTCGCAGCTGAGGCACGGACCTTTAAACGCATTACACAACCACTTCCGCCACTCATTCAATAAAAATAGGTTTTGTTTTGGGGCCCTCCCCCCCCCCACTTGTGACTTCTACCCCTGATTCTCACCTGTATGAGTGCGCTGGTGTGCTTTGAGGTGGGAGCTCTTCGTGTAAACCTTGCGGCAGCCGTTGAAGTGACACCTGTGTACCCGCCTCTTGCTGTCAGGGGACGCGTCCCCGCAGATGAGTCCCGTCTTTTCAGAGCTTTTCGCGACACCGCTGCTCCGGATTTTGACCGGCAAGTGCAGGTCGCCGTGGCCGGCCGCCCAGCCACCCATGACGGCCTCCGGGGAGGACGGCGGCGTGCTGATGACGGAGGGGCTAAAAGGTCCGGAGCCCGCCAAAACGGAGCCCAGCGGGTTGGAGGCGAAGCTGTGCGTGGGCGAGAGCTCCTCGGAACTGTCCGAAGCCTCGCTGCTGGCGTCCGAGTTCACGCTGTTGCTGTCCAAAATGGGGCTGTCCTGATTGTCCTCCTCGTGGGACGGCACCAGCTTGGGGTCGGACCCGGCCTTGGCCTTGTCCCCGCAGGCCAGGATCAGCTTACTCCACAGGTCCTCCTGGCTATCGAACTTTAAGTCGGACGTGGAGACGTACGGCTCGCTCTGCAGGTAACGCTCCAACTCCAAGCATGTCTGGGGGGGGGAGGAGGAAAACACCATGAGACAATCCTCTTTTATGAAAAGGCTTCAACGCGGAAGTTGCAGAAAATGAATGAACATTTGGAGTATTAGAACGATTTCCAAATTTACTCGAACTTTTTTTTTTTTGTGGACAACTCCTGCAAAAAAAAAAAAAAGCTGTGCAACTCTGCAGCGGCGAGCGTGCCCTGTCATTTCATCACACCGCCATGACTCACTGAACACATTTAAAGTCCTTTTAAGGAAGTGCCTGAACACACACACACACACACACACACACACTCCAGCACCAGAGGCCCATTTAGCTGCCTTTCCTCATGTCACTGACATGAAATCACATCCTTCCTCAACCAACTTGAACAACCCCAACACTTCTTAGGCTAAAATAAAAGGGGGGGTCTTTAAGATCTATTAAGGGGATGGGGGCTCACTCAGTGATGGGTGGGATGCTGATTTGGTCCACTAAACAGCAAAAAATAAAAAAATAAAACAACAACAACATTCTGCAGGAGCTGCAGCATTCACTGCATGCATCCTCGACTCCAGCTGTCAGACTGACACACTGATCCACTGCAAGTCTGACGCCAACTTCGCCTCTAAACCCTGTTCGTTGAAGGGTACGAAAAGAAAGCGTCTGTTTTTGTTGTTTCTTTTTTTTTTACCCTCACGGGTAAATAAATAAATAAATTAAATAAGTTGATATTCACCTGCTGCCAGTACTCTTCCAGTGACGGTAAGGCGGAGAAATAGCCCGTGTCGTGAACTATTTGAAGTTCCTGAAAGATGCTGCACATCGGTAAAACATCCATTTCCCCCGCGCGTCTCACAGCAGCCCCTACGCGGTTTAAAGTGTGCCTCCGGCCGGAGAAGAAGAAGAAAAAAGCCACTCAGACGAGTTAGAACGACTCCAAAACAAATATGGAAACCAAAGGTTCTTGTCTTGAAGACCAACAGCGGACGCGAAGTCCGTCCCCCCGTCAAATCCCCGACACTTCCTTCTCCTCTCCGCTTCGAATATTTGCAAACACCGAACTGGACGAGGAGCGACTGCGCTCTGCAAACTTCCCTATTCAAACCAACACCTCCGCCGCCCCGCCTCCTGTCCTCTTGCTACGTCAGCGGCGTCTCGGCCAATCAGCAACGAGCAGCGTAAGGCAGCTCAAATGATATCACACTCACCCAATCACGAACGCCTCTCTTTTTCATTTGTTTTCTTCCCTCCGTTTTGATAGGTCTATTCGACTAGAGCTCGCTCCTGATTGGTCGGTTATTTTTAGGCTAGTATATAAAGCGCTGCCGAGCTCCCTCAGCTTGTAGTTCTCTCCGACGGCCGAACTCTGCTGCACAGACAGCGCATGTGAGCCGAAACTGTACACTTATGTGGAAAATATCCCTGCAATCTTAGCCACAAATAGCATCTGCAACACTGCTGTTTAGATGGGCTGAGCTCTTCCCCTCCAAAAAACCTGTGGTTAAGTCTTTGCACCATGTCTTGGGACACTGACTAATTGCTGGCAGGATGTCATGGTGTTATCTTACAGGAAACTTTTGTCTTCACTTCTCCTGTATGACTAAATTTGTGACATACAGAACATACTTCTGCTTTATCACCGAAAGGCAGAAGCTTTGCCCTGGAGCCGAAATGCAACAAACTGCAGCCTTTTTTGTAATCGGTAAAATAAAATAAAGGGAAAAATGTCTAAACTAATTGGCTCTTTAAAGAACATAAAGCTAAGGTGCATTCAAAAGCATAAAAAACAGCCTTTTCATCTGCAGCCATTATTTATGGATTAACTTTGGTTGTGCTTATTGATGTTGACATGATTTTGAAAGGTATAAGTAGCTCTTGTTAAAATGTCAGTCTGTTCTTTTACGAGTCAATCTTTGTGAAGCTGTCAGACTGTTTTTTTCACGTATTACTAACAAGGTTAGGAGTTAGAGTTAGGGGAGCCGGTTTAGCTCGTGCTGGTTTGCGGCGCCTTCCATCCGTGAAACCAGGGTTCAACTCTGCTGCTCCCTGTTCCCTTCTCTACTTCTGTGCCGGTCCCAAGCCCGGTTGCTTTGAGAAGGTTGCGTCAGGAAGGGCATCCAGCATAAAACATTGCCAAGTTTATCATGCGACTTGTTCGAAGTGGCAACCCCTGATGGGAAAAAGCCGCAAGAGGTAGACTAACAAGGTTAGGAGTTAGCCTAGTCACAGTGACGTTTGTTTTAGTGGTATCAGTCTGTTTTTACGTGTTGCATACAAGACTGGGAGTTACAGATACTAACTTGGCTAACCCTTCTAACGTGTGGTGTGTTAGTGTGAATGCAGTTGATGAAGTGTGACTGACTGACAGACTTATCTCGGACTCTTTTGTCTCACATAATGTGCCTTAGAGTTCGGTGCACCTTATAAATGACATCACTTCTGAAATAGACCACTCATTGAGAGCCTTATAAATTGGTCCTGAAAATACTGGAAAACAAGAAGCAAGATAAGATGTTCTAGGTTAAAGTATATTTTCCTCCACTTACATTAATTATCATGATCACTGTAAAAAATATAAATAAATCAGAAATTTCATTTTAGACACAAATAACCAACAATGGATGCTACTTTAAAGAGGTTTGCTGGAAAGAAACTGGTTTTTCTTTTTTTTTTTATGCTAATATTTTTAAGAAAACATATTTTTTTTTAATGACTATAGTTATTCTACTTTGTTTCAGCCTATTTTTTGTTGGGTTATTATTGAAGATTCAATCTAAACAACTTTTAGAGATGGAGTAATTAATATTTTCATTTTTTCTTTTCACACTGACAGAACCAACGTTTCCAAGAAACCAAATAAAACAAGAAGAGAGAAATTTTCCAGACCGGAAGCCCTTGTCAGGCAGCACGTTTCAAAACACAGATGGTTATCAGAGTAATACAACTAAACTGCAACACCCAGAATTCCTCAGCTGTCTGGTGATACCCGGCTGCATTTTTGCATGAATGAAGCCTCATTCCAGTAGCATTCCTCCCCATATTTTGGCCCTGACGACACGTAACCCCGAACAGCTCTTATCACTTCCTGTCTGAAGGGAGGACTCTCGTGCCACAGAGGCATCTCCTCTCGCAGCTATTTCATAAAGTCACAACTTGGCATGCCAAGGCCTCCTGAGATAAACAGCATTTCACAAACAGAAGCCGCTTTTGTTTTCCAAGCCGCTGGAGATTTTGTGCTGCCGGCCCCCAAGCAGACAACTGAGCGGTCTTTGTGGCGTTTTCTATCTGCGAGGTCGCATTGGTCACCCGCAGCATCTGATTTGATCATAAGGCAATGGTGATGCCTTGTGGAGCCCGGAGCAGGCTTAAGTGTCCTGGAAAAGAAATTCCACGCTCCACCGTGTTGCTAATGGAGCTTTCCATTAACTGCATCCAGGACTCAGCTGACATCTCACTTTGAGGGGTAAAAAGTCCAGCTCGAACACCCAGGCAGAAAGCATTGTGCGATTCATGCATTTTGAAATGTCTTACGGGTAGGACTGAGTGTTCAGGTTCTCCTGGGGCATTAGCTTCTTGCTTCAAAAGAAAAGACCCTTCAAACCAAACATTTAGGGAATGTGCCCAAATCCTGCATGGTAGCTTTTATCTTGGAAGGCAAGGTCTGCAGCTTTATCATTGTTACACAACCCCAGTCCAGTTGGTAGCCACAGGATGGTGCAATTACCAGATGACCCGTTTCAATGCCTCACTGTCAGCACAATCAAACAGTTGTTCTGAGGGTTTTCTCTGAGCAATCAGGAAATGTGGCTTTGCTGATTTTAGGTTTTGTTTCACAGGAAAACTGAAACAAATCTTTAAGGGGCAACAACAAATGATTTCTTCTTCATATTCAGAGCAACTTCTGGTCAAGACATTGGTGCTATTATTCACCGGTTATATGGGTGATAAGGTTAGATGTGAATTTAATTCAGTTTTTATTCATATTTCTTTAAATGTTTATTCCGAACTTGCTTGGTTCTGAAAAAGAGCGTAGTAGCCTGACTTGTAATTTAAAGTTCAACTTGCATTACAACAGTTGTTAATGCTTTTAATAAATAACAAATGTTTTTTAACACAGGGAAAAGGAGAAAAGTCGTTGATGGAAAATCGATCGCGGAATTTTATGAAGCAATATTGCAACTTGTGTGTCAAGAACAAACAAATTGAAACTATAAATTTGTTAAACCTGCTTCTAATTGCTTCACTGCTGCTCAAACTGTTTGATGCAATTAAGTTGGGGTAAAGCAAAAATAAGGACTTTTATTGCATTCCATTAGCAAATAATTAGGATTATACTTTGAAACTTAAAATATAACAATTAGAAATAAAAAGAAACACATAATCTTGAGACGATCACCATGTGGATCCTTCTTTCTATGATGCTGGTACCCCATAAATTACTAGATTCTAGATTATTTCAGTTCCTTTAAGACCCAATCTGATCATCTTTTGATTTACTGTCAAACCGTTCCCAGTGGTCTTGTCATTATAATTCTGTTGTTTTTAGCCCAAATCTTTGACATTCCCTACACTTTTGGAAAGATGCTACAGATGTTTTGCAAGAAGGGCCCGCAGTGGAGGGTCATTGTGTGCACCACATTGGATTTTCACTCGTTGCTTGTTTTTTACATTTTATTTTACGATTTCCATACATTTATGATAAGGTTTATTTATAAGATTCAGCTGGTGCCGGAAAACATCAATTATATGAAAAATTAGCAACAAGAGGAGGATTGAATTTTATTTGAAGGCACTTAAAACTTTTACGGGAAAAACCAGAAAAAGGCATTCATAAACAATCAGATTTATTGTAATTTAAATATTTTAAAACATGTTCCCCAAATTATTTGAATATACAAACATTTTTATTTTATACACAGAGATGATCAGAGTTAATATTTTGTTTTTACCAAAAGTTTTATTTAGTATAGGAAGAGAAATGGAGGCTTAAAAGCAGTCCCACACCATCATACTACCGCCACCATGCTCGACTGATAACTATAAAAAGCTGTTTTTTTTAACTCTAGATGTTACAGGACACATTAATGCTGTATGATATAAATCTTTACTTTACCCCCTAAAACAAGTGAGCTGAGTATCAATTTGGTCATTCGACAAAATCAACCAATCCCTACATCTCTCATAACACCCGGTGGCCTTAAAGGCATAAATTGATTATAACATCTCACCTGAAACCACAGAATTCTGTTCTCACAAGGTTAAAAACAGTGTGTAATGTCAACTTCTATAACTCTAAGCTTTTATTTTTCCATAAATGAGGTTTAGATATTCCCTGTGACACAAATTTCTTTCTGAATAAGGCTTAAGTGGACGCGGCTGACTCGCTTTTTCCCGTTCATGGTTCGTAATGAGGTACCGGGCTGCTGATAGAGATGCATTGCACTCTGTGGGGGCCACTGAAAATTTGTCCAAGCTTAAATAAAATGAGGATAAAAATAATTGATTGGAAATCAATACACATGCATCATTCACTCTTTTGTTAAAAGGAGAAATGGTAGGAAGGAGAGGGAGGAGAAGGAGGGTCTCTGGAAAATCGATGGTCATTCGAATCATAAATCAGAATTGAGTCAGCGCTTGTGGGGAGGGGAGATAATCATTATTTTGGTTTGGATTACACCCTGTACCTGGCAGAGTACCGTTCCGCCTACAGATGTGATCCAGTGACTCGCTGCCGTCCTCTCATTGGAATGCATTGATGGTTTGCGTCGTCCTCATGTGCGGCTGTCGGGAGCCCGTCTGGGGAGAGATCAACATGTGTGTACAATGGGCGGCACAATGTCAGGCCCATCAACCTCCGCCTCCCCGCAGCTCTCGACCTTGAAGATGAAGAGTGGGCCCCCGAGAGCGTGTTTTTAGCTGAGCGGACATGCATGGGCCACCGCAATCAGTCAGGATGCTCTTGTGATGGTCGGTGATGGAGGTTTGTGAATTGGTTTGTGCGCTCGCATTCAGAGCAGGCCAATATATCAGTTTTCTGATATACTGAGGGGGAAATCAATACTGTCCACCTCCAGGGTGATGGAGGTTCTTCCTCGAACTCATCTGCGATCAAACACAGTAAAAGAGTTTCTTGTTTAGGTTTAGGTAGACGGGTCAGGTCATCCACACAATTTCAGGCTTTGTTTGTGTTTGTTTATGAACAAGAGATAGTTCATTTTAATTCCATATTAATCCCCAATGACCTTTGAGATGTGCTGAGGTTTGCTGTATGGCTAATTTGCCCTGGTTGTTCTCTTGGGTGTTCAAAATACACAGTTTCTTCAACCACTCAGGCCTTTTCCATGTAAATACGTATCTTTTAATAACAGGCGGCCTACAATTATTACTAAAACTAGCAATGCTTGTTGGTGTAATGGCGTCAGAAACTTGTTGTGTAAGAGTTAAAGCCTTAGTCATGTGCAACCACATGGAGGGTTGACCCATAGGGGTCCTTCTGGTTTTTGGGCCCATGGAGTACTTTTAAGTCTAGCTTAAACTAAAGTTGGGTGGGCTTGCCTTGGGGGCTGGTGCGAGTGCCGCGCCACCGGAGAGGGGGGGTTGTGACATGGCACCTGGGTTCCCCCAGCCCCAGGTGCCCATCTGCACAGAGGAGGCCTTCATCTCTTAAAAGATGTAAGTCGGAACTAAAAAAAAGGCACTTGGAAAAAGACTCTCTACTTAGCTTATTCTTTTATTTATTATTAAATATTATTAGTAAAAATATCTTTTGTTTTACTGCAAACAACATCCTGTCCAACTGTTAAAAAAAAAAAAGCCTGACAAAAAAGGCTGATAGTGGTTGGAACTCGGCCAGTAGATACAATGGCCACCTGTCAATCAAACATATGTCATGATAATAAATCTAAAAACAGAGGGGAAGAATAATAGTTTTGGTCACAGTGTTTTTTTATACAGGTTGATTTGTTTGTCTAACAAACCACATTGTGGTGAAAATGACGAAACAACCTGGCTCTGGTCACTTTTGTTTTCAAATCAGCCTCAAACAAGAAGTGCATGCATGACTTCTAGGTTTTAAGCATCTAGATGAGAGATATTGCTGTCCTGGCAGGATATGACCTCACCCAACAGCCTAGCAGACCTGCTCAATGGCTCGTTGATGGTGTTCACTCTGAGATTAGAAGATTGTGGGTTCAAATCTGCGGTCAGGTTATTCCAAAGATGCCCAATGACTCCCTGCTGGACACAAGTTTCAATATGGGGATAAAACCACCAAACAGTTCTTTAGTTTGGCAGATGTCAAGGCATTCAAGAGCTGAGGATTTATCACTTGTCAAGCAAATCAACAACTTTTTCTTCATATTTAGGCACTATTTTAATTCCAAATTTAAAACCAGCCAACAAAGAGCATAAAAACTGACCAAACAGAAGATATTTTTAAAGCCTGCCTGAAACAGGAAGTCGTGGGTGGCTGACTGGCTGCATGGCAACCAGTGATCAAAGTGCACCAGGAAGTTCTGGTAAAACCACCGTCCGTTGGATAAGTTGTATTAGATGGTCAGCAAAGATACATGTAGACATACTAGTCACTTCCTGCTGCACACCACAGGTGTATTTGATGAACTAGTGTATCAAACTATTAATATTTTACAAAATAAAATAAATCTGCCTTGTTGTCACCTAAACGAGGCTTCAACAAATGACCTCAAAGTGTTACACAATCAAGCAATGTCAAAAATCTCAACCAGGCAGAGTTAAGGATCTCCTCTGGTGCTGTTTGTCTCTGTTGTCATGGCAACTGGAGCTTTGAGCAAAAACACAGTCTATGTGAGAGAGCAGTAGCCTTGTGTGCCTTAGCGGTGTTTTGACAACAGACAATTAGCGGTGACCATGCAGCCTTGAGGTTGCCACTGTGTACGGCTTTCTCTGATCCACAGTGGCAATCTCGTTGCTCTCCGGAGTCTCGCAGCTCAAGTGAAACAAATAGTCTCCAGCTACGTTTCTTGAAAGGCAAGCCACACATTCGCACTCACAAAGCCCAGCTTTATTCTCTTTTGACTGAAAACACTGTGCCGGCCAAAGAACTTCAAGTGGTGCTTTGTTTTAACGTTGGAGTCAGGCAACGGAGAGATCTTAGCAGATCTTAAAAATCAAAAACAAATGCTGGAAAATCTGCAGGACAGTTGAATGGTCATTGTTTCTCTTGGGGTGGTGCATTCAGGGCCTGAAAATTGTTTTCCCCCGCCTCCAGCAGTGCCAGGTTTACACTAAAGGCTACTACCATTATAGGAGGGTAGAGGAATGTTAAGCATTTTATTATTTTCTGCCAGCTCCTGTGGGAACCAGCACTCTCTGGCTGTTTCGGGGGCGGCATTTATCGAGGCCACGGTGTACACACCACTGAATAGGGAACTGGGATGTATTCATTGCACACTTTAGGGTGTGGGAGAGAAAGGGGGGGGGGTTTGCGATCAGGTTACGATGACCGTGAGCGCACTGAGCTGAATGCAGCGTGTCCCAACTCTGTAATACACTGAGCACAACTACGAAATCTTTGTGTGTGAACAAAAGCAACACTTAGTCATAGTTTCATAGCCAGTCTTGCAAAAAAAAAAAAAAGATGTAATCAAGTTCCTGTCATTGTCATAAAAATGTGATTGTTGTCTCCCCTGGCATGCATCTACAGGCGGACCTGATTGGATAGATCCTAAAATCCAAAAGATCCATGTTGTATTTTTTTCTGTTATTCTTTTAAAATAATATATGTGGTTTAGTAAATCATCACCTCGTATTAAACAATCTGCTGTTTAGATCTTAAAGGTCAAAAGGTTATTTCATAGGAAAAAGCCAGGGGCAGCAAAGATTTTTTCCTTTTCAGTCAAGGTAACAAAGAAATGCAGAAAGCTGATTCTGAATCAAATTCCTTTGTTAAAACACAAAGCTATCTTTTTTTTTTAATCTAGGTTTTACTCTGTGGTTTCATCTAGCAGATTACATTTCTTCAAACACATTCAGTTTTCTGTTTTCTTTTTTTTTTATAGTGAGTAGTTATGGTTGGTAGAAAGGAATTCCAATGAGGGGTTTTGGCTAATGTAGGGCTTTGCTTTTGTGTCTAAACATACTTTTGAAAAAAAAAAAGAAACTCTAAAACATAAAGTTGTCCAAACTGTTTTTAACCCTTAATTACCAGAGCTTTATCCGCATGAAAGAGTAATAATGAGAATAATTCCAATCAGTAATTGTGGTGCCCTAGAAATTTCCCAGAAGTCTCTGCAAAAGTGTGCATCGATGCTCACAACACTGCATTGTGTTTGAACATTCTTTGCAAAAGAAATAAAAAGTGTTTATATAAATATTTTTTAATAAACCATCAACATTTTTATCTTTAGAACACAACGGGTTCATAAATAATCTTCGTAAAATGCTCGCATGGATTTGATTTTCACTTTGTGAAATTGGTTACGTCATATTCGCAGTTAAAAAAAAAAAGAGTGGGCATAGTGTCTGAATTGCTTTTAAGATCCAGAGCACTAGATAGTCCTGCACTATATCGTTTTTTAGTAGTTAGAGAGAAGGGAGGGAGCTTTAACTATGTTAACATAGAATTGTTAGCATTTCTCAAATGTCAGCCCCCACTCCTCGGAAACAGTTGTCAGCCTAGCAATAGCCACTACCATTTGTCAAACTATGAATGCTTGGACTGCAATTGACATAGCAGACTGTAACAACTTAACCCCAAAAATTTATTCTTATGGAACCACAATGCAACCCTTTAATTTAGTCATTTGCCATAACATTAGCCAATAGGCTATAGTATGTTTTTGATTATTTCAAACATGTAAAAGTGGAAAATGCCATCCAAGAGTTCTTAGATGTACTGCATGGACTATACGTGTCATTAGTTTTGCATTTATCTGTTGAATCAGTTAAATATAGTTCTGTTTGTTCAAATCTCCAACCAAAATCAGCGTTTTTCAGAGAAACTGG
Organism: Oryzias sinensis; assembly: GCA_037389245.1. Lineage (NCBI taxonomy): Eukaryota > Metazoa > Chordata > Actinopteri > Beloniformes > Adrianichthyidae > Oryzias > Oryzias sinensis. The sequence continues at coordinate 15,628,667 of CM074504.1, forward strand.
AGTCACCAACCTTATTGCTTCATCTAGTGAGTCACTGACCTACAAGCCATGGTGTTGCCCTGGGGGTATTTCTCCTCAACACAACTGTGATCAACGTGACTCCACTGCTTGTTTATCATGTTAACTCAGTCTGATCTGTTACTTGTTGCTTCAGATTAGGGTCGGAGATCAACTTTAGAAGAAGTTACCCAACTTTCCTGCTGGTAACTGGTCTAAAAATAAGTCCTAGTGAGGCACCAGAAACCCAGCTTTTGTTTTCTCAGAGGCCTGTTGGTCATAGTTTGCTGTAGGAATTAGTCGTCAGTCGTTGTCATTCGGCTTGAAGATTTAATGCTTTAAAGAACAAGCTTTGAAAAAAATCTTTCTTGCAAGGCACTGATTTATCATAATTGTGCCTTTGTCAGGAAAGCTGATCAGTAACAGCTAATGCAAGGTGTGAACTTTAGGTGTCCGTGCAATATAGGAAACTCATCAGCTCTGCTGCACCTTTTGCTAAGGTCGTGACTTTTAAAGGTTGACTCCAAACACCGGCTTTGTTGACTCAGCTCCTGTCTGTACTTTAGGACACAGATAGCGAGCAAGCTAACTGCCTCTTGTTGCCAAAGTAACAAATCCTACCCGCAATGACCTCACCTACCAGTGAGCTCTGGTGAACTTTGAACAGCTATGTCATTTATTTAATCTGTGTGTCATAGGCATTTCCTTTCCCTAGTTCCTCCCTTCAGCCCGCCTCCCTCCTGTCTCTATACTTCATGTGTTTTCTTTCCCTAGCAAAGGGAAATCCTATCCCCAAACCTCTTGTTTTCCTCCGTAACCACTTATGTCAATGCTTTTGTTAGACTCCATTGTGACTTTTCTTTGCCATGATTATTACCACACTTTGGCATACTCCTAAATCCACTTTCCCAAGCTTACATAATAGCTATTACCCAAGATTAATCACTCGAGTGAACCTTTTTAATACGGTGACCTGCACAGTATAGGTTCTAGTTCCCATCTGATTTAACAATAACAAAACATATTGCCCTAAAGTGCTGCAAAGCAAGAAAAAAAGGCTTACTGCAATGCATTCCTCCCTGGCAGATTCAATAAATAAGCATTAAGGTTGCCATAAAACAACATATGTTCCTCTTTGTACACCATCATCATCTGGTTGCTCCAGCAATCAGATGATAAAAAAGCTCTCTTCTCGTCTCCCTCCTTCCCTCAGCTAACACCTTTGCCCGGCTGAGAGTGACTCATTCATATCTCATGACTGATTTCCAATGAAACTTGTTGTTCCAAGCAGCAGTTTCCGGAAAGCAGGCGGATTGGTGATTATACCATCACACCACAGCGGGCTCCAGGGAGTGGGGCTGACATAAACAAATATACCAGGCACAAACTGTACATACTAATGGCCCTAATTGCTTGTCAAACAGACATTGATGCAACGCAAGGAGTGGATTGTTTCTCTTTAAAGCTGCAAGTTGTAAATCTTTAAAGAAATAGAAGACTAATCATTCTGTTTTTGGACTGACAAACAAAATCTTACTTAAAGGTTCATAGAGGGTCTTGGGCTTTGTAGCAAGGATTCTTTGTCATTTGGTGGTCAAATCTATCCCATTTTTTACCCCATCATTTAAAAAAGGCATTTTTAAAAAAAAAAATGAAATGGACATCATGGCGTAAAAACAACAGATTAAAAATAAGACAAAATATTATGGATCTCTTATTTTCATTTGTTAAATAATCATCTCTGGGCAACGTTGGTCTGTCTTCCATTATCTATATAGTTGTTAAGGATTTAAGACAGTTATAAATGTTTGAAAATGGTGAAATCTCATCCATTCACCTGTCTATGCCTATAAAAGATATGGGCATTATCCATCCATCCATCCATCCATCCATCCATCCATCCATCCATCCATCCATCCATCCATCCATCCATCCATCCATCCATCCATCCATAAGTCTTTCCGTCTGTTCATACAGCCACATCTATGCATGCATGTCCATTCATCAGTCTGTCTGTACATCCCATCCATTGATCTGTCAGTGCCTATCAGAGATATGGGCTTCATCCATCAATTCATCTATCCACCCATGTCAATCAAAGATGACTTCCATCTTTCCATCCATCAGTCTGTCCTTATGGTCCATCTATAGTCTTTTCCTGGGAAGTCATGTAGGAAACTTCTCAAAAAGCATTAAGAAAACATTCATGTCAAAAGCTCAAAACATCTCAAAAGTGGGATATAGCTGCTTATGAATGGGGATCCTCAGCTTTCCTCCTTGGGGATGGGGAGGTCCTTGATGACTCTCTCAGGAGCTTTGGGAGAAGTCACCTCTGTAGCCAGTCTGTCAGAATGATCAGAAAAAATACAACACAAGAAAATCCCCTTATGAAAAAAATCAATCTGTCTTAATCTTGATATTGGGGCTTCCCTCTGGAGGCTGTAGACAGAATTATAGGCGAGCGCCTGCTGAGAGCCACACTCCAGTGGAATCAGAACCAGCAGGAGGCTCCATAAAGGTGTGATGCTGATTGAGCAGTAAGTAGTCTGAAGTGGGGATGTTGGGAGTCTACCCCCCATGAGAAATAAGGTTTGTTTGCTAAAACAAAGAGGCATTGAGATTCCAAACTGTAAATGCAAAACGTAACCCACTAAAATGCAAATACTGCTTAACAGATACATCTAAGGGTTGTTGTTGTGTTTTTGATTGCCATGAATTGTTTTATTTAGAGACAACAAGCTTTTTTTGGGCAAGACGTCACCACATCATCATTTACTTAACAAATTCAACTGGTAGAACAGTCTTGTCAGTTTACATTGAGTGTCTAGTCTTTTACAAGTACATACACGCATCAATCTCAACTAGCTTTCTTCTAATCCAGCTTTGTTCGACAATGCATCATAATAGTTCTTGACATCATTTTATATAATCAAGCCAGATTTTGGATACTCTGTTGAAATGTAAATCTTCCTGCCTTTTGTACATCGGTCATTTTTGAAACTTACTAATGGGAAAGAAAAAAAATCTTTTAGCTTTGACTGTATATGAGACCTGGACTGACATCAACAGAAAATGAATTACTTCTGGCTTCAACAAAATTAAGTTAATTCAGTGGCCATTTTATTGCAATTTTTGACTTTGCCATTTTGGAGCCAGTTGTCATTGGTAAAAAATGATTAGTCCGAGTTGGTCTGAGTCAATATTTCTATGGCAACCACTCTCACCAATCAGGAGTTGAATAACTTAAAAAAAAACTGTTTTTAGAAGAATGAAAAAAGGTATCAGAGCAAGAATGGTTATTCTGACAAATAGACTGAATGAGTAATAGCTGCTTATTTCTCTATAGAAGTCTATGGGATTTTGGCTTCTTTTAACCAGCAAGTACTTCCTGTTTGGAATGTGACGAGGAAGGGTCACTTAGTCCAATTTTCACTTAAAGCCAAAGACTGAAAGTCAAAGAACTGACAGTGTTATTAATATATTCAGGCTTAACAATGCTTAACATCTTTGAATGTACATGAGAACCTAATTGAGTGAGTGTGATGTCACCCGTAGGAAATAACTTGCTTCTGGATCCAATGAAATTAAGTTAATTCAGTCGCCATTGCTTTGTGGTAAAGATGTCGCCATGTTGTTGCCAGAAATTCTCAATAAGCTGTGATTACTTCAAGTCGGTCTGCGTCAACGATTCAATGGAAACCACTTTCGCCAATCAAGAGTGAGCTTCAAAAAGTCCAATAAAAAGCCAGGGATATGAATATATTCAAGCTAAAAATGCCGTACAGATCAGCTGCAGAATAGAGGAGCCTGTGCACCGACCCCCGCCCCTTCACAAACAAGGTGCTGCTCCCCAACACGTGTTGACGCTAATGATAAAGAATGTGAGAATTTGTCTCTAATCGCTAGATTGATGTCATTTGGAAGTCTTGCAACAGGACAGGGACCGTGAGACCTTCCAACACAGCTGCAGCAAGGTGATGTGGGAAGACTGACAGACTGGCTGGCAGACTAACGTAGACAGGTAAACAGACAAACAAGGTTGGGGGCAAAGCCCCAGAGAGCAATGACACCAACCAGCACCTCCCGACTGCGGCAGGCGGGAGACGAGAGGCGCTTTCAGATGCCTGAAGATGGGAGCGCAGTCACAGTGCAGCGCGCTCACCTCAAACACACAGCCTGTAATGACTGGAGACATGGCTGCCTTCCCTGGGGAGAAAAACAAGGCTGGGAGGGGGAGGGGGGGACCTCACAATCTCTTTCCCCAACAAACCTTAATGGCTTGGGCTCAATAAACAACAGCAGAGGCAACAACAACCCAAATAAGCCATGACAGCTCGTGGGGTACCTGAGCGAGTTCCTAATTGATCATCCTCAGCTGGAGACTTCTTCTCACTCTGCATCCAGCGCATTCACTCCTCTCATGCATGCAGCTCTCACTTTTCCTGCACCGTGGCTATTCTTAGTGTGCAATACTGCTGGTATTCTGAGAACAGATTTTTTTTCATGCCTAAAACATATTCCAAAAAACATTTATTCATAGAGAGGGTGCTCTCTTAGCTGGTTTGATACCGTGCCGAGTCTACACCAGACTTATTTCTGGAGTTTGTCCTCTTCGCTGTCAGTCAAAGCGAGTCCAGCTTTAGCCTGCAGCCGGAGCTCCTATTGTGAGAATTAATTAGCAGCCTTGGCAGATTTTAGCACGGTTATTTGGGTCTTTCTGAACGTAAGTGTGATATGTGGGGGTCAGTGGGGAGTGACACGGCTGGACGTCACCTCACGCCATCGGCTGCTCACAGCAACCTCAACGAAACGCGCTTGTCCCGGGCCGAGCCGGCTAACGGTTTGCCGGGCCTTCCAAGCCGTCTCGGTTGACTGTATTAGCTCAGCCCTGTGCCCACCCACAGAGCCGACAAGCTGGAATTCACACCCTCACACCGTTCATTCTGCAAACGCAGCCACACGCAACACTGAGTCACAGCGGGATGCTAATAGGAGCTCCTTCTTTTTGTTTCCTACTGCTCTGTGCTGTCTTTTCCCCTCTTTTTCTTTCAGATAAGCAAAGGGGAGTCAGGTCCCTGACTCGCTTCCTGGCTTATAGAAAAAGAGGTAAGCGCAGGGTCTGCATGGGGCGGCGGGATCATATCGGAAGAAAAAAAAAAGGAGGCAACTGTACTTCTCTTGAAATACAATTAAACCCCACTGCATGTAGCGCTCAAAGCAATTAGAGAGTGTCATGCTCAAGTTTTATTTTCCCGCTTTGTGGAGTCTGCCCTTCCAGGTTGAGCCTCTGGCGTTTAACCTCGGGGCTATCACAAGGTCTGATCGGAACCTCTCAGCTGTGAGCGGTAATTACCGGTGTCCTTGATATTAGACCTGAAATGGGGATGATAACCTTTGGTGTTTGCCTGTTACCCCCACCACCACCGATCCATCCCAACCCAAACGGCCACCCACTTCTTTTAACACTCTTGCCCTCAATCGCCGCTTCATTCCCCTTTAGCTCCTGGGAGTTATGTCGAGAAAGCAGAGGGGGCCTACTTTGGAGGGAAATGTAAAGTGTGCTTAAGCGCCAGCCTCCGCCCGGGGGGTTTGGTTAAACAGCTATCGGCCAAATGGCGTTCTGTCATCGCTGTAGAGTGGGATGACACTGTTTTATGGGAGCCGCTGTCCAGAGCGATGATGGGGGGAAAAACGACAAAATGAATCAAACTTCATTTAGATGTGAGAAAAAAAGAGATTGTTTTCTAGAAATTGTGATAATGTCGCTGTATTTTTAAGAAATGTTGTCTCTTATAAAGGTGGCTCCACCAATTATAGCCTAGATTTGACCTCTGTACAGCTGTTATATTATTCAAGTACCTAACATAATAACAGTTAAATAACAGTTTTTATTTCAACAACCTGTTAAAATAGCTCAAACTTCTTTCATAGCCACAATAAAAAATACAGTTTTAAATAGCTATTCTGTAATTATTTTTTATAGACTTCTCAAACCTTCAATGTTACACAAAGACAAATAAAATATGATCAATAACAAAATGCAGCTTTACAAAAAAAATAGATTTTTGGGCCGATTTAGTAAAATGAAGGTCACCAGAGCCCAGACACTAAAATGCTGATGATGTAACCCTTAACCGTAAAACAAAAATCAGACTCAGTGCTCCTTAACGTAGAGTCTTTAACCTAAAGTTTTTTGTTTTGTTTCACAATGTTCTCATTGATTGGCAAAGTCATGGTCATGGGAAGCTGCAAATCAGTCCCATACTATCACACTACCGCTGTCATGCTTAACCATTGCTAAGATGTTTGTCTGAACGGTTGTGTTAGTAATGACACTCAAACCTTCCAAAAAAGTGAACTTTTTGCCACTTCACTTGACTGAATGATGCAAAAGTTTTGTCTTTGTGTTTTCTTTTCGTTCAGCAGTGCCTTTCTTTTAAGCCTTTAACACCAGAGCCTTAGCTCCAGTAATAATAATAATAATAATAAAGGAGTAAAACATCAATAAGAAGTAATAAAACAGGATAGAAAAAACAGAAAAAAACAGTGTTGACAGTCTTTTGACTAACTCTATGCACCACTTCAATAACATTATAAAAAGTTGCTTTTCTTGGCATCAGAATCAACAGGTTCATGTTGATCACAACAGTCATAGAGTTACGGTATGTCGGTAAGAATGTGTGTCATGACATCTACGATGTTAAAAGGTTAAACTCTCCCGTGGATCTGTATTTGTCAGGCCCTTTTTATACTATAGAATCATGATCGGTGAGTCCTGCAATCATTTCTAAACTGTTATGCCTGTTTGATGTCTTTCTGGATCAGTCTCTAATTGTGTTCTTGGACACTTTGGTCAGTCACTCCTTGCTTTTCTGAGGTCCCAAACTCTTAAAACAGTCTCAGCTGCTCTTTCCAGACTGATGACATTTATGACCTAAGCACGTTTGGTCTCAGAAAACAAAGAGAATTTAACCTTGAGCTGTTGCGTTGGATTGCACTTGATTGCACCTTTAAAGCATCAGAAGAGTCAAAAACAGAAGACAAACCTGTTCTGGGACCGCAGGGAACTCTTACCTCATGATTGGACTTTCAATGTGGGAAACGTGTGAGAACAATCTGAAATCACAAGATTAGGAGGCCACCGGATGGCGTAACGTGAGCCGAAATGCCCTTGATGAATAAGAAACACCTAGCATTGTGCGTGCCCTCGACCTGTCTCCTTCAGGAGATGACGATGGAGTCATTTGAACAAATCGGACATCAGAGGCGCACTTTTAAGAAAATCTTTAAATCAAACTGATTAAAAGAGGAGGACAATAAGTAATGCGCTTGTTAAGGTAATGAAAAATTCTTGAGGGGATTAGCAGACTGGACCTGTGATTACCCGCTCATGTTGCTCTGCCTTTGGCATAAGCTTTCATGATGCTGCAGGTTGGCTCAAGGCTACTAATTAGACTAACAACAGTCCCCCCCATCCAATCTCTGATGAGCTGTTTTAATTGGCGAAGCAACAATTATGAAAAAAAAAAAAAAAAGCCTGACGGCCAAATCTATGAGCTCCACCTACAGAGCAGAAACTCCTCAGTCTGCTGCCTTTAAATTCAAATCACACTTGGCTGCACAGATAGTAAACAAACTACAATGAGGGAGCCCCGCCCTCCCCGTTAAGAGCACATCTGTCAGTGCTGCTCTCATATCAGTTTGTTGTGCAACATACCAAAAATATTATCTTGGGTTGTAGGTGTGTCGTGTTGCAACAGGCCAGATGTTTTGACAGTCAGATGTCTCCCATGCACCCTATGTTGAGTGTTGCGCCAACCGCCCAAACGCCACCTGGAGCTGCAGCCGAACAGCTCAGGCTTATTATATAACCCGGCCCGGGGCTTGTCAGTCTGCGGCGCGGTGTGTTTTTCTTAGGAGAACACGTTCTGAGGAAGGAGGGGAAGGGATGGGAAGGGAAGGGCGAGGCCCTTTTGGGCAAACACGCTGCAGAACACCAGCATATCTGAGATGCTTGGCCAAAATGATTTGAGTTCACTGCGAACACACAACCCGCGAGCACGGGCGTACCAAGAGCCGAGGAACCCCGACCTGCAAAAAAAAAAACATGGCAAGGAGGAAACACTGGGTTGAGACTTGTCCCGGGAAAACCTGCCTTTCTCTTGCACATCGTTTGTGCTCCGAATTAGGTGATTTTCTGCAGGGTGCACTTAGGGATAACAACACTATTTGCCCACTTAACAGGACAATATTGATGCTGCATCAGTAAAAATATCACGACTGCAAAAGGCTATCATATTGCAATTACAATTGGTCAGGGAATTCACCAGCACAATTATAATAGCTTTCCATTGGAAGCATAAACAATAATAAAATATGCATTTATTGACATCACTTTTCCAGCTAATTTCAACTGAGCCTTTTGTTGGGATTCTTATTGATTTAGTATGCAGCCTCAATATAAACGTGTCAGGAACTGTTGGTGTAGGATCCAATATGCCGGACCGGGCTCGGTGGCAAAAACAAAACTTAAATGTGACAAAACCCATGGAGTTACAAAAAGGTGACAAAGCAGATGACCTGACAATGATTAACTGAAATAAAGACACTTATTTGGACTGAGGAAAATACACAGAAATGAAAACAGTTGTGGATAATATAAACCTGGTATGACTGGCAGGGGACAACAAAAAAAAAACAATGGAAAACAACACAAAATGACACAATCCTCAAAGTACCCCTTACCAAAACACCAGATTTCAGTTTCCCTATTGGACAACAACGTCCTGGTAAGAGGGGACCTTGAGAAGCAACAGAACCAAAAAAAAAAACAAGGTCAGAGAAAAGTTCAGGTTCTTGCAGCACAGCAGCAATGAGCGGTTATGTGGAGAATTCCTCCCCAAGAACAGGCACAAAGAGAAGCAGTCCCAATGACTCTCCCCAGGGGCAGGAAACATGAAGGAGAAATTCCCAGGTGACCCTCCTCTGGGACAGGTAACATGTCCAAAGGGGATGAAAAGTGACCATCCTCAGGGACAGTGAACCAGAAGAGGAGTGGCCTCAGCGACCCTCCAATAGAACAGAACACATGAAGAGAAGCGGCTTTGGCAACCCTCATCAGGAGTCATGAACGTGACAAAACCCATGGAGAACGATAGAGGTGACAAAACAGGTGACCAGACAATGACAAACTCTTGTAAAGGCTGCAGACAATGAAGAGAAATGAACACAGCTGTGGATTATTATTAACATGAACAAAAAGATAACTGCAACATAGAACTACACAATCCTAACATTACGGAGGTGAATGGCCTCCATCTTCACTGTGGCTGCCCTGCTGAAAAGCCGCTTTCTCTGTCTGACACACTTTTGACCCCCAGGTATCTTCCAGGACACACACAGCAAAAAAAGGCATTTTATGGTTCATTTAGAAATCTAAAAAAGTTTAGTCAACTGGCAAGTTTAGAACCTCTGTGTCGAGCCTAACGACGCTATTTCAAGAAAGCGGGTCAAAGCCTCCGCTCAGAACCCAAAATACACCTCAAGTCTCTTCCTCCAGGTGAGCCTCGTTACCCAAAACTAAAGGCGCGGCGGGTCACGCCGCGGAACATTAGTTCCAAGCAGTGTGGGGTTATTATTTATGGCGCCTGTGTAGAGCTTCATTGTTGATGCTCGCTCCCGGCACCTGCCTGCACACGCTCAACCTCTCATCAGGTTGTGACCGATGTTGAAGAAATCTCGCTGCACCATCTCCATTTTTTCTTTTTCACTTCAATAAAGCAAAGCTGGCAGGAAGAGGAAAGGAGGGGGGAAATAAAGTGGTGGTAGTGGTGGTGGTGGGGGGGCGGGGTGATTGCCACCTGCCACTTCATTCAACTGCATTTTAATCTGGGGTGTCTGGTGGAATGGCGCTCCACAAATGACTTCACCAGAGGAGTAGAGATTTGAGCCGCTGATACCTCGTAACAAATCACCTGGATATGAGCTATTCGCTTTCTAATGGGAATCCATATTCATCTTCCTCTCCAAAAGCTCTCCTGTGGGATGCAGATGTGGGGCTGCTTTTATATCTTCTCCCCATCCATGTACCCTAATCAACTCCCCCACCACCACCACACATATATTTTAAGGCCCTAGACCGTCCTCTCACTTATATTGTATTTCCATTGCTCCACCATTGAGTTTATGGACCATCTTGGGGGTTATTAATGACGCGGCACAGAGTTACACATATGAATATGGAGATCAGCCACATTGTGCATGGGCTTTCCAATATAGCAGGATTGATCGAAATCTCTGGCATCTTGTTTGATGGATGGAACCACCCTTCTACTCTGTGCGCTTTGCTTCATAATGCACGACCCTCGCCGCCATTATCTTTGTATTTAAAACTGGGGGGTTAAAAAAAAAGCTCCCCTGAATGAAAACGCAAGCACCACCAGCGACTTCAATCCAATTGATAAAGGGGTCAACTTCATGGTACAAAAGGAATCCAATTGAAAGCGTATAAAGGTTTAGTTCCAGTGGTCCTTCCGCAATGTAAAGAATATGCGTTTTCTTAAGGATCCTAAAGGGCACCTTCATGCTTTTGGGGGAGCCTGCAGTCTAGATGCGTGAGATACCCCAGCGAGATATGTTGGATGAATTATAGCAGGGGAGGGATTTTATTTATTAGGTATCTGGGAGAAGCTGGGAGCATGTCAACCATTGCTGCCCCATCCGGGGTCCTATCATCTGTATTGTTGAAGGGCAGATAAATGCTGTGCAGCTGTTTTCATGCTCGGAGATAATAGACACAGTTTGAACTGACATTAGTGGAACATTAGTTTGAATTTCTGTAAGAAGAAGAAGAAGCGTCAGGCAGGATAAAGAGTCCGTGGTCCTACTAATGTTTTATTGATTCAGTTGCTTACAACTCATATGGATGGACAGCAGGATTATCTACTGATTGGCCCAAATAACCCCTTGTTTTTTTCATCTTTATTGTCTGATGTGATGTTGCCAACTTCAAGCCTCTTGAGTTGGGATGGGTACCGTTTGAATTTTATCTGGTGCCGAACCAGTTGTTTTTATATGATTCAGGTAAACTGGTGCTAAAGTAAATACGTATTTTACCACTCATAACCACTACTTCGTTTTTTTCTTAAACAGGAACAGACACGTGAAAAAAGCAACCCCAGAAACCCTCCTGAGAAACAGAAAAATGAAGAATTTCTTTTCTCTCATAAACTGTGGATTCTCATAAGTTTTGTCTGACTTTATTCTTTGTAATGTTTATATATAGATTTCGCCAAAACCCACTTCGTAAAAAGATCTGTGGCTGTTAGAATGTACCTGCTGCTCCACACAAGCGAACCGTGTCTCTGAGCAGAGCAGTTGGATTCTCGATGCTTAGTATTCGCAGGCAGGGAAGGTGCTTTGTAACAGTGTGCGGTTCGGAGAAGGGTTCGGACCGCAGTCCATTCAACTGTAAATGCACTTAATAACAGTCATAACAATAATAAAAGCAAGTTTAGAAGAAAATCTCGCTCTATGTCGGACCTCTGTTTGTTTACAACGGACCGTGTAATATCTTCTTCTATGACTATCTGACACCTCATTGGACCAACAGACAGCCAATCACATAATGTGACGTCAGCACTAGTCGAAGGACCCCGAACAGTTGTTGCAGGCCGAATGGTTATGGTACCTACAACGTAAGTGTTTCGAACTTTTTTTTTCATTCATTCATCTTCTTAACCGTTTATTCCCTTTCGGGGTCATGGGGTTGCCGGAGCCTATCCCGGCCACTTGGTGGTAGGCAAGGGATACCTGGACAGGTCGCCAGTCAGTCGCAGGGTAGAATATCTTCAATCACACATCCATTCACTCTTACTCTCACACCTATGGACAATTTAGAGTTGCCAATCAACCTATGTAGCTTGGGAGGAAGCCAGAGATCCCGGAGAAAACCCACGCATACACGGGGAGAACATGCAAACTCCACACAGAAAGGTCCCCCATTGATGTTGTGTTTTTCATGTCCCCCAGCCGGGACTTGAACCGGGGGCCTTCTTGCTGTGAGGCAAGAGCACTAATCACTGCGCCACCATGCACGTGTTTCGAACTATATATATTGAAAGTTGTTGCTTGAACGTGCGTTGTTGAGGTCAGTCTGAACGTAGCTTTATGCATCAGGTTGCCAGATTTTTCCTAAATTCCTAAATCAGCCTGCCAACAATCGCTGGAAAAATTAAATGATTGGCTAGACTTGTACAGCAGAACTGAATAGACTAAAAGTTATTGACAGGAATGAAACTAAGCACTGAATGAAACAGACGCTTTTATATGGGACCAGTAGGACCGTATATGTCAGTACCGGTACCAACTTGGTGCCAACTTTTATTGCCAATCCCTACTCTTGAGGCCACTTTGAAAGTCATGCCAGTTCACCAAGTGGTCTTTTAGTGGTGACAACTTTAGTGACAAGTTCTAAATTTAAATTCACCAAAGCTAAAACAGAGCCAAACATACTTGAAGTTTGGTTCAAAAAAATGCTTCCATAAATATTTATTGTTTATAATGACTAAACTCTTTTTTTCATGACCTTGCATTGATGGTCCAAACAGACTCCAACTCGGTAGCTATTAGCAAATTCTTTAGCGTCTGTATGTGTACGAATGCTAGTAAATTAACTGTGTAACAAGTTGTAAGTTAATTTGTAAAACAGAATGTAAAGGTGCTAGGAAAGTGTGTCTCACCGGGGTGCTAATTTGTTAGCACGCACACATAAACTTTCCAAAACGCTTGAACTTACAAATATAGAGCCACCTAAAGCCTGTCACCTCTTCTGTAATTTAGCTCAGCTCTTTGTCGAGTCTGCTGTAAATTCCATGCTTGTCTGCTGATGTTGAGCTTTAAAGTTGGGCAGTCAAAGCTTAAGTAAAGAGCGAAATCTAGCACATCTAGAAATACCATTCGTACATACTCTGGTCTTGCTTTTCTCTAAAGCTGAACCTATGAGACATAGCATAAAAACAAATAAGATAATGTGTACACCAGGTTGAAATAATACACTTTAAATGTATTTTGGTAACATAAAACGTTTTGTATAAAAAATATATGATTCTACCTCATTTTGTTTAATTCAAAGTGAAAACTGGAAAAAAGACACTAGTAAAGATGTTTTTTTGCTAAAAACAAAAACAAACAACAGGTCTTTATACTGGTCTTTTTACACGCTAGAGAAATGCAAGAAACCGAAATACACAAAAACAATCGGAGTGCCACAGGGCTTAAATCTTGGCCAACTTATTTTCTGAATTTACATGCCTCCATTTTGTTGGATAACATGTGAGTAAATTACCTTTTATTAAAGTCTTACTTTCAAAACCCCACAATCGCAAAAGCCTGACTACCGCAATGGTATGTCTCACTGATGGAAACATTATACTGTTGACAACCCAGAAAAAACAAAGCCTGAAAAGACAGCTGTACTAATGCCAGGTAGATGTTAGCTTTAATTATAATTTAAAGTTTAAATTGATAGCTTTGGAGCAGGGGTGGAGCGTCCAACATCTGATGGAAGTATCACTGGTTTAATTCTAGTTCTGTTTGCGCATGAGTAGAAGTGTCATTGGGCAAGATACTGAACTTCACGTTACTCTCAATGTTCTGGCTCTGATGCCATCAAGAGTGTAATTTGTGACTGATACACATACTTTTCTTTGTGCTTGTTGCCAATGTGATGTTTGCAAATGTTGTTTTCCTCAGAACAAACTCTGTATTTTGTTTCTCAAAGCCTTTTTGCAGAATATTTGCTAAAAGTACTTTGTTTTTGTTTTTTGTCTGCTCCTATTAACTGTGGCATCATCCTATCCTACCCCTATTGTGAAAACATTAAGTTTTAAGAATGTCCTTTTTCAACATGCAGCTTTACAAATAAGCATGTTATAAAACTCCTTCCTGCCATTCCATAATTTTTTAACATGCTGCATTCGGAAAAAAAAAAACATTGTGAATAAAGGTTTATGCTGCTGCTAAGACACAGTGGCTCATTTGAACAGAGGAGTTTTGAGTCACATTACATTTGCAAATATTTGCTCAGCATTCAGCTCATGTGACTGACAGGTGTTACCCTGTTTTCGGTGTTGTCTCCATCCAGTAGGAATCGCTTGCATTATACAGCAACAGCACACTTCTAACTTAATAAATGCCGTTTACACTGGTTAATAATTAGTCAATTAATAATTCAAAGTCAAGAAAAAAAGAACAGCTGAATTCTGTGTTTTTGTATATTTTTGGTGAATTTTTTTAAAGCACCTGGAGCTGAAGACGGTATAATCCTCGTGTATTGTAAGTGTAAACACGCATCACCATAGCAACCAATCTAAGCATCTGCCATGAGGGCTTGTTGTGCAATACCAGTGATCTTCAAAATAACACAAAAAGTATGCTGCATGAGATTCTTTTTTTGTATAAAATCAGTCATTTTTTTTTCTCATTTGAGAATTCACCAAGTGGAACGATTTTGTGTTTCAATCACAGCCAGGGAGGTGTTGTGTTTTTTTCTTTTCAGCCTCAGCGTCCATATCGCCCTGACCTGCGCTGGTAATGAGTGTCATCTGCTCATGCTTGTGGAGACCTCCGCAGCATCAGCTGATAGTCATGTTTGCTCCGGGGTTGTTATGCTGGCTTGAGAAACTGCTCGAGGTAAACAAGGGGAAAACAGAGCGCCTACACATGAGACCAGCCTCTGAGCAAATGACATCAAATTGCTCTCCTTATGTGTTTTTCTGCTACCACACATCCACCCCCACCACCACCACACACCCCTATGCTTTCTATTGGTTTTAACAGTAAAGTGATGCCGCCATCATCTAACCAACAGTTTCTGGGTAAATGTTTGAAACAACAGCTCGGGAGATAAATGCACACAGTTCAACGCTTTTTTCTTTTTTTTACTCAGAAGCCTAGTTGTGTTTTTATTTGTGAGTGCCGATTTCATCACACAGCTTCCACACAAGCTGCAGAAATCCAATGAAGATGACGGACTATGGTTCATGAAGGGTGATTTACACAACTACAGACCGGTCATGAGGAAACTGGCAGAAATATGGAACTACAACCTGAACTCTTTGGGTTTTACTCAAGCAGAAAGTCCCTTTTTAATGGCTACAGCTTTCGAAACAGTCAAAGAGATGTACACTTTGCCTCTTTTTTTAGGTTAATTCAGTCAAACCAAAAGAAGCATTGCACTAGTTCCTCTAGTCTGCAGAGGTTCAATAGCTACATGTGGCTTTTTGACTCCTCCATTGTGACTCTCTAAGTAAAGAAAAAAAATGTAAGCTTCGAAAAGTAACTATAAAGTCAAAAATTAAGTAGTCAAGTGAAAAAAACTTCATTCAACTGATTCACAAACAGATGAAGGACAGTATGTATCACACTATGATGTTCCTGACAACAGTACCCATAATTCTCCAAATATCCATCTATCTTTCGTAGTTCAAAAAGGTTGTACTAAAACATTTTGAGGTTTTAGTACAGGTTGTCTTTTATTTTGAAAAGAAGTCATGTAAACCTCTGTCAAAATAAAAGACACCCTGTGCTACATAGAGTCTCTTATTTTGAAAGGAGGTTCAAATGACAGTCTTATTTTCAAACAAAGACATGTGAACCTCTGTTAAAAGTTGTAAACTATTTAATATTTAGAAAAAAATGCTGTTATCTCTCTATGTTTATGTTTTGTTTATGCAAAAATCAAAAGTTCATTTATATTTATCGTAATAGTAACAATAACATAAATGCAAATAGGTGTCTTATTTTTCTATAGGGTGACGTAAAAATAAGAATTTGTGGATCCTACTGGGATGATGAGAAAATTGACCCAAATGGACCAAGATTTGTGACATTTGCACCGCTCTGACATTTCGCACCAAACTGTAAGCAGTGGACTTGCACTAGTAAACAGTAGGCCATGGGCTAAAAGTCTAGTCAAGAACCTGCTTTTAGTGCGTTCACGATTATGCATCACATGCCCGATGTGTTTGTAGCTTTAAAGGTTGCAGACCCCGGTCTGGAACACCTCCGGCCTTCGTCATCATCAACCAGCAGCCTCACAGGGCAGACAATTGGGGGATCAAGGCCGGCCAGGAGAAATCCTGTCCCCAGACATAAAAAAAGGATGCACAGTGTGATCTCTACCCCCCTCCCGGTTGCCAGGAATTCAATTTCATTCAGCTAACATCTGCCAGAGATAAGTAAAACATAAACAATGTCAGTGACACACAAAGAAAGCTCAGGGCCTCTTCTTTCTTATTCTTTTTTTTATTTTTACCAAATCAACACACAAACTTTAATCAATATGATATTTTTTTTATTTCTTTAATATATGGATATAAATATAAATCACAAAACAGATAAAACAATGTGTTTCTTTAGCCTGTAAGGTTTTCATTGTAGTTGAAATCGTACAAAATTACCAACTCATGTCTGATGCGCCCCGCCTGCTTTATGTGATTGTAACTCAGTGCTGGTTATTACAGCTGGAATTCTCATTCGCACAAAGAAAACAACAAAAAAAGATTTGTAGCTTTTTGTCATAGTTCCACCTTTTTTTTTAGCATTTGTTACATGACTTCCATTCACACTAAGTTTTTAAGACATATCTCTGAATTTCTTTCGGCAACAGAGCTCAATTAATTAAAGGGCGCATTAAGCAAAACACTACACTACACTACCCAGAATGCTTATAGGGGAGTGAAGAGACAGGTGATTTTTCAGAGGATTTGATAGCAAGTTTTTCTAGAGAACTGTGTTGTGGTTCATGTGCGTTTGTTTTATCTGTAATAAACAGCTTTTCCCTAAGTGCAAAACAAAAGACAGGCGAAACTTTATTGACAAAAACTGTCAACATTGTTCAGTTGTCACATAAAATACAAAACAATACAGTAACAATTTCAGTTTATGATGTTAAAGCACGGTACTTATCATTACGCCGAGCTCATGACTACCGTACCTATAATGCTACGTACACACCAGGCATTTAAAATATGTTCATGAGGGTGCTGAACGCAGGTCCTTGAACGCGCTTTCAGCATAGGGTGTTCACTGGACTGTCGCTGCCCGATACAAGAACATGTACCTACAGTTGGAAGAGGTTTGGTGCGAAATGTCGAAGCGGTGCAACTCTCGTGAATCTTGCTCCACGGTATTTATTTCAAAGCTCTATTCGAATTGATGAAAGACTTCTGTGAATGAAAAAGGACGCCATCTATTCGTTGCTACTAATTCGGAGTACCTGATTGGTCAAAGTTCAACTGGTTTAACTTTCAACATGTGTTCAATAGCCCCGCATTTGTTTGCAGAGCCCAAAAATGGACTTGATGTCGACACGAGTTTTGAAAACCAAAGCGCACATTTCTTCACCGTTCACATGACTTCAAACTTGAACCTGCATTGTCGAGGCCCGTGTGAACGTAGCATAATGCTCCAAACAATCCGACAAGGAGTGCAGCTTCTCAGTCAATCCAAGCTGTTCAAAGTCGTACTAAACCTAAACCATTTTGACAGATTATTTTGCGTCGAGTGCCACAGAAATCAATTACAGAACAGTAAGCAAAACCAGAATCCATCCCTAAGTCGCAGTGTTCTTTAACCAGAAGAAGCATTAATCATCATTATTGGAACATATACCGTGTAAAACTGTTTTTCTTCTTCATTCCTTTGTTCCTTAATCAACAGAGCCTGTTTTAGGACAAAATATCCATATGAACAGCTGATGGGTGCTTCGGTTCACTTCCTCCTCTCATAACTCAGTGAAAAATAAACAAAAGTAAATATATCACCATATCTCATACACATCAGTGAGACCATCTTAAACTATTCAAATCCTGTAGCTTTAAAGGCTAAAGTTGACTCCAGTCTGGTACTAATTAGATTAAACTTTATGACAAAAATGTATGGTTATTAATTCACAGTATGCAAGTATCCAAAAATGTGCATGGAAATTTTCGCTCTACGGGTCACAGAGTGGTCCACGATTTTGATAGTTGCTAAGGGGAAAGAACGGGAGATGCAACACAGACAATGTATACTAACTGACAGTTGTGAGACAGATTCTCTGCACAACGCAGCAGAGATGCATCGCAGATGGACCAGTGTAAATTTCTGAGTGAGGCTGAAGATGCCACCCTTTTTCCCATTCTTCTGTTTAGCTAAACCAACCAAAGAAAGAGGCAAGCTTCTGTTTCAAAGTCCAGAAACGACAAGGTTTTGGAGTTCTGGCAAGATATATTTTCGCAAAAAAAAAAAAACCCTCCTTTTCTAATTTCCCCTCCAAAATAAGGTGATCATAGCCGTCTTCATACGACAAAAGATTCTTAAATGTGCTTCAATGCTGGCAGTGAGCTCAAGAAACTTTCAACAGATCTGGTCTGAAAAGCACATTGTGGTTTTCCAGCCCTGGAAAAATCAAGTGTTTTTCCTTTTTTTATGCCGTTTCCTCATTTTTTCCTGGTTGCTTTAGGCTGATCAGAATTTCCTAATCATGTCTGCTGTGCTGAGCATAAATCCTCATTTGCTTCTTTTTTCTGGACTTCAGTGACCGCTTGGAACGACAGTGGAAGAATACTTGAGCGAATGATTGATCGACACTGAAACTGCTGGATCTGCAGGCCTAAACAACCGCTTTACAGGGGGAGATGGCAGATAAATCGGAGGGAGAGATTAATGGGAAATGAAAGCTGAAAAAGAAATTAGCTTCAGATGCGTCTTCAGTTATTGACTTTTTTTTTTGACACATCTTCAGCTTTTGCTGTGCTGCTGGATCAGTTGATATTTCACCCTAATGGGACTGTGTGACGCATTTTGGCAAAGAAAGAAAACAGGGAGAGAAAAAACCCTACTCGGTGAAACCGTTAATGAACCACAAACATAGAAAATGTGCTTCTTTGGAGAGGCTGCTGTTAAAAAAAACGTACCTATAATATTGTTTGATCCCTCGCTTTTTTGTTTTTAACTCTCAAGACTAAAAAATTACAGAAAGATTGTTGTGTTCATAAAACATAATATTTTTTGATAAATATCTGTAAAAATCCCACAAAATTACAAATTTAACTCATTTTTCCAGTTCCCTAAACAAGACATGCATGTGTTTCAAAAACTATACCTTTGGATTCTCAACAAAGCCTTTAGGATAACGTGAATTTCGAGGCAACCAGGAGAACCAGTTATAGCATTGATTTAGGATTAAACAAGACTTTGCAAAGTAGTCAATGAGGAAGCAAGAGGTTGTGGTAGAGCCAAGTCTAACAGTGGAAATTAATTATAATTAAACATACGGAAGTTATTCTAATAGGAAAAGATCCTAGAATGCTAGTAACCATTTATTGGTGATACACAAACAAATAAGTCTCTATTTTTTGGTATTTTAGACTCTGGTCCGATGAAGTCTTGCATACTTGGTATGAACTCGGACCACAGATGAATAAACCCCAGAGTCTAGACGCCGATGGTGGTTAAAAAGTATAATTCCTGGTAGAGAACGGAGTGAAGGAGACCCAGTGAAACTGTCTGGAATCCACATAAATAGACATTCACGAATTTAAAAGAGAAAACGTGATTGTGACTGTCTGAGGACAAAAGGTGGGCAATTTAACTTTTGGTTCAAAAGAAGAGGGTTGTGGAAATAACAGCAGTCCACAGTTTGTGGTAGTGAAGTAGATCTCCCTTATGGAAATTGTGCCAAAGTTTCATTTCCAAAGAATCGTGGGCTAATAAAATAAAAAAAAGAAATTGAATAATTAGGATAAATGCTACTTAAACTGTATGGGACCCAACACAGACCCTTATGAAAATGCTTAACCTTGTGAAAATCCACAAAAATTGCCAAAAAATGTACTTTTGTTGTTGTTACAACCCAGATGATTTTTAAATCTAAAATGCACAGGGATAGTTATATTATGTCCAATAAATGTATAGAAGACATGGCCAGTTAATATACACACTGGTTGTATCAGTGATTAAAATTTGTGCACCTTGATGGATTACAGTGTTGTCTCAGATGTACCTTTATCTTTTCATTCTTAAACCACAAATTATCCAATTTACTTTCAAAAAATTGTTTTCATATGACTGTAATATAAATTGTGTCTGGCCCAACACAAACCCCTGTGGAACTAGACAAGTTCTGACAAAAGTTTTAGAAGAAATTGTTGACATTTTGCAGTTGTGACCTAACATATAACATATAACACATAAAATGATCTGGTTTTAGTTTGATTTTATTTAAGTGTTTAATGTGCCCAGCCCGCATGGGCTTATATGACACTGGAAGACAAAATACAGAAAAAATACAGAAAAATGGCCATCACAAAAATACAATAACCCACCCAATCAGAGTCTAACAGAGTACAAAGTGTCCATTCTTATTGGCCATGCCTTTGCCACAAAAAAATTGCTAAAAAAAAAAATCATTTTCAAAAAGCCACCGTAAAATTTTATCTTCTGATGACCAAAACAAATCAGGAAATTTCTTTTCAATTACCTCATACAAGCGAAGTTTGTGTTTTTCATACAAAAATTGTATAGTTTTGTCAAGTCCAATATACTTCTAGTGTATTGATCAATCAATACACACTGATAGTATCCTTGATTTAAACCTGTGGACCTCATGGCTTCAATAACATCGTGCCACTGTGGTTTAAAATTTAAAAATTTATATTTAAAATGATAACAGTACAATGAATTGTATGGACCCAACACAGTCCCCTGAGGAACTCCACAAGTTCTGTCAAAGGTTCTCAGAAATCTGGTACCCGAGAAATTATAAATATAAAGTATTTCTAAATTTAAAAAGCTCAATTTTAGTTTTGTGAATTCCAATATAATTTTAAAAGACTTGATTAATCAATACATACTGATTGTATCGCTGATTAAAACCTGTATACCTTGTCTGATAACAGTGTTGTCTTAGATTTATCTTTATTTTTATTCTTAAACCAGAAAATGCGTCGTTCATGTCATGGCTAGCAGGCTGAGGCAGACCCAGATGCTGGAACCCGGAAGGATACTCGGCAGACAGGAGGTAAGTATAAGAAGTTTTGTCTTCGACGCTCCTCCGCCGTCTGACAACCGGCGAGCCCGTCGGACTATTTCACAGCTGTCATCAATAAAAGCAGCGATGTGCTCCGCCTCTGAGCGGCTCTCTTGCTGCCCTGCTCTGAAATTGATTGCCTTTTGAAGTAAGTAAGGAACACATAATGCAATAACCTTTTGCTGATGGAATAATACAATTTTCTCGTCGCTGCGTCAAAGGAAAAACATAGGCCACTATCGTCGCTAAGTATTCTCTGGAGAGGAAAGAATGCTGTATTTGTGTTTTCTTGCATTTGGAAACACGGAAAAGAAGAGAATCAGTATTCATGCAGACTTTAGTTATTTAGTGTGCAGACCTCATTATATTAGCATACCAGGAGGTAAATGACAAATAAATGTCGCATTCATTGGCTCCTCTATTTCCACTCGACAATGCGTGTTCTGCATGAATGAATATTAATGCACGGCTTTCCTGGGATGCTACTTTTTGGAGTTAGCATTCTCCCTTCTTTTTTTATTTGGCGGGGGTGTTAGGGAAAAGGAGAAAAGGGAAACAGTCGCGGCGGCACCGAGGAGACTTGTAAGCAGCGCACATTGTTAGCACTGAAAGTGTTTCCTGCTGGTAGTCAATAAACAGGATGCTTGCTGTGTCATCCCAGCCGTTTGAAGACAGCTGCTGCACAGCAAAGAGAAACAGCTTGGATTCTGTCACTTTGAGCCTAAATCTATTTCCAGGATTTATTCCCAGCTTTTTCTTTTTGTTTTGTTTTTTACAAAGTTTTTTTTTGTTTTTTTCTCTTCTCGTCTCGCCTCCTCCAACACCACAAGCGCTTCTTTCTTGGCTCCGAGCCCCACTCCCCATGAAGCCAAGCTTCACACACCTGCCCGTTCCTCGAAAACAAAAAAGCTCCCAGGTAACTATGGAAATTCCAAGAACACCTCGTTTTTTTTCCTTTGTTGTTCTGGGAAACAAAGTTGTTCATTCCTGTGCCAGGAAACCGGGACAGTTTCTAAGCCCCGATGCAAAAGTATTCAGTCATTAGCGCTCATTACATAAACGACTTCAAGACAAACATTCAGAAGCACTTTCAGACTCTGTGGTTTGTCAAAGCACTTTTGCGCAATCCACGAGGATAAACCTACTAAGACAACAAACAGGAGCTGCTGGATGATCACTTTATGACCACTGGCTTTATAATAGAAGCAGTCAATCCTGTTAAAACAAAAGATGCCTTCCTGCAGCTTTCAGCACTGTTCAATCCTCTGTCCTGTATATTTTGCCCTATAGGCTGTACCGTCAATAAATGGTCTTTTTGAACTAATTTCGACCAAAAAAATTGTTTTTTTTCCACGAAAAGTGTTCAGACGCAATGCATTGTTGTCTATATTCACTAATCTAGTAAGCATCGATGCACACTAGTTTTTTGCTAGGGCTCGGGTTTTTGAAACTGTAGATTCGGACATATCTACTATATAGATGGCGAAAGCACTATATAGTAAACTATGTAGTGAATATTTAAGGAATCAAACAATATGCCTATCTGTAACTCCAAACCATATTTGCAACATGAAAAATCAAGACAGATATCGTTAAATCAAATGAAACTGTGACTGTGCTAACTCCCAACCTTTATAGTAACACATAAAAAAACATACCGTATCTTCTGAACTATAAGGCACACTTAAAATGTTAAACCCTTTTCAAAAATCTGCATAGTAGGCATCTGCCGTGCCTACTAATCCGGTGCGCCTTTTGTTTGCTCTGAGTTTCGAAACTTATAAAAATGTTCTTGTGTGTCTTCAGAAAGCGCTCGCTTAATAGACTGTTGGACCATTTCTCGCTGACACAGAAGTGGCAAATGCCCAGATAAGTGCGCCGTGCGAATTTTGAGCCACACGGGGGGGGGGGGGGGGGTCGCAAACAGTGATTCTGGGAAACCCATTTGATCTTTCTAAGGACTCGTCTTGCGGCCATAGCCCTGTACTGTGTGGGACATGTCAAAGAAGTACAGTCCGTCCTGTGCATCATGTGAGCCCAAATTAATTTCTGGAATTTCCCCCCGTAGCAGTTTGTGGGCTAAAGTATCTGCTTTAACTGTTATCTGAGCTTTCGCTAAAGCCGGCATCATTGCTGAACAGCCACCTGACAATGAGACTGACCCCAGAAATGATGAGAGGGAACCTGGCACGGTTGATCCCGAAATTGCGCAGTTATTTAATTCAGACACCGGCGATGAGAACTTTGATAGATTTGTTGGAGAAGATTGATTAAAGAAATAATGTGAGTTGATTGTTAAATAGTGGAATAATGTTCAGCTAAACTCACTTCTTTTTTTTGCACCTTATAGTATTGTGCCTCGTGTACGGGTTAAGTACCAAAAGAGACCCCCTAATTAAGACTGCGCCTTATAATATGGCGCGCCTTATGGTGCGGAAAATACGGTAGTTTGGCACCTTTACATGCTTAGCCATGTTAGTATATTCACAATACCTCCTAACCTTGACATGCAAAAAACAGACTGATACCAATAAAACAAATGTTACTGTGAGTACGCTAACTCCTGACCCTGTTGGAACGTGCAAAAAAATACAGTCAAACACCGCTACACATTAGCCGCATTAACGTGTTTACAAAGACACCCAACCTTGTTTGTAACGCATGAAAACATATGGATCCTGCTAAATCAAATGTCATGGTCTTAGAGGAAAGAAAAACCCCAACCCAAAGAAATGGGATGTAGCAACAACAAATCAGCTTTCAGGTCATGCAGTGTGTCTTGCATGATGTTGTGAAAGCATAGTCCCATATTGATCACATGTGTGTTTGTGAGATCTCATGCGTCAGCGTTGATGCGGTAGATGCCATGCGTGCTCTCATGGCTAAACCATCATGGTGTCAATTAAATAAGGGTTGAATTGAATAAAAATCGATTCAAGCTGCGCTGAAGAGACAAGGTTTTCTTCAGACTGTCTTGTCAAACCACTATTGTTTGCTCAACAGTTTCAGTGGAGATTTTCCATGGAGTCATCCGCCTTCCCCCATTCACTCGTCGTGGAGTAACAATGAGTATGTCCAGTTCAAATGGTGGTCACTACTCCATCTTCCTCCAGGGACTAACGTGCTTCCTTCCTCCTCTGTTCCAAGCCAAATCCCGCCTCCTCCCACTTCCATTCCCCAGCCCTCTTCCTTCCTCACGCCTTTCCTTTGGGAAGCAACACTTGCTGCCTTTTTACTCTCAGTTTCCTCCTATACCAATACTTAGAGGATTTCTATGTTTCAACAGAAAACGTGGAGTGCTTGTCATTGCTTTTCTGGCACGGCGCTCGCCTCCGTCAGCTGAAGCTGGACTGTCAGTGGCAGGCTGTGTTTGGACACTTAATCTGGTGTCAGAGACAACCTTGGCTACTGTGTGCTCTCTGACCTCGTGCCACTTTTTGAGCAAGTTCCTGGCATAAATCACACCACTCCCCCACCTCTGTTGGAGCCTCATCCACTCATCTGTAATGACCTTTGCGGGTTGTCATCTTCACAGCAGCAGAAACACCACAGCGCTTCAGATTGACCTCTTTTTTTAGGACAAAAATGTATGGATGTGTGTAAAAGGAGAGGACTACTTCTGTTTAAAGCCATGTCCCTGCATTTGTTGCCATGACATAGCGAAGAGGAAAATTCTTATTGTTTATCGCCACGGCAGCTCTATTGAGTTAGTTAACTCAAAACAGGATGTTTCGCGTTGCAATTACCACTGAGCAGGACTGATGGGGAAAGAAACAATAGCTGAAGGTACGAAGAAAACAGTCATTTCTGTTTTTCACTGGGTGGAGGCAGCTCATTGTTTAGCCTCCACTTAGTCTTTGTTCACAGCGCTCCGTTCCATCATTAGATCTAATACAGTCGGAAAAGTGTCAGCTAACACTCTATCATATTGAGCTAATGCCTTCTCTTTGTTTTTCAGTTTACAGCTTTAGCAGCATGAAGGACTACTACTGTACTGTTATTTATCTGGGAGTTTTTCCAAAAACATATCTTCTGAGTTTTAAATAAAAGTTTCTGTGAATGGCCCTTATTTTGAAGTCAGGACTTGCTAGCTAAAATGTCTTATATGGATTGAAAAGCAAACCTTAGCTTTTAGTTTATTTCCTTTTTAGACAATACTTTGGACATAATGCCATTAAATAAATTAAAACCAAAATAAATAAAAAGGTAAATCGTTATTATCCACCATGCAAAATCAACTTTTCCATTTGTGCATTTTGGAGTGTTCGTCTAAAAACCTGCGATCTGAGCACCAGCCCCCTTCCGACCCACGAAACCGAGGGGGTTCTTATGAGCTGATGTAGAAAAGTTAGAACAGCCCCTTCTAGGAAGAGTCTGCACTGCCAGAACCGCCCAAAAACAAAAAAATCTCAAACAAATATTTTCTCAGCAGAGCTAGCGGCAAACGTTTGGATGTTGTGTGTTTTCGTGGTGAGCAGCGCAGGCACACTGCCGATGCCGGCTCTAGGTTGACGTCATGTAATGGGCGGCACCCACAAGGATGGACAGGCAGTACCTCAGAGATTGAGTGGTTTCACTTCCGAGCTAGAAAAATAACTAATATTTAATTTTAGAAAATCAGTATTTTCTGTGCAGAAGGTAATACGTGCATATTGATGAGTATAAAAGCTTATTAATAGGATGGTATAGGCCCTTTAAACTCTCAAAAGTAAAAACTTTATAAAACATTAGTCCAGTACAATAGAATAAAAATAAATCTGCTCTCGATGGAAGATTTATGTCAATTTGGCAAACTGATATCTTTCTATCAGCATTCTATCGGCACAAAGGAGGTTGATTGACAATGTTCTACAGCCAATCAGGATGCAGCGCAAATTTCGCTGTAAAGAAGAAAAAAGAAAAAGGACACTAACTCACATTCCCTTTGAAAAAAATCAGCGACATAGTAGCATGATGACTGTAATAGTATAGGAACACGTGAGGAGAATATGGACCAGAAGCGCCAAGGTAAAAGTAGAAAACACAGAAGATTGTAATAGAGATTGAATGAACCAAGATCTTTTGGTACTTCCAGATCCAAACAGACAGGATGGTAATGGTGAACCAACCGGACATTGTAGTGCTGGATAAAGAACAGAGGAATGCTTTTGGTGCATGTGGCAGTACCAAGCAACGGTAGGGGGCCGAGGCTTAGGGGAGAAACCACCCACACAGTGTGACAAGGACATTTTTAAACAAATATACGAATACATAAAAGTGACTCTGCAATTCTTTTCAACCAGTACTACACATCAGTGACTTACCAACATAAAAGAAACTGTTGGTTCTGGCTTTTGGTCATAGGCCAGTGGTCCTAGCCAGTTTTTTTTTTTTTTTTTATTCTGGCACAGACATTTTGGAGCTCATCACTGTTCCAGCTCTGGGAATCTGCTCTTGCAATCTGCCAGTTTCACTGGACCCAGGAGACCCCGGCAAGTTCTCAAAGCTGACAAACATGTTGTTGACGTGGTTTGGTACCGAGCCAAGTTCTGCTCTGTAACACAGAAATGACTCATTTGAATTACAATAAGATTTGAAACCCCCAGCTGTTTTTTTGGGAGCCTTATTTTGAAGACTTCTGTTTATGGATGTTGGAGTTTTGTTCCTTAGAAACTGGCTGTTAAAAAAAAAAAAAAAAACTCATCCCCTGAAAAGCACCCATCCATCTTTCATACGTCTTTGACTTTTGGATACTATCACATCTGTCAGCCTTCTAAGACATCTCACGCTGCCAGGATGAATGATCAGCGTTTCACTGCTGTTAAACACCAAGGCTGTCATATATGGAGTCAATGATTCTGTCTCTGTTGTTTCAGCAAGTGTTTTCTATCCTTTAAAAAGAGAATCAAAAAATTAAAGTTGACTATTTCTTACAATTTAAAACGTCTTTCTCTCCAACTCAATAAATTAGACTTTTTTTTGTCACTCAATGTAGCTTTGATTAGGACAGAGTATTATGGCCACCATAAAAGAAAATACAAACAAATGTATAAGAATGAAGTCATAAAATTATGAGAATATGATCTTTTTTTTTGCTCCTATGGAAATATAGTTGTAATTTCAAAATAAAGTTCTACACTTACAGAAAAAGAATAGAAGATTCACTTAAATTATTGAGCAGGTTGATATTCATCTGATTTTTCAGAAATGTCTGCAATATAAATCAAACAAGTAATCTTCGGTTTTCTTTTAAAACATTTTAATATTATATGTAACATTATTTTTTTTTAAAATGGCAACTTTTTGAAACAAATTAATGACTTTTGTCATAGTTGTACAATTTATTCTTCTTTAAATTTTGACTTTTGTCTCATATTTTTATATAACTTTTTTTGGTAAATTATTGGATACTGTAAGACTTTATTCTCAGAAAATTTGGACTTTGTCTCATAATTGTAACATTTATCTCTTAACTTTTATCTTGTAACATTTTGACTTTTTCAACTTTATTTTTGTGTTCTCTTGAATTCTGTTGAATTTTTTTAAAATAACTTTTTCTTGTAAAATTTTGACTATTTCTCCTAAATCTATGACTTTATTCTCGTAAATGTTTACATTTTTTTATAATTGTCCAACCTTTTTCTTTGAGACTTATTGAGTATAATGTCAAAAGTTTGCAAGAATAATTTCAAGACTCTATTCTTGTACAATTTTGACGTTTGTCTCATAACTTTACAACTATTCAAATAAAAATGTGTCTTCAATTTAATGATTCTATTATCATATATTTCCTTTTTTCCCCATCTTTTATGGTGGCCCTAATAGTAGAATTTATGAAACGTGTAACTGCTTTTTGTGTGTTATTTCTGGCAAAACACTTTCCCGGTTACAGAATGTTGCTGATTTATTCGTGCTTACATCCCTGTCATAAAAACCAACTATCGCTGATGCACTGGATGACTCAGAATCGATCCATTTCCACTGATTTAAATGGCTGTGTGAAACTGTTAATAGAACATCTCAGGCCTCCAGGCTGAACCTATCGATCCCATACAATGTTTTCAGATGGAGATTATGGATACAGCCAGTATGGATTCACTGTTTAAGACTTTCTATGGATGTGGAGATTCTTGACTTTGAGAAAGGAGTGGATCAGAGCTGGCGTAGCTTTTTCAAACACTTGGAAGTCCAGTCGAACACGCTGTGCTAGTTTGCCAATGCAAATGTGATCAAGAAGACCGGCGACTGTCACAAATGTCCCAAACGGATGAGCTTCAAGAGCGATTGATCCGTCTGAGGCTTTCATGACAGAGAAAATATTTCATTATGAGGATCAATACAGTCGTCTGGCTTGAAAGCACACCTTTCATTATGAGCTGGGAGTTAATCCAGCATCTCATCTACGCCTGTCTTGAGGTTCATTAGAAAACTTGGGTTCAAGGATCAAAGCGGCTCCTCAGAAGTCACTCTCACTGGTGTTGCCGTTGTGTTGCCAGGGAACCGAACGGTGAGGCGACAACAGGAAGTGATTTCATTTGCGCTTCCCTTTCACCACACAAAGGCTGTGAGATGGCACGCCGCCGTGCGTGCACCAAGAGTCAGGCTCAACGAACGCCGCTCAGGAAACAAAAGATAAATTATTCCAATGAGAAGCAAGTCAAATCCCAGATGAGCTCACACGATGCTCATTATCAGGCAGTTCAAACGCAATCGAAAAGAAAAAGCAGCTGCAGGCAGAACTGCGATACCTTGTGGTGTTTGACAAAATTCTGATTCACTGAACAAGCATTATTACTGTGTTAGAGTATTAACCAACAAAGAAAAACACCCACACACCTATTATTGCAGATGTTTTGCCACATATATTTATATTAAAAAGCTTTAGAAATGGAAAATTATCATAATTGTTACATATTTTCTATGTTTTAATCGACCTGGACAACTGACTGTGTAATAGAGCTAGACTGGGTGACCCCTCCCCTCTGGCTTTACAAATCAGAAATACCACTGACTTCTATTGAGAAAGGAACAACTATTACTCAGTCATCATATTTGTATAATAATGCCTCTGTTTTTTAACATGTTTTTGCTAATCCAAACTTTTCTTTCATGAAATTATTTCTGTAGTTCAATTTATTCAAGTTATAAACTGACCCATCAGATGCCTCTATAAAATTATGCAGTGCTTGCTGACCCCTATGTCGAACAATTGATTAACATATTTCTTGTAGCTCACTTTTGAGTGTTAAGGCCCTTACACACCGGGACGAATTTCGCCGGCTATTTTCGCCGACGTTTAACGCCTCGTGACTAAACAAAGGGCACCAATGAGAGTGTGCACACCGACGCGAAAAATGCCACGCGTCGAAGCGTCAAAAAAAAAACCGCCTCGGGTTCGTTTTTTTTTTTCGACGCGTCGCGTCGAAATCTATTCGACCAATGAGAATGGCGCTTTTGCACACGTGTCTGGAGCTTCTGAAGTTACAGTAAAACACAACTTGGGGGCGCTCAAACACAAAACTGTCTTGCTGAGCACACATACCAGCGAAGAAGATAGACGCCAAGTAGCGTCTACACTGCCGCGAAGAAATAATGACGGACATTATAAAATATCCCCGAACCAAGCACCAGTTGGAGCTAATGGTGCTTGAAATATTCATGTTTTCTTTGTTTGATTCTGACAAGCGCGTAAATACTTGCTCTCTTCTTCTGAGTGAAAAGCGACTTTAAGAAGCATAAAGTTGCGCAGCGCCACCTTGTGTACAGGAGTATTTCTGTTTTACATTAAGCGCCATCTAACGTCAGGGAATGAAATTGCATGTTCGCTCGGCTCATCGTCAGCGAAAATCACCTGGGTGTGAACACCAAAAACGTGGCGAAAAACGCTGGCGAATAACGCCTGGCGAATATTCGTCCCGGTGTGTACGGGCCTTTAGGGGTGTGGATTCCCATCGACTCACTACTGATTGGCAAGATTAGTTGCCATCGAAAAACTGACTAAGATCATCTCAGACCAATCACTGCTTACTTACAACATCTGGTTCCAACATGACTGTGTCCATGTTGCAAAAAAAATTGCGACTGAAGCAATTCATTTGGTTGGAGCCAGAACTAAGTCATTTTCTAAGGTCGAACTTATAGTGACACAGTCCAGTTCTTATATACAGTCTATGGTCTTAACCAGCTGCTCAGTTCAGAATCAGATCTTTCTTACCAAAGTTCTGTATGGTAAAAAAGTTTAATTTGACCCAAAAGTTTGTCAAGATGCAAGAAATAAATCATTTTTTAATCTTTGGAGCAGCATGTGTTTAGGTCTGGTTTAGAGATTATTTAGGTTTCGTATGTGTTGCACAAACACAATTTTTTAAAGTAAAAGTTAACAAAATAACTTAGCGCAGTTACATTAACAGCTAAATATAGCAACAAGGAAATGTGTTATATTTAACTCATGCACTCCTGTATCTTATTTTCAGAAAAATGCAGCAATTTTTTGAAAGTAATATAAATCTTGTATATTTTGTTAACTCAGGCCTAAACCGATCCGGTATGGATGTCACAGGTTGGATTTTCGTTGAATGCCCTTCCTGAAACAACCCTCTTCAGTTAACCAGGCTTAAGACTGGTACAAAGAGACCCTGGCTTGGGCCCCCTCGTGGCTTTGGGGCTAGATTTATAAATACTTTTTTATAAATAATAAATAATAATAATAATTATTATTATAAATGTATTTTTAATCAACTTTGTTTGCAGTTTTTGGGTTCTTAGGTGCCAAGTTCTTAATCCTGCTGAATTTGGTGTGACATTTACAGACATTGTTGACTGTTGGGCAGTAATAATGTAAAATATTATTATTATTTTCTTAATGTTTTGAACAGCGAGTTTAGTTATGTTTAAATAGACATCAGTGATCAGAATGCACTAATGACATTTCAGCTGCAAATCGGATTGGTTACACGATACATACAGTGTTAAGACAATGCTAACTGCATAGCATGAGCGTGTAAGTGTTGGCATTAACCTGCCAGATCAGTTTTTTGCAATTCAGAATTGTTTTTAGCCAATCTTTGCAGTCTTGAAAGTGGACACATTTGTTTTTTAAACTTCGTCAAACTCATATTTATTGCTAGGTATTTGTCTCAACATGGGATTCTGCTCTAATGGTGTGCTATTTTTTCCCTTTATTAATGTTTTTATTTTAATAATATTTTCAAATTGTTTTTTTCTTTTAATTCAAGTTTGGATCTTGAATTTTGGTGTATAGCGCCTTGTTCAACTGTGGTCATGTTAATAACCCTTGTGCTATCCTAGGCACTTTAACATTGGGAGTTGGGTCATCTAGACCCACTAGACAGTGCTCTGAACCTTTTTTCTTCAATGATTTGTGATCTTCACTGGTGTCCATGGATTACATGAAATCTTTCCACCTTTATCCACCTTTGTCATGGTAGGGAGAACACGTCAATGTAAGGGTGCGGTCATCTAAGATAGCAAAAGGATTATGCCGCAATGCAAATCATCAGATTGTATTTTATCAAGTTAAATGCTCTCTATCCTGCAGTTTATTGTATTTATTGTTTTTAGCATGGGTTATAAACTAGTAAAAAGTCATGCCAAAGAACGATTTTAGTGACCAAAGTCAAGTACAGTTTATACCAATATGGCGGTAGATATATAAAACCAACACTTGGTAAAAAAATACTGTTTTTTGGTTTATTTTGTTATTGTCAACACACAAGAACTAAATTTTTGTTTTTATTTAGTTGTAAAAAAAAGACAAATTCATGCTAAATGTAAAAGAAACTGGAAAAGTAATAAACTTAACAGGTGTAAGGCCATATTTTGAGCTAATTTGATGTTATGCATTGTGACAGTTTTTATATTACTACTTTTTAATATAATATCTGAAGTTTTTTCAGTGAAACCTCTCTTGTTCGGAAACTATTACTAGAATCCGAGCCCAGCAGACCCGCTTCTCCCAGAATTGACAGCCCTGCATCTGCAGCATCTGAGGACGCAGTGAGTCAGCTCCCCCCTCATTGCTCCTCACCTTTTCCTCGCTGTGACTGCCTCGTCCTCCTTTAACCTCATCATACTTTGAGTTGCCATTCCTGAGGTGTTTCGGAGGCTGCGGCGGTGCCTTCAGGTGTTTTCACACACATCATTTTCTGCACTGTTGCTCTTCAAAAAGCTAAAATATGTTCACACCTGTTTGTTTGCATTTGCATTCCGTATATGTGCAAGACCATACTGCGCAGAAAAGGATATAAACCTTTTGAGAATCCTTTAAAAATATAAGATATTTACCTTTGACTATGGGTCCATCATCTTTTACAGTGCTATTGTGTGATTTATGGGCCATTATTCCAAAAGCAACACTCACCGTTTTGAGCATAAAACTCAAAAAAGCTTGTGTGCTCAAAAAATTATTTTGCGCTCAAAACAGAAAAACATGTTCAATCAAAACAAATTTCACTGTCGTCTGAGTTGAAACGGAGCAGGTCACCACAAAAAACAGCCAATCACAGACATGGGCATGAAGGTTGATACTGATTAGTCAGAAATTCTTCCAATCACGCACAAACCTGATCCAGTCTAAGACTTTTTTAAATGTGCCTTATAGTTCGGTGCGTCTTTTGTATGACATCATTTTGATTATCCACAATGTATTTGATATTTTGGGAACATAAATGAATATCAGGAGGATTTTCAGTCACAATGTTTGTACAAGATTTTAGCATTTCCAATATGTAACACTTAAATAGGAAAGAAAATGTTTTTTAGGCTCTTTGTTGTAAAATGTTGCTGGTATCTACTTGAAATTGAGCGTAGTAGTCAAAAAAACATTATGTGAACAGTAATTATGGTAAAAAACAGGATTTTATAAAAACTAACATAAAAAATGATTCCCTTCTAATGACTTATTGTAACAGACAGCCATACAATCTCAGTTTGAGCTCAGAAATGATGTAAATTTGGATAAATAGACGTTCTGTACCACCCAAGAAAGCATTTCATCATTTATGTTAGAGGAAATCTAAATGGTCTGTGACTTTGAGGACATGATTTTGCGCAGCAGCTTCCTGTTGCCCAACATAAAGCTGCCTAATGTGCGGTAACAGAACGCGAGTGCCTCTGTGACTGATCTGTGCTTTCTTCATTACAGACTGTGAGCTCAGAGTTGGAGGAGCCTGATGTTTGCCAGGTCAGAGCCAGAAGGGCTCATCTGTGCAGATAAGAGTGAACCATACCAGAGCGGCCTCGGGCGGTCTCTCTGACATCATCTCATGCCGGCTTGATTGAGCTGGGAAGAATGTTGTATCTCCAACACGTCTGTTAAGCAATTTATTCAAGAAAAAAAAACCTTGGTATCAACTAAGGTATCACACAAGGAATGCAGGGGTTGGAGTCACAGTGGTTTGTAGCTTCAGGAGGATTTTTTTTTAATTGAGGTGGACAGACGATGGTTGATCGTCAATGTTTCTGTTCTTAAAGGTGCATTTGAGCGTCCTAAAGTACCTGAAGTCACCTGCATTTGTCATTTCACAGGGATTTTGATCCAAAGTGGTTGTGTCTCCTAATGAATATTCAACAAAGAGCAGTGTCAAAGGATGACTGATGTAACCGGGGCCCCATTCATGAAGA
Organism: Oryzias sinensis; assembly: GCA_037389245.1. Taxonomy (NCBI): domain Eukaryota; kingdom Metazoa; phylum Chordata; class Actinopteri; order Beloniformes; family Adrianichthyidae; genus Oryzias; species Oryzias sinensis. Next base: position 15,662,358 of record CM074504.1, read on the forward strand.
CGTGCACCTCTGGAACCCCAAACATCCCTGCTGCGTCACACCGCTTCGTCTCCTCCATTAATATGGTGATAATAGCTCGGCAGTACCTGTCAGGGGTTAAAAGAAAGAATGCTCCCGCAGTAATTTGTAGTGCTTTTGGCCCCGCTGGGGCGAGGCCTGGGTCTTCTCAGGGGAGCTTCACAAAAGCCAAGTGCTACGTTCCCAGAAACATGCCGGAATTTGGCTTCGGGGCAGATGGGTATCCTTTCGACGAGGAGAGGGTGGAATGTGTTTTTCTGAGGTGGGGGGGGGTGTTAGAGGTAGTAGGTGCTTCTGAGCCGGGACCAAAAATCTCCTTAACTTCTTTTAGTGAACGGAAGACGTAGAAAGTGATGTAAACGTGAAGTGAGCTGATGAAAACAAGGCTCAGAAAGAGATGGTAAAGCTGATCACAGGTGGGTTGATGGAGCCATTGATACTGAGGTGCTGCAAGTCTCAAAACTTTGTCTAAGTTTAGCATTTTACCGTTAAAAACAAAGGCGTTTCGGCCCTACAGTTTACACCGATTAAATGCTAAACAAATCCAGTTACAACGTCAAGATAAAAACAAAGTGCAAATGAACAGAATATTTACTTTGGGGAAGATTAAATTGGTTTTGCACAAATGTCAAGAAGTGAAGGCGAAAAAGCTGCAAACATCAGGTATGACATCTTTGTAATTAAACCCCTGCAAAACAGACAAAAGGATGAATTTACATTCTTCAAGTTAGCTTGATTGGTTTGAATCCAGGGTGAACATTCCTTGCTTCAGAATAAAGCTAAAATGCAGTTTTTCCAACTTAACACCAAACAGGATTCACATGCCAGATTTCTATCTGCCGCCTCAAGTTTGCTGCAACCCTTTTAAAAAAAATGTATTTGTACATCTCCTGACTCGTTTGGGAGGAGCTACTGTCAAAAGTTTTTAACTTCACCACTTAGCAGCTGGATGTCTCAGTTGGTTGAGTCCATATGGTGTCAATTCAGCGGCTAAAGAATTGTGCATCAAAAACTTAAAACCGTGGATCAAGACCCCAAATCTGCGAATCAAAATGCATAAAAATTGAGAACCAATACCTATAATCTGCAACCAAAAGATATAACCCAAAGCACAATCATATTTCTCAGTTGCCGATTTGTTTTCTCGCCATTCTGAAATCGTCTTTTGAGTCGCGCTTTTATTTTGTGAGTCGCGCTTTTATTTTTTGCAGTTTCGATTCTAAAGTCTGTGGACACGTAAAATCAGTGTGAAGAGTCAGCCAAGGAGAGGGGAAGCGGGACATCTCTGACCTCCAGAAGCTGATTGGCTACCAAATGACCCAGTCTTACGTCAACACACCGGTTTTGAAGGTACCAGTAAGTTTTTCACGTTTTTCAAAAGACAATTCCAAAATAAAGGCGCACCTCAAATCAACGATTTCAGAATGATGAGAAAACAAATCGGCAACTGAGAAATAGGATTGTGCTTTGGGTTATAGCTTTTGGTTGCAAATTGTGGGTTTTGGTTCTCAATTTATGCATTTTGATTCGCGGATTTGGGGTTTGATGCGCAATACCTTAGCTGCTGAATTGACACAATAGGTCCAAGCCTGCCTAACAATGCAGCCACAAGGGCCCCGAGTCTGGCTCTACTTGTGCTGGTCCCCAGCCCGGAAAAAAGTTCAAGCGGAAAAAACAGCATCGATGAGCACTTCATGTTGGTCTTAAACTCCACCCAATCATTACATCATCAACAAAGCTGAGTCCCTGATTGGTTGATATGATTCAAACTCTTCAGATACATGAACTCTGGAACCATCACCTAAAAAGCGCCGCTCCTAGACTACGCATGACGCTCAAAGTGCGCTGCAGGACCAACTGTACATTGACTTTACATTAAAACTGGACACCAATGCTGTGATAATTGTGTTTAGTTTGTACATAGCTTCACGAATAACTGCAAAAATCCACTCACAAGCCTGTCTCAGTCAGTTGTGGGAGGGGCTGAGTCACAGGCTCCAGTATCATCTAATTCTTTCAAATTTAAATTAGTGAATAAAAAGGTGCTCACTTGGCAAAATCTCTACACAGGCAGGGTAGAAGACAGTAATACAGTGGCTGGAATGTTTTTTTATTTAACAATAACTGTCTTTAAAAAGTCATGAGACTGTATTGAGACATTTAAGACGTCTCTAAACGATTTCTTTGAGTTCTTTTTTTGCCAAAGTTGCAGCGCCTGTTTAAGGTGTGGCTGGAATTTGAAATGTTTAGAAAACTTACAAAAACACATAAATGTAAAGGCAATGAGCTGAATAAAAAAACAATTTTACAAATCTGTTCAATTTTGAAAAATTGAGGTATAGAATCAAATGAAAGAATTTTTGGAGGTGGAATGAATCTGACATTTGCAAAACATAGTATTCGTTTTTTTTCACATTTACAAAGCCCTTTTAAGAGTTTTACTTTTTAACATCAAACCAATTCTAACTTTTTTTTCATACCTGAATGAAAGTTAAGGAGTTAAATTAATGTCCTTGCTCGTCTTGTTTACGAAGAAAAGGCAAAAACATGAAGATTTTCAATTTATTTGTTATGTCCTAGTTTAATTTATAATGTTAACCCTAATTCATTCATTTCTTTAATACAAACTGTAGTTTAGATAGGAAGAAATTGTACCTATTAAAGAGGCAAGTCAGTCTAAGGTTAATTTAGTTCTTTTCCAGAAGCTTTAAAATTGTACAAAAATCTGCTGCTGTTGGATTATTAATGGTTTAAATATAATGGGAAAGGCACAAACAGCGATCCGCACTCCAAACAATGAGACCTCAGGTGTTAAAATTAATCTTGAAAAATGGAAAATGAAAGGCATTAAGTTGAGCTTTTGCCAAAAGAAAGAGAACAAAAGCTTTCATTAAGTAATCGCTGCTTCTTTATGTGAGCCCAGGTTTTTTGTTCTGAAAAACCCACCGATAAGTGAACGGGGGGAAAAAAGTTTAATTAGAAGGTAGAAAAATTGTCGAAACCGCCACACTTTCAACACTCCGACATTCCAATTTGGATAAACCCTGGCTGTCTTTTCCCATTATTGTTCCTACGCCGTGTGTGGAGGTGGAAGCCAGATTTTAAAGCAGGTTTCCCTCCCAGCTGCATACAGTTGTGTTTATTCCAGCAACAGTGGTTTGCCTGGAATAAACAGAAGAGGAGCAGCGATAAACCGAATGAGAGCGAAGAGCTGGATAAATGAGGGAACGCCAGCAGAACCCGAACACACTGACAGCCACTCAGCTTGACTGACAGTGATTATTTCTTACTGTTTGCATTTTTAAGCAATTAGCAGCAAACCTAACAACAACAACAACAAAAAGGGGGGGACACGCGCTGCACGCACACACAAACTAAGGATCAAGTCAAATCTAATCCTTAAAGCTCCAGCTAGTATTGCCGACTTTAAGCTCCGGCATCAGCTCTCATATTAGGGGAAGCTGGAGTGTTTACTGGACTTTCCTGAGCCTCACTTATGTCCCTCAGGGAGAAAAGTCTCATCCCATTAACTTAGCCAAGGTTGGCCAGGATTTTCATCTCCAAAGATATGCATTTCTAAACATTGTATAAGCGTTGTGCATTATTCAGTGAGCTTATTAGAGGCGGTGGACTTTGGGTTATTGCAAATCAGAGGAACAAATATTAACCCACAACATTAGCATGCCAATGAGTGTGCTCCTGTGAGTGACTTCCAAAGGATTCACGGAACAGAACCTGGAGGAAGGACTGCTTGGACTCTCAGTACAGACAATGGAGGATTGGATTGTGACATGTGACAGACCTCCAGTTGTAGTGTATGTCTGAACAAAAGCAGTTTAAAGCCTCAGGGTTTATTCAGACGAGAAGAGTCCATTGGTCCAGACCAAGTCCCGAAACTTGCGTTTGGTCTGTACTCAGACTGACTTCAACCAGACTTGAAGTGTGCACAAGAGCCTCAACGGAACTGCTAGACACATCTGTGCTCACCTAAAGATGCAGCCGCTCCTCCCTTCACCTGAGTGCAGTTGCATGTGGCTAAAGGTACAGTTTGTTTATTACATTACAGCGATCTTTAATCACTCATGTCACATTGGTCGCAAGGCCATCGGAAGGAAATCGCACCGATCGCTGCAAAATGTGACAGAAGTTGATGACATCATCTGCGATTGGAATTTTACATCTGTAGAATAATCTCGTGCTTATCGTGCCATTCAACCTTATTTTGAGTGATGAGAAGACGCGATGGCGTAGCAAACTCAATACAGAAAATTGCAGTTTCCACATGCCAGCGTTTTCAAGGACAACCTCGCTATCACTGCATTCTTAACACAAAAGGGGTTAGACATTTTATTTTGACTCAGTGAAAAAAATAAAAATCCCTGGATGTTTACTTTCTAATGACACTATAACGTCAGCTATAGTCAATTATGATATGGAGCAGGTGGAAAATCATTTCAAATGTATTGCATTTTTTGTATAAGCATGATTTGGTATGTTCACGCTTTAAAAATAACAAAAAAACTGATTTACCACCTAACCTGTCTGCACCATTACTAAACCACAAACTCATATAGACAAACCTTTAAAAATATATACATATCTATAAAAACTGAATTTCAAATATCCCTATATGAATAAAATACCAATACTACTGAACTACTGGAGACTATCGCATCATCAGGCTGTAAAATTATAAACAACATTCACAAAATTCTTGCAGTTATTGTGGAAAGTTTGAAGCAAAACCAGCCAACTTTAGTATGATCTACACTGTACGATTGCGGTTCCGACACAATACAGTTGATGCGATGGCCGATCACTATGAGTATAAACCAGCCTGCAGGCTTAAGCTGCACCCTCACTGAAAAAGCTGTTCAGGACCGTGCAGGAAAGGTGGCAAAGCTTGTCTTTTTATCCTAGTTTATTTATGAAACTCATCCATCCCTTAGGACTGAGCTGTGTCAATGTGACCGCAGCTTTTATTCCTCTGATATTGAAGAGTAATGAGGCACAGCAGCAGAAAACCACACAGACTTCAGGCCCATTCTGCAGCTGCACTCTGCTGGCTAACTGCAACGCTAGCAGCCGCTGAGACACATGGCGGAAAATAGACGTCCCACCAACTGTATACTGGCGCTACAATTCTGCTCCACTATCACTTCAATCTAACTATTTGTCTGAGATTATAACCTGTTTATTGGGAGTTCAGGGCAAAGTTTTAGCGTGATCTTTTCAGTGGCAGACTGGTGCCAGGTCACCTTAAGCTTTGCCAAGTATGCTAGCATTCATCATACAAGAGAATCAATGTCAGAAATACATCCACAACTGGCAGAAAATCATAATTTTTAAAATTGGAACAAACAGAAAATTATTGGATGGTGGTGCAGTGGTAAGTGCTCTCGCCTCATAGGCCCTGTTTCGAATCATTGCTGGGACCTTCCTGTGTGGCGTTTGCATGTTCTCCCAATGCATATGTGGCCAGGTTAGGCTCCGACAACCCTTCAGGGGTCACCACAGCGAATCAGATTTGCACGTGGTTTGGCAGAGATTTTTTATGCCAAATGCACTTCCGGACACAACCCTGTTTTTATCGGGCTGGGGACGGGCACAGGGACACTTGGGCTGAGGCCTCCTTGTGGCTACATAGTTAGGCGTTAGCACGAATGGTCTTGCCCGAGGACACACATTGATGATGTCACGGTGCCCCCGGCTGAGCCCTCGTCATCCCATCCACCTGTTAACAACGGCTGTGCCTCATCAGCGCCATCAGGATCCAGGCTCTTAAGGAGGACCAGGACCTGTACTCGACGCTAGTTCGTTGTACTCCTCGGTGCTTCACTGGCCGCCCATGCACAATCTCGTTCTTGTCACGTTGCCTTGACTAATCCCTTGTCTGTCTGCCACTCAGGACTCTTGCTGTCATCTGGAACCTACGGTCGCACTCACCTCTCGCTGCCTCTCGTCTTGGTGTCTCGTTGGAAGATCCTCGGACCACGGTGTTCGCCCACAAGAACCTCCAACCAGCTCCTGTGGATTTCTCCCCTGTTAATTCTGCCTCCAGAATTAAAGACTCTGTTGAACTTACCATTTTGTCTGCCGAGTATCCTTCCGGGTTCCAGCATCTGGGTCTGCTAAAGCCTGCTAGCCATGACAGATGAAGCTCATCGAACCTGATTTCCCAAATGCCAGTCCCCCACTTAACCAACTAGGCTATTAGGCCACGTTTGTAGCTATTAATCTGATTTACCAAAACAGACAGAGATTCATAGTTTTTATTTAACTGGTTTGAATAAAAGCCAATAACACGACCGTGGCTCGTACTTTTCCCATCTCATTTGTGTCAGTCATCCGGCGTTTGGCAACTTCCCACTCAGGCTGCGTCCATCAGGTGTTCAGCCAGCAGTCTCCGCCTGCACCGACTTGTCAACCAAATGACGCACGCAGTCCAACTCAACCTGACCCGGTTTCTCAACTCACTCGACTGCCTCTTATCTCATTTCATATGTACTGGAAGAAAATGTCTGTGAGGGACAGAAGGCAGTCGTTTTTAACTCGAAAACACTTTCTAATGACCATCTGTTATGGAAACTTGCTCTCCATCTGATGGAGAATTTCTGCAGAAAGATTACCTCGCTATGTTTTCACCCAGTGTGGGGCTTTCAATGGGTCTGGAGCTACATGTCACAGTGAAAACAGCCACAAATGCAGGTTACCGAGCTAGTTCTAAACCAATTGAGTCAGGACAGTCCATGGTTACTGATAACGGCCTGGGTTCTGCCTTGTTTGGAGATGGCGATTGGCATTTGAGTTTGGCCCACTTTACCACAACCTCCCTGCCTCCATTGAGATGATACTCAAATATAATAAAAAAGCAAACCAGACAGCCAAATAACCAATAAAAATTTGCTGTGAGCAATGAAACAAGCAGCAGAAACCCTCCCTGACACTTATTTTTTTAGGTTTCAGAAGACCCCAGTACTGTTTTTTTTGCACTCCAAATCTCTCTTTCCTCAACTCAGGCATCATAATCCCTTACTGCTTCACCAAACTGAGAGCTCTGGCTTTGACAGGTACGACTCTACTTTTTTTTCCCTTTTTTTTTTTTTTGACTCAGGCTCCTAGCACTCATCACTCCTCAAGCCAGACAGGTCAGTAATGAGAAAACCTTGTCTTAGTCTGAAAACACGAGTTTAAACTTCTGGAAAAAAAAAAAAAAAAGAAGAGCTTTCTCTGTTTGGATCTTCTTTGAGCAAAGTGGGTCAGTCGTCGTCCGGCTATGTCGTCCTTCCTCTGGTCATATGGGCCATTGATTGAACTCCATCTCAACTTGCCGCTAACTTGTGCAGAGAAGCAGAAGACACGTTATCACTCAGGAGGGAAAAACAGGGCTGATCGAAGGGAAAGATGATGTTTTCGTTTGCTCCACTGACTCTGGCAGAGAAACATGTATGTCTAAATATAACAATGCCACTTTGGGGACAAGGCTTTTAGCTCTCATCTGCACCCATATGGCAGATTAACTTTTCGATATCCAGCTCATCTTTGTGTTTTGATTAAAAGTTCCCCCCAAAAAAAAGACATTTTTGAAGTCTCTGAGAGTTGTGGTGTCTTGTACAATTTTGTCTAGATTCAGATAACGAACAAGCCTCAAAGGATTCATGATGAATTGAAACACAAGCCGACATTAATGACTCAAATTGACAATAACAACCAGCACCACGTTGTTTGTTTTCGCCAAATTTCAGCACATCTTTTTTCCCGCCCAACACCATCCATCATTTAAAACCATGGGTCTTGTGAGCGCCCATAATGTGCTCGTAAAAAGACGGATGCTGCTCCGCATAAGCAGCGGTAGATAATAGCCGTTTTTTTTTTTTGGGGACTGGAGCGCATTTGTCACTTTTGTTTGTACACCAGAAAAAGCAAAGTACATCAGCAAGGACAACTGTGGCTTACACGATCCGCTGGCAGGCGGCCAGGCAAAGAGTAATAACAGAGATGGGAAGGTAAGAGGAAAAAAAACGAAAAGGAGAAATCTTACATCATCCATTTCACTGAAGACCGACAGGAGAGTGATAGACTCTGTATGTGTCACACAAGGGTGTTTAAAGGCTTCAAATTGCTCTCCAGACTACTGGAAACGCTGCATGACTAACCCCAGTTTCTAACTTACTCAGCTCTCTGTAATTATTTTGTCTAAAAACTTGACATTTCTGTGATTTACTTGACAACAGCAAAATCACTGATGGGTGACAAATTAATCAGCAAGTGTCTACATTGAAATGTTTTTCAAGCCTTTTCTTCATGTATTTGTTGAATTAAACGCATCATACTGTTTGTGTCACCAAAGTTCTAATCTTAAATGACTGTATACAGTGTTAATGTTTGGAGTGTTGGTACTGAACCCCTAATTCACTCTCCTTTTCTGCTTTGGGGGCTTTTGGGTGAATTCCTGCCCCCTTTGACAAAGGGTTTAACCCCATAAACCTGAGGCTTCGGAGCCACATGTGGCTTGGTTGAAGCAAAATTAAATGTTTTTAATTAAAAAAACAACAAGTTTTAGGACCTAATGTAGCTAGGGTCTTATCAGGCCAATCCCAAGCCTGGATAAATACAGTGGGTTGTGTCCGAAAGGGCATCTAACATCAATATTTGCCAAATCACACCTGTGACTTCCATAACGGATCAGTCGAGGCCCGGTTTAACAATGACCAACACCGACAGGTTGCTGGTGGAAGTTGGACTACTGCTGGTTGAATAACGAGAAGATATTTTTAATGCAACATTCACACCGGTTAAAAAGAGTTCAGCAAAGGGTTCAAGTGCTTTTTTCTGAACTAAAATTGTCTATTTTACATTTTTGTAAAATAAAAAAGGGAGTGGACCAGTTTAAGTAATACACCACCTACAGGTGGCCTGAAATGCTGATCTGAAAGTCTCTTTTGATCTTAAACCATACTCAACTAAACACTTCTTTCTTTTTAGCTGTCATTGCTTGTACATTTATGTGATATTCCCAGAAAAACTACTCTCTCTCCTCATACATCTTACTAAGAATATTGACACCAAAAAAAAAAAAAGTTAAGGGTTAGACAGACAGTTTGCCAATTTAAACATAGCTTTTTTTTATTTCTGTGCGTTTCTGCGTTTTGAAAAACAAACTGCATCCACTGCTGCCTGGTATTAATTAATTACGGCTAAATACACTCATTTTCATTAAAATTGAAAGAAAATATAGTGCTACTGAAGAGAATTTCACTAAGTGAAAGTAGGGCTCTGCTTTGAGCTGCAGCTCCCATGTAATCACTGAACCATTTTTGCTCTACCATGGAGTTTAGAGCGTCATGTTTTCAATTTAATAGATAATATAATTGATTTTGGTTGTTTGTTTGTTTTTTGAGGATCAGAAAAAACAAAGCATATCACAGGTCTGTTTTATCGTTGCTACTTCATGTCCTATGAAGTGTATACAAATATGTACAGTTTTCTTATCAAACAGAAACCCATTTTGTGACATTTTATGTTTTATCAGGATAAAAATTTGATTTTGAGGTTTACCTCTGGTGTTTTAAGGGAAATGCGTGGGGAAACTATTATAAAAAGACATTTTAGCACATTTTGGCCCTTCAGTGTTGTTTGGGGACCTTGTTTTATTTTATTTGTATTTCACTTTAGGCAATCATTATATCCCCCCCCCCCCCCTCCCCAAGGCATGTGCAATGAGTGACCCCCATCAATGCACAATAAATACACCCTTAAATGATTGTTTGAATCAGTAATATTTATTTTGTGGGCTTGTACTCGGTCAAAACTAGGTCACAGATTGCAACAAAATGATGTTCTTAAACTTGAAATAGGAGCAATGGGGCATTTAATAAAAATGATGCTCTCATCATTGAGGCAAGACATCTAATATAAAGTCAAGGGGGGAACGTGGGAGATTAACATTGAATGGCTCCTGCAGAAAATGTTTCTTAGGGGAGGGATTTGTCCGTCCAAAGGTTGGAGTGGGGCATTAAATGGTTCTTGTTGCGCAGGGTTCCCACATTTTTTGGCATGCAAAATACTTTTAAATCATCAGCTCCAAGAGATCAGTATTTATGTATCTTAGGCTACGTTCACGCCGCAGGCTGAAAGGTCCTAATTCTGATTCTTTTTGCCTCTATGCAACCTGTATCTGATCTTTTTATGACAGTCTGAACCACACAGATCCAATCTTTTGAAAAGCGACCTCCGTCTGAACGGCCAGGCTACATGTATCCGACCCGTTTGTCATTGATACGCTACAAACGTCATAATTCTGGATTGAAGTAGGCGGGAACAAGAAAGTAAACATCAACCATGGCGGACGATGCTACTGAGACCAGTAGGTGGAAGGGAAGCGAGGTCACTGATTGGATTAATATTTGGGGTGACAGCTCTCTACAGGCCAAACCCAAGGGCTCTTATCGGGATCACTTTTTTTCCTTTCCGACTGTGGTTTGAAGCGCGGGGAAGACCTTCTCCAGGGCCAAAGGCGGATGGATCCTCCTTTGGGGTTCACTTCCCCGTTCGGACCCTCAGATTCACCAGAGCAGGGTAATAAAGAGTCAATAGCAGTTCTGCTGGGGGTAGCCTTCTTTTATTATCGGTCTCCTTCCTCTGTAACACACAACATGAATGCGCGCCCCCAAAGCGCCCCCTCTCAATCCCTCCAGCGCTGCACGCGCTCTCTCCTCTCTCTTACACACACGCGCACGGCCCCAGCACATACACATCCCCATTCCACAACAGTGGGTACAGACAAGGCCGGGTCCAATGCCTTCTTAAAATGAGAAGATTGTAATTGTGCTAGCTCCTTTGTGAATGTAAATTTAATAATGCAAAAAGAGCTCTGCTGTTAACAACACTGTGGTTGACATCCATTGTTAACATTAGCTACTTCCGCAAACAACGAGTGACGTTTTTCCCCGTTGAGTACTCTTCTACGCATGCAGGTCAGTTCTGGGTCATTTCACGGTCACTCAGGAGATCAAAAATGTTCTTATTTGATTGGAAATGTGAACGGCCTTGCAAAAAAAATTGGAATTGAGCATTAAGCTCTGCACTGTTAACATAGCCTTTCAAAAAGCAGATTTTAAAGCAAACCAGGCAATTGTTTTGAATCGATGATGAATATGTACGATTACAACATGATAAAAAGTTCCTTAACAGTTTGTTGAATTGGGCCTGTTTGTGTGTATATATATTTATATATTTATATATAAATTTATAATATATATATATTTATATATAAATATATATATATTTTATGATCCTCAATCTACCCATACTTCCTTAAATCGACAAATTGAGCAACATTATTCTATCACAAATGCTTATGTAACTTATTTAAGCTCATAGATCTCTGACTTAGGGCTCAACACTCATTTTATTGGTAAAACTTTTTCTCTTGTGGCTTTTGGACAAACTGCAACCAGATTGAAGCCACAGCCCCCTATAAATATAAACTGTTATTACAATTTCCAAATAAAGCCTTTATACAATTTCAGGGAGAAACTGGGGTGCATTGGAATTTTGTATCGTATTCCTAATGATCTATTACTTTACATTTTTGTTTATATTTTTTTCTTTATATTTTATGGAAAATTGAAAATGAGCCATCAAAGGAGGCGGGACTTCTTTTAGGGAAAAAGCCAACTTCTGATGATGTACATGTTCTGCTCTTGGAGGCACCACTTCAAGAGCAGATTTTCAAACATTGCAGTATTCAGTGTAACAGATTGGAGAGACCAAATTAGAAAAATAATTATGAATTGGTCCTATTTTAAAACAAAATGATAAACCAAAAATAAATGATTATATAGCTTATGTTTTGTAATATCAAAGCAAGGGAAATATACATTTTTATACCCCCATAATGTAACGGGGGTATATGTAATTTTATTTTGATTCCGTATCTTCTCATTTTTAAAAAAACAGCACTTTCAAATTCCTTTTAATCTAGTTTTATGCTCCCCTGCACACACCTGCTGTTTAAAATGTATTACAATCAATCTGTGAGAACCCTCACAAAACAGGGTTATTTCTGTCAAAGAATGGAAAGCTCACCCAAAGCTGCAGAAGTCTATTAAATACATGGGCTCAGTAATCCTCCACAAAAAAAGTAAACTGAATTTCTCCTGTAGAACCAGCAAAGGGGTCATCAGTCATCACTGTCCTCCACACCATTACAGTAACATTATTGAATGAAGGTTCTAAGGCCACGCCAGCTGAGTGACCAGTTGTGTGTGAGGTGTTGTGAGAGAGCAATAATGTCAGCGTCGCTGCCTTGGAGTCAAACACGACGAGCTCCATTCATAGCGGCCTCACAGTACAGAGGTGTTCTGGGAGAATGAAGAGACGGAGAGGATGTGTAGGTTTGCTTTGCATGGCCAAGGACAATTAGCAGCTTTATCAAGCGTGGCAAGAACAAATACCGTCCAGACATCCCCCTCCTTCCTTATTTCCAGTTGACTGAACTCTAATTCCTTTCCTAGCCATGATGGAGGGGACACCAAGGAGCCACAGCATGCGGAAGCTGAAGTTTAGATGTTTAAATAGTTGGCTGCTTCAAGTGTGCAGTTCACTTATTCCCAGCCAGTTCTAGTAACGGTAGTGAGACTCTGCTGGCTGCACTGTGGATGAAATTTGTGGTTCATAGATCCTGTTTGGTCAAAATATTGCAACAGTCAGATAATAAATGACACATAAAATTATAGATTACTGTTCTATCAACTAAAGTTGATTATGTTGAAGAATAGTAAAAGGTGTATATCTGTAGAGTGCTTTACTACGTGGCTTTAAGGCACCAACCAATAACCAACAGGAGCAAGGTGGGTTCAGTGAATTGCCCAAGGACACATTGGCAGACAGGGCAGGAGCTGACTTACACTTAGATCTTGACCGCTCTACTTCTGCTCCACGACCACCCCTCAAGTTTCCATTATACTAAAATGATTCACGGTATAATATTACATTTGTCCTAACTTTTGGATTATAATCCTATGCATGATAGGTTCGACCTTTTTCTTTCATCTGGTACCCTGTAGGCATCTTAGTATTGGGCTGCCATTGGCTGTGATGTAAGTACTTCAGGAAAGGGTGAGTCCCCAAACACAGCATCCATTAGCTTTTTGGGTAGGTAACTCTTCTTGTAGTCTCTACAGTTTGTCAATGTTACCAGAAAAAGTTGATAAAAGTATCTGTAATATAATTTGTCTATCACTTAAAAAAGTGTTTAAAAAATTGTAACAAAATTGAACTCATGAAAACAGTTGGGAGAACAGTATCAAGAATAGGTAAAATAGGGTATCTATTTCAGAAAGTAGACAGTTATCAACACTTTAATTGCTTGACTAAGTGTGCTTTTATGATAAAAAAATGCATGCAAGTGGTTTTAGAAGTACCATATCAGAAACATAACATAAAAAAATGGTCTTGGCACAGAGCCCTGTGGGACGCCATTAATATATTTGCTGTAAATAGCTTTCCAGCTCTCTATGTTGAATTTATTTGAAATCATAGTAGACTTTTTAACCCATGGTTAATGTAGGTGCACAAGAAGAAAAAAAACAGTCCTCCCCCATTTTAAGGCAGTCTCATAATTGCATTGTGACATCTTATCAGGGGCAGAAATTATCTTCTTCAAAGTATCGGAACAGCTACAAAGAACTAAGTGATGCTTTGATGTTTGAAAAACAAAGTCCGCGCAAATATCTTTAATGACAAGTGAAAAACAGTGTTGTCTTTCTTCTTCAGCAGGCAGATACGGCAGAGATGGGAGCATCTTTATGCCCTGATTAAAGGCTGTCAATGACAGTGAAACAGGCTGGACAGCATTTGTAAAAATGGTCTTTGTGGGATGACTATAAAAGCCAGCGCTGGCCTTTCATCATGGCATTTGTGTGTGCCAGTTGCCGAAAAAAAATAATGACTGCGCCTTTCAGTATGATAAGCACTTTTTAAGTGGGCCTCATTCTTCATGGCCCATATCCATTGTCTTACCCTGTCAGCAGTGGGAACCGCACGGCCATCCGTGTCCAGAGGAAAAAAAAAAATCACAGTGTGGGGTATTTTCTGAAATAGATGACTTGTGACACTTCCGATGTGACAAACGGGGAGTATGTGCCTCCACTGCAAAGTTGAGTGTGCGTTAATATTTATAGAATCAAGGTGGTAGTTACAGAAATGTGAGGTAATTACACTGCAGATAGGGAGAATGGATGTAAGTCATAACATTACACTGTCATATACAAATGGGCTATAGGGGCATAGATATAAAAAGCCTTCTTAGAGTAATAACTCTCAAATAAGCTGGGTAAGCAAACTTTACAAAGTCCCTAAGAGTCTTTTTTGTATGTATTTTGGTTTTTCTTTTAAAAAAAAGAAACTGCAACCCATTCTTCTACAGCCCATTGTATGATTTGACGGGATGTAATTGCATTTGTGCGGATGCTGCTTGTATGAGAGGGAAATCATTGCGGCAAACTTCCCCCTAATGCGCCCATTACTTTATAATGATGCCAAGTGTTCAATTTCTCAGTGGTGGCATGAATTTGTAATTACCACATATGGATTTACCAGCGTCTTCTGATTGTGGGAGAAACATACTGTACTTACTATCGCCCCGGGTCCAATAACCAGATGTTGAATAGTTTCGAGCTCTGCAGCAGCTCCCCCTCCGGAATGAGCTTCAGCCGGTCCGATGGGAAGTGTTTTCCAGTTAGCTATCTCGCTGCGATCAATACTTGACCTCCTCTCGTAATGCTCGCAGAAACCCAAACTTCTAATGAGGGACTTCTGTAGCTGTGTTTCACAAGCTGTGTAATGCATGCGGTCAATAGGAGAAGGGATCTCCAGGGAGAACGCAGAAGGATGACGGACGGGACCCTGACCCAGAAACAGCTTACCATACACAATCACATTTTCATCCCTATTGGTAAATGTATTTATTCATTTATTTTTTTAAGGATAAGGATATAGCCGGGTGTCCCTTTGTCAAAATCAGATTCCATTTTTTTTTAAAAAGGTTAACGGTGAAGCTTGTGAGAAATATCCAAGGCAAAAACAAAAAAAGAAATGTTGGGGTTGAGGCCTTTTCTGATGGGCTAACATTTTAGCTGCAGGTGTGGATGCTTCCTGATGACCTTTGTCAAAAAAAAAAAAAAAAAAGAGCTGATTAAACAGAAGGCAGCACAGATGAGATAGCAAGACCACACGGCTTTCAGAACATGAAGGCCAACTCTATAAATCTCATTACTGCTTAACTTTCACCTGTAAAGTATGTCAAAGGCAGAATAAAGATATACATACACCGCACTGCAAGAGGTACCCATCCATATAATTAAACTCAGGTGTTGCAGTTACTTCCACAGAGACAGGTGTGTAAAATCATGTTTCTCGACATGCAGACTGCTTTTATAAACATTTCTGAAAGGGTAGGTTGACATCACACAGACAACTGCAGTATAAAGACATTCTTTTTGTAGTGGATGCAGCATAAGCATTCCTATCATTTGGATCATAATATTTATCTATCTCATTACGATAAAAAAATTCAAAAAATATTTTTTCTATACTTTTTTTAACCAGGGGCGGAGCTATAGGGGAACCAGGGGGGCAGTGCCCCCTTGAGCAAAAAGATTTGTCCTCCCATTTGTTCCCCAATTTTTGAGTTAATATTAGTATTAATATTGACAAAGATTAAAACACTATCAATACAAGCGTCTTTAAGCTTTGCAAAAATAATTAATAAAATCTTGAGCCCCTCAAATTATTGTGTATGCCAGCCCATCTGGGCTTTCAAGGATTCTACACGTTTTTATTTTTTACTACAGCTTTACATCAATGATAGCATCTCAGCTAAAACAACTGCTGTTTTGATATTAATAATAATAAAACACATATTTTTTATCCTTTTTATTTGTAATGGTGTTCCACTCTGCTGTTTTCAATTGCCACCCTTCCAGATCTTTTAGCCCCACTCTTATGCCCCCAAATAAAATGTTTAAGCTCTGCCACTGTTAATAACACTTGCTTGCTTTGAAAATAAATAAAAAAACAATTCTTCAACAGCTAAACAAGAATGCAAAAGACTTGAGGCATCAGTTATTTTTACAGTTTTCCCTTGAATCCAGAGATTTCTTCAATTTTTTGATGATCGTCCATCCATAATCTTAGCCTGCTGCGTCCCTTTTGATGGATCAAGGGGCGTGTCCCAGCTACCATTGGCTGAAAGTGAGGTCCAGCCTGGAAAGGTTACCAGCCTTTCGCAGGGCGATAAGATGGTTACAGTTTATGATTCAATATCGTCCTAAGGCTTAAAAGATAGATAAGAAACAAAAAAAAGAACCAAAAGTAAACACGGAAAATGTAGTCATCCATTGCAATTGATCCAAATGCAATTGAGGCTAAATTGTTAGAAATATTGCTTATGTTCATTTGGTATTGAACATTTTTCACTACTATTCCATTCCCATTTAACATGAAACTACAGTAATCCTACTGCAGATCTGGACTCCATCAACGCCTCCGTCTGACTTGGCTTGCACAGGTCAGAGGTCACACAAGCAGACATAAAACCTCGGCCATAAAAGAGAAACAGGTCGGGGACCGCAATGATTCAGTGCAGAGACCGAGAGGAGATGGTTGTGGACGAGCGATCTGTGCAGTCGTGGCAATGTGGGTCTTCAGCAGCACAGAAAGGTAGGACTGAGGGTCACGAAGGTCAACCTCAGCTGGTTTCTTTATCAGAAAGTAAAAATTAAGAGGAAGCAGCAGTAACAGAGTAACAGAGTGATTCTAAGAAATAAAAGAGTCCTGGACTCCACGGACCATATTGTTTTTGCAATTCCTTCTGCTTTCTGCTCCGATAAGCAAAAATTTGACCACCAGCACATACTCCAAAATTCACCAAAATTCATTTTCACAAATTTTGGGCATATGAAAGACAGGCAAAGTATGAAATGTGGCAATTTTCACATTTATAAACGATTTGTGAAAAACATTCTGTGAATTTACGTAACACACACACACTGTCACCTTAAGTCCACAACCATAACTGAAGTTTCATTGAACTTTGACCTTGGGAACAGACCACCATCTTGAATTTTCTCAAATAAATCACATTTAGTATCACCTACAAGTTTAAACTCCTCCAAGGGATTTTGGTCTGTCACATCCTAACTTTTCAAACATCACTGAAAATCTGACAGAGAAAAAAGTGTTGTGTTTTAAAGTTTTGGTTTTAAACAATGAGAAAAGCGTTAGTGTGGCGAGCTTGCAAAAGTGGCACCTATCTATTGCTCACACATTTTTGATCGAATATTGTGAAAATTTTCTACATGAATTCTTGGCTCAAGCTGAATAATACAAAATGACATATGTTTGCCCCAATATAGTGTGGTTAACAAAAAACCTCTGTTGCCAGGGAAATCCCCAAATTTACTTTTGCAGAATTTTCTAAAAATTAGTTAGATCTGTTCATCAACCCCTGACGACCAAAAATAAAAATGGTTGCCACGCAGAAAAAAACGAACTAAAAAGCCGGCATTTTTAAAACAGTGTTTTTCTGACGAGGTTGGCAGAGGAGGAGAGTTAGGGTCATGTAGCAGCCGCTCAGCCCGCGAAGGTGGATCAAAAGGTGGCAGCGGGGACCGGTAGGTAGTGCTTGGTGGCCATGAATGCAGCTCACAGCTTTATTGATTTGTAATTCTACTGGTATCTTTTTTTTAATACTTCTTTATGTAAAACACTCAGGGGATTCCGCAAAAGTGCTCAATAAATAAAGTTTAACTGGAATTTGAAGAGTAGCTTTACAGATTTAGAGCTGAATTTTTCAGAATGTAAATTTGGTAAATGGTGTATACACATGTCGCGCTTTTCTACCTTCTTTAAGGCCCAATGTTCTTTACAGTCACAGTCCCATTCACCCGCTGCCAAACACTGGCGCCAACCTCCCACCGGAGGCAAGGTGGGGTTCAGTGTCTTGCCCAAGGACACCTTGACTCAAGGCAGGAATTGAACCTGCAATCTTATGATCGTGGGACGACCGCCCTGCTGCTGCACCACGGCTGCCCCCTAAATTTGAAACTATAAGGTATCGCCAGAAGGACCAAGATGTTTGTTTGTGCATCCAGCTCCATCGTTAGCTCCTGAAAATTATAATAATTTAGTTGTACATTTTTTATGTTTTGTTATAGATAGACCCTGGGAACATGTCCAGGGAGTACCCCGCCTTTGCCCAATAGTGGTAGGGATAGGCTCCAGCAACCTCTTGACCCCAAATAGGATTATGTAGGTTTATGAAATGGATAGATTGAAAAAAAAAAACTGTAAAATTACTTCATCAGTTCTAATCATTGAAATAAAAAGACTGTTTAATACTAGGTAGGTGTTCCTGCCTATAGGTTTGTGTTAATACCGTTCCATGTAGTCCATGCAAAGTTCCTGGCTGCTACATGTGTGCACAGTCAGATAAATGAAAGAGAAAGCCCATCCTGTCACCAGTTAATAGAGATTAACTCCACACCCCTTAGAGTGTGTCCTTTTCCAGAGAATAAACGAGGAATTAACAGCTCCTCCAGACAAGGTTTCCCCGTCATTGTAAATGTTAAGCTGAGTTTAATGCAGCCCAGGTTGATACATTCTGCCGCTCTTAGAGCATTAAAAAGAGATTGAAATGAGCTTTTGTTGATCAGGCTGCTGGAAGTCTTTGTTCTTTGAGGCCATGATTTATTCAGGACATGGCACTTGGACTGTCACTATTTCCTCCCTGTCGCGTTACGGCCATACGTTCACCGGCTTGGTTCATTTGTGCCGAGAAATGCCATCTGGCTGAGGATGCGAAAAAGCCTCTGTCAAATAAGAGAAGAGGGACCGTGCAGCTACTGTGGGGATAAATAACACGTGTGTGCAGCTGCAGCATCTATCTGTCGTCTTAACAGGCCTGGAGATGGATAACAGATGTAAGAAGGTTCTGAAACAAGAGTTGGCCACCAAAAAAAAGAAAAAAAAGGATTTCATAAAAGACATTCTCAGTGGTTCAAAATAAGTTTAAGTGTCTTAGTTTGGATTTTTACTAGAAAAGAAAACAGAAATTTGACCTCTACAAGGAGGGAATATGGCACTGCTTCGTTTAGGAGGCATTTTGCTGGCAGGGTTTAAGATCTCTTGTGCTTTTATTGTGAAGGGTCAACCCAAATCAATACAAAAGTCCTTTTAACCCTTGTACTATCCAAGGCACATTAACTTTGGGAGTGGAGTCATGTGGAACCAACAATTATTTTCAATAATTTTTGATCTTCTGTATCCATGGGAGACATAAAATCCTGTCCCCCTTGTTTTAATATCATGTAAGGGTGGGATCATCTGGACCCCACCATTACATGTTATTAAAACAACAATGCTATATTGAAGCTGTTCGGCAAAATGAGTTCATTCCTAACTTAAATGTGGAAAGTTTGAGCCAGTTATTGCCATAGAAACTGTATTAGAATGACCACTTCAAGTTCAAATGTCAAAGAAAAACAACCCACCAGAAAGCATGTTTAATTGTTAACTCTCAAACACCAAAATAATGCCCCCCTTTTTGACATACTGTAAATCCTCGACAGTTTATAGGAACAACATGAATCGGCCGATTTTGACACTTTGAAAATTCTGATTATGTGAGAAGCTGCTTTTCTCTGCGACAGAGTCTGTCAGGTACTGGTGATGTTGGACCCAAAATACAAGACACCAGGCTTGGTGACTAAACTTAAACATTTAATAAATAATTTGAAAGATGACAAAACCCTGGGAGCAGCAAAGACATGACAAAACAGAGCAGATGATGTGACAAGGTAGAACTGAAAAACCAGACACTGAGGATAATTGACAGAAAGGAAAGCAGCTGTGGATGATCAACAGTGACTGATAGGGGAACGGCTCAAAACATGACTTAAAATCAAGGACACAACTGAACAACCAAACTAAAGCACAGAATCCCTACATAATCAGCTGATTTACATTTAATTAGGTAAACGCTTCACTACTGTAAAATGATGCATATCAGCACTTCTCTTCACTTCTGAATCCTCTGGAATTACACAGAAGCTAAGCTCAAGTGTTAACCTGTTAAAAGAGGTCTGTTTTTCATTTGTTTTGAGTTTTAAAAACTCAAAACAAAGGCTGGTTTTGGCCAATTACAAAAAAGCGGTATATTCCAAAAATGGGGATTGGATCCACCAAGAACCCACCTTGGACTGCCACCCCAACCACATTGCCCCCGCCCCTTTTGAGCTCCTCTTCGGGTGGTGGGCCCATGGGGGATTTATCCTACGTCATCAATTTGGGCTGGGCCCATGGGAAGAACACCAACCCCTGGCCTGGCTCCAGAGTGAGCCCCCAGCGACACCAATTGGATCTTGTGTTTTTCTACTCATGTACCTGTTCACCAGGAGACCCCGCCAGAGGTGATAGCTTAGCTCCTGGGATCAAACCTCTCAAAGGTTTGCGTTTGGAAGATACACTGGAAAATCTACATCTCTCTGGTGGCCTGGGAACGTCCTGGGATTCCTCGAGAGGAGCTGGAGGAAGGGACCATGGAGAGGAATGTTTGAGCCCCTTTGCCCCACGACGCAACCCTGGATGAGCAAAAGAAAGTGGATGTTTAATGAAACTGGCATTTAAAGAAAATGATTCATGAATTGGATGGATGGTGTCTTGTAAGTCAAGATCGATGGAATTGATTGAATCCCCTTTTTGCCCAACACGACTGTTGCCGTACAGCACAGTCAACTGATACTGCAACTGAAGCAGAAATATTTACAGTTTTACCCCTTTTATTTTTTGCATAAAACCCAAGCCTGTGAGTTTTAAAGTATCATGCATCAAATGCTGGCTGCGCCAGACGATTAATGTCCGGGTACGGATCCCCACTTTAGCATGACGTGCACTAATGCATGGCACAGTCAAAATGTATAAATCTGACTGAATCACTGACGCCATTCATTTTATTCAGCCTAACGGCGGTAGCATTAACAGCTGCTCGTCGTTGTCCTATGGTCATTTATTACCACCCATGTTATTCCAGTCTGCCATTTTACTGCCGGAGCACCATAAATCAGTGGGGGCAAGAAGGGGGCCTGCACCCCCATTTGTGGCTGTCTTAGACAGAAATATAGAGCAGCTTGAAGGAAGCTCAAGCTAAAGGTGAGAGCGGCATTTAGATATCATTCCTAGCTTTTCTGTAACCCTCAGGTGGAATTCTTTAGATCCCACATCAGGCGGTAGTAAATTATACCTCGTTTTTTTTTACAACACAACATGACTCGTCTTGAGCAGGCGGCCTTTGAAATACTTTTTCACTGGATGCTGTCGATAATAAATACTGTGGCGAAGTTCAGTCGACCAAGAATGTTTGAATGTTGAGCTGCAGCAGTAAGTCAGACCCGTTTTGCTTCTGTCAAGCTTCGCAGCACAGAGCTTTTGAATTGATAGGGGAGGCCGACATAGCTCAAGAAGGAAGAAAAAAATTGAAAAAAAAACAATAGTTTTGAAGCGCCCTAATTTGATCTGATTTGATTTGATTTGAAGGGCTTATATCTTTGGGACACAAAAGAAGAACTTTCTTTTATGAATTATGAGTTAGTTTTGCAGTTCATTTTCCTATTCAGAAGTAAGATGACTTAATTTCTGAGGCACCGCCTTTCGCGCCTTATTGGTGGCACCCACTTCATGACATCAACCTAGAGCCGGCCTCAGCAGCGTGTCTGCGTTTCGCCCATGTGTTTAACCGATTACCGCTAGCTCCACTGAAAGGGTGTGTGTGTGTTAGCCTGGGAGAGGTGAAGGCAGCGCAGACTCTTCCTGGAAGGGGCGGTTCCTCACTTCATGATGTCACAATGTGAGAACCCTTTTTTTTCTGGATTGGAAGGGGCTGGTGCTCAGAGAGCATCTGAGGAATGCTGGGAAATGCGTGAACGAATCAAAATACCACGTTGGGGTAATACACGTAAAGGCTAAAAAAGTGTATTTAGCATGACATAGCCCCTTTAATATGATTTAAGTTGATTTGAGTTGACTTGTGTCACGGTGCCTCTGTCAGCTGCCTCCTCCTCTCTGCTCTCTGATTGGAACCAGCTGCCCTTCATCACTTCATCATGCTGCAGACCTTCTTAAGGGGATCCACACCAGTATCCAGCGCCAGTCCGTTATACTCACTCCGGTGCTTACGTCTGGCCTCTAGTCAAAGTAACTTTGCTCTAGAAAATCCAAGCCGTGTACTCACCCTTTGTCTCATGCCTTCAGGTCGTCTCTCCACTGGACACGCTGGTTCCTCACCCCGTTCCTGTTTCACCGTCCTCGGTGTCTCCACTCACGCCAAGCTGTTCTCGCCGTCCTCATCGCTGACTATCTGCGCTGTCCACAGCGTTCCACCTCGACGCAGACTGTCTACGCCGACCTCGGCACTCCCCATCGTCCAAGCTGCCTACACCGTCCTCGGTGCTCCACCTTGCTCCCAGCCGTCCTCGGCATCCACGACCTTCACCCCTTTTCTGATTAAACCTCCTGACTATACCTCGGCTCCTGAGTTTCTTCCGGGTTCCAGCATCTGGGTCTCCCTAGTAGTCCGACCATGACAGACTTGTGCAATACTGTATTATTATGTTAGAAAGATAACCACTTAGTACTTGATTTTTTTTAATTTGATAAATAATCTTGGACTGAGGAGGGGAAGCTCAAAACAAAAGAAAATTTCTAGAGAAATTATTTAATCTCAGATTACTTAACTTTATGGAGAAAAACAATCTGCTATTCAACAGTCAATATGGCTTCCGACAAGGAAAATCTACATCATTTGCCTAATCGAACTTGTGGAAGAGATTACCAACTGTATTGAAAAAAATTAATTCAGCATTGGAATTTTCATTGATCTACAGAACGCCTTCGATACGATTGACCATCATATTTTACTGAAGAAATTGAAAATTCATACTTTTTGCAGACGATACCAGCATTTTATGTTCAAGGCAGAATTTAGAGAAACTTCTTAGTGACAGTGACACAACGCAGGAATTTTACAAGTTAAAACATTGGTTTGGTAAGAACAAATTATCTTTGAATCTAAAAAAAGACTTAATTTATGCTCTTTAGCAGGAAAAGCAAGGAGGTGCCAGTGGAAATTATTATTAATGATACACCAATTGAGAGAGTGCATAAACATGTGTTTTTGGGGTTATTGATGACAAGCTTTGTTGGAAACCTCATATACATCATTTACGTTCTAAAGTGGCTAAATGTGTTGGTTTGATGAAAAGGTGTAGCTCGATGCTTAACCAATCCGCTTTATTTATTTTGCATCATTCCTTTATAATGGCATATCTAAATTATTGTATTGAAGTGTAGGGAATTTGCTACAAAACTAATTTGCATCCTTTAGTTATACTCCAAAAGCGAGCCATCAGATTAGTTCACAAAGTTAAATATAATGAGCACACCAATCCACTTTTTCTTAATACATTTCATTTAAAATTGCAGGACTTGGTAGATTTTTAAACGGCCCAAATCATGTATAAAGCTTCAATAAATTCTTTGCCGACTAACATTCAATCTTTATTTCAAAACAGAGATACTGTTAATAAATATAAATTGAGAGAAATCAACAAATTCTGTCAACCTAAAGTAAGGACAACATTAAAATCGATGTGTATCTCAGTAGAGTGCCACACTCTGGAACAATTTATCGGACAACATGAAAACTTGTAAAAATCTTGTTCATTTTAAAGTTATGTTAAGATATATCATGAATGTGTACCAAGATGCAATGTAACAATGATGAGTATGTGTAGTCTTGGACTTTTTAAGGATCATTACCAAAGTGGTTGTTTTGTTTTATTTAGTTTTATTCTGTTCTTGGCATCTTGTTTCCCTTATAGGGAGTTTGGTGTTTGGTTGGAGTTTTTGGGCATGTCTGTCTGTCGTCATCAGGTGTTTTTTGTATGTTAGCGTTATTATGTCAAATTTTTAATTTCGTTGTTTTGTTGTTATGAGTGTTGTTGAGTGGGGGTTTGGATTTTTATAAGCTTTCGCTTCTTCCATTCTCCTTTCAAATCTTTTTTTCCAAGTCATGTATTGACTTATATTTTCTTTTTCCAGGTAAATGTTGATTTGATTTGAAATAAACTTGTTACAAAAAAAAATAAAAAAAGAATCCTCCCATGATGAAGAGAAACATCTATCTTTAAAAAAATCTTTTGTACATGCCTTTTATTTTTTTAAATGCTATAAATTTAACTGCCGCCCCCTTTAAAGGCAAACTCACTCAACCCCTATAGGATTTGCAGGGGGAAAAAAATGATTGCATGGTTTTTGAAGATAAAAGTTAGCAAGTGCAGAAATAGATAGTGGCTTGACAAAGACCTGGAGGAAAACTCTCACATGCCTGCATGCGTGCGCACGCCCACCCCAGCTAACGAACTAATCTGAGAGATGAAGAATGTCCACAGGCGCTTTCACACACTTTGTATGCTGACACCTGTGCTCACTGCACACATTTACCCACCGCGGCACCAACTTGACCTGTAAATCTCAACACGGTGGAGTGGATGACAGCTCTGTTCTGTCTGCTTGGGAGCACTCTGTCGTGGTGACACACTGCTGACATTTTGGGGGAAAGATTGCAGTCAATAAGTTTTTATTTTTCAATTTGGTGTGTTTAGGGCTTTCTACACTTCCTTCAGGTTTGTTGTCCCAAAGATACAATATTGAATATTTTGTTTTCTTTTGCACTTCTTCAGATTTACAACACAAACAGGTTTTTTTATGCCAAGTGCTCACATTATTCACTAGTGATGGGCGCATGAAGCTTCATGAAGCCTTTAAACCAACTGTTTCACTAGATGCAAAACTGTCAGCTTGTATGAATTTGAAGTCTATGGAATTTTCCAGAGAGCCTGTAAATAAAACTCTCAGCAAAATAAAGACGTATACAGAACGTTTATATTGTACTAATCTGTGTATGTGTGTATGATACTAGCAGTGTGGAAAGTGATCATTTAGAAATGATGAAAATGATCATTTACAGTGAGATGAGGGGTTTGCGGTATGGATAATGATCATTCTTTTGTGACATTAAGATATGGCCAGTGGTTATTCTTTAGGGGACACATCATTGGTTACCATATTTTCCACACTGCTGTAGAAGGCAGACCGAATTATAAGATGAACGGTTTGTTTTCAAACCTATGTCATGTATACGGCACTCCAAATGAAGTTTTTTTTTTGCAAAAAAGTGCTCTTTAAGTGAAGTAAAACCTACACTGTCAACAAAATTTTCAAACACTCCCCAAAGGATCTCCACCTCTATCCAGATTGTGTCTAAACCGTCACTGATGTGAAGGTGTGTTCAAACGTTTGGCCTGTACTGTACATCACAGAAACGCCCCTTCCACTACTCGGCACACGCCTCAGAAACAAACGTCACATCATGACTTCCACTCTTTGGTGAGGCGAACTGTTGAATTGGATTGGATCACACAGTTGGGTGCACTAGCAAACACAAATTTGCAAATTTGCTTCTCCAATTCCCTTGCTTAGCCTTTAGTCCCTGTACGTGCAGAGCTGAAATCACAGCCAGCGCACATTATTGAATGAACTGAAATACATGAATGAAAGACACAGAGGGGAAAAAAAACACAACAAATACTAAAGCAAAAGCAAACCAAAACATATTCAGAAGAAACAGAAAGGAAGGATCTGATGAAAGGCTAACCGTATTCTAATGAACTGTGTAGACTGAGAGGAGTTTGAGCAATAAGAAGCAGCCGCATAAATTGAAAATGAAATCAGGTGTGACAGATAACAGGAAGGAAACCGAGGGAAAAAGCAAAAGGGGAAGAAAAATGCAAACAGAAGAGAAGAGCAGAAATCCAAAACACTTCCTCCTTTTTTGTTATTTTATGTCAATTTCACTTAAAGAAATTCAACATCAAAACTAGTCCTCAAGGAGAACCAAAGAAAGGATTCTAAAACCATTTGTAAAACACCACATGGACTCCCAGTTTGTCTAATCTGTTGTCCAATAAATGAAAGGCTCAAATATGACATTTGCCAATCAGATTATTAAGGGTACTGTGATGTCACTGGGTCTATAGAATAAATCAGATTAGCCAGATTAATCTGTAATCTACCTCAACATCAAACTGCATTTGATGCAACTCATAGCTGAGATAAATGACCAAAAAGATGTTTGAATGCAGTTTTCATTGATTGATCAGTTGGACTGAAAAATATGTTTTTATAAAGGGAAAAATTACAAAAATAAAATAAACAGATATATCATAATCGTATAAACTAATTAGAAAATAAAAAATGCTACCTTCTTGACATGATTACTCCAAATAAATGAATATAAACATATTTGTACCTATACAAACTACATCATACACATGTATCACATTGAAACTTTTAAATGTAATGATTAGAATATGTAATAATATATTTTAATTACCATCTTAAAATGGAGAGGGGGAAATGGAACATATAAAACTCCACCCCTATAATGATTTACCTAATTATTTGTGCATAGATATCATAATCCAGTTCATAACATGTGTTTAAATATGAATACAGAGATTAGAGATCCTTATTGAAAATCAAATCAAACTGTACTTGCAGCGCACTTTTCCTATGATGTAAGTCAAAGTGCTTCACATAAAACATTTTCTTATTTTAAAAAATCAAAAGCAAGACCATTACACACACACTCAAAAAGAATGCCCCCCTCCGCCCACACACACACACACACACACACACAATACCTAGAACTTCCAACCATGTTTGCAACACACAAACACACAACAACATAAAGCATAAAATGATTCAGTAATAAGATGCAAAGTGAAAATCTGGCTTTGTACTGAAAAGGGAAAATGTTATTTTGGGGATCTGTCAAACCCCCCCGTTACCACAGGACTTCCTAGATCAAACCTGGGAGATCCCACTGCTGCGACCCAGCTCCCTGTGACAGCTGACGTCTGAGGAAAACACTATAGTTACATCAAAAAATGTAAGAGTAAAAACCATAAAATAAAAACAGATAAATAAATACAACTATAGATAGTCATTAATAACTAAAAGATAGGTATAAATAAATAGGAGTGAAAAAAAAGATCGAATCAAAGTAAGTAATATAAAATATTTTTAAACGATTTTGGATCTCCTATTAAAGAGAATAAAAAGGCCCTGTTCACACCGTTCTCATGCAGGTTGCTGGACTTCATTTGGCAAACGTGGGTTACCGTTAGACCCATGTTTGGACATCTCTAAGGTCTTTGTGTCTCTCTTCATGATTACAGAGACTACAGAGGGTGGTTGTTGAAAGGGACACTGATGTATCGGCCATCTTTGGACTTCAGTGAAAACATCTTTTTCTTTGATCTGCTAAAGTTATTTATAATGATTCTCTTTTAGTGCCACAGTCATTACCTTTTCCCGTGGGAGTGATGCACTTCCACCTTTTGTCACACACACACACACACGCACACACACCATTGAGCTCATTCTGGCTATTCATTCCCATCACCAGGAGAATGCCGTGGAGATTACAAAGAGCACGTGGAAATGTCTCAGCGCGGTCATACATCAAACGGTGCTGCGAGGACGTCTACTTTTCTGCATGTGACGCAACAATTATTTATGAGGAGGACATGGTTGGGTCTCCAGGTGCTGCTTCACACAGTAAAATATTCAAGGCCAACTTAAATTCAGCTTTAAATGAAAGACTTCGTTCCGCTTGGCATTTTTTTTGTCCTAGATGAGTGATAACTGATGTGGCTTTTTCACTGGAACTCTTGAGATTGCGTAAACAGTTCACGTTTTTGCTTTAGCTAAACTTTCAAGATCAGGTCAAAAACTCTGACAAAACTGCGATTCTGAACAAATAAAAACGCAAACAGATGTACTTTATTTTGACATTTCACTAACGGGTTTAACAAATTTTATATCTCTGCTCCCGGGCCGGCCAATGACGAGCTCTCTAGACCACTGTGTTGATTCACATTGTTTCAGATTTCTTATTTTAGCATGCTTCCCAAAGAAACCAGACTTGCTTCTCATCCAAACACGAGGTTTCATTGGAAAGGCCAGGATGTCTTCTTTAAAGCACATCAGGACAAAGTAGCGAACCTCCAATTAATTAAATGACACAATCCAAAAATGTCCTCTGCGGAAGACATGAATGATCAAGCTGGTTCTCGGGATTGAGAAATCTTTTTTATGTATTTATAGTGTTCCTTTTGCTGTTCATCTTCTGTGGTCTTTCTTTTTGAGCCAATTGCCAATTAATTTGATCATATTGTGTTTTGCATCCTGATAGGCTGTAGACCAATCAAACTCCTTCATGTGCATGTACTCCTTCATGTTCCTGTACAGAATGCGTTCAGTTTGTCATCTACGGTATAAATCTACCATCACGATCAGATCTTTAAAACTGGACTTATTTTTCAAAGAAGGTTTGACATTTTTGAGTTAAAAAAAGGAGTGTATAAAGTGTGTAGTTAGGGGTTTTACAGGCTTAAAACAACTATTATCATACTTCATGGATTTCGTCTATCGTCGATTTTCTTTAGAACGTGACTCCTGCATAAAACAAGAGACCCCTGTACCATCTTTGTTCATTTGACCAGTCTGTTTGCGTTCCTTCACACTGTAGTGTACCGCAACAAAAGCCAAGTGAACCAATAGGCCTTTTTTTGTTGTTGGACTACGATGCTCTTGTTTGGTCAGCACCAAAGTTAGCTTTTACTCCTTCCAATCCAATCGGACTATCTGAGGTTCAAAAGAAAATCCTCTGGTGGGGATCAAGTGTGCCTGTTTAACCCTTTGACAATCTGAAATGTTGCCAGTGACACCTAGATAACACAATATTTGAACCACAGTAACTCTTGGACCGTTTACAAAATCAACGTTATTTTAACAGATTCTGACTCGTGATAAATTTATTGGGTAAACACTATTGTAAGGAGTTGCATATCACTGCAATGTCATTTTTGTAGGTTTCGAAATCTGCTTGAATTCCGTTAATTGCATGAATGATTGTAGAGTTACGATAGTCCAAAGATTGTCAAGCGTTGAAAACATTCCCATGTCTTCTGCAGAATCAAACCACCTGTTTGGGTGCGGACCAAACCAAAATGAAAACTCCCGTCTCTGGACTTTATCATTGCCTTAAACTTTTAGGCACATTTCAATTCCGGAGCACCGCGATATGAGGTCCTCTTCATTTGATGTGGGCGTCTGAGGAACATTACCTCATGTTACAAAGCAGCTGCAGGAGGAAGAACAATTTGCAGCTTTCCATTGAAGTGCACCTGCCAGTGGTGGCCTCTCTGATCAAAACAACCACGGAGCAACCCTGTGGCTCGGGCACCTTTGTCGCTCACTTTGGGAGACACATTGTTAGACATTCAAAGGGGATGAAGGGGAGATTATTACTTTGTTAGAGAATATCTCCAGCTGACAAAGACGAAAAATGTTCATTTGCTCTGTGTTACAGAGCGGAATGTGAGAAAGAGAGCACGACCTTGGCAGTTGGCAACGTTTTGACCCAGGTCACCGTGTCTGATGTATGGTGCACCATCACGGGACACACGGCGCATTTATTAGACTGTGTAATGATAAAAAGATAGTGGAGGGAAATGGATGATGGTAGAATCGGAGCCCACACATGGAAACGAGCCGTGTTCTCGGCAGTAATATCATAAAGCAGAAGAGAAGACGCTCCTCGGGAATACAAATGCTGCCTTTAAGTTGGAAACGTGCGGCCCGAGATGTTGCGCCATATTGAAAGAGGGGAAGATTTAACTCTTTAGCCGATTAATCTTTGTCATCATCTCAGCATTGTGGGGAAGCAATTTAGATGGTAAATACAGTTTGCATTCCATATATCATTTGGTTTGTGTCGTGGCATGCTGAAGTTTAGGGGCTAAGCAGGATTTATGCTAAATAAACGGCCCCATGTGTCATTGGAAATTTATACCTCTTCTCAGAGCAACACAAGTAGGATCTCACCAGCGCACATTTGCATTAAAGCTCTTCAGGATAAAGGTAAACTTGAAGTAAACTGTTTTAATGAGAAGATGAGTTCCAATGTTTTACAAAATATTGCATTTATAATAGAAATTAGAAGAAAAACCAGATTTATGAAATAGTTTAACTCATAAGTGCAAATTTTCAAGTTTTTCACTTTTTATGTGTATATGAATTTTAAAATGCAAAGGATTCTATTACTGTTTTTTTTTTATTTTTTAGAGATACACCTATTTTAATCTCATTAAAACTGGTGTAAAAGTGTTTGGACTAGTATTTCTCTTAAATTCTTAAGTAATCCAAGTCCTAAAAAAATTCTAATTAATCATAATAATAATAATTGATACTTTATTTATCCCACAATGGGGAAATTCTTCTCTGCATATACATATAATGTAAAGAAAACCTATGACAGAGTATTAGGGTCAACCTAAAAATAAAAAAATAATCAATTTACGAGAATAAAGTCGTACATTTACGTACATCAGAAACTCTGAATTTTACAGAAATAAACTTCTAAAAGCCTCATAAAGATATGGTCACATATACAGCTATTTACAACAACCATCGCGCGATGGGGACGCATCGGCTCAATCTTCAAGATTAGCTGCCGCCGCCCGATTCTACAGAAAATCGTTGGCGTGGTGATGAATGCAGAGGGTGGCAGTGAGTCAGGTGGGGATGACATAATTACAAAATCAGGCGACAGCTGGGCGGTCACAACCGGATCTCCAGCTGGCAGCAGCTGTGATTGGACGACGTGTAAATGTCTCGGGCCGGCGGCCGTCCAATTAAATGCCACCGGCCGCACAGTAGTCCGCAGCAATATTCCCCAGCACACAAGCACTGCTTGCATATTCCCAGCGCACAAATTAAAATTACATACTAGTTACATAACAATTTTACTGTTTACATCAAAAACAAAGTCACAAACTAAAATTTATTAGAGATGTGTCATTCATGGATGAATCGCATCATTTACATCAATGATGGGAATGGACTCGGGGTTGGCTGGGTACTGTTCTTTGTTTCCTTTTTTTTCCTCCTTCCCCTGAGTTTAACGTATTCACATGAATGCTCAAAGAAGCTCATCCTTCTTCTTTCACGTGCAACATCAGACCCGATTTATGGGAGTACCGTGCAAAAAAAATGAGAAAAATTACAGCCTCTGAGTCGCACTAAGTCCAAATGTGCCAGGGCCTTGGCTGACCAATGTCAACAAATCGTCCAGTGAATTCTGACTTTAACTTAAAGCGGGGTGTGTAAAAATGCAAATGTAGCTGCTCAATTACAAGTGCTCACAGCCACCTGCCGAATTTGCTGCAAAACTGGTAATTAGGTTGCTGCATGGTGGCATTTTGGCAAATGTGACCGTAGCTTAAGTGCGCTTTATGGTGCATAAAATGCGATACATTTACAAGTGATTGAGGTTTTTTTTAAAAGATTTATTCTTCAAAAGGGCTGTAACTTGCATAACTAAATCCGCACCTTCCCGGCTTGAGACCCCGACATGGTTAGGCTTTCAACATATGCTGAAAGCAGCTTCTCAGAACCAAACTGGGAGGACTTTTCTCTGAGCGGGCCACACCCCCGTCTGGCTTTCCTCACATCTTACTTTTAATGAGCAAAACATTTCTGGAGCCTGTCCAAACCTGAACCGGCTTCACAGTTAGAGTAAAATTATCTATGCAGGAGCTGCTGAAAACGGTGAGAAAGAGAAGTCTGCATGGATACTGCACTCACTCCCTTGGCTGTAATGTGTGAGATGTACTGCCTTTATATCTCTTTTTTTTTTTTTTAACCGTAAAGCCTGTCTCTTTTATAAGTCCTGGGAAAATGCCTGCATGGCTGCCTCACTTCACTGGACCGGTGACAGAAGTGTTTGGAAATGCAACGCATGTTTCATATTCAGCAGTCAATGGGGTGACTAGTGAATTATGCCACAGTCTCGCAGCAAAGCATTACAGATTGTCCTCCTCTGTGTGCATAACAAATGCCAAACAATTTTACATATGGTGTTTGTGTGACATCTGCAGCTAATGGAAAAGATAGGAAACCTATAGGTTCACGCAGAGTGATGGAATTCAAAATTGTACTGCACACACGAGTGCCTCGTGGCGGGGAGCGTCGGACCCGAGACGCTCGCTAAGCGTCCATCTAGGATTATTCTGCAAAAAAACAAGCAGAAGAAATCAAGCCGTCTACCCCAGACTCCCAGAGAAGGTGATGTCACTTTTAGGCGTTGCATACATTTGACCTTAAATCCGTGTATTCAAAACCGTGTATGCAAACTGCGGGGAGCACAGCTTCGGATAATTGATACCGGAGCAGCTTTGAAATGCTGATTAAGTGCAGCCTACCCCCCCATCCCCCACCTCCTCCTCCTCTTAGACATGCGGAGGAGGAGGAGGAGGCTTTTGACACCAAGAGATCCTTAAAGGGAGTTCTTTCTGATAGAGCTACAGTATCATCAGAATTCGAGGCCGCTCCTCCGGAGATGCTCATGTGAAAAGAGGGAGATGTGAGGAGCATTCATTAGGGCGCCGGAGCTTCATTAAAAACTCCTTTCTGGGTTAATATATTTCCTCGGTAGCTGCATGCGAATTCTGTCACATCGCCTCTGCTTCTTCACACCGCTGCTATCATCTCTTGGTTTACACTTGCAGATAGTGGCGAGATAGCAATCACGCTCGGAATTAAAATTTTAAGGCTCATTAATTTCTAAATCGGCCTTTACATGCCGGCGAACCCTGTTGGTATCGCTGGCAGATTTTGGCTCTGACGGCGCACTGCGCGCCTCAAGGAGGATCCAATTAGGACTCGCAACAGCTGAGAGCGGAGCGTGCTCTGTCCACGGCAAGGTCACCGTCCCCAAAGATATTTATCTCCCCTCGCCACATGATGAAAAATATTGACCAAGAAGATGCGAGGAATCTCGGCAAGCGCCACAGACCAACTTTTTCACTTTGACACGTAAGCGAGGGCTAGCGGTAAGTGTGGATAAAAAGACGCCGTGTGTACAGAGAGCAATCATTCAGGATGAGCGATTCAGGGGCTGGTTTGCTTTTCTTCACGGGTATGCAGACAGTGACAGCAGACTGGAAACCCATGGTTCGAGTGTTGCCCGACAAAAGCCGTGACTTACCCTGGGTTCGTCGTGCTCAGGGAGGGGGAGCCGACAAATTTGTCCCTAGGGAGCAGAAGGACCTTCCAACTTAACTCAGCTCTTTGACCTCTCAACCCAAGGCCTTATCCAGCTGTGATGGATGGCTCTGTGGACAATCCTTGTGACTTTGAAGAAACAGCAAACACAGTTTTTCCTAAACTACATCCCTACTTCGGATTGATCCAGTTGATCTACTCTTATCAATTTGTATCTTGTCAGGGGAGGAGTCCCTTGACACCGCATGGGGTGGATTGCAGAGTTACAGATGGAAATGGTAATTGTAACAGAGGTTCTAACGCCTCTTTGTGTGGTAATTTCTTTTCCACCTTTTTTTATATTCATGTGTCAGAGCAAGCCTTTAATGGCTTCCCGTGGGCTGTGGGCTCAAATGTATTTTGCGTCAAACCCCTGCATCCTGTAGGTTATGGCGAATCCCCGTGGTGAGGTAACCTTTACGTCAGGAACATGAAAGCTCCTCTGTCTGTCTTAGGTTTGGACGAAACCTCTGAAACTCCCATCCCATCAAACTAGATGTAAACTGATAGGACCAACCAGGAACCAGGATGAGATTGTGAAATAGTATTGACCGTTTTTCCTCCTAAAAACCAGCTTTAACATTTGAATCTATAGGACGGATTGGCGGCACATGTAAGAATTCATATTTTTGGATGAAAGATTTTAGAAAATCTATTAAATTGAATCTTTTATACAACACTTCCTACACCTGAATACTGCATATTTTGGCTTCAATGCCAACACAACGTACCTGAAAGTGCTTTACACATCCATACCATCACTCTAAGTATTGATATTGTAATGTATTGCTTTCTCTTTTCTGTAACAGTAACCAAGGCAACAGCAATAACTAAATAAAAAAATCTTTTCCTTTATTCTACAATACAATAGAACACAAATGGGTACACTTTGTTACATCAAACCTCAAAAAAAAAAAAAAACACTTCCTATAGACACTGGCCATTGAGGAAGACACTTTCAGGGCCAAACAGACATAAAGAAAACTACCATTTTTTCTGCTCTCCAAGTTTTCAAACTTCTTGACAAGGATTAACAACTTCTGTCATTCTGTTAGTAAAACTTAAAGAACAGGTATTCTTTTTTTTTTTTTTTTTTTTTTTTGGTTAATTTGAAGCAGCAGTCTTGCTTAGTTTTGTTCCATCGAAATGAAACCCAGTGGTTCCTGATGATCTCTAACTTCATCTGCCTTGCAGCATCTGATTGGCTGGTCATTTCTGAGTCTTATATTTAACAGTATGTCTAGTTAACGAATACGTTGGTGGCTTTAAATGTCTCCAATTATTGATCTCATTTGTAGATGGTGGTGCGATAGATTTAACAGTACTAGAGGAAGGCCAAAACTTTTGACTCTTCAGATCACATGTGTCAAACTCCATGTCTTTGGGGCCAGCGTCCTACATGTTTTCCAACAAACCTGTCATTTTTAATTCTTATTGGCAAAACACACCTGATCCAGGTAATCAGCAGCAGGCAATGCTGGGTTTTTGAAAAACCAGCAGGATGCCGCCCATCAAGACCTGGGGTCATACACTCGTACCCTAGTCCACATGAGGAGTTCAAAGACCTATAAATGACAAAAGAACAAAGAAGATAGAACAATATAACCCTTGTGCTATCCTAGGCACTTTAACATTGGGAGTTGGGTCATCTAGACCCCACAATACCTGAACCTTTTTTCTTCAATGATTTGTGATCGTCACTGGTGTCCATGGATTACATGAAATCTTTCCACCTTTATCCACCTTTGTCATGGTAGGGAGAACACGTCAATATAAGGGTTGGGTCATAGGATAGCACAAGGGTTAAACGAAAATCCCAGGAGGCAAAGCATAACATCACCCCCCTCACAAAGACCGGCTTCCACAAGGACATGAAGGTTAATCTTGGTGGATCCCAATAGAAGCAGGCCCTACTCCAGAATGTGACAGTCAGGGACCATAACAATACCAGCCAACAAGGTGTTAGAGACCCGACCAACCCTCCTGGAGGCAAGGAGATGACTGACTGTACAGGGCAGACCCCAATCCACGAAAAAGTTTGCCAGAGAAGCTGGAACTGGGCGAAGAGGGCTTTCTTTCACAGGCTTCAGCGTACACATGTGAAGAACAGATTGTATCTGTGAAGGTCCAGTTAGACAGCCACTGGATTGACGATCTTGATGATGGGTAACTGATATATTAGGGTTACAGTTCCCCCTTTTTCAGCAGCATGTCAGTGCAAGAGAGCCACACTCTGTTCCCCATAACCATAGCAAACATATCATTAAAGGGTCGAAGTTAATTTGGGAAACTGATGCATTTCCGGGCTTCCATGTTCAAATCTCTCATATTCACGCACATCTGTGCAAGTTTCTATGACTGTTTTAAGGCTCTACATACAAAATGCGAGCGCAACATAAATTAAAAGTTAAACCAATTGAACCAATCGCGGAGGTACCAAACATTTTCAAAATTGATCATAAAGGAGAAATTAATCATTGGACTGTGAAACAAAAAGTATGGAGTGAAATTTGCAACACTTTAACATTTCACTCCAAGCTTCTTCCAACTGTGCGTACATGTGGTAGTATAGGGTGGCAACAATCCAATAAGAACACCATATTCTAAAAGCACGTTCAAAACCCCGTGTTCAGGGCATTAAGCATTTGTGCTGATGTGTTTTACTTGGAAAGCTAAATTTGCAACTGTGTATTATTGTTAAAAGGTTGGAATTGGAACTTTTTCTCCAAAGGGAGTACCAGTTGGTTTGAGGTTTGTTCATTTGTGGTTTGGCAGGGATACGGCAATGTTTCCGTTTTATTTAGGGGGAAACTCCTGCACTCCTTAAAAAAAATGTCATTAATCAGCAGTTTTCTTCTAAGTGCCCAGAAATTCACTAACACTTACTAAGCAAAGTGGAGCTTGTGGAGTCCAAAACTGTTTGATTTTCCCATGTCTTTGTATGTAAAAACCTTGGCAACACCTCAACTGCAAAGTTCCTGCTTTATATGCGCTTGGTATCAGCCCAAATCACAGGTAACCCCTGAGAATCCGCAGGCTGACTGGAGTAAGGAGAAAAGTACAGACAGATCCAGCGTATACTTTAGACAGGAACAGTGTTTAGGGTGAAGTAGGCCAATTTGTTACATAATAGGCTGACAGGTTAGAACAGTGCAGGCAGCTCCCTGCAGATCAGTGACCCAGAAATATCAGCAGCAGTTTTATGGCACCTACTATATTACATACAGTAGATTTCTCACTTTAACGGCCACTGGCTCTCTAAGCTCTTCATTGAATGTGCCGTGTCTTCAGGCCAACAATGAGAAATATCTTTACTGAGGCATAAAGAAACACACCCTCTGAGTTATACATCATGTAGTAGTCTTATCGCAGACAGATGGCTAAGATGAATGACTTTAAGTGGTTTAGTGTTTTCCACGTTTGAGATGTGTCTTTTTTATAACTCAGCCACGAGAATGATAAAATCAAAAAGCAGTAACGTTGAGGTTTGTTCTGTAGTGAGGTACATCTCCTTCATGAAAATGGAACTAGACTAGCTTTGGATTTGAGATTGGTTTTATATCTGTCCCCTATTCTACTGTTGAGATTATCACAAATAAAGCTCAGCAAAAACAAACTTATAAAGTCTAGCGATCATCGATTATGCCTTGCAGTTAAATTCTGTTTGGAAAAATAAACTGCATCCATCGCTGCCTGCATTAAATACCCTTTGGGAACAAGAAATAATCTTCCACTCTTCACTGCTAATAACTCACTTGTTGAGGGTCTTCCATCCATCCATACATCTTTCACCAGCTGAATTCCTTTCTGGGTGACAGGGTTGCTGGAGCCTGTCCTAGCTAGTGTTGGGCAAAGGCAGGGTTTACCCTGAACAGGTCGTCAGTCTATTAGAGGGCAACATACTCACATGCACACCTAGGGGCAATTTAGAGACACCAATTCACCTATGAAGTATGTTTGTTGAATGTGGGAGGAAGCTAGAGAAACTCCACAGGAGACCATGCAACTCCACAAAGAAAAGTCCCAGTGGGGATTGGAACCAGAGCCTTCTAACTTTGAGGAAAAAATGGTAACCCTTGCACCACTTAGCAGCTTACCCTGCGTGTGTCCTTTTAATTGTTCAGAAGGGGTTAAAAAACATCAAGAAAATGTCATCTAGTGGTCAATTGGAGCAAAGACAACACAGGAACACTTGACTTAGGTATTGCTTGATTGGCAAGCTGCCTAGAGGTTCATTCTTGAACTGACTTGGTAAACGGCGTATACTTGTATAGCGCTTTTCTACCTACAAGGGCAAAGTGCTTTCACAGTCACTGACCCATTCACCCATTCACAAACACACATTCACACACTGATGGGCGCTCCGGTGCCAAACAGAGGCAAGGTGGGGTTCAGTGTCTTGCCCAAGGACACTTCGACTCATGGGTGTGCAAGGCGGTAATCGAACCTGCAACCTTAAGGTCATGGGTCGACCGCTGCCCCACTTGAATACAGTTGCCCTTCTTTTTTCACCCACTCACATTGACCTTAGTGTTTTAGGGGACCACAATGTAACAAAGTACTAGTAATAGTCAACTCAAATTATTGCTAGAAAACCAAACAGAAAAAAAGAACTTGGCTGTTAAGATAATATATGTTTTAAATGTGTCAGCTGGATTAACTAATATATTAATGAAGGTATTAATTGTGCCCAAAAATGTAGTTTTTTTTTAACTTTCATTCAATTCAATTCAATTCAATTCAATTTTACTTGTATAGCCCAAAACCACAACAACAGTCGTCACGATGTATTTTGAAGTAAAACATGAACTCAAAAGGATCACGAATACAAAGAGTTCAATAGGAAAATACTAAAATGAACTAACAAACTGACTAAGCTATACTGGCATCCCTGCCCTTAGACCCCCCATCGCAGCAAGGAAAAACTCCCCCCAAAAAAACGGATTCCGGAAAAAACGAAGAAACCTCAGGGGTGCCCACATGAAGGAGGGATCCTCCCCCAGGACGGACAGGCAATTTACCAGAACTCTTGGAGAAGAATTAACTTATCTAAATCTACAACTACATATTTAAAGTCCAGCAGACGAGCTTCATCCAGCCGTGGTTGGGGGGACAGTCAAAGGCGCGAGTCGAGCCAGAGGCAGGATCCACAGCCAGGTGTAGGAGTGGGAGCAAAGGCGAGGTAAACGGTCAGGAACAGGAGCACGGATGAGCCAACTGGAGTCTGGAAGCACTCCCACTCCCCAGGAGGGGAGAGGCAAAGAGTGACAATACATGAATCGCACTGCACCAAACAGAGGCATGGAGAACTAAATGATAAGTGATGATCAAGAATAGAGAGGAAGGGTAGAAGTAGAAGAGAAAAGAGGACCAAACCCCAGTGCACCATAGTTACCCCAGCTTCAACTTATAGCAGCCTTTTAAAACAAATAGTTATTATTAAGTTTAATTTAAACAAATTAACATTAAGTTAAATAATCTCTGAATACTAACTAGTCTGACAATAAGCCTGTCCAAAGAGGAATGTTTTCAGTCTAACTTTGAATGTAGAAACTGAGTCGGCCTCTCTTACATGAGCTGGGAGTTTATTCCATAAGACAGGGGCTTACGGCTCCAACCGTACTTTTACTAATTCTAGGAACCACAAACAGTCCTGCATTTTGCGAGCGAAGTGTTCTTATTGGATGGTAAGGGACTATGAGGTCCTTAATATAGGACGGGGCCAGTCCATGTAAGGCCTTATAGGTTAACAGGAGGATCTTGAACTTGATTCTGGAATCAACTGCCAATGGAGCAAAACCAACACAGGAGTGATGTGATCTCTTCTGCTAGTTCATGCTAACAATCTAGCTGCTGCGTTCTGAACAAACTAGAGATCATATTTTTCTGAACATAAGGCACACTTAAAGTCCAATAATTTTTAAACAAAATCGAGAGTTTGCCTTATGTTTAATTGTATGTACTTTTGTTGAACTGGAAGCAGTTTTCTGTGGGGCGGGGCTAAAAATCTGTTTTAGTACGACTTTGGAAAACTATGAAGCTGAACCGGTTATTGGATTGTTGAAGCATTGTGGGTACGGAATTCAGTTGCCGGGTCGAGTGAAGCGTACTGTTCTTCTGCACAATGAAGTGATAAAAAAGGTATATTGTTTTGTATTTTTTGTGTTACTCTCCCTGCAAACATGAACAAGGTTTACCAGGAAAACCTTCCATCAACTCCTCTGACCAATTGCCTGCCACTTGGCCCCTCCAGGCATTCTGGGTAGTGTAGTCATCAGTTTTGTTTCGTCTAATGCACCACAACGCTTGTTATATTTATACATACAGTTGTTTACATGTTTGTGCACTTGTTACATGAGAATTGAAACACCCTCCCCCCTGCCAAACATTTACAGTGATTTTCATAATCCACTTTGTCTCCTCTCCCCTCCCCCCCTCACAGCCTGCCAGGAGCATAGAAAGTGAAAAGCAGGATAAATGTATCTTCATAAGCAAAACAATAACACAAAACACCTTTGGGCCATCTTGAATTAATTTAAATCTCGCGCAGAGCATCAGTGAATACTTCCGAAATCCTCCCTCCCAGCCAGCTGTGATGTTTACGGCTCGACTTGTTGTCGTTCATCCCCAAACACTGGGGTTTTCCCATTTTGCTGCCATTGGTGGCAAGAAGGAGAAGAGAAGATAAGAAAACGGAATAATTAGAAAGATCAGAGACGGTGATGCTTCGCTAGCGGTCATACAACGAAAAAAAGACTCAATGGCGGCGTGTGTGAAGTGAGTATGGGTGTAATTATCTAGACACGAATGTGTGTAATGTCACAACCTTTCCTTCCTCACCTCCTTCAGGTTTCTTTTTATTCTCATTAGACAAAAAAAAGCGACGGAAGGTCACTTGACCAGAGGATGAAAAAGGTCAAGGGCGGAACCGGGGCTACCGCCACCAAAAGGGGAAATAATTAAGATTGAGGGTGGCATTTTCTTTGCCCACCTTTTTTTAAGAACAAGCACTTCAGTCACCCTCACTTTTTTGGCTTATTTTTCACTTTTCTTTAGTTTGAAACTTTGGGGAAAACTTGCCAGCTACTATCTTTTTCTTTTTTTAACCCAACCTCAGCGGTTCAAAAAAGTTCAGCACAATGCTTTTAGAAACGTGTGCAATATCGTCATTAAAACATCAAAAAAAAAAAAAAAAAGGGGGAAACTTTTCTCATCCTCGGCTGAGCTCCTTTTTGTCTGAGCTGAGCGGCGTCTGTGCGTTGACGATGTGTGCTTGCTTTGCAGATTCTCGGGAGCCGATGGGGGACCGAGCGCAATGAAAGGGAGGGGAGGCCTTCCTGAAGGTTTCGGCGTTGCGTTTCTGTGGGCGACACGTAGGAGATCAAGGGAGCAGGAGAACTGACTGGGCAGGCCTGGAGCCGCCCGCCTCTCCCGGGACTCCTTGCTTTAATCACAGTGCAGCCAAGCAAAGTGATTGTGAACCCGACATGCCTTTGCTCTCCTTCTCTACTCCTCCTGTCATCATCCCTCCGTTCCTGCTCCTCTCAGTTTCCTATCCCGATGAATACAGTTTCTTCTCCACTCCTGGAGTTCATTTTTAAATATTAAAAGACGCATAAAACTATGATTGTACACACTTTTGGACAGGTGTTAATCGTGTATGAAAATAGGCCGCAGAAGCTGTAATTGTGGCGCAAACGTGTCCCCCTGATCACTGAGCCTCCAGAGGCGAGCTGCCATAAAAAGCAGGAGCGGTCATTACCGCGCGGTGAAACATGTGGTGTCAGGTAAAGCTTTTCGGCTGAACCGTCCAGAGGCACGCCGGAGGAATAAAAGACGCGGGGAAGGGTGAGGGGAGAAGCTGACCATTAGCCAGGATCCTGATGGAGCGGCACAGCAGAGAGCCTTTAGACAAGCGTGTCATTTTCTGCTGCCAGCTGTCTCGACTGTGATTTAGTGAAACAGCAGACAGGAGCTGCAGGTTGAAAACCTTCAATGAGGCTGTCATCGGGTGATGACATGTTGATTTCCTCTTTATGAGACAAGAAAAAAAAAAGCTGGCTTTTAAGGGCTGTCTACAACTGTTATTAACTGACCTATAAAATCATAAAACGTATTGAGTTGCTGCTGTTTGCTGAAAACAGGCTCCAATATGATTACATACAGTTGTTTGCTGCACTGCAAAAAGAAAGATATGCTTGTAAAAAGGCGTTCTACTACCAACGCTGGCAGAGACTTCAAGCTTGGAGTCAAAAAATGGCTTGAAAACACCTCATGTCACTCAGATTTCTTATGGCCCACAGCAGTCCTGGATGGCAAGGACCATTTTGCTTTTGCCAATTCCTCTTCCTTTCAGCACCTTTGAGCGGAAATTTTCTGAACAACCCCATCCAAAAACTGATGACATCACAGTGAGAGAAACCAGCAAAAGAAAAAAAAAACATTCTAAATCCACTAACGAAACCAAAACACACAAGTCGAGGATATGAAAGCCATAAGTTTGGTGGGGTCATAGTGTGAAATTTGGTGATTTTCTCATTTTCCCATAATTTTTGTTTTCACACACATGCCACCTGGTCAGGTCTACAAACACAACCCATGTTTTGCTGACTTTAGACCTCATGGAAAAGCCAAATGAACTGTTCTATTAAAAAAAAATCCCAACTCATTTCTACAAATGTCAACTACTCCAAATGCTGCACTCACACGCGAAATTTATATATGAAAACTTTGTGTCAAATGAATGCAGCCTAAAGATTTTGATGTATTACCTCTTAATTCCTTTAACATCATCAGCTGCGGTTGCATGTGCAAAAAATCTTGAATTGAATAGACTACATGGGCCCTGAAAAACCTTATCCAATCATAACATAGTTTAGAAACGCCACATTTTCAGTCGGAATAAAATCATTTGGACATGCGCAGACCTCTCTATTATACCGGAAACGACCATAGAGAAAGAAATGGCGAGTTTCGTAAACAAACAAGCTGCAGTATAGAGGGAGATGATCTAAACGTGCTTTTATTATTGTTATGTTTATTGTTAAATGCTTAAAATTAAATGCTTGTGCACTAGTATTTTTTTTTAATCTGCGTTTTTTTTGTCGGTGGAATGGAGCTGGAAGAAAGGTTAGGGTTAGGCCAACAACAACATCTAGCCGTGGATGCAACTAAAATCTGTGCGGTCAATGCTGCAATGTGCATCTTGACTGAACGTAAATATGTGGGAATAACATCAGCCTTTATTTTGTCTGGACACAATTGGAAACATGAATTCACATGATTGTTTACACGTTTTCTCAGGACTTTGCGTCATCGCTCCATTTAAAAGCCGCCTCCGTTAGCTTACATGCCATCTTAAAGCCGCTCAGGGGCAGCTCAGAACAGCCGAAAGGACTGCGGTTCAGAAAGAAATTTTCATCCGAATGAGTCTGACCGGGGCAGACTATTCTGAACGGCGTGGGTACATGATGCATTTTTATTCTGATCAGGCGTTCATTCTGATTACTTTTGTCCATATAAACGCAGCTATTGGGATCCTACGTGGCAAAAAAAAAAAAATAGATTTGAAAGTTTGTGGAGTTTGTGGAGTTTGAACGGCGTTGGCGTGGCAAGCTCGGAAAAGTACCATTTACCAGTTGCTTACATATTTTTTTATAAGAATATTATGAAAATTTAAGACATGAATCCTCAAGCTTATAAACTATATAACCCACAATTTGACCATAATCCAACTTTGGTTAACAAAGAACCTCCGTTGCCAAGGAAATTAGAAAATATAATTTGGCCGATTCTTCTTAATATGACATAGATCCGTTCGTCCCTCCCAGGTGACCAAGAGAGGAGAAAAATCCAACAGAAAAGTCACCATTTTGAAGCTGTTACCTATACAACTTCTAATGTTGCCTATCAAATAGTCCATTGCTTGTGAAAAAGTTTTTGTTATAAACAAGATGTAAATAATCCAATATTTTAGTATTTATTCCTTTCACAAGTGAGAATAGTATAAGTAGGATAATACCCTTTATTATGTTTAATATTTCTGGATAATGGAAACCTGTAAGGGTCATTTTACCCTTCCTTTCAAATACTGAGATCCTTTTAGAGGAAGAAGTGTAATGATGTGGGGTTGAGTAAATACTCTTACTCAACCCCACTATTTGACGTTTTTATCTTCAAGCAATTTACTACCATGGGGTCAAGCTCGGGCAGGGAAAACATTTGTCTTTTTGTTTTTGTTTCCATCAAAGAAAAGAATTTCCCTTGTTGCAAGACCGGTAAATGCCTTCGAGCACAGGACAAGTGACAAACACGTTTTTGATTTTTTCTTTTTTAACTGTTTCCCAGTAAAACCAAAAACTGCTTTGAAAATACCAAGAAAAGGTCCTAAACTTTCAGGTCAATAAATATGTTTTTAACGTTTAAAAAGACATGTAGGGACGTCGGTTAAAAAGCTGCATATTTCATTTTTTCAAAGTTTTGTTCTAGAAAACGTCACAACACTGTTGGTGTTCCCAGTGACTCCAAAAGCACACAGAAAAAACTGGCTTTGCACCTAAAACTGAAGTAACCCCATTGTTGTCTCTTAAAGACCCTATCCAATCATATTTGGATTTATTGTTAAAGCATTCCCAGTGGAATTTAATTTGGAATTATGTAGGTAAAATCAAAAAAACCTGTGGCGTTTTGTAGAACATTGTGTCTGTAGAGCGGCAGGACTTGATTGGAAATTCAAATTACCGAAAACATCATTGGTTATTATAATGTGGGTCTTCAAAAACAATGCATTCACTTTTTTAGACATTTGATCACGTATCACTATTGCATTTTTTTTTGTTTCAATGACGCTCGACATTTGAAAATCATCTCAATCCCAATTGGTAATGTCTGGCACGTCACATTGCCTTCGCAAAGCGTTCGGTTC
Organism: Oryzias sinensis; assembly: GCA_037389245.1. Lineage (NCBI taxonomy): Eukaryota > Metazoa > Chordata > Actinopteri > Beloniformes > Adrianichthyidae > Oryzias > Oryzias sinensis. The sequence goes on from CM074504.1 coordinate 15,706,591, forward strand.
TTGAGCGTAACTGCTCCCAGAGTTTTTAAAAGCGTTCCCGCTGCAGGAAGTCCCCCGCATTTCTCTCAACAGCTCAGAGCTCCTCGCAGCAGGACTCCTGCTGCAGCCACATTCCTGTCAGAATTGGCCCTGAGCTCCTGACAGCATCTTCAGATTCCCAGAGTGATTCTGGAGGCAAAACTGGAGAGTGAGAGCAAGTGGCTTGTGTATTCCTCTAGGGAATTGGGGGTGGGGGGGTATAGTGCACATGTATCAGTGTTTTTACAGTGCTCTACTACTGTTTTGTGCAACTTTTACTGCATTGGAAAAAAAATGGTGCTGAGAAGTGAAACCGTAAGTCCTAATCAAGTCAGTGATTTGTTGCTTGGCAGGCGTCAAAAAGAGAAGATGATCGAATCTTTAAAAAGTCATTTCCGCTTGCTCGTGCATGCACGAGGGGAAGGGGAGGAGGAATGTTATTGAAGTTGCCATGGTAATTCAATTTCAGGGACTGCTTCCAGCCCCCACTTCCCTTATTTATTTATTTTCCTGTGCTCATTTCCTCAAGAACAAAAGGGGGAGAGAAAAAAGCGAACATTTCTGTGAGGAATTCCCCGGGATGCTGGGGGGGGTTTGCGGTGGTGCTGATGCGGTCCCCTCTGGGGATCAGATGTGCTGAGCTGAGGGATGCGCACAAAACAATGTTCATTTTGGGGGGATTTTTAAATGTGGGATGTAGAATTTGTTCTGCCTGGAAAGGAAAACGGAGGGGAAGGATGATGTTGCTTTCGCCACGCCCCTCCTCCCTCCACCGCTTTGGGGCCCGCTGTGGACATGGTGTTAAGTGTGTAAATGTCAAATCCTGGCGCTGGAGTCAAAGGTGACTGATTAACATAACATTTGCAGCCAAGTTGAAATGCCACCGCGGTGGGAGTGGATCTTTCCATCCTGTCAGGGGATCATTGACTGTAGGTGAGCTGGACTGAGTGATCCCTCCCCCCTCGTGTTCCAATCAGGAAGCATGGCCCCAAAGACTTCTATTGAAAAAAAAACTGCTAAAACTTAGTAAATCTATTTGTCAGAATAACCTTTTTTACCCTTTTACCTTTAAAAAAAAGTTCTTGATAATCCTAATATTTATTTCATGATATATTTTCTGTTGTTAAAGTTAAAGTTAAAGTTCTAAATTGACCAATCAGATGCCTCGATGAAAGCATGTGGTCTCATGTCGATGGTTCAAAATGATTGACAGGTTTTCCTGAGCCTGCTTTAAAGTGGTAAGGGTGGTGTGGCTTTCCCAAAAGCTCAGACCTGATTCATGAGAGTGGTTGCCATAGAAACCATGACTCAGACGGATTCAGACCAATCACTGCTTATTGATGTCGCCTATGGGGTCAAGTCAAGATCAGCTTGCAAAGAATGAGAAACCAGATATCAGACAGTGTGAATTTGAACAGTTTAAAACTTAAAAGTACAGACTGTCATTTTGAAGGAAATATTGAAAATTTGAGAACTAAAATTGTAAAATAACACAAAAAAAGGTAAAATTGAAGCTTAGATAAAAACAACTGATATACACCAAAAATTCTTAGCAAAAAAATTGATCCAATTGGCTACCAGGACATTGCTGATATAGGATGAAAGAGGTTATGCGTCTTTTGTTGTCATCCCTCCTCTGATGTACTAAACTTCAGGAAAGCATTAGGGATGAACCAAGCGGCGCCAACAGCAGATACTTTTGGATCTGAAATGACATCACCTTAACCTCTTTCATCCGATGTCAAAAGATCAAAGTGTCACCTGAACATTAAGTTAGGCTCAACGTTGGAAACAAAATGTCAGAATTGTAACTGTCGAAGAAAGATAAACACAAAAGTTGAAAATACAAAACAGCGTCCGTTTCTTATAAACATTTGGTGGCAGTTTTCCTGATTCCTGACATGATCACATAGACATCTGGCTCCAATATGGCGCCGTTTGGGTCGTGAAAAATGCATCCTGAATTTGGTTGGAATCAGATGCAAGGGTGTCATACTAACTCTGTCCAGTTCTCATATACTGACAATGTTCGGGATTGTCTCTCATGGTTCTAAAAGACCCAGGAGAATCAGCGTTAAATGTGTTAAAAGCTTTTCGGGTGTTTTTTATTATTTTGTGTCTACACTTCCCTGTCCATGACTTGAAGCTCACTGGGATCCAACCATCCGCCTCCACACACTCACCATCTCCAGCTGAAGCCACTCTCCTCCCACTGTCTCACAGTCGCCATCTGCCATGTTGGAGACGTGCCCTCAGAGCTGGAGGCTGGGGAGCTGCATTTCACCTCTTTAAAAAGCAGAGTTTTGCAATCTTGCTTCACTGCAAGTTAGGGCATCACAAATGATTAATAATTTGCAAGGGAGGCATTTAAGGCTCGGGGGTTTTGGTTTTGTGGTTTTCCTAAGATGATGCCCGCCTGCTGAGGTAATTAGAGCCGCCACATGTTCCGCCTAGGGAGGGGCTGGGGGGGATCAGTTGGCTAGAGGCGGGGAAAGCCCGAGGCAGTGCCAAAGAGAAAGGCTGACAGTAATCCACGTGACTCTGCGGCCGTCACTGGTCCGAACGGGGGAATCCCTTCCTGCTTCCTTATGTTTTTGTTTGAGCGTCGCCACGGCAACCCCTCCTGTTTGGTGGCTCAGCTTGCAAACAGGCAACACGCTAACATCTATTTATAGGTTCTGACCGTCACTCTGCAGGCAGGCAGTGTGAACGCAGCCTCGCACAAACCACCAGTCAGTTGATGACAAGTCTTGTCCAGATGGAAGTAAAAGCTTGATGTCATGTGGAAAAGAGGTCTCCATGGCGACCGCTCCATAACAGAGACAACGAAATATTGTTCTTTCATTCTCCTTCAACTATTACATTTCAATGCTGTTTCATCCTGTGCAGAAAGATTTGATTCTAACCACTGTTTTTGCTCAAATGTATAACAATTAATATTTTTCAAAGCCTATGTTTAAGATAAAATTTTTAAGGAAAAAAAAGCCCTTTTTTTTCAATTTATACAGAAAATTTTACAAATGATATATAGACAATAGGCTTTGGAGCTGCTTTGAAAGTACTTTTTTTGTCCTCTGAAAGTGAAATATAAAAGCTGATTCTTGTAAAATTGCTTTCAATTGTATCAAGGACACTTCCTTTTTTTCTGTTTCCTTTATTTTTTACCATACTCTATCTAGACCCACGAAACAGCTGCGTTTAGGCTCTCTTGCATTTGCTGTAGCAGCCGTTGAAGCAGCTGGCATTAAATGAGGCATGTTTGAGAGTAAAGTGCATCGACCATCTGTAAGAAATTAATATTTTACTTTTTTGGTTAGCGCTTTTATTTTTCCTTTTTTTTAGGTTGCCGCTCTCACCTCACAGGGTTGAAATCCAGGCTGGGTCCTATCTGTGTGGAGTTTGCATGTTCTCCCTGCGTGTGTGGATTTTCTCCAGTTTCCTCCCACAGTCCAAAAACATGCATCATAGGTTAATCCAGTGTTTTTCAACCAGTGTGCTGTGCCGCTGGAGATGGTCAAGTGTGCCGTGGGAAATTGCCCTCATTAACTGATCTAAAAACATTTCCATCTCCAGGATTTCAGCTCTCTGTTCATCCAAACAGGCCCTGATAAAACACTGAGGAGTTAGGAATATAAAAGATCATAAAATTATTTTTTCTTTGTGTTTATTTGATTCTATTAAAGACATTTTGATAAGAATGACGGTGCCGCGATTTACCTGCAGCTATACAGTAACAGTTTGCGGAAAAGTCCCGCCCCTTTAACTGTCTCCACCAATCATTCTAGGAGTCTTAATCACATGTCATCAGTCTGACCAATCAGAAGTGGTTAAAGTCTTAACTTCCTTGTTTCGATTCCCCTCATAAAGTCTCTCAGTTTCAACAAAAATACCAGCTAAAGCTCATATTTAGCGGTGTAGCTGTCCACAGAATCCGGTGTCAGACCGTGGAACAAGTGAACAAAACCATGAACCTCAGAGACGCTAGTCTTTCTGCCCTTTTGTGGCAGTTTTCACACTACACCTCCCATGATGCATTGGTATAAAGGGACAGCGCACAATGAGTCGTCCCTGTTAAACGTCTTGAAACCACAACGAACAAACATCAAAAAGTATCTAAATTTTCTAACTTAACTTTTATTTCATGTTTTAGAAAAAAACAGCTGCAACTTACTGCTTTTTCTGCCACAATTATCACACAAATGCACGTGTAATTGTGTGTGTGTGTGTGTGTGTGTGTGTGTGGTGGTGGTGGTGGGGGGGGGCTGCTGTCGATCAATACAGACTGAGTTTCTGCTTTTTTTTTTGGATGCTGGTGTGCCGCGGGATTTTTGTCGAGGTTAAAGTGTGCCGTGGCTCAAAAAAGGTTGAAAAACACTGGGTTAATCAATGACTCTAAAGCAGGCATGTCCAAAGTTGTTGATTGTTATTGGCTAAATTATGCTATTAGCTGCTGTAAACCTGTGACAACAACTAATCTCAAAAATTAATTCAAATGTATTCCTGTTCTCAGCAAAGAAATGAAAATAAACCCATTCAAAAAAAAGTTTCTTTAATGGTTCATTTCTGTATTCTATTTAATGTTATGAGGGTTCAAACTGAGGGTTCAGACTGGCCCTCGCATGTTTTCACCTCACCATATCTGGTCCGCTTTGCAAAAACTTTGGAAACCCTTGTTCTAAAGTGTCCTTAGGTGAGCATGTGTGGAAGTGATCGTGGCCCTGCGACAGACTGGGGTGTACCCTGCCTTCGCCCAACAGGATCCGGGACATTCCCATGATCCTGAAAGGGATCTGGTGGGTTAAGAGCATGAATGAATTTGAATTTTTAACTTTTAAAATGACATTTTAACCATAAGAAACCATCTCCTTAACCTCATTATTGAGCTCTACAAAAGCAGTGGCCCTTTAGTTATGATTATGTCGTCTTTTGCCCAAGTCATTTTTTTATGACATAGTCTCTGCAGAGTGGGTGCAGTTTATCAGAAATTCACCTCTGTCGGCGGGACTGTTGGTGTGGAGAAAGCCCGCCCCCAATTCCCAATATCCATCTGTTTACACATTTTCTTGCTAGCTTACAGTTCCTCACACCCTAAACCTAACATTACCAATACAACAAAAAAGGTGAGCAATATTGGAGCTACCCAGCCATAGTGAGCTTAGTCTAGTTTATTGTTTTTGCACAAGAAAAGCATTAAAAGGCAATTAAGTGCAGGGAGAGGCAAAAAACCTTAAAAGGCTTATTTAAGGCCTCCAACTAATGTAACTCAAAAATATAGAATATACACAAAAATATAAAATCAGTTATAATTAACAAGTGTTAAAATAACTTTGACAATAAAAAAAATAAAAAAAACAGTAACAAAGAAACTCAATTAGCTAATATGTCACCAAAAAAGTGATGTGTGACAAGAGTAAGACTGTTAAAAAAGAAAATGACCATGGGAAATTTCAATTGACAAAAGACATGATTAATACAGTAGTTAGTACATAACAAAAGTTAAACGCTTTTGCATCTTTAAGGCATTCCACAGTTTTGCTGCTCTAAATACTTTGGAATATTGACCTCAACAAGTGAGAAACTTGAGAAGATGCAGAAATGAGATGGTACCTGAGAATTGACCAAACTTCTACATCAAAACTACAAGCTTTTTCAAACATCCATTTTTTCATCTGCTCCTGATTCACAACCATTTGAATAAATACTCAGAAACATGTTTATTAGCTTAATTCCCTTTATAAAAAATGCCACAAGAACATGTTAAAGCATCATTTTCATCAAAGTGGGTCTTTAAAACAACAACAGCGAGATATCCCTACTATCACTGAGTAAATGGTAAATGGCGTTTACTTATATAGCGCTTTTCTACCTTATTCAAGGCCCAAAGCGTGGTAGAGTAGGCCCACCAAAAAGCAGAGAGCCATCTCTATCATCATCTCAGATAATCAACTATTAATAGTCTTGAGCCATTTTTCATGATAAGGCTCCTCACATTAAAAAAAAACCCTCATTAGAGCCAGAATTAGGGAGTTGTGGAAGATCAAAATTTGTCTTATCTGGCCTTTAAAAATTCTCCCCATCCTATAAGATAAAATAATTATTCTCTATCTCCATTTGTCCCTTCTCAGCCCTTTTTTCCTCCTCTGACACTGTCCACACATGCAATACCTGAGAAGACAGGACAGCTTGTTTTGCTGCTTTTCCCACCATATACTCAGATCCACACCTACAAAGTGCCCATTGTTTTCTGCACAATAATCAGCAAACACGCCTGATTATCCAGCGGCGGTAGTCTATAGAACCTCCCCGCCATGACAAATGTCTGCCTTTCAACCAGGTTTCCATAGGACTGTAAATGAAAGGGATGTAAAAAAAATGAATATTGCATTTCCGTGTCTTTCCACGCAGTTTAAAAAGTAATGAGTCTGAATAAAAAAGCACTCAAGTTAATAGCCTTGAAATATCGCGCTCCTGACATTTCATCTGCACTTCCAGGAATCAGACAGTGTGCAAATTGTTGGCAGTATAATCCGCCATGTACATAACGTCCGTTTGATAACTTAATTGTTCGCCGCATTCGAAATAAGCTCTTAAGACTGGAAAAAGAGAGGGAATGTGGGAAAAGTGGCCAAAATTTGGACAAATCTGCATTTGGAGTGGATACACGGAGAAGCGCCAATGGTAACGCCTGCCTGGGTGTGTGCGCTCTCATCGCACAAACATCCACCACTCCTCCAGAGCGCGTGGGTGTGATCCTGGAGAGAAGTTGGGATATCCCCCCATGGACTTTCAAAAGCCTGACTAATTGCCCCCCACCTCTTTTTTTTTTTTTTTTTTTTTTTTAAAGAACAGCCTGTCCTGTTTGTAGCTCCAGAAGACACTCCTGTTCTCTGGGAAGACTTCCACAAGTTCACAGAAAGTGTTTGATCATTTGGAAGCAGGGTGTCATACCTTTGTCTATAATTTAGTAGACTTGTACAATTTATGAATTCATCTTCTTGCACACAAAAAAATGTATATTCATAAGGCCCAGCTTTGTCTCCCAAAAATATGCATGTTAAGATCAAAATCAATCAAATCACGTCTTTGTCAAAACATGTATGTATGTAAAATGTGCAACTTGTATTGTAACATCGGCCACAAATCAGCCATTGCTGAGCCAAAAAAATGATAGAAGATACACACTTTCAGAATTAAAATGTTTTTTAAACCACTTCAAATATATATATATATATATATATATATATATATATATATATATATATATATATTTTTTTTTTTTTTTTTAAATGGTGTATCTTCTTGTGTATTTTTTTTAAGGATATTTTGATAGTATGTGATCGGAAATCAATCAGTACCGGATGAGTTATCGCATATGTATTATTTCTTTATTTATTATTATCTTGATCAGTGCTACATATTTCAAGCTTACTCTTTCAAATAAATGCCCCACTAGAAGTCTGCATATCGTCAACGGAAAACAACATTTTAATTACTGTGCGCAGCACTAGTTTGAGCAGGAGGTGCATATTTCAGTGTGTTAGCGAGATATTCAGAGATTCTGACTTTGGGGCTTAAAAAAACTTTTAATAACGTTTAAAAGTAACAGCAAGTGTCTCTGTTGGTTTGTCTTAATGCAAACAATGACCTTTTTTATGAGAAACACCAATAGTACTGAAGGTACTAAAGTTACAATCATCAAACTTTCTCATATGACTCATTTTTACGTGTTTCTACTAATTAATAGCTAAGTATTTTTTTAAAGCTAACAGTTTCAACTAGGGCTGCACGATATGAGGAAAACTTGCGTATGCGATATTAGAGATTAATATTTGCGGTATATAAACCAATAGCAAAATAACCAAAAACATCATTCCCATTTCTATGCAACAGTTTTAAAAGTATACTCCAAATGACCCTCGTCAACATAGGTGACAAACATCTAACATAATAGGCCTCCACCTGATTGGTCAACAACGTGAAGGCATCCATCCGATTGGTCAAATGCACAAAGGGATTTATTTGATTCATTAAATGCCTCAACCTGCCATAAGATTGTTTTAACACATTTAAGGTTTACGATTTATTGCAATATTTGCCGTCTTTTGCAATATGGATATTGCAGAGCTGGAAATTGTGATAATAATAGATGTGCGGTATATTGTGCAGGCCTAGTTTCAAGTATTCTAACTTGATTGTTAAGTGTGAAATGATAAAAGAAGGTGAATCAAATACAAATAAGGACCAGAAAGCAGTTGAAGTCTGACTCGCTGATGGACTTATTGCTGACTCTTTTGTCTCGCTAAATGCGCCTTCTATTTTAAAAATAAACCACTTATTGACTTATAGTAGGGAAAATACGGTAAGTTAAATTTAGAGCTGCAGTCTCTATAGAAACTATTTCTGTCATTACCCGCCTGAACACGTTCTTTGCAATGCACAAAGTAAACCAATCATGTCCTATTTAGGACCAGTGGCTGGAAAAGATTTGTGTTTTCTGTTCGCTCTCAGCCTCACAGGAGAAACACAAACAAACTGAAGGCTTGAAGCTTGAATCGGAAACATCTGGAAGTAATTTTCCTCTTTTTTGGTCCCACGAGCAAGATAGACATTACATCTCACTCGGTCAGTTAAGAAAAGAAAAAAATTCACATTTGTGGTTGGAGACGATGACATGCATTACTGAAGCAGGAAAAAAGAGAAATTTGGCGACGTGCTTCATTCTTGTTACGGCCTGTTGTCAACACCCCACCACCACCACCACCATCACTATGGCTTCAGACTGCACCAACTTGAGAAGTTTTTTTTTTTTTTTTTTTTTAATTCAGTAGTAATGCACTGTTGATTACAAATACATATGCAAAAGAAAAAGAAAAAACATGTGGGTTGGGAGAAAATATATATTTATACTGTATCTCCTCCAGGTCTTGAACCAGAGCAACTTGCTTTTGGTCTAAATTGCTTCTGACAGCTGGATGGACCCAGAAAAGCAATACTGGGGGGATTAGAAAATGAAAATAAATGAGCTTTTAAAGTCTAATGAGGGATTTAACTTAAATGAAACACAGGTGGCGGGTAATAGGCGCTGCTCCACATCCATAGCAGCTAGGATGGAAGGATTTCGGAGCATTTCAACTCACTGTGACCCCCACCACCCCCCACCCCCCAACCACCACCACCACCACCATTCTACCACTAGCCAACTGCTAGCTTGTGGGCTTGCTTTTGGTATTTACTCATGCTTTTCCTGAGGTCGTTGTGTCTTCCAGCTGTCGGATGGGAACGTGTGTTTTCCAGTGTTTTCATGACTCTAGAAAACATGGGAAACAAAACCCCAACATCCTTTGTGGCCCCACCCTAACCTTCACCCCCGGGCAACCCATCCAAGCACAAAACACACCCATTCTCAAAGTTGGTTTAAGCAATTGAACCCCCGTATTTTACTCCGCCCATGTAAGGAAACTGTGATGTTAGAAATGTAGGGCTCGACCTTTTCCAGCCCTCTCCTTCATGGGAAGAACTTAAAACCACTGTGACAAAGTACCCTCCCGGGGTAAGAGTGAGCGCAGGAATTTTAGAGCCGAAATCCATCACATGAGAGCTTCCCCCTTTTATCTGGCAAAAATCACTTCCCCTAAATGCAGCAAGTAACAAGAAAAAAACCAAAAAACTGCAACGGCTCCATATATTCCCCAAAATCCAGCAACGCTGTGGATAAACATGTTGCCATTAAATAGCAACATGATCAAAATTATCCAGATCAAAGAAACTCCCCGAGTTAACACTGAATAAAAAATTACTCAGTGGAATTAATTTATTTCCTATTTTCTCTTCCAATGTGTAATACTTTGCATTTGGTATTAGGCAACTACTGCTTTCACAAATTGGCTTACTCCTCCTTTTCTTTGCACTTAGTTGAGACATTTGTAATCAGAATGAGTGCTCAAGTTTTACAAAAAGGTCCCCGGCTAATTCTAAACTGCAGTTTGAGTGCCACTCTCCATGCTTCTTTCTCATGCTGAAGTCGTTGTCAGGAAGAGAGCAGGCCTCCCTTGTTATGTAACCGCTGTCCATAAACAGGAAGTCAGAGAGCTGACTGCGGCTTGAGTCATGCAGGAAATTGATATATGTTCATCCGCACTGTGTTCCTGGAAAACAAAGCGTAATGTATGGCACTCACTCCAGCTGCTTTGGAAATAGCACGCAGCGTCATAAAGGACGGAAGCGGCTCTGGCTCTAATGTGGTTCACGGAAACCCACTAAAGGCTTATGAGCGGCCGGCTTGTCCTGGCTTGACCTGCGCTCACATCGCCTGACTGCGTGGATCAGGTACAGAGAATGGAAGGGAAATGGGATCAGAAGGTTGATAAACAAAGGCCTTATCATTAAGACAAGTACAAATTATGAAATGTGATGAAACAGAACCAGTGTAGGCGGCTGGATCACTCAGTTGACTTTGCGTACGAATGATATATAGGAAACTAGAGTTCAATTCCCAGCGGGCGTGATGAGCTTCATCCAGTCTGGGTCCTTGGGCAGGACCCTTCATGCAACTGCCTAACTATGTAGTCACAGAAGGCCCAAGTCTGGGTTTCCCCGTGCAGGTCCCCAGCCTGGAGTAAATACAGGGTTGTGTCAGGAAGGGGGTCCGGCAAAAAAAATCTTTGCCAACCCACCAGTGCGAATCAGTTATGCGCTGTGGCAGCAGGAATATGTCAAAAAGTAAACAACAGTTTGCCTGTGTTTAAAACAAAAACGCCAAGGTGTTCCGAATTGCATGACTTTAACTTACTGACCGGTGTGAAGTTGGTCAACTGAATTCCCAGTCAAGAACATTTTTGGTGAATCCAGTAACATTAGTCAGATAACCAGTTTTTTTTAAGACTGCAGTGTTCCGGGAGAAGCCCTAACTTTAGTCACCACTTTAGTCATGGGTGCATACGGGCTGTCAACTTCAAGACTACGTCCCCTGGATGAATGAGAACTTTCCCGACATTATTCTTTATTGCAAACAAAATACTGGATAACAAATACTGCAGGTTAAACAGAAGAACAAGCACATATCAATTGACTTGTGAAAACTGATCAGATTCAGCGTATCTTTTAAATCAAAGCATGTCAACTTCCTATTTGTTGAAGGGCGGCGAAGGTGCAGAGGTAGAGCGGTCAACCTCTAATGAAGATTGCAGATTAAAGATTGTCCCGTCTTGCCGCCCAGGTGTTGAAGTGTGGAAGTCCTTTGGCAAGACACTTAACCACACATTGCTTCTTAAGGTTATGGGTTGGTGCCAGTGTTAGACAGTTGAGTTGTGTGGTGCATGTGTGGTGCGTTCAAGAATGCGCTACATGAGGGGTTTTGAACAAGCCTTTAGGATACATGTAGTGCATATTGTTCACATTAGACTTCAGTAAGCATGATGGACTTAAAAATGTACGTAGCAATGAATGAATGCAGAAGCTTTAATTGCGGTGACATGTGTGCGTTTACATAAACTTTTCATTGGAAGTGGTAGCCAGAGCTCGGCGTGAATGTAGGTTCATGAATCTGTACAAAGATTGGAGGAATGATCAGCACTTAGCTGCAGGAATAAATTAAGTCAAGAGAGAACAATAGGTGCAAAACCAACTGTGAAATGTTGCTCAGTGGTCTCCAAAATTATCCTTACTGTATATTTGTCATAGTTAGCGATGACATGAACAAACCCAGACGCTGGAACACGGAAAGATCCTGCACACAGTAGTGGAGTACAGACTGATTTATTGTCCTGGATGATATGGTACTATGAGGTAGAGTCTTGTGGAAGTTGTCACCCAGAGATGATGGAGGAGTAACGAGGACCAGAAGGAGTGTGTGATTTTTGCGTGAGCTGATTTGTTGAGGCTTGAAATGTTGTTGATCTGATGGCGTGGCGTGGACTTGTGGCGTTGCGAGGAGTCTTGACTTGACAAGGAGACATGGCGTGGCTGGAGGTCCAGATTTTAAGTGGAACCAATTGGTGTGGTATAGTAAGCAGACCCAGGTTGACAGGATAGTAGTCCTGTAGATAAGGAAGAGTACTTGGTTACTTGAGTATAAGGGGTTCATGAACTAACATAGGTAACAGGAGATGAACATGAGACCAGGTACTGCACCATAATGGGCAACGAACTGGTGATGAATGCGGAAAAAGGGCCATCTTAAATAGGCAGAGGAAGCAGGAAGGCTGATGAAGAGAGTGGCAAAAGCTGGGTTGAATCTGGGGAGCAGAGAGGGGAGGGGGGAAGGAGAGGGCTCCCAGGAGTCCCATGACAATATTTTAGCAAAAAAATATGACCTCATTCCTTAGAGACAGTCGCAGAAATGTTTTTTTTAAATGCAAAATAAAAAGGTTTTCACGAGATCTTTGCTATTATTAAATATATATATATAAAACCACATTTGGTACCAAAACACAGAACTTTGGACCAATCACAAGTCATCTTTCCTTCCTGCTTTGTGTCACCAATCTAAGAACCTGATAGATTTTGTTGAACTTTGCAGACTGGCTGCCGAATTGCATTTCATTCAAATGACGTGATATTTAATTTATAATGATGAATTTTTGATAGCACATCTGAAAAAAAATATAAGGTGGAAAAAGTTTCTGTGGGTGAAGCTCTAAAATGTGCATTTCAATAATCTAAATCCCTGCAGAGATGAGGATTCTACTGTGAAACAGGCTTTATATGTTTCTTTCCTGATGTTTCTGATCAGCCCTCCAATCAAAGAGAAAGCAGCCGCTGAATTATTGGCACGGTGCAAACTTTTACTCAACCCCTAATGAGCCAAACGAAGGCTGCGCGGGACTCCACCTCCCTCATATTTTATCATGGGTGCGGCGCAAAAGCCCAGCCGCTACACGCTGCAGGAGTGAACCATAAAATAAACCAAGTTTGAGGAGGCTTACTTTGTAGATTAGTCATTCATGAATCATGATGGGGGGAACGGGATCCTCCTTGCTGCCCTTTTATGTCTCATACCACCAGCACTTTCAACCAAACCCGAGCCAGCTCTTGGATGGGGCTCATTGTAACTCTCAGCACGCTCGGAGAAGACAGAGAAGGGCACGGGTAGCATGGCTGCCGAGGTGCACTCAGCAGGTGGGCCAAGCCTCTCAGTACGTACTCAGGGCTTTTCAAAATAAGCGCCGCTTGGTTAGATAGGGGGCGTGAAAAAGCAACTATTAATGGAATTATTGCAAAAACATCTTCCAAAACACCACAACAGCTTACATCAAGAGGAAACGTAATAAGCAATCATGTTTAAGTTTAGTTTTTTCTTGCTTACATCAAAGTGTGATATGATGAAATGGTAATTCCTGTAGTTTGCTGATCTACCTCCATAAAAGGATTAAATTCAGATTAGGGAAAAGTGTCATGGAAGCTTGATAACTATAGTGTCAATAAGGTCAGCAGCTTCACACCATAAACTAAGTCTGAAGAAACTATAAAGCACAATTTATTTTTTCAAATAAGCCTAAATGTTTTGGTGCTATTTTCCAATTTTCTGCAAAAAACAAAAACAAAATAATAGATGACATCTTTGATTAACCAAAAATGATAATAAAAATGACTTAAGTTTCATTGATGATACGCCTCTGCTGCAATCAAACTTTAACTTGTAACTCAGCTTAACCCTTTAACACATGTATTTTCTTTGGGTTTGTCATCTTATATGTAAAATAAAATGTTATACATTTTTATTTTGAAAGTACAACTGTTTCCCTGGATTTTTGCCGCAAAATCAGCACGTCAACAGCTTAGAAATAGGAGTGTAAAGTTTGGGATGTGAAGGGATGGACGTCAAACACAAACATGACAGGTGATTTAAACATTCTGACTGATAAACACTGCAGATAGACCGGTGGAAATCAGCCTTCATGATCGTCGTACAGTGAAGGAAACAAAGTCTCATGTGTGGGCACTTTGTCTGCTTTTGGGAACTGAATAGAGGCTGGATTGAGTTAAATGACAGAACTCAAACTCCAGAAGACCAGCTTTTGTTTGCTTGCTCTGAGGTCAGTGTCCATCCTTGTCCTCATGAAGTATAAAAAGGATTGGTTAAAAGCCCCCTTAGTAACTGGATTCCTATGTTCTGGAACTGGGGAAATAGGATAACCTGGTTTTCCCAAGTTGGATTTATGATTTCCTAATTTTCACATGAACAATATCACCGGATTTAACATCGCCTTTCTCCAAGATCACTTTTGCTTGATAAAGGGTCTTCACACAAAGTTAAAAGCTACATAAAAAGATGCTGGTATCAGTTTTATTGCTTATAGTCACAACCGACCTTGTGGGTAGATACAGTGTGTCTGCGGGTGAAAAATGGGCAAACCGGTAGAGGTTTACGGCCATTCTACAGCTGGCTGGTCATAGCGAACACCTGTACAACACGCAAGGGTTGTAGCAAGGGTGTAGAAGGTGAGTTGTACAGATTTTTTGTTTTTTACGATCCCTTCCATAATCCTACGGACTACGTAAGCGCCCGTAAGTGCTGGTAATGAGATAAGTGCGTGCCGATTTTTCACCTGCAGACAGTCCATTTCTAGCAGTAAGGCCAGTAGCTAGCAGTAGGGCGTCGTACAACAGCGTCCCCCATATGTCATTAGCAACTTACACTAGCTTTAGGAATACGTCTTGATATATTTACTGTGAAGGTTCACAATTAGTCAATGGACAAAGGTGTTTTTTTTTTGCACGATATTGTAATATATATATATATATATATTTTTGTAAAGAAGGGGAAAAAAGTACAGAACAGAGTATTTCCAAAGACTAAGGTAATTTAGGCCCAAATGAAACAAACAAGTGGGACTAAACTGAACGGGACTGACCCAACTCAGCCCCTCTCACTGACACACTGAGGAAGCTTTATGGACAGGGGCAAACCCATACTGGACATATAAATGAGGGAGGGGGGAAACAAACTAATCAAACTTTCTAACTAATTAATCTATGACTGCAAAACAGGAAAATGGCAAACTAATAACATTTAAATGATATTAAAGTAATCTTTAAAAAAATAACTAATTTCCTTTAACCCTTGTGCTATCTTGTTGGGTCCAGATGACCCCACCCTTACATTGACGTGTTATCCCTACCATGATGAAGGTGGAAAGATTTCATGTAATCCATGGACACCAGTGAAGATCACAAATCATTGAAGAAAAAAGGTTCGGCACACTGTCTAATTGGGGTCTAGCTGACCCAACTCCCAATGTTAAAGTGCCTAGGATAGCACAAGGGATAAATAAGCAAAAATAAAGTCCATGAGGAGAGTTGGCAATCCCTGCAGTTTCCCCAATGGAATGCCCCAATCTCCTCTACTGATCACATCTGAGATGGAAACTCAAAAAACAAACAAAAGTAAACAAACTATATTTTCATTTAAAATAATGAATCCAATGTGTGCACCCATTGTTAATTTAATTTAGGTAAACAAAGTTGAGGAGAATGTTTTAATTTTTAAGAAAAAAAAAGAAAAAGAAATATTAACTCCTATATGGTGGTTTTAGGGTCAACCACCACACTTACCAAATGCCCAACAATGGTACGTTCCATTTTCAACGACTAACCCTTGTGGACCCCACAAAATAGCACAAGGGCTAAAACGGGAACTGCAAAACACAAGATGTGCCTTGAAGTGGGCCTGGATAACCCAAAAACCTGCAGCATTGGTACGGGTCAACCCCTCTATGAGTGCATGTGACTAAACCTTCAGCTAGAGAAAGTGAATTGGCTTTTTTGTTGATTTTTCTAAAGATGAACTTTTAATCCAGGAAATAAATAAAATCCCTCTGGGCCCAACAGCAGAACTGAATTGGAAAGTGCTGCACAACGTGTGCATTTGTTACCCTACACTGTGTTATTGGAGACGTCTTTGAGAAAGTCCCATCCGGGGAGAAGATCCTGCTGCAGCCAGCGCACATTAATGCGAGAGCAAACAGTGGCAAACAAAAGCTTAATTTCTGTGGTTGCTGTGATGTTTGCGCTTGGCTGCAGTGCCCATCTGGCTCGACAATCCCAACATTGTCAGCGATGAGTTTGTAAGTAAGTCGAGAAAGATGGATTGAAGGATTTTTATTGACGGTATATACAAGCTATAACAATACAATAAAGGATTGGGTTAGCAAGCTGGCTCCGGCTCTTTATTAGCTTCAAAAACATGTCAGCCGTAGGTAAAGGGTGCACTTTCCACTCTTTATCTTTAACTCCCGACAGTCGTCCTTTTTTAAAATCTCCTGTTTCTGACAGACTCGGGTCATCAACTGAGGCGGAAAACTTTAATACAGACCAAATGGCTATTGTTTGTGCAGCGTCTGTGTTCTGCGTCCCGGCCCCATGCCCTGTAGGCAGGAAGGATGCTGGGAGACTTTCACCTTATCCCATATTGATCTCTCCTGCTCAGCAGTGTCATTTATTTGCAGGGTGATATAAGTGGGAGTGATTAGAACAAGAGGCCTGATTGATTTGTGCGCACATGCCACGCGACAACCTGGAGAAAATCAGACCTGGCGGCGAGGAAGAACATTCATCTGAGGTTTGGCCAGCTCTGTCTTGCCAGAAAACATTACCCCCTGAGTGTGAGTGATTGCAGGATATCCAGGCTCTTTAAATCAGCCTGAAAAGCTTCGGAGAGGGAAAAGCAAACAAATGCAATTTGCATTCCAATTTGTTTACAGAAAGACTTGTGCGCGCAGTCAGATGATAAGATAAATGATGGTGTGTGGCTTTTGTGGAGCACTTCCTCGATTCAAACCCCTCTGATTGATTTGAGGCTGAGGCTGACCCAGGAACTGAAGCATCATTATGAACATTGCCAGCGTCTTTGTTTGTGCATTATGTATGGCTGAGTTACTCTAATAAGCATCTTTTTACTTGTTTTAGGGAGATGAACAGAGAGAGATATTGTCTCCAATTTCCAGGCGGGCTAAAACCAAGACAAAATAGAGAGCAGAGAGCCTCTTGGATGCTGTGCCTCATGTTTTTCAATGCCTTTACTGCATCACTCCAGCATTTGTAATACTCATGTCACATCACTACAGAGGTGATTTGTTTTCCGCTGCTTTGTAGAATTGTTAGAATAGTTTGTCTAAGGTTATGTACCAACAGCCTTCAGATGATTTAGATATGAACTAAAACTTTGATAATTCTTATTTGTTTATACATAAATGAGCTTCCAGGTACGTTGGGATATTTTTTTTCCCAAGTAAATATATAAAGGATTCAGAAACTGATAGATTGATGCTCTTCAAGAGTCTAAAGAAGATGCCCATTTTTATTATTCTAAGCTGCTAAGCATCCCCAAATCATCACACCACCATCATCGTGTCAAACTAAACAAAATACTGTATTTATTTATTTATATTTTTAGGTCTACACCTGTTGGTACTAATACATTTTGCCCCAAAATGTTCTTTTTAAACCATTTTCAGTGTCCTGGAGTGACTGAGAGGGGAAACAACTCAAAGCATGACCAAGACCAACTGAAAACCAAAACTAAAGCACAGAATCCTCACAATTATCTTCATGCATGACAATGTACCATCTCATGCTGCAAGGAATACCTCTATGGCCATAAAAGGAGATAAACTGATGGTGTAACCCCCATTCTACCCTGAGCCTTAACCCTATTTAGAACCTTTGGAGCAAAATATCTTTGATGATGGGAAGCAGTTCACATCCGAACAGCGGCTCTGGGATCCTGCAGAAGAAAACTCAACGAACAACTCACAAGTTCAATGGATGCAAGAATTGAGAAGCTGTTACAAAATAAGGAGTCATGTGTTTAAATGTAACTCGACCTATTAGGATGTTTTGGATTGGAATAGCTCTTGTACACAAATGACTATTTTCAGTTCATTAGATTATGTCAGATGTTGTGAAACTCTGTTGTGTATTGATGTGGTATTTCATTTTAAAGAAAATACTCTTTTCTTTAAAATGTTTCCTCAATAACATTTCAGACATACTCTAATGGTTAGTGACTTAAAAATCATGCTGACTGTCATCCGCATTGAGTATCTAGAAAATTCTAGTAAAATAGCATTTGCATAATAATTTGGAACTCGCTGCATAGTCGTCTGTAAGTGAAGGCATCAGAATGGAACAGGGAGCTTTTGGCTTCCCGTTGTTTGTTCTAAATCACCGCTACAAGCGTTTTCCAACTGCATTTACCCTTTGCTCTTGATTCATGAAGGTGTAACCCTTGTGCTATCCTAGGCACTTTACCATTGGGAGTTTGGTCATCTACACCCACTAGACAGTGCTCTGAACCTTTTTTCTTCAATGATTTTAGATCTTCACTGGTGTCCATGGATTACATGAAATCTTTCCACCTTTATCCACCTTTGTCATGGTGGAGAACACGTCAAAGTAAGGGTGGGGTCATCTAAGATGGCACAAGGCTTAAATAAAATAAAAAATACCCAGAAATGCAATTTTAAGCATAATTTCCTGTATAGAAGTCCTCCATCATCAGAAAAAGGCTACAGGAACATGTTAAAAAGACACAATTTAGCAAAGATACTTTGTGGTTTCGAGGAAAGGTAGGACAGGTCTATTATGTTTTCCAAATGTAAAAATGTACTTCCTTTGGATGTACATTAGCTCTTAATTTACAAAAAGTAGCTCCTGGCCTCACATGGGAGGGACATATTTCTGGAACTGAACGGGGTTACCTACAATTCCACATGTTTCAAACTAATCGTGCAGTTGAGACCCAAACACATGTTCCCAATTTCCTTAAAAGCCAAGCATGTTCTTGTAAAGTTAGACGTCCTCCTGTGGAACATGACACGTTTCCCCTTCTTCTTGCAAAGGTTATCATCATCCTCTGCCCATTATGGCCGTTTTAATGAAGAAGATAAGGATGGGGAAACATCAGGGATGATTTCACAGGACAGTTTCCTTCTAATGTCTGAGGACGCTAAAGGGGCCTTTAAAAAAAATCCCTCTGAAAATCTCAGCGTCTGCTGCTTGATTGCCTCCACAATGAGTCGCTTAACGGCACCTTCTGTCGCCCTGCAGACAAACCTTAACTGTAAATGCCACCGTGATATTTTCACGTCACAAATCTCCCAGCTCTGCTATCTCTATGTTCTGACCCCGTTTGGTGATGAGTCCAGGCTGAGCCCTGCGGGGTGGTGGCGGCAATGGTGGTGGTGGTGGGGGGGGGGTTCTTCAAACAGCAGGTACGAACAATTAAAGCTTCAGCAAGTTTGCAT
Organism: Oryzias sinensis; assembly: GCA_037389245.1. Classification (NCBI taxonomy): domain Eukaryota; kingdom Metazoa; phylum Chordata; class Actinopteri; order Beloniformes; family Adrianichthyidae; genus Oryzias; species Oryzias sinensis. The sequence goes on from CM074504.1 coordinate 15,725,853, forward strand.
TCCGCATTGAGACAGCTGTAGATTATATGGCTTACATGTGCTACTTTTTTAAAGAACAAGTACAGCCCTATATGTTGTTGGACAAATCTTTAGGGTCCTAATTAGAGTGGCGTCGTCTTTGCAGCCCTGCACTGCAGTACAGTCTGCTGGGATGGATTTGTAATGTAAATATTGCTCATAGCTTCATTGATCAAGCCACTGTCTGAGGCAATTCAAATAATTTGAGGGTATTTATGACCTGATTGTTTTAAGAGCAAACATCTGAGTTCCCCATTTAAGATGTCCCCCTCATTTTCCAAATAATATTCCGAATTATTATTAGAGTGCTTGAAAAAAGGTTGCCGCCAGCACTCTAATGTTCACAGCGAGTCGGGTTGACTTAAGCAGACCTTCATCAACAATCTGTCTCCCGGCACTTTGCAGAGAGAGTGTCTCGCTAATGAACAGTCCATCACAGAGCTCGACTATGCAAGGAAATTTGTTGAAGCCCCCTGAGTCAGTGGCACGTCTGAGGCCAATGCTGCACTGAGAAGTGCCAGAAATGCCTTTTAATGCTACATTCACATCAGGCATGTATCACGCTTTCTTGAACACGCGATTGTCGCTACGAGATACTAGCACACGTACTCACAGTTGGAAAAGGCCTGCTGCGAAATGGCAAAGTAGTGCAAATATTGCGAATCCTACTTTCATGATCACTTCTTAAATGGTTGGAGCTTCCGTGAGTTAAAAAGGATGCTACCCATACATCACGGCCAAATCTGAGAGCCTGATTGGTCAAACTGTTTAACTTTGAACGTGCGTTTTGTCCCCAAAAAAGGACTTAAAAACTAGCATAGCAACGCATAAACTTAGGAGTTTTGAACGCGGAAGCCCAAAGCGTGCTTACATGCGCATTTAAATGGACTTCTCGACGCATGATCGGTCATAACACTGGAGATGTTGTCGCAGACATTTAAATAACACGTTTTTCGACAGAACTTAACTCTTGGACTGTGCGCAATTTATGTAAACCAGAGAAAAACGGCTTTTGTGTGCGACAGAATTATCTGATTCACGTTGATCATGTAAACACTTCAGGACTGTAAAGTGTTGCAAATCAGGCTGCTTTTCTCCATCTCAGAATTCCATTAATTGTGTAAACAGTTAAAACAATAGTTTAAAGAATGTCAGTGTTGAAGGGTTAAAAACAAAACTGACAAATGGGTTTTTTTAAAAACCAAATACGTCTGACCCAAGACAAAAAAAATTGGTAGTTGGCCTTCATTGATCAGCGTTTTTTCTGTCTCACTGTATGTATTAGCTATTGATTGGTCTCTAAAACCTTGTTTCCAGAAAAGTTGAATAAAAAATAAACCAGCACGTTTATAAGAACACACAAACCAACAACGTTTTTTTTTCCAAAACCGTCATTGATTGCCTCTCTTGTTATGCAGCCAATTAACTCTTTGTAAAAGTTCTGATTTCTGCTCCTGGATTTTTTTTTTTTTACTTCAATGTTGCCAGATTTGTAGAAACCAGCAACCGAAGACCAACTTTGGTCCTTTCAAAAGTTGTTCAAGCACACTCAGTGCGTGTCAGTGCAGCCATGCTGAGTTGAGCAAAGCGACATGTGGCTTTTTTCAGCTGAAATAACCAGAGACCTTCTGGGAAAAAAGCTGGTGTTCTGTGAAACAGAGCACACCTTCTTCTCACTCCAAGCTCATACAAGCACAGCTGTCATAATGAGAGGCCACCTGCCAACATCAGATGAAAAGGACCGAATTTTCTGCACTGTAAGGCACACTTGAAAGCTTGAATTATTTTCAAGATATAACATATATTGGTTAATTTTGGTTGTGTTTACTGGTGTCGAAGCGATTTTGGGAGGTACAGGACGTTCTGTCAAAATGATTGGTTGGATGTTGTTGTAAATACGCTAATGCAACTAACGTGTAGCAGCGTTAGACAATTTTTTTTAGCGATACAGAGCATGATGATGGTTTAATGTTTAATCTGCGGTCCAAATCACATATTTTGATCTTCTGCTGCACAACAGTGTCTAGTTGCTGTTCAGATGCAAAGTTCCTAAAGCATATATTCCATTCACTTTAACAAATAAAATAAAAAAGATTCTACACCACTGTTGTCATTTTAAACATCTTTAACTTGGTTTTCCTTTCTTTTTATTTCAAGTAAATCTGCTGCAACATGCAGCAAAATACACTTTGACACAAAGAGTATTTTATTGTGAAAGGAATCATATATGTACTGCTGAAAATTGTTATACACAGAAAATAGAACCCTGTTTAAATTCACTTACTGTAAACCTAGTACATCTAGGTTTAGGTGACTGCACTGTGGCGACAGCATCCAACAATAAACTCAAAACTCAAAGTCCGGATCTGATGGCATCCAAATGTGACATGTGCCCATGACCTACTGCATCAACAGAACCACAAACATTAAGGGGGAAAAATCAAGGTGTCAATATCTATCCATTTTTAGAACCTGCTGAATCCCTTTTTAGGGGAACGGACCCAACCCAGCCGCGATTTGCTGACGGCAGGGCACAACCTAGACAGGGTGCCAGTCTGTTGATGGGTCACACACCTACACCACACCTAGGGGAGATTTTAAAGAGACCAAATAACCTATGAAGCATGTTTTTGGACTGTGTCGGATTTCTCCAAGCCTTCCGGTTTCCTCCCAAAGAAAAGTCTCAGCCAGTACTTGAACTTTTTTACTGCCAGAATGCTAACCGCCACGCCGCCATGCATGGTGTTCACTCTTAAGTATGTTGAAAAATTAATGGGAGGTAATAGAGTCAAGTATATGATATATTGAACAATCAAATTATGAAACTCCCACCACCGTGCTTAAGAGTTAGTTGGTGCTTCGATGTAAATTGATGTAAAAAAGATTCAATTTTTAAAGAATTTCTTATCTTCACTTGTTTGAAAAAGGTTTTTTAGAGGTAAATACTAGTCTGAGCTTAAAGATGACATCTTCACTTCTTAATTAGAGCAGTAAACCTGCAGATCATCAGCTTTTATGGAGGTTCTCGGATCCATTTATGTTCTGTTGACCAGGTAAATTTGCTCACCAGTCTGTTTCTCCTGCTTTGAGGTTAACTGTTCAAAGAATGTTAGCCAGTATTTTAGATTTCATACACAGATGTTTCCTTGTTTGGCTTCTGAGTGTGGAAGGAAAAGAGGACAGAAAAGAAAGTTTGGACCTCAAACAGCAGGATCAGTGATATTTGCTGGGTTTCTCTGCTTAATTCAAGGTCTTGCTGTGTAAACGATCAGACCGAATTCTGCTTCTCTCACTGTAATAAAAGCACTTAGTCTGCATCTTCGCTCAAGAATTGATCTTGAGTGTCCTTCCCTCCACGGAGACTTTGGTTTGTCCCAAGTCCTCATTTGTAATCTATTGGCCCCCTTCTCTCCTCCTCCTCCTCCTCCCTTTCTGACCCGTCCCTACCTCCTTCACTCTCCTTCCTACTGCCCCCCCTCCGCACACATCCAAGTTGGTAACGTTTGCCGCGTTACCGCCTGAAAGTCGTTCATCCTAATGTGGGAGGAAGCTGCAACTTCCGGCGGCCTCCTCATGATTTATTCAGGGTAATGTGCGACCGTGATGCCCTAATGACGTCCTGTTGGAGAGCCTCAAACAAACGCCGGCTCGTACCATCCAGTCAGATTAATAAGAGATGGGGATCGATGGCGAAGCCCCAAAGGGGGGATCTGGGAGGAGGAAACTCAACAGGACTACAGTATTCTGGGAGCGTACATAATGGACCATATGTTTGACCAGCTGAACGCAGGTGTGTGTCTGTTTATGTGTTTGAGGTCTCCCGGGCCCCTCGGGAAGAATGCATAAACAGGGGGATAAGTGTCTTGCTCAAGGACACTTTGTCAGGCCATTTGGATGTAAATGGCCGTCGTGGATTTGATCTCTGAGCTTCCGAGCTGCTTTTGTATTTAATTTATTCATGGAGGCCAAAATGTAAAGGCATGTTGCCTTCTGGAGCTGGAAGTGCCGGATCTGAGACGGTGGGGGTTTATTGCTGTTTTTGCCCCCGGTAAAATGTTTCCTCCCTATCGATCCTCCAAAAACCAAAAGGAGAACCCACAAGCGCAGCAGTGCGGCGGTCAGTCCAGGCAGGGAAAACGACCATCGATAAAACTACAGAAGCAATACACAACACATCCCAAGAGTGCTCCTTTTTTTTCCTGCTCATTTTCTCCTGTAAACTCCCAAACAATGACACGCCAATTAACCTGCATCATTAGTTTGAAAGGAGGCTCCTTTTATTGAAACCACACGGCACAACTTTGGGGAGGCTTTTGCATTATTGATCCGATGTCAGTGCCGGAAGCAACGCTTGTCATCGGGGAGTTGACGCAGGCTGCAGCGAATTACTGTAATGACTATCTGTACCATCTGAAAATCCACTTTCATTGTTAACCACTAATGGGCTGTACCATGTTGTTAGTGTGCTCGCTAATGCATTGTGAATTAGCTGCATTCTTTTCATCTGTTTTTAGGAGTGATTCGATGGGTGTTGTAGGAAATGTCCATTAAAGTCATTTTTTTGCTTACTGTGCACAATTTTTGCATGATATAGTTAAAACAATGTGCAGCTTAGAACACAATCTTTAAAACGCTTTTTTAAAAGTTTTAGTCGTATCGTATTCTCATATTTTTCTGGCGGGAAAAAGTAAAAAATCCTGTTTTAGTAGGATACAAGAGTAATGGATTGGAGATTTCTTGCAGTAAAGAGCAAAATAAATAGCTTAGCATATTTAAATAGATTTTTGTTGTTGTTTTTTTATTAAAAATTGTGTGCTTTAAATTGTCATTTTGCTAGTAATTGTAGCTATAAGTTATTCATATTTTATATTTAAAAATGATTTAAAAATTCAGACGTTTTTGTCATTCAGAATAAAAAAGTGAGATTTTAGTGTCCACTTTTTTACTAATCAGTGTCACTAATCTTAGGAACTTTTTTTGTTTGTTTATTCTGTTTGCTTTTTAAAAATATTAACAATGGATTGGATTTATCTGCACTTTTCCAGATGCTCAAAGCGCTTACAATGTGTGCATTTTTCATTAACTCTACAGTCATACTTGGTGATGGTAGAGGCGTGGCCCTCTGACCATCAACGTGATCATTCATGTACATTCATGCTGGTATGCAGTGGCGTTAAGTGTCCAAGGGCCCTCACTTAACTAATCACCAATTCAATTGCTTGTTCATTCCCTCCGGGAATCAAACACTGGTTTCCTGCCTGTCAGTCCTTCACCTTACCAACCGAGCTACCCAGCCGCATAAATTAATTTGTGCATAAAAGATTGTGGGGGTTCGTTCCATTGACTGTGAATAAAGATGGACAAGCAAGTGTGGCGTCACTCACAGAAAATGCCTTAACTCTGGCTCCAGCGCAATGAAGCCACTTCAGACACCATTTTTCCACATTACGGGTGCCGCCATTGGTCCGAGTGGGTCTAAGTCATCGTTTCTATGGCAACTACTGTTGCCAAACAGGAGTAAGCTTTTTCAGATTCTCCACTGAGAGCTGCTCAGGAGAATCTGTCAATCAAATGTTCGAGCTGGAGCGAGCGGGCAACACATGCTTTTACTGATGCAACTGATTGGTCAGTTTATAACTTTCAGAACCAATAAAGAAAACATATCATGAAAAAAAATTACCAAGAACATGTTATGAAAAAGGGTTCAGAGCAAGAATGGTTATTCTGACAATTAGAATGACCATTCTTATCTGAGTATCTGAGTATTAGCTCAATAGAAGTCTATGGGATTTTGGCTTCTTGGAGCCAGCAGTACTTCCTCTTTGAAATGCGGGGAGGGAGGGGTCAAGCTGTCCACTGATATACTTCCTAAGCTTTATTCACTATGCAAAACAATCTATTCATTTTCACCTATTAGGTGTGTGCAAATTTTGGTGGGTTTTTAAATATGTGTCGGGGTGAAATTTTTGCTCAAAGGCACAGTCAGAAAGAAATAATGCAAAAACAATTTGAACTTTTGCTAAATGTTAGCTATTCCATATTCCATACTTTCTTAGATCTCACTTATTTAGATTCCAATGGATAACTCATTCTTTTGCTCCGGGTTAGCTGGGATGGTTATTAATCCATACCAAAGCTTTACATTTAGAAACAATAAATAAATGAGTGGCAAAAGTTTAAAACATGCATTTTTTAAAGCACTTTATCATTTTTATGGCCTTTCCACTTTCTTCATCAGCCTCTAAAGGGTTTGAGAAAACCATAAAAGGAAGAATCTTTCCCTCTCTTTGCACCACACATGTATTGTTAACCAGAGATCCTCTCATATCTCATTACCCATAAAAAGAAAGGATAATGGTGAGTTGAAAACCAGTCTTTGCACTTTCTAATAGGACTTTAACAGCCTTCCGTTTCATTCCAGTACAATTTCAGCAACTAAAGGAGGTTTTTTTTTCTGCCCACACTGCTTTCTTTAAAAGCCATGGCCTTAAAAAGAAGGGGGAGGAGGGGGCACGATCCTGCGCTTCATTACAAATGGAGTGCACGTGCCCTCCCAAAGTGATACGTAAGCAAGAAAGAAGTCCGAGCTGAGAGCTCGCCGCCCCATGTGCGCCGCCAGCGCGCTTCGCCACCTTCAAAGAGCATTTTCAAACAGGGTTTCGGGAGGCTGGCCAAACTCCCTACTACCCCTTGGAAATATTTTCAACAACAATTTGGTTTTGGCAACTTGATTTGCCACATGATTTTGCGCCTTGAATGTCTTAAAGCCTCACGCCCAACCCGCTCGCTGGCGGACTTCCAGCGATGAAAGGTGATAAATATAAAGACATCATTGCACACAGGTGCAACGTCCAAGGGCAAGAGCTGCAAGTAATTACCAATAAAGGGCAGGTCATTAGCCCCAAAGGGTCACAAGTGCGAGGGAAAAAACCCATATCGAGTGTCATTGGCTGGATGAATCAATTTTACAACTTCTATGCTCGGCTTTATTTGGTTTTGCAGAGACAGAGACGTTTTAGCATCCCTAAGCTGCGAGACAAGAGAAACATTCAGCACATTTTTCGTCAGTGCATCCTGTAAAAACTCCCAGGGTTATGCCTCTCAGAGGAGCTGAGGGCGAACGGCGAGGCTTCTTGAAGCAGCGGCAGATTTTAAAGACAAACGTGCTCAGCCAGACGTGACTCTATTTGCCTAAATATCCTTCGCCTTTGCTCCATTATCAGCCAGCTCAGGCCTGCAGCTGTTTTTTTTTTTTTTTAACCCGTCCTCTATAGTAGAGATGTAATTATAGATGCTGTGTTATATGTGGAGGATGCGTTTGTGTTTCCATGGCATGCAGAAAAGTTGGGTACACAACATGCTGTGGCGCTTCAGCCACTTGCCTCGCCTTGTACCCTCTTCAAAATAAAATCCAGGAATGACATGGTTACATATTTGAAAGACGTGGTGCTACTTTCAAACGGGCCTTTACAATACGCGTTCAAATGATGACTTCCAAAGAAAAGTCTATGTAAACATGCATACATGTACGTTTCGGGCCTCCCCATAACTGTAACGTTTATGCGTCACTACGCACATTTTTAAGTCCGTTTTTGAGCCATTAACGTATGTTAAACGTTAAACCAGTTTAACTTTGACCAATCAGGGACTCGGACTTGGTAGTGACGTATGTGGAGTGTCCTTTTTAATTCACAAAAGCACCAATCATTCTAAAATTGGTCATGGAGGTGCAATTAATAATTGTGGTTTGTGCCCGGCCGGAATTATATGACATCAAGTCTTTCATATATGGGAAAAGAGCCGTGAAAGGAAAAAGCAAGATTTGAGATTTTTGCACCGGTTGACATTCCACACCAGACCTCCTTCAACTGTGAGTATATGCGCTAGTATCGGGTAGCGACAATCCAGTGTGAACACCGTACACTAAAAAACGCATTCGACGTATGCCCGGTGAGAACGTAGCATAAAACTGCTCGTACGCATAGATACGGGTTGTCTGCAATCAGAAAATGGACAAACCTAGACATAGAACGCAAGTGGTTCACACCAATTTCAAGGTCGAAAGCTGTTCGGTAAACCCATTTGGCGATAGTATTCATGGAGATTTTTGATGTGAGTGAAAAGTTGAAGCGATCACTTAAAAATCATGTAAGGGTAAAGTAGGTGAGACGCATTCACATTGCACCAATTTTTCCTTTTGACTTTTGGAACTTAGACAATCTGAGTGTAATTTGTGTGGACATTATACAGGGGTCTTACGTACATAGGAGCCTGTGTGCTCACCTCACTACTTTACCACGCCCATGTCAATGGTACAATCCGTTTTCATGACCCCTCTAAAGGCTGGTTTAGATTGGTCCGTCTGTGGTGCATCTCCGTTCATGAATCAATCTGAATCTTTACATCACCTTCATCATGTCTACATCTGACATCCGTCCCTCCGAAAACGCAACGCAAGCTTTAAGCATAGTTATATTTCCCGTCAATTGATGCATCAATTGATGCATCGATGTGGCAGCAAAAAGCCAAAGAAACAGGAAACAGTTCAGTGTTTCAAAATAAAAACTCCTGTTGTACTTTCAAAATAAAACCCACTTTATTTTTAAAGTTTTACTTTATATTTAAAATAAAGGTGACATGCCCTGAACCTGCTGCATGTTAACACAGCAGAAAACACTGTGTCCAATTTTGCAATGGACAACAAAAGTCCATCGCAAAAACAGCATAATTTATGACAAAAAAATGCATTTTAGAAGGAGAGGCCATGGGGCCTGCTTGCTTAAGTTTTGCATGAGCGGAGAAAGCGAGACACAAGACAGAGTTGGCAGGACAAACCACTCCTCTGGGAGCTAGGAAGAGGGACAGATGAGAGACACAAAGGGGAGACACTAGCCGCGGTTACATGGGCAGAATATCTTGATCGGATCAATGGTCGGGTTAAAATTTACCCATGCACATGGGCACAGAAAACCTTTTTCCGATTAGAACAAACGTTCCCATGGCTCACACTTTCGTTCCGAATGAATAATTTGGGCATGCGCAGTAGTGTAAAATCACCCGGATGCGGAAATAGGTCCCGTTGTAAACAAACCGCTGCCCCAGACATTTATGCAGCAGCTCGGTAACATACGAGACGATCTTCCAAACGTGCTTTTATTAATGTTATGAATATTATGAAGGGCCTGTTCGCTCATCGTTATATTTAATCTGTGTGGTCAGTGCTTTTTTGTGGAAGAATTAAGATGGACTAAAGCTTAGGACAGGCTAACACGGGCTAACATCATTAGCCTGATGGATGGACACAAAATCCAGGACCGTGCGAGAAACGCAGCAATCTGCAGCTTTCTAAGGACTGAGCGACATTTATTTCTGCTCTGAAAAGTTCACACAGACCGCCCCAAAGCCACTCTGAGCTAGCGGCCCGTGCTCTGTTCCAACACGGTTCCTCCTGAGTCCTGCAGCCGCTAACCCAGAGCGGCGGGACGGCTCGCAGTCTGTATTCTCCCACACATAACAAAACAACAAAACGCACACGTAAAAAAGCACCCCCCCTCCCCCCCAGACACAAAATTATTAATCCAGCTGCTCTGTTCATTCGGGTGCCAGTGGACCGAGTGAGCGTCAGGGGGCACGAAGCGCTCCTCCTCCAAATCTCCCCCGTGAGGGGTGAAAGAGAGGGGAGAGCCAGCGGGGCGAGAGCGGAGCGGCACTTTTCACGGGGCGTCCGCAGAGCTGGTCGGTCCCGTATGCGCTCCAAATCTTTCTCATAGCGAAACACCCTCTATGCATGACGTAACCCAGAGCAGCAGTGACACACGATCAGAATGACCGTTTACATGCTCCACGATCGGATAAACGATCGGTATAACCCACCTATCTCGATCGGAAAGCAATTCTGATCCGAATGAGTCTGATCAGGGCAGAGTATTCCGAACGGCGCGTTTACATGACGCATTTTCTTTCCGATCAGGCGTTCATTCCGATTACTTTTGCCCATGTAAACGCGGCTACTGTGAACTAACTGACGGTTATGAGATGGGCTCCCCATGTAAGCAACAGAGACGAACCGCAGACAGACCAGTGTAAATCCGGGATTAAGTTGGACAAAAAAGCCATAAGGACACAAGACACACCTGCACATTCTTTAAGATGCGTCTGCACTTCTCTATGACCCTCAAAGGGCAGCAGGGACAACCCAAAAACCTCCAGTACTGTATGGGGCAACCCCCATGTGACTAAGGCATAAGCGAGAGGATTTCCAGACGACCGGGAACTGTAAAATAATTCATGCAGGGAAAATGTTTGCTCCATAACCCAATTCAACTCGTCTCTCTGGGAGGTTCTCCTGGTGAAGGAGCCTCTCATCCCTGAAATATACAGTATATATATTTTTCCCTCGTGTTGATTGCTCAAAGTCGTAAAAGTCAACAGCCTGTAAACAATTGGCCTCGGAAAATGTCCATAGGACCAAGTGGAAAACAGGCACTATGGTGCAATTTGGAGACAGATGACCGGTGGATCCTTCAGCTGACAGGAGCAACCCAACTGTCTGTGCTTCCAGGGACACACTTATCTGCTGCATTCCCGGTCAAGGGTCAAGCATGTTGACCGGGAATGCAGTTGAGTAGCCTCTACTGATGGTCCAGCATCTGATACATGCAGACTCCCTCTGATCCATGTCTCTCTTAAGCCTCTATCTCCAGCAGAGATGAAGAGCACTGTCTGGGATCCCTAGGGGGTGAAATCAAAGTTGACCCCCTCTGCAGCCAGACTTCAGGGGTAGAGAGAGGGGGCAAAACAGAAGGCTTCAAGCAGCTTTCAGGTTCAAAGGCCTTTATCACCTCCAGAAACTGACTCCTGTCACCTCCAGTCGAAACAACTGGCCTTTGATTGTCTCCTTGTCCTCTTGTATCTACCGAGGGTTATCTGCCTCCCCTGACACATGCTAAAGGCTGTTAGCTGTGATAGTGATGCTCGGAAGACAGGAAGCTGCTCCGCTCACGTTTGGCAGGGCATATCTATAGGATGTGGCGTTGGTGTTTAACCCCCCACCCCCCCCCCACCCCTGATTCTTTCATCTTTTCCTTGCCCTTCGTTTTGGGAAGAGGTTTACAAAACTCCGACATTTCCTTGCTTCGTTTTGTTGCCCGAGCTTGATGGATTCTGCATGTCAGTCATGTCACAGCGGACTCCGGCGGCATCAGATTTCCTCCGACAGCGTCCTGCATCCTGCAGGAGGCAAATTCCTGAGGATGTTGGAGGAGGAGGGCAAACGCACCTCATTGGCTTCCCTGTGATGTCCTCCGCTGCTTTGAAGATGTCCTCCAGCTCTGTTCACCTTTGAATTCTTATCACGGCCCAATAGATCAGTAGTGAAATATACCCTCAAAAAAGTTATGAATTCATGAATTTTACACAGGAATATCTTTCAGCCCGTCCCTATCACCGGGGGGAAAGTTTCCTTCCTCGGAGGCAAAGTTGCAGCCTGTAAAAAAAAAAAAAGAAACAAAAAGGAGATAGAGGCATTGCTATTCCATGCTAACACCTGCATCATGTTTCCTGGAATTAACTGTATGTGAGGGAGGATCTGTGCTTACTTCATTGAAAGGTCACCTTTTTATACGCCTGATAAAGGTTGAGATTGCACAGCGCGGAGTAAAAAATGATAAATACCGCGCATCTGGGAGAGGGGGTGGAGGAAGACTCTCTGTGTGGACAATTAGAAGAGCCGTGTGGGGTTCTCACGGGAGCCGTCAGGACCCCCTCGCTGTAAACCAGTCTGTTCCGTTATTGCCACGACGCATTGACGGACATTGGGTTCAGATGCAGGTGGTCTGGACTGTTCCATCTGCTTGTTGTGCAAGTGGCGGCCTGGACTGAGTGACCCCAATGCCCTCCCCCCCGCACACACAAAATCCAAACAGGAAGTACCCACCGATTCAAAGAAGTTAAAATGCCATAGACGTCTATTAAGAAGTAAACAGCTGTTACTCAGTCAATATATTTAGGGCATAGTGAACGAACCCCACCCTCCCTAAAAAAAATAACATCACAGCGGTTAAAACCATAAAAAAAATGAATAGGGCTAAAAATCTCTTATGGAGTCGGAAAAAAAAAATCAAAATCCACAAATGGGTGGCCATTTTGTGGTAATGTTTTCCCACAACCTGGGAAAAGAAACACTTTGCTTTAGTGGTCTTTGCAAAACGGCACGGCACAAGGTTAAGTCTACGACCACAACTGACGTTTTGTTGACCTCTGACCTCAGAAAGAGTCTGCCATCTTAACTTAAAAAAGAAAAAAGTTTGTACCAGTTACATTTCAATCTATTACCTATTAACTCCTCTAGCATTACTGGGAAGCTACGTGAAAAAAGTATTGGGTTTTAGAAGTTGTAGATGTAGAACGATGTTGACGTGGTGAGCTACTAAAGTGGTTTTCCCCTATAGCTCGAAATTGTTTTACTATAATTTTATAGAAATTAAATAAATGAATCCCTGGCTCAAAAAAATCTGTCATTGCAAAGGAAATCCAAAAGTTTACTTTTGCTAATACTTCTAAAACTTACATCTCTTCGGTATTCCCAGGCAACCAAAACATAAAATGGTTGCTATGGAGATAAAAACCAACAGAAAAGCCACCATTTTGAAAAAAAAGGGCTTTTTTTCATTACTTTTTCATGTGAAGCTCTGATTAGAGTGGCATGAGCAGATGAAGAGACTGTAGCGCCTGAAACACCGACTCAGTTAGCGCAGGGATATTTGTTTTTTTGCGAACCAATCACTGCTTACTTGCGATGTCTGGCTCCAACATGGTGGCGCCCGTATTGCAGTAAAATGGCGACTGAATTGAATTTAATAGGTTTGAGCCAGACGTAAGCCACTTTCTATGGGTGACGACACCGTCACTCGGTCCAGTTCTCTCATACCGTCAAGGCTTGGCAGAGAGCAGAGATTCTGCTCGGGGTTACACTTGCAAAACAATCACAGGCGAGTACGTGTGCAAGTGTAGTGGACACAAAAACCCACACAAACAATGTCAGAGACAGCAGTGATTTACGTTTTCCGTGTGGATGCAGGTGGTGCAGTCACCGCACAGCGCTGAAGGTACAGTGTGAGGTTCACAGCCAGTCAGAAATCTGGGAGATTGCCAAATCTGATGGAGTAAACAACTGTGATTTACTTCTCTTTTACTGTGCAGTGAATGGAGCAGAGTCGTCAGTCACAGTGGCCTCTTGTCTCTCTAGCAGCGGGCCCGAGGGGCAATTGTCCCAGAGGCGGAATGGAACGGGGAAGCAGCTGGAAGAGTGAGACAGCAGCAACAATAGGGAAACCTCACACCCAGCGACAATATCACATCCTCCCCTTGACTTATCGGGACGCATCTGTTTCCTGGAGGTCCCGGCGGCGGGCCCGCAAACACCCCGGCAGGAGCTGGTGCTGCGCCGGCCCGCACAGACGCAGGCGTGGCCGTTTATCTCTCCGCACTTCTACGACTGTAAACACTCAAAGGATGTGCGGCGTGTCCTCGACAGCCTCCGTGTCCTAACGTAACAATAGCGTGACTGTCAGCATGTCATGGGGCAGGGAGCGGATGCTGGACACAGGAACTATGAACTCACTGGTGTAACGTTTCTGCGTTTGCACTTTGTGTTTACTCGAAATCCAAACTGACATTTCCCGATGGAAACGGCGTTGGTTTCCAAGTCGGGGACGATCTTTTCCGTCCATAGTCCTTCATCCAGGATCTCTAAACTTACTTCTACTGTTAAACTAAGACACAACTGGAGTTGGGATACCATTTCCAAATGTTCTACTTGACTTTGATCATACAGTATGTTGATGCATCAAGTGGATCCGCATTTGTTTACATGCAACCAATGTTTTGGGGGAAATTTCTGCACCTTTTAAGGCCGTGTCACACAGACACTACGCACATTTTACACATTTTTTTCAGCACCTGTATTCACATCCAGTATGTAAACTTTCTTATCCTTTTTTTAAATTTTATTTCTGCACCTAGTTATGTGCCGGATTTTTCTCTTATTTCATTTATTTTTGAGCCATTCCTTAATTTAACTTTCCACTTTGTTTAGTTAGTAGCTATGACTGTTTGCATCATTCAATCTAATTGCATATGGTTTCCATCACACTGTAGGAGCAGTTGGTAGACTGCATTGTGGACTGAAAAACATGGTAACATTTTGGTGTTAAACTCAGTAGAAAACATCTAACTGTTGCATGATTTAGAATTTGTGAGGTGAGGCAAAAACAAATAAAAATTTTGAAGTTAAATCACCCATTTTGGGTCTGGAATATACTTTCCATTTCTAAAGAAGGCTATTTATATGCAGCATATTCTATTAATTGTTTCCCTTTCTTCGTATGCAGAACAGACTAGCCTAGGGGTTTGTTTTCTTACTCATTGCAGATTTTTTCCCCCTTTATTTGCACAAAGTTTATGATCTCTGCAGCATATTTATGTAAGTGTAACATGTTAGCATGTCCTCTAATTAGTTGAATCTTCTGCAGTTTATTCCCTACAACATTGTGTTTGACTTGTTGCATAGATTCTTTTGCAGCACTTTCTTTCCCTTCAAAATTATTGTACATTTAGGTTGTTTTGAAGGCACATTAATGTATATGCGGTGTGGTGGAACAGTTGGTGTCTGTTTTTTGGCGTCTTTTCATTTGGTGACCACATATTTAATATTTGTACCCCATTTCTTTATTAGGAGAACATTTGTCAGCAGGTTTTACTATGTGAAGTGAAAGTCATAAAAATTCTTGTTTTTTTTTTGTTTGGCTCACTCTAGTTTTTATGATTATAATTTTTTGCATCATATTTGTATATATTAAAGAATGTTTTGACTTTTCAGTTTATTCCAGTTTTGTTAGATTGATTTCAGAGCTTTTTGTGTGTTTTTGTTTCCAATTTTTTGTGTGTATTATATTTTTGTATTTCATGGTCTGCAGGGAAACTTGTTGATTTAGCTGTTCTTGTATTAGCTTGCTTTAATTTTAGTTTATTTGCATCAAGTTTCTTAATTTGCAGCATTTTCCCGCTTTTATATCAGTACCATGTTCTGCATTTTCTTGTGTGGCTGTTTTTCCCTTTTTCTCAAATCTCAGTTCTTGTTTTCTTTTTAAGATGGTATGACAAATCCAATAATGCTTTTGTTTTGTAGACAAGTTCTTTGTTTCTCTCTGCTGACTGTCAAGTGGTGAAGTGGTTCAAGTGTGCAGAAACAGGGATCACCCTCCTGGAATTCCTCAGATAACTTTTGAGGTGTTATATAACTTCCTGACACATGGCTCCTGTTAGTGGCTCCTTTGTTATGCAACTGATTACTTTTTGGAGTCAGAGTTACATCTTATAGATGTTTTTTCCCCTTTTTATGGGGGGGGGGGGGTCTGATCATTTGGGGTGTCATATACCCTAGATCCTCTGAAATGCTTAAAAAATCATGCTATCATCACATCACTTTCTCTATCCTATGTAATCGGTCTTCACATTTCATCTATTTGATATGTCTGCAGCTATGTACACATCTGTTATTTGACACGCATTCTTGTGTTTAGCCTATGGTGTTCACACTGGACACGCAGGGAGGGGCTTCTTCCTCTTTTTCTGTTTCAACTGTTTACTAGCTCATGTCCGCCACCTACAGATGGACGAGGTTTGGTGCGAAATGTCAGAGCATTGTCAAGCTCTTAAATCGTGCTCCAGGCTTTTTCTTTCACATTTCCGATTTACAAAAACTTGGTGTCTTCGAGTTCTGGCCGGACACAAAAAAGCGTGATTATTAATTTTTCCTCCATGATCAGTACTTCTACTGCCAAATCCGAGTCCCCTGATTGGTCAAATTTCGACCTAGTTTAGCTTTTAACATGTCCGTACATTTTGTACGTACAGCCCGTGAAAAAATGTAAAAATTTACATAGCTAGGCGAGACTGCAAAAATTTTACGTTGACTTTTCAGTGGGAGTGGCGGCACATTCCAGAGGACGGTGTTAACGTAACTTCATAAGTTTTATATTGAACGGTCTTCCTGTCACTACCCTCTGCAATTACCAGGCTTAGGACAGGCACAAGCAGGACACTGGTTTGAAGCTGTTGAGGCAGCATGTTTTTTTTCTTTTTAAGTCTACTTGTTTGTCTGTCTGTCCATCGATTTTAACATTAGTTTGTCTTTCTATATTAATGTTTTTTATTTGTTTGCTTTTGTTTTGTTTTAGTTAATTTTGGATGTTTGTGAGCCACCATGATTTGTGGGGCAGTCACAGGTTTCGGGAGGGCATTGTCTCCCTTACCCATATCTATATCCAGCCTTGTGTTCAGAGATTATTCATTTGTCTTTGTGTAGATGTCTGATGTTTCTCGCCTACTAACAGAAGTATAGGCTTTCCTTGTGCTCTGAGGACGTAAAACAGAGAAAGAGTACAGCGCCGATAAGGCGTCATCTTATGGATGCACCGCGGGGAAGAAAATGAGACTTTAATTGCATCACTTCCCATTTTCTTTTCCGTCACATGACATATCAGGATGTTAGAGATCTTGGTGGCAGCAGTCCGACTGCAGGCCATGAGAATGGTGAAATAGTGCACAAACACAGCAGCGTGACTTGACACAGAGGCACCACCACCCACCTGGTTTCATCTGTGTGTGGAAATCTTCCAAATGCCTCGTGATTCAGTCGCTTTGGGGATACTGTATCCGACTGGTCCTGCTTTTTGTTTTGGCGGAGCCTTGAAAAAAGGTGGTGATGAACGGGCCCGTGAACAATGACACTTAACGAAACGTCTGAGTCAGTTCAAACACATTCAAATCCTTCCTCTTATCCCGGGTTCCCCGTTGATGATCCATTATCCCCGCTCCACAAAAATCCCTTTAAATGGGCCTTAGAATGGCAAATGGGACATGAAACAAAACTGCCTATTCATCTGCACATCTGACAAGAGGCTCATTAAATCCACTCCAGGGGATGAGCCTCATTGAAAGAAAGTAAATACCCGTATGGCAAACATGACGCGCCATTTTCTTAGTGATCAGCCAGTTTATTCTCACCTTCTTCACATATTCAGCAGAAAGAGCTAACTGCCCCATTGAGCACTGCTTTAAGCTAAATGAGGGAAAGTGGGCGGGACTTTGAAGAGCCAACGGGATGCTACCTATGCATTTCTAAGGTACAGATACAACCAACTCTACATGACATCCCCTAAACCTACTCCAATGGAACCAACCTGGATGAATGAGAGTCTTCATAGACAAGGTACAGATAAGTCTTTCTACAAATTTGTGTGGTGATGTCACTCATTGGTTTGTAATAAAGGGGTGACCATGGTAGTTCATATTTTAGGCAAGTTAAAAAATAAGTGGAGCCAGGTAAGTTCACCAGTTAACCACTAAATGGTAGGTTATGTAATGAGTCACTATTTGTTTCATACGTTGACTAACTTTGCTTGAGAATTACAATACAGTCTGGTTCAAAAGAAATAAAGTTTATCTCTGTGGATGACAGTGAAGGGCCCATTTCCATATATATATATATGATAATGTATGACCCTTGCCACACTAGAGAACACTTTTTAATGAAAAATGAGTAATTTTGGCAGCTCATTATCCTACGACTCAATCTCTGAGACTCCGCCTTTGGCTCCTTGTGGGTGGGGCCCATTTCATGACGTCAACCTAGAGCCGGCCTCGGCAACTTGTCTGTGTTTCGCCCCTGTCAACAAACAATATCCGAACTTCTGCAAAGGTAGATGTGCAGATTGTGCATATAAAATGAGTGTTTTGTCGATCACTGCTAGCTCCATAAAGAAAGTGGGTGTTTGTGTTAGCCTGGGGATGGTGCTAGCAGCACAGACTTTTCCTGGAAGAGGCTGTTCCGTACTTATTTACGTCACAATATAGGAACCCACTTGTTATCGTGGGTCGGGAGGGGCTGGTGCCTAACCCCTGCGAAGACAGGGGGAAAACTGTAATTCCAGTTGATTTAGGCAGGTAACACTTTAAAATTGTGAAGCGTTTATGCAATCAATGTAAATCAGCGGCCTGACATGGAGAACGCTTTGCGTCGTTATGCAATACTTATTGGTGCAAAGCCGAATCTGCTGATGGACCTCGATTACGTGAATTGTCTAAGAGTTACCATATGTCAAAGAACGAGTTTTATTTTGTTATCACGAGCAACATCTCTGTTGTTAAAGGGTTACAATCAAGTGAGCAGTATTTTTAATTGACAGGTGTATATGTTATACAGGTATATATATACATTGATGTTGTGAATCAGGAGCAGACAAATAAATTGTGAGAAAAATGATCGTATTTGTGACATAGAAAGTACGCCGAGCGGGCCACAGCCTCTCAGTTCCGCACCGTTTTGATGCATTCACTTGCAGACGACTAGATCCTTGAACGTCTTTGTTTCATTACTAAAAGCCCAATGGGAACGCTTTTACAATAGATAAAAGATGATTGGAATGGGTCTTTAAGAAGGAAGATCAGCAGCCCAGACACCAAGCTCTTCACTGTGTGATTTTTAAACCAGGAGGTTTTAAAATGCCTCATTTGTTTGCCGTCTCAGCCTGGATGCTGCAGTTAGCGTCTCTTACAAAGATGCTTCAATGCTTATCTATAAAGCATTACAGCTGGATGTCTACGGAAAGATGTTTTGCCCTTGAGTCATAGAAAATTAAAAAAAAAAAAAATCTAACAATCCACAAGGGTGGTAACTAAAGCCGGATTTACTGTAGGAAACAAGAACCAGCAGTTTGCTTGACTCTACAAGGCTCGCCAGCAGATACTTCAGAGCAGGAACTGAATCCCACCGAGTAAGAGGTCTAATGGGAAGATTCCCCTCTTGGAGCGGCCTGCGTGCCAAAAGCCCTCACAGTTAATGGCAGGAGTTGGCGGATAATCACATCCCTATTCAGGGATCAGGGTGCAGCGGCGGGGAGCTAAAGGCCTCGCCGCAACCCTTCCAACGCAATTACCTTTCAGCAATTACAGTGAAGATACCTCAGCAACACGAGACGCAACTGACAGACAATACAGAGGCAGTTCGTGGGTCAGCCTGGCGGGTGGATCAGAATGAATTTATCAGTAGCTCAAGAGCTA
The DNA here is from genome assembly GCA_037389245.1 of Oryzias sinensis. Taxonomy (NCBI): domain Eukaryota; kingdom Metazoa; phylum Chordata; class Actinopteri; order Beloniformes; family Adrianichthyidae; genus Oryzias; species Oryzias sinensis. Next base: position 15,744,993 of record CM074504.1, read on the forward strand.
AGAAAATACCCATCGTTAAGACTCTAGTCACAACTGTCCTTATCGGTGGATACGAGGTCTTTGCAGGCGTAAAAAGGGCAAACTTGTATGGGGCACAAATGTTTATGCATATTACCGGCTTGCTGCAGGTGATACACAGAGGTGAGTACGGCGCAAGACCCAGGCTTGTCATGGATTTTTCAATTTTTTCATTCCCCCCAAACCCGGCACACTACGCAAGGAGCCAATTAGCGCTCACTACCTGCCCGTAGCTTGACCGTTAGAAATAAGGGTGTCATGTGAGCATTTACTGTATTTTCCGCTGCATAAGGTGCACTGGATTATAAGGCATACCGTCAACGAATGGTCTATTTTTGGACCTGTCATATAAGGTGCATCGAACTATTAGTTCCATTCCATTAACCCTTGTGCTATCTTATGTGGTCCAGATGACCCTACCCTTACATGGACATGTTATCCCTACCATGACAAAAGTGGATAAAGGTGAAGAGGATTTCATGTAATCCATGGACACCAGTGAAGACCACAAATCATTGGAAAAAAAAAAGGTTCAGCACACTGTCTTGTGGGGTCCAGATGACCCCACTCCCAATGTTCCAAGTTCTTAGGATTGCACAAGGAATAAGGTGGTTGACTGAGCCTCAAGTGAACTGCAAGACATACCTGTGCTCCCCTTAAAATGGGTGGCCACTCCTGTTTATGACCCTCTACGGGGCCGGGACCCCCCCCTCCCCCCCCCATCCTGGTGCCTGTGACTAAAGCTTTCAGCTTCCGGTTATGGTGGTAGCTGTACATGTGTTTTCTCCATATGCAAAGCAGACAAGTGCAGGTTTATGAGAGCACTCGGTTTTCAGGATCAGCTGTCCTCCGTGACCAACATCTGTTCGCCCGCCAACGCTCCAGGCTGACGTTTAGCATGTCAGACAGATCCGGCGTGCAGATGTAGGCACACACATACCCCCTGAATAAAAAAATAAAAAAAATACTAATGGCCATATGCCTGCTGATTCTTAATTATTTCTGCCACACAGATGCATTTCTGTAATTGCATATGAAAGTAAAGTGGCAGGAGAATGGTTACTCTTCGAGCCTCAATTGTGCCGATCTGGGAAGAGAAAAAAAAACCTTCAAGTCCAGCCTAATCCCATTCTGGGGCCATAACAGCTTTTACTCCAGTTAATTATTTCTCAAATCTTAAACAAATACATCAGGTACACCCTTCAATTGGATTTTAATGTGCAAGTCAGGCCTCTGGAGGCTAAAACCGCTGCTGTTCTGTGTCCATTTTTACTCAAGGTAATCAAATGACTGATAATGCTGGCTGTGTGTTCCCAGAGATGAGGGGAAATGCAGCATCTTAGAAAGATAAGAAATCAGTTCCTGTTTTCCCTTTTTTCTTCTTCTTTTTTCCTCTTGATTGGATTACATTGAGGATGGGTAATCCTTCACTCAAGGAGGCCGTGTACACTGGGGTGGGGGTGGGGTAGAATCTTTATGGGAGAGGATTTGGAGGTTTGAATCCCAAAGAAAGCTAAGAAAATCCGAGGAGGAAAGTGAATCAGTAACTCCAGCCTCCACCCCTCAGTCAAGACTGATGAGGCGTCCCTGTCCCGAAGCCGCTCTCGCTGAAGCTGCCTCCTACTGCCTAGCAGCTGTCAGTAAGGTCTGATGTGTTTAGAATGAAAACACCATCCCATTATCGGCATTAGACTAATAATTTATGCTAAAATACTGATGCTAAGTAAAATTACCTTAGGATCTTGCAGCCACAATTATCCCTTTTGGGGTTACAGGGTTCCCAGAGCCTGTCCCAGCTACTGTTGGTCAAAGGCGAGATACACCCTGGACAGGTTGCTACAAACAAGGATGTCTATTGAAAGAAAATAAAAGTTAATCCATAACAGCTGGCAAAAATATTACAAATTGTAAACATTTTGTCAGCAATGATAAAACAATAGAAAGGATTTAGTTATATTTTCCTGAAAACTATCTAAGAAATAAATGAGGTAAACCACCAGGAAGATGCCAAAAAACCAAAGCTTGAGGTGACCCAGCATACAAATTAAAAAGCAGATAACAAATGAAATGCCAAAAAAACAAAAGATAGAAATTGAGAAGCAGGAGTCAAATTGTATCTTTAACAATAACAAATAACAAATGATCACTGGTTATGACTTTTAAGTGGTTGGATGGCTATGTGTAGGACTGGCGAATGGTAAACGATTGGCAAAATAATTGGCGAATCAGCCTGTCTAGACATGTCATGTGACTTTAAGCAACCTGCTCATACTGCAAAGCTGGTAGCTCAACGCTTAAAAGCTAACAAAAACCAAACTATAAACATATTTGGAACATTTCTTCGGGGAGAAAAGACTCAATGAGGAAAGCGAAGAAGAGTCATCGACTTCAAAGAAAAATAAAGCTGCTGCTTACAGACAAAACCAGCAGTTTTCCTCTTGTAAAAGGGACATTTAAGAATTTTCCTACAGCATGGGAGAATTAGGCAGCATTTCTTTTAATTCAATTTTAATTGTCAAATTAGACATTTCTATTAATTTTTGGTACACATTTACCAGATAACTTTTTGAAAATGAAATGTCAAATACTATTTTCTTTGTCATTGTAATTAGGTAACAGAATAAGCGGTGTTGAAGAAGAAAATGAAAAAGCATTGGCGGATTGCTTTTTCATTTTAATTTTGAGTCAAATAAATACATTTTGAAAATGAAAAAGCATTTCTGGTTTTGACTTTTATTTTTAATTATGATACACAAATGCTTCCATAACTGGTCATCACAAAGGTTGATTTTCAGACTCTTGGCTATCTTACAGAAGGGACTTCTAAAGACAGAAAGTTGTGTGGCTCCCCTGAATAAGTCAAGTTTTCTTGACTGTACATTAACTGTAGACTATATTACTACTTCTAAACCCCTTATCTGACTTCAGTCACAATGGATGTGGACATTTGTTTAGTCCTGCATGTTTATTTCTTTTGGCCTGCACCAAACTGAAGATGTGGCGTCCTCCCTTCCGTGGCGAGGGGAGTGGTAAATTTATGACCGAGTATCACCTCCATCTCCAGCTTATGACAGCATCCATTTAGCTTGCCGTCACCTTGTTTTCTTCAGTTGAGGTGTTAATGACGGTTCATGTTTGCCTCTCTGTGGCTATAAATCTCTCTCCTTGTTTCTGCAGCAGGAACTGCGGGCCTCAATGTCAGGAAGGACATTTTAACAACAATGAACAAATCACTTATTCAATCAATACCTACTTTGAAGGTTTGGTTTCATCTCTCTTTAGAATGAATTATAGCTCTTCCACTTCATAGCACATCAATGAAAGGAGAGCTAATCACATAGCGGGGGACTGTTTTCACCCCACTTAGTACTGTTTTTTCCTCCAGAGATTAACATCAGGTCGCCTTCATAAAAGCTTCTCCTGGCCAAAGGATATGCTCCTCTCAGTCCTTTTTGCTGAATCCTCTTCTACCAATGTCTGAACTGTGTTCAATGTCGAATCGTTACGAATCTAGGGGAATTTTGCACCAGGCTTTTTCTTTCACAGCTCTATTCTGATGTAGACGTGTCATGTAATTCCAGCCGAGCACAAACCGTAAATAGTCATTTCTGTTGGAAAATGTTTGCAATTTGGGTTCAAAATTGTTTTTTCTCTGGTCGTCAGGAGGCTATGAAGTGACCATTTAGTTGTATGAGTTGTGTGCCCATGACAGAGTTGTCTTACATTCTTTGCACTTTATTTACAAAACTAAATTGAGACTGGTTTGAGACTAGTGGAAAAATGAATGAATGGTTGTGTTTTTTCCAACTTATCCCATATAAGACACACGGATCTATAAGGCACATTAAGTAAAAGCAAAGTCAGAGATAAGTCAGTCTGTCAGACTTTCTTAACTACGTTCACAGTGACTATAGAACTTGTTTGGGACACGCTACACAGTTCTTTGCAATACCTGTAACTTCGCACCTTGTTAATAACACGTAAAAAGAAACAGTCTGACATCACATCCTAGCCGCTTTAGTATGGCGTTTTATTAACTGAATGAGCGCAAAGACAACTGCGCAAGTGTATTCAGGAACAGAGTTAGCGAACCTTACAACTGCGCAAGCACAATTCTAACCAAGCGATTGCAATCGGTTGCAATCTTAATTGAGCAGCGATCCTACACACTCTGTGAGTTTGCGCGCAGTGGTAAGGGGGTGTGTTTGTCACTTAGGGGCGGTAACCTTTCTGGTTGATCTGATTGGCCAAAATTTGCAGTTGATGAAATGTAGTTTTTAACAATTACAGAACAATTACAGATGCACACAGATAAGAAAGCGTCACAGAAGAAAACAGTCCAGTTGAATGCGCCGTTGGGATGTTCCGAAATACCTCGCTTATGTCGTTTTTTTCAGCAAACAAAATCCTAAAATGTCAAATTTATATGAAGAGAGTATCAGAATTTTTCTATAAAGAAAGAGTTCAAGCTGGGTGTAAAAGAGATGGGGTGGTACTGGTTTGTGTTTGGAGCGGCTGTCCGCCTGACTGATTGACCTCCGGGGACATGAGTTTGAGTGCCGCCGCCGCTGCTGCACCGGATGCAGGGAGAATGAGACAATGCTGCTTTCAGACAGTCGCCATGCTCGTCTCCTGCAAACAAAACCATCACGTTCTGTTAGCAAGGTCACAGCAGAAACCGGTGATCAAAATGACTTTTCAAGCGTATTATTCTTTTCATCAAATGTCTGTGAAGACTCTCATTCATCCAGGTTGATTCCATCGCAGAAGTTGGTTTAGAAATTTTCATGTGTACTTGGTTTTTAAAGTTCATAACGTTTCATCTCTTATCCAAAAGGCTTTGTCAATTCTGAAATAGCTGGTAAAAGAGCTGGTTTATATGTGCTCGTGGGGGAGGAGTCAGCCCTGAGGCTGGATAGTATTGTTTATGTAGACTAAACCTTGTGCTATGGGGTCCAGATGACCCAATCCTTACACTGATGTGTTGTCCCTACCATGACAAAGATGGATAGGTGGAAAGGTGGACAGATTTCATGTAATCCATGGACACCAGTGAAGATCACAAATAATCGAAGAAAAAAGGTTCAGCGCACTGTCTAGTGGGTCTAAATGACCCCACTCCCAATGTTAAAGTGCCTAGCACAAGAGTTAAATGGTTGGGTGGTTAGCCTTACCCCCTCCTTACCAGCTATTTCAGAATCGACAAAGCCTTTTGGATAAGAAGCTAAATGTTTTCAACTTTAAAAACCAAGTCCACACGACAATTTTTAAACCTACTACTGCAATTTTTCATCAAATGTAAAAAGTTGCACAAACTGCATGCTGGGTATTCCAGCTTTGTGCCCTTCTCTGTCAAGAATCAAACACTTGTCATTTTAGCAAATCTGTCCGAGTTTCAGATAATAGGTCAGATTTGGGGAGCATAGACTGAATACTTGTTTACATTCTTTAAGAACCTGTCAAAAAAAAAAAGGCAAAGCTGCCTGAGGTGAAATGAGTCATTCGCTCCTATTAGGTCACATTGAGTACGTCTGCTCCCCAAAGCCCTCCTCCCTTTGGTATGCGACCTGCACAGGCCTGCTCCGCTCTGTCTCAGGGCCCAGACATGGAATTAATAGAACCTCATATTTTCAACACATCATCATTACTTTGCAAGACAAACATTTAATCTCGCCGCGATGGCACGCCGAGCAAATTATCTCGGGTCTCATTCTATCAGCCCCTAAATGAGATGATATTGAATTAGATTATGCTGGAAAATGAGGTGTTCACGCCAATTGAAAGTAATCAAGGTGGTTGAATCAAAGGATAATGAAAGCCTCTAGAGCTAATCCCAGCCTGCAGAGGGCTCTTCAACAAGCAGCGCTTGACTGTCACGTGAATAGTGATGAAAATCGATCAATAACAGTCGACAAAATAAGTGAAAGAAATCGTTTATGGTTCAGTAACCCTTTTGTTCAAAATCCATGTTCTGAAGATGTTGTCTGTGGATTATCCATGGTGCAGAAGTGCAGATTATTGCTATTTATGTGAAAAACTAAAAAAAAAACATTAAACTGGAGAAAAGTAGCATTTATAATGAAATGACAGACAATACATTTCTGGTAAAATGAAATGCTACCTCATTGTTTGTTGTTGATCACAAATATTTTTGAGATTTTGGAAGTTTTAGGAGAAATTTCAAAATATTATTTACATGTTAATGCTAAATTAATGATTATCCAGATACATGTTCCTTTTAAAATTAAAACGAAAATTCAAAAGTCAAAGTTTGTCAGACAGTCAAACTTTATTAAATGAAAATGAAAATCAAAATATTCACAATACCTGTTAGTCCCAACTTTGTTTGCAACACGTAAAGAGACAAAGGGATACCGCTAAAACAAATGTTCCTGTGACGCAAACTTTGTTAGAAAGGCGTGTAAAAAACCACAGTCCGATGCTAATGCGACTAACGTTAGCCGGTTTAGCATACTCACAATAACACACAACCAAACGTTTTGGTCCATGTACCTGTCAAAATCTCTTTAACATCAGTTAAAACAACCAGAATCAATCCTTCTGTAAGGTACACTGTCATTTTTGGAAATTAAGACTTGCGCCTATTGTGCGAGAAAAACAGATTTCATGAAAATGTTTTGGTGTCACTTTAACCCTTAAACACAGAAGATGTTGCCTGGGACACCTAAATGAAGAGGTGCAGTGTGTCAGAATGTCAACACGATAAACATGACTCAGCTTCTGACGTGGAGAGAAGCCACTTTTTATATCGGCGTTGCACCAATGTGCAACACTTTACTAACATTAAGTGTTACATAATGTTGCAAAGCCAATTTTCCTAGTATTAGAGCCAACTGACTTACTTTGATTATGTCAACACTTTACTACAGTGAAATGTTATGCATCAGTTATAGCAAAAATGTTCATGGTTTGCTGCTGTAACCTGTCGTAGAGCTACGTAAAGTTACAAACCACGACAAAAGAGGAACTCTACCAAAGCACGTTCTAGATCCCTTTGCCTAAAGCCTGGATAAAAGAGGAGGAGATGCTTATTGAGTTTATATTGTATTGTCCATCCTACCTGGATAATGCATAATGTTAGGTAGGCGATGATGTTTTTGGCGACTTCTAGGTCAGCCAAAGGCGACTTATTGCTGGGTTGGTAACACTGAGCGCACTGAGGTTGTAGAATGCGAAACCAATGTGTTTTGTAATTTTTTAGAATCTTGTCTTAACTGGCAGTGTGACATCATTAGGGTATTAGGGTGTATACTGCAACTATTCTCACACTGATGCCCGAATGCACGATGGTGCCATTGAATGTGACTCCCAGTTTATTCGAACACAGTGAGACACTATGCTTTATTTGCCCTTTTTTCTTTAAGATGGCTTTCCTGCTAGTATGTTTTTGACACTGCTTGATGTATTCAGGTTTGTATTTATAAGTCTGGAATGTTGTCTAATATTTTTGTCTATTTTGATTTAAAAAAAAAGAAAAGATGTAGTAACAACTGGTGATCTAAAGTTTGTCATTTCCATCAAGCCGCTCGATCGAACTGCGGCTGTGATATTAGTTGCCAGAGATGAGCCAAAAATGTGGCCTAATTTAACTTCTGATATAACAAATTGTTTGGATTAACAAACACATTAAAACACAATCAAAACTTTCCCTTCCTCCATAATTTTTAACCATAATAATTAGCATCCCTACCTAATCATTCTTTACCCAAGTCTGAGCCGAATGAACAAGATAAAACTAATTAAAACTGCTTTAGCTGCTTGCAGACTTTCTGCTATCTAATTATAAAACAGCTCCTCAACTCCTCAAATGTCGACATGTTGTTCTCTTGTTGCATCCTTTGGTGCAATTATTGTGGAAATCGGGTTTAATGTGAAGTTTAGTCTGCTTTTTTATTGCAATTTTGAAAGTTTAATTTAAAAGAAATGAAATGAAAAAGAAAATGACACAGAAATACCCACAAGAAGCAGTACAATACATGTTGATAATGTTTAAGAGAAAATTTGACCCATGAACAAAATTTCGGAGTTTTCAAAAGTTTGTCTGAAACCTTCCTTGAAATGCTCATATTGGCTTGTTGGTTGAAACAATACACAAGCTGTTAGTATGTTGACATTATTTAAGCAACTGCTTGATTTAGCACAAGTTCTTTTTTTTTTTTAAATCAGGTATTTTTATTTATTTATTTTTACAGCTGGGTTACATAATTTTGTTTTGGTGTTATCCACCTCACAGTGGGGAAGCACTGATAAGAAAGTTGCTAAACTAAATAGATGATGTGAGTAATATGTTCCCTTTAAGTCAGGTCTTGCAAACATACGTTTTATCTGCAGCCTGTAAATCAAAGCACAGATTAGATTCAGCAGTTTATTGTGACAATGTAAGACCAACTCCCTATGGAGATAAATGCACACTAGATACTTGCTTCTATAGGGTAGAGAAGGATGCTGGATGCAATAACAAGTGGGGTCCATCAGCCGACGGCACGTCTTTGTACGAACTCTTTGGAGAAGCAGCTGGTTTGCGTCTGCTTCGCCGTCAAATATGGCACTTTGGAAGTAGGATAAATCAAATCCACTCATTCTGGCTTTCTGCGAGTGGAATTCCAACAAAACCGCAGCATGTGAGGGAAAAAAAGAAAAGGAAAGCAGAGCCTCCAGTGCATAGGCGGTGTTTACTACCATCATTTGGTTTCCTCCAGTTCTGACTGTTCTGCACAAAATGTGCCACAGCCATCCCAGTTATCCCAGGAATTTTACTCCAAATGATTGTTTTCCTGCTCCTTCTCCTAAGTGTGTGTTGCATTATGCATGCGTACGCATGGGCGTGTGTGTACACGCATGGGTGTGTGTGTACACGCATGGCCGCAGGCAAAGGAGTAGTAAGGGAGTTCCCTCCACATCTGTTCCCCATAAGAGCTTGTTGACAGCAACTCTCGCCTTTCTCTGTCTCTCTCAGTTCACCCCTGATTTAGATTCTGCTCTCTGTCCAAAGATTAGGCACAACTCACTGCTTGGCCTGGTTTTAGATGGGCTCTGAGACCGCCTCAGCAGAAAAAAAAGTCAGGTGATAAGGTACTGTGATAAGGTACCTACTGTATAAGACTTCGGGACCTAGGTTTCTTCTTCTTTTATTTCTGAGATTCATTTAAAATACTATATTTTCCCCACCATAGGGCGCGCTGGATTACAATCTGAACCATCAATGAGCGTTCAAATTTTTAAACTTATGCCATATATAAAACACACCAAACGGTGCATTAATTGAGACAAAACAGAAAAGTGCTTCAGTTAGGCTTTAACTGAATTCACAGTAACTCTAGAACTTGTTTGTAACACACTAGACCAACACATATCGTCTTAAATTTTCTCCAAAATGTACGGCGCGCCCTATGGTGCGGCCCTGATGTGCTGTTGTGTGACCTTTGTAAAGAGTAGCAAGGAGAGGACAGCATGAGAACGGTAAGGAAGGAAGTCAAGGCGTGAAAGAAGACACCCCACTGAATAGTACAAAGGTGCAGGTATGAGCATGATGCAGAAAAACATTGTTTTGGAAACACTGAAAATGCTGCAAAGAGACACGCTTATGAAGCACAGTTTAAACTGCAGGCTATCAGCTACGCGGAGGAACGTGGGAATCGAGCAGCTGCCAGAGAATTCAAGACAAAAGAATCCATGGTTCACAAGTGGAGGAAGCTGGAAAACAAACTCAGACAAGTCAAGAAGACGCAGCTGAGTTTTTGCGGAATCAAGGTGACGTGGCCCGAGTTGGAAGACCGACTCTAGCGCTGCGACTGCCCGGCGGATTACGATGAGAAGCTGTCTATCTTCCGCTCTTTTTACTGGGACGCAGTGTCGGGCGGGTTACACCACAATCTGTGAATGGATTGTAGAAGCTTGGGCTAACGTGTCTGCTTGCACTGTTCTTCGAGCTTTCGTAAAAGCCGGCGTCATTCATAAGGAACAGCACGGCAACGAGACGGACTCTGACGAAAGGGAACCTGCTGTGTTTGATAGAAAATGTTGCCCAGTTGTTCCTTTTAGATACAGAAGAGGAGGACTTTGATGCATTTTTGGATGCTGATTGATGACTGAAATAATAAATAAAAACCAACTTAGTGTTGGTCCTGCTGCCTTTTGAAAACACATAATAGCATGCATGTTTTACTGGTATGTTTCAACATTAAATACAGAAAAAAACAGCCATAACTGAAACTGCGCCCTTTAATCCAGGGCTGTTGTATTATTAGGAGAGGAGTGTGTTACTGGAAATAATATGGCTTTAATTGTTTGTTTGTTTGTTTGTTTGTGTGTGTGTGTGTGTCTTGGCAGGTCAGTGCCTGGTGTGGCTCTTTGAATATCACAGTTAAAAATTTCAGTTAAAAACCCCTGCACTATACGTTAGTTGCATTAGCATATTACCTATATGTCCCAACCTTGTTTGCAACACGTATAAACCAACTTTATCAGTAAAACAAACATTATTGCAACTACACTAACTCCCATTCCTTAATAGTAACATGTAAAAAAACAATAATACTCCTACACCAATACACAATTAGCATATTCACAATACCTGTAACTCCCAACCTTGTTTGCAACACCTTAAAAAAATGACTATTATTGCTAAATCAAATACTACTCTGTCTACACTAAATCCCAACTATGTCAGTAGAACGTAGGGAAAAAAACAGACCAACAGCTACACGCTAGCCACATTAGCATATTACCAATACCTGTAAGTCCAAACCTTGTTTACAACACGTATAAACCAACTGATACCACTGAAACAAACATTATTGCAACTACGCTAACTCCTACTCCTTGATAGTGACACGTGCAAAAACAACAACACAGTCCGACATCACTATACGTTAGGCGCATTAGCATATTCCCAATACCTGTAACTCCCAACCTTGTTTTCAACTCGAAATAAAACAGATAGACATCGCTAAAACAATATTAATTTAACTATGCAAACTCCAAACCTTGTTGGCAACAGATAAGCAAACAACAAAACATCTACACGATGGCATATTACCAGTACCTGGAACTCCCAACCTAGCTTGTAACACATGAAAAACTAATTGATACCACTAAAACAAACGTTAGTGTATCTACAATAACTCCCACAAACAAACAAAATAAAGATGTTAGCCGCATTAGCATACAATACCTGTAAGTCCACACCTTGTTTGCATCACATAAAAACAGACTGATACCCCTAAAACAAACATCACTGTCACTACGCCAACTGTCACGGTGCCTGTCAGTTCACCTCCCCCTCACACAGCTCTCCTGCTCTACTGATTGGAACCAGCTGACCTTCATCTCCTCATCACCCTGCCAGCCTTCATAAGGGAGATCCTCACAAGTATCCAGCGCCAGTCTGTTATACTCTCTCCGGTGCTTACGTCTGGCCTCTAGTCAAGTAACCTTGTTCTAGTAAATCCAAGCCTTGTACTTACTTTTTGTCTCATGCCTTCAGGTCAGCTCTCCACTGGTCACCCTGGTTCCTCGCCTTGTTCCTGTCACGCCGTCCTCGACTCCACCTCTCGCTCCAAGCTGTGCTCGCCGTCCTCGGCACTTCACCTCGTCACAGGCTGTCTACGCCGTCCTCGGCTCCACCACTCACTCCAAGCTGTGCTCGCCGTCCTCGGCGCTCCTCTTCGTCCACGACTCTCATCTCAACTCTCATCTCCCCTCTCAGATTAAAACTTCTGACTCTGCCTCGTCTCCTGAGTTTCTTCCGGGTTCCAGCATCTGGGTCTCCATAGAGTTCGACCATGACACCAACCCCCATTTTTTGCTGGTGGCACGTAATTGTTTTTTTTAAAAAGTGCAGTCCGACACCACCACATGTAAGGCACATGAGCATATTCACAATTCTTGTGACTCCCAATCTTGATTACAACAAAAATACAGACTGATATCGCTAAAACAAACGCTACTGTGACCACGCTAAATCCCAACTTTGTTAGTAGCACGTACAAAAACACAGTCCAACACGTTACAAATTAGCCACATTAGCGGATTTACTGTAACACCCTAACCTTGTTTGCAACTTTTAAAAGAAACAACTGACATTTTGACAGAGCATTGTATTCCTCTCAAAATAACTTCAACATCAGTAAACACAACCAGAAATTATCCATAAATAAGGTTCTCTGGACTACAAGGCGGACTGTCGTTTTTATAAAAAAAAAAAAAAAGAAGGCTTTTAATTGCACCTTTTATTGTGGAAAAAACTGTAGTCCTTGTGAGAAGATGAATCCTTGCAGCAGATGAGGGTAGTGACGTCTTATTGGCCCAAAGCAGAACTTTTAATAGTACAGTATGATTCATTTCTTGGGCAGCATACGCGTGTTTGTGTTGCAGGCCACTAAGTAGCAACTCAAAGTTAAAGCGGGAGTGTTTGTCTGTGAGGATTGAAAGCCACCCAAGCCTGTAATTGGGAAAAGGGCCATTTGGACCATCAGCGTTGTCCATTTGTTTTTAAAAGGAAGAGGCAATCGATGGGCAGCATTAGGGAGATCTGTGAGAGATCTAAATGGTTCCGCGGGTCTACAATCTTTACTTCCTGCTGCAGAGATACCAGTCTTTAGTGATTGGACCAGACCCAGCAATAGATCTGAGAAAGCCACCAATCAAACGGGCTCCGATATGACATACCGACACCTGCCTATTGACCTCCCGTAACCCCTTATTTCTCAAAGAGTGTTGCAAGTTAAGATCTCAGCCTGGGTAACGGATCAACAGAGTGTGCAGTAGAAAACTGCTTGTTCCTGCTTTGATTGCAACACTAATTAGCTTTGGTGTAATGACTTTTAAAGGAAAGGTGTAATTGAAGTTCTTGGGTTCAATTATATCCCTCAGGGCGGTGCTGGCATGACGAGCCTCAGGTTGGAATCGAGTAATTTCACATTTCTGCTCTCACTAACATGGTCAGAGCTCGAGAGCGTATTGATCTGCTCTTACTCTGTACATACGCCGTATTGACAGGTTGTGCTGTGAGGAGCTGTGGATTAGAACGGCTTCACAGGGAAAAAAAGCACACAAAAAAAAGTACAACAGCCTAAAAAAAACAAAGAAAAAAGGGACTTGCTGAAGCTTTATAAGATTTTCTGGAAAGAAGAAAGTGCTGTGTTGTTCTGGAAGTTGAATTAAGGTGTAACCAGCACCTGTTCCACTATCAGAAACGGCAGTTTAAACTGCTGGAGCTGTACAAATGGGTCCTTGGAGGACTTTTTCGTGACTTTCCCTCCTTCAGAGTGTAACATTTTCCAACAGCTGGCGAACAATAAAATGTGAGTGCACTATGACTTAAAAGACCTGCCAGAGGGTTTATGGAAAGGGGTGGACATAAATGTTAGCACTACGGTTTAGAGATATGCAAAAACAAATCTGTCAAACGATCACCCCACGTAAATAATGTGTTTACTTAAAAGTTTGATTTCCGTTTTTTTGCGGTTCTGCCATTCCTGCTATTCAAGGAGCTCAGTGTCACGCTTGACTTTTATCTCATAGATATCACTTACATCATAAAAGTGTTCAGATGGATACATGCAATGCTGGCTTTCACTGTAGTCACAGGATGGTGATGTGGCAGGGCATAAGAGCAGGAGAACTTTTAAATGTATCTTTCAGTTGTAGTAAAAATGGTTTTGGTTAAAGATCAGAAGGTGGTCATATGGTGGCAAAAGGACAAAATTACAGCGTGGTGACAATAATTAGAAACTGTTTTGCGTAAGTGGTCTGAGAGTGCTCTCTAGGCCTGGGATTAGGGGAAGGGTTAAGATAAAAAATGATGAATTCTGGAGGCACATTCTGATCATTACCGGATATTAGAACTGGACTGAGTGACCCCTCCCCCACTGCATTCCAAACAGGAAGCACCTGCTAGTTCCAAGAAACCAAAATCACATAGACGCCTACAGAGAAATAAACAGCTATTATTTAGTCATTCTACTTTATTTGTCAAAATAACCATTCTTGCTCTTCTACCTTGTTTAATATATTCTTGATTATCCAAATTGTTTTAATTTTGTTTTTTCTCTAGTGAAATTTATTTAAGTTATAAACTGACCAATTAGGTGGTCTCACGTCAAATAATGGAAACATTGGACAGATTTCATAGAGCCCGGTTTCAATGGTAGGGATGTGGCCTTCCAACAAGCTCACTCCTGACTAGCAAGAACGGTTGCCATAAAAATGATTATCCAGACAGACTCTCACCAATCACTGCGTACAGATGACGTCTGGTTCAATCATCCTTATCAACTCAATTGACTTTATTTCATTTGCACCTGAAGTAAAATAATTTCTATGGGTGTTGCGCTCACTCGGTCTGGTTCTCATACAATGTCTGACACATTAACCATACATTAATCCAAGATTCAGAATCTCACATCCCAGTCACACACAACAAAAGATGAAAACAGAGGTCCCTTGACTGTTTCGGGACTTACATTGTAAAAATAACCTGCAATAAAGGAAATCTAGCACTATTTAAGTGGGATTGTACGTCAAGTTCTCATCATTTGATCCCATTTGTTCCTTGTAATTCTTTTTCGTCAATTCCAGTGGTGGACAAAATTGTTGGTACCCCTCAGTTAAAGAAAGAAAGTCTACAATGCTCACTGAAATGACTTGAAATGTTCAAAAGTAACAATAAATTGAAATGTATTGAAAATTAAATAATCCAAATCAGCCATTACTTTTGAGTTGTTGATTAACAGAATTATTTAGAAAAACAAACTCATAGGTACCATCCTTTTTGTCCAGCCCTATTTCATAACTTCATATTTTGTTGCACAATCGTTTGAGACAATCACTGCAATTAAACAGTTTCTGTATTTGTCAATGAGGCTTCTGCACCTGTCCACAGGTATTTTGTTCCACTCTTCATGAACAAACTGACCCAGTTGTCTCAGGTTTGACGGGTGTCTCTTCCAAATGGCATGTTTCAGCTCCATCAACAGATCTTCAATGGGATTCAGATCTGCGCTAATGGAAGGCCACTTCAGAATAGTCCAACGCTCCAGTTTTGTCTCATCTGTCCAAAGGACATTTTCCCAGAAGCTGTGTGGCTTGTCAACATGCATTTTTGTAAATTCTAGTCTGGCTCTTTTATGATTTCCTTTCAACAGTGGTGTCCTCCTTGGTCGTCTCCCATGAAGTCCACTCTGGCTCAAACAATGACGATCAGACACTGATGTACCTTGGTCTAGGAGTTCACCTTTAATGTCTTTGGAGGTTGTTCTGGGCTCTTTGGATACAGTTTGAACTATTCGTCTCCTCAATTTGTCATCAATTTTCCTCTTCTGGCCACGTACAGGGAGGTTGGCTACTGTCCTGTGGGTCTTAAACTTCTGAATAATATGTGCCACTGTCATCACAGGAACTTCAAGCTGCTCAGAGATGGTTTTATAGCCTTTGCCTTTACGATTTTTGTCTAGAATTTTGTTTCTAATGTCCTGGGACAATTCTCGCCTTCGCTTTCTGTTGTCCATGTTCAGTGTGGTTCACACCTTTTCACCAAACAGCAACGTGACTATTTGTCTCCCTTTAAATAGACAAACTGTCTGATTATAGGTTTGAAAACAGCTGTGATGTCAATTAATGGACATACCTGAGTTCATCATGACCCCCTGGGCAATTAGTTCTCAGTCTTTTATGGAGGTACCATCATTTTTGTCCAGCCCTATTTCATTGGTTTGTTTTTTTAAATAATTCCTGATTTTGATGATTTAATTTTCAATAAATTTTAATTTATTGTTACTTTTGAACGTTTCAAGTCATTTCAGTGAGCATTGTGGAATTTCTTTCTTTAACTGAGGGGTACCAACAATTTTGTCCACCACTGTAATAGTGAAGCACCATCATATTTTCATTTATCAATAATAAAAAAACTTTTTTTTTTTCAGAATACTCAATGACAATCTATCATGAGCAATGTCAGTGGGAGAAACCGTCTGCCCGTCTAGTACACCATAGTGGCAGTATAAACTTTAAGACACACCTTCATTTTTATACTAAATAATGTTTATTTTTTTGGACATCAATAGTCATTTGCACCAATAAGACACAGCAACATGCTTGATCATGGGGTTTAACACATAGCTACAAACTAGCACTTCCTGGCTTGTTAATATTAAGTGTGTGTCACTAGTGCTTAAAACATGCGTACGGCAGGCAGAGTTTCTGTGGCCTGATTTTACTCCTAATTTAGCTCAATCTCAAGTCCCGCTGGGACCATTTCCATACAGAACCACTTGAGTTCACATTTTCAGGCCTGTTGTGACGAGCAGCTTTTTAATGGGGAGACTGCTGGATCTTCTCTGCACAGACTGACCAGTTTAAAAAGTGGCTGAAGCCCAAAAAAGACAGGAATCATGGGAAGACAGCTCATTAGACCAGACTGACTGATTAGCGTGGTTGCTAGTAACAACAGCTGGTAAAGCAAAGCCGTACATTGGCATGAAAATGCTCCCAGCGGGACCTTGTGGTTGAAACTTTGGCTGTGCACAGCACAATATAATGCTGTGCAGGACAACACTAGTTAGTTGGTTCAAAAATAGTCAATTGTCTGTGGTTTGGATGGAAAACATGTGACAGGTGCCTGTGATTCATTGTGGTCTGATGCTACATTCGAACCGGGATTGGAAATAAGCATTAAAGCAACCACTTCCAATGAAGCATCTATGCACATGTGTGTGTGTACATGCCCATTTTGGGCTTTCGCGTTCTAAACTCTTACATTCACGCATCATTAGGCAGGGTTTTAAGTCCGTTTCTGACAGTTGAATTTTGACCAATCAGTGAAACAACCTGTCCGTTCTAACTATTCCAGGGTAGTCCTTTCCAAAACACAGAAGTAAAAACAATTTTAAAGTTTATCATAAAGGAGAAATTAATAGTTGGGATTTGTGTCCGGCCAGCTAACAGACACATGCTTAAGTTTTGTGAAAATTCTTAGCTGTGTTCCACAGATTTCACTAATATGAACCATGTGAGTCATATTTACGTGACATAATTGGACAAGCACATTAATATTGGCCTGTTTACTTAGTGCCTTGAGGTCAGATTAGAAAATTGATTGAAAAATTTGGTGAGCTTTTTCCATCTGTGACCCTGTTTAAAGCGAATGGAAAGAAATACTCTTAATACGTCAGACTTACTTGTGAATGTATTCCAAGAACCATAACAAATATTGCCAAAAATTGCCAAACTTCATTGATACCCAAGAGCGGACTTCAAAATCCATACTTAAAAAAAACGGGGAAAGAAAACCTAACATTATTTAATACATTACTGTGCAGATTATATCTTTGGGTAAAACTGGCTGTGACCATGAACCGGAGGTCATTTTTATTTAAAACAAGTCTTTAAAGGCTGTTATTTTGGGGAAAACTGAAGTGCAAGTTACATCAACTAATCCCTCAAGACAAAAACATTAAAAAATGCCAATTAAAAAAGAAAAAACGTTTTTTTTTAAATCCTTACATTTTAGAAATCAAAACAAAATTCGAGAAACTAAAACACAATTCCACAAAAAAAAAGAAATTAAACAAAATAAGAAGGAAACGTTTAAAAAAAAAGTGATCCTCCATAGTAAGTTTAATAATAGGTTTCTTCGTTTTTTCCGGAATCCGTTTTTTTTTTGGAGTTTTTCCTTACAACGAAGGGAGGTCTAAGGGCAGGGATGCCAGTATAGCTTAGTCAGTTTGTTACTTCATTTTAGTATTTTACTTTTGAACTCTTTGTATTCGCGATCCTTTTGAGTTCATGTTTCACTTCGAAGCCCATCGAGACGACTGTTGTTGTGATTTTGGGCTATACAAATAAAATTGAATTGAATTGAATTGAATTGAATTGAATAGTACATACTTCTTCTGGTTTCTTTTTGTTTCATTTTTTAACATTTCATTTGGATTTCTGAAAATGTTTTTTTTAATTTTGTTTTGATTTATTCAATTATTTTATTTATTATTGATTTATTTTTGTCCTTGTTGTTGTGATCTTTAATATATTTCTGCGCTGGGTGATTTGTCGAGGTGGTTTGTACTTCAAGGCCACCGTAGAAAACAGAAGAGGGATTTCTTTATTGGCGACAATGCAAATGAACTTGTCTTATGTAATTGAGCTTTGTTCTCTTGAGATAACTTTGTAATCAAGTTATAATCTCCAGATTAGGGCACCGGATTAAGCAAGCAGAGCCTCTTTTGGCCTCAAGCCGAAACGTTTGCTTATGCAGTTCAAACCTGCCAGTTCCTTCCAAGAGATGAGTCTAAACAAAACCTATGCATCCTTTTTTTGACCTTTGATCTGAAGACTGACTCCAAAAATCTTTTCATCTATTTTCAAATCGTTCCCAGCCATCATTTATATGATCATGATCTTTTTAGCCAAATTTACTGAACCTGTGCCGTTTTCTAAAACATAGTTTCTGCAGAACAGCAGGAGTTACAAATTCGTCTTTGCAGACTGGACTGTTGGTGAAGAGTAAGCCCACCCCCACTTCCCATCACCCGCCATCTTACACCCCTTATATCTTACATCAACATAAAATTACAGGTACAACAAAAATTGGTGAGCAATACTGGTGAACCGTACAGTCGTCTGGAAGTGGATGCATCAGAATGTAGCGGAGCAGGAAGCTTGTGGCCCGCCCAGTGTAGCTTTTACGTTAGCTAGAATCGTAGCTAACGGCGGCTTTTTCAAACGGCATGTTTTCATCTACTCAGACCTCCTTCTCCATGATTTGAATAAAGATAAACACTCAGAAGCCTAATTTTTCTTATGAATGTTCTCTGTCATCAGAAAAATGTCACAAGAACATGTTAAAAAGACCCAAAACATCATTTATATTGAAGTGAGTCTTTAAAGGTATGTTCACAGCACCCCCTGTTGAAGCAACTACTTCCAATAAAAAATTCTCTGTGAGTGCGTCTATATGCACATTTTGGCTATCTGTGTTCAAAACTCTTGCGTTCAGAAGTAGCTACACATGCTTCTAAGACCGTTTTCAGGCTTCACGTACAAAGTGTGCAGTCACTTAATGTGCATTGAAAGTTACACCAGATTTGGCACTGTTGGATGGATTGCTTTTGATTCATAGATGTGCCACTCGTTTGAAAATTGATCATGGAGGAGAAATTAATAATTGGTCTTTCATATATCAGAGTAGAGCTGTGAAAGAAAAAGCCTGCGCAAGATTCACAAGATTTGCACCACTTCGACATCCAGTGTGAACACCATGGGCTAAATGCAGGTTTAAGAATGCACGTTTAGAGCGCCTCAGATGCCCAGTGTCCATGCAGCATTAGGCTAAACTCAGATTATTAATATTATTTTTTTTTTGCATTTGTTGCAGAATCACAGATATCTGAGTGCCATTTTCAGGAATTTACAGGATTTCAACTGAAACAGACTAGTTTGGGATATTTTTCTGACCTGAATCCATTCCCATATGAACTACCTCACTTTCAATTTGCGTTACCTCGCTGATGAATTTGCGCTGGTCCAACGGCAACTGTTCTCAGTTTTCATTCCCTTCTTCTTCTTAGCCTCTCGGCCATCCCTCGCCTCCTCATGCTACCCTCCCTTAAAGTCTCTTTGTACTTTCTAAAAGTGCCCGTCTTTTCTCTGAAGCCGCCACCGTCTCCACGCCTTTGATGCAAGCCGGGAAGACGGCAGTGAGTTCTCACCTGTCAGCTTTCATGGCTCCCTGAAGGTTGACTTTGAGCCTGTGTCTGTTAAATTGGGATTGATCGCAACAACAGGAGTCACACATTCCACACACACTGTGAGGGGAAAAAGAGAAAAGGGTGGGGAGAAAAAAAAAGTCATGTTTCCTGACAGTTTTAGGGGGTGAGCTGGCTCATGGCGAAGAGTGACCATTTTTCAGGACAGATGAGGCAGTTTGATGTGACCACGACAGATTTCTTTTCCCCCCTCCTGTACCACAGAGTGATCGGAGGTACAGTGTGTGGAGGAACACTTCCACCAAACCTGATTGTAAAGCATCCTTTGATTAAAAGCATCATCCTGGTGAGAAAAACATGTAAGGAGTGCTGATAAATGTATCCGGGCAAAGTAAATGTGGATCTCAGCATTACCAGGGGCCACACATGCTTTGACAAAGTGACACAAATGAGGCAGAAAGATGAATTCGGAGAGTGTTTTATTAAAGTAACAAGGATTTTGTGACAGAAAAGAATGAAAGAAAACAGTAAAATTACAATTATCGTTCAGTAACAGGGGCGGAGCTAGAGGGGTATTTATTGGGGGACCCAGAAAAAAATTTGCCCTCCCACTTTCCTCACAATTTTTGAGTACATATTAGTTTAATTATTTACAAAGATTAAGAAATAATCCATACAAGCATTTTTAAGCATCACAAAAATAACAAAAGCATTTTTTAATGACATTTTGAAAGTATTATCTGTGCTTCTGTATTGGGTCTTAGCCATGCTAAGACCCTTCCAATGCCATGAAAAAATTATTATTTTTAGAAATGAATGAACCATAACTCATCCTTCAACTCTGCTGTTCTTCCAGAGTCACACCATGTAAAATGTGTTTGCTTCGCCACTCATGGGTGCGTATCAGTTGTTTACCAAGCCAACACCAATGATCCAAAATGCGTAAACTCCAATGAGACTGATTCTTCTTAACATTGAAAAACAACACTCAAAACTAAGACAGCACAGCCAGAAAGAGAACAAACTAATGGGATTTTATAGTCCCAAATAAAAGAAAGAGCACAACATTCATTTCTGCCAGACCTCCTTGTTAACTCCAGTGTAATCAACACATTCCTTTCTGGAAACAGAAAAAGTCCACCCTTATATAAGACGTAGCCCCCCACGCACACAAATTAACAATTTGTACCTTTTACTTGCAAGAGCAACTCTAAAAACCCCTCAACCCAAAAAGTTAGAAATGTTTTTAACAAAATTTAAACTTCTGTAACACGGAAAAAAAAAAACTATTTTGAAAACAAAAAAATTTTTCACAGGAAAAGAAAGCAACAGTTGAGACGCGTGATGTCACTTCCTGTTTTAAGGTGTGAATGGATATTTGTCTGGTTTATTGATTTATTCCAAGCATTAAAACAAAAAAACTAAAGACGAAAAACAAATATTTATATATATCTACACATGAATATATAAAACTTACTTCTGAGGATTATTCATGAACTGATTAGAAAATTGAGAAGAAGAAAAAAAAAGTAAAAGAAGATTTGTTTATGGAGCACCTTAAATCAACATGCTGTAGAAGGCGAGGTGCTTGACATAATAGACCTATAGGCATAAGTTAATAAAAAATTAAGTAAATAGACACAATAGAATAAAAGCAACAATGATAAATGGTGAACATAAGATGGAAGAAAAGACTGTGGCCAAAACTTTGGCACTGTGTGGATCAAAAGACAGGAATGGTAAAAATGTACAAATGATACAGAAATAAAAAACAAATAAAAAAAAACAAGTTGATTAAATTGATTGTTTAAATTATTTCTTATTTAATTTCTTGTTATTTAATTTCTTGTTGTTAATTTAATAAATGTTTAGACCACCAGGAGCCCGTGGTTCCTCTTTCATCAGTTTAGTGCGAGAAGTTTTATTCATATTAAACACCTGTTCTACAATTTTTAAAGGGTATCATGTTCATATTTAAAAAAATCAAAAATGATCAATCAGCTGATCATTGTTGCAAAAAGCATGACAAACTACAATAAATGTAAGGCTTATGCAACAGTAAGTTCATTTTATGCTCACGAATATAATAAATCAAAGGTTTGCCCTTCTGTCATCAGAAATATTATGACTTTTAAAACTCCCTGTTATTAAAACCGGCCTCTTTTTTTCTTCACGTTGTTTGATTTCGCTCCAACCCCACTTAACCCCCACCTCCCACACCTGGCCCCGAGGCCACAGGCAATCCAAAGATGCAAATAAAGTTCGAACCGTGTAAAACAACACCAAAGTGACAGGCGGCGCGCACACAAAGCAGAAGCAAAGGTTCAGCTGGTGGAGGTGAAGTCTGACTAAACAATGAGTGATAGAAAATGTGGGGGAGGAGCCAAATGCAGATTAAAATATGTTTTCTCAGAGATCTTTAAATTGTGATTATGACATTTTTTGACAATATCAAAGAGCCTGTGTTTTTTTCTTTCATAGTCATGTAGAGTGGCAGTAGTTCTTTGGAGTTGTGGTCGGAACTGTTTGTGCGGAGTAAGTCCACCCCCACTTCCCATCACCCATCTGTTTTCATGTTCTCCAGCCCTTCAAATACCAAACCTAACATGAGCAGAAATGGCGAGCAATATTGGAGCAATTCAGCCGTACACTTTAGAGACAGATACCAGCTGGTACCAGGATGTCTTTGCCTTTAATCAGAATGGAACGGAGCAGGAAGCATGTGGGTTGTCGTAGTTACTTGTACATCACACCTATAATCTTTTTCAAACTGTTTTTTATGTTTGTCTGCTTCTGATTCACAACGATTTGTAAAAAAAAAGACATACTCAGAAATACTATTTTATACTTAATGTTCTTTACACATGTCCTCCATCTTGAGGAAAATTCCACAAGAACGTGACAGAAACACCAAACTCTTGATTTTTATTAGTGAGTCTTTAATTGTAGGGCTGCACAGTGGTGCAGTGGTTAGCGCTCTTGCCTCACAGCAAGAAGGCCCCGGTTCAAGTCCCGGCTGGGGGACATGAAAAACTCAACATCAATGGGGGACCTTTCTGTGTGGAGTTTGCATGTTCTCCCCCTGCATGCGTGGGTTTTCTCCAGGATCTCCGGCTTCCTCCCACTGTCCAAAAACATGCTTCATAGGTTAATTGGCAAATCTAAATTGTCCTTAGGTGTGAATGGATGTGTGGTTGAGGATATTCTACCCTGCGACAGACTGGCGACCAGTCCAGGGCATCCCTTACCTACGCCCAAGTGGATGGGATAGGCTCCGGCAACCCCGTGACCCTGAAAGGGAATAAACGGTCAAGAAGATGAATGAGTCTTTAATTGTATTAAAAAAAAGACAACCATAGAGTTTATATGAGAACTTGACTGGATGAAGCCGTGTACACACCAGCCTTGGCTACTGGGGTTTGAGCAACTGCTTTCAAAAAAAACTCTTTGATAAGTGCGTGTATATATGCGTACATGCGTATGCATATACGCATTTAGGGCTTCAAAACTAGACTAAAAACTCTCATGTCCATGCGTCACTACGCAGTTTTTAAAGTTTGTTCTTGGGCTCTACGTACAAACCAGGGGTTAATTGAACTCACGCTCAAAGTTTCTAACAGTTCAACTTTTTGAACTTTTGACTATTTAAACGCTGAACTTTGACCAATCAGGGAGTACCATTTGGTGACATATGAGTAGCGTCCTTTTCCAAACATTGAAGTGCCAACCGTTTGAAAAACGATCATGAAGGAAAAATGGATAATTGCTGTTTTTGCTGGAATTCTATGACACCAAGTCTTTCATATAGCGGAATAGGTTTGTGAAAGAAAAAGCCTTCTACACCAAGCCCCTTCCCACTGTAGATGGTGGACTTGTGCCAGTAAGCAGTAAAAAAAAAGCCACTGTTTCTATGGCAACCCCTGTGGAAGGCCACACCCCTAATACTTGAAAGCAGGCTACACGAAATCTGTCAAACGGTCAACGTAAAAACACTTTTATTGAGGCAACTGATTGGTCAGTTTATAACTTGAACACTACAGAAATAAATATCATGAAAAAAGAGGATTATTAAGCTTTTTTATTTTTTTAAAGTAAAGCAAGAATGGTTATTCTGACAAATAAAATAACTGAGTAATAGCTGTTTCCTTCCTCACATAAGTCTGTGGGATTTTAGTTTCTTGGAACCAGCAGGTACTTCCTGTTTGGAACGCCAAGGGGGAGGAGTCACTGAGTCCAGGCCTCATATAGAGTTAAAGCATCAAACATGCAAGGATGTCCTCTCTGGGATCTGCTTGTTGTTACCACGGAAAACAACCACAACCCATCAAAGCTACCTGTTTGCATCGATTCATCCTCAGACTCATTTACGGAGTCTCTGCTGTCTGCCACCTGCAGGTGTGCGCATGTTTGCATCAGTGAGGCCAACAGGGAGCATGAGCCTGCAGGAGGAAAAAAAAGAAAGTCTGTGCACCCGGGAACTTCTCCAGGCCTCTTCACAAACCATCGCTGATCAAGAGCGAAGTTCCTTTAGCTTTTGGAATCTCAAATAACCCCCCCCCTCCTTTCCCCTGCCTATCTTTGGTGATAAATGTTTGAGAGATAGAGGGAAGGGGGCCATTGAAGGAGGAGAAGAATCAGAGGAGAGCCCCCCACGGAGGCTACTGTCAGGCTGTGGGAACCCAGATGAAAGCGCTGCAGTCAGATAGCTGCGCTCTTTGATCGCGCCTTTGTGTGATAAACATCGGGCCGTGCCAGCCTTGGCCCGGCGCGGCGTGCCAGCCCGGCTGTGAAGGTGAGGGGCTTTGAGGGGGGCCTCCAGGTCAGGACCAAACATCCATCCGTTTTTTTCCTCCCTCACTCAGAGTGTTTGGTGCTTGTTAAAGATGCCGCCTCGCCTTTTCAGAGGCTCCCGATGTGGCGTCCCATTTTAAACAATAATCATCAAGTGCTTGAATTAAAAGAGGGCATACTTCTTCTCTTTTTTTCCAGCTGTACTGTAATAGTAATCCGGTAGATGAATATTTCATGGCTGCCACAGCTTTGAAACGCTGCAGGTTTGCAGTGTTAGGTGTAACAAGGGAGGAATGAGAGGATTCTGCCAGAGCTGCCTGCATAAATCTTCACCTCTTCTTGTTTTTTTTTCTCTTTGTGCACAAACCTGCACCTCTCCTTTCTTTCTTTTTTTTTGTAAACCTGTGGAAGGCAGTGGGAATCCATCTCTCAGCTTGAGCTTCTGTAACAAAGCCACCCTGTGATTTGGATTCCCTAAAAAAACGTAGGGAGGAGAGTGGGATTACTCTGCTGAGAGAGCAGTGAATGCCACGCGCACGTTTGGGGAAGTGGCTTTGGCATGGCTTCCAACATCCCAAACATGTGCTGAGAGCTGTCAGACCTTCGCAGATGGAGGAACCGCCAAGGTCTGCGAGGCAGAAGCCGGGGACCAAACTTTTGTCCAAAAAAAAAAAGAAATGTTTTCTTTCATTACAAAAAAAGTGTCAGGGAGAAGTCTTGACATCCGAGAGACCCCGGCAGTCATCCGAGGACACGTCGACTCGCAGCGGTCGCTTTCAATAACTATCATCCTGTCTCCATGGCAACATGCTGGAAGCAGGAGGGGTCTGACACATGAAAATGACACCTTGAAGCCATTAGGCTTTACCCAACATCACTAAAGCAGTGCATGTTTCTCACAGATGGCCAGTTTATGAATAAGTGGCCTTGAGCTCTGAATGAGGATAAAAGTGTTTAGAATTTCTGATCTTGATTTTTTTTTTTTTTTTGGCGGGAGGCTTTTGATGTCTGAGAAATCTTGTTACATCAATTTCTTTGATTCTCTACATTTCACCATCCCTTTATTTAATTTTTTTTTTTGGAACTGGCCAAGTGTCAGAATACATGGGATTGGGGAGCAGAAGTTAAACTTGCTGACTTTTATTTGACATTTGGCCAGCTCCTTTCAAAATAAAAGAACATTTTCACAGAACAAATTAAAGCCTTTTCTGTGCAACATTCAGATGCTTTTGATTAGATCCCCAATCAGTTTAGTGATGAAATACAACAAAGAGAAGGGATGTAACTGCAGGCAAAACCCACAGTGGATGATGCAGCTCTGATGATTTGATAAAAAAA
Source organism: Oryzias sinensis (assembly GCA_037389245.1). Taxonomy (NCBI): domain Eukaryota; kingdom Metazoa; phylum Chordata; class Actinopteri; order Beloniformes; family Adrianichthyidae; genus Oryzias; species Oryzias sinensis. Next base: position 15,770,864 of record CM074504.1, read on the forward strand.
ATTGATAATAAATAAAAAATAAAAAAAAGGGAAACTTTTCCCTAATAGCATGGTTGGAGTTAACTCAGACATCTTTAAGAAAATTGCAAATAATAAGTAAGATATCAAGCGATGCATGGATGGGATGGAGGGGGGGGTGTTGTCAGAGCCCACCGAGCGTATCCAACATTGTCATTGCGGCTCGGCTGCCTGCCTGTGGAGAACATCCTGGGCTGACAAGAGGTGAGCGCCTGTTCCTCCCCGCATCAGTTTTGGATCACTACTCTCAATCAAAGCCGGGGAGGAGAGGGCCCCGCATAATGTGACAGAGCCTGTCTCACTCCTCGCCGTTTGATGCCTGAGGAAGGCTTCAGCGAGAGCAACCCCTGTCAGAAACCTGCCCACGGGCCTAGACACAAAGACATCCAGGAAAGTGGGGAGGCAAAAATAAAAAAGGGGGGGGGGGTGGGAGTTGCAGACAAACAAAACAAAAAAAGAGAGGTGTAACCAAGCTGCAAAAAGATAAAATAAAATATCCAGCCTATAGAATCGCTCGGTGAGAACGCACTTTTCATTAAGCCAACCCCTGCGGACCGCCTAAACCTATTTATGATGACAGTCAAGTTTAATGACATTACAAGCCATTAAAGAGGAGAGGGAGGGGGTGACTGATCTTATCATCTTCTTGTTTCACATTGATTGCCATATCTGATATCTTATTTCACATCTTTGCTCATCTAATGCACTAACAGCTGTGGAAATCGGAGCTGATGTGCATTGTTAACTGTGTTTATTGTGGTTGTGTAATTACAAACTGTATAATGCACAATCTAATTTATTAAATTAGTCCAAAAAAAAAGATTAGGGGGATCAGTAGTTGGGAGATGCTCCACTGCTGTTGTACACAGTGCCATCTAGCGTCCTTCTGCGGCGCCTCGGAGCGGAGGAGGCGCTTCAGTGCCGCATGAGAGTCATGCAAGTCTGCTGGCTGGAGTAAGGTAACAAAATGAGGCGCATTACTTCTCCTCCCTCCAGAGCCACAGCTGTTGGAAGAAAAAAACTCACCACGAAAACAGCGATCCATCCTCCACAGCAAGACAGTCCCTGCGTGAAGTGCGTCTTATAAATCTTCTCCTAAATTGCCTTTTTTTTTTCTTTTCTTGAAATGGAACTGGGATGTTGGAAAAAAAGAAAACAAAGCACGTGCAGGGAAGGTCATCTGAGGAGAAGCACATTCTTCAGCTTTTACTCCACGGAAAACACCACCTCCTCAGTCCACCCTGACCCGGACAGAACCCCTTGGAGCCGCGTCTCACTCCATTCGTGGGCAAAGTTTCAAGGAAAATATTAGTCAAACTTGCCACTTGTGTGTAAATGAGATCAAGATGGATTAGGAGCTCTGGATTCTATTTGAGCCCTTATGAACCGCACCACTTTGAAAGCCAGCAGAGACCCAGATAGGCGGTGCAAAGCCGGGGCAACGCTGAATGTGATTTCCTCTCTTAAGCCTTTAGTGTAGGTAAAGGCATTACAGGCGATCAAACCTCTTAGCCCTCCTACTTGTGGGATTTGATGTGCATTACTGACAGTGAGAAATGGCCCTGCCTGAAATACAATATCTCACATCAGTGGAAGATGGAGAGAAGAGGGAAGGCGGGGTTGGGGGGGTGGAGAGGAAGTATGGGGGCGATAATGGCTGACGAAAGGAAATTTCCAACTTTATAGTTGTTCAGGGTCTCGTGAAGAAAACTGAAAGAAACACAGCTAATTAAAACAAAGCAGACAAGTGGCAAAAAGTGGGGGGGGAAACTTAGATGAGTGAAACACTGGAACCCTGTTTTGTCGTCGGTTAAAGTCTCTGATGGAATTATCTGAGAAGCTGATGTGGTTTAAACACAAGAAGAAACTTAGAAACACTTAAGCAGCAAAGGTTTTGTAATATTTTTTTTATATTTAAATACACTGTATAATCCGCAGTATAAAGGTACCTACACACCAGCTGCATTGTCTCAAATGGCCACTTTGAATGAAAAGTCTTTGTAAACGCCCAAATTCTTAGGCTTCGGCGTCCAGAAAGCTCATGTTCACGCATCAGTATGCAAGTACTAAGTCCAGTCGCGGGCTCTACATAAAAGTCCTAAGTCTTACACAATAAGACCCATTTTGAAATGGTAAAGACAATTCACACAATCGTCAGACTCTCCAAAAATGGACGTTTTTGGTCAGACACGTAATTTAAGAAGACACCGGGACCTTTCAGTAGCAAATAAACAAAATTGTTTCCGATAAAAAAACTCTTTTGCCAAAGAAATGATCCACAAAAACATATTTTCTTGCTTTTTAGTGCCTAGTTTGGTTTGAAAGTGGTAGTGATATTTGGATTTAACCTCAGATCTGATCAAAGACTGTGTCATGCTTGGATTGCCACTAAATTAAAGTTTTGCTTTCATTCTGCTTTTGAAGTGAAAATATGAAGGACGTTGGTTTTAAAGTCACGTATCCTGAGTCATCATCGTGTTTCCACTTTGAAAAGATGTCGAGCTCTTTTCATTTCAGTCCCGTTGATTCCGTGTTGATCAATTTCTAAAGGACTTTAAACGAAAGGCGAATGGAGAAAAAAAATGATGTAACTCTCCTGCGTGACAAACTCTGACAGAAAAGGGAGGACGGTGAAATTAAAGGGATGTTGAGGCCCCCTCTCCTGTGAAAGACATTTTCACCTCGCTGAGGTTTCCTTGGCTTATCTGCACCCCTTCCTTGATATAATTGAGCTTTTCAGAGTGGTGCCACATTAAAAGGCCCTCACATTGATGTGTGTTAGAAAAAATGTACAATTCCAGGCTTTTATTACATTTTTTTTTTTTTTTGTGGTCAGGGTGAAGTTAGTGGAGCTGAAAGGAGCCAGATGTTTCCCCGAACTGGAGTTCACCTTGCAAAAGGACACGCTGCCTTTTGATGTGGTCACACTAAACAGACTTGTGGTTCCAAAGTCGCCGGGACCCCCAAGATGACCACTTCTGCGCGTGTTCACCAGGTTTACACGTGCTGAGCGGACCTCCTTCCCCGTAGTAGACCTACCCTGCCAGAACTTCCCCCTTCCCCACCTCTTTGGCAACCACTTCCTCTTCCTCCAGCTGTGCACCAGTCCGTATATCTGTTTGTGAGGGGATTCCGTGCTCAACAACTCTGCAAGTGGGAAGTTTTGTTCATGACAGAGCGTCCATGTGGGTATCACCTCTAAACCATCCACCTTCAGCACCTGCTGAATTCTTTGTGGGATCAACGGGGTTGCTGGAGCCTATCCCAGATACTGTTGGGCAAAAGGTAGGGTACCCACTAAACTGGTCGCGACTCTGTGGCAGAGACACACACTCAAATTCACATTTAGGGACACCATAGAGTAACCAATCAACCTATGAAGCATGTTTTTGGAGAGGAAGCCAACGTGCCCGGAGAAAATCAACACATGCACCAGAACACAGAGAGGTCTGGGATTTGAACCAGGGTCTTCTGCTAAATTACGCCAACCTGATTAAGTTTAAGCTGTCATCTACTTATATTCACATAGGACCTGGTTGAACTTTCAGCACACGTCATGTAGATCCTGAAAAACAGTTGCAGAAACTGGTGTAACTATGCATGAACCTGAGAGTTTTGAATGCGGAAGCCCAAAACACGCTTTTTCATAGACTGCTTATTAGAAATTGCCGCTTTAACGTGTGTTGTCAAGGCTTGTGTGAGCATAGCTGTAGTGTTAACCAAATGTCTTTTGATATTCAAGACATTTGGTTTTGCTTGAACTTAAAACCACTATTTTTAATTTCTCCTACTTGATTGATTTTCAACGGTTGGCACTTTAGTGAATTAAAGTGGACGTCATCCATACGTCACTACCAGATCGGAGTTGGTCAAAGTTTGATCTGGTTTAGCTTTTGACCCGCATTCCATGGCCGCATGTTTTGTACGTAGAGACCAAAAACAGACTTAAAACCTTGCCTAGCTAGGCATGAACATGAAAGGTTGAACACGGAAACCCAAAACGCACATATGCCCACGTTTGCAAAGACCTATCACTGGAAACGGTCGCCTGAACGTAAGTTGCCCTTGAAGGTGTCAACGTAGTTTTGGAAGAAAAGCTAAGAGATAATGTTGGTTACAAGTGTGTTACAAGTGTGTGGTACAAGATGATATTAATTAAAAAAAAGATGCAAAATGTAATCAAAATAAGTGCCACATATTTCCATACCTCTCCATTTTTTGTCTTTTATGACGATTAGAATCTGCGTTTCATTTTGTTTTACTAACTATTGGTAACATTTTGATTATCAGCACCATTGTTGAAATTAATTTTCTTAATGTTTTCAAGTGTTTAAAGTCAAGATTACAAGATTTAAAAGCGATAAAGAAAGAGGTTTAGACCTTTTTTCCGCCAATAAGCTGAGGTTTTTTTGGAATTACAAATACATTTTGCATTAGGTCCTGAGATTTCATGAAAATGGCTCAGGTCCGGCCAACCCATCCTAATAAGTAATCACCTTGGCACAGACTGCAGTCAAAACACTTAGTGTTCAAATTCGTGCAGCTGTCCATGAGCTGATTATGTGAGGATCTAATAAAAATGATTATGGCGTGATTGTTTCCTGAAACACCCATCAGTGTTTGCCGTCTGTGTGCTTGTGTTAGGGTAAATATGTAATGAATGAGCGAGGGAGTGACGTGATCTTTGCCTGTCGGAGCCACTTTCCCCACCCCCTGCGACCCTGAAGTCCAGAGGTTAATGACATCATTAGCATTCTGTCAGGGCTTGCCTGGCCTCTTTTTCCCGGCAGGGCTCGGTCTGCGCTTAGAGGCTGACTAAGCCGGGGACTTAACACCATTCAAGCCTGTGAGTAACGGTTGTGTGTGTGTGTGTGTGTGTGTGTCAGAGAGATGGGTGATGTGAGTTTTTTTTTGTTTTTTGTGAACATCCCGAAAGTGTCACACCATACTGGTACTATATGAGTCACAAGCTGAAGACAGAAAAAGTAAGGAGGGGAAAAGTGGATCAGAGTGACTGGACCTGTTTGAGGGAAGAGTCCATTACCCAAGAGAAACACACACACACGTGCACACACATACAGAGTTCAATAACTTTTGTGTCAATCAAAGACTCACGTTTTATCTTTCCAAATGCATTTGCAAGCGCACATTTCAAACTCAAAAATGACTGTATGTCTGCCCTGCTGTTGTGTTTTGTAGCGCTTTAGAACCTTGTGAAAGTTTTGTGTTGCAAAAAACCATTTCAGTAAGGACAGATATTAGTAATACGAGTAAAGATTTATTAGTGTTATAGAAGAATCTGCATGAAGTAGGTCCATCATTTTGGAGGTTAGGCTCTGTGTATTGGATGAGTTGGATGAACTTGGAGTAAAGATGTATAATCCCCAAAATCTAGACGCTGATAATGATCAGAAGCCAGACCACGTCTAGACAGCAGGAATAATTATTCAGAAGTTTAAAGGGACAGTATGATTGTGATTGGCTGAGGAGAAAGGCAGGCTATTTATGGTTAATTGATAGGAGTGTAATGATGACTTAAATCGATGAATCGATTTTTATTCCTATGATCTAATCAGACCAATCTCTCTAAAGCAAGTTGTTAATCGAATCGACCTAACGCTATAAAATTGTTTCAAAACAAAACAGTTATAATTATGTTAATAATAAATACTATTTGGATTGAGACACGGTAGGTTTATTTACAATAACATAAAAATGACCATGACAGCGGACAACACATATGTGATGGTGGCAAAACATAATCAAGCTATTATTCTAGACCGATGTGTGATAAAATTCTTTGAATTTCGTGAAGACACGCAACCATACAGTGTGGTAGAATGTTCTACTAATGTTCTCTTTGGATTATTTTATGTGGAAAAACAACAGTGGGCTGAACTTTATGGAACTAAAATGTGAACAGGTTTGCCATTAATTCTTGTTTACTTGTTTGTTTGTTTGTTTGTTTGTTTGTTTGTTTGTTTGTTTGTTTGTTTGTTTGTTTGTGCACATATTTAATTTACACTTGATTATCTCGCAAGAAATACAAGAAATCTGGAAAACACACCTGTGCTGTTCAGTACCCAGGTATTTATGTCTGAGTCACACTGGTTGAATTCTTGGCTAAAGATCGATTTTAGGTTATTGAATGGGATTGTTGAGAGTGAACCAATATCGACTCTGAATCATATCATCAACCACCGATTATGATGCGAATTAAATTGTTAAAGAAAATTGTCACACCCCCTTTAATTGATGACAGTGTGTAGGGCATAACAACCCACTATACATGGAACTGAGGTAAACCAAAGCATCACAAAAATGACTGAATCCTTTTTTCTAAGGGCCGCAGAAAAATAGTGATGTAATCGACGGGGCCCGCTGTACTGTCCTCAGGGGACACGTCGTCCGGTGTTCAGCTGCCACGCTTTCATTTCTCCATTGCTTTCTTCTCTTCTCTTCTCTTCTATTGTCAATTAAGCAGGATCACACTTTCCCACAATGCAACAGATTGAAGCTGAGAAGGAGGAAAAAAGAAATCGTCCATATGCCCACATTCTCTCCCTACTCCCTCACTCCTGAAAGATTTAGTGCGGGACTGGATTTTAAGGTAATTCGGACACATACTCTCTACGTTTTTTTTTTGTTTTGTTTTTTTTAAGGAAAATGATGAAACTCATTTTGCAAATAAAAACCTAATAAACAGACTATTTAACAAATCCACTGTTTTCTAATGATGAAAACTTGGATGAACAATAAAAAAGGCAAAAAAGGTACGTATTTTTCAAATGACAAATCATTAAAACGCATTGAATTGTGGTCTATATTTGCCAATGTAGTGAGCAATGACATAGACTGGTTTTTCACTGAGACTACTGGCCAATTTCCAGGCCACTGCGTTTTGGAATTATAGATTTGGAGACTCAGAAAGTGGCAAACACCCTATATAGTGCACTAAGTAATGAGTAGTGACAGAATATGGACACAACCATCTTATCTACAGTATCAGGGAAGCAGCAGCCACTTTGGTGGATCTTATCCACTTGGTGGCATTTACCTTCCAGCATGTCAGACAGGCACCGGAATAGGAAAAATGTCAAAAGCTGATGTCTGGGCTCGTTGTCATACGTCTTGTGAAATAAGAGCCCCAATGACTCAGGGGATACTGCCCCCCCCCCCCTCCCTCCCTGCAGGTGACTGTACTTGATGTGTCGGCAGAGTAACTGGGCAGAAGGCAGAGAAGGGAGATGCAGCAGGGGTGGCTGGGAAGCTTTCGGTGTCGCGTCAGACAGAAATCATGGCAGTCGAGGCGCTCGCTGCAACAGCACGCCGATTCTTGCTCCAATCGGGTATGTCACACCTCTGTGCTGACCCAAATATAACATGGTCAATCTGACGTGGTCGGGCTCTCCACTTTCACACTGCTGGGTGCCAGCACCAAAATAGCTCCCCTAGATTTCCTATAGGATGAATAAAACAACACAAATGTAACATAATCTCTACAAAATAAAAGTTTTTTTGATCTTCTTAGTTTTGGTTTATTGAATTCTTTTTTTATTCCTAATCTAAAATATTTACAACGAAGGTTTTTATAACCAATTAATCTGTTTTTAGGAGTTTATCTAGAGAGAAGATGCACTAAAAAGATTACTGCAAATTACATACAAGTCCACACTTGTAATTACCAATCGAGGCTTATTCAATAATCACTAAAACAATCGGCATCCATGCCAATTCATGCAAAGTAAACTGCAACAATGATGTAATTAAACCAACTTTGATAATATGTGTCGATTTGTACCATTAAAACTCCAGTCACCATCATAAGCAAGCAGTAGATGAGTCGCTGTTTTATTTTGAAGGGCTAAAATGAAATCACTAAACCAAGATGACAAATGCTGGTTGGTTTCATCGTCCAGCACACAGGTATGAATCTGAATCGGAAATAAATGAGGTAAAATAAGTTTTATCTTAAGGTGTATTTTGAGATTATTGGTTGTTAAATGTTAAATTACTTATAAAGAAAGAAGCAAGAGTGTCGCCAACACCAGGGGACTGGAACCTGATGGACCAGGGTCATGTGCGGCTCCTTTATCTCTCCATTGTGGCGCTTTGGCTTTGAAGGAAAATGCAAATAATTTGAAAACAAATATATAGGTTGGTATTTTTGGTTTCTTTTTATTTTATTTAATGAGGTTTTGTTATTTGTTTTGATTTTTAACATGACAGATAATTGAGCAAAATTGATGGTAAAAGGCTGAATCTACCATATACTGTGGTGTGCATTCTATTTAGATCGACAAATAAAAAATAAAAAAAAGGATCCTACACCACTGTTGCCATGATTGTATTTGATAGTTATAGAAAAAAAAGATGACAACAACAGAAAATGCCAAGTTTCACTTTGTGGTGTTGTGGTTGGCATTCACTGGTTCTAATCCCAGCTGGGACCTTTCTGTGTGGAGTTTTTTCATTTTCTCCAGGCACTCAGTCCCACAGTTCAAAATTCATGTAAATCTGCAGCAGCAAGAGGATCTTACTTCATACAGGCTGGATATTATTTGGAAAAGAACGTATATGTGTTACTGTCGAAAATAAATGAAATGAATATAGTTAAATATAGAAAAATATAAGACTTTAGAATTCAGTTATTGAAAGTTTTATGTAAACATATATATCGTGATTTTTATAGAGTGGTACATCTTTTAAGTGACTTTCTATCTTTTAACTCTTATTTATTATTTATATTTCTAAATCTGAATTACTTTAATAATGTGCTAAATTGTATGTGGTTTTCCTCACACCCAACAATTTCCCTTTGGGATTATTAAAGTCAACCTATTTATATATCCATCCATCCATCCATCTATCCTTCTGTGTATCTATCTATGAAGTATTTGAAAGTTTCATTTTAGAAATGAATGGTTTTATGTTCGCCAGAAACAAATAAAGTGTGTTTTTCTAAACAGTGAAGTGGAACTTTGCGTCTCTCGTTGTCTATTCTCTAGAATAACATAATTGGTTTCCTGTTTGTAATTAATATGGTGGTATTTTTGTTCATAAACCACATAAGGGTTTTTTGCCATTCATTTTTTTGTTACTTTATTTTCTAGACTTCTTTTCTAAACAAAAAAGTGCTACTTTTCTCTGTTATTAAAGCTTTTTAAACTTAATACATATGTCAAAAATAATAAAATAATTAAAGCCCAAACCCATTAAACTCCTGTGTAAGCTTGGCTTACATTCTTTCAATAATTTTGACACGTAGCTCAATGGAAGTAAAAAAAACATTTCATACATCTCAGATGAAACCCAAATAACTTCTGTTTACTTAACCAGACAGCAAAGAAAGCTACAGTGAGCTGCCAGAGCTGCCTTTCATGCATAATCCAAAATAAACGTTAATTGTAATTTTCTAATGTCAGAAAAACATTGCAGCAGAATAGAGACTTTGACATGATGAAGTGCTTTAGAGCTAATTAAGTAGACTGTTTCCTGAATGTCAGAGCGTGCGCTGTGCATTTCAGAGGAGAACAAGCAATCATTGCTAATTGGAAATAAGAGGAGAAATGAAAATATTGTCTGTAGATGCTCTTTTTCCATAATTGGGTCATCTTTCTCTGCGGTAAAGATTAGTTGAAGGAGATTCTTGTACTCCATCAGATGCTAAATGGAAGTTTGATTTTTTGAACTTGGTTCTTCACACCACCTTTTGATAATGTAGATGACATTTACCTTTCAAGGTTTCTCCAAAACAGAAGTTTGCCTGAATTCAAGAGGGGGGGAAACTCAAATAACCGCAAAGCAAAACCCTCACTGTTGTGCCAAATGTAAGGGACTGCGCCCAACATGGTGTGCATTCTCAGAAAATCAGTTCAGGGAGAAAGTTCACCTCTTGTCCAAAAGATGAACCAAAAGCTTGTTTCAAAAAATCCAGGGCAGTTATATAGAACATTTGGGCTATGTGACCGGAATTTCTTTTAGATGTCCATTATCACTGTCCATTATCCATTTTTAATCCGCACCCAGCAGCCAATTAAAATCAAGTATTTACCAGAACCATGGCATAATTAAGGGATAATACTTGATGAGGTTTCTAATATCAGACATTAAGTGAATGACCTGGAGGCATGAGCCATCCACCTCCGCCTTCTTAAATTTCTGACAATGGACACCTCATTGGACATTATCACATTCATGCCAAGGTCACTTAAGAAATAAGTCAATATAATATAGTATTTGTTAGTTTTTAAGTTTAAATCATTTTTTACAAGAAGCACACTATTTTATATGCAGTGCATATTATGGTTACTAGTGCATAATATGGTTACTAGTATTAGTATTCCTAGTATTAGTTATGGTTACTGCTGCTGAACCTGAATCGTCCTCGCTCTGCTGCAGCGGAGGAAAGTGGTATAAATGTTGAACATCGTCTTACGTGATAACAAAGCATCACTTCAGAAGAAAGTTCATTCATACATCTTCTTCCGTTTTGTCCCTTCCGGGGTCACGGGGCTGCCGGAGCCTATCCCGGCCACTTGTGGGCGAAGGCAGGGGACATCCTGGACAACCTGTCGCAGGGTAGAAGAAAGTTCCCCTCACTGCTTTTTATCTAGATCCCTTTTTAATCCACACCCTGCAGCCAATCAGAATCGAGTATTCACCCGGCCTGAGGTATGACTGTAAATACAGTTTCCTGCTCGTCAGCTACTTTGCATTTCACAACTACAAAGCAGTCGAGAATTAAAAGCTACCTTCTTATCTCACAACAGAAGGTGGGGAGGCGACGCACAACAGTCATGCAGAGAAAAACACCTCTATCTGAAGACGACACAATGGATTTATGTGCAACAACGAAGGAGAATAAAGAAAAAGTTTCACTCCGTTTGGCTGTCATGTAGTCGCTAATAGCTAAAGATACCATGTGAAGGCGTCCTGGGGGAACAGATACTGTTCGAGGTGTGTTTTCCTTTAAAAACTAAGAAAAGAGTGGGACAATTTGCATGGGATTGATGCACAGCTTGTTCCCAGAAGGAGTAATTCACTCGTGACTGTTCTGCTTCTTTTAAGCTCCACTTCCCTCTTGTTTGTAACCGCTGAATATTTGATTAAACGGAACAAAACAAACACGGGATGAGCAGATAGCGTATCTCGTCACCATCGCATCAGATACTTTTTTCTTCCCGGTTTTCAGAAGAAGGGCGTCCTGTTCACTTTGTTCCCTCGACTTTGGCCGACCCCGCAGCATTCCGGCTGCCCAGGAAGCGGGGAGCCTCGCTAAATTAGATTAAGATACTGTGTGAAACACTGCTTCATTCCATAATGCCCGATCGACATTGGCAGCTGCCAATAAAATTCATGACATCTTCATCATCATCCCAAGTGGAATGAACAGCCCTGTCAGCTCGCACAGCGGGTGGGGGCAGAAGGGGGAGGAAGAAGCAGGAGGGAAGAGCAGGGGCTTGTGTACATACAGCACACGCAGGAAATTCAAATGCATATGTTGCTTGAATTGAAGAGGCCGCATTCAAGGAGCCTAACCTCCCGGCTTGCAGAGGGCGGCGGTGATGGGATGCAGATTCCCAGCTGACTCCATTTGCAGACGTGTCACCCTGAAGGGGGGGGCGACAAGTTCTCGCTTGACCCCGCTCTCCTAACCCCGCTGCTCCCGATCGGAGGAACATTTTTACATATCATCTCGACCTGTCCATCGGACACGACCTCGGGGGGCCACGCTGCCTGTACCTTAACCAAATCACACCCAACCTGCCCTAAAAATGACTTTCCAGGTAATGTGGCCCCTCGGTTTCCTGCACCTTCGTCAAAGAGGGCTTTGAATTCATCCGGCCCGGCTGATTATGAACGGTCGGCGAGGGGGACATTCTCATTCATGTATGCGTGTTGGCATGTGCAGCTCTTCGGATTCATTATGTGAAGCTGCCGCTCACTCCCAGATAGACTCTTGAGGGGAGCTGCAGAGGCGCAGAGCACCGGCACATATCCATAACATATCGCCTCATATGTAGTTTCACTGTACTCCATTTAATTTTCCATTTCATAGCCTCCACGAAGGCCATAAAGACACATATGGGAGTCCAGCTGCTGCCTTCCTGAATGCAAATCGATGGGAGATTTGTCAACAAAATTACACAGAGGTCAAAAGCCTTATTAACCTTGTCTTAAATGCGGCTTTCCCAAATATAAGCAAAGCAGGTATGACCCATAAATCGAGTTTTGGTGAAAGGTGTTCATACCTGGGTGTGAAATTGCACACAGTCAGTTTATCAACAAACACATTTTAGTTCAAATGCTGGAGCTATTTAACAAAACAGAGGAAAAAAAGGCTTTTGCTCCAAAAATGATAGATTCTACAATTTTTGAGTATTTAAACTATTTAAAGGTGGTTGAAACAACTCTATGATTCAGTAAATTTATAAATTAGCTCAAAAGTATTCATGCTTAAGGCCGTGTCACACAACCACTATGCACATATTGCACGGATGAAAATTGGTCATACATGAATAAATGTGGAAAAAGTGATACAAGTTGTGGACTTTATGTGAAAGTTTCACAGATGTATCACAAATGAACCACATTAAAACCACAAAAAAAGTACAAATAAACCATGCAAAGAAAATAAATCAACGTAGAAAATGAACCGTAGAACATATTTATATTGCAAAAATCATGCACAATTGCTAAGATTTAAGTAATAATTGCATATAAAATAAAAACACACAGCGTACATTTACACAAACGAAACATTTTTAACAGCTCAAAACTTATTTCACGTAAAGACCCGTCGGCTGACACTCTTGATGGATATCTGCGAACATCATCAGATGACCAACGCAAGGAAACTCCTACAAATTACGAATATCACACATGCATCATGAAAGACCATAATGTGATACATAGAAAATGCGCAAAATGTATATAGTGGCTGAGTTAATTGGCCTTTAGTCACAACTATGGGCAAATACCGTCCGTCTTTGGGTAAAAAATGGCCTACCCTAGCAACCTGGCCAACTATAAACTAATATCAAACACCCCTTTATTTCAAATATCCTAGAAAGAGTTTAAGTTAGGCAGCTTAACCGCCTCCTACAGGACATTAGCAACTTTGAAGATTTTCATTCAACACCACACCACAGCACTGAAACTGGACTAGGCCGCCTTTTCACTGCATGGTTCAAGTGACCCAATTCCGATTTTTTCCTCTCATGTGGCACAGATCGGATATGATCGGTGAATGTGTAAGCAGGACAAAAGCGCATGGATTCCGTTTTTCTCAGATCGGATACAGGCCTCTCTCATATGTGGAAATAAATCGGAAACAAATCGGATACGTGCATTTGCGTGTGCCATGTAAGCAGACAGATCGGATATTCCCCAGTAAATGCGAGTCGTACCTCAGTGACGTCAATTCAGGACACCACCAACTGAGATCACATGACTTATTAAGGTGCTTTTTGTCCGCTGATTTTGCTGTCAGCGTGTTACCTTTCAGCCTCAGGCTTCAGACCGTAGTTGGAAACCGCTGTTATGTCCGGTCCGGACGCAAAACGGAAACTAATGAAGCGGGACACCGTTGCTATAGAACAGGCTAGAAGCCATTTATTCCTTTGGGGGGCGTGTATGATGAGGGCCGTGTGTGTGTGTGTGAGCGCGTGCGTGCTTGCGTGTGTGTGTGTATGGAGAGGAGAGTGGGTGTGAGCGCGGAGCGGGGGAGTGTCGGAGAACCGTAAATTAAATTAATACGTAATTAAAAATAAGGTGTCTCCCCCAAAAGTTTTGGAGTCTTTCTTAACCCACTCTGGAGGCTGAGGGTTAAGAACGGAAAAGAGAACCTCGAGGAAATCTCCCGTGTGTTTCTCACTACGGTCGGAAAAGAGAAGTCATCGCGCAGGAAAAGTTCAACACTTGGATCTAACTGTTAGTACAGCACGTCTGCAAACACTTCCTCATTCAAAACTCAGAGAGAGCCGAGCAGCCCTCCTCTTTTCCTTTAACATCCCCTCAGGAGCGCCCAAGGCAACGCCTCCTTCCGTCACTGCGTTGCCTCCATGACAACCGCATTCACAAAAGTCCGAAAGAGGTCCGCGGAATGCGGAAATACTGCTACGTAGTCCTCAGAACGTCTATGTTTGATAGTTTCAGCATTGTATAGTGTAAATGCATAAATGAGATATGGGTCACTTTTAAAAGATGATGTAAAAATCAGATATAGTCAGAAAATCGGATATGAGCACCAAGACCTGCAGTGTAAATGCGGCCCTAGTTAGAGTCTCTAATGACTTATTATTGGCCTCAGAAAAGGGACTACTCTCTAATCTGGTCCTGTTAGACCTTAGCACAGCCTTTGACACTGTTGAACACAGTATTTTATGTTTTTTTGAAGATATTTTTAGGCAAGCGCTTTTGAGTCACCGCTGCTTTATTTTACCGGTGTGTATTTTCTACCAGCCCTGTTTCTACCATAATGCTGCCGCGACACAAGCGGAAGGAGAGATGCTCTCCCGTTCGCCCCTCCCACCACCGCTGCTCCTTGCCTATTCTTCAAACACTGACAACAGTGTGGTTAGTCCCGCCTTAAGCCCCTAAGACTCATGGGAAATGGGGAATCGCGGATGTAAATTTCCTCATCATTACTGAACATAATTAATGTAATTTTGATTATATGGTTACTGTTTGTACTTTTATGTATGATACCTCAATTGTCAATAAGTAAAAAAAACAACGGAAAAAACCATAACTGAGGAACTTGTGAACAGGAGTCAGGTGCATGTTGTTTGACACTTGTGGGTATCATTACATACATGAGCTGTCACTATGCTGACTCCTCCTATGGTGAGGTTAAAAGCTGTAGTCTGAGGGTCAGGACAGGCTCGCTGCGTAGCTTGTTGAATGCGGCTTGTACAATAATGCGGCTTATACATGTAGTAAGAAGGAAGCTCAACACATGAAAATGAGTGGGTGCGGCTTATAATTGGGTGCGCTTTATAACCCGGAAATTACGGTAAATTAAACTTAATAATAGCAGTTAGCTGTTAGAAGGAAGAAGTTTGAAGCTGGGGAAAGTATGGTGCAATGGGATTCTGTCCTCTCTTCTTGATAATTACTAATCATTTAGTTCTCCATATCTCTATTTGGTGCAGTGCGATTCATTTATCGTCCCTCTTTCCCTCTCCCCTCCGGAGAAGCGGGAGTGATTCCAGTTGGCCCGTCCATGCTCCTGTACCTGATGAAGTACCTCGTCTCTACTACTGCTCCTACACTTGGCTGTGGATCCTGCCTCTGGCCCGTCTCGCGCCCCTAGCCGTCCCCCAACTTCATCTGGATGAAACTCATTTGCTGGACTTTAAATATGTAGTTGTAGGGTTAAATAAGCTAATCCTCACTAAGAGTTCTGATACATTGCCTGTCTGTCCTGGGGGAAGATCCCTCCTTCATGTGGGCACCTCTGAGGTTTCTCCTTTTTTTATTAGTTATTCCTTACCGTGAAGGAGGGTCTAAGGGCAGCGATGCCCAGTTTATATTAGTCTGTTTAGTTGTTCAGTTTAGAATTTTCCTATTGAATTCTATGTATTCATGATTCTTTTAATTTTATGTTTACTTTACAATTACCAGTACGAAGCCCATTGAGACGACTGTTGTTGTGAATTTGGGCCATACAAATAAAATTGAATTTAATTGAAAACCTCTACCAACCACACAGGTGTCCTGCATTAAATATCACGGTCGTAGACCAATCGGTGAGCCCGTAGAGAGAAAATGTTCATGCACAGAAAGTATACCAACATACTGTAAATGCATTTGGTTCAGCAGCTGTACAGAGCCTCAAAGAAAAGCACTCCAGCAGGTCATCAACACCGTCCAAGAGATTCTCCTGGGTCATAGCTCCATCCTTGGCCCGCGTCTCGGTGTCCGGCCGGGGTCGCCCATGCTTCCTTGTAGGGGTGTGCCAAAATATCGATATGGTGATATATCGCGATATTTAGTCCCGCGATCGATTATCGATACGTCTTCATCAAGTATTGACCTTTTATTTATGTTTAAAGACTCTGTAAAACGTTATATTAACCATCCTTTAGTCAGACAATTCCTTGGAGGGTCGATAGGGGGCGCTTGTTGCGAGATTGGTTGTTGCGGGCGGACGAAGAAGAACACACATTCAAACAAAGATGGCGGAGCGGGAAAACAATGAGAAGCGACGGCAGCAAGTTAACACTAGAACGCCCAGGATTTTTCACTCCCCCTGCAGCGTCCAGAGCACAGCCAAATGGCTGGGTGGCTCGAAATGACTAATTCAACAGCCTTCAATTAGCCACTTTTCATTTGTAAATGCAGCACCAACTACCTGATCATCTGGATGAAGACATGTCCTAGCTAACCACATTCTTTACTCAGATCAGGGTGGGGGAGGTTTTTCTGCTTCAAAAGATTCTCCAAGCTCTGACAAACTTTGATTCCCAGTTTGTCAACTGAAAAACCAAGATGCCTTATTTTTACTACCTTGAGCAGACATTGAAAATTATCCTGGAGCAAGTCAACCCATTTGACTCTGAGGGAGAAGAGATAGTCCTTTAGCTGGACTCAGACTGATATTTCTTTTGATAAGATTTCATGAACATCTTGTTCTCATTTGCTGATTCTAGCAGTTGTCTATCCATTTATTTTCTGTGCCTGCTCATCCTGGTCAGGATCACAGGGGTCTGCTGGAGCCCATCCCAGCTAGTCACAAGCAACTGGGGAGGGGTACACCCTGGATGGGTCACCAGTACATTGCAGGGCCAGATAGATAAATAACCAAGCACACTCACATACACACCTATCAGAAATTTAGTCATTTAATTTAACCACATGTTTCTTGGACTGGGGAGGCAAAGGAGGCCTATTTGACATGTTTTGGAATTTATAGTTTCAACTAGAATTCAACAAAAAACAAAAATAAAAAATAAAATAAACAAGTGAAACAACATATATCTTTACATTGCTGAAGGTTTTCATTGCTCAGATCACAGATGAGGAGATTTCATTGCCATCAGAAAAGAGAGGACGACAGAGAGGAGACACACTATGCCAACAGAAAAAGCAAAAGATGGCACGATGTGGCATTCAGAAAAGGCTGGGAAGCCTCTCAATCACAGCACAATTGAATGTTACACTGCTGAGGAAGAGCCAACTGCTTTGGTCAGAAGTACGGTGTCGACTCGCTTACAGAGTTTCCTGTGTTTCCTCACTCTGAACATGCTTCAGACTATTCGGGACTGTGTTGTTCAGCATGAACGTCAGACAGAAGATGACAGCTGGTTCATGGCCCTCCCTGAACTAATGGGGTTCATTGCCATCTCCTTGTGAGGGGGGATAAAACTTCCATCCATGCAAAACCCAAGATGCAAGATGGTTGGCGAAAATGGGAAATCCAATGATCTAAAAAAACTATGGTCAGAAACCACTTCAAAGATATCATGCGGCATTTACACTTTGATGTCAAGGGCACGCGCATGGAACATGTTGGGACTGACAGGTTTCCTGCAATCTCCAATGTTTGTGGGTTTGTTGATGCCAACTGCATCAAACTTTCAACCCAGGCAAAATTCACTGGGAGTTTCCAGAATCAGTAAAAAACCTTGCACAGGTACATGCGGGAGCTGAGAAGGCGAAAAAGGAATACCGTGTTTGGTGACAAGCTCCCATACCTGGCAAAGGGAAACGGGCAATATGCCAGGTGAATAGTCAGTACAAGAACAATAATGCCAGAGTGCGCTTTGTTGATTGCTACAAGTATACCATGTTGCAAATGCAGAAAAGAGATTTTGGGGCAGTACCAAGTATGCGCAGACAAGTAGTGGGCAAGGTTATAATAGTTTCGGATTTTTTATTAGTTTTAGTTTTTATTTCGTTTTGAATTTTTGTTTTTAAATTTATTTAGTTTTAATTAGTTTTTAGAGGCTGCTTTACTAGTTTTTATTAGTTTTTATTTTTTGAAATTGCTTCGTTTTAGTTTAGTTTTTATTAGTTTTAGTGTTAGTTTTAGTTTTTTCTTTTATTTTTTGTAAATTAGGATATTTGTCAGGTGCATGATTCAAAATCACCAGAATAAGTATTGTATTATAAAAACTAAATCAAAGATACTTTTTGAAACACTTATTATTCAGAGGACACAAGGACAACCATCCTTAAATTCAAATCCAACAGCCGATAACAGCATTACGTTATCTGCTCTCGCTTCTTTTTCGGGGGAGGGCGGGCGACAGGCTAGCTTGTCTAGGTAATGTTGATCTGCGTTGTTGTGTGCGCTTTTTGAATGTACTTTTAGATTCGTAGGGTTTTTCCCTGAGGAGCGTTCCACAAATGTTGTCTCCTGCTTCGACTACAAGGCACTTACTTTTGTTTTCGACGCTGTTATATTCAAAAAAGTCCCAAATAGGACTCTCCCGCTTTCTCCCAACTGTTAATGCAGCCATCACGCTCATGTACATGTCTATGACAACGCTAGCCGGCAGTGTCTGACAGACATCACGTGACGTCACAGACTACGTGATGCCGTAAGGGTCAGATACACAGTAAAACTAGCAGCGTGAAGTAAATAGACTTTATTTCAACCCAAAAGACTTATGTATTAACAAAGACGAAAACGAAGTATTTTTTGGGGTTAATATTAGTTAGTTTCAGTTCGTTTTATACACACAACAAACAGTTTTAGTTAGTTTTCGTTTTTTTTTTAAACTCTCGTTTTTATTTTTATTTCAGTTAACGAAAATGTTTTTTCAGTTCTAGTTTTAGTTTTTTCGTTCGTTTTCGTTAACTATAATAACCTTGGTAGTGGGTTGAAGATATGACTTTGACCACATGATTTCTTTGCTTGAACATTTCAGTATCATGTCGGTAAAGAAGTGTCTCTTGTGCAATGATAAATCTCAGCCAAAAAAGAAAAACCAAGTGGTGACCTCTTACTAGAAGTGACAGAGGTGAGGGGAAATAGTGAAAACTTGCGCAGCCACTTGGCTTGTCCTTTTTGCATGCCAAAGGAACAACCTAATGGCTGTGCTGTTCATGTGCAAACTATGTTGAAGGCTGCTCTGTCGGCATGTAAATTTTAACTAATCCAGCCACTTGGCTGTCCCTTGGACATTGTAGGTAGAAAAGCCAAATGGCTGCCCTACGGACGTTCTAGTGTTAAAAGACGCGCCGGCAGCATTGAAGCTGCATCACCCGGAGTTGTGTGAGAAAGCTGTGGCTGCTGCTGCCTGAAGCCGACACAGCCCGACGTGGATACTTTTTTCCAGACGAAGCTAGCGCCGTCTTCTGAGAGACAGAGCAGCGGCAATAACAAACGGAAAACGGCCCCTGCAGCGCGGTGGAGAACGAGGGATTTGGGTTTTAATTGAATGCAGTAGAGCCACGCTTTGACATTCCCTCTCGGAAATACTGAAAAAAGGATCCCTGTACTGTACGTCCAGACCAAAGCTACGGCTGAGATGGAAACGGAAGAAAGAGAGGCATCCATCCCTTAGACCCCCCTTCTCCTCTAAGCAGAGGTAGACGAGCGGCGTCTTGATGCTAAATATGTTTATGTTCATGTTTTTCTCTCCAGAAAAACATGAACATAAACATAGATCACATGCAGCTTTTCCCCAAAGGTTTTGTTCACAAAGACGTTAACTTTTAGATGCACTTCAAGTTTTTTTATGTATTTTATCCCTGGTAATTTATTTTGAAAGCAGTTTATGTCTTAAAAACTTAAAGGAAAGTTCCTAGCTACTTGATTTTTATTTTTCTGTGAGAATTATATTTTTGTCTACACCACATTTGCACTAAATGGTGTCATTTATTTTTTAACAAAGACACTATAATTTGTTCACAGAATTAATATCTAATTTTCAGCTATTATTTTAAATTAAGCAATGGCTATGGCTTTGTTTTTCAAAAGTTAATACCAATGTGCCTGGCAGCTACTTGACTTATTCATTTTTTATCCTGTTTACAGCAATTTTGTACTAAATAATGACACTGCTGTTGATGTTCACTATTGTTTAAACTGAATTTTACAGATATTTCCAAATGAAAATTGTCATTGTTTGTCAAAGACAGAGTATTACTGATTTCAGCAATGTTACACAAAAGTCTGTTTTTCATTACACCAAATAGGACACAAGTTGTTTATTATCATGGTGTTTAAAAAATAAATGGGGAAATATTTTCCAAAAAGCTGTTTTTAGAGTTCTTCTTTCTTAAAGTTTAATATATCGTGAGTTGTTAGAGACGAGATATATCGATTATCGCATTATCGCCATATCGTGATAGTATCGTTATCGTGAGCAATGTATCGCAAATCGTATCGTATCGTGAGGTACCCAGTGATTCCCAGCCCTACTTCCTTGTGCTCCCCGGGCTCCGTGGGTCCCGTCGCCGGGGGTGCTCCTAGTTCGGGGGTCTCCTGCCCCCTCTCTCCTGGTCTGGCTGATCAGGCTAGGGAGGATCTGGTTCTCCAAATGAACACATGGTACACTTTGGCAGTGTGCATGCATCTCCACCCCCACGTCCACGTGAACACTGTCACACTGCTCCCTCTCTGCTTCATTCCTCGCTCCTAACCCACAGTGTATTGATGGACAGATATCTTCCGCTTATCTTAGTGTCAGAATCTTACTCTTGGATGTAATATTTGTCTTTCAAGCAGATCTAGCATAAATGCTATGAAGTTTAAAATTATAACCTACTCAAATGAGCTACTTGGTGCTTGAATCCCTCTACTTTCTCCTCCTTTCTCTTTTTTCTCTTCTACCCCGCTACCCCTTTTCCACATTTTTCCCCTCTCTCTTCCCTCTGTAAAAAAGACAATATATAAAAAAAAAATACAATTTTATTAATGAATAAAAATAATAAAAACAAAAAGGGGCTTATACAAATATACACCCTGGCTATCCGAAGATACATAACCCCTATTGTAATAGTAAAACCTGTCCAACACACAGGCCTTCAGCTTTCACCTGTTTGCTCAGTTGTTGGATAGGACAAGTTAGAGACACTTTTGCCACCCTGGAAACCCTCCACAGTTCCATACTGCCTCAACAACGGCAACTAAGTCATCAGAGACACTTCATACCCCGGACACTACCTGTTTACCTGTTGTCTTAACGCCACAGGTCAAGCACAGTAAGGACAAAATGCAACTGCAATAAGCATTATGAATATGTCTTGGAAACATTAAACCTGGACTTCTTCTATTAGAGTGCTTAAACTTCATATTTATGCATTTAATTTTTTTCCTGGTTTCCACAATTTTAACACGTATTAATTGGGTATACTGTTTTTATAAACGACAAATGCACTGTCTATCTATCCATCCATCTTATTTTTAGGCACAGGGATGTGCCTAAATTTTGCATTTTTTTCTACTCCCCAAATCCTATGCACTGCACAAGGAACCCATAAGTGCTGTTCAAGTGATGAGTGCATGCAGCCTGATTGTTAGAATTTAGAAAATTAGACAATCAGAGTGCAGTTTGTGTGGCCATCCTGTGGGCATTTCACAGGCACTTAAATTTTATTTATCAAAAAACCTACATATTCTCCTCCAAAAAATGTTTTTCTCTCTTTAAAAAATAAAATGTACCAGCCCCAGTTCATTCAAACAGCAGATGCACTTTTTCAAACTTTAACTACTCTACTGCAAACCATGATTAATGTGCATAAACAGCAGTGGGGTGCAGATTTTTCCACTGCACAAAAAGGAAAGCACAGTGAAGTCATGCAGGAGACCAGCAGTCCTGCAGCTTCACTGACGCAATGCAAACCATCACTGTGGAGGTCAGAAGTTAATGAAATTCCTGTGTTCGGTTAAATAGTCATTTAGGTAATTTACTTTGCTCCACACAAACTAGCCATAAATCATCCTAATTTAATAAATGGAGAAATAATGATGACATGTCCAGCAAAGACATGTACTCGCAGACCTCATCCCGCTTTAATAGTCGCTGTGTAAAAACGGAAAGACCTCAGACAGAATTTAAATAGGAATGCATCATAAACAAGTGGGTCAAACCTGGGCTTTGTGCTCCAGATTCTCCTTGTCTTGTTAGTGGTTGGGTTCTGGGCATCTCTCAAGGCTATCGACTTTTATATTTTTGGCTATTTATTTTCGAGACCTTCAAAATGTACCAAATATGAGGATAAAAGTGTTTCTGTGATGAAGTGTTCAGGGGAGAATTAGGTGTTCTGGTACATGTCTTCTGGATTTTAGGACTGAAGGGACACTTTTTAAGAATACTGCTTCACAAACCCTTTTTTTTCTGTTTCCCAGTGATGTTTCCAACAGGAAAGGCTACAAACTGCAAGCAGGGACTGTTTCGTTTTAGATTTATTTTCAAGATTTGTTTTTTTTGTATCCCTGTTCTATGTCTCATCTGCAAGGCACACACCTCGACTATTACTCCTGTGTTCTCCCTTTAGTATTTTATTGCAACCTAGTGCCCCCTAATGGGTGTAAAGCTTTATTACCTCTCAAACAGCTCCTGGGAAGCAGTAAATTTGATCTCTACAAACACAATATACAAACACATAACTTTTTTGGATGCAATCAGTTGCTCATTTAAACGGGGTCCTTCGACTAAATGAAAGCAGCTCAATATAAACCCCCTCCCCTGCCTTCTCTTTCCGCAACTGTGCAGGAACAAAAAAAGGTAATTTGGTGGATGTAACAACAGGGATCTCTGCTGTAGGCACGAGCGGCCTGGGAAACATCCAGCGCAAAGACAGATCAATGAAATCCGTTTGACTTTCAAGCATCAAAATGCCAGCGAGCACAAAAAGAAAAGAAAAAAAGGAAAAGAAAAGGCAACGCTCCTCAGCGCCCTATCAGAACCCGCTGATTCTTTCTGACATTTCTTGGCAATTTCCCTGCGCTATGTAAATGTCCTCCAGCAATCTGATTTAAACAAATGTCATGAGTTAAGCAACAGCCGGACAGACTTGTTTTTTTTTTTCTTTTTGTGCATCCTGCTTTTATCTTGTCTCATGTGAAGGTGAGGAGGCAGATTTGACATTTTTATAACTCATCAGTTTGTGTTGTTGCACTAAACCTGAATGCAGACATGGCCTGGTGTCCACCCCTGTTTTGTGAACATGCTCTTGTTTTTTTTTTTTGTTTTTCTTGTTGCTAAAAGTTCAAAGCTGAGGGTCTCAGCCGCATGTGGCCCACTCTGGCTCTGCCAGGCCACAGCATCTGAGAGCTGGAAAAAACAACACTGCAGCACAGAAAGGGGTGTGTGTTTGTGTGTGTGTGTGTGTGGGGGGGGGGGGGTTGGTTCTGGCCAGACCTCTGACCGTGAGCATCCAGATCCACATTCTGGAGCTCTGCTGTGAGCAGACCTGGCACTGAAAACCACCCCATGAGGGCTAATTAATTGCCCTTTCTGACAAACTGTTAATTACTGAACCCACTATCACATTCTGGTCTAAACATGACGTCATTGCATCACATTGGACTTGAAAGTAAACTCACATTTAACAGAAAACAGGCGGATGCTGCATAATCTCACAACATCATGGTCGGCTGCCTTCTCAAGGATTGACTCAGACTGCCACCAAGTGGGGAAAAACACAAACTGTAGGTATTAAAAGTTTTTTAGAAAATGAAAGCTGCAAACATATTATTCACATTAAATTCTTTACAAATTTTCCAAAACACAAAAAATACAATGCAAAATTAAGTGATTAAGTAAGAGAAAAAGGTGAACTTTCTGTTTTTTACTTCAAAAAAGTACTTTTTTTGCCCAGGGATTTATACTTGTATATTTATACGGTGGTGTCATCAGCAAACTTCACAACCATGTTTGTGGGATGAAAAGCAGAGCAGTCATGGGTGAACAGAGTGAAAAGGGCCGGGCTGAGGACCCATCCCTGTGGTGTGATGAGGATGATGAGGAGTCCCTGATTCTCCCCACTTTGGGCCTGTTGGTGAGAAAGTCCCTGATCCAGAAGCACAGAGAGGCAGTCCCAGGTTGTAAAAGGTTTCAGCGCCAGCTTGTCCGGGATCAAAGTGTTAACCCTTGTGCTATCTTAGATGACCCCACCGTTACATTGACGTGTTCTCCCTACCACAGTGTTTTTCAACTTTTTTTGAGCCACTGCACACTTTAAGCTTGACAAAAATCCCGCGGCACACCAGCATCCAAAAAAAAAAAAAAAAAAAAAGGGAAAAGCTCATAGTCTGTATTGATCTACAGTCCCTCCACAATCTCACATGCATTTTTGTGATAATTGTGGCAGAAAAAGCTGGAAGTTGCAGCTGTTTAGTGTGAAATGTAGATGTGTGAAGATGTAGTGTGAAAACTGCCACAAAAGGGGCAGAAAGACAAGCGTCTCTGAGCTTTATTGAGTTGTTCACTTTTTCCACGGTCTTCCACGGTTTCTGTGGAAAGCTACACCGCTAAAGACGAGCTTTAGCTGGTATTTTTGTTAGAACTGAGCGACTTTTTGAGCTAAATTGGAACAAGGAAGTTAAGATTTTAACCACTTCTGATTGGTCAGACTGATGACATGTGATTAAGCCTTCAAGAATGATTGGTGGAGACTGTTAAAGGGGCAGGACATTTCCTAAAACAGAGCTGAAGCTGTGGCTAAATTGCGGTACCGTCTTTCTTATCAAAATGTCTTTAATTTAATCAAATAAACACAAAGAAAAAAGTATTTTATGATCTTTATATATTCCTAACTTCTCAGTGTTTCATCAGGGATGGTTTGGATGAACAAAGAGCTGATATCCTGGAGATGGAAAATGTTTTTAGATCAGTTAGAGAGGGTAATTTCCCACGGCACACTTGACCATCTCCCAGGGCACACTAGTGTGCCACGGCACACTGGTTGAAAAACACTGCCCTACCATGACAAAGGTGGATAAAGGTGGAAAGATTTCATGTAATCCATGGACACCAGTGAGGTTCACAAATCATTGAAGAAAAAAGATTCAGAGCACTGTCTAGTAGGTCTAGATGACCCAACTCCCAATGGTAAAGTGCCTAGGATAGCACAAGGGTTAAAGGCTGAGCTGAAGTCTACAAATAACATTCTGACATCCGGTGGGACAGGCCCACATGCAGGGCTAGTGAGACTGCATCTTCTGTTGATCGCTTCTCCCTGTTGGAGAACTGATGACTGTCCATAGTAGCAGGGATGATGTCCTTCATGTGGCTCAGGACAATCCTCTCGGAGCACTTCATGATCACCGCTGTCAAAGTGACAGGCCGGTAATCACTGAGGCAAGAGACAGAAGATTTTTTCGGCACAGGCACAATGATGGAGGACTTGAGGCACACAGGACCTGAGGCGAGCTGCTGGGACCGCTTGAAGATGTCCAGAAATACTCCGGCCAGCTTATGTGCACATAGCTTCAGTAGTAGGGTACTTGGCTACAATTTTTTCTCATAAAAGACGGTAATGAAACTACTGCAACTGCTTCAGCATCAGCTAGGCGAGTGTAGCCAAGCGTGAGTCCTGATGACCTTGGGAGTTGACAAACCCAAGCCAAGTGCGCCTCAAATTATCCAGCGCAATATTTCTCTGGGAAGAAACGCAGTTTGCAATTTCATGGAACCAAAACAGAACCTGATGGGAACATTCAGCAAGAACCGATGCTTGATACTGTGTCCCATCCAGACGGTTCATAAAAATCTGTTTTGATCTCAGCAATGTTTGGATAATTCTCCTTTATGTTTTTTTGTACATCTAAGACTTGAACAAGGTTTGATTTTTTATTGTGTGAGTTTAAAGAAAACATGAATAAAAAAAAAGTGATAACTGTGCCCCCCTTGCTAAACTCAGCTGGAGCCGGATCAATTAAATTCCCCTCTTACTTCCAAAAACACAATTCTTTCCAAAAGATTATACCTTTAAGATTGCAAATGTTCTACTACAAGAAAAAAAATGCATTCAATACAGCAGTGAATGACCAAACGTGCAGGAAACTGCACTTGATGGCAGGAAGTGAAACTCATGGCACAACCATACCATGTAATAAAGTGACAAGGCAGAATATCTAACAAGCATGAACTGAAAACCAGAGGCTTATATACACTGAGAATTCTTAACTTCAATTAAAACAGCTTTGAATGATTGCAAACTTCAACCTGAGCAAGAATTAAAAAAAAATACCTTTAACCCATTCACATATGAAAATATTTCCAGCTATAAATAAACAAATGTTAATGATTTTTTTAAGGGTATTTTAGAGCCAAAGTGGTTCGCTGCATATTTATCAACAATTAATGTGTACAGATTTGTGTTTTATTCCAACAAGTACAAATATAAAGACTGTATTACAATTCACTTTAACTTGGGATAATAAGCTCATTTATTGGATTTTATTATTATTTTTTCTTAAGGACACATTTTCTTTTAAATGACTGAACATGCAAATCACCAGAATTAAGGGATTATAATTCATCTGACTGCCTAGAATTATGAAAAATTGAAAATTAATTGGATTAATTAGACCATATTTCATTAGTCATGAATAAGGGGCTTAAAGATGGTCTTAAACTGCTTTAAGTGAAGTGAATCGTGTTTCAAAACCGAAAATCTTTTTTAATGGTAAATCCATTTATTGAAGGAGAATATCATTTTTTTTTGACAGAGAGAATACAGTATGGGTGGATTATTTTTGACACAATGCTGATTTGATTTTTAGGAGAATCTGCAATGACTGCAATATGAGTCTAACGATTCATCGACCTTAATAATAAATCAATTTATCTTCTTTCAATCCAACCAGATCGACCTGTCTGAGGCAAGCTGTTAATCGAATCGATCCAAAACCATTATAAATGTCAAATGTAATGTCAAAATGAAAGAAATCGAATATACACATATGGGGGGAAAAAGAGACACGGTAGGTATTTTTTTACTGTAATGTAAAAAACGACCAAGTGACGTCACAGTGGACAACACACACGTTATAACAGCAAAAATATAATCAATCCATCATTACAGTCCAATGTGTGGAAACACTTTGAACTTCACAAAGACAAACCTTTCACACTTGATTAGTTTAAAGAAAAATACAAGGAATCTGGAAAACTTAGTGTGCTTTGTTCAGATCCCAGGTAATTATTTCAGTCACACTAGTGAATTTTTGGCTAAAGTTGTCCTGGACTGATTTCAGCTCAGTGAATCAGATCGAATTGACTCTTTCAAAATGAACCAATATTGACCATGTCTGCAAATTAAATCATTGTTACAATGAATTGTTACACCTCTAAATATTTAATTGCTGAACAGAAGTAAAAAACAGGAACTTAGCCAGGGCAAGCAAGCAAGACAAAAACCTCAAACATGACTGAACTGGGTGGGTGCAGACACCAGAATCCAGTAGTGAGGGGCTGAATACCATGTCATTTACCCCAGGACCATAACTCTTTAACCGTTTACGCAATTGATGTAATTCCAGCAGATTCTAAACAGTCAGAATCAGCTGATTCACGCTGTTCGCATAGACCAGGGGCGTCCAATTCCAGGCCTAGAGGGCCTGTGTCCTACAAGGTTTACAACCAACCTGCCATTGAAGATCCGTATTGGATAAATACCAAATCCAGGTAATCAACAGTAGATAAGGCTGGATTTCTGAAAATACTACAGGACGTCGGCCCTCTTGGCCTGGATTTGAGCACTCGTGGCGTAGACAGTCAAACAATTACGATGTGTCAAAACTGGGTTTTATTTAGGTGCCCCTGGCGACATCTCCAGTGTTAAAGAATTTATATAAAGATGGACATTTGCTAACAAAGTAGCTTTCAAACCCTATACAACATAACCCGAACACACTTCAAAAATCTAAAAGAACAAAAACTCTGGAGGCTAAACTGAAAAGGCGTCAGTCCTCTTCTGTTTACATCATTCCAGTTTGCATGAACACCTGTTAACCTGCTTTGACAGGCAGCAGCAGCTTTTATGGATGTTTCATTGCATTTGTTGGACGGTTAAACCGGTCTTTGTGGTTTATGAGGTCAGGCATTTTTTAAAACATCCCAGGTTTATGGGAGCGCTGAGTGAGATTCCATCCAGACTGGAGCTTTGGAGCATTTACCCCTTCCTAACCAGAAATTATAAAAAAGAAATTCCAAACACGTGAAGTGTGAGGAAATATATACATGCTGGGCATCAAGTAAAAAGATCCTTTTCACCTAAACGGAAAAAAAAAAAAAAACATTTGTCTTTAGGAGAGTTTCAAACTTTGTAGTGAAAAATAGAACATCCCCTCATCAAAAAAGAGAAAGAGTGAAAGAGCTTATTATAAATTATTATATATATTATATACCACTTATTTCTTTGTATTCTAAAGCCATTTCTCCGTTTCCGTGGATATCACTGACTCAATATTGTTTCTGTGAAGAGGCATTTGTGGAAAATAATCAGTCTTTCAGTGGTTGGAACCAAGTTATTTAGATTGTTATAGATCTCAAAATTTAGCATGAAGACAAATTGTCACTTACCAAAGTTCTTTTTAAAACAATATTGTTAGAGCCATTTAAACATTCTATGACGTCTGTACTGGATTTTGTAGAAGTATAGGTCAATAGAAACCCAGCAATTCTATTGGCTAAGATGTATGACGTAGTAGATGCGCATTGTTTTTGTTAATTTAGTGCAGCTATAGAGCTAGAGAGCACACTAGTTTTTGACCGTACTTTAATGTTTTTCTAATATGTTTATTTGTTTTATGCCATTAATTTACATTTACAATCCATTTGGAAAGCAAACACCTGAAAACGAAGAACTTAAACCGTGGAAGCTCATTTAAGAAAGACGCGTCAACTACAAGCTCTGACTCTACAGCTTAAGTGTGCCTTTCAGGAATTAGACGGAACCACACTTACAAATATATATGCAACACCAACAACACTTGCATCTTGAGGATTTGGGCCCTAGATTGCAAAAAAAAAATTGCAATCACATACTTTGTTAGTGCAATTTTTTATTCTATAATACTGAATATTTTATTCCCATATTTTATTCCCAACAAGAGAGATAAGTTTAAAAATGTCTAGTGTGAGAGTTTTACAGCCTTAAAAAACCTGTAATACTTTGCGGATTTCACCTATAGCAGTTTATTTTTTTCTACTTAATTAAATGGACACACAAAAAGAGAACATTGTTTAATTGTTTAATATTTACTTCATTTGAAGTTTAACATTCAACGTTTTTTCAAAACAGCTGACATGGACAAAACCTATTGGCCTGTAAAGCGTCTTTGTGTTCAACTACAAAGCACTTACGGGATTAAAGGTCTTTTATTCCGCCCATCATTTTTAATCGCCAGCGTGTTTATTCGCCATTTACAGCCCATAAACAGCAGCTTCATATTTACTCCCTAATTATTTAATGTAAACGGCTTTACAGTTAAGAGCAACTCAGCAATATTTAGTCCATAAAAATTGAGCAGGAAGTTATGGTGGAGGGGCTGTCTGAAGCTTCATGGGAGCAATAAATGAGATCTTTGGTATCAAAGTGAAGAAGAGGAATGGACAAAATTTACTTTTATACACCTTTTTGGTGGTAACTCCCCCTGTGTTGTACCATCAGACAGGTGATGTTTAAGTTTTACCTTCAGGTGCACTTTTCCAGATTTTTTCCTCTGGACTTTTTTTTAGGTTAAGAATCCTTCCCGAACCACCGCTCGTCTCTCTCTCCCCTCCTGAGGTTGCTTTTTCGCCACTTTCCGTCAGCCCCGGCGTCGTTTCCGCCGTCTCCAGCTTCCACTGACAGTCACTAAAAACCTCATTAGCAGCAGCAGAGCGGAGGAGAAACACAAACAGCCCGGGAGACAGCAGCACACCACAAATTGCCAGGGACCTCATTTAAATGCGCTTGTGGTGCAGTGATGGTGGCTGCAGCAGGGGGGAGCCAGGTTGCCGGTTTGATGCCAGGACTCCCGCCACTATGCTGTCAGGAGAGTAGGAGAGTACTGGATGTGTGTGACAGGCCGTCAGAGCCACCAGTCAGCCACACTGGTACTTCATTCGACTTTCACTAAACACAACTCTGTCTCTGCTGAAGGCTAATTAGTGGGAACAGAGCAGGAGCTGGAACGAGGGAGGAAAAACGGACACCAGGAGAGGAGGATGTAGGAGTCAGTGGGGAAGGAGATTTGCACGCTTAAGGAGAAATTGTATTTTTAATGATTTGCAAACAGAAAAAGATACATTTTTCAGTCAAAATGTTGCAGAGACGTTTTTCCTGGATTGAGAATGCTCTGTAATTTTGAACAGAACCATATTTGGTTTTAACTCTCGATGTACCGACATAAATAGCATGTTCTGATGTATATGGTACTACCAGTATTGTATAAAAACATGGATTTTGATGCTTCGCTGCAGACATGTCAACCACTTACATTTTTTTCATTTTTGCACCACGAGTCTGGCCAATTATTTTATATTTCCAGCAATTGTGGCAGGGCTCATATAAGAATGGGTGTGGCCATTGGAGGGGGCAGAGCTTCAGTCAAGATGCCAAAGGCAAAGCGAGTAAACTTCTGGCTGTATATCACAGAAGACGATTCTAATTTAGTGGCCTGATGGACAAGAGGGACGTCTACAATGCTGCAAAAAAGACAATCGTGATGGCGATGAGTGGTGAAATGACTGAAAACTGAAATGCAGTGCAAACTGTCAGAAAGACGGAATGAAAGCATCACATTCAAACACGCTCTGTCACCCTGTCACAGTGCTTTGTTGTACTAAAAGTCCCACTCTGATCATCTTTTGATCTATTTTTAAAGCCTTCTCAGTGGTCTTTTAATTATGATAATGTTTTTTTAGCCCCAAAAAATTCTGCAAACTGTCATTTTTTTAGGACATAGTTTCTGCAGAGTGGCAGTAGTTCATTAAGAAATTTGCCTCCACTTCCCGTCACCCATTTGTTAACACTCTCTCCAGCTAGCTTACAGCCCCTCTCACAGCCCCATTCCGACATTGCCGTTGCAACAATAATAGTGAGCAATATTAGAGCTATACAGCTGTACAGTTTGAACCAGATGCCAGCTTGGGCTAAGAAAACAAAGACGTACATGGATCTAGTCTTGTAGATTTGGCATTTTCAATTCTACATCGCCTGCAAGCTTTATCCAGCGACATTCTTGCATCTACAACTGATTCACAACAAGTTGAAAAATGACATACTCAGAAGTGCAATTTTAAGCTTAATTGCCTAATATATATATATATAAAAGGTATTGAAGCTAAGAGCCAACTTAGATGATGTTTCAGTGCTTAGGGGTGTTTATTTTAGATCTGGAGGCCTCAAAACCTTTTTGGTATTTTTTAACAAGGTTGAGCTCTTTCTCTCTGTATAATCGTTCCAAAAAGGTGGCGAGTAAAATTTGGGAACTTTTAAAAAAAAAAGCATCATCTGGTTTCGGTCCACGTTTCTTCCCCTCTGCAGAGAAGGTGAAAAAGCTTTCTTATAAAATAAAAAAAATAAAAATGAAGTATTCATCTCCCATCAATAAACCCTGGCTAATTAATAGATGAACAGATGGTGGTTTTATTTCCAGGAAGAAAACCTTTAATCTATAGTTTTACAGCCTCTTTTATGTGACTTTGAAGGAGTCCTCATTAGCTAAGCGTGTTGTTCGTGACTCGGCACTTGGCAGTGCTACTCCTTTAAGTCCAAACATAGTTACTTCTTAACATGTTATTTTAAGATTGGGATTTATTTATACTTATCAAAACATTTCAGTTTATGAAGCATTTTAATTACAAAGAAGCATATATTTGTATGCATTTCTTCAGGTGTTTAATACATCTTGATATGGCTTTGGATGTACAGCAGTGGTTCTTTTGTTGACTCTTGTTACTTGTTCCTAATATTTATTATGATGATGATGATGATGTCTAAATTGAATATTGGTTCAGATCCAGTGAAGTATATAATATGCAAAATAGTAATGAAAATATAACATCATCAGTCAGATTTAGGAACAAATTAATCCTACACAGTAGCTTATTCACCATTTGATTGGTAACAGTTAAATGTGTTGTTTAAAATGTCATTTCAATATTTTCCTCCCATTACAAACTGTAGCAAAATTGAATGTTGTGAATATTTATGTCGTTTGTTAGTTACTATGCTATAATTGGGGTAATGTCCTTTGAAGTGTGCATTTTTAGAAATTAACACACTTCGCTCAAGCAGGCTAATAGGCGAAATGCAATTTTTATATCAAGGTATTGATTTTTTTTCATACCAGGCGATAACATTCTTACAGCGGCTAGGTAGCTCGGTTGGTAAGGTGGAAGGCTGCCACGCAGGAATCCAGGGTTAGATTCCCAGAGGGGAATGAACAATGGTAATCGGGGGGAATCTCACATCCATCGCATGCGCTTGTTTCACTCGCGTGCAGACGGAAGAGGAGGAGAGGACCAAAAAATGTCCCAGAAGGAGAATCAATAAACATGGCTAGGGTCACGCTAACGTTTACTTAATATGTGGCGACAAACCCATATATATATATATAAAAAAAAAAAAAAAAAACGCCCCTCTCACCCTCCGCGGGTGGTTTCTCCTCCAAGCTCGGGTCCTCTACCAGAGGCCTGGGAGCTTGAGGGTCCTGCGCAGTATCTTAGCTGTTCCTAGCACTGCGCTTTTCTGGACTGAGAGGTCTGAGGTCTTTCCAGGTATCTGTTGTAGCCACTCCTCCAGCTTGGGGGTTACTGCCCCGAGTGCTCCAATTACCACAGGCACCACTGTCACCTTCACTTTCCAGGCTTTCTCCAGTTCTTCTCTGAGTCCCTGGTATTTCTCCAGTTTCTCATGTTCCTTCTTCTCCTATATATATAT
This sequence comes from Oryzias sinensis, assembly GCA_037389245.1. NCBI lineage: Eukaryota > Metazoa > Chordata > Actinopteri > Beloniformes > Adrianichthyidae > Oryzias > Oryzias sinensis. Next base: position 15,803,723 of record CM074504.1, read on the forward strand.
ATATATATATATATATATATATATATAAGTCAGTCACAGGTAGATAATTACCCTATAGGACTACAACGCAGAATCTTCTTCATCATTGTGTAATTTACTATAAGGATTGGCGGGAAAGATTGTACTGTTATAAAAATGAGCTGCAGCTTTGGCTCAGTGACCTGTGGTTTGTTTGTGAGCTTCTAAAGTTGATGTCTTGCTGCTCTCCTTTCACATGAGCCAGACAGATCCCAGTCAGCCCCATCATTCGGGGCTACAAAAGGTCTGGAGGCCTGGCCCTGCAAACAACAGACTCCTGCCAACAAGATGTGATGGATGGAGCCCGTCAAACGGCTAGTTCGAGATGAGCCTCTGGAGAGACATAAATTTCAAATCAGCTGGCATATTTACAACAGCCTTGTGTGTGAGTGTCCATGCAAACGGCTAAAACCCTGACACACATCTAGAGAGGATTTATTTCTGTCCTCCTGTGCACTCCAAAATTGTCAGATTAATGTTTTAAGGCTTGTTTTTTTTTCTGTGAAAATGCAACATTCCTGATGAATTTGTTCGGGAATGTTAATCCCACGGCCTCGAAAGGGTAATTCCAGCATTTCCTGGATATTTTAGTATGCTGTGACTTTATTTATGTTATCAACTGCTTTTCCAAGCACATGTCACCGCATTATTACGATGTACATCTGCGTAATAAATCAGACCTTTAAAGAAAATGACCCTTCCTTTCTTCTTTGGTCAAGATAGGCTACGATTCTTAAATTTTAGAGTAAATTTTGTTTCTACAACCCCCCTGCTGCTTTGAGCATGAACCACCACTGACACGGTTTTAAAAAATCAGCTCAAAAACAAAGCATTAGGCTTTTTGGTACCACAAAATACAAGATTTAGCCCAACTATCAAACCAAGCAGATTTTGCTGAAATTTAACAAGTACTCTCTTATATCTCACTTTCTTTAGGTCAAGACCGAATTTTCTTAATATGATAACATTTATTACTAATTTTGTTGAGAACATTTTTGTTTGTGCTAATCTTATCCCTCATTGAGCCACAAAGTGGCAGCAAAGTCCTTCAACTGAGGAACAATCTCCAGTCACTTCAGGAGCAGTTCTTTATCATTTAGAAACATCTTCCCAACATGTTCAAGCAATTTATGTTGGAAAATATGTGAGAAATATGCATGCTCCACAAAGAAACACGCCTACAACGGAAGCTGTTTTACCAAGATCTGCTGCTCTTACTGGAGGCCAATCAGAGTGAAAATACAGCTTCTGGAGATTACACCTCTAAATTTCCTCAAAATATAAATCACCAGGCTTTTCTGCCAAAACTTCTGGCTCCTGTCTGCTTGTTTCCTGCGTTTGCGTTCATTGGAGGAAACCCGACTTTTAGCCAGGGGGGAAGAAACAGCAGAAAGCCTTTAACTGACGGATGAGAGAAGAAACGTTGAGGCCAGCAGGCTGTCAGCTGTGTGATCAAACATGTCGTGGCTTGACTTACATGTGTGCATTTGAACACTTTTTTTTTAAATCTGAAATTGGCCTTTTCTCTTATTTTAGTAAAATACTAACAAGCAGGATTTTTCTGTGGTTTTTATTTTTCTGTATTTAGTTTGAATCTTGTCTTTTCGTCCAGTTTTATCTTCTAATTGGCATAAGAATAACGAGCACCCTGGTAACACGCGTGAAAAGACTATTACAAACTTGTCGCCGGTGGTCAGCATGCAATGAGAAATGGAATGCAGTACTAACAAACACCAAATGAATGGCAAAAAAAGTCCACTTTTTTCCTCAAAGTAGAGCAAGTAACATTTTTCTTAAAGAGGTAAATAAAGGACATGACATGGAAAACCACCATGATGCTACGTTCACATTGGGCATGTGATGTAGTAACACGCATTCTTGAACGCACACATAAAATGTCAAAGTGGTGCAGTTGGTGTCACATAATTCTGGCTGGGCACAAACCGCAATTATTAATTCCTCCTCCATGATCAAATTCAAACAGCTGGCACTTCAGTGAATGAATAGGGACGCCATCCATGCGGAACTACCAGATCCATGTCCCTGACTGGTGAAAGTTAAACTGGTTTAACATTCAACGCGCTTTTAATGGCTACAAGTTTTGTATTGCGTGGCGTTTTGAACGTGGAAGCCCTAAACGCACAGACACACACATTTCTTTTCATTAAAAGCGGTTGCTTAATAGTGTGTTGCCATGGCCGATTTGAGGGTAGCTCTCGGAATAAATTGCTATATTTCATAAACAACAAAAGACAAACATTTTGGCTATGGATTTGTTATTCGAGCTTTTTAATCATAACACTGGACCTTTAGCTGTAGTGTTGACATTTTTCCACTACCATAACTCTTTAACCATTTATGCATTAAATGTAATTCCAGCAGATACTGAAGAGGTGAAAAGCAGCTTTGCGCTGATGTGACACTGTAAAGTATTGAGGTGTAACATAAACAAGATGGTTTCGACAGATAGTAGCGGGTTTGTGCCGTTGTTCAACATGTTGCATTAGTAATATGTTGCAAATCAGTGCAAAGCTGATATAAAATGAATATAAAATGAAGCTTTCACGATCTGTCAAAGAGTGTGAGTTAGTTAGGTGTCACCAGCAACGCATCAGTGTTCAAATGTTAATTCACTCAACCCTGCTTGTATTCTATTTTATCTTTTAAAAAGGTTAAATGGACAAAAACAATTGATAAAATCAAAGAAGACCAAAACTGTCTATTGGAATCTGAGAAACCCAAAATAATGCAGAACTAAATGTGGTACCACAAATTGACAAAGCAATTGCTTCTGAAGCCTTTTGTTGAAATGCTTGCTAATATGTAAACCGTTTTTGTTTTAAGAAACATGCACAGTTGGTAGATTCCACAAAGTAGGTATCTTTACTTTTTACAATTATTGCTGATGTTTTAAGGCATTAAAACCCCTCACCATACACTTTATACACTTTTCTCAGACAGACACGAACATTTTCACACTTTCCGGTCTTGATTAAAACACTTTTGAAGTTCAAACTTTCATAGAAAATAAGTCCAGTGTCATAGTATGAAAAGAAAGTTCTGATTTTGTATAAAGATTCACGTGGATTTGGGGAACTGCACGCATTCTGAAGAGTGGACCAACATTTCACAGGCCACAATAGACAACCTGATCAACTCTATGTGAAGGACATGTGTCGCACTTCATGAGGCAAATGGTGGGCACACCAGATACTGACTGGTTGTCAGAGTCCCCTGACCCCCTCAATAAAACAAAACTGAAGATTTCATAGTGGCCTTTTCTTGCGGCCAGTCTAAGGCACACCTGTGCAATAATCATGCTGTCTAATCAGCATCTTGATATGGCACACCTGGGAGGTGGGATGGATTGTCTTGGCAAAGGAGAAGTGCTCACTATCACAGATTTAGACAGATTTGTGAACAATATTTCAGAAAACTGGTTATTTTGTGTGTGTGGAAAATGTTTCACATCTTTGAGTTCATACCATAAATAATGGGAGCAATAACAAAAGTGTTGCGTTTACATTTTTGTTCCGTATAGATAGATAGATAGATAGATAGATAGATAGATAGATAGATAGATAGATAGATAGATAGATTAGATTAGATTAGACTAAAATACCCTTAAATAAACATAATATTATGAACTATTAAAACATAACATTCTTTATGTACTTCTAATTCAAAAACTACACAGCAAGAGTACACAAATCTTTGCGAGGAGATACTTTTGTAACAGATGAGCAATTTTATTACAAAAACAGAAAGTAACGACTATCGTATTTCCTGCTCTACTGTAAACCATGCAATCGGGGGAGCATGGTATGTCTAAAGCGTGGCTGGCTCCGTGGGCATCATGGAGAAGTGCGTGCTACAGGAAAACACTGCTGCTTTAGTGGACTCGGATCCATCGGGCGGGAACTGTGGAGGCACACGGGGCGATCGAGTTCTCAATAAACACCCCAGTGGGCCGGAGAGGTCTTCTGCCAGGGACTTGACGTGCCGTGGGGCAAGTAGTGACTTTCTGATGACAGAGTTTGTGCTCATTGTATTTGAACATGCATGTGAAGTGACATATGTCTCAGTGGGTGTTCAATTGGCCGTTCTGCATGTCAATCAAGTCCCTTTCTTCTCGGTGAGGATTTTGATTTGCTGACAGATTTTGTAAAATATATATAAATATATTTTGGTTAGTTATCTTTGCTGGTCTGCAATCTACCCTCATATACTTGAAGATCGCCTTCGACATAATGAGCACCCCTGGTCTACAGCCAATCGGAATGTAGAACACATTGCTCTGTTAAAAAAGAAAAGATGTTGGCAAAATTGATCTAAAAGTATCAACAAAACAGTGGAACCACAAAACGGGAACTGCGACATTGTGAGGGACGATTGTATACATGTGCCATTGGCTTTCTTACACTTTTGCTGTAATCTTACATGCAGAGCCTTTTAATTAATTCCTTTTTTTTATAATTTAGACACCATTTTAGAACCTTTAAAGCAGGCATCTTCAGTTCAATCCTGAACAACCCTAGGAAAGGGTTGTTTAGGATTCTTATAGAACACAAATCATTCTTTTGGCTCACCAGCTGACAGGTTTCACCATGTCCACAGAAGACACAAATATAGCTTAGCGGGGAGAATGGAGCTTGCACTGTAATTGCGTCGAAAGTTGTGGTTGGTGTCGTCAGGAAAACTCTGGCAGTCCGTGTCTGTCATCAGTAAGGCAGACTTTTGTTTATTTTGTGCACACTTCTTGTTTTGACATGAGACAGATTTGAACTACAGTTTCTACTATACATGTTACACTAAAGCTATATCAAAGGAAGGCGCCATTGTTAGATCATTGAATTGACACACGCAGATTGGTTGTGACCACCTATAATTTCTCAGTAACGTTTACAAATGTAACTTTTTGGAAAACTTATTGCACAATACTATTGAGCCTACTTTTACTTGAAAAAAGTATTGCACTCTTCGTTGCAGTTGGGTTTATATTTGTTTGATTCACTATTCCATATCACCATTTATTCTAAAACATTCGCCATGACAACAGCAGCCTTAGTCTATATAAAGTTTTTTCCACAATAAGTCTCACATAGCCAATGGTTCTGTCCAAATTCCTTCACTACTCACTACTTAGTGCCCTATAGCCTGTTCATGTAGTGCTGTCCAAATCAGCAATTTTCAAAATCAAGTGCCTAAGAAATTTCCCAGAAGTCTCTGAAAAACCCAGGGTTCATTAATGCTCACTAGTCTAGTGACTGTAAACCATGATGCATTGCGTTTGAACAATTTTTGCCAAAAAAAAGTAATAAAATTTGTTTTTTTTATAAGACACCAATAGCCGCGGTTACATGGGCAGAATATCTTGATCGGATTAATGGTCGGGTTAAAATTCACCCGTGCACATGAGATCAGAAAACCTTTTTCAAGAACAAACGTTCCCATGGCTCACACTTTCCGTTGGAATGAATCATCTGGGCATGCGCAGTAGTTTAAAATCCCCCGGATGCGGAACTAGGTCCCGTTGTAAACAAAGTGCTGCCACAGACAGACAGCATGTGCTGCAGCTCCGTAATACGAGACGACCTTCCAAACGTAATTTTATCAATGTCATAAATATTATGAAGTGCCTGTTCGCTCATCGTTATATTTAATCTGTGTGGTCAGTGCTTTTTTGTGGAAGAAACAGAGCTGGAAGAAGGCTTAGAACAGGCTAACACGGGGTAACAACGTTAGCCTTGATGGACACAAAATCCAGTACCGTGCGAGAAACGCAGCAATCTGCATCTTAGCTGCACATAAATGCATGGAAATAACATCAGCCTTTATTTTGTCTGGACACAACTGGAAACACAAATCCACGTGACACCACGCAACATATTTCTGCTCTGAAAAGTTCACACAGACCGCCCCAAAGCCACTCTGTGAGCTAGCGGCCAAAGCTCTGTTCGAACACGGTTCCTCCTGAGTCCTGCAGCCGCTAACCCAGAGCGGCGGGACGGCTCGCAGTCTGAATTCTCCCACACATAACAAAACGCACACGTAACAAAGCATCCTCCCCCCTCGGACACAAAATTATTAATCCAGCTCGTCTGTTCACTAGGGTGCTAGTGGACCGAGTAAGCATCGGGGGGCACGAAGCGCTCCTTCCCTGCATCTCCTTCGTGAGGGGTGAAAGAGAGGGGAGAGCCAGCGGGGCGAGAGCGGAGCGGCGCTTTTCACTGGGCGTCCGCAAAGCAGCTGGTGGTCCCGTATGCGCTCCAAAGCTTTCTCACAGCGAAACACCGTCTATGCATGACGTAACCCAGAGCAGCAGTGACACACGATCGGAATGACCGTTTACATGCTCCACGATCGGATAAACGATCGGTATAACCCACCTATCTCGATCGGAAAGAAATTCTGATCCGAATGAGTCTGATCAGGGCAGAGTATTCCGAACGGCGCGTTTACATGACGCATTTTCTTTCCGATCAGGCGTTCATTCCAATTACTTTTGCCCATGTAAACGCGGCTAGTGTTCATCATCAGAACACAATCTAGATTTGTCGTATGTTCTCAGTAGTAGATGTGGAGCATTAATTTTAAGAAAGGAGGTTAGAAACACGATCGCAGGAAATAGGCTGCTAACTGCACGATCACATCCATCACTTTCACCCAACGTCCACATGCTATCAATCACAGCTAACCATAATGGAGCAGCAGCTCTGGGCAGAGGGGGATGTCATCCATCACAGAGTTTAATGTGACACTCATGACATTTGCTCAGGCTGAGGGGAGGGAGTCAAATGAAATGCTCTGTCCTTTGAGGTAGCACTTCACCAAGCTAATGATGATGAAGATAACCCATTATTAGATCTTCCTGCTGGGGGTTCTGTACTTTACACAAGAGTCTCTGTCCTGGATTTAATCTTACAGATTGATTTGATTTGAAGATAGACTGACAGATGCAGTATTTACCGAGAAAATGTAACATATTCATTGAAGTTGGATGAACTACTTTTCTGCAAGACGAGAAGTTCATTTTTTTAAGCCTTATCTTTTTTCTGGTCTGTAGAGCACATATGACAGACCAGGGTGTTTTTTTATACCTAATTTTATCTAATCAAACTTTAACTACTCCCTGCATATTATTTTAACTCCAACCTTTTTTTTTTTTAATTACATGTCTGACCCTCTGTCAGGGTTAGGATATCCCTCACTGTGTATTTTAAACAACTCTATTTTAAACCCTTTCCCTCTGTTATTATTTTTCATTTTGGGTTTTTCCTTTAATCACTCTCCTGTGATCTTGCTCTTCGGTATTTTGTCTGGAACCAAAAAACGAGACGACACTTAAGTAAAGGAGTTCCTTCGATTTATGACTCGAAGTAGTAGTGAGCCTTCTTCCCTCCCTGGAGTGTTGGAGTGAAACCAATGTTTTACATCTTAACTGACTGCTGTTCAGTAGGAATAAAGATCTTGTGGAAGCGGCAGCGGACTCCAGGACAGTTCCTCATCTCATTTTAAACCAAAACCTGGTATTATTGGATTGATGCCTGTCTAAAAGACATGCAGTGAAAGAGAAGCGACAGGCCTTTCAGGGCTTTTGTTTACATGAGCCTTCCAGGCACAATTCCCACAAATGTGGATAGAAGCACTTTGTAAACAGGGCTTGAGCGAAGCTGCTGTTCATCTGCCAATCTAAATACAACAAGGGGCCTGTGGTAAGCTTCCCTGCCATCTCTAATTCTGGCTATGGCTTTGGTGGAGAGCAGGATCAGGGCCAGGCGTGCTACTTGCAGCCAGAGAGGGAAGAAGGCTCCTTCAGCTGGGGATAGATGTGGACATGCAGATGAACACATGTAGAAGTGTAGTAATCCAATATGCAGATGAATTAAGCATGAACACATTCCAATCTAAAATAGATTTTAGACGAAATGACACACGATAAGAGGGTAAGAGAAACACTGTCCAACTGGCAGGAAATGACCTTAACGTAACTTTGTACAACTTTGTAAATTGATAGCATAGCTAAGACTATGTTAGACAATTTCACACCCTAACATATCGTCAGTTGGCTTATTCTACAGAATAGACACATGTCTTTGTTGTTTGGAAGTATACCGTGATAGACCACCACCACCGATAGGCGTCCACCCACCCAATACCCACTGTTGGAAGATGTGCAGAAGATGATCAGATAACAAATACTCGTATTGGATCGATCTCTAAACTCTGAGTGGGTTGTAGAGGCACTATTGACGATTTCCTGAGAATTTCCTACTATCTGCAATGATCATGGACTTCTTTCTACGAGTCAGATGAACACAATCCTGACAGTTCCTTGATGTTGTCTTTACATGTCGTCTTTTTCTGCCTTCCTCTCAAACAGTAGGGGGAGCCAATTCCCAACTTGAAATCCAAACATATCACCCATAAAAAAAAAAAAAAAAACAAGTCCCACAAAAGAGTTTTCCTTTCCGGTAAAAGTGAACCCACTCATAAAAGGACAGTGTCCATCTCGTTAGAGGCGCCACTGATGTGTTGCTTGTGGATCGAAGCTCTCAGCCTTGTTGTTAAAGTTGGAGGTAAACTTTGGTATTGGAGGCCCCCGTTCATTAAGCCTACGGAGGGAACAGGAGACAAGCTAATGAGAAAGATGCCTTTGACAGACCAAAGAGAGTTGTGTGATAATTGGCTAAGGCTAAAAAGAAGTGTCACTGCAGATGGAGTGAAAATGGACCAGAGCTCTGAGCCTTCCAACCGTCTCCCACTTAGCTCCATCTGACGGCTTTCCACAGATTTGTTGGTTGAGGGGACACACATAAATTGGTATGGATCCATTATCCGGACTATGGATGAAGTTCATCTTTCCCCTTCTTCAGTATTGACCGCAGGCTGGATAATTGAGAAGCTTAGACCAAACAAGCATCAGAGGGAAATGCCACTGTACTCCCTAAAATTGGGCATCGATTTGGAAATCCGCCGACTTGACGTGAGTCAACAACAAATTGGTCAATTTGCAAATGCACAACTTTGTCAAAAACTTACTTTGGTTTTGACATTTGCCATATCTACTCGGATTCACCCATTGACTGTACTATAAATGAGAAGTGGACTAAGCTAGTGTGATGTCACTCATGAAAATAATTACTATTTTTACGTGGTACGGATGCTGCCATATTGGAACCAGACAACATCAGTAAGCAGTGATTAGTCCGAGTTGGTCTGAGTCACCATTTCTGTGACAACCCCTCTTGCCAATCAGAGTGAGCTTGTTGGAAGTCTACACCCCAACTACTTGAAAGTGTGCTCATGAGAATCTGTCAATCAAATGTTCAACGTAGGACCACCTACTTATATTGAGGTTGGCCAGTTTATAACTTGAACTATAGTAAAAAAATTTAAATCTACATATCATGAAAATAAACTACAATGAGTAACAATGTGTTAAAAAAATATTGCAGAAACAGACTGCTTATTCTGACAAATAGTATGGCTGACTCTATGAGATTTTGGCTTCTTGGAGCCAGCAGGTACTTCCTGTTTGAAATGCAAAGACAGAGGGGTCGCTCAGTCCAGATCTTAAATATAGTCAACAAATGGATACACCTGATGGGCATATATCTGGAAAACGTAGTGAAAGACCTGGAGAACTAAAGCTGCGTTCACACCAAACCTTATTTGCACAGCAAATTTGTTTTGGTCACCTCCCTTTACTGACCAAAAATGTGTTTCTTTAGGCTCGCCATCACTGCCATGTGTGGGAGGAGCTTCCAGGTAATGCTTTTAGCCTGATTGCTACATGGAGCGGTGTCTGTGTTTATCTCATTTACAATGCATGGAAGACACGGATGATGTTGAGAGATCAGGTTTGTCTAATATTGTCTTGATGAAAATAAGAAAAACATCATAAAGTTCAGGAGGCTCGAGCAGGCTGACTTTCTATCCAGCAGCGGCTCCTGGGACCTGCATAGCAAGATTAATCGCTCCAGCTCCAACGAAACTGCGATAGACTTTCTAGGGTATACCCGCCTTCGCCCAACACTAGCCGGGACGGGTTTCTGAAACCCCACTGCCCCAAAAGGGATACAGCGGGTTAAGAAAATGATTGGAAGTTCATGAGAACTATGGAATGATTCATAACATTGGATGTGTTTTCTACCTGCTTTCACTGGCTGTTACTGAAAGCGTCACATGCCCAAGGTTGAGTCCCTGACTGGTTGATGCTACTCGTGGCCCTCCCCAGAGTTTTTTTTAACTGTGACCTACAGTTTGTGCCCAATTCGCACCCAATGCTCCAGGACCTCAGATCGTGTCCGTACCATTGACTTAACATTGAAACTTGCCGCCTCCGCCCCTCGCATCATTCGGTGTGAACCCAGATTAAGAGTAGACAAACCCATATGGTCTGTTTGTTTGATTCCCTTTTGCAGTGAGAAGTTAACTTTAATACTAATGAATCAAGTAAGGACACCTCCCTTTACCCCTTTTTTTTACGAGACTAACACACTTTCTTGCTCCTTGGGGAACTTATTAAAATCCATTTTCTGCAGCAGATCACGCAAAAAGTTCCAGAAACTGCATGCACCTGCATGCCGCCACTGCCGCTGCTTTTGCCGGGAAGGCTTGTTCCGAGCTGCATTTGGCTGGCTAACTGCACATTGTGTCAGTCTGTGTAAAGCAGTAACACATGTTTTTTTTTTTACGAGTTAGACTGCCATGACTTTCTCATTCACGGGTTCTGACTTGAATCCCAGCTGTTGACTGCAACCAAAACATCCCATGGACTCTCAATTCAAGGAACATCTGTTTGAGCTGAAAGGCGATACTGAAGGTAGCCGCTTAAGTGGAAGAACGCGAGTAAATTTATGTCAGAAGCTGCTTAAAAGCAGACTTTCCAATTGCCACAAATTAAACATTCAAGAACACTTAATTTTTTGTGAGGAAATGATGGACAAGTGGAAAAAACTCATTCCGATCTGCCTGCCCTGCACATGCACCTTTGTGTTGCTTTTTCATGACTTGATATTTTCTGACTACAGTACAATATATTTCCCTCCCTGCAGAAACTCACACCTCCTAGATCATTCATCCAGTTTGCCTGCCTCTGCAGTCTTTCCTCTGGCACCTCATGTCACGGTGGAGAGCTGAAGCACGGGACAGGCTGAGCAACTGATGATGAAACACAACTTGATCTGTGGTCTGTCTGCTGCTGAAGGTGCTGGAGAGACAGACAGCCTTCTGACTTGAAGCAGAAAAGCTGCAGCGAATGGGAGAACACTCTTATTGTGACATCCTCTCTATAGGTTTCTTTGGATCTGACGTGCAAAAAGTGCACATCAAGATGATGTGTAAATAAAGTGGTTCACGGGCCAAAATGCAACATCCAAATAAACGGGGCGACATGCATTTGTTTTACACTCTTGGATAAAAAAAGTACTACGTTTCAATTCCTTTTGGGGCTTTGACACAAAAACGAAAACATAAAACTTAACCAGAACCTATTAAGATTAAATTGATTCAAAAGCCAATACAGGATAATGTCTCAAATGAGTGGACATAAAGTCGCCATGTTGGAGTTTGAAACTCACCTGCTGTCCAGAGCTTGATGTTTGTAATGATGACAGAACTTACCTGGTTAAGCCTTAGTCACATGCACCCGTGTGGGTTTTTGGGGTGTAGCAGCCAATACTTTTCCCCAACACTACCCCCACCAAACAATTTTCCGTCCATCCATCCATCTTCTGAACCCACTGTGTCCCTTTTGGGGTCACGGCTCTCTGCCGGAATTGGAACCAGGGCTTTCTAACTGTGAGGTGAGATTGCTAACCGCTCATGAAATCATGCAGCCTAACTCAAACATGACATTTTCTGTCATCACAAAGCCCTTAACTCCTACTGTTAAATACTATGAATAGCACATCTTGACACTGGTGGAGTAAATTTGGCGTCTGTTTTACTATTAGCACCAAGAAATGCACATTGGATTGGAATAAAGAAAGAACGATTTTTTGACAGTATTACTTGTATTACAGAGACATACTGTTACTACAGAGAAACGATTTGGCAAAATAGTCAACATTTAATGTAGAAAAAAAGATGACAGACCCTACTTAAAACGTTTATAGCATCAACATTTTACATTTTTTTAGTTAAACAACAGAAAATCTTACAGTTTTTTCCTCGTGTTGCATCCTGAGCACACAATGCTTTATTTTTTAAAGACCCACTCGGATAAAAATTGTGTTTTTGGTGTTTTAAACATGTTCTTGGAGCATTTTTCTAATGATGGACAACTTGTATAAAAAAACTAAGTTCAAAATTGCATTTCTGAGTGTATCTTTATACAAATTATTCAATACAAATGAAAAATAAATAAAAAGGTAGTTAAAAAGAGATCGTAGATGTGACGTAGAACCTACAACGGCGGGCCACAAGCTTCCTTCTCCACTCCACTGCGATGCACGTAGGTCAAAACTGTACAGCTGGATAGCTCCAATATCGCTCGCCATTATTGTTGCATCAGTAATATTGAGTTGGGGCTTTGAGGAGCTGTAGGCTAGCTGGAGAGCATGTAAACAGAAGGATGATGGGAAATAAGGACAGGCTGTGCCAACAGTCCCACCCACAACTCAGATGAATTTGTAATGGACTGCTGCCACTTTGCATAAACTATGTCCTAGAAAACGACCCAGGTTTTTGAAAATGTTTGATAAAAATTGCATAATCATAATAAAAGACCACTGGGAAGCAGATCAAAAGACGATCTGAGGTCTTTTAGTCCTGTCTTTAAATAACACTGCTCCTCTCATCCACATTATGCGGGGATGCTTGGTCGAGTTGTATCCCAAGTAAACATTACAACCTGCCAGTCCCACTTCACTTTTTAAAACATTTTATGGATTCTTTGAGTCGGAGCTTTTAAATATAGTAAACTGCTCTCTTCAGACGGGGGTTTTCCCCTCTGCCTGTAAGACTTCTGAAGAAGAGTCATTTAGATCTGAAAACTCTGGACAACTACAGACCCGTGTCCAACTTACCATCTTTAAGTAAAATTATAGTAAAGTGTCGCTACTCAACTACATGAACTTTTAAATACCCCCAAATTTTAGAAAAATATCAGTCTGGTTTTCGGACAAACAACAGTACAGAGACGGCTCTTTTAAAGATCGTTTGATGATCTTAGATTAAACTATGACTCACAGAAACTTTCTGTTCTGGTGCTACTGGATCTTAGTGCCGCTTTTGATACGGTAGATCACCAGATTTTATTAGACAGACTTAGGAGTCTAGTGTGCCTCTCTGTAAATTTCCTTAAGTGGTTTTACTCTTAGCTTACAGATCAACACTTTTATGTAAGTATGGATACGTGCTCTTCAAGAATCCATGAAATAAGTTGTGGGGTTCCCCAAGGGTCGATTTTAGGTCCAATACTTTCTAATTTATATATGTTGCCTCTTTGGGAAGGTCATCAGGAGACACGGCGTTGTTTTTCACAGCTATGCTGATGATACACAGCTTTACATCGCCGTGTCTCCTGATGACCTTGAACCTGTTAACACTCTTTAAAACTGTATTTTAGATATCATGGATGGCAGAAAACTTCCTACAGCTTAACCAGGACAAAACAGCTTTAATTTAAAAGCTTTAATCATCGGTTCTGAAGGCAAGAGAGAGAAGATTTTACCACATCTTCGTAATTTTAAACCTTCTCGATGTGTGAGAAACCTGGGCGTACTTTTTGACTGAGCTAAATTTTATCCCACATATAAAAAATGTCGTAGAGACAGGATTTTATCATCTTAAAAAAATTGCCAGAGTCCACCTGTTCCTCTCTCTTGCCAGCACAGAGGAGCTGATGCATGCTTTTATTTTCAGTCGTTTAGATTATTGTAATGCCCTGCTCTCTGGTTTACCCATAAACTCTATTTCAAATCTACAACTATTTTTAAGAAGAGGCTCAAGACCCACCTTTTTAATTTAGCTTTTAGTTGATGTTAACTGCTAATTTATTCTATTAGTTTTAGTATAGGCTATTTTATGTATTTATTTTCATTTTATGCATATTATTCTCAATTTTATGTTTTTATATACATCTTATGTCTTTGATTTTAGTATTTTATTATGATTTTAGCCCCAGTGTTTCTTGAAGGGATCTTTTCTGCCAGGGCTTGCCGGCTTGGTCGGTGGTTGTTGCTGCAGTTGTCAGCTTGGCTGGGGCAGCTGGAGTTTAACTTTGCAGCCTCACGGCTGTGAAGTGGACCCCGTTGCTGTCCCAGTCTGGGTGGGGGCTGTGGCGATGCTCCTTTGGCCAGGCTGGCTCCTGGTACGAAGAGATTCCCAAATACCGTTTCCTCAAAGCAGAGCCAAGCCTTACATTTTTTTTTTCAATTAGAAGTTACATAGTCATTATTCATTGTACGTAGGGGTCATGGGTTGTATGTTTTAACGGAGGGGAGTGGGAAGGGTAAAGGTTGGGTTTTTACCGTAATATTGTGTGATTTTTGTTTTTTAATGTTAAAGCGCTTCGAGCTGCGCAATGTATGAGAAGCGCTGTTTTATAAAAAAAAGTTTAATTGATTGATTGATTGATTGATTAATCTATTGCAACTGGCTTAAATGATTTAAAAATAACAATAAAAAAAGGGAAATTAATTTGTTTTGCGTCATTCTTCTTTCTCTTTCGGCTTTTCCCATCAGGGGTCGCCACAGCGAACAAGTTGCATCGTAAACTTGGCAATGTTTTACGCCGGATGCCCTTCCTGATGCAACTTTCTCAAAGCAACCGGGCTTGGGACCGGCACAGAAGTAGAGAAGGGAACAGGGAGCAGCCCGGAATCGAACCCTGGTTTCATGGACGGAAGGCGCCGCAAACCAGCACAAGCTAAACCGGCTCCCCAATTTGTTTTGCGTCATTGTATCTAAAAAAAAATTGAAGAAACTAACCATAATACAACATGTGTCCTTTGGCTCTAACGACTGAACACTGCACAGAGCTACTGTATTACATCACCACTGACCAATTTCTATTCTTCCTAACGCGCCTCTTTTCAATCTGCAATCCCCTCCACAGATTCCTCCTCTACCATATTAGGTTTCGTCTCTCCCGAGCACCAGCTGTCAGTGTTGAAAACCATCCTTAATTGTCTTCTCCATCTCGTCCACAACGCCATCTAGACTGCAGGTCAGTTACGGATAATGACGAGGCCTTGCCTGAACCCGAGGCCTCATTTCAGAACCGAAGTCCCCTCTCCTCTCAATAAATCCCCCAGGCTACAAAAGGAGAAAGGGAAAGATGCAACATCCTACTGCAGCATTTTCCATCATTTGCTCCTTGCCAAGGAGAAAAATGCATAATTCAGTCCTTCCTCATGCACATGTCGTAATGTAATGAGGCAACTAGCATGTGCTTGCACTAACAATGCCTGAATTCTGCCCCGTGTTTGTTTTCTCTGCCGGCAACGGGGAACGGCTCTGCGATCCCATCTGGTTTATCCGCCGCCCGCATGAAGCGCCGGCTCTGTTTTCTTTGCTGATTGCAATAATTTGGGAGCTGGATGACTTCAGTTCCCGTTTGCAGGAGGGACGAATGACCAGTGTGGAGAATGCGGCGCGTGAAAAAAAGAAGTCCATGGTTGCATCGTCAACAGTCTTTCAATTAGCAGTTAGTTTTTCTGCAGAAACAAGAGAGTGTGAAGTTTGAGTCAACATGATACAGACACAATTTGTAATTCCCAACACATAAAAGAAATAAAATGGAGCTCCCCTACACAAGGAAGTCGTCTACTAAGGGTATTTAATTGCAGGGAAATTTCTGTTTATTTAGCAAAAGTTTCAGTTTTTGTTGTTGTTTTTCTCTGGGTGAAGACTATTTTGCATCACAAAATCTCCTCTGATGACATTTCAAATGTGTAGATAGGAATGCCAACCATTTATTTTCTGCAGTTGAGGCATTTTACAGGAAGGTACCCTTTTAGCCTGAATCTTAAGTTACAATTAATTTCCTTTTGAACAAATATTATTTTTGTTCAAATTTGTGGTTTTATTCCCCTAATGTATCCTATTGCACTTGAAAACTCCATGACCACCCACTTTATGGCATCAAATATAAATGTTGGCTTTGGAGAACATGCGTCTCCTGCAGAGGGACAGGCCCCTCAGCGGGAAGCAATCCCTGGGGTACCCTGGATAGCCAAGAGGGGAAGGGAAATTTCTCAATGAAGAGGGGACTCATGTAATTAGAGGGAGCTCAGGAGGGAAGAGCGGGGTCAGACGTGGGGTTTTTAAGACTCCCCAGGGAAGGTCCTCCATGAGCCAGCTTCCAGAAACATCGACAGTCATCAATGTTGCAGCTTTCAGAGCCTATTAAGTCTTTAGTTTTTAGCATAAAGGCACTCCTGTCTCCTCTAACTCAACTTTTTGTATTTTTAACTTCATTGTGAAATATTAGTTTAAAAGAAACATTAAACTGATTATCTTAAGCCTTAGTCATGGATCAATCGCTGTATGTCTTTGGGTTGTCCTGATTCATGGATCATCGGGGAGCACAGGTGTGTCTTAAAGTTACCTTATGGCCTGTCCAGCCACCGTAACCCTTGTGCTATCCTAGGCACTTTAACATTGGGAGTTGGGTCATTTAGACCCACTAGACAGTGCGCTGAACCTTTTTTCTTCAATGATTTGTGATCTTCACTGGTGTCCATGGATTACATGAAATCTTTCCACCTTTATCCTTTACCCATCCACCTTTATCTTTGTCATGGTAGGAATAACAGGTCAATGCAAGGGTGGGGTCATCTAAGATAGCACAAGGGTTAAGGGACGTCATGAAAGTGAAATGTACATTTTTGTTGTGCGTCTAATGTATTGTGAAGTATTCCTAAGAAAAATGTAAATTGGACGCACTTACGATAGGGATGCTGTCGTACGGTGCCCTTGTGCCACACTCTAGTCATTGTTAAGGTGTCCCTATAACTTACACCTGTACAGGGGTTGACCCATGCGGATGCTGGGGGTTTTTGGGTTGTCTGGGTCCATGGAGGGTCATAAACAGTGGGACCACATCTTAAGGTGAGCACAGGTGTGTCGTTCCCCTATGGCTTTTCTGGCCACCTCTAGGGAAATCAGGAAAATGAAACATTTTTGTACATTTTTGTTGTGAGTGTGGTCAGTGCATTGTGAAGTATTCACTAGGATAATATAGGATTCACACACTTATGATGTTTGAGTGATAGTGTTGTATGATGTTGTACGATGTCCTTTATGCCTCTCAAACTTGCGGACACCCTCTGCTACCAAGAAGTTGAAGTTTTGCTTTTCCCAATCCAGCCATTCTTGACAATGACTTGAGTCATTGTGTTTTCCACGTGCCCTTTTATGGGAACCCAGTACCTGACACCTGACCGCAAATCAAACCTGATGTGTAAATGTGTTCTAAATGACAGAAACAGAATAGAAATGACAAACAATTAAGAAAGTCAAGAAATAGTAGCTATGTAGTGAAGGGGAAAATGCAATATTTTGATATACAATATGATATTTTATCATGCTGACCAGACAGCTGCTGTTAACCCTTTAAAAACAGAGCTGGTTGACACTGTTAACATAATTCTTTGACACTTTGCGCAATTAATATAATTTCCACAAATTCTGAAACACCTTGAAGTTTTGTCGCATATCACCGTTTTTTAGCTTTCAGAATCCATTGGAATTACATGAACTGTGCAAATGATGGCCTCTGCTGCTGGGCGCTAAGCAGAAAACTTTTCTTTACAGGCTTTTTTATTAACCCAATGAGACAAATAAGGTGATGATGCCAATTGAGCAACTTTCTTTAGTGGGAATTGTAGATGAGGCAGGTTTAAAACCATTGGACTCCAGAAGATAAATGTATCATCTGTACAACACCCCACCTGGAAGGTTAGGTTTTTAAATTCTTGTTGGTAGTTCGCCGTGGAAGGTGGCTGAAATATTTATCAGCTGTGGTCTGTTTATCGATTTCACATCTGAGGCGTCTGAATGGATTAGAGCTGTTCCTTTAAAACTGGTCTTCAGCTTTCACCAGAGATGTCCCCAGCGTCTGACAGCACAAACCACGAGCCATTTTCCTATCAGCTGGATTTTCTAATGACCTCGACTCAAGTGCACGGTTAGGTTCTGTGGCCCCTGTGTTGCCAAAGGCTGAGGTCAAAACGAGGAAGAAAAGGCAGAGCTCCAACTAGGAATTTATTTGACTCCTTCAATTAGGCGTTTTTCATGTATTGATCAATCACTTTTTTTTTCTTAGAATGAGATACTCATGATGTGTTATTCATTTTACATGCAAGTACAAAAATGATAGAGAATAAGAACTACATTTTGCATTTGGCTCCATAAGTCTTTGTTTGGCAAATGCATCTGATAGAATCAGTTTAACGGGTAACTTCCATATCAATGCTATTGGAATATTTGGAAGCAGCAACAACATCTCTAAATTAAATGTCCAATAGCCAACAGTCTGTTTCTAATAGTTTTTGCCCTTTAATTTCTCAATGACAAATGATACATTGATGACTTTAGGATTTAAAGTTTTTTTAGGTATTTTTTCTGTAATTTATGGGGAAAAAAGGTTGAATTTCGGGGGAAATTAACAACTTGTATGCTGGAAAAAATTAACATTTAGATACATTAAGCTTGTGGTCTAAGCTTACTTTTTCGTAGTTCAAGTATTTTATTAGTTTCCATGATTTAATTTTCTTTTCATTTATTTAAAGGTGTGTGTGTTTATCACATGGTTCTTTTTCCACACACCCACTTTCTAGACAGTTTTTTGGGTAAAATTACTGGTCTTACACTATTTCATTAAATGTCTTCTTTTAATGCACTAAAATGTGTCAGGTCTACTAACTGGACACTGCAATGCACAATCTCAACCGCTCTTCATTATCACATTCACTGGACAAGACAGAGCCTGTTAAATCCAGCTTTTACAGTATTTCTAAAGTCCTTTTTTTCCTTAACTAATTACATCCTCTGCACAATTCACAGGAGAGCAGAATGGCGTGAACAGCCTCAGTCTGGAGTAAACAAGACCCCAGCGGGGAAAGAGGGGTCTTGTCTTGGCTGGCTGGCTCGCCCGTTTTGATAGATCGATGCGCTAATCATGGAGTGTCCTGGCTGTGCTTCCAGCTCCTCTCCCTTTGAGCTTAATTTAATTAGGTTCCATCGCCGAAAAGCTAAACTTGCACACAGAAGTGGAGCGGAGATGCTTGTTCCTGGTTTTCTCAGCTTTTGGGTGAAAATGGTGTGTAGGATAAAGGGTGTTTCACACAAACAGACACTTTCTGTGTGGAGGATGTGTCTCGTACAGCCAGGTTATAAGGGAGGATTCATCTATAACAATACATATTTTTAAGGCATTGTTCCTTTTTTTTAACAGATGCTTCTCCTTTATGGGGCACTAGATCTTTGACATTCGTGAGAATGTAAAAAATACCTGCGATGCTTTTAGAAAAGGAAAGGCAGGAGTGGAGCTGAAGGGGAACAAAGGGGGCAGCTGCCCCCCCAGCAAAAAGTTTTGCCTCACACTTGCCCTCCCAATTTTTGAGTCAATATTAGTATCATTATTAACAACGGTTAAGAAATCAATCCAAACTAATCTTCAAGAATTGTAAAAATACAAAAGAAATATGTTTTAAATGAAATGAATGCAGTAATAATAGTAAAACTCTTAGAAATACATGGTATTTATTCTTTTATTTTATTTTATTTTAAATCTCCACTCTGTTTCTATACCACACTTTCAAAAACCACAAAAGGAATTTCCTTTTTTTCTTTGTAAACCAGAATATTTTCTTTGTTGAAATAAAATATTTTATATTTACTTTATTTGTACGTACGGATTTCATATGTAGAGTGCGCACTGTTGGGGTATTTTAGGTAAGATAAGGCGTCAATTAGGTCAAGTTAATTGTTGGGTGGAGGGACTTACCCACTCTTCTAGGGTAAGGTTAAGGGTTGAGGATAAGGGTTAGGGTTGTGATCCAGAGGTCACTTTTAGTTTAGTTGAGTCTGGTTAGGGTTAGGGTTTAGACCCTGGCTGGGGCTAATGTTTCACTGTCCAATTTATGACAAGTAGTAAAGGGGTTTTTCAAGATTAGGGTCTCCTGAATAGCAAGGCTTCAATTTGGGGTTAAATTATATTTGGGGAGGGCTGGTTAAAATTAGGACCCCTTTTTCAGGTTAGGTTTAGGATTTTGGGTTCGGATTAGGGCTACAATCCAAGGGTCACCTCTGGTCTAGGGGAGTCTGGTTAGGGTTACGATTGATATATTAGGCCTACACTTCCAATAATGAAAATACATTTAGGGGAGCTCAATGTTACTCTCAAGAACGAAAAGGTAATCTCTCATTTAGGCACTGTGGGTTGATTGTGTCTAATTTAGAGATCCAATTCCTTTCAGGTCTCTGCCTTTGAGCCTGGGTCCGGTGTGGATTGCACTACAGGACCGCAGCTTGGACTGATTTCCATCCATGGGTTATGAAGTGCTGGTCCACATGGTGGTGGGTATTTTGGTGTCCCAGGATGTTTTGTTTATGACCACGGAAACAAGGGCTGATTGTTCTCCCTCATTCCCCAATATATTTCTTATTTTGGGTTAGGTTTAGAGTAAGTTGTATAATTTCCACTCCCGGCCGGTGATGTCAGGTGCCATTTTTTCGGCAGCCAGGTCCCTCTCCATACAGCTGAATGTAACTAAGGGTTTAGTATAGGGTGAACGAAAATGCTGGATTAAAGTTACTTTTTTTCTAAAAGCATTTGCAATCACTTAAACTATTTTGCAATTTTTCGCTAAATTAGAACAAAATAGTTAACAAAAATGTGAAATGTCTCAACCTGAAACAACTTTTTACAATATCTGTTCCTTTGTGAGTAAATATGAGCTCATGTGATTTAAGTCTTTTATTTTCTTTTAATCATATGTATGTAATCATTCATTTTTTAAATGTACTCAATTTAATTCAAATAAACAACTTACATATACTAGAATTTCTGCAATTGAGACTACATAATAGGAAGCATCTTTTCTCAAATGTTATTTTGTCTTGGATAAAAAAACGCACATAATTCTTTAGACTGCACAGTCCTCAACACTGAGAAGAGTTAAGCCTGCAGTTTCTCTGAAGAGTGTTCAGGAAAACCACTGACTGCTAGGCTCCATCAGAGTCACACATTTGCTCAGCTCTTATTTGGACAAATTCCTGGAAGCCTCTGCAGGAGCTCAGGGAAAGCCCTGCCGCTGCCATCTTCACTCAGCTGTACCCTCAATCCCCCACCTGCCTCCTGGTTCTTGGATTCAAATGACTACTGCGTGCATAGATTTCCTTTTTGCCCAGAGATATGCAGCACGTCTGTCTTTGTGCAGTGGCGCTTTTTGTCCTTTAAAATAACTCCTCCGCTCTTGCCGTGGGACAAGCGCGCCTCTGTAACGAAGAGAAGCCGCCAGGCTTTAAATGTGTTCAGCTTTGCCGGCAGCAGCTCTTAAGCTGCAGCTTTCATTATTTCTTAAAGGCATCCTCAAAACATTGTACCTTTCCTGCAGAGTTTCTCACTGTGAAAGGGGAAAAGCGCGATGTGCATGTGGTCAGTGGGGTTACGCTGAAATCCACGG
The DNA here is from genome assembly GCA_037389245.1 of Oryzias sinensis. Classification (NCBI taxonomy): domain Eukaryota; kingdom Metazoa; phylum Chordata; class Actinopteri; order Beloniformes; family Adrianichthyidae; genus Oryzias; species Oryzias sinensis. Next base: position 15,825,385 of record CM074504.1, read on the forward strand.
GTCAGGGCAGACCTTGTTGCGCCATGGTTATTTCATGTCAGAGAGCCTCTCAGAACCTTTAAGCTCATCATTTATTTAGGGAAGACTTGTTTGCCTTGTGAGGCTGCGGCCTTGGCTGAGCTCTCGGCATCTGCCCCTGTCTACATTCTGGCGTCTCGCAAGGCTAACCAAGATTAATATTTCAAATCAGGAGAGCAAACAAGGCCCAGTTCAGTTTTTGATTTGCAGCTTAGATGCACCGATAGATTACCGACGTGCTGCTGTAGGAAAAGGTGGGAATTGATGTCAAATTACTTTGGAATTTGGAATAAAATGAATTAACTATTTAGAAAAGTTCAATTGATTAAATGTTAACAGAAACTCTGGACCTGCAGGTGGAGTTGAGTGGCACACGAATAAACACTGTAACCCAAAGTTACTCTATTTAAATAGACTACATGAGACATGGAAGCCGTTTCTTGGAGTAGAACATGAGTTTGCCAATTTCGATTAAAATTACATTTTATCTACAATTTTTGGCCATTAATCTCTTTTTTTTTTGCCTAAATTGCGTTCCCAAGAGTTATAGTTTAACCATTTAACACAGAAGCTTTAGGTCCAGTGTTAACATTCTATCGACTACCGTAACTCTTCAACCTTTTACACAATTATGCTGTTGTGTAACACGTAACAGAAGCAAAGTTCTTAAGCAATCAACATAATTCATCCAATTCTATTGCTAAAGGGAACGAATTTCCGCTTTTAATGATACACTTTTTGTTCTTACTGTATTGCCTGTCGGTGCAAAGTCGAAATAAAAAGCTGCTCTTCTCTGAGGCAGAATCAGTTGATCCACATTGATCAAGTAAACTGCCAAAAATTGCTTTTTAGATGTCACTGGCAACAGCTACAGTTTTAAAGTCCCAATCCAACTTTACTTTTTTTCTATTTTAAATCGTTCCCTGTGTTTTTTTAAACTAATGATTATGCTGTTTATAGCTAAAATCAAAAAGCCTGGATCATTTATATTTTCTGCACATCGGCAGTAGCTCATTAGAAATCTGCTTTTGAGTTGTGGGCTGGACTGTTAGCAGGGAAGTTTGATTGAATTTGTTGGCCTATTTCAAACATTGGTTGTAGACAATGTAGCAAAAATCCATATAGATATATATCAAATTCGTTACAGAAATAATGAAGTAAATTGATTTTATATTAAAAAAAAAAACTACTGTAAGAACAAACTGTGTAATTACCATTGAATGTATATAGGTGTTGCACAGTGCAGCTGTGATGTCACCCATGCAAAATGCCTTACAGCAAAATGAAGTCAATTCAGTCCCGGTTTTCCACTATATGGGCGTGGCCATTTTGGATCCGACCAATCACGACAGTGATTGGTCCAATTCAGTCTGGATCAATGCTTCTAGGGCAACTACTTTCACCAATCAGGAATAAGCTTGTTCGAAGGCCACACCCCTTCAACTGAAAGCGGCTTGGGAGATTCTGTTGATAAAACGTTCAAGGTGGGGGGCCAATGGGGCACCACATGCTTTTACTAAGGCATCTGATTGGTCAGTTTACAACTTGAATAACTTGCAATAAAAGAAAATATTTTTTTTAAAAAAGGATTAGCAAGAAGTTGATGAGAAAAAGTATCAGAGTAAGAATCGTTATTCCAACAGAATGACTGAGTAATTGTATTACTCAATAGAAGTCTATGAGATTTTGATTTCTCTGACCCAGCATGTACTTCCTGTTGGAATGCAAGGAGGGATGGGTCACTCTGTCCAGTTCCTAATTACAATAATAATTGCTCATAATCACAAATAAAGATTTTTGCAATAATGCATACAATACACACTTAGGTAACATTAAATACTTTAAATACGATTATTATGAGGTTTATTATGATTATTAATACAAGTAGAGGTTGATTTATTGCTTTAGAAAGAGTGGGAAGCAGCAAACTGTTGTATAATCCCTCGACTACTATGGATAAACAAAGTAGTTAGGTGGTCCTAGTTAGGCATTACATGCATCTTCAACTGAGAGGAAGCCCAGTGGCAGATCTGGGCCAGTTAACCCTTTAATACCAGATCCTTAGCTTCAGTGATGACATATGCAACAGTGCAGAATTTACGCAATCAACGCAGCTTTGTGTCATTTTATGGCCTCACAACCCAAACTTGTGTAGGTGGCAGATAAAGTGTGGATAATTCACTTCTCTCTTTATGTGACATTTATATTTACGTTTGTAGTTTACTATAGCTGTACTAAGTTAAATAATCTGTAAAAATAATAATAACAAGAATAATAATAATAAACATTCGAAAAACAATATAGAAGTTTTTGCAGTCAGGTGGCCTATGTATTTCAATGCGGCCTGTCTTTTACTATAGGCTGGGCATGTCTTTTTGGCTTTATACCCCTTTTTTGAGGGCTTTTTGGGGCTTTTTTTGGCTTTTTCGTGTTTTTGTCGTCATTTTTGCGACTACAATTTTTACGTTTTTGTGTTGGTGTTGTGCGTGTGTGTGTGTATTTTTGTTGCGTTACACAATTGTCGTGTCGTTGTGTGCTTTGGGCGACTTTTGACCCCATTTTTTGGCGTTTTGACGCGTTTTTTTGACGTTTTGGACCTTTTTGGGTGTTCGACCCTCGTAGCAGTTACAATATGGTCCTTGCACTCTGTGAGTGCTGCGGGCCATAATAATAATAATGCTAACTGTTGTAGGAATAGAGAGCAAATATGTTTTGGTTATCATTACTGTAGAAGTGGCACATTTGTAATTTAATAGTTATTTAACTGCGCAAAAAAACCCCATTAAGATCAATAGTTTTTAATATTTCATGTAGCATCTTAAAAGTTTACTTAATTTAAAAATGTACTGAATTTTATTTTGAAAGGGAATGGAATATCCTAATATCCTGAATGGAATAAGAAAAACAAACATTTTTTGTATAAAAAAAACTAAATTGGAAAACAGAAAAGTTAAAGGTCAATAATTGAATGTTTAAATGTTAATTTGTCTAAATTCCAACAAACGCGTCTCATAATTACCACAAATATCCCAATGGTAATTACCTTAACTGCATGCAGATGCATGGGGTCTCACAAATCTCAGTAGTATAAATTAAAAAAGCAAAGATTTGAATTGTTTTTAAGGAAGAAAAAAAAATCCCCTTCTTGTGCGAGCATGCCTGCTCTGAGTACACACTGGTCCTGTCTGCGTCTTATCATGTCGTATATGTTTGTTTTTCATGAGACTTTTCTCTGAATGGAGTGCTTTGTGAACAGTGACGGCTGTTTCCCTCACTCTCTAGGTGGTCTTCCCTTATGACAAAGTTTGTATATTGTGTTTTCCAAGAGGCCATGAGAAATGACATCCCTGTGGATGCTGCTGTGAAAGCACGTCTGGCGTGTGATGACGGTCCTTGTTAACACACTGACTTAAGAGCCTCGGAAAAAACCTATGCTCCTTCACTCTAAAAAGAGTATTTGGGCTGTAGTTTTTACATTGATCTAACTTAATTATTTAGTTTGGTGAAAAGAAATCATTATTTAATTCAGTCAACTTAAAAATAACACATGGTTGTCTGACACAGTTATTTTTCTTAACTTCATTCAATTAAGTTGGTGTAACTTTGGTGTGAAGCTGTCAATGTGTCATGACGTCATGAGGTAAGGCAGCGCAAGGAATTGTGGGATACCATTTTCTTTGCTTGTCTGGGCATATTGGGGTTTAAGTGTGAGTTTTTGTCCATGTGTTTCGTTGTCCAGATGTTTTACTCTGTTTTTACTAGTAATTTAACCTGTTATGTTTATTTATTTCTGCACCATGAGTTAGAGTTTGGGAGAGGATGAAGACCAACTCCCATGAGCAGAAAAACGCAGTGCGTTCCATATATAGAGTTCACGACACGTGAACTCCTGCCTTGTAATGCGAGATATTGCTGGGTCACTCATGTCTTTGATATGGAAATGAAAAGGACCATTGATTGAAACTTAAGAAAACTGTGTCAATTTAAGTTGTATAAACTAAAGTTGAAGAAAAAAAAGTTAGATCAAAATATTAAATTGAGTCTGATAGACATAAAAAATTAAGTTAAGTAAACTTAATTCAATTACCTGTTACCAATTGAAGTGATTCAATTAAGTTGGATAAACTTTTTTCTTTTTAGAGTGTTTGGTTAAACGCCATAGCTTTTTTGAATTAGTATCATGTGTCCTCTTTTACTTTCTTTATTTAAACGTCTTTGTGTCATGGTTTGGGTGTCTTTGCCTTGGTTTTTGCTTGCTTTTGTTTCTGTCATGTTTCCTGTTTTATTTTGGAAGGTTTCCTGTTTTGTCGTGCTTTTGAGTTTTGACTTCCCTGGTTCCAATCTCTCGTGATCGTTGTCACCTGTGTCTTGTCAGTCATGTCTGTATAGAAGTCTTGTCTCTGCAAGCGTGCCCGACACTCAAATCATGCTGCAGGACCTGTCGCACTTAACTAATGAAGGAGGAAGCATGGGAACAGAGTGACACTCCTAATGTGCTACTGTACACTCTGTTGCTCTGAATAAAAAACTCTTTACGTTGAGCAATATTCCAATGCTGTTAATAAATGTTTTACAAAGCATCAGAGATCTTTCAGAAGGCCTTTTTAGGAGTAAGGCTCAGTGATGGACATTCTTCAGCTGCGGGGTGGGTGGGCTTGGAGGCTAATGGAGGAAAATGTTGAAAAACTTTTCCCAATTCTCAGAGAAGCTATGATTAATGAGATTTTATTAGAGTTATTATTTTTACCATTTACCCCAGTTTATGGGGCGGCCTTGGTGCAGTTGGAGGGAGGTCGACCCCCTATCGGAAGAATGCAGGTTTGATTCCCACCTTGCAAGAAACCAAACAACATTTTACAAACACTAAAGGACTTTTTTAAAGGAAATAACTGAAGCAGGGGGCTGCTGGTCAAAGTATCCTTGGGCAAAACCCTGAACCCCACATTGCCTCTGGCAGACGGTTGGCGCCAGTGTTCAGCAGCGACTGTGACTGTAAAGCGCCTTGGGCTTTTGAGGAAGGTAGAAAAAAACTATATTTATCATTTTTGTATTTAAAAGTGCATTATGCAAAACAATCAAAACCGTGTTACTCGAAGCTCCTGATCAAGGTAATCGTAATGCTCAAACAATCCATCAACACGTTCATAGTTTAACATAGTCGTAGTGAGACATTTTGACAAATCATCACATAATTTGGTTCCAAGTAAATAAACAACCAGAATTCATACAGTAGGCGCTTTAGATTAAGGTTTCCATGTCACACCGCAACTACTTACATTGTGCGCATTTTCCACATATGCAATTTTGGTGTTTTGATACATGCCTGATATACGTAATTCATAAGTGTTTCATGCGTTCGTCTTTTATCGATGTGTGCAGGTGTCCGTTAAGAGGTTTTGGCCGACTGGTCTTTATGTTATTTCGGTTTTGAGCTGTTGGTTGTTGAGAATCATGCAGTTTATGTGTATTTTATGTAGTTTATACGCAATTATTTTGCAAATCTTACGCAATTATGCTTTTTCAAGATGCATAGGCCAGTTTGGAGCTTTCCACGACCGTTTCACACACGGTATGTCTATGGGACCTTTCATGCTTGTTCCACTGATGTATATATAACTTATATTGCGTATCTGGCGCACATATCACATTCATGTTACGTAACTGACACATGAATCACTAATACATTGCATATAAACAGCACAATAATCACGCACAGGTCATGCTCAACACTGATTTTCTGTCAATTCATACTTCTTGGTTCCTCTGTGATACATCACAACTTTTTTCATTTTTTCCATGCTCATTCACGTTTGACCAATTTTCGGCAGTGTAATATGAGTAAAACGTACGTAGTGGCTGTGTGGCATGGCCTTTAGAAGGCACACTGTCAATTTTTGAAAATATTAAAAGATTTTATGTTTGCCTTATGGTAAAAATAATACAATAACTTTTACATAACAAAGTCATCAAAATGCATAAAGTCTTTTGTGAAGGTTATTGTTGCTAATATTTGCCTCCTAGAGCAGTTATGGTTTTTCATTATTGAGAAGTGATAAAAAGATCCGGTTTTTCCCTGGTCCGTCTCTGTTGGGTATTTGGCAGAGATGGATGGCGCTGACGTGGCCTTAAGTTACTTGCCTGTCTTGTGCACAGATGCTGTGTGTGGCCCTGACTAATAAGGGTCAACTGAGGTCAGAGGTCAATAGGTGGAGTTTTTCTACAGGGTAATATCACCCTCTTTAGAAATATATGAACATCTAGCAGCTTGATGAAATTCCAAAGGGGATGATTCAGAAAAAAAACGTTTAGTTTAATAAAAATTAAAATATATACTTTCACTTTTTATTCACCTTTCAAACAAAATTCCAAGGTGTCCCTTATCACCTTCCGAATTGTTGGTACCTCTTTGACACATTTCCTTCTTGAACTTGTTTGCTCGCATCCCAAGATTTTAGAGATTGGCCTGGAATAGTGGATGAACTTACAATCTTTTCAGGAAATATGTTTCCTCACGCTGAGTTTTCTTTGTCAGATCAGTGTTTACATTCATTAGCACTTGAGTGAAATGTGTGACAATCTTTCCCCCTCACTCAGGCGCCAACAATATACAGTTTAAATAGACGTGCAAACAGATTCTATCGGGCATGAAGAATGTTTTGTCTGCCTTCTATTAGCGGATCCCACTGTCATGACTTTGCATGTTTAAATTAAAATGTCCTTCAACAGTAGCAAAAAGAAAGGCTTCCATTGTATCGTTTCTCCTAAAGGGGGGAAGTCACCCAAACACGATAAATAACCAAAAGGATACATTTTATGAAAGCGTGATTGATTGATGATCTGTTTATTTACATTGATACTTGTTTATTTTTATGTTAAATTACTTAAGTAATGTGTTAATTGAATTTTGTTTTTAAAAAAAACATGTTTAGATGGGAAGATTCCAGAATATTAAGATGCCAGAAGAAAGCATTTTAAAGTTTTCTCCATAGGTCCCTTTATATTTTCAGTTTAGTAGAGTTCATTAATAAGCAAAGTGCATTTGACTCTTCCATTGAAGAGTGTGATTTAAGTAATTAAATTCTGTGACATATGTTTAAAAAAAGAGCTTATATTGGCAAATTAGTCCAATAATAAGGGGATATCAGCAAATACCTTTATTTCCAATTAATATATGACTATATATGTGATCATTGACTAGGGGTGGGGGTATTGATGTGAAGATCGATACCAAGGTGAATTATTTATACAAGCGGGATAAAATCGATACCCTCTTTGCAGTTTTTCCTTAAAACCTACAGTAAAGTGCTTGAATTTACTTATTGAATTCATGCAAGCGCTGTGTCTATTTTTTTGCAGTATTGCCATATTGGGCGAAAACCAAGTTACTGTTTTCTTATTTTTATCATTGCATTATGCGGTTATTACTATACGTATAATTAATGTATGTTCAGTTCAGATTGTTGTACGTTAAATTTTAATTTCCCAAAAGTCTCTCTCCTGTGTTTTATTATAGACGTAATTAACGAAAAATGGTGTATTTCCCAAATTGTCCTATAATCACAAAGTTTCATGGAAAAAGTATAAATATTGGCTAGCCCTGTAGTTACTTGGTGTCCCAAATTCTCAGTATCGCCCACCACCACCATTGACTCTTTGTGAGAACTGAACTAAGTGACCCCTCCCCATGGATTTCTATTGAATAATAAACAGCTTTTACTCAGTAATTCTATTTGTCAGAATAACTTTTTTTTCTTTTTTAATGTATTTTCCTGCAAGTCATAATTTTCGAAGGAGTAGTGACCTCAGTAAAGGTTATTCTACTGGCAAATCCGATGCCTATATCTGGTCTTACATTTGAGGCATTTGTTAGATAGATTCTTCTGAACCCACTTTCAAGTGGTAGGGGTGTGGTCTTCCAACAAGCTCTCCTGGTTGGCGAGATAAGTTGTCATAGAAATGCTGACCCAGACTGACTTGGACCAATCGCTGCTTACTGACTATTTCTAGTTCCAACATCTGTATCTGCTTTTATTACATAAATAAAAAAACAATCCAACTGGGATGCAGTTTACCTGATTATAATTCCAATTTCTTTGGCTGTTGGACCTTTTTAGGGACACGCAGGTGATGTATATTTTGGATTCTTTAATACTTTCAAAGAATTAAGAGTGGGCCTAAACATCTGTTGTGCCTTACATATGAATCACAAACTCAAAAAATTAAAATAAATTGTCAGTTGAGAACAATAGATTACCCCGTGATTCTACGCACTAGTTGTTAAGCTACTAGTTAATTAGTGTGTCAGACTCCCCTCCCCACCGCACCCCACACCAAACAAACACTATTTGCTTCTGTCTGCTCAAGAGGAGGTCCATTCCGAGCATGCCTTTCTCCTCCCCCTCACCCCCCACCGTGTCATTTGACAGATTGAGTCATTAATCCCACCTGACAACAGCAATGGCTTTTCATCATACAAGTCAAAGTTGAGCCCAATCTAGAGAGACGTTTGGGCCTCCAAGATGAAGGGATGGTCGGATGAATCAAGCAGGGTGGTGGTGCAGTTCCAGGTCCAGGAAGGTTGGAGGGGGGGGGGGCGGCATTGGAAGCTGTCAGCAGGCCTAGACCGTAGGGCGGGGGGTCACTCGGTGCCGGCCCTTATTAGGTCCCCATCAGCAGAATGCTGACTGTCAGAGCGCACATTGAAAGCGAGGAGGGATCCTGTTGCGCCTGCTGCTGCTCAGCACCAACTTTCTGGCTCAATAGTCACGATCAAACCCTTCCTCCAGGCCCCACTGTGATGTCTTGTGTCACTCCATTAACTAGCATGTATTACTGGTTTCACGCCACATAAAGGAGGTTACAAGGAAAGTCAACTTGACCTTGAATGCTCCAGCGGCTGTAATTCTTCCTTAGAGGTGTTACACAAATATACAGATAACTATAGAGTGAGCTTTTTAGAAGCTTTTTTTTTATCACCTTGCATTAAAAAAGGAAAAACGGTATAAGAGTGATGACAGACAACAAATTAAACTGAGTGGTCTTCATTGATTGTTCATGCAAGCTGTCCTTTCAAAAACAATTTGTAGAATCAAGACGCATGCTTGCACATTCTCTGTTTAAAGGCCGCATCACACAGCCACTACGTACATTTTGCGCATAATGCATGATTGGAAAGTGGTTAAAACATGAATATATGTGAGAAAAAGTGAAAAAAGTTGTAGTCTTTACGTAAAATTTTTAGAAATGTATTGCAAAGGAACTACGCTAAAACCACGGAAAAAGTATGAATAAACCGCGTAAAGAACACTAAATTAGAGCATGAGCCATGTGCAATTATTGCACAGTTTATTTGTAATTCATTAGTGATTTGTGTGTCAATTACGGAATTTAAATGGGAAATAAAAGTTATGCATCAGTGGTACATGCATAAAAACTCTGTTAGACATATGTGGAATGGTCGTATAAAGCAATCCAACTGTGAGACAGTTTACTAGCTAATAATCACTACCCAATTTCTTTGGCTGATGGAACTTTTTAGGGACATGTAGGTGATGTACTTTTTGGATCATAAATTCTTTAATACTTTTTAGAATTAAGAGTGGGCCTAACCATCTGTTGCACCTTACATATGAGTAATAAAAATCTTTCGCATTGTGGGGCTCAAAGAGGAATATTTGGTCTGGGCCCAGTATCTAAATTGAGAAAAGGGTGAGTTCACTGCCACTCTTCCTACAAACTCTGGTCTAATCAGTTACTTAAGTGTCATTACTTTAAACAAATAAATCAAACGGTAAAATCATTGATTTACTTAAGTAAACACAGCTGCAGGCCTGTTTACCAGATGTGTAATAGGGTTTCTAGTCAAACCATTCGCAACTCGACTGTTTTGACCTAAATTCCAGACGACCTTTGCATGTGACTCCATTAACACCGAAACTGTAAACATTTGCATTGAACACAAGGTCATGTGACCTGGACAGTGCAGCAATGATGTACCGTCTGTTCACTGGTGATTCAATTCAATTCAATTTTATTTGTATAGTCCAAAATCACAACAACAGTCGTCTCAATGGGCTTCGAAGTAAAACATGAACTCAAAAGGATCACGAATACAAAGAGTTCAATAGGAAAATACTAAAATGAACTAACAAACTGACTAAGCTATACTGGCATCCCTGCCCTTAGACCCCCCTTCGTGGTACGGAAAAACTCCTAAAAAACCGGATTCCGGAAAAAACGAAGAAACCTCAGGGGTTCCCACATGAAGGAGGGATCCTCCCCCAGGACAGACAGGCGATTTACCAGAACTCTTAGAGAAGAATTAACTTATCTAAATCTACAACTACATATATAAAGTCCAGCAGACGAGCTTCATCCAGCGGTGGTTGGGGGGACAGTCAGGGGCGCGAGTCGAGCCGGAGACAGGAACCACAGCCATGTGTAGGAGCAGGAGCAGAGACGAGGTACTCGGTCAGGTACTAAGCAGAGACGAGCCAGAGGCAGGATCCACAGCCAGGTGTAGGAGCAGGAGCAAAGGCGAGGTAGACGGTCAGGAACAGGAGCACGGATGAGCCAACTGGAGTCTGGAAGCACTCCCACTCCCCAGGAGGGGAGAGGAAAAGAGGGACAATACATGAATCGCACTGGACCAAACAGAGGCATGGAAAACTAAATGATGAATAATGATCAAAAATAGAGGAGAGGAAGGGTAGAAGTAGATGAGAAAAGAGGACAGAACCCCAGTGCACCATAGTTACCCCAGCTTCAACTTCTAGCAGCCTTTTAAAACAAATAGTTATTGTTATTAAGTTTAATTTAAACACATTAACATTAAGTTAAATAATCTCTGAATACTAACTAGTCTGACAATAATCCTGTCCAAAGAGGAATGTTTTCAGTCTAACTTTGAATGTAGAAACTGAGTCGGCCTCTCTTACATGAGCTGGGAGTTTATTCCATAAGACAGGGGCTTGGTGGCTACAGGCTCTACCTCCAACCGTACTTTTCTAATTCTAGGAACCACAAGCAGTCCTGCATTTTGCGAGCGAAGTGTTCTCATTGGATGGTAAGGGACTATGAGGTCCTTAATATAGGACGGGGCCAGTCCATGTAAGGCCTTATAGGTTAACAGGAGGATCTTGAACTTGATTCTAGAATCAACTGGGAGCCAATGGAGCGAAACTAACACAGGAGTGATGTGATCTCTTCTGCTAGTTCCTGCTAACAATCTAGCAGCTGTGTTCTGAACAAACTGGAGACTTCTTAAGGAACTCTTAGGACACGCTGCTAACAAGGAGTTACAGTAATCCAGCCTCGACGTAACAAATGCATGGATGAGTTTTTCAGCATCACTCTTAGAAAGTATATTTCTGATCTTAGCAATATTCCGCAGATGAAAAAAGGCAGTTCTACACGCCTGAGATATGTGAGCCTTAAATGATAAGTCCTGGTCAAATAAAACCCCAAGGTTTCTAACTGTGGAATTGGGGGCTATACTTATGCCATCCAGGGAGACTATCTGAGAAGACAGAGCATTTCTGAAGTTTTTAGGACCTAGTATAATTACCTCAGTTTTTTCTGGGTTCAAGAGGAGGTAATTAATTGTCATCCAGGTCTTGATGTCTCTGATGCAGGCATTCAGTTTCTCTATATCGTCATTCTGGTCAGGTTTCATGGATAAATACAACTGCGTGTCGTCTGCATAACAATGAAAATTAATGCTGTCTTTCCTGATTATGTTTCCTAAGGGTAGCATATAAAGCGTAAACAGGATGGGTCCTAAGACTGAGCCCTGTGGGACTCTGTAGTTAACTCGAGTGCACTGAGAGGAATATCCATTTACATCAACTAACTGATACCTATCGGACAGATAGGATTTAAACCACTGGAGAGCAGATCCTGTGATCCCTATGTCCTGCTCTAATCTATGGAGTAAAATACTGTGGTCGATAGTGTCAAAGGCTGCACTGAGGTCTAACAGGACCAGAATAGAAAGTAGTCCCTTTTCTGAAGCCAATAACTAGTCATTAGAGACTCTAACTAGTGCAGTTTCCGTACTGATGTGGGGTCTAAACCCCGACTGAAAGTCTTCAAAGTGGCTGTTGTCCTGAAGGTGGCAGTGAAGCTGCCTAACAACAACTCTTTCTGGGATTTTAGAAATAAAGGGGAGGTTTGATATAGGTCTATAGTTGGCCAAGATGCTAGGATCCAAACTGGGCTTTTTCAGAAGAGGTTTAACAACTCCATATTTAAAAGACTGTGGTACGTAAACTGTTTCCAGAGAGGTATTTATCATTGTTAATATGGAATCATTAATTAGGGGAAAAGTTTCTTTAAAAAGTCTAGTGGGAATTGGGTCTAACAGACAAGTTGAGGATTTGGAGGACGTAATAATTGATGCTATTTCAGCTTGATCCACAGCAGTAAAGCAGTCTAATGTTACAAAGGATTCTATGGATGCCTCCACTTCTACCGCTTCAGCCTGCTCTGGGCTGATAGTAGGAATAACTTGATTTAATTTATGTCTAATATTTGAGATTTTACTATCGAAAAATGTAAGAAAATCATCAGAGCTGAGAGAAACAGGAACATGTGGTTCTAATGAGCTTTAACTGCTAGTTAAATTAGAAATAGTGCTAATAAGAAATCTTGTTTTGTTTCCATTCTCTGATATTAAAGTTGAATAGTACTGGCTTCTAGCTCTACGCAGAGCTTTTTTATAATTTAATAGGCTATGTTTCCAGGTATTCAGAGACTGCTCTGAGCCGGAGCGGCACCATTCTCTTTTCCAACTTACGGGTTTAAACCACGTCCAGCCGAGTAGCACGTTAAACCACGGTGCTACTCGGTTTTGTCTAACAAACTTAGGTTTCAGGGGGGCAACAACATCAAGTGTCCAGTCACCTTGCAAAGAAATTATGATGAAATCGTTGCTGGAGAAGGCGACTTGAGCGATACGCTAAGGTCAACATGGTTCCCAGGATTCACTTGGGTGGAGGCGGTGCAACACCAGTCAGCGCAAAGCTCATTTGGTTATTGTAGACGGTCCAGTCACTACACGTTCTTACAGAGACATTATAGAACCATCGGCATCCTCCAAATCCACCAGCACAATCCCAACCTAATGTTCATGGATGACAGTGCTTCACCACATGGTGCCAGAATCGTCACAGCTGGACTTAAGGAAGTTGAAATGTCTCAAATGGTTTTGGCAGCAATGTCCCGTGATCTGAACCCCATAAAGCACATCTGGGACAAGCTGAAGCAGAGACTGGATGATGGTACCCCGCCCTCAAGTGACCTGAAAGAGCTGCATGTAGCACTTGTGGAAGAGTGGAGAACCTCAGAACAACATCATGAGGTTAGTGAGGAGCAGGACACGCCACTGTCAAGCTACTGCATCATTGTCGCAATTGGTGGAAATATCTGCTAATGACATGATCAGTTTTTTAATATACTGCCTTAACTTTTGGAATTCTAAATATCAAACTAATAAATATTGTACTTTTTCTCATTCATTATTGTTAATATTAAAGGGAACTTTTAAGAATTGTATTAAACTTGATTCAAAAAGCATTCATGTCAATAATAAACCTAGTAGTGCAAATGCATATCTTATACTCACTTTAAAACCTTCATCTAGTCTTCATTGGGAAAACACTGTATACTTCTTATTTATAACAAAAAATAAACCAATTTTTTTGTCTTTTAGAAAATGTGTTCTACAAAAATCCAGAGAATTTACATTCTATTTAAACTGAAAACAATCGGAACAATGATCCAACCCCTTTGCATTTTTTATAACCTGGTTACAGTAAATTACTAATAAATTGCTATTTCTGCTTCTTGCTGCTCTAAATGTCCACAAAACTCAACGTTTAAAGCCCTGAACACAGAAAAGCCCTATTTTTTTCCGCGCCATGATGAAAGATGTGTAATGAATACAATCTGCGGATGACTTGGACAAGCTCCTGTAACTGTACCTTGAACACATGGTTTTGCTGAGGAGTTGAAAGATGGCACTTTCGAGGCCAGAGCCGACTGCGAGCAGCCTTGCAGAGACATTTCGCTGATTTACTTTTCCCCTCAAATGGACACTTGCCGTTTCATGAACGCAGACTCCAGTAAAGGAGACTAAAGATCAGAGCAAAATCGACTAGGAAGACTCAGAGAAAGTAGATATGTTTACTTTTCCAGAAACATGCCACAGGAGGGGCGGAGCTAAGCGGAGGGCAAAAAGCTTACCAACATTCTTCTATAAAAAGAGTCAAAATTAGTATTATTATTGTTCGTTAGGCATTAGAAATTGCACCTCAGCTAAAAGAACTGCTGTTTTAAAAATAATAACAAAAATAAAACTGTTTGAAATTTGAATTTTTTTCATCCTTTATTATGAAATGGCCTTCCCCTCTGCTGTTCCCATTTGCCACCCTTCCAAAGTCTTCTGCCCCCCTTCAAATAAAAAATGTTCTAGCTATTTTTCTATCATCTCCATTGTACTTTTGTTTTGTTTTTTTGCAATTTACCCGACTTCCTTTTGTAACCTACCACCAGAACTGGTTTTCAAGGAGGACTAGTTTTCCCACAAGCTCACTTTCACTGCAGGGAAATAAAAACATCTATGCTCTTCCAAGACTACCAAAGTGGACTTGCACGGGATCTAAGTTTGAAATTTACGCTAGCTTTCCAAAGTGCATTCTCCTCTTGGCCGCAGCACGGGGCCTTGCAGAAATGTCAGAGTAACTGGATCTCTTCACATGCGTCCAGTTTCACCTCCGTTTACGATCGGGTAAAAGGATCCCCCCGCTGACCCTCGAAAAAGAGCCCCAAATTAGCTTAGATATTTAAGGAAAGTGGTCTTCGGTTGCAGGCGTATGGTTTCACAAGGTTCACAACCAAGATGACACAGCAAACCCACACCTCATGTGTAAATATGAGCATCACTTTGCTAAATGTATTTTTCTTCTGAATATACTGTATTTTCCGCACTATACAACCCTTAATTTTTGGAGCATCTCAATTTTTCTCACCAACATCACCACCAGATTTAGTCACTGTAGCTTTCTTATTAGTTTTGGTAATTAGACCTGAAATATAAGGTGTTTGGGTCCGTTTTGCCTTTACCCAATAACTGTGTGATCCCCCTCGCCATGCATGAGTCCTCAGATGACAATGAGCCTATTTTATAAAAACATAAGCACATTCCTTCTTTTTAAGGCACTCAAAAGTAATATGGGGATTTACGATAGCTAGCTAAGTCATGACGCAAGTCAACTGCAACAGAGAACGGCACAAACTTGCACACACTGAAAGTTTTTGTGTGCTGTTGAACTTTAGCATGGTCAGACATTCAAGGCATGGTTCCTAAGGAGTAACTTCTGTTTATTTATTGCAGGATGGTTTAGAAGCCTCATTCCAGCATTCCTCATCTTGTTTAACTGTGGCAGCTTTTAATCACGATGGACAAAAATGTCCTGACCTCTGCACCCTGGTGTCTACTGCTTCATCCCCCCATGTCTAAATATGTGCTCCAGTATATTTGGAAATTCAAGCAGTCAATTAGTGATGAATGTTCGCTGTCAACAAACTCTTTAGGTCTGACATAAAGATGCACACGGACTATAGGTCAAATCAGGATCAGCTTTAAGGGAACAAAACCAGATTGTAAATAAAAAAATAAAAAATCCGAATTGTTTACAATGTAAACTTGACATAAATGCTGTTAGTTGAAAGAAAAAAAAGCAAATTGAAAAAATAATTCTTTCGATTTTGAAACACGGAAGACTTGAATAACAAGAAACTGTTACTGAAATAAAGTTTTTTTTGTTTGTTTTTTTCTAACTTTAGTTTTCGTATTTCTCGAACTCTTTGCTTTCTGTCGTCAATTTACAGTTTCATTTCCAATTTTCCGTTTTTGGAGTTGACCCAAATTTTACATAGGGGTACGGCTTTGAGCCTATTGGCTGCCAGGACTTGATTGACATTGGGGGACAGAGGTCATGCTGATGTCATTTTAAAATGTTCTCCTTAAGTTCTCCACATCAGAGGAGGGATGACGTCTGTGTTTCGCTTGACGTCAGTTATGTCCCTCTAGCCAATAGGCTCAAAGCCCCACCCCCACGTAACGTTGAAGTTAACTCAAGAAACACAAAGTAAGAATTAAAACTGTAAATTAAGGCTGGAAAGAAGAGCCGAAAAACAAAATTGACAGTACAAAAAAAGTAGCTGTTCCAAACACACATTTGTTTTTATTTTGTAACAGATTGAGTGTATAGTTTTTTGTTTATGTTTTTAAGATGGAATTTAAGTCTTTAATATTTCTTCGAAATAACCCTGCAAAGCCAACTAAGTCAAATAATTTATTTTCTTTTAATTTTTAATTTTTTTATACCTATTGACAAAATCTGAAAAAAATATTATAATATCCTTTTAATGAGATATAAAAAGTATCAATTACCATACATTGGGGGATTTGGTAAATTTATTTCACGACAATGTTAATTTAAGATGCAAACATATTGATATGAGTGTTCAGGAAAAAAGCACCTATAAAAATATCCTACTTTCTCAAATTTGATGCAACTGTATAATAAAGAATTAATTGCTAGCAAATTTGCATTCTTTATATAAGGCAAGTATGGTAGTCATTTAAAGACATGAATAACAATAGATGAGTTTTTCTTACCATAATGTTTTGAAAATTGGTATAACTTTCCCACCTTAAGTGTTTTTTGAGATTTCATGGAGGCAGCCATTTTGAGCAGGAAAAGTCCTTCTACTGCTCTTAGTGTAGGGTATTTGGGGTGGGCTGTGTATTTGTTTACAGTTTAACCTGTTTCCAGCTCATTGTTTCCTGGGTTTTCTTCTTTGCAGTTACTTTTCCTTCCACCTGGCATCTTATTGGCTACACCTGTGTTCACTTATGTCATCAGTCCTCCTGTGTATTTAATCTGTGCGTTTCCTCCACTCTTTACGAGATTGTTTTGTTTGCCTCTCGAGTCTACTGTAACCTCAAGCCTTGAGTATCATTAAGTTCAGTGCAGAATTAAAAAACTTTGCTTCTGCATTCCTGCATCCTGCGTTTGTGTCCGCAACAGGATCCTGACACTAAGTGGAATGATTATGCATTTTTTATACAGTGGATTTATTTAAGGAAAGTTGTGCTCATGCTAATGAGATAGGGGTCTCTGTAGAGCATGTTTTAAATACGATGTCAAATGTTATAGTGTTCAAATATATTTTCTACAAACATGCAATGTTTTTTTCTAATTTTCAACATTTTTTTAAGTTGACAATGTTTACTTTTGAGTTTAATACGGTGTACAATTTTTATGTAGTTATATCTATTTCTCAAATTCACAACATAGTTTTTCATTCACTTGAAGCTGATTCAAATTTTCCCCAATACTGTTTGTGTTGTCAGTGGACTGTTAGACTGTGAGAATGGGGACGGAGGTCAAGTTTATTCTAAATGGGAGCTGGTAGGAAATGCTTGCTTTTGCCCCCTATTGCGTTAACAAATCCCCCCACAATGGGTGATAAATGAAGGGACAGGAGAGAAAGAGGCTAAGTTGTTCAAAAGTATGAAGATGTTTGCTAAGCCCCAGGTGCAGGGCGTCCCCCCGCTGATGCCTTTTCACAAACACTCGCTTCATTTATCTGCTTGATGGGGTGGCTGGACAGCTTACTGGACAGATGCCTGGTCACTCAGCCACTTTGAGAGTAAATTCCAGCTCAGCAAGCTTCTTCTTAGCCCACTCCTTCAAAAACATGTTCCTAGAGAGTGCCAATCTATACACTCAATCTGTTCACCCTAGACTGGGTGAACCCAGTCTTCACGTAACAGTAGCTAAGATAGGCTCCAGCAACCCCATGACCTTGGAGGGAATCAAGCAAGTTTGGAAGATGGGTGGATTGATGGATGTATAGATGCTCTCTATGTTTCCAATTTTTTGGTATAGCTTAAAGGTTGCACACTCTCAGTAGGAGGCCTATTGACATTGTTGAATGAACCTCCCTGGTTTGTCACTGATTAGAGACATGGACAGCCCCAGAGCTTGGCTAGCCCAAGCCCCCCAGGGGTCAGCAGGAGCTGCGTGTCCTTTCTGGCACCAACATGCCTTTCCCTGCTTGAAACTCCAGTTTCAAAGGGTCTTGCCAGGCACGGCCTGTCTTCTCTCATTGTTCGGCCATGTCGTTGTCGGGTAGGGGGTTTGCAAAAAGTGTGTTAGCAGCCTCTCCTAATCATTCACCCCCGGCTACAGCTGACAGCAGCTCCAGCAGAGAGCAGCTGCCGCCATCAGCATTTACAGTGCCTTTGCAACTCTGAAAGCCGCATGGCTAACGACCCTCTATTGACTGTTCCGCTCAGCTCAGACCAGCGGGGGTCAATTAATGAGCAGCCCCTGACCATCAGATCCCAATTATGGTCCTCCACCGCGTGCCTGCTCCAAAACCCAGCCTCATTCAACAGATAATTGTGTAATTAGTGTTTGTGTCAATAATTGAAGTACCAACAGGGATGTGCATTATTTCCCTGTTTGCCTCATTTGCTGCACTGAAAAAAGACTTCCATTAAGAACCAATTTTATTATTCATCAGTTTTCTGACAAGCTCTTTTGGAGTATGTTATATGTTGTCATTAAAAGCCTTTTTTTATGTAATGGTAATTTTTTAGATAAAGTTTATTTAGATTCATGCTTATATTCGGTTAGCATTTTCCTTTTTGCAAGGCTTTTTCTTCAGGTGTGCCTGCTCCTCTTTCATCTGGACACCGATTACTTTGCATGGGTCAGTTTGAATGAGTGATGGCCATAGAGCAACATGTTCACTTCCTGTTTGAGGCTCAGTTGAAAACCAAACTGTGGAGCCAGATTCAATTCTCCATTGAGGCCAGAGACGTACACAGGATTTTAGAGTGGCAGGGGCTCAAAGTCGGAAAAGGGCAGCAAAAGCACTTTTTATGTCCGTTAAACAATACAGAAATTAAGTCAAATCTGTTACCTGTGTAGGTGAAAGTGATTCAATTGTCATTTTTTATGTGAACTAATTATTGTCAACATGAGTTCACTCACTTTATCACAGACTTCTACTGTCCTGTTTAAGTTTACTTATTGAATGTTTACATTTCTGCCTCCAAGTCCAGTTTCCTGCATTTTGGCTCCAACACCTCCAATACCTCACAGCTGTATCCTGTCAGGTACTGGGGCCAGGGCGGTTTGGTTAGGCTTTTGTTTTTTCAATTCCGGGTTGTTACTGGGCTTTATTTTGTGGTTTTCGTGCCGTTTCTCATTCTCGCGTTCTTTACGTTCTGTCATTATTTTCACCTGTTGCCAATCACGCTGAAAGTATTTAGCCTGTGTCTCCCCTGTCCTCATCATGTGGACGTGACCGTGCTTTGTTTGTGGTTTGTTCAGCTTCCAGCATTAAAACTGTTTTCGAGTACGATCTCCTGCATCCTGCGCTTGTGTCCTCACCTCCAAGTCCTGACATATCCAACATGTTCTATGTTGGGATTCACATCTAAATTCTCTTTTGTATCTGATCCTCTAAACAAAGGCTTTTTTTTTTGCGATTGGAACAATCTTAATACAGAGGATTTTGAAGCGGAATAATACAGAGGCATTTGTAATCAGGAAATATTACATCAAACAGATACATTTAGTTTCAGAATCGTAGTGAGGAAGCAATGAAGTTGCTATAAATATCTTTACTCTATTTTTGAAAATTCCCCAGGTGTCTTATTTTGTACTTTGTACCCAACTTCCTGTTCCTGCACGATCTGCTTTATATCGAATTGATGCGCCGTGTTCAGACATCTGGCTAAAGTATAAATAAAACTCCTTGACTAATATAGTCCATTGAATAACCTACTGCTTTTTCTCAAAACCTTAAGGTAATTCACTGATCTTCTTCTTCATCCCACAACGACACCTTTTTTTTCCTTTTTTTTTCCCATAAGCACATCAAGTGACAGCCTTTCCTGTTCAAGGTGTCAATAAACATACACATGTGGCCTTGTTTTCTCTCTGTCCTCTAAATGTTTGACAAGACAGCCTTGTTAGGGGTGAGGAATGTTATTTCTCACTTCTCACACTTCTTCAGGTACATTGTATGTCATCATCCCTTCAATAAATAATGGGTTGTACCGCCGGTTTCCCTTTCGGCGCAGCCTCATGACATAAATATGAACACGCCTTTGACTTGACATGAGGTAATGAGACGTTTGACGGCTGCGACTGTCGCACAGCTGATGGGGCTGCTGTCTGCAGTGATGCGCTGCGCAATCAAAATAAAATAAAAAAAAGGCTGCAGAATGAATTTCATAAATCAGCTGTTTCACCACAACTGTCAATAAGAACTCGCATTGCTGAGTTTATCTGGCATTCGAAGTGCAGCTCAGAGAAAGAGCAGGGTAATTAGTACTAACTGGTAAATTTCTGCAGGACGACGAAATGACTGACTAATGCTTCTCTGGAGAAATATTTCTTATGGGTGTTGAGAGCCATTTGCTGCATGCAGGAGCCCATCTGTGCCCAATGGCCGGGCAGAAATCCCTCAGCAGGAAACACTCCAGCTCAGCTATATAGAAAGAGTGGAAAAGATAAAACAGCAGCACCATTATAATGTCAGCCGGCAACAAATATAGTAATTACACCACAATTGTATTAAACTTGCTATTATGTAGCAATTAGATTTGCTTAAGCTCTGGCTCCAGTAGCATGGGTAATTAAAACGCGAAAGCAGTAAAAAAAAAAAAACCTATGCAGAAGCTTTCCCTGCGCTGGAGCTCCAGCTCCTCCCAGCATGACAGTATTCAGAGCATCAGTCAAGTCTAAGACAGGCATTCAGACAACCTTTTTGATTTGGACCATTCATTTCCAGATATGCTTTATTAAATCCGTCGCTGTCCAGCCCTTTGAAAGGGGCAACACGTCTGCATGGAATGTGACACAAAGCAGCACTGAACATGTTGCATGGAAACGCTGCATGTATGTGTTTGGTATTCAGTTTGGGAGGCAGAAAGCTACATAGGGAAGGAGCTCATATGCCAACATGATAATGATGATGATTGTATTTTATTTTCACATAGAGTTTAAAATAAGAACTGCTCTATAGTGAAAATGTATTCGGATCATTGACTTGACACAAGAACTGGACCGAGTGAGTATGACCTCACACATGGAAAAATGTCTTCCAGCTCCAACAAAATGAAGTCAGTTCAGTCACCATTTCTTTGAGATATGGACAGAAGGTCCACCTCGCAAAAGTTGCACACTAGATCAGTTACATCTTAAAGGGGATGTCTTTCAGTTCCCTTCAGACTCTCACGGCTACCTTAAGGGAGCGGTCCCCTGACCCCGGGCTGTGGACCGTTACCGCTCCACTGGGGTCATTCAAGGAGAGATGAAAAACCACAAACACACAGTGAAAGAAAATGAGCCATAAAATGACTAAAATATGAATTGATCATCACTGAAAGAAAGGAAAAATAAACAGAGGTGTATTGCCCAGAGATTTTTCTACAGAATTTTGCATGATTTATCACAGCAATTTCTTTTCCAAAAAATGCTTTTATTTTTAGTTTGCCGTCCACTATAACAACATTAGACATGACGCACAGACTTAATAACATAGTTTTGCAAATTACTCCACAGCCACAGTCATTCATCTTAGCTCGTTATCTTGAAATCTTTCTAATTTGTTTTGCCCCACCACATTCAGTCTTTAAGAAAAACATTAACAGTTGAATTGGCTGTTTTCTACTTTGGGACCTTTCCATCTCCTGACACACTGCACTTTTAGCCATTTACAGTCTTTTTCTGCTTTTCATGCACCTCAGAGCTTAAAACTAGGATGGATAGGAAATGTATACATTTTACCTACTGTATATGAGTTCCATCAAAGAGTAAACACTAGAGCATACTAAAACCTTAACGCACTTAAGTTCAGCAAAGACAAAACAACAGAAAACTCCCTGCTGATGAATAAATGAGGAAAAAATGCAGGTTGTTTCTGAAGTCTGATTTGTAATAATCTTGGTGAGGCTAAAGTTTGTGAAGCAAACGCTGCAGCATACATAATAAAATTGGTGAATACTTATATATCTAGTACCCTCCTAGAAGGCGCAAGGAGCTTTACAGTCACCGTCCCATGATGGCGGCTCCACTGCCAGACAATTGGACCAACCTATAACCACCAGGAGCAATGTGGGGTTCAGTGTCTTGACCAAGGACACATCAACACATGGCGGGAACCAAACCTACAATATTCCAATCAGAGGTCGACCGCTCTACCTCAGCAACACGGCTGCACTGTTTTAGGGCCACCAAAAATAAAGGCTCGGCTTTACCGAAACCAAACCCCAGAAAGCCGGCTACACTAACAATAATTCTGAACAGTTATAAAAATGTTCAGAATTTCTCTGTTTTTGAAACCTATCTGGAAATAAAGCTTCACAAAATGATTCACATCCTTCATCTTCAAGCAAGGCTCCAATAAACAGACAAGTTTTTGGTGTTTTTTCTCACAAATTTATGACTTTATTCCTGTAAAATAATGACTCTTTTTCTCCTAAATTTACGATATTTAAAGTGTAAATGTACGACTTTACTCTTGTTTTTTAATAGTTAAGATTGTTTTCTCGTAAATTTATCATTTTAAAGTAATTTTTTAAAAATAGTAATGTCTTTGTTTGGAAACTGGACCTAAAATGCTGTCAATATATAAAAGGGAAAATGTGAAAAAGATTACACTCTTCCCCATCAAAAATAGAAAGTTTGAATTTAAGGATGCAGTTGGAGAACATGTATATCTTCCAAAATGCAAAAATATGCAAAAAATAATAGTATTTTAAATGTAACGTCAGTGCTGGAGCCTCTGTCAGACAGTTATGACAGGATAATTCAACATCGCTGGTAAACTTTTTCCATTGGCTGAACTTCTGGGAGGGATTATTGTGCCTCGCAGAAGTTCTGTGTCAAGATGGGAAGTTCACACCAGGATTAAAAGTTAATACTTTTGACTGCTGCTGCTGATCGACAGCAGGAACTTGTGCAGTTTTTTTTTATATATATATTTCTCTTACTCCCCCCTGCATCATTACTGCTTTTAGTATTGATTGTCTGCTGCCTCGTGAATTATGCATCCTGCAGCCCGGGTTCAGAGGATCCCAGGTGTGTTTGTCAAAAAAAAGGAGATACATGTAATTGGACAGTGTGGCTGGGGGGGGCAAAAATCCATACTGGTCACATTATGTCACTGTGCCAGTTTTAATCTGCAGAGCCTCAATGCAAGCTGGTGGCAGGGCTTAGAGTAATAAGGATTGTGTCTCTGTCTCGGCTGCTCCCCCGACTGTCAGGATGTAGTTCAATATTGCCGGATGACAGAGATTCTTTACCATCAGTGTGTGGCTTGCGGCTTTCAGCCGGTCTGGACCTGTTTGAGGATGTTTCTTTAGCAAAGAACAAACTGGGTTTGATGGGTTCACTTGGTGTTTTATTTTCTTTCACAGAATGTATCATAATCCAATTCAGCCATTATTCATGTTTATTTATTTCGTGCATAAGAACATTTGTTACAGAAAGTTTGGCCCAAATTAATTCCAAATTCCTTAAATTGCTTAAAAGAAACCAGACTAATTACATAAACAGTTGTTTTACACAGCTTGCCCAGTATGTGGCAGTTACATGAGAACCAATGGGAATTTGTTCACCTTTCCAGCAGCCTCCAGTGGGAATTTGAAAAGGTGAAACATTTGGAACTTTCCAGTTGGCTACAATTCATTCATCTTCTTCTGTTTTGGCCCTTTCGGGGTCCATTACTTATGGGCGGAGGCAGGGGACACCCTGGACAGGTCGCCAGTCAGTCGCAGGGTCACACATATCACACATCCATGCACACTCACATGCAATCCCATGGACAACTTAGTAACCTATGAAGCATGTTTTTGGACGGTGGGAGGAAGCCGGAGTCCCCGGAGAAAACCCACGCATGCACGTGGAGAACAGGTTGGCTACAAATTCAACAAAAAAAGTTAGATTTACTTAATTTTCCACCATTTTCATATCATTTTAGTGATGTTGAGTTCTCTGTTAGGAAATCTGGCTTGTATCCTGCTAGAGGTTTAGAGCGCTAAGTTGGTTAAGCATAGAACTAACACATGGAAAACTAGGGTTTGGGGACCAGCCCAGGTGGAATGCCAGACTCGGGTCCCTTGTGGCTACATACAGTAGATGGGCGGTTGCGCAAAGGGTCTTGCTCAAGGACCCACGCCCCCTGGGAAACAAACCCTGGTTTCCCATGCACCAGTCCAACATGCAGCCAATTTAGCCACAGTCTATCGCAGGGTCACAAAAAAGGAGTCTCGATGCGGTCATATTTGGACCAGGTGTAGATAAAGTCTCAGCAGTTTCCTGCCATAAGATGTCCATGGAAGGACGGGTCTCCAAAGCAGACGAGTCTTCCTTTGATGAAAGCGGCCTGGGAGGAGTGTTGCAAACACAACAGGGTCAAAAAAGGAGCAAGTCTGTCTGCTTTTATTGTGAAGTTGGTGTTATTTTCTTAACGTCCTCCAATGAATGGAATCGTGATTTTCATGAGACCTGTTAAGAGCAGGTGTGTCTCGGATACAATTTCAAACAGTTTTTTGTGTCCTTATTCTTGTCCACCTCCCAGCTGACGATCCCGCTGCCTGAGCCAAGTGCTTATCAACAAAGAAACAACAGCCAATCATCGGGATCTTTCCACTTTTCCGAAGATCCCCACTCTACTGGGTGGAGCCGTCATCGAACCAGAGCTGACTGCCAGACCTCAGTCAGGGTTTTCACATCACCTAACCGTTTCTGCTGAAAATGTCACAATAAATGAGCATGAGAACAGGTTTCTCATGTTTCATAGTTGAGCTCTGGGAGACGCATACCCGATCTCTTCCTGTAAAGAATATCAGGTGAGGAAATCTCCATTTCAACTCTTTTGAAGCAGCAGACATGTTTTCAAAGCCTGAAGGAGGATCATAAAATATGTTTAAAAGTCACGTTTCACAGAAAAATTGTGTTTAATTAAGACTTTTGCAGTTAATTTGCTTGTTTACCTCTATAGTAAGTCAGTGGAGAGCGCCTGCTGCTGCTGTTTGGCTGTGGTGCTCCTTTATGTAAACAGAAGAAAGCCTGGGAAGGAGCCAGAGACACAACATCCTCTCTCTGACCTCACATTCAATCTGCTCAGAATAGACCTTCACATGAGCAAAGAATCACGGAAATGTTTGTTCAAACTCTTATCTCAACTCTATATTTCCTCTGGGCTTCTGCAATGTGAGCTGCATGGTTTATGTTTAGACCTGTAGCATGCATTGCTAAACCCTCAGGACAACTCCCTGGCCTTTGCAGCTTCCAAAGTCACGTTTGCAGCACAGCAGATCAGAGAATATTCCACTGGTTTCGCAATTTTTGCTAAAACCTACACGTTTACTACAAATATATACCCAAAATACATGTACTTTTAGCCCAATTTTTTATAAAATTATGTTTATATCAATCAATCAATTTATTACTTGTATAGCACTTATAAAAGCAGAGGCAACCAAAGTACTTAACATAAAATCAGAAATGATATGATTTAATAAAGAAACAATAAAATTAATAAAAGCTATAAAAATACATATACAATGATATATATTAATATCATTGCATATTGATTTTAAAGTGTATTTTTCTTCTTTTTATCTAATAAATCTACCCTGGAAAACACTGTCTGACAAAGACCGGTTTGAGCTTTCATAAAAAAAGCCTTTGCATTATGATTTTGATGGAACAAAATGTTGAAAGGTAAAGTAACTTAGTAGTAATGATTACAAAGGAGAATCCTAATAGATTATGTCTTATACTCCAATATTCAGGTTTTACATGGATGCAAAACCAACACTTTAAATTCAACTCACTGTATTTGCGTGTACTCAGTTTACAGGTTTACCCAACAGGAACCGGGTTTCCACATCAATGGATTCTGTCAAGAACCTTATCAAATCATTACCATTGAAACTTTACTGTAAACTTATGGCAGAAATCTACTTCTAAATTATTTTTACTTTTCTTTTTCAAATAATAAAAACCCAATTTACACAATACTGGACATTTAATAAATCCGGTTGATTAAAAAAACTGCGAGGATTCCGTGTTTTCGCTTGGTTTTTTTTGTCGCTCATGTCTAACAAAAGACCGAAATTTCATACGTGTAAAATGCGCAAAATGGAAAAATAGTGATGTGGTCTTTAGCGCAAAGTAGCTTTTCTCTATTCTAGAATCCCCTGGAATTACGTTAATTGTGTCAACGGTTGAAGAGTTACTGTCGTCCAAAGCACGTCAACACTGGAGCTGCAGCTTATGTTGTTTAGATCAGTAAAAACAGTTTGAAAGGGTTAAAAAACTGTTTCCAATAATGTCCAGCCTGACATTGCAACTTGCAGAAAGTGCTGACAAATCCGTGGACACTTTACATTCATAATCTGAAGCACGCCGCCTCCCTTGTCCACATTGTGTTTCAGGTGTCGGCTAATCTCGTCTCACTTGTCTAGTGTTGCCGTTTCATCAAAATCTCCCTTTCTTGGCAGGCGTTGCTGCAGCAGAACAAGCCTCTCTCCTATTACAAAAGGCTTGGTTTTAATAAGCGTCCAGGCTATATCCGCACTGTATTCGGTTTCCTCAGATCTTGAAAACGCCGCCGTAAAGTAGCTGAAATTTACTGCTTTGCCCCCCTTAGGTTTTTTTTTTTTTTATTTCTCACAGGGAGATTCCCTTGCGCTGCCTCATTCACTCCTGCCAGAAATATTGCTTTGCTCTCCCTCGGCCTGTGGGAGAAATATGGAAATTTTTACAGTAAGAAGTTTAGAAGGAGACTAATTGGAGTTGTGCCAGGATAAGACACCCCCACCTTCCCTGAGTCCTGAGGCATTAAAGGCCTGCCAGCCATGCCTGAACCGGGTTGCCTCACACACACAGGCTTCATTAATTAGACTGGGCTTTAGTGGAAAGCTGCTCATTTGAGAGGAAAAGCACCACGGAGCACATGTTTCATAAGTGCTGCAATAAACAGCATATTATCCCAGAATTTCATTTTTGTTGCCGGTGTTTATGTTGGTCTGTGTAAGCTGAAAGACCCACTCCAATGAAAATGTTGTTCTTTGGTGTTTCAACATGTGGCTCTTTTTAATGATGGAAGACATATATAAATAAAATAAAGCTTTATATTGTGTTTCTGAGTATTTTTTCATTCAAATTGTGTTGAATCAGGAGCAGATTAAACAAAAATGCTGTAGTTGTTATGTATAACTACAATGGGCGTGGCACAAGTTCCCGGACCGCTTCATTCTTATGCATCCACTTACAGACAAATAGATCCATGAACGTCTGTATTTTCCTCATCTGAGCTGGAATCTGGCTCAAAACTCTACGGCTAAATAGCTCCAATATTGCTCACCATTTTTGTTGCACCGTTGCGCTGTGAGATGCTGGAAGGCAGCGGGAGAGTGTAAACAAAGAGCTCTCAGCAACAAGGTTTGGGGGGCAGGGTTGCCCCGCACCAACTGTCCACAACTCAGAGGTGAATTTTAAGTAAACTACCACCGCTCTGCATAAACTATAATCTAGAAAACTACTGTTTTTTGTTTTTATTTTGGATAAAAATTGCATAATCATAATTAAAAGACCACTGGGAACATGTCAAAAATAGCTAAAAAGATCATTGGAGTGGGACTTGAAATTTAATTTTGTTTGAGTTTTTTGCCAATTGTTGGTCAGATTCATTGTTTACTTTATTCAGATCAAGCTAGCTGGATTTCATGCCTAAACTCTATTGGCTCAGTTGGAACCAGTTTTGGATTTTTTAATGTGAAATTTGGAAATTAGGAACATTTAAAAATAAGAAAGCTAAAATATTCGCACTAAGAAGCTGATTTGACCTCATTAACCCTTTAACAATGGAGACTCCACCAGAAACACTTAAATAACACGTTCTTTGACACACAGTAGCTCTTTGACCATTTGTGCAATCAACATGAATTAGCTGACTAACAAAACAGCTAATTTACATTGATTATGTGACCACTCCACTGCATGAAAGTGTTGCATGTTTGTGCAAGGCTTCTTTTCTGCACTTCAGAATCCGCTCAAACTACATTAATTTTGTGAAGAGTTAAAGAGTTATGGTAAAATATCAACACTGGAGCTAAAGAGCTAAGTTTTTGATTTTAGCTAAAAATGACATAATGATCATTAAAAGACCACTGGGAGTGCAAAAGATTATTGGGATGCTCTGAAATATTTCTTTATTTTATTTGTCTAATTATGTAGACTTGCTGGCTTGCTTCAAATGTTTACTCTAGTGTATAGGTTCTGATGAAACAGTTACATCCCCACAACCACCTCCATATTGGACTGTGGCAAACTAGCTTTGGACATGGTAACTGAAAAGTCTTTTCACACCTTCAAACCCTAATAGCTGTTAAATAACTTTGAGGACTTTCAGTAAAAAACTTTTCAACTTTTTAGGCTCTTGTTACTTCGTACCCAAAGGGGATTGTTTTGTTAGTGCTTTTTTTATTCTATTCATGCAGTTTTTTTTTTAACTTGTTTTAACTCAGGCTCAGCTGAGGAGTTTAGTTTAGTTTTAGGAAATCACATTCTTGCCCCTTGACTTGTTTTGATTAACTTACTCACAGTTTTAAAAAAATAATAATATAGAAACTTGAGATCCCTCTTGTGATATGTGCAGATGGGTGATGTCTGGCTGTAAACTGAGCCTTTAAAGCTTCATACCAGAACTCCTTTTAAGCTGTTGGAAGATGCTGCTTGTGGGAAATATGGGGAGGGTGTTTTTTTCCCCTTTGTCAAATACTAAAACTTATTTCAGCCGTGATTTAGATTCTAGAGTACAGGTTTTTTAAGTTGGAAAGAAAACCATATTTGCAAATCCAATCTGGTGGACATTTTATTTCAACAGCTTGGCTGTTAGTTCAATAAAATAAAGTTTTAGAAAAAAAAGTTTCTGCTAAAAAAGGAAGAGGGTCAAAAGTACCATTACCGTACAACACTGTATTTTCCATTCTATAGAGCGCATCAGATAATAGGGTGCTCTGAACTATAAGGCACATTGAGCGAGACAAAAGATTTAGAGATAAATCCATCAGTCTTTAACAGCAGTCAACCTTGTTTATCCCTTGTGCTATCTTAGATGACCCCACCCTTTGACGTGTTATTCCTACCATGACAAAGGTGGATAAAGGGGGAAAGATTTCATGTAATCCATGGACACCAGTGAAGATCACAAATCATTGAAGAAAAAGGGTTCAGAGCACTGTCTAGTGGGTCTAGATGACCCAACTCCCAACGTTAAAGTGTCTAGGATAGCACAAGGGTTACAGAACGTTGTACCAGAGCGCCGTGGACCTCTCAAAATTGCTTCAACATCTGTAAATACAACCAGAAAAACTCATGTAAGGCGCTCAGATTATAAGGCACAGTGTCATTTTTTGAAAGAAATGAAGGCATCTGAATGCACCTTTTACGCAGAAAGTATTGTAGCTTTGGTGTCAAAACTAGCCTTCATACCAAGTTTCAGTAGAAAAGGGAAGGTTTTGGGGTCACCTTTAGAACATTTTTTATGAAGCAAAGTCTTCCATCACGCATTCTCCATGCTCTTAAAGACATATTCTGTGCACTCCAAACAGAACTCTGCTAGCTTTCCCTTTTTTTTTTTCATCAAACACCCGACCTGTGTCTATTCACAGTCAGTACGGCAGGGCCCCCGTCCAGGGAGCTGTTACTCCAGCAAGTGACTTTTCTTTCCGGTCGTTGGTGGAAATAATTGCACACAGAGGCCATTACTCCACAGTTACCGGGCCATGTTATTCCTATCAACAGCCGGGGCTGCTCAGCGCATTAGTCAGAGTTTTGGATGTTTGTGAGGCATTAAACCCTGAGTTCAAGGTGGTGGGGGTCGACTCTTTGAGGAATCGGATGCATAATAAAGTAATTGATTCACTCAATACTGCTTCATTTCTAATGAGCACCATCTCAAGGCCACGACTAGAACAAGCTTTGTCCTATTGATTAGCTGTTAGGTTTACTATTCTGCACTCTTTTGAGCAACATCACTTTTTATTGGTGTCAGTATATTTCTTATAAACAAAAAAATCATCTATTAATTGTTGCTTTTAGACTTTTAGGTTTTATTTATATTTAAAAAAAAATAAAGGTTGAAAAATAAACCAAATAAAAAGTCAACAGATTAAAACTTGTAGGTTTGACCACATGTTAACAATTTTGTAAAAACTAATTTGAGCAAAAGAAGCTACTTTTTGACATATTAGGGAGCTATAACTTTTTGATCGTAATTCCACCCTATACAGTTTGTTGTTTGCATATAATGCAAATGAATGGTTAAAAACTTTAATGCTGTTTTTTTGTTCTGACTTCTTACGCGGCTCATGCTCTACGTTGGTTTAAGTTTTCTCTGCATGTTTTTTTTTTCGTACTTCTTCTGTGGTTATAATGTGTGTCATTCGTGATGCATCTGTCAGAATTTCACGTATGACCAAAAATTTTCTCACTTTTTCCAAGTATATTCATGCATGACCAATTTTTCATATTTGCAACATGTGCGTAGCGGCTGTGTGACATGGCCTTAATTAAATATTACACTTTTTTGTTAACTCCAAAAGTGATTAGGTAAAAAGAAGTGAATTTAACTTTTCTGAATGATGCCTTCATAGTTTGGACCTAATAACGGAGCCGGTTACATTAAAATGATCATGGATTTTGTGGTCCAAGCACCAAATTTGGCAAGGATCACCTCTTTTTGAAAAGCACACAAGAAAATCTGCCATCTTTACAAGTGGTCACCATTTTGGGCTTTCTCATGGCTGATATGCTTTTCTGAACAAGGGGATCCTAAGGTATCAATGCCAAATTTTGTGCTTGTACCACGAAATGGACGATTTATCTGAAATATGGACTTAACCAGGTCCGCTATAACAACAGTCTGCATGCATGTCTGTGTTAAAGAACAAAGAGTCTATGGGGAGTTCCAAGCCAAGAGCTCAATTGATCCCACTTGCCTTCTCTGTGCAGCAGTCTGCAGGACGCTCTGCAATATTTATCTTCACTGTGTTTGCAGCATACTTTCAAACTCTCCCAACGATTTCCCTCGCAGTGTAACCTGACGCCTCTGTCACCCTTTCCATTGTGTTTCTGGAGCAGAGTGGAAGACTTCAATGGTCTCCTCTGGAGTAAGCTCTGGAGAGACAGATTTACAATTGACTTACAGTCTTTTTGACCCCATTAGGCCCATGAGCACCTTTGTATCCCCAGCTCTGGGGGAATGTGTGTGTCAGTGAGTATAGGTTTTGCAGACAGAGAGACAGAATGAAAGAAGGCAGTGAAGAAGGGGGTTGATGGTTCGCCCGGCTTCCAAGGCCACTGCCAAGCAGAGCTCTGAGCGTTGCATCAGGCCATGTTTATTTCATAAATGTTCTCCCCAGCTGTCAGTTTGAGAGAGCTTCATCCTCCCCTTACTCCTTTCTACAACTACCCACTGGAGTAAACAAGCAGCAGCACCTGCGAAACTGCTGTCCTCTCCTGAAACCGCTGACGCTAATGAGCAAGGCGAAAACATGCAACGCAAGTTTCCATTGCTGCATCTTAAAGTGCAGACAAAGATGTTCTGTTGAAGTCAAGGAGGTTAGCAGTCATGTCCAGGTGAAAGGTCAAAGACAAACATTAGCCCTAATATAACGGTGAAGCATCAATCAGCAAGGCTATACTTTACCCTTCTGCTGATGAGAGATGTATGACGGGGGGGGCGGATGCAGCGGTCCAAAGGCCCTCCATCCCTAGGGTCCCATCTCCCTCCTCACTCATGTGGAAAATCTCCAGAAAAACAAATGCTTGGATCTTCACCCTAAGGCCAAGAAAAAAAAAATCCTATTGACTGCGTCTCTCCTGTATTCATTTGGAGCATGGCGTCTATTATGACATATCTGCCTTTCGCACTGAGTATGTGTGTATGTGTCACTCTGTCTGGGCTGGTTCTCCAGGCTGCCTGTGAGTCGTATCTAAATAGAGCTGTCAGCCACTTGTTATGACCAGCAGTTGGCCCTGGCAGCCTCTGGGTCTCTGAACTCCATGTGATTCATGGCTGGCTGGGGGACAAACACGGGAAGAGGAGTTCAAGTCTATGCAAACACAGAGGAAGAAGAGGGGGAAGGAGAGGAAACACGAATGTGAGAGGGAGGTTGGGATGGAGGGATAGAGGCGGCGTTGTGTGGATTGGCAGTTTGTAAGGAGTGATGCTGCAGAAGAGGCTGGGTAAGTTTGGGTTTTTCCTGATTCTCTCCCCTTTCCTCTTCTTCCCAGTCACTGTCACTCTAATCATCATCCTTACTGCACTCTTGGCCTCATTATTTTCCATTCCCGCATGTTTCCGTTACATTGCCTCTCCCTCTTCTTCCTCGGCATATTGATTGGCAGGAACCAATTTCTGAAA
The DNA here is from genome assembly GCA_037389245.1 of Oryzias sinensis. NCBI lineage: Eukaryota > Metazoa > Chordata > Actinopteri > Beloniformes > Adrianichthyidae > Oryzias > Oryzias sinensis. The sequence continues at coordinate 15,857,938 of CM074504.1, forward strand.
TTTTAATTTCCAGTCGACGTTGCCTCAAACTTTTTCTGGTGTTTGTCTCGAAATTGACATGCAGAGAGGACCTGTAATGATACTATGGCTGAATTTGAATATTGTAAACATGAGCTGGCAGTGAATGTGGTCTCCTTAACTGTGCGTTGACTTTCTGAAAACAAAGTATGAACCAGCAGACCAGGAATTAATAAATAATGAAAATTTGGAATGATTGAGCGACAAAAATGTAGCTGCAGTGTTATTCTTAGCCTTCACGAGGTTCCTGCTTAAATCATAGCCTTTATTACTGTAACCGGCCAAGTGAGAGGTTCTCCGAGCTCTACGTGTTACCCACGTGTGACTTGTTCTTTGACGATAAATATCACATCCAAACGTTCTTTGTAAGGAACTTCTAATCATGGACAGCAACAGTCCGTGTCAAACAGCAGATACAACTGTATAAGTCCCCACTCCGCGATCTCCAATGGGCCACCTTAACTCAAACACCCTATTTCCACATTTTATGAAGACTTAGAAATATGGGGAACTCAAAATGGCAAACTCAAGCTGTAATTCTTTTGTAGGAGACAAAAGTGTACTTCATGTAATAACAGCTTAGACACAAATACATAAATTGAAAAATACAAAGTCTGCTATAAGTCAATAGACCCACATTTTCTAAAGCTTTGGTCACCATACAGGGGGTTGATCCGTACGGGTACGGCGGGTTTTAGGGCTATGATAAGAAGTGTCCACATGTTAACAGGAGTACAGTTGTCTTGCTGTTCCCTTGAGGCTCACAGGGCCACTTCAGGAGAATTCATGAAAACGGAACATATCAATTGTCGTGCAGTTAGTGTATCGTGAAGTAGTTGTAGGGATAATGTCAGTTGGATGCGCTTATGCGGTATAGGTGATGCTGTTGGATGGTGACCTTGCACCAAACCCTAAGGTGCGAGTACCGGCTCCTAATGGAACAAATGCCGCCCGGGTAGTGCAGGTGATACACAAGTGGCCAATGGAAAACTGTAGAATGTCTCCACAAACTACTCGGTGATTGTCTACCTTCCTAAATTGTAACAATCAGCCTAAATGCAATGAGCACACACTTATCACATAAACAGCACTAATGTGCCCTTGCGCATTTAGAAGGCTCCAGTCCGGGACCAGATGTGTGGATGATTTGATAACACCTCATAAGAGAAAGAAATACATGGAATTTGGACGAAAACATGCTTTAATTTTGATTAAAAAATATTTGATGTATTTTAAAACAGAACATTTGGGAGTTATTATTTCAAAATTGTGGCTTTTGTTCTTATTTTAGTGCCAATTGCACCAATGGTTTCATGTCCTTCAGGGAAAAATGCAAATTTAGAAAACGCTGCATTCATGTGGTGTTGGAATAATCAGACAAAGGACTGTCCAACTCAGAAAACACAGATGAACATCAGAAAAACAACAAATTTTCAACCACCACATGAACACAAAATTGCTTTGTGGACCTAAGCAAAGTCAATTGATTTGTAGTGCACCATCTATGGGGAGACACCAACATTAGAAGGAAAATAAAAGATTATTAAGGAATATCAGTATTATTTAATCCAGTTTTATTCCAGTTTAGCGGGACAGATTAAATAGTTTAACAGGCTGCATGTGGCCTCCGGGGCGTAGTTTCCTGAGTGCATTGGATTTTACAGCAATTCGGACACATGCTTACTAATTTTTTTTGCTTGAAGTATGACATCACCCATTGTAAAATCGAATAAATACATATACATTTTGAAATCTATTTATGAATCCACTGTGTTGTTATGATAAAAACCTGGATGATTTATAAAAAAAACAAATGTTACATCCATTTTTTTAAAATATTTAATTATATCAACGCAATGCATAGGGGTCAATATTTGTATGTGTGTGAAAATATTTAATTAGGTTAGGAACAGATTACCAGTCTGTCTCGCATTCACTTCTATTTTATCTATGCAAACTCTTGGTATAACAGTGATGCTAAACTCAAAGGAACGTGATGAAGGGGATGAAGAGCTCCTCCAAAGACTAAATCATTTGGGAAAAACAGACCCATAAAGCACATACTAACCTGTCACCATCTTCCATTTTTTGCTTTTTTTTACGAGCTCATTTACGTTCACAGCGCTAAAATCTAGGCCTGTTCTTTAGCAAATGCTGCTATACTAATTTTGGCACACAGGGAATTGGAAGTCTTCAGGCCTCCACAGCTTAAAGTGTAACCTCATCTTTAATGCTTTTAAGATCACAGACTGGAACACCGTCAGTGTTCATCATGCATCTTACTAATTATGATAACGTGCATGCAGACAGATGTCACCAGAGTCTTCACTTCATGGCAGCTACAACAATGGAAAAGTTGTGCTTACATCATACATGCTAATGTCTTTGTTTGCCACAGGCTATTTTATGCTAACTTCACAGGTTTAATGTGGAAGAAATTCACATATAAGTTCTTTTTTTAGACATTTTTTTTATCACTTGGTCTTTACTTTGGCTAAACAAGCATTTAAAAACATAATTCTAATAACACATGTTAGGGTGAAAACAAAATAACCCTGCTGGCGGCATTTTTTACAATGACCTTGCATTGGGGCTATATCGAGAAAGAAAATTCCTCAAACCATTTATCCATTCATCTATCCATCCATCCAACTGACCATCTATCTATCTTTGTATTTGTCTATCCATATGCCCATACATCCATCTCTTCATCTATCTGTCATCTATATCTAATCTCTTTGTCCATTGACCTATCCATCCATCCATCTAATAATTTACCTATCCAACAGTTAATCTATTTGTCCATTCATCTGTCCATCTATTCATTCTTCCATGTTCATCCATCAATTTATCTGTTTATCTGTACATCTATCTGGGCATTTTTAATGTTTTTCAAATGACATACGTTAGGGTTAAAACAAAAAAACCTTGCTATTTAGGGACTTATCTTTTTTTTTTTTTTTAAATGACCTTGCGTTGGTGCTTCAAGCGAGAAAACTGTGCGTTCCTCCCTTGACCTTGATTCATTATCATATTCCTACAGCTCAGATGGCTATCAGCATTCATCTTTGTGAATATTTAATTTGGCGTGATGGCCAAAACAGCCCAGTTTATCTCCAGAGAAACTGTGCTGTTACCCATTATTATTCTTGATGATCAAATACATTTTTTATTGTGTGTGTGTATATGTGTGTGTGTGTGTGGGTGGAGATAACAGATTGTGCTCAAATTGATTACTATGCCATTTGATGGAGAAATGAACATATCTCCGTTTCACCAATTGAGTTTATTTTGATGGTGTTTGACTGTTGATCATTGATGATAATCCTGAGCGTATGTCTGAAGTGATGCTACATGGGAGTTCAAAAGGCCTGTGAATTTTTATTTTTGCACCGGCGTTCGCCGAGGCGCTGTTATAGTGCCGATAAGTGGATGTGATACTCCGTCGTAACCTCTGCGGGAAGTTTTGCAGCGCAGGGATGTCAGCTGTGCAGCAGACAGGAGGTAGTGGTAAACACATGCCTGTGAGGCAAAAATTTTCAGCACTGATGAACACATTAGAATACAGCAGCCGAAACTTCAGAAAATACTCAAAGGATGTCTATTTTTTATATTTTTGGCATGATTTTATTTGTTTTACTCCTTTCCCAGTGAAGGTTGCTTCCTTGACTCCTCCTGTCTTCAGATGCGCTTCGGCACAGCAGAATAAATTTGGATTAATTGCGGCCTCGGTGCCGGCTCGCTCCACTCCAGCTCAGTGACTGCTGGGAAGCAGCGGAATCATCTGCCACCTCTTCCCTGAACTGTTTTTCCCTCGTCATTACGCCGCGGAAGGTTTGCACGCCTATAACAGAGGTAATTAAATCTCCCCGCTCTCATTAAAAAATCCAGCTGTCTGCCACTGAGTAACCATGTCTCCACTAAGCAAATGTAAATTTTCATTTCATGGTGCTGGGAGAGGAATAGAAGGAGGCTGTTCTCCTGAAGCCGCCGTGCCCCTGCCAGCGCTGCACGGAATAAGGACTCCACCAAAATAACCGCCCTTTTGTTTTCCCGCTGAATTACACAGAGAAACGGCCCGTGCGTTACATAATTTGCAGATTAGCCGCAGTCATGTGTCTTTTGGTTACAGTCACGAACAGTAAGTCTATTCAGGTAACCCTGCTTTCATTTTCTTCCTTTTTTTTAACAAGTGAAAAAGTAGATGGCGGGTTTCAGCGATGTTAACAGATTTTTAATTAGCTTTTTCCTATTAAAAAAAAAAGCTCAGATTCCCATCCAAGATTAACACTGTGGAAACTTCTGTGAGGTTAACTGCGAGTTGACATGCCACGCACATTTCCTTTCCATTACGAAGAAGAATGGTTTTGCTGATTTGGGGAGATTGGACTAAATGAAACACTTTACGCCCCGTGGAAGTGTGACGCTCTGACTGAGGGAACACTTGCACTCGCAGTGCTTTAACGGCGAATCCGCTTTTTGAGGTCCCACTCAGCTGATGTGGCCAGAATATTTACACACACACAAACCACAGATAACGTCCAGAAACAAGAGCATTTAGCTCATTTTATCCAAAAGAAAACTGTTTCAACTGGATTACCACAGAAATAGTGTACTGCATTTGTCCATGATCTTAAAGTGCATTGAAAAGACAAACATTCTTCTATAGTTTCAGACGGCTCAGGGGTATAATTAAAATCTGCAGATATAGGTGACAAAGGTGTTGTGCAACATGTGTTAATTTGGTAACACATGTTGGTAATTTGGTAACATATGTTGGTTTGCTCTAAAGTGAAAACTTCAAAGGCCACAACAACTTTACCAAAGAAAAGGAGCTCGGCAGTCTTGAAGTTGGTTTCCATGCTCATTTACCAGATATTGTTAGAAACATTCATCCATCCATCAATATTATCCATCAGCCACACATCTATCCTTCTGTCTACTCCCACATCTGTCCAATAAATCAAAAAATCTGTCAGTCTGTCTCGTCAATTTATCCATCTATCCAACCATCAATTCATCTATTAATATACCTATCTGTCCATCTATCCACCCATTCACATTTCTATAAGTTCATCCATCAATGTTTCCATTTATCTGTATATCTATCCATCCTTCCATCCATTCATACTCTCATTCTATTTTTTTTCTACTTCAGAGTGGTGAGTGTAGGTGTGGCCCTTTATAGCCTGATGACGTGTCCGAATAAACACACTGACATTTAAACCAATTTTGAATTTGAACTTAACCAAAACTGAAGTGTATTCAAGTGGTTTCTTTTTGGCAGGACTTGTGGTATCACAATTAATTTTTTTTATAAGTAAAGAAAAGTTAATGCTATTTATCATCAATACTTTATTCTTTTCTTTACTTAAACTCTTTGGATAACAGAATAGCAAACTGAAATAATCTGACATTTTTTTATCTGATTTAAATTTGTATTTTCTTTTAAATGGCCTTTTTACGGTTTTTCTCAGTTGCTTTGGTGCATTTCTCACAAAAGAATTATGACATTCGATTGTTCCATCATCATAGATTCATTCGATTGTTCTCAGAGTCCTAACTTGTGATTTTGATGACAGTTATACTTTCATTGACATAAACATTTGCTTTTGAAAATCAAATTATCCATTTTGAATAAGGGACTTCCTTTTAAAGCACAAACTATCTATTTTGAGCTATTGACTTGCTTTTGTGCAACTGATTTTGATTATGTGACTAGCATGTTTTGCCGTTTGCACTAATTGTTGTCAGAAATGCTTCAGCAGTAGTGCAAACTTTAATACTGTTGTGGGAAATTCACCGAAGTGACTGAGAAAAACTGTAAAATGCATGATATTTAATCTATAGCACTTTATTCCAAATCTTCTTTAATGTTTTTTGTTGGTGGTAACAGACATAATGTAGTTGACGATGAAGTATTGAGATAAGAGCAAATGTCCATGCGCAACTGCAGTTCGTCATGGACGACCCTCTTGAACACTCATTTGCTGATTCTACAGAAGAACTTAAGAAGAATCCCATCTTCAAACCATGTTCTGAGAAGTGGATTCTCTTGTCTTTGGCTGTTGAAAGTTGATTGAAAGCTAAAATGTTCATGCATGAAGCAGCATTCACTTAAGTGTATGATGGGCACACTGCACTGTCTTTACCCAAAACTGGCACATGTGCTTGGAGGAGCCTTGGTGCAAAATGTCAAAGCGTTGTAAATCTCTCCAACCTTACTCCAAATTTTTTTGTTCACAGCTCTATCCCCATATATTAAAGACTTGGTGTCATATAATTATGGGCGGGCACATAATTTATGATCATATTTTAAACGGTTGGCACTTCCTTGAATTTAACCCTTATGCTATCCTAGGCACTTTAACATTGGGAGTTTGGTCATCTTGACCCACTAGACAGTGCGCTGAACTTTTTTCTTCAATGATTTGTGATCTTCACTGGTGTCCATGGATTACATGAAATCCTCTCCACCTTTATCCACCTTTCTCAAGGCAAGAATAACACATCAATGGTCATCTTGACCCCATAGGATAGCACAAGGGTTACAAGGACGCCATCTATACGACACTACCAATTCAGAGTCCCTGCTTGGTCAAAGTTCAACCTGGTTTAACTTTCAACTAACGTTTAATGAATGTAGAGCCTGAAAACGGTGGTAAAAACTTGGGTGGCAACACAAGAACACATATTTCATATAGACTTTTCATTGTAAGTGGCCACTTTAACATGCGTTGCTAATGGCGTTGTGAACATAGCAAAATTTAGCTCCACTTTCATGGATGATCTGTGGAACAAACATAACATATGTTGTCTAATAGTTCGTCATTTGACCTGTTCAAGCTTTTTATAAACGCTTTTTGATGGGATGCGGGTTTTTCTTTTGTTTTTGGAGCAGCAAGAAAACATTTTGTCACTTAAATTTACAGGAAAAAACAAGTACAGATGGCAAAATTACATGAGCATCAGCAGTCAGGATGCTCTCACGTTTGGCTTATTAGTGCGAGGAAATGGTTGCGGCATAAAAGGCCATCGTGGTCACGCAAAGAGATTTCAGTACCTATCACAGGCATTGAGTCAGAAATGAAGATACTGTGGATTGCTGAGCTCTTGCGCTGCACTGTGAGATTTCATTTCACTTTCATGGCTTGGGCATGAGGTCTGAAGTTGTGCCTATCTCTTCTGTCAATCATCCAGGCGAAAACAGCAGAGCAGATCTATAATTCAGCTACATGGGAGCTCATACAATTCATAGGGGCTGGATGTTTCTTCTTTCCAAATCCAAACCTCCCCCTCTACTCCTTTTTTTAAGGCACTTTTCTCATCAGTTGTGCAGCCAGTTGAGGGCTCTTTTTGCACTTGTCTTCCTGACCACCCACCAACTCTGTCCTCGTGGTCAGCAGCACACAGATTGAAGCCCTCCCATTAAAATCCAATTACTTCTGATTTTTTTTTCTGTGATGAAACAGGACAGACGGGAAATGGCTGTTTATTCAGCAGCCTTGGCTTTGACACGTCATCTTTTCATTTTCTCAAACCCCAGAGGAGCAGGGGCTCCTCCAAAGACATGAGGTCAAGTGTTGTTGGTGGCTTCAGACAGGACGGCTGAACTTCGATGCTCACTTTCCAGGACAGTAGGAAAAAAACTGGGGTTGCAATTCTTTTAAAGAAGCTGCATCTGATGGCTGAAAACTATGCACTTTTGAATCATTCGGCAGCTATTAAAAAGTTCTGTTGCTAGCTAAAGGTTGCTAGTTGTAGTGCATCCTATTGGCCAATGGCAATGCAATGTATGGAGTTTACTCATGAACTCAAATCGATTTTAATTTGGTGAAATTGGGTTGCTCTGAAGAGTTGAAGGAGACAAATCTGCTAATTTGCATTTTTTTGGGGGGGGGATACCACAACATTCTTTTGTGGTCCAAAAACAGCAGAGACCCCATTTATTAAATATTTCTTAATCGCTTAATACTGTAGTTATTGACAGCAACAATTTAATTAATTTCAATTCAATTTTATTCGTCTAGCCCAATATTACAATAATAGTTGTCTCAATGGGCTTCATACCGGTAATTGTATAATATAAATGAAATCATAAAAAACATAAACAACAATTCATAGAATTCAATAGGTAATAGCTAGACAGGGAACAATACTTCAAACTAGTGTAACTTTTTGACTGTTTGTGCAAATAAAGTAATTCCAAGAGATTCTAAAGCAAGGAAAAGCAGTTTTACGCCAATACGCTAAGTGTAGCAAAGCCTCTTGTCTAAACGTCAGAATCAGTTGGTTTACATTAATTGCGTAAAAACTTTACGACTGTGAACGCTGCTTTTTGTCCGCTTCAGAATCCACTGGAATTACTTCAAATACATAAATGGTCAAATGTCCTTATCACACGAAAGCACTGTTGTTATCAAACCAATGCCTTAATCATTAAAAGAAATTGCCAAAAAAAATAGCAAGTTAGGCCGTTAGCAACTTACAAAGCAGCTATACAGATAGTTGCCTGTTGATAGCTTATTTATATAAAGAGGAGAAACAGAGCACATTTGTAGGATAAGTACTCATAGCTGTGGTCCAGATGTAGAGCGGTCAACCTCTGATTGGAAGATCCCAGGTTCGGTGTTTGCCTATGTGTCAAAGTGTCCTTGGGCAAGACTCTGAACCCCGTATTGCTTCTGGTAGTTGTAGGTTCACTGAAAAAAAAGATCTGTTGGATTGACATAAAAAAATCATGGACATCGGTTGCGCGCAAAATAATCATGTTGAACCAATATAATTATTGCACATAATAAAATCATGTTCTACCATAATGAATGCTTCTTTGTTCCTGCACCTAATAATTTTACAGAAACAAACAAGATTTTATTATGTCATTTACCATAATTTTTTCAAAAATTTAAAAGACAATAAAAATTTAGCAAAACTATTATTATTTTGAAATTACCTACATAGTTCATTTTAATTTATAAATTATTTTAATAAAATTTAAATTGAAAAATAAAATTGCAATTGCAGATTGATATTTAAAGCAAATACTTTCTTGTGCATTATTACAGTCCAATGAACATATGACACTGAACACAAATTTCAGATTTAACTTTTTTATTATCTAAACTTGAAAAATATGTATACAGTGTAGCAAAAAGTACAAATCAATATAAATTGGTCTTGCTATTTCTATTAAACAGAAGATAACAGAGCCAAAGCAAACAGCTGGAATCCCTTCTTAGGAAAAACTTTTTAAAGGTCACTTTTATTAAAAGAGTCGGCTCTTTAAGCCTGAAACCTTAGACACAACTTTGCCCTACAACTCTATTACAGTTTTTCTTTGAATTACCTCAAAGGTGTTTCTGAAATGAGGATGATAATCAGATTTGTGCTGTAAATAAGGCCAAAAAAGCCTTGGCAACTGCCACTCTGACACTTGGTGGGTCGACCACCACAGCCTGGGAGATGTGGACCATGAGAATGTCCTCTTCCTCGCCACTTTCCATTAGGAGGGAAATTCCCACCGTGGTGTCCTCGATTGCCTCCTGGATTGCTGCATGGTCTTCATTCTAAAGAACACAGAAAATATTTGTGTGCACAGTTTACATTTGAAGTTTAGTTAAAACGTCTAGATTACACAACTCACCTGTACTTTGAATAAACCCCTGAACTTGCTTATGTTGGCGAGAATGTCAGCAGTCTGAAATACAAAGAGTCAACAAATTTTAAATTCACATGCAAACTTCAGAAAAATACAATTCTTACCCTTGGCTCATCCATAAATGTTATAGTTACTGGGTTAACAAAATCATTATATCCTTAGTGTCATGTTAACAGAGGTAGTGGGATAACTGATCAACTATCAATTTCATTATTTATTATGTATGTACCTTTCTGCATAAAAGGTGTGTGTAAAGAGTAGGGCTGGCAATCTTGATTACCTCACGATTCGATGACAATCCAGGAGACAATAATTCCAATAAAATATGGTAAATGCATGGTGAAGGGGACCCACCTGACTCAGTGAAGACTTGAGCCCAGCAAGATCAGGGAGGAACAGATGGAAGTGTTGTGTGATGAGCTCTGTAAATTAATCAGGAAATAAATATAGTGACACTTCCACAGCTTTGTTGTATAATTTTACTAACTAAACATGCATTGGTTTGAAATCAATAGCTGCAAAAATATTCTGAAGAAATTAGACCAGAAAGAACATTTGACACCCCCCTCCCACCACAGGATTCAAACCACGCTTAATGAGAACCCGCGAATTTTGAGATGGAAACTGCAAAACTAAACTAGCAGATCGGGAGTAGCTAATCCCCCCACCCATAAAGAATTCCCATATGTGACGGTGCCGTCAGATGCTGAGGGGGGGCCACACCGGGTTTTATTGTTTGTATTTTGTATGTTATGATTACCACCTGTGGTGCCGCCTGGCTGGGATTGAGATCAACGCCCCGTGGGCGTGGCATCCCACTTAAAGGTGAGCACTGCAGGTGGCGAAAAGAGAGGAGTGACAGTGTGTGCTGTATGCTGCGTGGCCCTGCGTGTAGCATCAGTGTCGGCAATAAAGAACAGATCCTCCTCACCTTGGCTCCTCTGCATCCTTTCTCGGCGGGACCCCGTCACACCATATTAATTTATCAAATAGGGGGAATCTGTGAAGTAGTATTACAGACATTATTATAACTAAGGCTGTAAACTTTTTACTACACATTATACACTTTTTCCAAAAGGACATAAATATTTTCACTCCATTTTAAACTCTCTAAGCTAAAATCTCCATAGAAAATATGTTCAGCATCATAGAATGAAAACAAAGCTCTGATTGAAACCAAAGATCTATGTAAACTGGACAAACCGAACGCATTCTGTGCACGAGACGCGCATGGAATGATTGACAGCTGACTGAGACAGAAGTGCGGTGCTGTTTGCTGGTCAAATAATGCCGTCCTTAAGCTAGCTCATGGTGGAACGGTATGGAAAAACGAAATAATGACAATAGTAATGATAGCTTCTCACATTTTCCTTCAATTTCGGTCTCAACGCAGAATTTAACAAAAAGAAATCCACTTAGTGACGATGAATCCCCATGGCAAAGTTTTTCGCCTGTGGGAAAAAAATAAACCGCCGTGCCCGCGAGCGCCCACTGCCCCTTTTGGCAAAAGCGAATTCCTACGGCATAACTACTCGCCACTCTTCCCCGCACATTGTTTGAAATCACCGTGTTTACCACTGAATCTGTCTTCGACGTGAAAGAATTTACCGCGCTCACCTCCCCCTACCTGCCGTCCGAGGGCTGCGGCCGCCAGCGACAAAAGTGGCGCGCAGAGCCTTAACTTTGATAACTACGACAAAAGTGGATTACAATGCTCTTCCCCGTGAAAAAATAACAGTAATGATAAATGAACGCCGTTCATTTCCTTAAATCAATTTATTAGATTAAATTAATTTACCTTTTTTAAGCTCCTCCAGCCAGCAGGTGCTTGCAGTTTCTCTAAAATGGCTGACTGCAAAGTTTCTCCTCCTGGAATGCTTCTTCACCGATGGGGTTTACTTATCCAAAATTAAGGGGCAAAGGATCAAGTATAACTATTTCATGTTTTGTCAACATGATTTACATATATAAAAGTAACACAGCAAGACATTATGTGTGATTTTCAAGATTATATTATGTTTCGAAGGTAAACATAATTTGTTCATATTAAACAAACATGTTTAGTATTTGTAAATTGAACAACCCCACTTTTCCCGTTTTTTCAGTGTTGGCACCAGTGTTCAGCAGTGGAGCCACCATCAGTGTGTGAATGTGTATGTGTATGGGTGAATGGGACTGTGACTGTAAAGCGCTTTGGACCTTCTAAGAAGGCAGCAAAGCGCCATATATGTATACGCCACTTACCATCTTCCATCTTCGGCATTTCCCAATCTTCCAATTAGGCTGATGTGAATTTGTAAAGGCAGGTTTATTTAACATTTTAAAGTGTTGGCATCTTAAAGAAGAAGCGCAAAACTGGTATGTAGGCATTGTTAGCCATTTATCAGCTAAAGCTTAGGAAGATTCAACTTTTTCTTTTTAGATGTGTTCTGCTGGTTTAGAGCTGAATTAACCCTTTAACACCGAAGACCAGCAATGCCTAAATAACACGCTCTTTGACTTATTATATAACTCTTCGACTTTACTGATGTAAAGCTTTGCGTGTCGGTATTTTCTCAGCTTCAGAATCAGTTGGAATTACATTATTTACGTAAACAAGAGGTGTCCAAATCCAGGCCATATGCTAGTTTTCCAGAAACCCTGCCTTATCTGCTTATGATTACCTGGATCAGGGGTGTTTAGCCAATAAGGAGCTTCAGAGGCAGGTTTGTTGGAAAACATATAGGACACCGGCTCTCAAGGCCTGGAATTAGAAACTCCTGGAGTAAAAGGTTGAAGAGTTAAGATAGTTCAAAAAACACTGGAGCTAAAGCTCTGGTATTTAAGAGTTTTAAAAAAAAAAATGTAGTGTTTCTCCTTTACTGTCTTTTTGCGTTTTTTACTTATGATCATGGATTTATATGTTTTCTTTCTGACTTTGATTCTTTCGTGCGTGTCCTTGGTTGCTATAAACGCACACCTGAGTGTTGTTCCGCCTCGTCTTTTCTTTTTGACGTCTCTTCCAATTTCATTTGTGGTCCATCAGTCTTCCCTCTTTTTGGTTTTCCACCGCCTTCTCTCACAGACACGCCGGCTCCTATGAGCCCTGAAGTCAATTTCTTTGAGGACGTCCATACATCAGTTCACCTGCACGTTTTGAATACGCTGGAAGGAATCGAATGCCCTGCGAGCCCTTAAAATAACCTAAATACAGTTGTTCGTTAGTTGAAAACAGCGTTATTAGTCAGAAACATTCAATATTACCTAAGGAAACCACCAGTCATGTTGAGCAGAGTCTCCAGTCGAGTCGCTTCATCCAAAATTCTTACCAATAAAGTCCTGCACTACAGTAGCTGCAGGGTTTCCGTGCAGGCACATACAAGCCCATTCATTATAAATTTCATCACATGTCAAAGCCGTTCTGCCAGACGTGACTCTGAGGGGCTTTGAACTGCTTAATGTTTTTCTCATTTTTTCCAGGGGATGTGAAGTCTGTACATTAAAATCTGGAACTTCTGCAACTGCTAGTCTAGTGGCCTTTTTTTTTAATCAGTTTATACATTTTGGTCAAGCTTGGGAGGACCAAATGATGTCTACACCTGAGCACCATGCAACTTTTGATGGAAACTTTGACGAATGTTCTGGAACTAAGACAAAGTTTTTCTTCAAAGAAAAAGGTGCTTTTACTTTATCTTCAACTTCTGAGGGGACAATCAGTGCTATGTCTCCTTTTCAGAAATAGCTTCCACCAGTAAAGGAGAAAAGCAGGTGCCAGGTGCTCAGGGAACCCCCTGATGCAGACGGCACGCTCCGGGTTTGACTTCCGCCGAGCCCTGACAGCCTGAAATACGTCTGCTTCGCGATCAGCAGGAGAAAATGTGGCGATGGGGGCAGTTTCTTTGAAGGCCGCCGTCAGTCTGTCACAGCTCGAAGCTTCTGGGGGATGTTTTCATAATAACGTCCTGATTCAAACAGCAGACCAGGTTGAGAGGCTTCTGCCACGTTTAAGCAGAGAAACGCTCTCAACAGAAAGACAAAAACCTGTTCCTGACAGAACAAATGGAGGCCTCGGTTTAGTTTTTTTAGTTCTGCCATTTGAACAAAAAAAACAAAAAAAAAAAAACAAGTGGTTGTGCTCAGGCAAACCGTGTAATCTCTGCGTGCATTTCTCCAAACAAAACCTCAGCTTCTGAATGGATACTGCATCATCCAACTCAAGCCGTGCAATAACAACTGAACCGCCGCGGCTATTTTCAGACTTGCCAGATTTTCCTTGAAGGGATGCAACACTTAGTGGTTGAGAACGCCACCCCTCTCCACCCCTACAGCTCAGCTGAGTTTGTTTTCATGCAGGTAACATCTGCAGCTAAAGTTTGCAGTTTTTCCGATCCGGGATTGTTGGTGTTTAAGGGAACAGAAAAAAACTTTTAGGTTTAGGAGTGTTGCTTGTTTAAAAATCACACTTTTCTAACTGCTGTGGCTCTGAAAGGAAAAGTTCTGACAGCTGGTTGAAGAGGTTTTGAACCGTTTTCACTCCAACTCAGAGGCGGAGCTACAAGTGACAAGAGGGGGGCAGGTGCCCCACCCAGCAAAAAGCTTCGCCCCACCCCCAATTCTAGAGTCAATATTAGCATCATTGTTGACAAAGATTAGGAAATCATTAATGCAAGCTTCTTTAAGCATTAGTAATAGCATCTCAGCTAAAGGAACTGCAGTTTTAACACTAATAACAATAAAGAAATGACTGTTTAAAATGTATTTTTGATCCCTTTATTTGTAATGGCCATTAACACCTCTGCCACCCTTCCAAGGTCTTCTTCCTCCCTCTTTTCCCCCCATATAAAATGTTTTCTAGTTCCACCACTGGTCCAACATAACAGTAAATGTCATCTAACCCTGAATAAAGATAGTTTACCTGTCGGGTTCCAGATAAATCATCATTTCCTTAGGAAAAGTCAGGTAGAAGGGCTGGAATTACACTATATTACCAAAAGTATTCACTTATCCATCCAAATGATCAGAATCAGGTGTCCACTTCATTCGATCGTGCCACAGGTGTATAAAATCAAACACTCAGGCATGCAGACTGTTTTCACAAATATTTTTAAAAGAAGAATGGGCGCTCAGTGAATTCCAACGTGAAGCTGTCATAGGATGCCACCTGTGCAACAAATCCAGTAGTGAAACTTCCTCGCTCCTAAATATTCCACAGTCAACTTCAGCTCCAGCATAACAAAATTGATGAGTTTGGGAACAACGGCAACCTAGCCACCAAGTGGTAGGCCCCGTAAAGTTACGGAGAGGTTTCAGGAGAGACTAAAGCGCAAAGAGGTCGCCAACTTTCTGCAGTCAATTGATACAGAGCTCCAAACTTTATGTGACCTTCAAATCAGTCCAAGTACAGCACGCAGAGAGCTTCATGGAATGGGTTTCCATTACCGAGCAGCTGCATCCAAGCCACACATCAACAAGTGCAATGCAATGCGCTGGATGCAGTGGTGTAAAGCACGTCGCCACTGGAGTCTAGAGCAGTGGAGACGTGTTCTCTGGAGTGATGAATCACACTTTTCCATCTGGCAATCTGATGGAGAAGTCTGGGTTTAAAGATTGCCAGGAGGACGGTACATTCAGGACTCCCGAGTGAGAAATTTGGTGGAGGAGGAATTACTGGCGTGGGGTTGCTTTTCAGGACTTGGGCTTGGCCTCTTAGTTCCAATGAAAGGAACTCTGAATGCTTCAGGGTACAAAAATATTATAGACAATTTCATGCTCCCAACCATGTAGGAACAGTTTGAAGTGGGCCCCTTCCTCTTCCAACATGACTGTGCACCAATGGCAAAGCAAAGTCCATGAAGACATGGATGACGGAGTCTGGTCTGGATGAACTTGACTGGCCAGCACAGATTCCTGACCGGAACCCGATAGAACACCTTTGAGATGAATTAGAGCGGAGACTGAGAGCCAGAACTTCTCCACCAACATCAGTGTGTGACCTCACCATTGCACTTTTGGAAGAATTGTCAAAAAGTCCTTTCAACACACTCCTCAACCTTGTGGACAGACTTCCCAGAAGAGTTGAAGCTGTAAAAAGTTGTAAGTTGCCGTAACCTGGCAACATTTTCCTAATTTCCATCTGTAGTTGAAATCGTTGAAATCTGACGAAATAGAAATTTTATGTTAAAAGCGTTCAGTATTAATTCACTTGGATTTTTCTATCTTATTTCCTTTTTTAAATGGTCCAGGACTGAGCCTCTTATTTTGTGGCGTACCTACACACAACATGGGAAACGTGTCGCTCCGTCAGGGCATCATCACCCAGGTGCACCAACAAAAGCCCTAACAGATCTAAGCAGTGACCCCCGGGAGGGGTCATGTAGGACTCCAATCTAAATTCCTCTCTTACAAAACCCTTAAAAAGCAGCATGAATGGGCTGTCCATCTGCGCCACAGCACCTCCAATAGACTCCTCAACAGGCTGCAGCTTGAAGACATTTTGGAATGTCACTTTTCTTGGCATGAGGTGGAGCTAAAAGAGGTTCAAGTTTCAAATTTAACCGAGGTCCACAGCCACTGTAGGTAGCTAACTGGCTTTGCTAAATGGCTTTGCATGGAGCTGCTGTGAAGGCCTCAGCGCTGGGGCTGCCAGAGAAACCCCCCCAAGGAAGGGGGATATTCTTCTGGGCTGCACTCCGGCTCAGGGACGTCCACAAGCCTGTCCCCCATGATTATTCAAAGTGTGACGGCCCGGTTTGCTTCACTATCAGGGAAACGCAGGCTTGCCTCCGGTTGCCCACTCACGCCCTCCAAAATGAGGCCTTCTGGTACCTTCAGCGTCGCCACCACAAGCAGCGCAGAAGAGCTGGCCAGGAGGTGTTTTCAGGGGGCTCGGGTCCTTTCAGCCTTTGACAACCGTGGCTGCCTAAATGCAGGGCTGTGACCTTGGCAACCACTCTTCTCCCCCTCTTCCAAATCCAAATCAAGCCAGGAGGAGAGAAGTCTGAGCCTCATCGGCTAACGGAGTCACTCTCTTTGATAACCACAACTATAAACTGATGAAATGATAACTGCCTCCCCTCAAGATGGCAATTTTCTCTGAGAAAAGAAGATAAGGATTCCTACGCATCGTCTAAATTCTGTCAAGCATGTTTGGTCTTCAGCAGAGAAGCAACGGATAAAGAATAAACTATGTGGAGACCAGTATCCTTTGTATGAATGCTTGTGTGCCTCAGTCTAAATAAAAGAGTAGGGAAGAAAAAAAAACTGCCTGTGCTGACAGTGTCTCTCTGTTTCCCCAGCAGAATTGAGTTGCACTGGCATAAGCACACCCCCTCTTTTCCTCCTTCACTCTATTGACTCTGTGGATAATCTTGACTCCCCGGAAAAAATCCTTAAGCAGCTGGCCACAAACCTTGTGCTTGAGTGCACATGCATACAATATCTCCCTCCAGCCCTGGGGCTGTTTTCCCCCTTCTCTCCTTTTTTTCTTTCCTTCCCAGTTTTCCAGTGAGATTCTTAGCCAACATGTCTGAAAAAAACAAAAAAAAAGATTTGTTGGTTGGGTCTGGAAGCGTGTGCCAAAATCAACACCGCTTCTCTCCTCAGGGAAACCTGCAGCAAATTGGTCCAGCGCTGGGTTTCTGTTTCCTGACTCAACAGCCGCCAGGCCCCTGCACTGAAACCAGACACTCGTGTCCATTTTTGTTTAGAAAAATAGAAGCCGGCCACATGTCGAGTGGTGCGGCAAACGGTTGAAACGGTCCCATTTCCTGTGTATGCAGGTAGCCCATTAGAGAGCCTGTCTGCAGCTGCTGGGTTCCCTTCACTCTGGACCATGGCTTCATGGCCCTGCAGCAGCACGTCTGCATCTCTCAGGGTTAAACTGACATATTTTCCACACTTACTATTATAAAGCACACAGTCAATGAATGGTGTATTTTTTTAAATTAAGTCATATAAGACGCACCAAACTACAATACGCATCAAGCAACAAGAAAAAATTCAGTAATAAGTCCGTCAGACGGGTACCGCTAACACAAGCGTTACCGTTACTATTTTTACACTTAACCTTCTTGGTGACACATAAACTAAACTAAGTCCAACACAGCTACACATTAGCCGTGCTAGCGTATTTACAAAAACACCCAACCTTGTTTCAATTTGTAAAAAAAAGACTGATACCTCTAAGTGTGTTACTATGACTACGCTAACTTTCAATCTTGTTAGTACCGCGTAAAAAAAAAACAGTCTGACACCACTATGTTTTACACAATTAGCGTATTCACAGCAACACCCAACTTGTTTGCAACTTGTAGACAAACAGACTGATACCGCCAAAACAAACTTTAATATGAATATGCTAACTCCCAACAACAATAACATGTAAAAACAAATGACACCACGTCACCACTACACATAGCCATGTTAGCGTATTCACATCAACACCCAACCAAACATTTTGAGAGAGCGCCGTGTACCTCTCAAAATTGTTTCAACACCAATAATAACACCTAGAATAAATGTGCTGAATGTGCAGATTTTAAGGCAAACTGTCGTTCTTTTGTTTGTTGTTTTTTGCTAAATGAAGGCTTTTAAGCGCACCCTAAAGTGCGAAAATATGGTTCCATTTTAATCTCTGACTTTTGAACACAGCTCTGCCTTTTGATGCAGCTCCTGCTTGGACAAGGTGCACAAACTCTAAATTATGAATGAAAGGATGGAACAGGGGGTGGTGTCCACAGTGAGCTTCCGGTTGATGTGATACAGCATGATACAGAGGTGGGCAATCATCGTCCTAGTGAATTCTTTGTATTGTTGCACTCCTTAACATCAAACTCGAACAGACAGCAGCAGATGACATTGTGTGTGAGGAGTTTGATGTTTGAGGAATTTGTTTTTGATGTACGAGGGATAGAAAAGTCAAACCTATACTTATTGGACTTTGAAGTTTTAGGGGCAGAAGAGATGTACAGGTAAGTAAGGGTCCAGTACTATTGACCAATCTCAACGGAAGAGTGGAATAACAATCAAAAAGCACTTTAATTGAGTTCATCTTAAAGGATGCATTTCAATTGTTTAAATCGTGACCATTTTAAGATTTGGGTTTGAAACCACCTAATTTATTTTGTTTATTTAACAGATGTTTACATTTTGATCAGTGGCTCAAATACTTTGGTATTTTTGGGTATAGATGTCAGACAGAATACTAACTCTGATAAACTTTTGATCTAATGTAAAAGTGTTCCCAGTAATCTTTTAATTAGCCTTTTTGTAGTCAAAATATGAAAACCTGAGTCGTTTGCTAGTCGCGCAGAGCATCCCCATCCCCATCCCCCTCCTACATGCTGAGAGCTCTCTGTTTACTTGCTCTCCCTCTAGCTTACAGCCTCTCACACCCCCATATAAGATAATATTCCTTGCAGACAGAGAATACGACATCTTTACGATACGATATCTTTTTTATTTTCTAAAATCTATTTAGTCCCTGATTGTTAAAAGTTAAACTGGTTTAACTTTCAATGCTCCTTCAATGGCTGAGCATTTTGTACATAGAGCCCAAAACGTGGAAGCCTGAAACAAACCTTTACGGGTGTTTTTAGACTTTTCATTGGAAGTTGCTGCTTAAACACGTGTTTTATTTTAAGGGTCGCGTTGAACGTAGCTACAAAGTTACGATAGTTTAAAGAGCATGTGCAGCTGACCTGTTCACATACAAAAGCAATCAGAGCAACGACGTGATGTGGCACTTACCACTTTTTCCGCTAAAAAAGTTTCTTGACCTCTTTGCTTTTGAAATTTTATTATTTTTTAAATAAAAATATATAGATATATAATAAACTGACCAACCAGGGTTTTTTTCATTTTACTTTTAGTGTCTCATTTATTTTATTCTCAACCTCAGCTCTGACACGTAAAATATTTCCTTACTCCTAGTAGATTTTTCTTCCTTTTCCATCTTTGTCTGTTTTTTCACACTGTTTTCAGCTGTATTTTGTTTTTGTTCTTATTGATGTTTCCCCAACGAAGCTTTTTCTGGGGCTGTTTCCGACCTAACTTTATGCCGGCTCCAGACCTGCATGACCAGCCACACTTGATTGGAACACCTGAACACACATCCTCAATGAATTATGGTCACCTGTTTCCTTTGGAACGCAGTGGATTTTGCCCACATCCTGACTCAACTCTGCTTTCTTTACTTCCTTTTGCCAAAGCCCTTCAAAGAACAGAGATCCACATCTCTTGGGGCCAAGGATTTGAATAGGCCCTGTGTCGAAGTCGTATAGAGAACGTAAAGGAGAGTAAATACAACATTGACAAAACATATTAAGCCTTAGTCACAACTGGGCTTATGGGTGGACACAGGCTGTTTGTTCAGGGCATACACAAAGTATTTAAACAAAGCCTGTTAGGTATCATCTTTATGTGCAGCATTTGCACGGGATCAGTAAGAAACCAATACCCGCAACATAAAGCTGTGTCACACAGCAAGTACGTAAATTTTCCACATAAAACTCGGTCATATGTGAATATTCGTTGAAAAAAGGAGAAAAGTTGTGGTCTTTAAGAGAAATTTTCACAGATGTATCACAAATGAACCTCGTCAAAACCACAGAAGTACGAATAAACCATGTAAAAATCAACTTAAATGAACTTAGAACATGAACCAAGCATTATTATTGCACTGTTTATATGCAATTCATCAAATTGATTTGTGCATCAATTTTTAACATCATTGGGCCATTTACACGTTAGACCTGTTTGCCGAAACCCCGACAGACATCTGTGCACAACAACGAATGACGAATGCAAGAAAACACGTATGAATTATGTATATCACACTTGTATCACGAAAGACCAAAATTGTATAAGTGGGTTAGTGGGTTGTACGCAGTGGCTGTGTGACACAGCCTTAAACAACAACTAGAGTGTAGTGTAACTGTACCTTGCAACAGCATCTCCCATACATCATGAGTGCATTTAACTAACATTATTCTTAAAACAAACTTTACGATACACTCTTCAAATGCACAACAACCGTTAATTCCATTTTCATATTTTCCCTTAAGGTGGTCGCACGACCCACAGATGAACTGTGAGACACACCTGCACTCCCCTTGAGACCTGTACCATTATGAAATTGTTTGAAAATGAAGTTAATCGATTATATCAGTATTGGAAAATACCACTTGATTTAAGGACGGGAAGTCTATTTATTGTAATATAAAAACAGTGAGGTGTTGTAGTGGAACTTGACAAAATCTAAATTAACCAACGTTTTACCATTTTATCAACACCTCTGTAGATCCGGCATGCCCACCTCAAAGAAGTATCCCAGCATCAAAAGCTAAGTCCTCCTTTGGAACCATCCAGTTGCTTGTAGCACCAGGCAATTAGCAGAAACCCAAATTCTTAACGAGACAAAACTCATGGACAAACATATTCATAAACCATCTTCCCAGCAGGGTGGCCTCAGCTGCAATGGACTCTTTGCACAACTGGAAAAATCGGTTTTCTCTGCCTCTGCGCCGTCTGAGTGATTGTCTCGGCATAATCAAGTCACATCTGCATTGATGGTTCCTAAATCTGAAATTACCCTCTCCTTTGAGAGGAAAACTTAAGTTTTTCTGTTGAAAAAGACAAAAGCCATAGGGGGATTGCAGTGTTTAAGGTTAATAGTGCTGCGAATACGCTTCATGTTTGTTTGAAATGGCATGATTTACCCCAAATTTCCATGGTGGACTACAGGGTGTGAGGCTGCAGCTGCACAAATGAATTTGTCATCAGGTTTAAAGCTTTTCTGGCAGGCCATCCTTGAGTCAGCCAAGGTCCTTGAAGTGAGAAAAGCTCTCCTGCTGCTCTCCTCCTCTGCATCCCAGCAGGTCCCTCGGATTATATTCACGTCTGCCATCAAAGTCTCTGACAGGCCTTAAAGGGAGAGCGGCTCTCCTCCAGCTCGCCTAGAAATCATTCCCACAGGATGCCAAGGTGAGGCCTTTTTTATTGGCAGCTGCTTATTTATTGCTCTGGGATTTTTTTCTTCCAACTGTCTTCAGCTCAACTCCCACAAGACCCTGTTAAGCTAGATCTGGATCGTGTCAGACTAGACTAAAAGTTTTGGAATCTAGAAGTAGACACTAAAAATCACATGATCTGCAACAAACATAAATAATTGTTCCTCTCTTTGGTATGTCCTCATCTGTTTTCAAATTTAAGCAACAAATCTCAATCATCATCATCAGTGAGATCATCCAAAAACCTACTCATTACTCCACTTTTTCCTTTCCATATAAAACCATATAAAGAATATTTGCATCTACATTATGCTTATATAGATGAGTTGGATCCAAAGAACACCATACACATTGTGAAACATGGGGGTGGAAGAATCATGCTTTTTTGAAACGGGGACAGGACGACCAATCCGCATTAAGGAAAGGAGGAATGGGGCCTGGCATGGTGAGATTTGGGACTTTCAGGATGAAACATGGCTGGATCTTCCAGCATGAGTAGGATCCAAACACATTGCCCCTGCAAAAAAGGAGTGGCTACATAAGAAGTATTTCAAGGTTCCAGGGTGGTATAGCCAGTCTCAGGATCTCAAGGATCTTAATCTAACAAAAACTGCATGGAGGGAGTTGAACTTTTTTTTCAGCAACAGCCCCAAAACCTCACAGCTCTTAAGAATGGACCATATTAGCAGCAACTATGTGTTCAAACCTGGTGAAGAACCAGTTTGACATCTTGCTGTCCCTCATTAGTCCATTGAAGGAAAAAAATGCAAAAATACCAATAAAATTCAAGGGTCTTTCTATTATCGTCTAAAAACAAGAAAAATACCATAAAATTCGGGAGAAGAACAGACGGCAACTATCAGCTTGATATCCGTTTGCTGCGAAAGCGAGCCCACATTTCCATGAACCGGGATGAGGGGGCCTTCCTGCTCTCTCACACCTGGAGCAATATCCGCCAGCCGCAAACGGACATCAAGGGGCGGAGTCTCCTGTCAAAGTTTGACAGTTGTATCCGCCTCAGTAACAATCTGTTTTTATATACATCACATTACTACCACCTGATGATGACTCTAACAAAGACGGAAGACGTCCATCGAAAAATGTTAGGTATGTGAAAAACACAGCCGTGTCTGATTATAGTAGAACCTAAGATGTCAGTTATCAATACAGACTCCACAAACTTCATTGAACTATTATGTAAATATTATGCAAATGTGCAGGAATTTTTCGTGATATACAAATACATATACAACTAATATATACATATTTGTGGCATTCCAGGACCATGCAATGTATGTCTAACAGACGTTTTATGCATGTTCCACCGATGTATAACTTTTATATCGTGTATATGGCGCACATATTACGCTAAAATTACTTAATTGACACACAAATCCATAATGAATTGAATATAAATAGCGCCATTATTAACCACGGTCTACGTTCTATGTTGATTTAAGTGTTCTTTGCGTGGTTAGTTTGTACTTCGTCTGTGGTTTTGACCTAGTTCATCCGTGATACATCTGTGAGAATTTCACGTCAAGACCCCAACTTTTCTCACTTTTTCCACGTATATTCACATATGACCAATTTTCATCAGTTCAATATGGGCAAAATGTATGTAGTGGCTGTGCGACTCGGCCTTAAGACTTTGTAGCTCCTACTGTGTTGTAGTTAAATTAACCCAAATGGTTCTTTAGGTGTTGAAGGTTGCAGACCCTTTGTATATACAGATGGTACCAGCTATATAATAGCATAGAAAATCAATTAATTAGAGCAACAGTCAACAAAGAAAAAAGTATCCTTCTTGCAATAAACCTCTCTGCATATAAAACATATTTTATTTATAGCATTAACATGAAGTCAAAAGTAAAACACCAATGCTTTTACTTGGGGCTCATACCTAACTTTAAAAGTCAGGGTCTTTATGTAAACTACAAGGATTTTCAAGGCGTACTTTGAGACCAATCGTCTCGCTCCGCTTCAGAACCTCTAAAACAAACCTTGGGAGTGTTTGTGGGAGGGTTAATGAATTTAGATCAGTGTTTGCTGTAAACACAGCATTTCCCCCGTGCGCAGGCCTTGAGACCAGCAGACTCAAGGTTAGAGTTGGGTCACCTCAGGGACAAAGCAGGAGATTAAGATGGTGATTGAAGCGCCACTATCGGAGCCTGGATAAATAAAGGCTGGACAATTATTAAGCCTCAAGATGCAAGAACAGTGACATAGACTTGAACCACCACAATTAGTCATGTTAGTAAAAAAAAATTTTCAAGAATAGATATTTCAGTGGGATCAGTCGTTCATTTGACACTAAAAGTTTGTGGGTTCCAAGATCTGGATTAAACTAGACCTCATTCTCATGCAATTTGAAGTGTTGATGCAAGATATGAGCAAGATAGTGACTGACGGTTTGATTCCACGAGCTAAACCACTGCTTCAAAACCGTGCACAAATTATCTCTGTGGGATTAAACCCACTGATGAAAGATTCACAGCTGGAATTCCAGTCGAAAATTTCAGACAGGCTGTTGGAGTTCTGTGAACGACACCAAAACCCAAACGTGACAAATCGCGACCGATTCTGGAACCAAAGCTCACGTCTTTTTTTTCTTTCCAGCCTGACTTGGCTGGCACTTGATCCATGCTCAGAGCAGATTGCTGTATCTATTTTGAGGATAAATGGCATTTTCTCAAGGAATTAGCCAACTTTTATTTGAGATTCATGTTTGAGCAGGGATGGAAATTTCTACCCATCATGCAAATTTATAATGACAACCCTGGAAATGCAACTTGCCGTTTCATTTGCAATGCTAACACGCCTCTGGACCACGCTAATGCGGTTCAACAGTCAGATTCAGAGGAGGGGGCTAATTGCGCAGAGGTGGCCGGTAGCACCATGAGAGCCTGTAATTGGAGGACACGCTCAGTGTGTGTGAAGACCCATTTGCATTTCACTTCCACTGTCTTTGTGAGGCGGTGGAGCTTTATTAACTGGAACGCTTGCAGCGTCCACGGTCAGCCCTCTGTGGTTTTTTCCATTTGGCCGCAATGCCTGTTTTTCTGTCCACATCACACCGCTAAAATCGTTGATTAGTTGTGGTCTTTTGACCTGTGCAGATCAAGGATAGACGTACTCCGCTAAACTAAGTTTATCCAAGCAGAGGATCATTTCTGAAGAATTTTTGCCTGAAAATGTAAATAGTTACTAGAACAAAGTCCATTTGAAAAATGCCTGATCTCTGACAATTGCTTTAGCTCTCAAGATGTGGTTGCATACACAAACTTATGATGTGCTGCCAGAACAGTTCAGTCCTACAGTGATGGTTATGTGTATTTTTGTTTTGTTTTCCACAGACTCTACAAGACATTTGATGTGTTTATGATGTTCCCTTTTTATGGCATTTGTACATGTAAATTATACCAGCTTCCGTCCTACCGCAATTTATTGTACTTTAAAGTTTGGATCCCACATAGAAACAGACAAAAGTCAAGAAGTCATATCGTAATAGGCATCAAAAGAAATCATGAAATCTCAGCAAAAAACTAAAGTGCAACATATGTCACTAGATTGGTGAATGTATAGACCACGGTGCATTGCATTTCAACAATAAATAAATAAAAATCAGTAAAATTACGTTTGTCATGCATGTATCACGAAAGAATAAAATGTTATATGTGGAAAATGCGCAAAATTTAAGGCCTTTAAGGGGAGTGGAGGTGTGTCTGGCAGTTCCCTTGATGACCGCATGGTGATCTTGAAGGATGTCTAAACTGGTACGAACGATTGTCGTAGGTTTGGTAAGCGTATAGTGAAGTATAAACGTTGCACACACTTATGATGTAAGGGTGATGCTGTTGTACGGTGTCCTTGCGCAACGTTCTACCTATTAATAAGGTGCACGTATTGGCTGCTTACTGACCGCTATGCCGCATCATGGGGGTGTTGAAAAAAAGAAAAATCTGTAGATGTGCCTACATCTTACATGCTTCACCCTTACTTCCCATTATGCACCGTTTAAGTATCCTCTATGGCCTGTTGCCCCCAGCATGTCTGTAGAAAAAAATGTGCATTAAGATTTTTGCCCTATGGGGTCACAGGTTAGTTTATGACCTCGATATTTCGCCACCTTTGTGTCCTCTACAGTTTTTGCCAAATTTTCATTTGTGGATTGCCTGCATCCACTCATAAGGCCAGTTGTGACTAAGGTTTTACAAGCTCTCCTTTCTATTGATTTGTAGTTGTGGAGACAAAAAGACGTTTAAAAGGCTTTCATGTACCATTCTTTTAAGCACAAATCATCAATTCATCAATGCTGAGTTTGACTTTAAGACTGGGGATGACGGAGTCTTAAAGGAGGAGTCTCATTACTTGGCTTTTAAACAGCAAAAGGCCAACTTCACCCGATCTGTTTTAGCCGTTTTCTTTTAGAGCCGCTGGGGCTTGTTAGAGCAGACAATACACCTATGAGCTGTAGAGTTGTCCGAGCCTCCTACCCACAGAACAATGAGCCTGTTGTGCTCTACCCAGTACCGAGGAGTGGTCTGTGGAGACGGCAAAGGCAGCTGTGGTGGGATCCTGGGACAAGAACTGGTGAAGGAGGAGTGAGGCGAAGGGTTTTTTTTTTTATTGGGCAAGGGTGTGAGGTTACAGAGTGTAGAGGGCCTGGATATTGTGGGAACCCTTGATCCCCCCTCCCTCCACCACTACCGCTGCCCCTCCTCCATCTCAATCCCCCCCTCCAATCTTTTCTGACTCCAGAAAAAGCCCAAAGTGACAGAGCAGCAATTTGCAATGCAGATCCAGGAGAAGGAAAGAGGGGGTCGCAGGAATCAATGGTCCTGTATCCATCTGTTGACTGCTAATGTCCCCCACATTCTGATTCTTGACCCCTTTCAGTCCCACCCCCACCCACCCAGACAAACCACCATTGTTCTCGTTTGGGCCCCCACCTTTGGCGCTGTCAGAGATGCCACATTAAGCAAAGAAAATCCACAGCGCAGGGCGTCTTTAAGTGTCATTTAGAAATCTGTTCAGCAGGTTTGGGGCCGTGACAAAATGAGAATGGAGGGGGGGGGGGACAAACCAGAGTTTGGTGAACACAACATTTAACCCTTTTGGTCATTGTCATAACACTCCAATTGGTGTCACAAGTCTGGTTAGACTGATACGGTAAATCAGGGGAGAGAAAAGAAGAGTGTCAGGTGACGGCGCTCACGGGACAAAGAGGAGCACGCCCCAAACCCGCCACATCCTTCCTCCCGTCACACCTGAGCTCAGCGTTAAATCTTCCTCATTAATTTTTTCTTTACAAAACCAGAAGCTTCATGAACACGTTAAGCACACCAATTAACGAATCAGAGCGGCCCCTTCCCGCTTTCATCTCCAAGTCGTGAGGATATCACAAAGATGTTGGACTTTTAATGGAACGCCAGGGAGACTCTGCTGTCTTTTTACCCCTGGTGTTGTGCATTTTGGCTAATTGCATATCAAGCAAACATTATAGGTATACAAAGGACAATTTGTTTTGATTGCTTTCACCATTAGCCTTAAATGACTTGAAAGATAATCACTTTCAAAAATGCAATAAAAGGAGCTGAAAGCTGTAGTGTGGCTCTCAGCGTTCTCACCAAGCAGACAGAAATGAATACAATTAGCAGACTGCAAGTCTTGTGGAAAGCATCCCAGTTATTTCTGGCCATTAGCGCTGCGGTTTGAAGCAGCAAACTGCCTTCGAGCCCTTGACCTCGGGGGTGGGGGATGCAGAGCAGAATACCGGCGAGGGAGTAAATTGGCCAAGATGTGATTCCGGTGCCAAAAGTTCAGCGTGTGCAGGCCGGTTGGCCTTCAGACCATTCATTATGCTGGCGGATTGAAATGGAGGGTCGTAATGTGGCACCTTGGCTCTCATTTGGAGAACAGCCGAGAGAGAAAAAAGGACCCCATATGGATGCTCTGACCCGTCGACTCACTGAGGGACCAACCCAGGACTTGAAATCATAATATTGCCCGAAGGTAATGACAGAACCAGGAAGCGTTTTGTTGGGCTGTTTCCGTCAACTCCACATGTGCATGACATTTCATTTACACCATTCCCTTTTCTACATTTGTTCACATCTTGTTGAGAAAATTTAAGCAGGAAGTAGCAGAAAGTAGTTTTTTAAATTCAGCCCATATGCAATTTCGACTGTTAAAAACTCTTTAAACCAGCTCCTAAACAGGCTGCTTCCATATAAAAATGCATGGGATTAGCCACTGCTGAATGAGATTATTTGACATACAGTCTGTCAGTTCCTACTGTCCATGAGAAGGCTGTTCAAGTCCTGCTGTGTGCTGTTTATTTATGAGCAGCTCTGGGCCCAGTGGTTTTAATCATTCATGGAAGTTTGACAGTCCACAAAGGAAGCTGGGATAATGCTGGGATCCTCATCCCAACCAACCGAGGGGGAAAATAAAACATTATTTTCGTTAAAATATGAAGATAATTGTAATATGATATATATAAGTGTTTGCTGTTTGTGGCATCCTTTGTTCAGTTGTTGTTTTTTAAACCCCACTGGTAATTAATCAATTTTCAATCTATTGTTGTCTGTATTATACCAGCCCGTCGCTGACAATGCTGTAACTCTGCCTCCCATAAAACAGTTTTGCATCTCATTCTGAAATAATTTGCACCAGCAAGGCAACTAAATTGAAAGGCTTTTGGGGGTCAAGTAAAAGGAAAATTGCTGCAGAAAGCTGAAAAGCAGAAACAGAAATTCGTGGCAGAAGTGATGCTTTGCAACGCAGCAAGACACAAACAGGTAAAGAAAGCAAAGATTTCCCAGTGCTCTTTTAATTGTCATGTCATTTCTTAGCCAATATCTAAACATTTTGTGTCGTTTTCTAGCCCTTAGTTTCTGCAGAGCATTGAAATTTCACCTCTGAGTTGTGGGCTCGTCTGTTGGTATGGATTAAGCCTGCCCTCTTCTCGTCACCCATCTGTTTACAGTCTCTCCCCCCCCAGCTTACAGCCCCTAACCAGCCCAACCTAACATTACTGGTGCAAAAAAAATGGCGAGCAATATTGGGGCTATCCAGTTTTGAGTCAAAGACGAAGAAAACGAAAACCTACTTGGATATAGTCATCCACAGGGAGCTTGTGGGCCAATGATTGTAGCTTCTACATCACAACGACAATCTTTTTGCTCCTGATTCACAACAATTAAAATAAATTAATGTAAAAAAAATGGAAAATGTGTTATTTGGAAAATAGAAAAAAGATAACCCAAAGTAATATAGTTTACTTGCATGCATGGGTTTGAATGTGAATCTGTGTGGTTGTGTAGACCTGCGTTTGACTGGCAACCCATCTAGGGTGTACCCCGCCTTCACCCAACAGGGGCTACGATAGGCTCCAGCAACCTTATGTCCCGTGAATGGTATTAGGTGGAAAATGGATGGATTGATGGATTTGGGGTCACGTGGATGAGTTGTTTGATATCTATGGCTTTGATGATTGGATGTTGAGTGGGCCTGTGTTCTTTTGATTGGTGGAATCCTCAAGACATGGCTGCATCATCACAGTACTGGTATAAGTGGGATGATGTCCTTCCAGGTGTCCATTATCAGAAATTATTGAACTTCAGTTAACAATCATGCTTCACTCCTCCATGTTGTCCAATAATTTCTGATAATTGACACCTTTTTTGATCCCTTACAAGTTTTCCTGAAGACATAAAGCTGTATATGTTTTTTCTTCACATTAAACATTTGTTAGGCAGTTTACTGTATGTTGTCTTTTTCTATACTGTTTGTCTAATTGGGTGCATGAATCTTCGATTATGTGTGATGTCATTGTGTGCAGCTCATTCAGCCTCGTTGCAATGACAAATTTAAACAAGTGTTGAGGCCCAGCTGTGCCTACAAGTCCTCCATTTGGAAATACCTCCACAGCGGCTCGGCCAGCATCCAGGGATTAAGCCTGAGGAAAGACTGTGCTGCATTCAGGAGATGGAACATCTGTGTTTTCTTTGTGTGTGTTTTTTTTGAAGGGCAATACACAAGATACCCACAAGTTTGGGAAGGACATGTGCACTTCAGCGCGGCTCATTTCAAAAAGGTTAGCCAATTTGCCCGAAACCAAATAGAGCTGAGAGTTCTTGCTGTTAAAAGTCACCATACAGAGTGCATTGACTAAATCCTGTCCACTGAAATGAACATAAATGCTCCCAAAACAGAGGGGGGCTTTAATTGAAGAGGTTCTGGAGCGCTGACGTTAATTAATGAGCAGCAATATATCACTATCAAAGACTTTAGTAGACCCTAATGCACAACTATAAAGTCTAAACAAAAGCTTGATGACATATAACACTCCGAAGACATTTACATTTCAACAAGAACCCAGAAAGAGTCTGCATAACAGCATGGAAACATCAATTCAAGGAAAGCTCCTTGATCTTTCCGAAACAAGAAGCTCCCAACAGAAGAAAAGACGAATTGAGGACAAGAGGGTCGCCGCTGATTGTGTGTTTGCTTTGACTTTTTGCACCAAAAAAAGGTTTTTTATTAACTTGCCATCTGCACTAAAGTAAGAAAGGCCTATATTGTCTGTACATGTGAGGCTCAAGTGAATGATCTCTATGTTGAGGTGGCAGAACCATTTGAGCCTCCCACACTGCTCCTCTCCTTCTGGACATAAGTCTGTGCACCAAACAAAACAAAGAGTTATGAGCTATGAAGCTGTCCCGTTTGGATAGCGGGTAGCAAAGTGCTGTGAAGGGAAAGAAAGTCAATTGACGTGTGTTAGGAATCCAACTGGTTTGTTTGCTTTTGGTTGTGTGTTGGTTTGGTTTGATTTAACGTGAGTAGAAGTGACCGCTTTCAGTGAAAAGTCTATGCAAATGCACATTTCAGACTTCTACATTCAGAACTCATGTATTCATATGTAGCTATGCACATTTTGAAGACCATTTTCAAGCCCTACACACAAAAACATAGTCATTGAAGGCCTATTTAAAATTAAACCAGGTGGAATTTTGACCAATTGGGGACTTGGATTTGGTGGATGAGGTCCCATTCAATTCATGGAAGTGCCAACCATTAGAAAATTGATCATGAAGGAGAAATTATTTATTGGGGTTTGTGCCCGGACGGAATTCTATGACACCAAGAAGAAGCCTGGAGCAAGATTCACCAGATTTTCACCGCTTTGACATTTCACACCAAACCTCTTTCAACTGTGCTATCCTTGGAACTTTAACATTGGGAGTTGGGTCATCTAGACCCACTAGACAGTGCTCTGAACCTTTTTTCTTCAATGATTTGTGATCTTCACTGGTGTCCATAGATTACATGAAATCTTTCCACCTTTATCCACCTTTGTCATGGTAGGGAGAACACGTCAATGTAAGGGTGGAGTTATCAAAGATAGCACAAGGGTTATATGCGCACTCAAGAATGAGAACACGGGTTCTTGAACGTGCGTCCCATGACTGGTTTGAACGTAGCCTGACGACCAAACCTCAAGGATAAATCGGGCACCTCTATCGATTCGTCCTTTGGGGGCAGTATCGCTGACACCGGGCAAGGGTAAAATCAACTATTCACTATTAACTTAAAAAAATTGGCAGAGCACAACAGAAACTGAGCCAAAACAAATTAACAAAATAAAACAATCAAAACAAACTATTTGACAAACTCATGAAAATGTGAGCCACCGGTCTTCACATTTGAACTGTCTTGCAGAACTTTTCCCATTAAATTATCCATCATTATCACGGGCATCTGGTGATTCTGACTTTACCGGATCACTAGTGTGCAGCTGGAGTCTTCATCCACCAGAAAAACTAGTGCATTTCCATGCAGAATCTAACAAACTACCATCCAAACCGGTTCATTGCATCACCCCATGCTGCTGCTGCTGAATAGTTGTTATTTTGTTGTTTATGGGCCTGCCCAGAGGAGGTGTTCTCTTGAGCATTTAGGAGTGGGGGGGAAGGGGGGGGGAGGTTCTCCTATCCCTGCAAACTTGATGCAGGCAGCTCATTAAGCTGCATGTCTCCCCCGTCCCAAAACAGGCTGGCTTGCATTCTCCAGCAAATGGAAAGTGAAGCTTCTGCAGGCAGGAATGGGATGCCGTGATTCCCACTTACCTCCTGATTGGCATTTTTCCTTCCAGGGCATCTTTGGGGTAGACGAAGAAATAACCAATCCAGTGGCCCCTCGCGTGGAAATACCCACCTGTCAAAAAAACATGCCGTCTTTTTTCCTACGTGCTGTTACTCCCACTTTGCACACAGTTTCCACATTGTGCTGACAGTGTTGTGAAATATCTTAACATCAGATCCGGTCATTAAAGATTCATCAGGCACGACTAATGAGATCCGAGTCTTCCCAGGAAAATGCATAAAGGTGGAAAAGCTTTGTCCTCCTGCCAATAATTACTGAAGAAACCACAGCAAATTAAACTGCTTGGCCCATAGTATCAGGTGAATTAAGATGTTTGTCAAACTGAAATTAGGGCTTAATTGGTTTGGGATTATGGGGAAAATGGCTGATCGTAAAGGCAGATCCCAAATTTGTAAAGAACCCATGTCAATAGTTCCATCTCCTAAAAAGATATTTTCCTCCCTGGTTTATCATAAATATGCATAAATAATGATTGACAAGATTAGGGATGGGTACTGTTTTGAGTTTATCCGGTGCCTGTGCTTTTGAGACGGTTCTGATGCTCGAACCAATACCTTTAAAATTGAAAAAACACATAAATTTCTTCCAGAATCATTGAAGTATGACAAAGCAGCACTTCAGTGTGCCTCAGATGCTTTATTTCATTCTCTTTGACAGTCTGCACATGCAGCGCTGCATCTCTGTTTTCACACACAATGATTGTAAACATTTATTTCACAGCTCGTCACCATGGCGACGATCTTTTTCAAAGCATTGTACATGTTGCTCTTATCCATCAGGATCCTGAATTAGAATAGTTTGCCGTGTAGTACAGACAAACTTTTGTTCGCTTTGGCATTTTGACTGAAGTTCCTGGACACACAACTATTCTTCTACGAACCCGCCCACAGTCGCTGGTAAGGTAAAATGATTGGCTAGAATTGTACCAAAAAATTGAATAGAATACAAGTGATTGACATGTCCAAAACGAAGCAGCCAAATCTGTGTTTGTATACGGTACTAGTAATATCATATATGTTGGTACCAGTGCCAACTTGGCACAGATTTTTAATATCCATCCATAGACAAGCCAGAATTTAATAAAACTTTAAAATGACACAACATTTAGAAAAAAGGGGTTTGAGTCATTCCACTTTATGGTGTCACCTCTGCTTGACCTTCCTGGGCGTTTTGGTTTTGTCCAACCAAATGGAGCCCCAATAGCAGCATAAAAATACCTTGATCATGCCAGCTGACCTGAAAAAAATGATTATATCTGTTTTCATAAGGAGAGATAATGGGCATGCAAGTAAAGACATTTGTGAAACAGAAACAAATAAGTTCATAACCTTTGGTGATTAGGCTCTCCGTCTTGGGATAACCTCAGTCCAGACACTGATGGTAGTTAAGATCCAGATCATGCCAAAGCATTGTTCTAGGTAGAGAACAGGGTGGAGGAGCCATTCCTAGAATGCAGAAAGTTACACGCTTTTTAATTTAACCCTTGTGCAATCTTAGATGACCCCACCCTTACATTCACGTGTTCTCCCTACCATGACAAAGGTGGATAAAGGTGGAAAGATTTCATGTTATTCATGGACACCAGTGAAGATCACAAATCATTGAAGAAAAAAGGTTCAGCGCACTGTTGTGTAGATGACCCAACTCCCAATGTTAAAGTGCCTAGGATAGCACAAGGGTTAAAGGTGAACGTATATGATTGTGCTTGGCTAAGAAGAGATTAGGCATTGGGTTAGAAGGTAAAAATGGATGGTAAATTAAATAAATGGTAAATACTTATGTTGCGCTTTACTACATTCTTAGAAGTTCTACAGCGCTTTACAGTCACATTCATTCACTGATGGCGACTCTGCTGCCAAACACTGGCATCAACCTATAACCACCAGAGGCAATGTGGGGTTCAAGGACACGTTGACACATTGGCGGGCAACGAACCGGCGATCTTCCGATTAGTAGTCAAGCACTCTTCTTTTACATCAATTTTCTACTAACGGCAGTCCTCACCAGAGACAGACAAAATGCACAGCATTCTGCTTTGAGAGGAAATGAGCTGTGAGTGTCTCCTGGGCTACAGCTGGCCTCTGGTTCCCAAAGTAGAGATGACTGCATTCCAGGCATGGAAAAAGTCATAACTCCTCTGCTGCTGTGAATGCATGGCTCCTTTAGAGTCCTGGAAGGAATTTCCAAAGTGAACCAGTGTTGAGGATTGTTCCGTGTGTATATGGTCCTGTGAAAATCAAGCTTGATGTTTAAACAAAGGGTCTATATCATGCAAAAACAATTTTTGAGCTTTTAAGTGTATTACAATGTTCATTCCTCATGAAAAGAAACATCAAACTGGTACTTTTTTAATCACGCATTTCTGAGTATTCCTCTAAAACCTGCATTCTGAGCACCAGCCCCTCTCAATCCACGAAAACGAAGGGGTTCTCACAATCTGACACAGACAAGTGAGGAACTGCCCCTTCCAGGAGGAGTCTGCACTACCAGCACTGCCCCCAGGCTAAGACACACACCTCCACGGAGCTAGTGGTGATCAGCAAAACTCTTTCCCTTTATATGCACAATAGGCACATCTATCTTTGCAATAGTTTGGATGTTGTATATTTTTGAGGGCAAAACACAGACACGCTGCCGAGGCAGACTCTAGGTTGACGTCATTAAATGGGCGGCACCCACAAGGAGTGAAAGCCGATGCCTCAGAGATCAAGTGTCTTACTTCCAGATTGGAAAAGTACTCAGGAAAATAAATAACATTGAATAAAAAAAAATTTCTTTTGTGTGCCAAAGGTAGTATATAATTATAGATATTGTTTACTATAAAAGGCTTAGGCAGAACAACATATAGACCCTTTATCACAAGGAAGCATTTTACACTAGGTTTCTAACAAAATGCAGCATTGTGATGCCGTTTTAAAGATGTTTATTATTACAAGACATAAATATTCTTATTTATGTTTATTTATTCATTATATTCATTCATTATATCATTAACTGATATGTGGTTCTGGAACTATAACATAGGAAGATTCACTGTTGGGAAGTTGTACTCAGAAAGTCTGTTGGATTCCAATTTAAAATTTTAGCGAGAAATGTACCTCAAAGAAGTTGATTGTTCAACAATAATGTTGAGGCTTTTTACCCAGTAAAGACAACACAAACATTCTTTAGGGTTGTCAAAAACGCATCTCTTCAGGACCCTGGGCAACAGCGGAAACATCTTCCAGACTCCACAGGGTATGTGCAAGCACTCATTAGGACAGTGGGAAACCTCTTCTTTTCTTTTCAGGTGCCTGATAGATGCGGGATCATTTGCTAATGTCTACACTGGTGCTGCACTTGTGCACTTTGAAGGTGTTAACAAAGCAGGGAGAAATATGGGCACTGGTATGACTTAGAAGAGCGCACACAACACACGTCTACCGAGAGTGTGTGCAAATACTCGGGATCCGCTCAGCCTGACGATAATGTAGTTTTTCTTCTTCTGAGTTTTCGTGGCAGATGTGCTAGCTCTGTAAAAGCTGTAGGGATGCATTGGGGGCTTGTTAATTAGCGGAGTGTTTTGAAAGGCCTTGCCGCGTCCCGCCTTGGCTGGCAGGTTGGCAGAACGTGATTAGTAGGGAATCGCGAAGCGCTGAGACGGCGCTCTACTTCCCCAAAATAAAGAGAGGAACACTCACTATCTCTCTGTTTTCCTCTCTCAGACATGCACACTCAGGGGGCCCATGAGCTGGCCTCATTTTTTTTCCTCATCTTCACCTGACAAATTGCATTCATGCTGTAAAAAGCACAGACCCTGAAGAGGGAATACATGTGTCTAAAGCTTTTCTTTGAACTGGTAAAGCTGAGGAGATCATTAGACGTGGAACAATGTTTTCTGGCATAAAACAAGCTCGATTTAAAATGCAGCAAATTTGATCACGTAACCGTGACACAACCAAATTTACAGTTCCCAAAGTTGCAAGAGCTGTCGTCTGTCTGAGGTAATGTGGTCATTTTGTTTGTTTCCCACCCAGAAATGCATAAATCCTCAAAAAAACAAAAAAGAACCGTCCTTCTTTATTCACAAATGCCCACAAAACAGACACATGTTTGCCGCCAGGCAGCCAAAAATGGCAGGCTGTACATACAGTGTGCCGGGAAGTTTGTGAACCCCTCAATAACGGACTGACAGCATTGCAACGAAAGCTAAAATTACAGCCTGGGGAGGATGCACATTACTGTCTTAGTGGATCCATACACCCAGAATTTGTGGGTTACTGTAGGCTGCTGTAAACAGACTTTGCAAAATCACAACAACACGTCATGCCAACCTTAGCAGAAAAAAAAAACAGGCTGACAGACAGTTTCCTGTCAGACAGAGGAGGTAAACCCAGGCCCTGGTTGGTTTCAGGTGTAACGGAAGCCAAAGTTTTGCAGAGCGCCATAGTTAAAATGTATAATTACAGTTTGAGGACTGTTTGTAGTGCATAATTTTCCAGACTACTCTACAGTAGTCTGTGATCTGAGGCTATTCATGTTTGGAGACTTTGGAAAGATTCAGTTCCTGATTCCTTGGTTCCTTAAAGACCTGATAAGAATGGTGTTTATGGTAAATTTAAAATGTGGAGGACAAATATAAAGAAAATTAAACTTAAAATTGTATTCCTGAGTATTTCTTTATTCAAATCATTTTGAATCAGGACAAGAAACCAAAATGCCTTTGTAAAAAGCTTGTAAGTGTGATGCGCAAGTTACTATGGTAAGCCACGAACTCCCTGTTTCGCTCCATTCCAATGAATCCACTTGCAGACAAATCAATCCAAGTATGTCTTTTTTTTCCTCATCTTAACTGGAATCTGGCTCAAAACTGTACAGCTGGATTGCTCCAATATAGCTTACTCCATGCCAACAGTCCTGCCCACAACTCAGAGATGAACTTC
The DNA here is from genome assembly GCA_037389245.1 of Oryzias sinensis. Lineage (NCBI taxonomy): Eukaryota > Metazoa > Chordata > Actinopteri > Beloniformes > Adrianichthyidae > Oryzias > Oryzias sinensis. Next base: position 15,894,693 of record CM074504.1, read on the forward strand.
TAATGAACCACTCATGCTTGATTTTAGCTAAAAAGGGTATATTCATAGTAAAAAAAAGACCTCTGAAAATGCTTTGAGAATAGATCAAAAGATGATTGGTGTCAGACTTTTAAATCAGGTAAAAGAGAAAGAAAATTAAACTGATAAAAAGTCTTGCTTGGTCTGTTAAATTATTGAAACAAGTGCCTTCAAATTCTGAAAAAAATCACAGTATTATTGGCATTGTGTCTTTGACTGATGCCTGTAGTGGTAGGATGCTAATATAGTCACATGTCGTGGGTTGACCCATATGGGTTCTGTGGGTTTTTTCGCTTGTTTTTTGCTTGTTGTTCCCTTGAGGCTCATTGAAAATGGAATTGCCATGTGTGTGGTAAGTGAATCATGAAGTATCTCTAAGGCTAACATAATTTGCCTGCATTATTTCAAACAGTTGATGCTGTCGTACAGTGCCCTTACACCACACTCTGGTCGTCAGTAAAGCATTTGTCACAACTGCCCTAACGGCTATATACTGGTTGTCAGTATATAGCAGTAGGGGCCATGCAAGAATCACACAAGTATTAACGGCACTTATGGACCTCTTGTGCAGTCCACAGGATTAATGGAGGGTTACGAAAATGAAATACCTGAATGAACTACCTGCATCTCATCCACTTTACCCTTACTTACTTTTGGGTGTTGTATAAATGTTTGCAATGACCTGTTGCTTGCAGCATACCAATATAAAAAATTTTCGCCCTACAGGTTTATCGAGCGGTCTATGACCTTGATATTTTGTGTGGGTCAACTGCATGTCCTGCACAGGTTAGCCCAATTTTTGCCCACAGAAAACCTATATCTAGCCATAAGATTAGTTGTAACTCAACCATCATGGCACACCAATGCAATTAAAAAAGATTCCTTGGTTTTGTTTTTTTAGTTTATCTTTTGTCACTGAAGGTAACTTAGGACAGGACTGTCCAAACAGGATGGTCTGCTCTGTGATGAAGTGATGGTCCACTGAAAGTTGGACCATCACAGTGCATGCGTGGTGGAGCTAAAAAAAAACAACTACAATGGAGGTCCTCTAGCAGTTCATCTTTTTCCGCTTGGCTTTTGGTACTTTGTATACAACCATTTAATGTTGCTTGAGGAGAAAATTGTGGGTGGCGAAGAGGGATACAGTCACTTTCCAGGAGCTTTCTTTTGTCGTAATGACCTTCATCCAATCAACAAGTTTCAACAGTAGCTCTGCCCTAACAGTCCATCAATGGGGCCCAAAAATGGTACAGTTCAGCCTGGCTTAATGCTTCCGTTTTATAATGGAAACGCTCAAAATACCGGACTCGCTCAGAGGAATCGAGGGTCTAGTGTCCCCTTGTAACAAACACTATCAAGAACTTTGGGTTCAACTAACAATGTTTTAACAGAATCATATAAAAACTCCATAACAGAAGAAACGAACCACTTGTAGATAATTTTCTTGTTACAGAAAGCATACATTTTATTTTCTTTCATTCCCAGTTTATCTTCCCTTCTTTTCACAGGCGTGCACTCATCAGAACAAACATAATAAGGAAGTCAATGTGAATTTCCAACATAAACGCTCATGTGGACATGTTCAGTAATCCATATAAAACGCGCCAAAAATAAACTGGCATATCAGTAAAAAAAAAAGTATTTTGGGTACCCAATAAGAAAAAAAAGTTCAATCTCACCAGTTTGTCTGTGTCTTGACTGCATAGGAGAGCTGGACTGAGTGAGTATGACATCACCCATAGAAAATAACTTACTTCTGGCTCAAACAAAATGAAGTCAATCCAGTTGTTGTTTCTTTGAGCTAAGGATGCTGCCATCCATGTTGGAGCCAAATGTCATCAATAAGCAGTGCTTGTTGTGTGTTGGTCTAAGTCGTTGTTTCTATGAAAACAAATTAGGATTATCAAGAACCTATTTGGAACGGGGGGGGGGGGGGGGGGGGGGGGGTTGCTTAGTGCAGTTCTTATTAACTGTCAGTGGTTCAGAATCACATGACTGCAGCTAACAGAGAACAGATTTCACACACGAAGGTTTGACACAATTGACAGACTTCTTCTTTTCTTAACTATTGGATAACAAAACCACAGAGGACCACGGATGTTGAACATTAAATAAATAAACCTTGGAGTCAAAGTGTAAAGTTGTTTATTTCTTCTGTAAAATGTCATTTGTCATTGAGGTGAATAGAAACCAATCATCTACTGGTTACTCTTGGAAGTGCATCGGCTCCACTTTCACTTGGTTTCAAAAAGCTTTTATAGATAAAAATCTTAACCCTCAATTTAAACACGAAACTCCTTGCACAATTACTTAGTTTCACCTGCTCACCGTTAAAAGGAACTATATTTCGCGAGCTTTAATATTTTAAATAAAAACTAAACAATGTGAATGCATCTGGAAATAGACACATTCAAGTAAGACAAACAGTGTCTCAAAACACATAATACAACTTGTTGTCATCCAATTTGCAACTATTGTGTCTGTTTCCAACCAAGCTCAAATTTTTTGTTGTTATGCCAGCTGCGTTTAACATCTGGGACTGGAGCCACATTCATGATAGAGGATGACATGGGAGTGTATTTTCACTCTTGTCCCGTCCTGCTCCCACAGGGGGTAGTTCTGTTCTGTCCTGTCCAGTTTCTAATCCTGTCCCCTCTCTCTCCTGGTAATCTGACTCTCACTCCCATCCCGCTCCTGTTCAAAATAATCCCGCTCCTTTATTTAGACATTATGTAAAACTTTAAATGTAACTGGATCTGCTACCTATGACTAGGAACATGGATGGCTTCTGAGTAATGTAGTTATTGTTTCAATTAAGTCACATTGTAGGCACATCATTAGAAAACTACAAATGGCTCCACCTTTACTCTTTCTCTTCCCATTCTTATTTATTGGCTCCCGCTCCCGTAAGAATTTTATCCTGTCCCGTCCTGTGATTAATGGCAGAGACGACTTCCATTCAACGGGAATCCCACGGGAATCCTGCGGAAATCCTGTGACCCATGGGGTTCCCAGAAAAATGTCAGCCTCTACATTCAAAAGGAATAGTTTTTCCCCTATCCTGTAGCCAGCCAGATGGAGACCCCAGACTTTTTGGTAGAGCAGGTTACAAGGGACTTACTGGTCAATCATCCAAGTAACGGACATCTGTCAAAATCCCTTGACAACGAAGAAAGCCACTGTCAGAGATGTAATGAAATATGTATGGACCACAAATGTTTAGCAGTTCTGGGCCCATTGCTAATCAATGTTTGAACACATTCATTACACATGATCTTTTCATACAGTCAATTTTATGCATTCCTGATTCCACCTCCAGCCGTACCGTGCTGAAATCAGCCAAAGCTGAAAACTGTGTTTAAAATTTAAAATGCGCCCGTTGCCCCAAGCTAGATGCACTCCTCCCTGTTGCGCTCACGATACCCCTAAAAAGTGGGACCAGAGTTTGTTTCCCCTCCTGAGCCACAAAAGTTGCAGTCACTTTTTACTTCTTCCTCAAAACAACAGCAGGCATTTGTGGTACAAAGTTGTGACACTTAAGCTCGTCTTTCTAATTATGCGCCAAAGAAGAGGCACCCTGCGTGGAGAGCCAGAGCTAAGTGACCTGAACAGGAGTTAGCTGTGGCAGCCAAGGGCAAAGCTGGCTAATGTAAACCAAATCCTGTACCTGGGGAGTGCTGCCTATTCAGGCTAATCCGCTAGCCTGGAGGCTGCTGCTTTAATGGAGGCACTGTGGAGCCAGTCATTGTCCTCTCTGCTCAAGGAAACCAATGCAACATGTTAGCCCCACCAAGCTGGAAAGGCCCCTCCACCCACTCCTGCCTGTTTCCTTTATCTAAGACTTGTGGGTAGGAAAAACCACAGGACACAAAATGTGGCACGTGTTGCCAAAACGCTATTTTTAAAAAGAAACACCTCACACCACGAAAAGGAAGACGCTACATACGAGCTTGTAAAACAATGCGAGATGCCTCCACTTGATGTGAGACAACAGCGCGAGGAAAAGAAAAGAATATAAATAGAGTGAAGGGAACGAGGGTGCGCGGGATTGTAGTGGATGTGCTATCAAACGTGCGTTTCTCGGCAGGGCCTGTCATTTGGCACCAGCCATCGTGGGAGCAATAGCAGCTGTCAGCAGCAGCCCTTTACATATCTATCCTCCCAATACATCTCATTGCTTTCAATTCATTTCACCCCAGGCGCTTTCGTCATTCCCTTCTCTCAGGTTCTTCCATTATGTGTGCATACCTGAGTAACCAAGATTTTATTTGTGCCTGCCTTTCCCTTCCTGTGTGTGGAGAGGTGTGCGAGGAGAAAAGGAGCGTTGCACATGTTTACCTCTTCTGCCTGAGGAGCCTGTAGTTTGGCTGTGGGTGGTGGTGGTGGGGGGGGTCTATGAAGAGCTGAAACTCTGATTATCTACATTATTAATCCACAATTCTTTGACCTCAATCTATACTACACGACAAGTCCCGCTTAGCACAGTGGATGTGGCCTGGATCCAACTGGGATTTTCCATTGACTATGAAATTGCGCAAATTGAATTTGAAATAATAAAGTTGTCTAATGGAAATATGTCAGTTTAAAAAAAGTTTTTGCGCTTAGAGGAGGTGGTTTTTGAGGTGTATCGAAAGAGAGATATTTAGCAAAACTGCAAAGGAAACACTTTTCTCCAATCAAATTCACTCCAGGCATTTTCAGCATTCCCTTCTCTCAGGTTCCTGGGGTGGCCCCTGGGCGGCTGGCTGGACAACAGACAGAGAGCCGCTGCGGGATGGCTAGGTAGCCTGATCGGGCCGCAGGCCAGCCAGCGTAGCTGGAACGATGGCGCTCACTGCGCCCTGGCATAGCGAGCTACCATGCCGGGCGGCCGGATGGAGAGGCAGACTGCTTGGGACTTCTAAATTTTGATATTTCTCTCACTTTCATCGAGACAATAAAAAAAAAGATCCTCTAATTGCATTCTTGTTTTTATTTTTCCCTTCTTTAACTAATGTGGGTCACAGAGACAGAGAAGTAGAAAATGGCGTAAAGTGGCGTAAAGCAGCTTTTGCAGCAGGAGTGAAGCTCACAATACTGGGAGAAATTCTGAATGATCTCATGAACCCAGACATGGAGACATGATTACCGATTCTTTTGTAAAGCTTTTTAAAAAAACAAATCCGATCTCTAAACATCCTCCATGTCTTCCATGCATTGTAATGAGATATACACAGATTGAAATTTAGAGATATCTGCTGTTTTAAATGAAAGTATTGTTCACATCTGTGTTTTTGAATCACTTATCACATGAGTTGGTTTGTGTTTATTTGCATAAATGACTTAATGGAAACATTAAGAAATTGTGTTGTTTTTTTTCAAATTTCTTTTGAATTTCGATAAAGTTTTGCGCATATGTGCAATGGAAACGCAGCTTCTGACACAATGTTGTCTTTGCATCCAGCCTGATTGTAATATTGCATAGTTTTAGCTAGCTCAAAAGGCGGATGCAACTCACTTTTAGGGGTCCTTTAACACTGGGACAATTTTGTAGACTGTTAGGTTTGCTGGGTTACTTTTTGTGGATGTTTTTCATACCTTTAAGATATAAGAGGCTTTACCATCATTCCAACTACAAATAACAGAGGGATATGAGACAACCTCTCTTTAGGACTTAGAGCCATAAACATACAAAAAAGGGCGACATGAGCTCTGTTTCCATTGACTATGAAATTGCAAAAATTGGATTTGGAATAACAAATCCGCCTAATGGAAACATGACAATTTAAGAAAAACACACAATTATCGGAAAGAAGTTTTTGCGCTTGGAGGACAAGTATTTCATAAAAGTCCAATGGAAACACTTTTTTCAAATTCAGTGAGTCATGTGACCAACAAATCTGCACAGGTAGCCATTTTGTAAATAGTGACAGCAATGCGCGCTTCTTAGGAACGGGCTGCCTGGGCACTGCACAGCAGGCACCACAAGAGGCCCACCAGCATCATACAGATACTCAAAAGTTCCACTCAGAAATGTTGGATCCACAACTTCTCTGTAAAAATCATAGACCAGGATTTCCCCAAAAATCCATAGGTCCTCTCACGTGTAAGGAGCTTGTCGCTCCATGGCCTGAATGAGAGGTTGATGTCTTCTTTGATACATGATGATGAGCGCTAGAGCCATGGCGGAAATGTTAATGTATCTGCTGGAAATCAAATTTTAGTTTATGTCCATCGGCATTTTTTAAAGAACTTATTGCGTGAGTTGGATTGTGTTTATTCGCATAATTAAACCTAATTAAGTTTTTTCGACATTTCTAGAATTTCGATACACTTTTGCGCATGCGTGTAATGGAAACGCAGCTATTGAGCTTAAACAGGAGTTCGTCTTTCGTCTTAGTCACATGCGGGGGGTCGGCCCATACAGGTGCTGCAGGTTTTTGGGTCGTCTGGGCCCGTCGAGGGTCACAGACAGGTGTGGCCACATCTTAAAGGTAACGCAGGTGTGATATGCCTTTTCCCTATGGCTCATGCAAACATCTGAATGGATGTCATGAAAATGAAAAGTGCCTTGCCATGAGTGTGGTAAGTGTATGGTAAAGTATTTGTAAGCATAATGGAAGTTAAACGCACCTATGGGTGACAGGTGACGGATGATGCTGTTGTGTGGCACTCTGATGCCACACTCTTGACATTAGTGAGGTGCGGGTACTGGCACCCAACCGGTGCATGAGGAGTACGCTCTTTGAACTTGAACAGCACTAAGGGGCCTTTTTCTGGAGGGTGATAAGACTAAATAAACCCATACAACAAGTTCAGTATAACTGTTCTTAACTCCATCATCGTTTTGTGAAAAGTTTTGGATGTTAGGACCCACAGAATTGTCTTAATCACTTGAGTAATCCGGATTTAAGGGGGTGTAACACTGTTTTAACAGCCCCCCCCCTCCCTCCTCGCAGATTTGTGTCCTGGTGGTGGACGGAAGACTGGCAGGATGGTGGGCAGGCAAAACTGAGAGCGCTCAGCGAGTGGTGAAAATGCAATCCACTGGGTTAATTGAAAGTGGAGCTGTCATGTTTCACACAGACATTCGTGTGTAATTATTCCAGTCTGCCAGGCTTCAGTTTGCCTGTCAGCTACCTGCCTGAGCTGCCGCCACCACTCGCGGGTGTGTGGAGGCAGAGCGAGGGAGGGGTAGCCCATAAAAAGATAGGGAGACGGGAGCTCGCTTGTGCTGCTCGGCCTGGCTGAGTTTCACTTGGAGGGGGTGCATGAAAAAGCAGTGATCTTCCAATTTGTCTTCCTATCTTTAACTCCCCTTTCTACTTACTTTTTTCTCTGCTGCCTGCACCCTCCAGTCAGCACCTCCCTGTGTTCCTGTCTGCACATTTCCTCCTGCGGGGAAGGAGACACAGAGGAGGGAAGGAGAAGGAGTGACAGCGAAACCCTCTGCAGATAGCCCATGCGGCTAAACATAGCAAAACATCGACTTCAGTTGGAGGAGTATTTTGTTCCTCCATGTGGCAATTAAGATGTCAAATCATACTTGGGGAGGCGAACGGCGGAGAAAAACTCCTCGCTCCTATTTCCAGACACCACACGTCTCTCCCGAGATTACACAAACTCTGCTGGAAGCGAGTTCCTGCACCCCCCCACCCCCCCATTGCCAGAGGAGCGCAGTCTTATGGAAATGATCACATGCCCCAACAATGCAAAGTTCCTGACCAGGCCGTCCAAGGAGCCATAAATCGGGGCGTTTCAGTGGAGGCCCGACCTCTGACCTTTCCAACACCAGACCTATCCTTACTCTTAGTCACGCCTCTTTATCTCTGTGTGACCTCTATCCGTCACTCAGACAACAACGGGCCTCGGCCAGAGTCCTCGTCTGCAGTCGCATGTCTGTGTTTCACCCCGTGAGATTGGGATGTGCCCTTCGCTCTGGGACAAATCACTTCTGCAATTTTTTGGTAGCTGGTCGTCCCAAAGACCTCTTGACTTAGCCTGCAACCATTTTGTATTATCACATTTACATTTAATTCAATTTTATTTATATAGCCCAATATTAATATTAATATTAGTCGTCACAATGAGCTTCATACCGGTAATTGTATAGTAAACATAAAATCATAAAGATCAAGAAGTCATAGAATTCAATAGGTAAATACTACACTGCACTAACTAAACAGACTAAACTAAACTGGGCATTCCTGCCCTTAGACCCTCCTTCATGGTGCTAGCAATGTTTGGTAAAAACACCTTCCTTTTATTTGCACAATAGGACCATCCATCTTTGCAAAAGTTTGGATGTTGTTTGTTTTCATAGGCGAAACGCCGACACGTCATCTAGGATGACGTCATGAAATGGGCGGCACCCACAAGGAGAGAAAGGCAGTGCCTCAGAGATCAAGTCGTCTTACCTGAAGGTTGGAAAAGAACTCAAAAGAACTCACCTTTTGTGTGGCAAAGGTACTATATTATCATATACAGTAATATTATGCACTATTAAAGGCTCAAGAATAGTATGGTATAGGATCTTTAAATGGACTCTAGATTCCCTCCAAACAGGCCTTCTTTTTTCTCGCCAGTCCACAGATTGATAATCCAGATTTTCTTTTTGTTCAGCAGTTTCTCTTTCCTTGTTTTTTTTTTTCAGTAATCTGGTTAGGGTTGGGACCAGTCTCTTTCCTAAGGTTGAATGACAACTTTAACTGGAAAATATGGGTTCTGGAGGTATTTAAATGTAGTTTTGCTCCTTCATGACCTTCTGGATTAATCCTTTGTGTTCTTGGAGCTCTTCACTTTTCAAATAACTGCTTTGCCAATGGATTTTCTTTCTGGATTTTCAAATCGTAGAAGTATCTTTTTAACATTTTCATGCTATTACACCAATATGTCAGGTGACTCTGAACTCAGCCTTACAAAAAATGGGGTCACAAAGGGTCAATTCATGATTTATAAAGACATTTATTGAGTATCACACACAGCAACATATGTTTTAAACACATTGTTCTCACTTTATTTACATAATATTTTAAAATTAACATGTGTTTTATGTTTGCTTCGGCTTTATTTGAACATTTTAGTTAAATCAAATATTCATAAACCTTTTAGTTGACAGCACTTTACAAAAGACGATAGGCCTCTGTGGGAGAGCTGAGAGCTCATTGGCTGAATTTTTCTTGTCGGCTTCTTTAGGGTTTTTTGTCTTTTTAATATATTTGTGGTTGGAAAAAGAACAGAGAGCTGCTCTGGATCTGCTTTAGCCGAACCGCAAACATGCATTCAAGCTAAACATTCCTGACAAGATAAATTAAAGGATTTGAAGTGGATTTTGGTTCCAAAATCCACTTCAAGGTCTGTTTTTTGTAGTTCTCTTCTTTTACTGATATTACATGATAAAGCAGATGTTATTGTAAATTACACAACATTTATTGATAAGTGGTTGTTGAATTGTCAGTATTTAACATAAATATATGCAACACATCATCGCTGAAGTATAAATCTATGGGTATTTTTTCAAAGTACAACCTAATGTTCCAAATGGTTATGACAACTAAGAGAAAGTTGGAAAACTCTCAGCCATTCATAAGCATGAAGACAGGCACCAAAAAACCTCCAAAAGATCTTTATGCAAACTATTTTCCCCTTAGTACAACCCATAAAGTGGTCTGGAGGATATGCAAAAACGTTATCAGAAGAAAAAAGATCAAGCTAAACAACATCACCAAATCATCACTGCTATACGCTGTTGATTACCATCGGTAGACCCCTACCATGCCTGAAGATAAACTGTGTAAGCATGACGGAAATCTCATTGAACTTTGCCAAAAAAACATAACCAAAAAAAGAGACGTTAGTACTTTTTACAGCCTAAAATTGTTGATTTTTTTTTTATTTCAAATCTAAACTCGGTTAAGTCGTTGTGTATGTAATGTAAAGACTTTTTTGTTGTTTTTGACCCTTTTTATGCAACGCTCTTCAAAATAAAATAAAATCCAAATCTGTTGGTTTTATTTATGTTTTGTGGTTTGTTTGTTTTTTGTTTAGTTTTGATTAGTTGAAATTAATAAAATTTGGAAAAAAATGAAATAAATACATACAGTAGGATAGTTATGAAATACAATAACTATGATTCATGACCTTTGACCTAAAAGATGCACATATGTGCCAAACTGCCAAAAAAAAGTCTGATCAGATGGATATCTCCTTAAAAATGCATCCTAGGTGGAAATTGCTTTTTAAAAATAATAATAATAAATCAACTTTACCACTTCTGTTCTCACCACAGGCTTACTATAACATTTGCAGAATTTAAAATAAAGACACCAGAAAAAGTCACCATCTTGACCAGATCTCTTTAGATTTTGTTGCATCTTCTTTTTCTCCCTCATTTATTAATCTTTAATTGTATTTGCCGCTTGTGCCCCCTCCTCTCAACGTGATGAATAGCTTCAACGAAAGCCTCCACACAGCTGGAAGCTCAGAGGCCCCAAGACTTCAGAGCCGTGCGCTTGGCCCCTCAGCCCCCAGCCACGCTGTGGTGCAGTCCCCTCCCTGTTTTTGTTTTTTTTCTTCCGCGGTGCACTCTGCCACGCCCTCACTGTCTTTAAAGTGCGCGCAGTTCATTTGAAGTGTGTTCTCACAGCAGGCACTTCGTTTGTTGGAGCTGAAAAACAAGCAGCTATTGTGTGTTTGCGCAAAGGTGCAAACGTGTGTTTCAAGATCTCACAATTAGAACACTTTACAAAGAAATGTTTGTTGTTGATGTTGAAGTTGTGGATTCTCAGTCTAATGGTTGTTCTTTATCAAAACATGCTAAACCTTATTTAAAAACAAATTCTATTGTTACAGCCCAAACTTGTCTGACATTAAATACAAAATAAAGGAAATCAAAATGAAAAAAAGAACTCTAGCATTCATGAATTCATATCTATAAACCATCAACCACTTCTGTAGATATAATACTCAATTATTCTGTTAGTCAAAAAGTAACTACGCATCTTATAAATGAGGCAAATAGATTCAGTCACCTTTTTCCCAGATCGTTGATCAATCCAACTTGGCTCCTACCGGCATTTGGACCCTTCTGGATTAATTCTAAGGACGAACCTGAAAGCAGAAGACAGTACAGACTGTTATACACAGTGTGAACTAAAACAATATTTTGGAATTTGACTTGATTTTTTTGCCAATTCAGGCACTCTTAAGACTTAAAGAGGCAAGTTTATCTTTATAGCACATTTGGTGTACAAAGACCAATCAATAGTAGCAATTATTTGCCAAATCTCATACTATACTCAAGACAAATCTGCTTTAACCCTTGTGCTATCTCAGATGACCCCACCCTTAATTTGAAGTGTTCTCCCTACCATGACAAAGGTGGATAAAGGTGGAAAGATTTCATGTAATCCATGGACGCCAGTGAAGATCACAAATCATTGAAGAAAAAAGGTTCAGAGCACTGTCTAGTGGGTCTAGATGACCCAACTCCCAGTGTTAAAGTGCCTAGGATAGCACAAGGGTTAACAAACTCACTTTACTGTGGTTTCTAAGTTTGTAGCATGTTAACTATTCTGTTTTATAACGCCACGTTGTTAGATGTGTTTGCAATTTCTGAACAGCAGAACTGAGAAACTACCTTATTAATAAAGTAAAATTAATCAACCTAGAAATAAACTATGAATTATTTTAAGTTTATGTCAGTGGGTTAGACTACTGTGTAGATCGTTAGAATAAATGGGAAAAGCAGTTTCAAGACCGCTTTAGCTAATAGACAGCAGAGCCTGTTATTCAGTTGGTAACTGTATGTTCACAACAGATGAGTTGTACTTTAGTAAAATGATCTAATGGGTAGTTTACAAAAACAATAAGAAGAAAAGAAATCATTTCCACCAAGAATTATATTGATGTAAGATGCAGTGATGATGTAGAGAAATGACAGTTAGTTACAAATAAATCATTTACTTTCTGATTTTTTTAAAACCTGTTTACCAAAATAATCTTGTTGGTATCTGATTTTAACTAGTACTCAATCACGTTTTGGAGACAGATCTGTATCCTTTTTTATACTTATGGGTGTACTGAGGATCGAATGCGAATTGATGAATCCATTTCTATTCCTATTAATCACACCAGATCGACGTAAGGAGGCAAGTTTTTCATCCAATCGACCTATACCATCTAAATTAAATAAATTGATTATATCGACATTGGAAAACACCATTTGGATTGAGACACAATAGTTTTATTTTACTATAACGCAAAAACGACCAAGTGACATCAGAGCGAATAACACACATGTGATGGTTAAAAAGAATCATTACACCCCTATTTACATCCCAGTGTATAAGCTGTGTTCTTTTCCACTTTTTTCCATGAAGTCGAGAAAAATCTGGGTTCTCGAATCGCAGCCCTGGGGTTCACTTGAGGAAGGCCGGGACTGATTTACATCCCTCAAGCCACACCCCTCCTTTTCTGTGCATCAGAGAAACCACAAAGTTGGTGAGGTGACTATGTTGGGAGGAAGGAGAGGCAGAAAAGAATGAAAAGAGAGGAAACAGCAGAGAGGGGGAGGAGAAGGTCACGAGGGGCAGCGGGGTGCCTCCCAATCAGCGTTGTGTGTAAACAGGCCTCCTGAGTGGACAGGTTGCACCGGAGGGGCGGTGGTGGTGGTGGAGGGTGAGTCTCCACGGACCACTGAGGCTGTCAGCAAAGCAGATAACTGATGGCAGGAATGTGGCATTTGTTGTCAAAGAAAGGGAGTCGGGGGTGGGGGGGCGAGGAGAGGAGGAGGAGTTCAACTAGTGGCAGAAAGCGGCCACCACTAACACTACTTGTTGCATTCATACAGCTGTACCTCTGGCTCTAGGCTCCCAGCTGCTGCCTGTGCTGGAAGGCTCAACACTCCACAGCTGCAGAATCCTCCCCTTCTTTAGTGACACAACCGCCTTGAGCCCATGAGCAAACCATGCGGACATTGTTCAGTTATTGCACTGTAAACTGCTGGTCAGGGGCCAGTTTTTCTGATTTTTGGAAGTTCATTTGCTCTCAAATGAGTCCTGAAAAAACTCTGAAGGCTTTTGGTCTCAACAGGAATCTATCAGCAATACCCTGTCACTTTTCTAAACACCCCCATGTCTGGAGATGTCTGAGATTGATTGTGCTCAGAGCAGCTGCACCGATGGGATTAATGTGATCCACAGGTCGGGTCCTGTCTGCAGCCTCTGCGTGTGTCCCGTCTGCCTGCAAACTTGCATTTATCTCTTCTGATCCCCTCAACTGCGATCAGCCTGTTACCCCCATCAGGAAGGGACAGAATCAAATTCAGAGTCCGCTGACCCGGCGCTGGTGCACTAAAGAGGTACACAGCTCTCCCTCTGTGCTCCCGCTCTCCAAATGGAGCCATCTTTGACCCTCCTCTCCCACCACTGTCACGGTGGCCTTGAGGCCGCTATAAACAACCAATATACACTGCATTGTGTGGCACCCCGAGGGTCCGAGCGAAGAAACTCTGGAGGTACAAATCACTCCAGGTCATGCTTTGCTTACTCTTTTTTTTTCCCTGCCCGTTTTTTTGCTTTTCTGCGCGTGGAAAGCGCCATTCCTGCCACCCACTACCACCATCGCAGCGGTGCTTATTTACATTTGCACACTTTTGATTGGATTGAACGAGGCCTCGTTTGGGAATAGTGCTTCCACAGGCCTGCTTTATGTTCAGACTGGAGACCACCGTGCAGAAGGAAAGATCTGTGACTTTTGGGTTTCAGGAAAAGTTAGTCTTTAACCCTTTAGCACCGGAGTTTTAGCTCCTGTGTTGACGTTCTTTGAACTATTATAATGCCAACCTGTGGCAGAACTGTATAGTGGAGCCAATCGGAGAACAATAAAACTCAATTGAAAGGCAGACTTTTTCAACACAGGTTGTTTACAGACAAGAGATCTCTATTCATACACCATGCTACAAATTTAAAAATGCCATTTTTAAAAGTCCAATGTTCCAAAGAAAAACACACAGTTAAGACAAGGACAAGGAGACGCTCACTCTTCTCGGGACAGCGGTGGTGCTCCAAAACTGCTTCTCCACCACCTATGACAGCAATAGTGACACACAAACCCACATAGGCTGGGCGCAAACACACAGGAGAGGTGAGTTTTCACACCCAGCTTGCATCTCCAATCCCGACAAGCAATTGTTTCTAAAACACAAAAACAAAGCAAAAAACACCAAAGCACAGACACCTTAAAACACCACAATTACACCAAGAATAAAAGGATGGGTCACATCACAGCTTTCAGACTAACCCTATGCAGCTTCGATGTGCATTCCTGAACCCAACACAACTCCCAATACCCATTGGCCACACCCACAACACCCACTGGATGCAGCCGATGCCCTCCTGTCATCTTGTGTGGGGAAAACCTGGGGCTCTGGTGGTGTCTGGTCTGAGTCGGGGAGACGAGAGGGGAGGCACAACTAGATGCTTTCAAATCCTGCCACGTCACGTCACATGGCATCAGTGGTGAAGCTGATATGATCAAATTCAGCACAACAGGGATGGTGAAAGTGTAAGGAGAACAAACATAAACCCTAAACCTACCCCGCCTTACAGTTTTAGGTCAACAATCCGCTGCTGAGCAGTGTCCAAGGCTGCATTCAGCAAAATTACACACTGAGTAGCTTTAGGCTAGCCTTGCGCTGAGATCCAACACTTTACAGTGGTAAGAGTTTAAGCAAATTGATGTATACCAACTCATTCCGATGTGCAGATAAGCAGCTTAGCGCTGAAATGCAACAGTTTCCTCAACCAGTGTAAAACTACTGATTCTAACATAGTGAAAAGCAGCTTTGTGCCGATATGCAACACTTTACAGTAGTAAAGTGGTTACGCAACTAACCTAAACCAACTGAGAGAAATGCAGCTTTACAAATATATGCAATTCACACACTTAATGTTAAAGGGTAATACCAACAGGACAGTTGGAGGCTGACTCCACTCTCAGCCCAAATTTGACAAACACACATAAAAGAAAAGAAAAGCTAGGAAAGGCAGGCTGAGCGGGGCAGGTTTTTATACTGGAGCTGCAGAGCATGCCGGGAAAATTCTGAAATGACGTAGGACATGCATCACGAACTTCAACTTTACTATCCTGTTTCAACCTCTAGGGGGCAGCATGCAGGCGGTTTTGAGACTCTAATTTCAGGAATTAAAAAAGTTTTTTTTGAATGTCAAAAATATGAAGAGTAGTCAGCACTCTGAAAGCCCCATTTGTACAGGTAAACAGCCCCCCAAAAAAAGCTGATTTACAGTTTAGTTAAGTGTTGCATGGTGCAAAGCTGCTTTTCTCTGCTCCAATATCCGTTAGAATAAAGGAAATTGCCTAACATACGGAGAGTTATAGTAGTTTGAAGAGCGTATGTTTTTCTGTGTCGCCGGAGACAACTTTGCTATTAAAGGGTTGTGCATCAGTACTTGTTAGCCGCTGGTGTGTGTCTGATGACGCATTCTCGCCTATTAGCCTGCCCTAGCACACCATTTCAAAGTTCATGCGGGATGGATTTATCAATTGCATAAGATTTCTTTGCAGTCTCTCGATATTTAGCTCCCTTTTCAGAGGACGTCCAGCAGAACACAGTGTTGTGCAAACGGGTGTACGAACGGGACGGCAGGTCAGCAGGGGAGAGGACAATCCATATCTGGCAGAACACCGTGTACCAAACTTGGAAGGCAGTTATCAGGTCACCATAGGTTCAGCCTCAGGGCGCTGCCCACTGTCTGTCTGCATGCGGCAGACTGAGGTGCAGAAACACAGACTGGTGTGAAGGGAAAACATTCCGCTTATTGGCGTGAACTTAAACCCTTTTTTATGGGGGTGTTTTCTAGACTTTTTAGTGTCAGGTATCCTGTCTTTAATGAGTTTTTTTTTTTTTAGGCTGCTTGTTGAACAAACAACACTCCTAAGAAAATGTCCATCCCTCCATTTACTCCAATTGTTCTCACTTACCTGGGAACATGTCAGGAGTCTGAGATGTTTTACTTTTGCTGCTTATCCAAAGGGATGCAATCGCGTTTCCATGACAACTTCATCAGTCTGAAGCAGACAGCAACTGTCGGTGGTGCAGTGGTTAGCACTGTGGCCCCACAGGGAGATGGTTCAAGTTTTGGCTGGGTTTTTTCTGAGGAGTATATATATCTTCTCCATAAGCATGCATGGCTTTTCTTAAGGTGCTCCAGCCTCATTCCATGGTGAATAGAACATGTCTTTTAGGGTCAGTTGAGAACTTTAAATTGCCTCTAAGGAGTGAGTGTTAGTTAGTGTGTGGTTTTATGTCTCTATATGCAGTGTAGTGAGCGGTCCAAACTGTACCCAGCTTTCACCAAAAGAGCTGATTTAGCCTGTAGAACCCTGTAACTCGAATTAGGACAAAACCGACACAGATAATGGATGGTCTCAAGTCTGTCCAAGCCCTCGTCCCAGTGGGATGTCCAGGGTATTTCAAGCTCACAGTATCCTTTTAAAGTAGAAGCCTAAGACTCCTCAACTGTATTTATTAAATGTTTTTAAAAAAATCACACAATTCTGAGAGCCAAGAAGATGACTGAGCACTTCAACGTCTCCTTATTGGACACCTTCGCGTCTTGTAGGGTCTGCTCACAGTTCATTATTTGTTTCATGCCAGAGAACATTTAAAAGAGAACTCCCAGAGTAAATTATTTTGGCTTCTCTTAACTTCCAACATTACGGTTGTACTGTTAAAAAAAGTTAACAGTTTTTTGGCAAAACATTGGACCAAAGACCAAACTACTAGGACTAAAAAGAGGGGTTTCGCGTCTGTTACTTAAGTTTAGTATCTGCTGGATATGAACCATAAACATAAAAGGTTGCTCGTGTTCGTGACACATCTCCCAGCTGGAGCAAACACTGCCACCTGCTGATCAACTGGGCCAAGACACAAATGGTGAAAGAGTGTTTTAATAAGGAGAGATCTTAGAAATGCAAATAAAGATTTATTTCTGGTTTAAAAGATGTGCATCAAATACGTCTATAGTCTTTGGTGGTTGGGCTCTGGGCCGATAACGCAATGCATGCTGGTGGGATAAGCTTGAATCACAAATGAGAAAACCCCAGAGCCTAGACGCTGATGGTGGTTGCATTGATATGCAACAATTTACTAACATCAAGTGTTATGGTAAGTTTATGAAAGTGTTGCACATTGGTGCAAACACGCTTTTCTACACGTCAGAATCGGCTGATTCAGATTGATTGCATAAACAGTTGAAGAGTTAGAGTAAGTCATAAAGAGCATTTTTTATGTAGGTGTTGTCAGCAACATCTCTGGTGTCTAATGGTTGAAATGTCCATATATCTCCTTAACTTAGAATATCTTTCGTCCAAAAAGACAAACACATCATAGCTATAAGCTCATTGGAAATAACTTCATGTGTATTCTCAAAAGTTTTCTTCCCCTGTTTTGCATGTTTCATCAGCTCTCCACAGCGTATTTTGTGTCGAGTTCCCTTCAACCGCTGCACGGCCGTTGTGTTATTGGACCTGTTTCATTTTTTACCTCTCAACGGTTCCAATCTTTGTTAGGAATCATGTTTCACCCTGGAGTTCTTGCCCTGCAGCATTTTTTGTTCTTATCGATCCAGTTAATTATTAAAGCCTCTTGTATCTTTCATCCGGCTGCCTCCTGCACCACGCTCCTCTGAACACACAACCCTAACAGCAAAAGGTCAAAAAGACATAAAAGCTATCTGGAAAATTAAGTGCTTTACGGGGTTAACATGAATCCTGATTGAATAAAGAAGCCGTCGCAGGGGATGCGCGCATATGTTCGTATACTCCTCAGTAAAGATAAAGGCCGTGTCACACAGCCACTACACATTTTGAGCATTTTCCACGTATGAAATTACGGTTTCGTAATACATGTGTGACCTACGTAATTCCCGTTAGTTTCTTGCGTTCATCATTCGTCGATGTATGCAGATGTCCATTGAGGGTTTCAGCCAACGCGTCTTCACATGTTTTCGGTTTTGACCTGTTCAAAATTATGCAGTTTATAATTGATGTAGTTTATACGCAATTATTACGTAAATCTTGTGCAACTGGCCATGATTTTTTGCAAGATGCATGCACACATTTGTGGCTATCCGTGACCCTTCCACATATGTCCACGGACTTTTAACGCATGTTCCAACGATGGATAACTTTTATGTCGCGTATACAATGCACATCACATATCATGTTAAAATAACATAATTGATGCATGAATCACTAATGCATTTTGGCTTTGCATTGATTTATGTGTTCTTTGTGAGGTTTATTTGTACTTATGTGGTTTGAACGTGGCTCATTTTTGATATATCTTTGAATATTTCATGTGAAGACCACACCTTTTTTCCACGTATGACCAAATTTCATCCGTGTCATATGCACAAATGTGCATAGTGGCTGTGTGACACAGACTTAAGAGGTAAATCCTGTTCAACGTCTGGGGTGTGTCAATGATACCAAAAAGTGTGTATCACCCTTTCAATGTTGTTAAAAAAGACAGAGTTTAAAAAGTGTTTGTCAACAAGAAGTCTTTAGCTTATAATCATAGTCTGAATGTTAGTTTTCCAACCCGAAAGCTTATTTGTGTCTGGGTAAGTCACCCAAGCTTCTCCAGCACAAGTTCTTCATTTCAAGAACGTGTTATGGTATGTACGGCTCAGTGAAGCAGCAGTGTGTATGTTTGTCCGCATCCACCAGTGTCTGAACACATGAATAGGAAATTTCCTCATGGGTCAACAAGCAAATTTTTGAAAAACGGCGTACTGTAGCTGTGGGATGGCAGTTGCTCCAGATGCACATCCCTGAAGTTCACTTTTCTTCTAATTGAAGGTGACACATCCGCGAGGCGAGTGGCGTCCAATCTAATGTGAGCAGCAATGCGGTCCGACTTGTCAGCGTGGGCTAAGACGCTTAAGAGTCACGTCGCAGCCTGTTCTTGTTCTCTTCCTCACAAGTCTTCTGTCAACCTGCTGAGCTCAAACAAGAGTTCTACTCCACTTTCAACAGGTGGGAAAGACAGGGCCATTCTCTTGTCAAGCTTAGACCCTGTTTTTACACATTTCACACTAAAATATGGTTTGTTTGGTTGCTGTGATCGCTCTTTTCCAGGCTTAATGTTTCAGGGTTCAGACTTAATGAACCGCAATGAGGTGGGCCAGCCGACAAATGTTGATAAAACACCATTGATCTTGTATGATCACTGCAATACACCTTGGCAAACCAAAGCTAGGACATCTAGTTAGCTGGAAGAAGGGTTAGGAGCTGCTAACACACGCTAAAACAACATTAGCCTTTGATGAACATAAAATCCATGCGGGAAATACTGCAATCTGCATCTTGGCTGCACGTAAATATGTGGGAATGACAGCAGCCTTTATTTTGTCGGGACACGACTGGAAACACCAATCCACGTGATTGTTTGAACAGTTTCTAAGGACTGAGCGACATTTCTGCTTTGAAAAGCTCACAAACTGCACCAAAGCCGCTGGGTGAGCTGGAAGTCTGAGCTCTGCTCGGACACACGGTTCTCCTGTGTCCGGCAGCCTTTAAGCCGCGGGATAGATCGCAGTCCGAAGTCTCCCACACATAACAAAACGACTAAACGCACACATAACAAGGCATCCTCCCTTCCCCTCAAACACAGTTATTAATCCAGCTGCTCTGCTCACACAGTTCACAGCGACACAGTTCGCTCGGTCCACCGGCACCACCGGCAGGGTCCAGATGTCACGGGGCACAAAGTGCTCCTCCCCCGCACCCTCCTCGTGAGGGGTGTAAGAGGGGAGAGGCGAAGAGCTAGCGGGGCGAGGGCGGAGCTGCGCTTTGCACCGGGGGTCCGCGGAGCAGCCGGTCGGTCCTTTTTGAGCTCCAAAGCAAAGCTTTCTCTGGAGCGAAACACCGTCTATGCATGACGTTAAACCAAAGCAGTAGTGACACACGTTCAGAATGAACCGTTTACGTGAACAACGATCGGATCAACAATCGGCATAACCCACCTATCTCGATCGGAAAGAAATTTTGATACGAATGAGTCTGATTGGGGCAGAGTATTCCGAACTGTGTGTTTACATGACGCATTGTTCTTCTGATCAGGCGTTCTTTCCGATTGCTTTTGTCCACGTAAACGCAGCTATTTTGTGTGGTTCTAGTGTGGTTCTTTGTTTCATTAAAACAAAGTGTTACTTCTTCTACGAGTCCCAAGCTGTTGCTGTCCAGTGAGATGCAACTATGAGACACTTTATGCCTACGCAATGCAGCCGCATTACAGGTGAAGAATTGCCGACGTGACTTCTGTTGCACCACACTGCTCTTTCAGACCTGACCAGGTTGTGGTTAGAGGTGTGCATCTGCACAGCTCACCCTGAGGCCAGCTTGCTGCTGCGTTTCAGAGCTGTCTCACATCATTAGGTATTGAGAAGGTGAGTCCTGCTGTCTTTCTGCCTCATACTTCTTAGATTGTTCTACTTCATAGAAAAAAACAAGTGTTTTAACGTTAAAAAAGGAGATAGGCTGCAAAGAGAAACTAAACACTAATCGTAAAAAAAATAATAATAATCCATCCTTGCAGTAAGTCATTTTAATTAACGAAAAAACATATAAAAAGATCTCAAAATCTAGAAGTTGCACACAAGCATTCAAAAAGGGAAAAATAACCCAAAGTACTAGCTGTTAGATAATTACTTCAAATAGAATGTTATACGGCCCAATAATGGGTTTTTTGCTACTTTTAGACAAATGGGTTGTGTTTTTTTAGTTTTTATTAACCTAATTGTGATTACTTTTGATTACAGTGAAAATAAAACTAGTGTAATAAGCAGAAATGAAACAAAAATGAACAAATGAACAAAATGATAATGAGATCTTGGTACAGTTTGGTTTATCTTAATAAATCCTCATAAAATCTCAAACTTGTTCTTATTTTTAGAACATAAATCTACATTTTAGTTTCCTACATAAAGCTTTAAGATGTCTTAAATCAATCAAGTTGAGTTTTTTTTAGTCTGAAATCAAGTTTTTCTGTTGTTAAGAGTATGAAACAAACTGATTTGGACTTATTTTAATAATAATTTCCTTATTTCTAGAACCTAGCTCTTATTGTCTCATTGATTTAGTGAAAAGCGTGGAAAAGTTTAGAGGAGGGGTGTCCAAACCTTTGTGGAAAGAGGACCAGATTTGGTGAGGTGACAAAATGTGAGGGCCAACCTTTCTTTGAATCCTAAACCTAATAGCATAAAATGCAAATAAGAATATTTTTATCTTCTTTTTTTTCACAATTGGGTACTTTTCATTTCCAGAATAAATCTAAATACATTTTTACCAAAACTACTGTGTATTTCTTATTTGAAGACCAGAAATAAAATTTTAAATAAAACAGTTTGTCTTGAACATTAAAGCTGGTTCACACATGTTACATATTATGTAGTATTAAAGGCTCACTGTAAACCTTCAAATGTCAATCATGTGAACAGGAAAATAACACAAGTAGTTTCTTATTCAGAGATAAAAAACACTGTAGTCTTAATTTTAAAAAAAAGAAATTGGTTTATTTTGTTTACAGTCACCTTTTTTTTTTTTACAAAATGATTTGAAAGTGTCACAGAAGGGTCCTGCCACTGTGTTGCCATGGATTTACCGTAGCTTATGACGAAATTTTGCTAATCACAATCAAGAAATTGTACATTTATGTTTTAGATAGTGCTGGAGGCCACATATTACTGATTTTCCGACAAGAACCTGCAGGCCAGACTTTGGACATGCCTGGTGTAGAGCATAATTTAAAACCTGGTAAAATATCTTCAATGTCTTAAAACAAGGCTGGAAATCTAGTATAAATATAAGTATAAGTATAAATGGTTGCAGTGAGCATGAACGTTAGAGCTCCCTGTATTAGTCATCCAGTTCATTGTAACAGAACATTCCTCATAAACCCATGCAGCTGTGTTCATTATGAAATGGTTTATTTCAAGCAATTAAGTAGAAATAATACACAAAAGCAATATAATCATCAGTTATACATTCATACAGTAACTAATAAAACTTAGGATAATTAGACATATTAATAAATGTTGCTTGAAAGGGAGTGGAAGGAAGCGAACTTATATAATCCCACCCCGTTATACTATAACCATTTTATTACATGATCTATCAATGTGTTCATTATCTATCAGGTAATGTCACTGCAGCTCCTTCCAAAACTAAATGAGCTAAAAGTAGCTTTTTTTTTTCCTTTTTACCACCATCGCTGCTTGGATTATTCTCTAAATGTAAATTAAAAGGCTTTATTTATAAAGCTTAACTGAGGTTTGGTTATTCTAGGTCCAAACCTGAATCTCCATTATTTTCCTTTTTTACAGCTGCAGCATTTGGGTGTCTAAAATTGCAGTCAATTTAAAAAGGACGCATGAATAAGTAAGACGGCGGACGTTTAACATCGTGGGGGGAAAAAAGGGGGGCTCCTATTGGACACATACATTTTTAAATGACATTTAAACCCAGCTCCAACCTGCTTTCTGGGGTTTTGCCTGCAAATATTGTCATCTATTACAGATGCCGTTAGATCTCCATACCAGCAGAACCTATAGGCCTTTTTTTTTCTTTCACAATGCAACCCTGTGGCTGGATATTTATTGGATGTTCCATGAAATGAATCACATTGCTAACGTTGCTACTCAGCCTCCAACACATTACATATTTAGCAGATATGAATCTACTGTTATGATATAAATGTTCCCAAAGCAAGAAGTCCTATTGACAAAAAAAATATCAAGAACACAAATTTTTTCTGAATTTTTGTTGTTGTTTTTTTTTTTTTTTTTATATTCCAAAATCTTGGAGCAGAAATCCCAAAGGAGGTCTTCACAAAGCAGCATCAGCGTCTATCCCACAGAAGCTGGTTCTTCGCTGCGGTCAGCTGTGTTTTCTTGCACTCTGCTGTCTTCTGCAGCTAATAAGACTTTTTCAACCTTCTACCTGCAACTGACGGCTGAGATGCACTCCTCAATAATGCATTAGACAGCCAGGCAAGCACCCCTGGGTCCACCTCCCCTACACACAAACACACACACACGAACCCCTTTTCTGTCTTTCAGCCCACCCCCCCCCACCCCCCACCCCATATTGTACAGCCGAATACAGTGCTGATGTTGCCTCTGCAGCCTGACTCAAAGGTGAGTAAGGCCTATTGATTTGTGGACACAGAGCACCACTTCTCATCTTCTCCTGACTGTAAAATGGATTGGGGTGAAGATGATGGGGAAGGTGGTGGTGGGAGGGATGCACAACAAAAAAACAAGAGGGTGGTGTGTGTGTGTGTGTGGGGGGGGGGGTGATAAAGGAAAAGAGGAAAAAAAAATTGGAAAAATGAGTCGGGGGCTTTGCAGGTTTTCCATCTGGGGTGGACATTCTTTTATGGTCCCAAAAATGTTCACTCCTGGACCTTGTAAAATAAATCTAGCAATATTTTATTCTTTTTTTTCACAACAAAAATCAGTTTGAAAGATGCCAAACCAGCCTGAGCTGTGGTTAAAATACAGCTTTATGAGTTTATGGTGCACAGCTGCACAGTCACGTGTTTATAAAACAGACACCCGAAAGTTAAATTTACTTACTCCACTTTTGCAAGACAGCCAGATAAACATTCCAGCCACAGAAGTTAACCAGAGCAGAGCCAAGATAAGGAGCATTGTGTCTCTATTTGTCTCTGTCCACTGGTGGCTGCCTAAGAGGACTTACTATTGATAACTACATAATGACCCCCAACCACCAGCAGCAGCAGCACAACAAATGACCCCTCAACCAGATGGCAAATTAGCACCAATTGTCCAATAACAATGTGGACGGATGAAGACAAACGTGTGCAACCAAGGGAGAGGACTTTTCTAGACTTTCCCGGTGAATGAACGCAACCGTTGGGAGTTGCCACAAAGTGTTCCAACGCACACGGGCAAAGCTCATTCTTTTAAATCAAACACAAAGACGTTGGGTTCTGTTGTTGAGACGTGTAAAACAAAGCTGCTCACAAATGTTTTATCAAATGTTTTGTCTTTTTGATGTGTATAACCGCAGACATGGATGGATGGATGGATGGATGGATGGATGGATGGATGGATGGATGGATGGATGGATGGATGTTCGCCGGCAGTGTGATCCTGAACAGTTTAGTCTAAAGTGGGACTAAAGTTAGCTTGATAAAAATAGTTGTCTGTTGGTCCACCTACCAAAATTTGAGCACCAATAAACTCAAAGTCCCACTGTGATCATCTTTTGAGCTATTAGATTGATTTATTGATTGATTGATTTCCTTTTATTCCACACACAAAAAGTGCTATCGTGCTCTAAAAGGGAGTGGGTAGAAGAAAAATCATATTCATTTGCACGCCAATCTTACTTTATTTACATTTATCTTTTAACATAAACACAAAAGAATTGTAGAAACATTCCCAGTGGTCTTTTAATTATGATTAGGCTACTTTTAGCCAAAACTCAGTTTCTGCAGAGCGACAGTAGTTCATTAGAAACTCACTGGAGCGGAGTAACCCCACCCCCACTCCCCGTCAGCCATCTCTTTACGCACTCTCTTGCTAGCTCACAGCCCCTCACACCCCCATACTGATGTTACAGGTGTAACAAAAATGGCAAGCAAAACAAAGACGGACATGGATCTAGTCGTCTACAAGTGGAGTGGAGCAGCAATCCTTCTTTGTCACAACAACAACAAGCTGTTTTAAATGGCATTTTTTTCATCTGCTCCTTATTCACAGCAACTTGAAAAAAGAAATACCAATAAAATGTAATTTTAATCTTAATTGTACTTGATGTATGTCCTATTTTATCAGAAAAATGCCATAAGAATGGGTTAAAAACACCAAAAACACTATTTCTATTGGGTTTTTCAAGTGTCCTTATATTGTTTTTGACATTTTTAAGTCATGGGAACTGAATGAGAAAGTTTTAAATACTTACAGTCAATTTCTAACCAAAAATTTAAACGAGAGATTGTGGAGCACAGAAATATAGACCCCTTTCCAAAAACTATCTAGGAATTCTTGCATTTTGAATTTGTTTAAGAAAAGCTTGTGGAAAATTATAATATACTATTTTTTCTTTGAATTTCTTACAAATTTAGAACACTTTTAGAGAGATTTCAAACACCTGCATGATCTCTGAGATCAATTTTATTCAAAAGTTTAGTAACAAGAATGCGAGGTCTTTGCAACTCATATAAAAAAAGTGTGATCCTGAAGTTCTGCAACTCTGAATATTGGAATTTTACAAAAAAGTAAGAATCTCTAGTAGGTCAGCTGGAAAGCTCGTTGCCTGTTTTCTGCCAGTCTCCACCAGCTGCATGTTTTTACAGAAAGCTGGTTTCAGCGTGTCTGCTCAAGGCTCACAGCTGCACACTCAAATTCTACCCTGTGTGTTGTTTCTGGCCATTTCTGCAGATTGAGTCAGTGTTAATGACTTAAGCAACAGGGCTAGTGACACACTGCCGACAGAGTGAACCATTCCAGCTTTCGAATGAACTGAAGGAAGGCTGGCAATAACAGAATTCTATGATGAATTGCACTTCTTACTCTGTGGCATCTGGCTTTAAGACAATACGATCCTCTAGTTACTAATGTCCCATAACAGTTTCC
Organism: Oryzias sinensis; assembly: GCA_037389245.1. Taxonomy (NCBI): domain Eukaryota; kingdom Metazoa; phylum Chordata; class Actinopteri; order Beloniformes; family Adrianichthyidae; genus Oryzias; species Oryzias sinensis. Next base: position 15,920,381 of record CM074504.1, read on the forward strand.
AAGATCTTTATGGGTTTTTTTCCCTTATGTAAATTAAAAAGGGAAAATGCACATGTTTGGGATGGTCAGTCATCACTGTGCAATGAATTTGGGGAGAGTGAGATGAGTTAGAGCCACGCTACAGACTATTTCTAGAGAAAAAAACACAGGAGCGCTGCAGAAAACCACTAAATAAAGAGGCCATAGCTTCTGTTCAAAGAAGCATAACAAACCGAGACTTTTTTTAGCTCCTCCGGTGAGCCAGTCGAAGGAGACGCACTTCTGAGCGAACCGCTGCTGTACTCAGCAGAACCACAATCTGTTGCTATTAGATGATAAATCAAAAACAAGAAGTGAGGCCATGAAACACAGACATAAAATAAAAAGTCTGCTCTAAGATTATTTTACATGTGTTTCTGATAAGAAATAGGCCTGACATAAGAAGCTGATGAAAAAAGGGAAGTTTTTTCTACTCTACTTGAAGGTTACAACTCAAAGGAATGGATTACTGGAAGTTAAACTGTTGAGTGTTAAAGTATTTTCTTTTTTATTAAATCTGAATATTATGATTTATTTACAAATTATAAAGAGGGAATATATGGGAACCCCCCCCAAAAAAAGTGATCAGAGCACCTTTATACTGCAAAATTGTTGAGAAAACGCTTATAGAGGTCATGATGCAAAGATTTTTTTGTTAAAGAGATGAATTTATCTCAACTGAATTCAATAAAAGGTACTCTCAAAAGGTGATTCTTTTTGTAAAATAGTTTTCAAGCAGCCGACACTGCAAACCCATTAATCAAATGGGAAATAATTACGTGTTTCTGCCTTTTTTGTTTCCAAAACTGACTCTCCTGTTTCAAGTTCCTTTTTAAAAATCTATAAAGTGCCCAGAAACACCATAAACCACAACACCTGTTTATGACACAGCAAACTTTTCGGACAGTTTTTTGGAGCATCTCCTACTACCTGTCCATCTACTTTTTGACGTATTGACTTAAAAAAAACCTTTAACTTGGTATGAAACCTCATAAAAACAGGGTTTGTGCCGGCTGCAGACAAACAGTGAGCACGTCTCGTCTCCATCAGCGAACAAACTAACCTCAGGGGGGTAACAGAGGGACGGCAGGCTTGGGCTTGTCAACTTAAAAGCAAGTATAAGCAGCTCAACGACACATCCTGGAACTCCAGTTCCTGACATTTGTTCTCCGTCTCTGGGATAAAAACGTGGCTCAAAGCACAGGATGTGGATTGTAGACAACTTTCCTTCTGTGAGACCCATTTATCAGCGATTACCATCTGAGTTCCTGCTAAGGCAACCTGAAAAGGTGTCTTTCCTTCCTGTCATTTCTCTTTTTTTTCCCTTCACATGGTTTCTTAAGCATACCTTGCTTCCAACCTGTTTCTTCCGTTGAGAAACCAAGCATAAACTTTCCACATTATCAACCCCATAATTAAGTCATTTTTAAGGAATTTGGCCGAATGGCAGAGAAACGCTAGATGGAGCCGGTGTGATTGAACCAAACCAATGACCTAGAGTGATTTTCTTTCTTCCTCCAAGTGTCATTTGTCATGTTATTGGCAGATAAACTGACCTCTAGGGGAGAAAAATGAATACAAAACTGCCATCTTTTTAACCAGCAGGAACAGCTGGCAGATGAACGAATAGCTTGACCATCCCAATGCTTCCACTGAGAAACAGACGAATCCCTGCACTGGTCAAAAAGCAACGATTGTTTAACCAAAAGCCTGCTCCTGCCATTACTATGATCACCAAGCAACTGCTATGAAGCGCCCAGCCTCATCCCTCACAATAATTCCTTCTTGACAGATTTATGGCGTGCTCTACAAGGTTGTTGAGCCAGTGCTGGCACCGGGACCGTGCATGCACCTGCACGAGTACGTCTCACCGCTTGCTGAATCTACCCTGCCTGCCAAAGCCACTTCCTTAAACATGTCAGGCATAATCCTGTCATTAGAAGGGGGTGGGGCGTAAAAGCAGGCAAGTGGGTTATTGAGAGAAAAGCCTGATAATCTGGGTTGCAAGCCTCGGTGTGGTCGTCTTCACCACACATGAGTCAAAGGGGAATAAATTTGTAGCTGCCAGCATTTTTGGCATTATTTATAAACATACAAGGCTGGGAGAAGTGGATGTGGTTTTGAGGTGTTTCAGTGCTTTACGCTACAATGACATCCAGTTGGAAGTTTCCTTGGGCAAGACACCGAACCCCACATTGCTCCTGGTGGTTATAGGTTGGTGCTGCCATCAATGTGTGAATGTGTGTGAACTAAATCATGCTTTTGTTTGCATGATTTAGTTCAATTTAGGTACATGTCTAATTCCTGGTCAGATTATTTAATTAGCTAAAATCGGACTAACATCCATGATAATAAAATAAGCAATCTCTATAAAACTGCAGTGTTCCTTATCACCCCATAATCTGAATATTTTTGAAAATAATGTCAATGATGTAATAACTTTTACTTCAGGCTTCAATTTGTGTCACAGAAGGCGGTTTTTGGTGACTATGGACCGAAGCAACTTTTCATCACGGTCCTGGCCCTGTATCCATAACGTCTAAGTTTGGACGGTAAACATGAGAGTTTAAGCACAGGCATGATGGTAGAACTCACCCAGAGTGGTTGAGTACTTCAGCTATCACCAAACAGCTGGAAGAAATCACAGAGGGGGGAAAGGTTTAAGGGTGTAGATCAGGGGTGCTAACACTTGCACGCGAGCTACTTTAAAGATGACACGCTCCAAAAGATGTACAGTACCTTTGTGTATTTAAAAAAAACCCCGCCCCTCTCACCCTCCCCGGGTGGTTTCTCACCCAAGGTTGGGTACTTGAATGAGATAACGGCGGCTCCTGGTCCGTCGGGAGGGCTTGAGAAGTGCCTGCCTAGCGGCTCAGATCCCCGGGCGGAAACCACAGAGTCAGCAGCAGGCAGCGCGGCGGGATGTCTCCGTCGCGCTCCCAGTCGAGGAGGCACGTGGGGCGACCCGTACCCCGATAAACACTCCTGCAGACCGGAGTTCCGTCTGTGAGGCAGATGCTGCACGCATGGTATGTGCATGTGATATGCAAGTGCCTGTAGGATGACCACACAAACTACATTCTGATTGTCTAATTTCCTCATCTCTAACAGTCAGTGCATTTCATGTGAAAAATGTGCAACCCAACGCGTTCCTTGTCCAGGGTTCGGGAAGGTCACGTGTTGAAAAAATGTGCATGAACATTTTTACCATACACTCACTACAGACCATGATATTTATTTTGTGCCACCTGCGTGCCCCATACAGGTTTGCCTTTTTTTCCACCCACAGACAGCTCACATCCACCAGTAAGGGCAGTTGTAACTGAGGGTGTATTCAGGCTTGACACCTTTTGTTTTGCTTAAAGTGAACCTGGGTTAGTTTCCCTCAGTAATCAGGAACAAATTTTCAGTCTGAATACACCCAAGAGGACCCTGGTCCAGGACCAGGAACCGCTCTCGGACCCATCTTTTGAGGTGGTCTTGGTTCATTTCCAATCGGACTGAGCTTCGCTTCTCAGATTCCTCAGTCTGACTACAATCTGTTCCCGGAGCAGAGCAACTGGACCAAAATGGCCACCATAGCCGACGTAAACAGAGTAGAAAAAAGCAACAAACAAGCCGTAGCAACGATTGTTGTGTTATCAAACAGAAAAAACTGTTTATTTGTCAGAATATTTATTTTAACAGAACTTCTTATATTCTTTTTTGTCTCGTTACACCCAGCGCTGCTGTGATGTAATCCTAAAAGCTACCTAGAAATGTTCCTTACGAATTCTAAAAATAATGCCATAACACCACAACAATGAGACACAGTATTTATTGAAATGTGATCAGATTAATTCAGACTCATTAAAACATTTTTTAATCCACATTGCTTCTCTGTGTTTTCCTGACAATCTTTATGTTATAAACAATGGTCAGCCTACCTTCTTAGCAGTCTTCCCTACAGTAATCGCCTCGCAGCATCTCTCCACCGGACCAAAGAATCGAGTAAAAGGTGTTGAGCCTGACGTTGATACTGACGTTCAAAACTTTGTTGTCCCCTTGACAGCAGTCTGAATACAGGTTCAAGACTTGATCAGGACCAAATTAACCCTTGTGCCATCTTAGATGACCCCACCCTTACATTGACGTGTTCTCCCTACCATGACAAAGGTGGATAAAGGTGGAAAGATTTCATGTAATCCATGGACACCAGTGAAGATCACAAATCATTGAATAAAAAAGGTTCAGCGCACTGTCTAGTGGGTCTAGATGACCCAACTCCCAATGTTAAAGTGCCTAGGATAGCACAAGGATTAAGCAGACTGGGTCCAGATCAACAGATGTTTGGTGTAGGGTTTCGGAAAACACCCTACACCATTATTTGTCTTTCTCCCCAACTTGTTGCATCATCCTGACCTCCTACTATTCTTTCTTCATTGCCAATAGACACTATTCTTACTGGTTAATAGACCACCATGGTTTTACTGTTTTGTTTTGGTTTTGTTAGATTTTTTTTTTTTGGTTGTTTGGTTGCCACTTTCGTTTTAAACTATTTCCAAAATCTTTTCAAAATTGCAGTTTAAGTGTTTTAGCGTCTTTGTATGCTGTGTGACTCAAATCAACGTAGGAAAACATCGGCCTTTCCCTGAGCAGGACGCAAACGCTGATAAAAGAAGAACCCGACAGGCTGGCAGGAAGAGATGGAAGATTCTGTCCTGTAAACAAAAGAAAAAGTCAGCTCCTCCATTCCATCTGTTGCAGACAACAACCTGCCATCTTCTCCCCATCAGCCTGCCTTGGCATCCTGTGTCTCACTCTGCTTATGAGGATTTTTTGGCTGACAGTTACCAGAAGCATGGATAAACTTTTTTGTTTTTTATACCAAATATTTTTGTCATTTAATTGCAAATACCATAAACTCAGTACCTGCGTTTTAATTTTTTTATTTTTTTATCATGAAGGATTCGTACATAGATGTCAAATGAGAAGTTTTACCTTTCTTTTCTTTAACAAAATGGTGTATATTCCTCCCCCCCTTCTCCCGGGCAGCTGCAATCCAACATTAACAAAGCCCTGCGAAGCATACATCCCTCTGCCATGTAACTCAATCTTTCCCAGAGGTTTGAAAAATAAACTGTGTTCCTCCAAACAGGGCTAGAGGTAGCATCTGTCAATAAAGCCTAAATGAAGGGCCTGATTGTACAGCTGGCTGGCCGAGAGCCATTTCTGCAAAGACAGGAGAGGAGCGAGGGTGAAAGAAAAGACGAGGAAAAGTGAGAATTTGGTTGTTTAACTTCGGTCAGGCCCTTCCTCGCCCGTTCTGTGCAGCTGTAAACGCACCAGTCCAAATAAATCTGGGATGCCAAGGGCTATTCTGCTGCACAATTCAAACCTAAACGCACAAACTGCAGCAAGTCTTCAGAGGTTTCTTTACCGCTGATCGCTTGCTGCTTTTTTATTAGTTAATAGCCTTTTCTCTGTGTTCGGGAGGCCTGTGGCGAACCTTTATTCAAACTGAGAAAGTTATTGTGTGGATTTGAACACAAATATCCCGCTAATGAGAATTCATGCTTGGTTTACAAAGGAGTTGTCGATAGTCTGGCAGCCTTGTGTTAAAACCACCAGGTTGATAGAGAAAGGTATATTTTCTGCACTCTATGGTGCACCGGGTTATAAGGCGCCCCATCAATCAATATTCTATTTTCTAACTTATGTCATATACAAGAGGCATAGAACCACAAGGGACATTAGGCCAGATTAGTATGTCAGTCAGACTTTAATACTTGGGTTTTCGATAATTCTAGAACTTGTTTGTAATACACGTTAGCCACGTCAGAAGTTTCAGTGTGTCTGTAACTTCCAACCTTGTTTGCAACTCATAAAAAAAGAAACTAACACCCTTAACCCTTGTGCTATCTTAGATGACCCCACCCTTACATTGACGTGTTCTCCCTACCATGACAAAGGTGGAGAAAGGTGGAAAGATTTCATGTAATCCATGGACACCAGTTAAGATCACAAATCATTGAAGAAAAACGGTTCAGCGCACTGTCTAGTGGGTCAAGTTGACCCAACTCCCAACGTTAAAAGTGCCTAGGATAGCACAAGGCTTACACAAACTACTGCAAATATGCTAACTCCCACTCCCAACCATGTTAGCAACAACAAAAAAACATATTCCGGCACAGCTACAAGTTACCCGCTTTAGCATTTTCCCAATAACACCCAACCTTGTATGGAATGTGTAAGAAAAAAACTGATATGCTAAGAAACATAACTGTGACTATGCTGACCCCTAACCTTGTTAGTAACACGTAAAAAAAAAAGAGTTCAAAACTACTACAAGCTAGCCTTGTATTCATAATGTTTGAAATCCCCAATCTAATTTGCAACACATAAAAAAACAGACCGATTCCGCTAAAACAAACTTTACCGGGACAACAGTGTATACTTGCTCCCAACTTTTTTAGTAACACGTGAAAAACAAAAACTGTCTTACACCACTACACTTTTTTATTTCACCTTTATTTACCCGGGAAATGTCCCATTGAAATTAAGAATCTCTTTTTCAAGGGAGTCCTGGCTAGGGGGAAACAATAAATCATATTTACAATAAAACACGTCAGCCAAGTTAGCGCATTCACAATACCTGTAACTCCCAACCTTGTTAGTGACACGGAAAAAAAATCCAGTCCTAAAAAGACCAGACTGACATTTTGATGGAGCGCTGTGTGCCTCAAAATTGCTTTGACATCAGTCAAGTAAACCAGAATTAATCCATATATAAGGCACTCTGGATTATAAAATACAATGCTGTTTTGTGCATATGTGCCTAACAGTGTGAAAAATACACTAGATCAGGGAGACTTTACAGCTTTGGGTCCTCTTGTGGATTCTCCTTAAAGATGGCCAAAGTGAACTCCTCAGAGCCCACACATGTGTGAGTGTTTGTGTGCAACCTTCCCTCCCAGCGGAGCAAACTGTGCGAGCTGCATGAAGTGTTCCAGCATCCCACCTAGCAAAATAAACCAGACCATTGAAAAACAACATACAGGCCTGGTTTCCACTCATGACCTACACCTAAACTTTTCCAGTCCTCCGCTAGACCCCCCCGCCCCCCAGCCTTGTCCTCCTCCTATCCAACCTCCCCTCCCCTCCTCCGATCCTCCTTCTTTCTTCTTTTTCACATGCTTTTACAGTGAGGTACGCTGAAAGCTCTCTTTGTTGCCACGGTCTGTGGCGTTTGAATGGTACCAAACAAGCGCCCAAGTGCACCAAGCCCCCAAGACGGCCACTGAATAGAATTCTTCCCCTGACTTCTCCCTGGCCGAGCGACAATGAGTGGGACCACTCCTTTCTAGTCAAGCCCGCACTAATGGCTAAGACAATATTTGCAGGAATGAGGGGGATTTAATTTGCATTCAGCCTGTCTCCATTTCTTTTCAAAAAACTCGGCCTGCTCAGTTCAACTGTGCCGCGGCTTCTGAAAGTCCGATCTTTCTTTGATGCCCCCCCCCCCCCCCATCACCAGTACCCCAACCCTGTCTTTTTTTCTTTTTTTTTGGAGTCTTTCAAACACCATTTGCTGGCTTGAGCTTTGGTTCTCTAATTCAGAAATGAAAAAGAAGTGAGGGGTTGGGGTGATCGGGAAGAAACAGGTGTGGTTGGAAAAGGAACATTGAGGCTCCTGAGGTTTGTTTTCTTGAAGTGTCCGGACTTTCTTCCCTTTTGCGGCGTCTGTTTTTGCAGTATCCAACGCCTCACCATGCAGTCCTCATTGTGAAACGTCCAGACGAAAGCGCACCTTGAAATGCGTCGATAGACTTGCCTCCAGAAAAAAAAAACTCTCTTTTATCTCACACTGATATCCCAAAAAAGCCATTTTTACAGGTTCACAATTAGCTTTGGGCTACAAAAATAATTCCTTGGACTGGTGCCTGATTAAATAAAGCAATTAACGGAGTTGTTTCAGAAGAAGGGCGGTTTAGATTACAAAAGAAAAATACAACCAGCAAAAACAGTCCCTAATGCTGAGTGACAGCAGCGAGTGCGCTGAGATGTCGTGAAACACCAAACTATGTTTTTCCTGCAGGCTTTTTTTGAAGTCCTTTAAAGCAGGTTCCCCGCACGTATTAAGACGAGCACACAGTACTAATTATCACGCTGCTGTGTTATGCCCATTTCAGGCTAAGAATGAAAATGTTCCTGAGGAGAAGTCGCCTTCTTAAATGCTTGTCGCATCGATTGCAGCTTGTATAACGGACTTTAGTGTCTCCCTGGCGGGTGCGCAGCACGCCGACAAAAGGACGGAAGAGTGCAATGTCAATTTGGATATTAAACTGAGGGGACTTGGAATGTAGCCATGAGCCGCCGTGTGCGGAAACAGATCTTTGGCATTCTTAGAGACAACAGAGAAATCCAAACTTGGATTGTGAAGTAATGATCTGCTGTGTATTTCTATGGATTACTGTCAGTAAATGCAACAAACATTCTGGTAGGAACAGAAAGCAGTTTCGTGGGCGTGCATCTTTCTTTGTTCTTTTCCAACATGAGACATTTTAGTGGTAAAATGTTTTTTTTTATTTTATTTAAAGTCTCTCTCCAATCATCTTTTGCTATATTTAAAAATCGTTCCCATGGTCTTTTAATTATATTTATAGCTAACCCTAACCCTAAATTTATCCAAAATTGAAAAAGCAGTGTCGTTTTCTTGAACATAGTTTCTGCAGAGCTGCAGGAGTTTATTAGAAATTCATTTCTGAGTTGTGGGTGGGACTGCTGGTGCAGAGTAAACCTGCCCCTATTTCCCGTTATCCATCTGTTTACACTCTCTTCTGCTGGCTTGCAGAAACAACGGTGAGAAATATTGGAGCTATCCAGCTGTACGGTTTTGATCCAGATACCAGCTCAGAGGAGGAAAACAAAGACGTACAAGGATCTAGTCATCAGAATGGAGCTTAGCAAGGAGCTTGTTGTTGTCGGTTCTACACCACACCTACAACCTTTTTCCAACAGCATTTTTTCTTCTGCTCCTATTTCACAACGATTTGAATAAAGAAATTCTCAGAAATGTAATTTTGATCTTAATTTTCTTTACATATGTCCTTTAGTATCAGAAAAATGCAACAAAAACATGTTACAAACACAATTTTCATCAGAGTGAGTTTTTTTTATCCTAAACTCTGTCTAGTTGTCTTCAGTGCAGTATGCATTGACCATCTTTTTTATTGTTTTAACTACAGTTCAACAAGGATGTTTATTAGGAATGCACATAAAGTTCTATTAGTCTTACAGAAAAATGTCCATGAAATATGTCCTTAATCCTTGGCGGTTAGGCCCTGGGCCAATGGCGTCTTGCATATTTGGGATGAACTCTGAGCATCGCTCCAGGTGTAGAACAGCTTGGAGGAGGGACAGCAAACTGTCTGGAATGCAGAGAAACAACCATTCATGTGTTTAAAGGCAAAAATGTGGCTGAGAAGAAGATGGGCTCTTTAGCTATTAGTTCAAATTGAATGCCTGATTGATAAAGGTGTGCAGAGTAATGTAAAAAACAAGAGTACCTGTAGGTGAGGTAGATGTACCTAATTGAAACTGCGCCAAAGCTTCACTACAACAGAAGTGCACAGGTATGATGTCACTCTGTTACAATCCTATTAACACACTGAGAAGTTCAAATACAAGCCAAGTCAGGACTGTGTCCCAATCAGATGTGACAGTTCAGGACTTGTTGAAGGGATAAAGACACATCGAAAAATGAATTGATTTACTGAGCATAAGTCTCGTACTGACTCTTAGTGAAACTTGCGCTAAAGTTCACCTGTGGTTTCCATTTATGTGTCTTTTCTATAGAGTTTAGAGAACACTTTGTCAGATTTCCCATTTTTGTGTTTTACAGCCTGCCAAATTCTAAACTTATGTCACATTCTAAGAATGGTCCATTATCTTAATTTTTTACCCTACAGCTTCTTGACCACCTTTTGCTTCCCCTTTTTTTGCACCCTTATCAACAAACTTTACCCCATTTTTTCACTTCTACAGTAGGAAAGTGCTTAAATAATCATTGTAAACCAGCTGATCCTGTCGCAGAGAGATCAAACTGATTCACGCTGATCGCATTAACAGATCAAAATTGATAGTAAGTCAAAGAGTGTGTCACCGGCAAGAAATGTATGCTGATATAACTGATGTAAATACAAAAGGGATTTATACAAATATACATATATATAATATATACATATATATATATGTACATATATATATATATGTACATATATGTACATATATATATATATATATATATATATAATATATATATATATATATATAACCTATCCAATTAATATTCTGAGAGGAAATGTTTCATACAAAGCTTTTTAACACTAGAGAGGCGGTGGGATCTTTCACATCACCCATGTCAACAGTACTAGTTCGAATTGAATCAATACCCAAATTAATTTGTAAAACAACTAGGGGTTTTATATTAAATTTAAGGATTAGAGTTATACATCTAATTTTTTAGGGTAAAAAGCAAAGGAGATTAGTCTTTGGCCTTGTGATTTCTTGAGGCTTACTGAGTGTTCCTATGTACCTTCATTCCTTGGTTCCTTTAGCTGCTGCAAACAAGTTTGTCGGCGTTGTTGCGTGCGCGCAGAACTCGTAAAAAGGAAGGACTGATCGTACTGGTTTGTTAGGCAGAGTGAGTATTGGAAAGACAAACTACAAACAAAAAATTTCGAGCTCCAAATATTTATGGGAATTATTCAGACCTGTGTGTGAGTCACAGCCCTTTGTTTTTTTTTTTTGAAGCAAATCGTGTAAGCAAAACCAGGAAATTATGCAGATTATATATGTGTAATGGAAATTTCTGACCCATAATAAGACAGACACCTAAAAATACAGCATCTAAAGGTTTGTGCGTGCAGGACTTCTAACTTTTGTATGAAAATTCTTGTATCAACGAATTTTCAGAACATGTCAATAACATCGATCAATACATTACATTAAAGTCCCACTCCCATCATCTTTTGACCTATTTTCAAAAGGTAACCAGTATTTCTTTTAAGCTATGATTATGCATTATTGGCCAAAATAAAAAATCTGTTTATTTTTCAAGGACAGAGACGGAGTTGTTCATTAGATCGCTATTCAAAAAAATGGCACTTCCCTGAATGAAAATGTTTTTAATCCAAAAAGTTTAAAAAAAAAAAAGATTTTAATTGCAGAAGCGTGAAACGCACATATCAGTTTGTTTATAGTCTTGTTATTGGGAGGGTTGCTTGAACACCGGTGTGGGCTGTAACATAACATGGCATTGCATCTTGCCGTATGGAATGTGGCAGGTGGGGTTCATGTCCAGGACAGGCAATGTGTGGTTCTGTTGAAGCACTACATTTCGCAGAAGTCCAGTTTTTGTGTGGCTCCTCCAATTTCTTGAAAGTTTTTAATTTTTTTATAATCCTATAAATGCCATCCATGCTTATCTGCCTTTACTCCTAGCAAACCCCCCCCCCTCCACCCCATCCCCATTATATACTTTGAGCCCAAGTTCCATTTTACATTGATAAAGCACTCTGTGAACAACCAGCTTCTTTAGCATGTTGTTTTTTTGTCCTCAATCTATGCGGTTATTACTTTTTAGCGCACCGTGGAAGCCTGAACCGTCCGAAGTGCGTTAAAAAGTAATAACCCGCACTCAAAGGCCATTAACCCGCTTATACTATGGTCAGTTACAAAAGCAATACATATTAATCGGGTTTAGTCCTCAATTCTTGTTTTTCCCGATTTGGATGTTTCTCTAAAAAGCACCACCGCTGCAGTCCGATATATCTATGCTGATCGTCCCAATGGGTTGAATAAAGCATCAGTTCAGAGAGAAAGTTCATCTCTTACCACTTGGGCTATTAACCAGCTTATATCATGGTCACTTACAAAAGAAAATATTAACCAGTTTTTAGTCCTTAATTCTTGTTTTCTTTCGATTCGGATCGCTTTTTTCAGCGGACTATTCGTAACGTGGTGCGGCGCCTTGTCACGTTACCATGACAAGGCGCCGAACACCGTTACAAATAGTCGCTTTTGGTGAAAAAATAAAGCATCAGTTCAGAGAGAAAGTTCACCTCCCTTACCACTTGTTTTTGTCCAGATGATGAAGCTAATGGTTGTTTTTAAAGCCGGCACAGTGATCAGAAGATTTGAGATAGGTGACGAACTTCTTTTGGGGCGTACGGATCACCGTGCGTTATCACTTTTTTATGCACACCCAGCAGCTAATCAGAATCGAGTATTCACACGGACCATGCTATAATAATCTTTAATTCGAGACAATATTCTAACTTGTTTATTCTTTTTTTTGTATAATTTACCATGTAGGGTTGTCAATATTGACCACAGCAGTTGTGTTTGCACCGTCTCTTTGGGATGTTTGAGTGAGGCTCAATGAGTATTTGTGCAACTTTTGTGTGTTTTAGTCATGAATCTTCATATTGACAAAGTGAATAAATGAATTATTGACTGATATGTGCTTGGCAGCTTTCAAATAGACATTGCTAACCTTGCGTTCTTGCCAGTGGTTAACTGTCTCATCTCAAGCTAAGGCCCTGGTTTGAATCCCGACTAGAGACCTTTCTGTGTAGAGTTTGCATGTTCACCCTGGGCGTTCTGAGGTTTTCTCTGAGTACTCCGGCTTCCTCTCAAAGTGCAAAAACATCCTTTAAAGGTTAATTGATAACTCCAAAGTGTCGCTTTTAGAATTGCATGTGTTGGAGTGATTGAACAACCTGTCTAGGGTGTAGCCTGCCTTTGCCCAACAGTAGCCGGGACAGGCTCCGGTGACGCCGGAAGCGATATAGTGGGTTAAGAAAAATAGATGGATGTTCGTTTACGGTGTTTGGTGGTTGTCATTGCTGGTGAAGTCAAGTCAGTGAAGAGAGTGCCATCTTAATGGAAGTGAGAATAGTCAACCAACATACAGTGCTTTTTTAGACTTTTTTGATTTTTTTTTTATCAGCTCAGAAAAAATAAAGAACTGTAAAATCTAAACAGGCAAATACTCTCAGGTTTGTGCATCAAATGCATAATGCAGGTTGACTGTCTTCAGCTTAAGACTCCATATGGTGTAACCTTGGCAAAAGAATGTTGTGCTATCCTAGGCACTTTAACGTTGGGAGTTGGGTCATCTAGACCCACTGAACCTGCGCTGAACCTTTTTCTTCAATGATTTGTGATCTTCACTGGTGTCATGGATTACATGAAATCTTTCCACCTTTATCCACCTTTGTCATGGTGAATAACATGTCCGTGGGGTGGGAATAAGATAGCACAAGGGTTAAGGAAACAAATGTGTCTTGCTTTTCCCTTGTGACGTGTCTCACCTGGGGATGTCATCAAAAATCGAATAATGGGTGTATCATGAAGTATTTGTAAGGATAATGTGGGTGGCACAGACTTATGACATATAGGTGATGCTGTAATACGGTTCCCTAACGCAACACTTCAGTCATTAGCAAGGTGTACACCCTGGCTCCTTATTGATTGCACACAAATGCTGCACACAAAGGCTATGCAGGTGATATGTAAGTACCCAGTAGGACATTACAAGCATTGATTTTACCATGAAACATCAGTTACAGCTAAAACAAAACTATATTTACTGCCATCTAGTGATAGGCTATCGTATTACATCATGATGCAAACAAGATGCAAGCATAACTTACCCAAGCGATTGGTAAAATTGTTAAGATTCAATTAAGTTTCAATTTTTTTAAACCGTAAGTGTTGTTGGAGGTGTTTATTTAAGGAACCATAGTCTTGTCAAACCAATGCAAATTCTCTATTACTGCAACATGAAATGATCTAAGTTTTCAACTGAAACAACAACCAGTGCGAATTTAAGGTGGCACAGATGTCCAGCTGTGTATGTCTCACCCTCATAAACTCCAATGTTATAGGTTGTAAATCTGCAGTCCTAACTTGTGCGATTATTCCTGAGGAAGAACCATACACCAAATTGTCACTGCCACCACACCTGATATTCACCTCTTCTCACCTCATCTACAGAGTTCAGCAGAGGAGACAGAAGGTGCCTGCTATCAAATCATACTTGAGAGATGTGCCTGCGTACGTAAATCGTGTAAACACGCTTAAAAACAAGAGAATGAGTGTAAGCAGCGTTGCAGAGAGCTGTAGGTGGTAGCAAGCTCTCTGACTAAGCAGTTTTTCATGTGTGTGAGACTGTGTGCAGATTTATATTGGATGAGCGCCTGTGCTGTTTCTTAGATTTTGAGGGTGGGGTGGGGGGTGCAGCACCCTTTTTCTGCTCGCGGTCATATTGACTCCAGCCGCAGGCCATGTGTGAGCCCTGGCTGACTCTGCAGATGAGGGGGGAGGGGGCGCTGAGAGAAACCCTGTGGGTGTGTTTAGTTTTCCACAGGGCAAAATACCCGCGCTCCTGTCTTCCAAATTAACAAGATAAAGTCCCGACGATAACGATTCTGACAGCTTGTCTGTCTGTTACGTGCCTTTGCCGAGGAGAGACGGAGCCGCTCTTGTCTATACGGCAGGAATTCCAATGAGCTAACCGAGGACTGTTTGCATTTGCAATTGCCGTCTCGCAATTCATTTTAATGACTCTAAATGGCTGAAAATTCCTGATCGTTTCAGTCTGAATGAATTGATGCAGCTGTTTTATTATACCTAACATTAAAATAGAAGTTTAACATCATAAAATGGCCAGTCAAAGGAAGACTGCAATGAAGCAAAATCATATGCTGCATAGGGCTCTCTATAAGTGACGCGTCCACCCTTATGCTGTTGACGCACGTTTAAAATTCCGCTAATACAGCGTTCAAAAACACGGGTTTGGAGTTCACACTGGACTGTCACTACCCAGTACTAGCTCACGTCTGCCTCCTACAGTTGGAAGAGGCTTGGTGTGAAATGTTGAACTAAGCACAATCCGTGAATCTTTTCACAGCTCTATTCCGATATATGAAAGACTTGGTGTCATTAAATTTCAGCACTTCCTAGAATGAAAAGATTCCTACCCATACTGCCGGATCAGAGTCCCTGACTGGTCAAAGTTCAACCGGGTTTAACTTTCAACGTGCGTTCTATGACTGTTTTGTTCATTATGGTTTTAAAAATGTGTGTTGCTACACGTTAGTGTGACACATTTGACCACTGAAGCCCAAAACCTACATTTACTCTTGTTTACATAGATGTTTCATTGAAAGTGGTCAGTGAACACGCTTTGCAGAGGGCGGTGTGAACATGGCTTTAGAGTTTCTGCAAGAGCCCCTCCTAATTAATACCTCTGCTCTACGCTTTCAAGACTTTTTTGTCAATTTAAATACAAAAGTGAGGTTCAATGACAGCTCTTAAACCAACAAAAATCAATCTGTCCTCTTGTAGATCCATAATCGCCACCCCACCTCACCCCCCTGCCAGCCTGGTGACTCATTTTGAGCACTTTGGATCGACTGCGAAGAGTCTTCTGTTTTCCACTTGCAGGCAAGCTTTGAGTGAACTCGGACCAAAATGTTTGGAATCGCAAATGGCGCGTTAGTTATTTCAAAGGCAGCTGGTGATTACTTACATCATGTTCCAAGGCGAGCCAACAGCCAATCAGATACAACACTCCCAGTTGCGCTCCTACTGTACACATAGGATTCCCCTAAAATAGGAGAAAACATTCGCAGGCTTCTGTGTCCTGCTGGTTTGAGTTGCACAGGGCTCCAGCAGCTGTCCTCATGTTGGACTGGCAGCCAAGAGGATCTGCTTTTGTTCCTGCAGTGCAGATGAGGTTGTTTGAACAAGCCAACATGGCAGTGATCAGTGGTACCGCTCATTGGAATATCAAAGGATGGACTTGTCAACAATTGACATCAGACCACCACTACTGTGGAGCTGTGAGGAACATGGATGTTGAGCAAGAGAGTCAAGGCCCGAACAAAACCTTCCACCTAACATGTGTCTAAGCATTGGGGACATAGGAATTTTAAGGGCTGTCTGAGGTGACAGATTTGGACCTTTGGCTACATAATTAGGCAGTGAAGGGTTTTGCTCAAGGACCCACACTGGATAAAGCTTATCTCACACACTAAAAACCTTTTTTTAGTCTCTGTGGTTAGATTTAAACAAATATTACTGAAGGGTTTGTTTTTTTTGTCGTTGTTAATTATCTTACCAGTTTTTAATTTAAATCTAAGCTCAAAAAGGTTTAACTGGGAATGTTGTCATTGTAAAAAAAATGTACAGCGTTAAATTACCTGGTGATGGTATCAGTTTTATTTATCAGACATCAGGCAGATCTTAAGTTCTGGGTAAACAGTAATTACAACAAAATCAGTTACATATGAAAGAGCAACAGTTTTATATAACTATATGCATTTAAATGAAATTTTAACTGTTTGGACTTTCAACATGTTCATCATTTTATTTGCTTTGCTAAGCTATAAATAATGATCAAAAAGGACTGAAAACAGAGAACAACCGATGTGTTTTTTCGCATTTTTTAATGATGTTGGTCTCATCAGTGTTCATGATTTTGCTGTGAGTTGGTTTCTGAAATGATGTCTTGCTGAAAACACTTTGTGCCAGTAGCCTCACCACTCCGTCAAAACGGCATGAATACATCTCTATTGTTGTGCTGCATAATGCAACAATCTCATTATCACCTGATTAGAGTCTGACTCACCAAACAAGCCTCAGTGAGGTGGGTGCGAGAACTCACGCTGAGAGGAGGAAAGAGTCCAGGGCTGTGAGGACGCAGCGATGGCCGGAATCGGCACAGGTTACCTCAGCTTTCTGCTTCCCAATTAGGTCTAATTGGATTGCCAGTTACCCTGCAAATGAGTTTGGCTAATAAGGTTTCCTGCTGTCAGACAACTGCATGCAAAATAATAAATAAATGTTGTTTTTGAGGTGGGATAATCTGTTGTTTCGCAGTCCATAAAGCTCAACCGCAACACCAATTAAGCAGAGGTCTTGGCATCATCGGGAGAGAAAGAAAACAGAGAGAAAGATGAGTGGGGACGCCTAAGCTTGAACCTGCGACTAAAGGTGAAGGCATGCAGCATTTGTCTAATATTTAACTAAGTGCAGAGTTAAACAGTAACTCATTCTTCTGCATTCACGTCTCTTTTAAATTTTTTTAACTGGTGAAAAAACGCATTGTTTCAGAGCCTGGTTTCACACTGTTTACATTTAAAAACTGATAAAGGGATTCAAAGAAGTGTCATCCTTTCGAGTAAATGGGTATTACTGTTAAGTAATGGAGATATTGTGTTTTTGAGGTGAGGTAACAGGTGCCCAATAATGTATTACTTTGAGAAAAAGGGCTATCCATTTTGGGTGGATATGACAGTAGGAAAAAGCCTGTGGCAAACTTGAGTGTTGGGTTTTAAAAGCTAAACAACAACAAAAAAAAATCTAAACATGTTTGCTTAAACGGCTGTTTGTGACATATTTAAAGTTAATATGACTAATAAGACTGCTGTTAGTTTTGGTTAGCAAAGATGTTTCTAACACTTCAAACATTGGCAAATCCAAGAATTGAAGGAGATGTCCTCTATAGCAGTGTTTTTCAACCAGTGTGCCGTGGGACATTGTCAGGTGTGCCATGGAAAATTGCCCTCATTAACTGATCTAAAACCATTTTCCATCTCCAGGATATCAGCTCTTTGTTCATCCAAACCGGCCCTAATAAAACATCATAAAAGACTTTTTTCTTTGTGATTATTTGATTCTATTAAAGACATTTTGATAAGAATGACGGTACCGCGATTTAGCTACAGCTATAAATATTTTCTGTAAAGTCCCACCCCTTTAACTGTCTCCACTAATTATTCTTGGAGGCTTAATCACATGTCATCAGTCTGACCGTCTTCACTTCCTTGTTCTGATTCTGCTCTTAAAGTCGCTCAGTTTCACTTGAAAATACCAGCCATAGCTGCGTCTTTAGAGTTGTAGCTTTTATTGATCCGGTATCAGACCGTGGAAAAAGTGAACAAAACATTGAAGCTCAGAGACGCCAGTCTTTCTGCATTTGGCGGCTAATTGCACTACATCTCCCATGATGCATTGGGTTGAAGTGACGGCGTCTCAGCACACAATGATTCGTCGTTGTTAAACATCTTGAAACCACAATGAACACACATCAGACAGTTTTAAATCTTTCAACTTAACTTTTATTACATCTTTTAGAAAAAACGGCTACAGTTTCAGCTTTCATGCCACAATTATCACAAAATGCATGAGATTGTGGAGACACGTGAGTCAATACAGACTATGAGTGTCTCCGTTTTTTTAATTTTTGGATGCTGGTGTGCCGCAGGATTTTTATCATTTAATCATTATTTAAAGTGTGGCGTGGCTCAAAAAAGGTTGAAAAACACTGCTCTATAGGTCACTACCAAATACGGGTCCCTGATTGGTTAAAGTTCAACCTGGTTTAACTTGCAATGTGCATTTAATGGCTTCGTGTTTTGCCTGAAAAAAAAAGTTGTTCCCTTTTTAACCTCGGAGTTGGGTTCAAAACAATTTAACTTATTTTTTACTATGGATTTTTAGTGAGCAGCATTGACATTCTTACACTACTTTATCTCTTTAACCATTGACGTAATTCCAGCGGAATACTTTACATTCCTAAAGTGTTGCGTAACGGTGCAAAACCGATGTGAAAAGCCTCTTCACTCCGACGCCAGAATCAGCTGATTTGATTGAAGATTGATGGTGTGTCACACAGCGCATGTTATTTAGAGTTTAGGGATAGATTTGCCTTGACACCTGCACCCCTCTCTGGTTTTGAGGCAGAAGATATAGAGGCTCCATGATGTCATCCGTTAGATTGTGTTTGGCCTAAAGTATGATACCAACCTACATTAAGTTAGTACTTAATTATTATTTAAAGTAAATGAACACTAGAGTCTAACACTTTCTAATGAGAGGCAATAAAACCTTTGAATTTACCTAACCTTTTTGCCTGCTGCCTTCCCTGATTATCATCTTCAGGTTTATTGAATAAAGAAATGTGCAAACAGTTTACCTTTGCCTCGTGGCAACTGGAACGAACCGTGTCTTGACAATTAAGCCAGTTCAGTAAATAGGTGGATAGATGGATTTTCCTGTCAATTTTTGCAGCCATTGTCCAAAAGTCTCACTCTTGCTCCTTTTCTAAATTATGTTCAGCAATCATTGAGAGAAAGAAAAATAGTAATACATTGATCAACCACGCTACAGGAGTTTTCATGGCAGCTTAGCTGCAGGAGCTCCGTTGGAGGGGGTGCCACGCAAACACAGCCTTTACGGTCATATCAAATCTCCACACACCATGGCAGCCAACTTTGGCCTTACCACATGAGCAAAACGGCTTATCCTGGTAATTACATTGGAATATAGAGATTGCATTGACCCAGGGCTAAAATTCTCCTGCGCTGCAGAGGGCTAGATGAGCCCAGCAAGACTGACTCAGTCAAACTGTGTTTGATCCTTGTAAAATAGGAAGAAATCAAGCTGAGGCGTGTAGTGTCAAATCCAGGCAGCTTCATGTACTTAGGAGCTAGAAGAAAATGTATACATACCAGTGTACTTAGAAAAGGGGGTTGTATTTAACCTCTAGAAAACTTCTAAATAATACAGAACATTTATTTTTTAACTTTAAAATACTGTTGATTAAAGCAAATAAAATACTGCTGATTACAGTAAATACTGTACAGACCAAAAATGTGATGTTTATTCGAGGCTCCTAAACCTTGTGAAAGTGTGGCCTAAACTAGAAATCCTACTAATACGTATGGAAAACAACTATAGCCTGGTATGCGGTAACAATGTGTCCACTAAGTTGCATTAATGAACAGCTAATGGAGGAGTTTGAACTTTGTTGTCATGGTAAAAACCAGCCCTCTAACGAGAATATAGACGTGGGGATATTTGCACCTGGTAGGGTCTCCTCAGGCAAGTTTTTGCTGGGGTGCAGGTCAAAAACCCAGCAGAATCAAAACAGCAACAGATATAGTGCTCCATAACCAGACAAGGGTCAATGTGGCCTCACCCTGAGAAAGGCCTGGGGGAGGGGCTGGTGGTGTACATCGTGGATCTTATGCTATGTTCACACCAGCCTCAGCAATGCGCGATCAAACAGTCAATTTAGATGAAAAGTCTATGTAAACATGTGGGTATGCGTGTTTTGGGCCTCAACATTCAAAACTTCTAAATTCACTTGAAGCTACACTAATCTTTAAGGTCGTTTTTGGGTTCCTTGTACAAAACACATGTTTAACCAGTTCAACTTTGACCAATCAGAGGTAGTGACCTATGGATGGCATCCCTTGCAATTCATGAGATGTCCTTTGTTGGAAAATTGATCACAGAAGAGAAAAAATTATTTGTTGCAGTTGCATATTGATCATATGACACCAATGCCTAATTGGTACGGTCCAGTTCGGAATTTTGAGCATTTCAAATAATAAATGGATTCCATAAGCAAGCAAGATCAAACCATACCATTTTGGGACCCTGTTGGTTGTAGGTCCATAGAAAAATGGAACGGGCCGGTTAGCGGAGCTACTGCAGAAAATTGATGATTGGATGAAGGTCATTGTAATAAAAGAAATCACCAAGAAAGGTTTGAACACCATATGCTAAACTCATTCTTGAACGTATCACATGCCCGCAACCAGCAAAGGTAACATAACAGCGGTTAGGTTGAGGTTGAGGCCTTGACGTCAGAGTCATCTACTACTAAACCTAACCTTTGAAGCACAGAACATCATCACTCTAGTGGGGAAGGAGATACCAGTACCAGGGGTACAATTTGGGCTCTGGAACCAACACGGTTGTACTGTTACGGTGGGGGAAGGTTGAAGCACCCAGGCGCAGAGAGGAGGGGAGGCAGGAGTTCAGGAAGGCAGACTTTAATAAACAAACCAAAAACTACAAAACAAATTCACTGCAACAGGCAGGCAAAACTCGAAACAAGAACCACACAGGAACTCGGGGTATTACATAATATGGACCAGCCCAGGAGGAAGGGAAAAACAAGGCCATCATGAGGCAACAAGACACAGGTGGAAACACTCAGGATTGATGGGGCAAGGTAAAACTTGAAACAACAAAACAGGAAATGCTACAAAATAAAACAGGAAGATAAACTCAACACATCACAGAACAAAAAAACAACTTCAACACAAAAGCAGAAAAAACTAAAGCCGTGACATGTACTTTGTTTTTTCCTGGAGTTACTCAATATTTGAGGGTACAATCAGGTTGGGGAACAACCTTGGACTTGAAGCCAGTTTTTTTTTTTTGAGGATTTTCCTTCTCTCTGACATTGGGGGATAGGTGCTCCTTGATAAATGTTGTTAGGAATAATCCAGGTGAGATTTCAATCCAGCCTTTGTCACATGCTTCCATTGAGGGTTGACCTGCACGAGTGCTGTGGGTGAGGCTGAATCTCAAAGGGAGTGCAAGTGTGTCTTGCAATTTTCTTGAGTTTGTGTGACCATTTCTGAAGCAGGTGTACCATTGTTGTGCGTGTGCTAAGTGTATCATGAAATATCTGGAAGGATAATGTAAGTTACATGCAGTCATGGCGTGATGGTGTAGTATGCCGCCCTTATGCTACACTCTAGTCGTTGGGAAGGGTGCACACTGGCACAGCTATGACTAAGCCATAAGGCAGAGGCGGTTGTGATAACTGTGGTCAGACCCTGAAACTGGACAAACAGGAAGCCCGTCACAGCTGGCAAGATCTGATACCAGCATTTCACAATAAAAGTCAGACACAGAAGAGTCCACACAGGCATGGAAAAATCATATCCTCTCGTCAGTTCGACTTCTTCCTGCGTTTTTAAATTTGTAATTGCTGCTTCCAACATGAACCTTGAACAGCTAAACTCCTCTGGAATAATTTCACCCAGACTATCACGTCTGAATGTGTATCTTTTGGTTTCCTGATGGGAGAGGTTTGTTATTTCCCTTTGCCGATGCCTCAATTCCCCCACATCCCCAAAAACAAGAAGTCAAAATATTCGCTCAAAAATCAGTTACCTATCTTCATTTGCTTGCGCAAAAACTGCACAGGCTGTCAGTTCAGACTAAGTCTGCAGCTGTGGATCCCTGCCTGTGTCAGATTAGCTGGGAGATGTTCATGAAAATATTCGGGATCCCTTCATTCCGAGCATTCACTGCTGCTTGGCTCGGAGCCACTAAATGAGGGGCAAATAATAGTGAGTAGACAGGCCCCGCAGATGCTTATGTGTTTAGCGTTAGCAGTAAACAAAATGAGATTACCGAGGAGAGAAGGCAAATCTCTGCATTTGATTTACTCTGGCTCAGTAGAGTAAACAGAATGTCAAACTGCTGCTATGAAAAGGCGGCACAATGTGTATTTGACTAACAAGCATGAAAAGTTTGTCCTCTTGCTGTTCATGAAATTACCAAAGTGATGCCACAGTAATTGGAACTGGGTGTGAAAAGGAAACAAAAAAGCAAAAAATGTTGGGTTAATCTATTCAGTCTGCTTTTGTTTTGAAATGGTTCATTGTAAAATATACAAGTTATACATATAAGAAAACAATGAAATTCACCTGATTATATGTAAACAGTAATTGAGTACAATTAGGATGTAAAACATAGGATTTCTGTCATTTTTCCCTCATTTCTGAAGTATTTAGATTTTTTATCTTACTTTTGCAGACAGAAAGTTTCAGTCGGCTAATTTAATAATTCATGGTTATTTTTAAGACCCACTAAAATGAAAATTGTGTTTCTGGTGTTATTAACATGTTATCGTTCCTCGGCACAAAAGTGTATTTCAATTTGTAAATCAGGAGCAGACAAAACATTTTTTGAAAAATATTGTGTGATGTATAAAATATGCTAGTGGGGCTGTGCTCTATTCTGATGCAGCCACTTCAAGACAAATAGATCCATGTACCTCTTTGTTTTCCTCATCTGAGCTAGTATCTGGCTCAAAACCGTAAAGCTAGATTGCTCCAATATTGCTCGCCATTTTTGTTGCAACGCTTATGTTATGTTGGGGGTTTGATCGGGCTGTAAGCAATAGAGAGTGTAAACAGAAGGATGATGGGGAGTTCGGGCGGGCTTACCCCTACCAATGGTCCCGCCCACAACTCAGAGCCAAATTTCGGATGAACTCCTGCCGCTCTGCAGAAACTATGTTCAAGAAAATAATACAGTATTTTTTAATTAGGCTAAAAACAACGTAATCATAATCAAAAATTAATTTAAAAAAAAACACCGGGATTGCTTTAGCAACAGAGCAAAAGATGATTGGAGTGGGTCTTTGAAGACCAGGTGCGGCCAGGTAGTGAAATTATTCCAGATATAACATTCTTAGGAGGTGGGAGGGGCAGAAAATGGGAAGTAGATAATGTAAGTATCCTCCTTTCCTCTCATCCTCCACCTTAAACGTCTCACCAACTCCTGAGTTGACAGTTCAAACAACGGCTGGGGTTTCTGGAAAGGAAAAGGAAAAGAAGATATCTATGAATGCACTCTGTTAGAACAGTGGATCTCAACTAGGGGTTACTTGTACCCCTGGAGGCACCACAGGATGCTCTCCTGGGGGTATATTAGTTTTAATCTATTTTTTCAAAAATGCTAATAAACAAACATTGGCACCCAAAAAAGGTTTTAGTAATTTTTCCTTCATTTCTCAATTGTTTAAATTCCATAAATCATTTTGACACAATTCAGTGTTTTTTGTTGTTTTGATTCTGCCTAAATCTTTTTTTTATTCTTGCAGAATTGTTTATTTCCAGGAAAATATTAGAGCTAAACTAAGTGTTAGTTAGAGGGTCCAAGTAAAAAGAATTACTTTGATAATAAAAAAAAAATTGAAAATCACTTTATTAGAGCATTTAATGGGAAAATTAAAGGAGTTTTACATGATAATGATGCTCAAATTTGACCCACAAAGGTGGATGGTTGGGGGGGTTTCGAGGAGGAAGTCCTAATTTGGACATAATTTATACCAAGGTGCAATCATTGTTCATCTCTAAAGCTGTATGCAGACCATTATGATTTGAACTGTTAAGGTTTGGAGGTGGAACCCCCACTCTCTCTCTTAGGAGGCTCATTCTCCACCCCAGTTGGAGGGAGATGAAGGCATCAGTCCACTCCTCACAATAGAAGCACTTCCTCCAGGCCTAATGGCCTCTGAGCCACAGCTTTTGTCCCCTGATTAGCCGGCCTATTCAGGGCTCAGCCTCCTAATTGCGTGGCCTGTTTAGCTACCCAGCATTACAGTAGGAATTAATGAGACACAATTATTACACCTATAGAAGATCTCCCATCCCAGCGACCACTTCGATCAGTGGGGAGAGCCCACCGCATAAAAACCTCCTTGAGCCTCCTGTCAAAAAAAAAATGTCGAGTACAAGGAACCCAACCCCCTTTCCACTATGCAGGAGAAGAAATACATGTATTTATTCGAAGCTATCTCATAATTAGGCCCTAGAGTGAATGAGGGAGGGAGAGCAGGAGATGGGAGAAGGAGAGAGGGCTGTGGGGGTGGAGGCAGCATTCAATGGAAAAAGAGACCCGCTGATACAAAAGGCAGAAGAATGACAGGCTCTGCAGTGAAACCTGCTCACTCGATCCAGGAGCAGGGCCATGGAAAAGATGGACAAGATGGGGGGCAGGGAGAGCCAGGATTCAGACCAACAGTTGCAGATAAGATTTCATCTTTGGGAATTTGTGAAGCTCAGAGGGTCCACCAACCTTCAGGTTTTTTCTTACTTTATCAAAACCTTAATAAAACCCTGTGAAATACAATTTTCTATTCTTTGTTGCAATAGAAAGTGTGTCATGTTTACATAATTACTTGTTGAGGTAAAGTGGAAGACAATAGAAACTCCCCTTATGGGGTTTGGTCAATATACTGCTGGTCCATCCATCCATCTATATTCTAAACCTGGTTAATCCCTTTCAGGGTCACTGAGTTGCTGGAGCCTATCCCATCTACTGTTCGGTGAAGGCAGGTTCACCCTGGACAAGTTGTCAATCCGTCTCTGGGCTTTTATTAAAGGTCTTTTTAGATAAAGTCAATGGGGGCTGGCTTAGCTTCCTGTTTTAACCATGCATATAAACAAATTGTAGCTAGTTCAATATTCCAGGCAACCTCTGGGTGGCCTATGTCCAACCCTCCGTTTTCTAAACCTGGTTAATACCTTTTGGGGTCAATGGGTTGCTGGAGCCTATTCCAGCTACTGTGGTTACACCCTGGACAAGTCATCGGTCTGTCGCAGGGCTTTTATTCCAGGACCTTTCTGTGCTAAAGGCACTAGCTTAACTTGCTGCTTGAAGCATGTTTATTTTCCAAACGTTTACAACATGAAGATTTTCCAAAGGAAATAAAAAATCTTCAAATGGCCAAAATTATCCCTGGACCACCACCATAAACCATGCATGGTTTATTGATTACAATTAAATTCCTGCAAAGTAAGTTTGACCCTATATATAACATGATGCAAACCTTAAAGGAAATCTGTTTTCTGTCTCAACTGACTATTCGTCCAAATGCTTCAGGAATATTCCAAGTGGGTTTTTTTTGTTTTAGAAATGTCCATGATTGCAACCAGGATGGCTGAGTGGTTAAGGTGTTGGACTCAAGATCCAATGAGTGCAGGCTCACGTGGGTTCAAACCCCACTCCTGGTAATAAGTAGTCATACTTTTATTAGCATGTGTCATGGTATTAGGCCAGTAAACCATCTGCACAAAGAGTGCTGCCACCAAAATGCTAAGCTGTTGTTGGTTACACCTTACTGCCATGCTAAGTTTCATTCCAGATACAGTCCTTTCAGTGACTCCATTATGTGTCTCAAGATTGTTAAAATACTCCGAGAATAATCGACTTTTTGTTTTTGTCAACCTAATGATATGAAACTAGAATGGAAGAGTGGTTAAGATATTAATAAGATAACACATTAATAGCAGGCTACTTGCTAGCACCCACTTTAGCACACAGTCGACGCCTCCCAGCATGATTTCTCTATTAACCCTTGTGCTATCTTAGATGACCCCACCCTTACATTGATGTGTTCTCCCTACCATGACAAAGGTGGATAAAGGTGGAAAGATTTCATGTAATCCATGGACACCAGTGAAGATCACAAATCATTGACAAAAAAAGGTTCAGCGCACTGTCTAGTGGGTCTAGATGACCCAAATCCCAATGTTAAAGTGCCTAGGATAGCACAAGGGTTGAAATGCGATTACTATCCTGTGATGGTTCCTCTTGATCAGATCATTTTCTTGTCATGGTTTTCGCAGTTGATTTCAAAACATTGCGTCCCCCTTTTTTGATTCTTTGCATACTTGTTCGGACCTCCTCAGTTTTTCACTCGGAAAGATTCAATGCATAGTAATGGTGCATGTATGTCATGTTGTGTGTCGCGTGATGGCCAATCCAGGTGTTTATTTTCGCTGACTTCTTCTAAACCTGAGAAACCTTTTGTGACCAGGATGGCCGAGTGGTTAAGGCGTTGGACTTAAGATCAGATGAGCACAAGCTCACGTGGGTTCAAGCCCTACTCCTGGTATCTACTTGGTCTTTCGTTATAAGTGTTTGTGACCTGCAGTTGGAGCATTTTTTGTTTTTTTGCAGTGCAAAAGTAATTCTACAAATATAAATGAGTTACAAGAGCCTGTTTGTATGTAATGCCGGGCTATTTTTATTCTCAGAAGTGAGATTTGTAAAACAACAAGTTTTATCCCCAAAAGCAGAAAAGGCTCAAACCATAACTTCACTACCATGAAGATCACAAATCATTGAAGAAAAGAGGTTCAGAGCACTGTCTAGTGGGTCTAGATGACCCAACTCCCAATGTTAAAGTGCCTAGGATAGCACAAGGGTTACACCTTATACTGTCATGACTTCAGATACAATATGATGCAGACTTTTAAGGAAAATCACATTTGTGTCTCAACAGACTCTCAGGGAAAACTCCAAGTGTTGGGTTTTTGTTTGTGTATTGGAGGAATGTCTGAAACACATTTCCGTACACCCAGGATGTCCGAGTGGTTAAGGTGTTGGACTTAAAATCCATTAAGTGCGTGCTCATATGGGCTCAAACCCCACTCCTGGTAGCTAACAGAGTATGTCTGATGCTTTATTGAGGCTCAGAAGGGAGATTTGGGAAGGATGATTCTTATAACAATATCAACATTTGCCAGAACCAAACCATCATTCCACAATGTTAGACTGTTGATTGCACCTTATACTATGATCTCTACACTCCAAAAATGAAGTAAAAACTATTACAAACTGAAAGTAGATCAATTGACCAAGTTATCACTAGGTGGTCTGTATCCCAAATAATTTGATAATAATTCTACTCAAGAAAGAAAACAATATTAGCATATTAATTCATTATTCTTGAAATCCAAGAAAACTTTTTTGTATTGTTTGTGAACCTGATCGTTTCCTTTTTTACATTTATTATGATTAATAATAAATGTAAAAAAGGACGTGTGTATAACTTTCAGGCTTGGACAAGGTGATGACGGCTGCAAATTGTTTGATTCATTGGTCAAAGTAAGTATTTTATATGGTTTTTGTCTGTCGTTATTCCTCCACTCAAGGGATTTGGTTTGTCGATCCAAAAACACAACTGCTTTGAAAAAAGTCAATTTAACCGTGGGAAAAACTTTATGACCTCACTCCTCCTTCCTAAATCACATTTTGATATATCTTAACCCTTGTGCTATCTTAGATGACCCCAACCTTACATTGACGTGTTCTACCTACCATGACAAAGGTGGATAAAGGTGGAAAGATTTCATGTAATCCATGGACACCAGTGAAGATCACAAGTCATTGAAGAAAAAAGGTTCAGAGCACTGTCTAGTGGGTCTAGATGACCCAACTCCCAATGTTAAAGTGCCTAGGATAGCACAAGGGTTACAAAAATTTCCTAGTGGTCATTTAATTATAATTAGGACGTTTGTAGACTAAATTAAAAGACCCGTGTCATATTCTAGGCCATAATATCTGCATAGCAGCAGAAGTTCTGTAGAAATTTACTTCCAAAGTTGTGGCCAGGACCATTGGTGTAGAGCAACCCCATCTGTTTACACTGTCTCCTGCTAGTTTACAGAACCTCAGATCCACAACCTAACATGACAAGTGCAACAAAAATAGTGAGCAGTAAAGGAGCTATCCAGCGGTTCAGTTTTGAGCCAGATCTCCACTTGACCAAGGAAAATGAAGACTTATATGGATCCAGTCTTCTACAAGCGGATGCATCACAACAGGGTGGCGCATGGAGCTTTTGGCCCATCCAGATTTTATTTTTACATAACAAATACAATCTTTTTCAAAGGCATTTTTTGTCTGCTCATTATTCACAATTACTTAAATAAAAAATTATTAGGAAATGCAATTTTTAACCTAAATCTACTTAAAATATATTGTGCGCCATCAGAAAATTGCTACAAGAACATGTTTTTAAAAACTCTATTTTCATTGAAGTAGATCTTTGAAATTCAAATCTGTTTCCCCTTTTGATCCCATTGAAAATAGACATTTTCAGTGGGTTTTGCTGTGATTAAGTACATGTTTACCAGTGAAGAGTAATCTAGTAAATGATACAAAATTTGCCCTCAAATTTGGCTGTTGAAGGGGATGTTTTTGACTCTTACATATTTATTTGTCGGGTGTTCGGTGGGGCTCCTGCAGCAATATTGCCATGTCTTGTTTTTCTTTTCATTTTCTGATTAAAACACACACACACACACACACACACCACTGCCTCAGCATCTGTGGCTGAGCACGGTGTCACCGACGGTTCAAACTCCAGTACATTAGACTCATTCTTATCAGCAGTGGGAGCCTGGCTGTCTCAGGCCAGCTCAGAGCGTTTTACCTGAATGGCCTTTGTTTTCTCTGTGACTGCCCCCCACCCCCCACCCCCACATGCCTTTGAGCAGGTAGAAGCCTGAAGCACTTTCAGCCTGGATCAGGCCCTCTCCAGTTTCCACACTTCTCTGAAAAAAATAGAAGAAGGGGGAGAGAGAAAAGAGGAGAAAAGCCACTGTGACATATAATACAGGAGGTCAGAGGCCCAGGTGAGCTTAGCGTGTAGCCTGTCAATCACAAATCATCCTGCAAAGCCTGGGGGAGGCCCCCCCCTGCAGTTTGACTGCCGGCTCTGCCCAACCTCTGGAGCTCGCCTCACCTCTGTCTTTAATGTCACATTAAAATTGGACTCAGACCTAAAACGGAGCTCCTCTTCCTCACTTTTCTAACATCGAAAATGCTGAGACCAGCCCGGCTAATCACTGCATTTATGTAAAAACAAAAAACCTTTTGCACTCTATTCACCTGAAGTATGTGGAAAACGTCCATAAGAATGCGGCCATGGTCTCCCCTGATGGAACAATTAGCCAAGCAGTGCAATGAGCACACTTTACATTGTCTGGAGATGCCGATCTTAATGGTGTTGCTGGCTGATAAGAAGGTCTTCAGTCGAGATTAGCGAAGATAACATCAGCGGCTGGAGAGTCGAAGCTTCATTAAAGAGTGCCTCACCTGTCTGAAGCAATCAGGGGTGGGAAAAGAAACCTGTGGCCCTTAAAAGCAGCTCGATGTGGTCCACTTGACTTATTTCCACAACACCAGCCTGATTATAATTGATCCACATAGCGTTTGTTGAAATCCTTAAGATATTTGAGGCCATTTGATGAGTGAAGGGCGAGGTTTAATCCGCTGCAGCACATTGTTCAATTTGATTGGGAGTGCAAGTGTTGCATCAAATACAATCAACTGCTTGACATCTTGAAGGGCCATAATCAACTTTTCGAACTTTTAATTGATTATAATTTGAACTCCTTACGAAAAACAACCCCAAAAGCTGAATTTTGCTCCGTTCCTCTAAAAACCTGCTCTCTTAAGCACCAGCCCCTGCCAATCCACAAACACCTGTGGGTTCTCACATTGTGACATAGATAAGTGGGTAACAGCCCCTTCAGGCTAACACACACACACACACACACACTTCCTCCACAGAGCTAGCGGTGATCAGCTAAATGCTTTTATTTTTCATGCACAATATGCACATTCATCCTTGCAAACGTTCTGATGTTGTTTGTTTTTGTGGACGGGACACAGACACGCTGAAGAGACCGACTCTAGGTTGCAATGGGCGGCACCCACAATGAGCAAAAGGCGGAGCCTCAGAGATTGAGTCGTCCTACTTCCAGGTAGGAAAAAAGACTCCGAAAAATAACTTATATTTCATTAAAAAATCCTTCTTTTGTGTGCCAAAGGTAATATATTATCATATACGGGGATATCATTTACTCTGAAAGGCTTAAGAAAAGTATGATATATGTCTTTTAAAACTATAAACCATCAATTTATCGCTCATGTATAAAGTAATGTCAGGATTTGTCTTCTTGTTTGGTTACCAAGTTTTTATGTTACAGATTTAAGGGCATTGAACTAAGAACTCAGTAATTAATAGAGATCCAGTCCGAGATTCAAAATCTGATCTGGGAAAAACAACAGATAGAATTTCTGGATCTATAATGTCCATTCCATCTTACCAAGTGTTGAGAGCAAAAGACACTTTAGCTCGGGGCTGCTCATTCCTGATCCTCGAGATCCACCCCGCCTGTTTTCCAGCTCCCCCTGCACTGCTTACAGCTGATTACCTGGACTAGGTGTGTTCATGTAATCAGAATGTGGAAACATCTGATTGAGCAAATCAGCAGCTAGCAGGACTTGGAGATCTGGAAAAAAGTCAGGGTGGTAGATCTCTGGGACCAGGAATGAGCAGCCCTGCCTTAGCTCAACCTCCAAAATCATTGATGGAAGAAGGAAAACAGGTTGGGTGCCACCAAAGCTGAAATACTAACCTTCCTAAAGATGAACCTGCCCTTACTGATAAACTTTGTTTGAATTTGCTGTTGTATATACTATATAGACATGATTTTAAAAAAAATGGTAGACTTTATGTTTAATTTGAAAAAGTCAAGATTATCATTAAGAGCAATAAATTTCTTTAAGTTACTGTTTTCTCCGCGGAATGTTTATGCATTTTTCAGGAAAACTGCAACTCCTGCAAACTTAACAAGGCATGAAAGCTTTAATGACCAGAAAACGTTGCAGTGACCTCAGATTTTGAGACCTGAACAAGAATAACCAGACAAAATATGACCTGACACACTTTGGAGCGTCATCTTCAGTCTCACGCCCAAGGTGGAGGTTTTATTTTGTTCTGCAACAAAAACACAAAAAAAATATCTCTCATAGTCGTCAAAACCATGCGTCATTTGACCGACGAATGCGTAAAAAAAACACATGTGTGACTGTTAAAATGCAGACACAAGTGTGTCAAACAACTTTCCAAATGTGCACTGGTCGGGTTTCAGTCGCGCACGGATTAGCTTGCGTGTGTGTGTGGAATTTTGAGAGTCTTCTCACACGGCCCAGCTCCAAGCAGAGCCACGAAAACATGTCTCACCTCAGTGCTGCCAAGCAACCTCTCATCAGATTCCTGTTTCTGTGTTGGTACGGTCGTTTCAGCTGAATTTGTTCCAAGAATAGCGTCTTTCACAGATAAAATCACAAAAACAAGTTAGAACAGTAAGCAAAACAGAGTACAGAACAAATAACTAAATGCCCTTTTTTTAAAACATACGTCCTTCAGCCGTTTCTTAAAGACTTGACAGTCTCGGTCACCCGAAGGGCAAGACATTCCACAGTTTCAGGGCTACTGCTTGAAACGCGAGGTCACCTCAAGCTTTATACAGAGTCTTGGGGACTCTAAGTTGGGTCAGACCAAAGGACCGAAGGGGTCGACTGGAAACACATAATAAATAGGGGTTTGCCTATAAAGAGCTCTAAAAATAAAGCAAAAATGTGAAAATCAATTTTAAAGTTGTTAGGTAGCCAATGTAAAGACAATCAAACCGGTGAAATATGAGCCCTTTTAAGTTATGTTCACACCACTCGCACGCAGGTTTAAGTGACCAGTTCCAATGAAAAGTCCATGAAAATGTGTGTTTTAGGCTTCTGTGTTTAAACCTTTTGCATCTACGCGTAGCCATGAAAGTTTTGACAACCATTTTTGGGATCTCCGTATAAATCGCACAGCCATTGAACGTGTGTTGCAAGTTAAACCAGGTCAAACCTTGACCATTGAAAGATTTCATGTAATCCATGGACACCAGTGAAGTTCACAAATCATTGAAGAATAAAGGATCAGCGCACTGTCTAGTGGGGTCTAGATGACCCAACTCCCTATGTTAAAGTGCCTAGGATAGAACAAGGGTTACGAACTCTGATTTAGTACGGACGTGCAAGATGGTCTCCTTTTGTAATCACTGAAGTACCAACTGTTTGAAAATTGATCATGGAGAAGAAATCAACAATTGTGGTTTGTGCCCGGCTGGAATTATATGACACCAAATCTTTCATATACCTTGATAGAACTGTGAATGAAAAAGCCTGGAGAAAGACTGACAGTCTTATGAGTTTTTGTAGCAACTGTAGGTGATTACTTGTCGATTTACTAAAACATGTAAAAGGACAATAACTATAAAATAAACAAAATGAGATAAAAGCATTAATTGCAATCTCCGGGTAAACTTTGGATGCTATTTTCAGACTTTAAAAATGTTTCTCAAGTGATTAAATAAAATATGTTTGATCAAATAGCTTGAATGATTTTCAAAGGACATTGATTGGCCAAATAAAACGTCAAGGTTTCTCTAGGTCGGCTTGCAAGAGGAGCCCTAAGTGGTTTAATAGGTGCTACTTTGTGTTCAGGGGCAGTGATTTTGGTTTCCATTTTCATTTAGTTAAGGTAATTTAGTGGGAGACAATCTTTAATAGATGAGACGAAATTTAATAATTCTTTTACATCTGAGAGTCACAAAAAGAACAATAGGTCATCAGCATAGAATTTGGTAGGACACATTTTTAAAAGCACTTAAAATTATCCTAAAAGGGTCTATGCGTGAAAGAAATAGTATTGGGCTTGGACAAGAAAGCGTTTTATTACATTTTTATTACATCCTCATCCGTATTGAAAATCATAATAGATACATAGCTGTAATAAGCCGGAAAGTTGGCATTATTATTCCCCAAATACCAGAAGTCAAAACATAACTGCTTCTTTCATTTGCATTTTTCTTACTGCCCAACATTTTTTGATGATTTGAGTTGCACATTATCAATTCAAATGACTTTTATCAGCTGGAGGTGCCTTTTAGTGTTTGCATGGAGGTGGGAGATTGTAGAAAGGAGGAGGCAATTCACTCCGCAGAGAGGTGGAGAGGCGGGAAGCTGGTAGCAGCTAAGGTCATGTATGTCCCACATCGTGGCTTTGGGGAATCCTGAAGTTTGTAGTTTGCTCTCGCCAACATCACATTTTTAGAAACACCAGCCATCACGAAGTCTCTGCCATGCCCCCAGCTCCTCGCAAATGTTCGTCCGAGAACTTGAAGTTTGTTTGTTTGTTTGTTTTTTTCGGACCAGTAAAACGCCTCCACCTTATCTGATTTGTCTGACTGCAACTTGTAGTGTTTACATAAACGAGCGCGGCGTCTGCTAATGAGCGGTGTGGAGAGCTCGGTGGGACCGTTGCTCATCCTCTGATGTCCACACCGAGAGGGATTCCGGCTCGCCAAGAATGAGTCGCCACAAGGTCGATTGTGCTCCACACATCTGCTGCCTCGCTGTTTCTCCATCACTCTCCGTCTGGACTTGTTTTCGCCACCTGCAAACCTTGCTGTTCGCTCTCCTTCGATCTCGCCTTTCCTCTGTCTGGCAGTGACCCTTCGCCGCGCCATCTGCTTTTCTCCTATAGGTAGAAACAGGAAAGGGAAAAAATTCTTTATAAGAAGGTGTAAGTGATTGAGAAAAACAGGAGTACAACACACATGTTTTTGTAGACCTTCTCTTATCAGCTTCAGACTTAAAATTACTTGCTTCTGCTTTGGTGTTATCAGTCGGATTTCCCTTTTAGGCCCAAAATTCTTCCTGAGAAGAAAGTTTTCACCTAGACATAAAGTCGAAAAAACAAACCCGTCCAACACTTCCTACAGGTATAGCTTCTATCTCAATGGATGGATGCCCAATGTCTAGGGGCAGAAGGTGTGTGTGTGCGTGCATGTCGGTGTGTGGGTGGGGGTCTGGAGGGAGGTTCTATTTTTCAAGTAAAATAACTTGTTTTATATTATATTTTTACATGATTTATCTGGAGTACATCAATTTGATTTGATTGGATTTTTTTAAACCTTTAACATCGGAGAAGTCACCGACACCTAACTAACAAACTCTTAGATATACCGTAACTCTGTCGGAGAGGAAGGTACGGAGCCCGTGTCCTGACATGGAAAAAATAAAATATATCTCGTTCCCACAAATTAGTATCTTGTTCCCACAAATTAATATTCCATTACCATGAAATACTATTTCGTTCCCTCAAAATAATTAATTTGTGCAAAGGAAACAATTATTCACGTCATAAGTCATTCATAAACACAAATATGCTCTCCGTCCTGCCGCAAAAGCCACTTTCAGCGGTAAATTCTGTGTCTCTGTGACCCACATTCATTCAAAAAAGGAAAAAGAAAAACAAGAATGATCAATTTATTATTTTCTGAAAGAATCTAAGAAGAATATAAGATTTAGGACGCCATACCGCAGCGATTCTCCGGACGAAGCCCCTGGCTCCGACGCAGAGCTCTTTTGCTTGTCATGCCGGCATTCGGTATGGAATATTGTAGTTTAGGGTCGATTAGGAATAATAATATTCAGAACTTGTCTTTTATGAACACACTCCCTAGCAGTCACTTAACATCCGCAGGCTACATGCTATCCCCTCATGCATCTCGACCAATCACCGTGGCCCTGTAATTGTGATGCGTTCAAAGACAATAGGGCAAATGATAGGCTACGTAGCATGTAGCCTACTAGCCTTCGGATGTAAAGCAACTTCCCTTTTATCTCAGCGTCGGAGTTAAGAGCTGTGTCCGGAGAATCGCTGCGGTGTGGCGAAGCACAAAGCTTGGGCATCCTAAATCTTCGCCCATTTTTAATTTTTAATTGTTCGCCCAAATTAATTATTTCGTTCACACGCATTAATTATTTTGTGGGAACGGAATATTAATTCGTGCGAACGAGATATATTTTATTTTTTCCATGTCAGGACATGGGCTCCGTAGGAAGGTGCCTTTTCTCTGCGACAGAAACAGCTGATTCACGTTAATCTTAGAAACACTTTACCACTGTTAAGTGTTGTATATCAGCGCAAGGCGGCTATTCCCCACTTTAGAATCTGCTGGAATTAGGTTAACTCTTTTAAAACGGTTAAAGATGTACAATAGTTGAAAGAATGTCATCACTAGAGCTAAAGCTCAGACAGTAAAGGGTTAAGTCAGAAAACAAGGATCTTTCCAAAAACAAAGTTATCAATTGCAAATTTGTTCCAAAAGTGTCGCGATTATGTCTGAGCATCGCTTTATGAAGCTTAGTAAAAAGAAAAAAAACTAGAAAAATGCTGAATTATCACCTTTTGAATTCAAAGAAAGCTCACTTTTGCCCATATGCTGAAACCAGATGGCTGCTCTACATTTCCATGGTGCCATCTATGTTTTGTCAGGCTTTATCTCTGGAAAGACTCAAGCTTCTGCCCTTATTTGAGCAAGTGTCTGTGTGCGTGTTTCCTGCACACAGCTCTCTGAAGGCTTGCTTTCAGGATCAAGCGAACAAGTTACATGCTCTCTACAGGAGAGGAGATAAACCTGACTGGCGTCTCAAATATCAGCAGTCACAGCAGCTCAATGCACATCAAGCTTGAACCTTGTTATTGATGACAACTCCAAACAGCAAAATGTGCATGTTTGTTTTTTGCAAAATGAGTTCAAATGGTCATTTTCAAATGTTCAAATTGAGTAAAAAAATGCACAACTTGGGGACAGAGTGGTAACTTCTCACCATAATAACCGGTTCAGAGTTTGCTGAGTTTAGATCCACCATACTAACAAATATATGCAAACAATGTAGTTATGTCTGGAGTTTGCTTAAAATAGATTAAACCAGAAACTGAAGCTTTTTCAAGAAAATAAAATCATGGGTCAAAAAATGTTTTTCAATTGTGTTTGGACACGGGTTGTGTTCTTAGTGGGGCTAAAAGCACTGGTCAAAGGTCAAACCTTTCTCATCTGCTACCTTAGCCCCTTTTCTAACTCGTGTGATACATTACACCAACAACGACACAATCATCAGACTTGAGGCGTTTGACATGCACTCTCTGTCAGGAGAACCGGAGGAAGTAGACTGTAAACACGGGCCCACCTAAACAATCAAAGTAATTGCTGTTTTTCTGGTGAGGGTAGTCAGGATACACCCCTGGGCAGTCTGATGTGTGGCAAAAACTCTGCAAGTCTAGAGAAACTTTAGATTCCTGATTTATCAATCACAGCTAGGGTTTTATTTATTTTTTGGTTGCTGAAAGGTTTTCTCAAACATAAAAAAATATTTATTCCTATCATTAAGAACTACTTACCAAATGCACTATTAATTGTACGCATAAATGTCTTTCAGTCTTCCATTCAATCATGTTTCCCCATAAATACATTCCCAATTGTAATAGATCCTAAATGTTAATGACCAACAAAAAGGGAAACCCATCAACTTCCTGTTTGAGACAGGCTTAAAAAATAAAGTAGGTCAGGTCCTTCTGGTGAAACAAGAAATGTATGCAAATGTAATTAATAGAAATAGAGTTTAGCCTCATATACAAAAGGGGTTTCAACAAATGTACACCTTGTGTCATCAAAGATTTATAACCCCCTATTTTAACAGTAAAATGTGTCCAACACATGAGGCCTTCAGCTCCTATTTGTTTGATCAGCTGCTGGACAGTGTAAGTTGAAAAACTAAAAGACCTAAAGTAAAAGGAGCCAGGTCAGTTCACCATGTGACCACTAGGTGTTTTTGTTACACAAGAGCACAGTTCTCGCCTCTGGTGCAGTTTAAGCTTTATTTGTTCAAGCCGCCATATGACCTTTATTTTTTAGCTACTGCTAAAGGTAGTTGAGCAGGTCAGCCAATGATCGAAGGGTCTATGGTTTGATTCCTGTTCCCCCCAGTCAGCTTTTGCTGTGTCCTTGGGCAAGACACTTCACCCTCCCTGCCTCCGGTGTTGCTCCACTGGATGCATATGAATGTCCTGGTGATGAGGTGTGGCTATAGGTGCAGCCACGCCTCTGTCAGTCTGCCCCAGGGCAGCTGTGGCTACATCAGTATCTTACCATCACAAAGTATGAATGAGGAGTGAGTGAATAATGGACACATTCAGGAAACCACAGAAAAATCCAGTCCGTCATTTCTATTATTATTGTATTTAGGCACAAATTAGCGTGATCACAACACCTGTAACTCCCAACCTTTTCACAACACAGAAAAAAACAGACTGATACCGTTAAAACAAACGTCACTGTGACTATGCTAACTCCTAACCTTGTTAGTTACACATAAAAAAAAACAGACAATGCGACACTGCTACATGTTATCTGCGTGGCGTATTTACAATAATTGCTTTGTTTGCAACACATAAAAAAACACACTGATACCATTAAAACAAACGTCACTGTGACTACATTAACTCCCAACCTCGTTAGTAACACAGAAACAACCACAGTCCGAAAACGCAACACATTAGCCACATTACATTTCATATTCACAATAACACCCAACCACGTTTGCAAATGGTGATTAAAAAAAAAATTCGATTCGACGACAGTGAACACAACGAGAATTAATCCATACAAGGCAGGCCGGATTTTAGAACCGCCTCTTTTTTTTAATTAATACTTTTTAAATTAGCCTCATAAACTACTTCTCTGCCGGTCCCAAGCCCGGTTGCTTTGAGAAGGTTGCGTCAGGCAGGCTATCCGGCGTAAAACATTGCCAAGTTAACCATGTGACTTGTTCGCTGTGGCGACCCCTGATGGGAAAAAGCCAAAAGAGAAAGAAAAAATTAGCCTCATAAAATGGAAAAATGTGGTATTCTGACAAATATAAAGAGTAAGTAATTTTTTCTCTCTATAGAAGTCTGTGGGATTTTGGCTTTTTAGAGCAGATACTTCCTTTTTGGAATGCGACGGGGGAGGAGTCACTCAGTCCACTTCTCATATACAGTCAATGATTTAGACATTTGTTACTCTTTTGTTTCCACCAATTACTAACTATTTCCTTTGTCCTCGTCTCAAGCAGGTTTTCGGGTGCCTTGTTGGGACAACACTGCATTCTCTGACTTTAGAGCTCCTGCTCTGCCTCAACAATGAGAAGGGATTTACTAAAGACCTCTGTCCCCCCAGCAGGAGCCTGATTAGAAGGGCCGGCTTTGTTTGTTAAGGTAATGGCCCCTAGGTGAGGTAATTCGCAGAATACACTGCAGTACGCGCCGCCACCTAAGGAGGCTTCTCCCAGCAAGAAAGGGACATGCTGACGGGGGCTGGTAGGTGCTCGGTTCCCTCCAAAAATCTCCTCCACCTGAAAGTGATTACCAGGCCGGCCGTGAGCAAACAAGCCCCATATGGAGAGCCTATAGTGGGGGCTGACTGGAGGCTAGGGAGCCCTCCACAAGCTCTTAGGCGAGAAGGAGGCCTGAGCAAACATGGCTAATGAAGTCTTAACAAGCCGCCCGGGGTTAGCGTGAGCCTGCTAAATGCCACGGAGGCTCTTGGAATTGTGTCCAGCAGATTGGCCAAATCTCCTCCAAGCTTTCCTTTACAAGATAAAATTGCATTAGCATATCTCTGCCCCACCATCTTTGAGGGACGTCCAGGGTCTGGCGAGCAGTCCCCACTTGTGGGCTTCCTTTTCTTTGGTGGCGCCACTTGATTCCAACAGACTCTGAGTTGCTTCGGATCTCGACATGATTGCGGATTTTATTCATTGGTCCTGGAGTGCTCCTTCTTCAAAGGCATCAGCATTTCCTCCCAGCGAGTGGGGACGGGCTTGTAATAAAAAAATAAGGCAGATGCATGCATTCTCCCCATTGTAAATCATTACAGTCACTCCATCAGCACCCAGCTCTCACTCCCATTTATCTATTTTTTTTTGTCCTCGTCCGCACATCTCAAATTCCAGGGTATATTATTGGAAAAATATCCCACCGTTCAAAGCGTGCCCAAGCTGACATACCTCTGCTGCGCTGGCAGCTCCAACTCTAGCCTCCTAATCAAAAGCAAACAGCCATTAACAGAGCTCGCCGCTTGTTATCTCACACCAGCCGGTCACTCTATCAGTCTGTTGTCTTGCAGAAGAAAAGAAAGCTGCTACACAGGAACTGTAATGCCTTCAATGTTGCATCAGATGGGTCAAGGATAGGTTTGGGGTTTTTTCCCTGCATCCCCTCCATTCAAATTTAGCCGTAAATGTGCGTTTGTGTGAGCAGGCAGGCGTGTCCGAGTCTGAGGAAACAAAATGCCTTTTGAGAAACCTCTTGTTAGTGAAACGGAGATCAGGTTTCCAACAGATGTGGGGACGTTTTTTGTTTTTTTTTTCCATGCCAGAGGCTGCAGGATCTGCTTTATGAGGCAACAGTAGAGTGTTAATTACACATTTCCTAAATATATTCAACACAACCTTTATTTTTGGGACTGTAAAGATAAAGTTAGGTTTTTATTTTTTGATTTATTTTGGGCTGCAGTTATTAACAACATTAGGAAAACAATAAAACGTTTTAGAAAATTAAAATAAACAAACCAGTAAAAATAATGTTAAAAAAGACCCGTTTGACCCAGTGGGTTCTCCAGGGTTACATTTATAGGACTAAAACAAAAACACTTTTATTTTGGTGCCTTATATGTCCTGGTCACCCTATAAAATGTACAGAAATCTTTTAAAAGGAGGGGTGATTTCTACATAACTTGTATTTAAGCTATTTGAAGGAATAAATGTAAGAAATCCTTATGAATGTGCTTCTTATGTGTGATTCTCTAGTGGATAAGGTCTTTAAAGGTTATAATATTCTAAATAAATTCACCATAATTCACATTTTACCCTATACCCAATTGGGTATAGGCTCCAGCAGCCCTGTGACCCAAAAGCATTTAACAGATCTGAAGAAGAGTGGACATTTTGAAAGCCTGCATCATTTGCTTGTTATTTTTTTCTTCTGCATGTGAAAATCCCCTACAGACCCCTGACTGATTTGTTAATTAATTGATCTGGTTTCACCTTAATTGTGGTCTTAAGTGTGTGTAAAATAAAGTATTTCTTCCTTCTTCTTTTCATCGAGAAAATGAAGCAACTCTGATTAATGCTAAATTTAAGGAAACTTCAAAAAAGTGCTACAGCTGTTTGAATCTGAGCTTTCTGTATTCAAACATTTCAACAAGTTCCTAGAAATCCGAAAGTGTGTGCATGGCAGTTTTGGTGTGCAGGTGTGTGCATTTGTCTGTGCGTTTGTGTGTGCACGTGTATATGTGTGTTTTTTATGTTTCTGCATTTGCCACTGGTTTAAAGTCACATCCCCGCAGAGATTTTAATCACTGTTAGGCGGGCGGGCGCGCGCTGATATAAGAGGCTCTGCTTTCGCGCGCGCTCCCGGGCACTTTGCAGCACGCAATTACGCCCCCCGCGGCGCGCGATACAGGCGCTAAACGAAACATTAGCGCCTCATTTAAAACATAAAAACCGCGCTCAGTGAGGACGGACGGCTCCCCTGCGCGGCCTTATCTGCGCAAATTAACCCAATTTACGCAACCGGGGGCCCGACTGATCCATCAATGGAGCCAAAAGAAGCCATGTTACGCTTAATATTGATGCAGAAAAGTTCATTCCTTATTGATTGCAATAGGAAAAATATTCAGAGTGAACATAATCTTTAAAGTTTGAGTTTGATTTGTGAATCCGACCCTAAAAAGTGACAATTGTTGGAGTATTTTAAATAAATTTGTAAATGTTTTGGAGCAGACACTGAGTGCTGTGTACAGTAAGCATTGATTGAGAAGGACAAGCCCCGCCCCTGCTACTCTCTGATTGGAGAAGCGGCTCCGGGGGTGTCTCCTTCCAGCCTCCAGCGTATATGAGCGCATCCACCACCGTCAGGGGGCTGATTTGTATGGGAACCGGGACTGGGGGAGGGACGGCTGCATGTAGCCGCTTTGGGATGTTTTTTGCGCGGATAAAACAAGGCTCCTGTGGTTCCGTGCGCAGCGTTAGAACCGCTCACTGAAGCCGAATCCTCCTTTTATTTTTTCAAGCCCTCTCTGCATCCTCGCTCCTCCTCCTCAGCTGAGAGTAAACACGGCATGCACGTTGCGTGCAACTCCGTGGAGGATCGGGAAAAGATGGTGCGCAGCGTGTAGCCGCGGATTTCTATGCGCCACAGCAGCAGCGGAGGGAGGAACGACATGGACATGTTTGGGATTTACCTCCTCCTCTCCATTGCTCTCCTTCCCCGCTCCAGCTGTACCACAGCCAAGGAGATCACCTGCCAGGGAATCGCCGTGCCTCTGTGCAAGGGCATCGGCTACAACTACACCTACATGCCCAATCAGTTCAACCACGACACGCAGGACGAGGCGGGCCTGGAAGTGCACCAGTTCTGGCCCCTGGTTGAGATCCAGTGCTCTCCGGACTTGAAGTTCTTCCTGTGCAGCATGTACACCCCGATCTGCCTGGAGGACTACAAGAAGCCCCTGCCGCCGTGCCGGAGCGTGTGCGAGAGAGCGCGCGCCGGCTGCGCGCCGCTCATGAGGCAGTACGGGTTCCCGTGGCCGGACAGGATGAGGTGCGACCTGCTGCCCGTGCAGGGCAACCCGGACACTCTGTGCATGGACTACAACCGAAACGACTCCACCACGGCGTCGCCCGTGCTGTCCAAACCCACCAACCTCCCCGGGAGGAGCCCGAAAAGCAAACCCGGGAGAGCCGGCGCGCCGGGAAAGTACAAGCCGCCCGCCGCGCCGTGCGAGCCCGGGTGTCGGTGTCTGGAGCCCATGGTGGCGGTGACCACGGAGCGCCACCCGCTTTACAACCGGGTAAAGACCGGGCAGGTCACCAACTGCGCTATGCCGTGCCACAACCCCTACTTTACGCACGACGAGCGCGCCTTCACTGCGTTTTGGATCGGACTGTGGTCCGTCCTGTGCTTCGTGTCCACCTTTGCCACGGTCGCCACGTTCCTCATCGACATGGAGCGCTTCAAGTACCCGGAGAGGCCCATCATCTTCCTGTCCGCCTGCTACATGTTCGTGTCCGTGGGCTACATCGTCAGGCTGGTCGCTGGACACGAGAAAGTGGCGTGCAACCGGGACTTTGATGTGGAGCACATCCACTACGAGACCACCGGTCCCGCGCTGTGCACCATCGTCTTCCTCCTTATCTACTTCTTCGGCATGGCCAGCTCCATCTGGTGGGTCATCCTGTCACTCACCTGGTTCCTGGCGGCGGGGATGAAGTGGGGCAACGAGGCGATCGCGAGCTACGCGCAGCACTTCCACCTGGCCGCGTGGCTCATCCCGAGCATGAAGTCCATCGCGGTGCTGGCGCTCAGCTCCGTGGACGGGGACTCCGTGGCCGGCATCTGCTACGTGGGGAACCAGAACCTGGACAACCTGCGCGGCTTCGTCCTCGCGCCTCTGGTCATCTATTTATTCATCGGAACCATGTTCCTCCTGGCAGGATTCGTGTCGCTCTTTAGGATCCGCAGCGTCATCAAGCAGGGCGGCACCAAAACCGACAAACTGGAGAAGCTGATGATCCGGATCGGCATTTTCACGGTGCTCTACACTGTCCCGGCCACCGTCATTGTGGCGTGTTACTTTTACGAGCAGCACAATCGGCAGGATTGGGAGATGACGCACAACTGCTCCAGCTGCCTGCTGGAGCGCGAGCGCGCGCGCAGCGGGCCGGACTACGCCGTCTTCATGCTCAAGTACTTCATGTGCCTTCTGGTGGGCATCACGTCCGGAGTGTGGATCTGGTCCGGGAAGACCCTGGACTCGTGGAGGACTTTCTGCACGCGCTGCTGCTGGGGCAGCAAGGGCACCGGCGGCTCCATGTACAGCGACGCCAGCACCGGGCTGACGTGGAGGTCGGGCACGGCCAGCTCCGTGTCCTGCCGCAAACAGATGCCCCTGTCACAGGTCTGATCCCCCATCCAATTCAAGCCGAAGTGTGGACTAGTCCTCTCCTTATATTGTGTTACATAGGTTATCACAGTCAAACTCATATTTACAATGAGTAGGACCTGAATTTTGAACACAATATAAGCGTTAAATTAAGCCTTAAAGCCCTCCACCTGTGTTTTTTTTATTTTACATGTATTTATATAAGATTTCTGTATAAAAATGTACATTTGTGTATAAAAGAAAACTTTATAAGATATTGTATATTTGTACAAAGTGTAGATTGCCTCTTTTTGGTGACAAAGCAGCCTCTATTTTGACAATAAAACACGCAGTTTCCCATGCAGGACTGGTCCATCTTCTTCTCAGAGGCCCGCTTGTTTTCAAAAACGCCAGCAGAAAGCAGTAATTAGAGGCAAGGGGTTGAGCTGGAGCATCTCCCATAATTGTTTGGAGGCCTCTTCACATGCTTGCTGAAGCCTGCTTTCTTAATTTAGTCAAAAAAAAGGAGGGGGGGGTATAAATGCAAGGAAGGGGCTCTTTTCATCTGCAGAAACTTTGATCTTCTCTTTTTTTTAAAAACAGCCTGTAGAATAAAGGTGGTGTGTAGTTGGAGTGTCTGATGTGCCAAGGTTCCCCCTAAATGTCCCCATTTGGACGCTTTGATGGACGTCCCGCCATTGAGACAGAAAAAGAGCTTTGGAATACTCTTCCAATGAAAGGGGAGGGGGGGACGTCAGAGGAGAAACCTGCCAGAGCTCCTGCATCCTGGGTTATTTTTTTTCCTTCTTCCATCGTCCAGGGTCTAAATTGAAACATCTCCCCAAGGCTCAAGTCGTGTCAGTGAGTGCAGGGGGAGGGAGGATGGTGGGGTGGACTTGACGTGAATGATGCTGAAATGGCAATAAAGCCCCACAGGTGGTCTGTTCACATGATCTCACATCATAGAGGGGGGTAGCCCTTAATCTAGCCTCCTCTTTTTTGTCGCTACAAATGTTTCTGCTTTGGTCCCCAATTAACCCGATGCGCCAGCGTGAGGTGATACACTGTAACCCAGCGTGGACGGGCCTTTGGTTCGTGGCTGAATGCATGACGGTGGAGCCTTTGAGTCCTTTGGAGCAGCTAAAGCATGCATCTCCTGATGCATTGTTTGCATCAAGCTGTGACAAGTATCCCTTGCAACATTTTAAATGCATATATGCTGATATTTCCCTCCTGTGAACTCTTGTTTTTTGCAGAAATTAGTCAAGGATGCTATGTGTTGGTGGGAAGCTAACACACAGCTCCCTCTAGTGGTAAAATGCGAGCAGCACAGCTTAAAAGAATGTTACTGAGATGCAAAAAAAAGAAAGAATCCAGAGTAAGAATGAGTTTTAGGACCAGTATACAAATAAAAATTAAATTACGACT
Organism: Oryzias sinensis; assembly: GCA_037389245.1. NCBI lineage: Eukaryota > Metazoa > Chordata > Actinopteri > Beloniformes > Adrianichthyidae > Oryzias > Oryzias sinensis. The sequence continues at coordinate 15,964,918 of CM074504.1, forward strand.
TTTAAGTCGTAAATTTAGGAGAAAGAAAGTCATAACTGTTAAATTACGAGATTTTAAATAATTTACGACTTAAAATCTCATAGTCAAAGTCATAGATTAACAAGGAAAAAACACCAACGTTTTCCATTTATCACAGCCCAGCTTGAAGATGAAATATGTGGAGACTTTTGTGAAACTTTATTTCCGGATATGTTTAAAAAAGACAGAAATTCTGAACCTTTTGACAACTCAAAATCAGATTATTTTTAGTGGAGCCGTCTTTCTGGGGTTCAGTGTCAGTAAAGCGGCGTTTCATATGTAAAATAAGGAGCTCAGAGACACGTTTGGGTGTAGAGGATCGCTGCAGCCTTTATTTTGCTTTTCATTCACATAACCTGAAGTTCATTTGTCTCATTACGTCAGGAACCTGTCATCCAAAGACCAATGCGGAAGTAAACAGTGTTACATACACCCCCTCCTCCAGATGAAACGTCCCGTTTCAACATAAAACAATAAAGATGAATTCAAATAGTCTGTTATATTAGGATAAGAACATTGAAAAATCCAAAAAGTGCTCCTCTTCAGACGGAAGCAATGAGTTATATCGCGATATAGCTGACTTATAACTCATTGGACGGAAGTGTCACACAAACGCAGAGATAGAATTGAGAACTGATTCAAGTGGACATCTGCAGGGACACTAACGGCTTCATCAGGCTGCAGAGATCCTGCAAACCACACATCAATAAATAAAACTTTAATAAATCATAAATCAAACAAATGAGCTTCCAGACATTTGGAACGTCATCAATAAACATTCAGCTTACTCGTTTAATTAAGTTTAGTCGGCCTGCTCTGCTGCTGCGCGGCGTTCACTTGCTGCTCTGTATGCTCACTTCCACTTTAATCTTGTAAAATTACGATTTTTTTTCTCTCATAAATTTACTTAACTTTCTTTGGTGGCCCTAAAACTCCGTCGTATCCAGAGAAATATTTTGATGATAAAACTGAAATGCATTTGGTGCAACAATTTATTAATTGTAATGGTTCTGAGACAGTTGAGTTTATCAACTTCGTGGAATATAAAAGTTTTATTCCACCGTAGGGCGCCATCTTGAACAAATGGCGCCCCTAGCGGTAACCACAAAAGGCTTTTCAAGAAGTTTTATCAACTGCTCCATGCCCAAAATATTATTATTATTTTTTAAATCATAATAAAATCATTATTCAATTTTTTTTTTTTATTGTTCAAGGTGACACTAAGTCACGTGGAGTCCCGGATAAAAAGGGGGTTAAAACTAAGGCAATATGTATGTTGTAAATTTTGTTTTATGGTGATCAAAAAAACAATAATAAGGAAGACAAGCAAAAAAGATATACATAAAAAAGAAAGCAAACTTTGTTTGGATGATTAATTGTGACTTAATTTGCAAAAGTAAAAGAAGAACTATATAGATATCCATATATATGCATCCACACAGACATGTAATTGATTACATTGTAATTACTCTGAATCATTTATCGACGTATGTGTACTTATGGACACAAACATGACACACTGACTCCATTAAATGGGAAGTTTGTAAAAAAAAAGTGGAATTATTTGCTTGTAAAGGAATGAGAGGAAGTGAATTTCTAAAATCCCATCCCCAATATTATTTACCAAACTATTATTTTACATAGTTACTATAAGCCGCTTCATAACTTTTAATTAGAGTTATTTATACTTCACCAGTGCAAGTACAGATTATTGATCAAATAACAAAGATGAATGGCTTATTGATTTTATGAAAAGACATAACACTGTTACAGAAATCATTACATAAATATTAACATTAATAACACACATCAAGTGTTACAATAGAGTCCTAATAAGCAGTGAGATCCTCCAGTCATCGCTTCACTATGGAGGATACGTAGGCGTGTAGTTTTAGATTCTAACTTCAAACCACATCCAGAATCTAGCAGGACTTTAATGATGAAAATATTGTCAAAATGTTTATGCGGCATCAAATGGTTTGGCTGTTTTGTGTTTTTGCGATACTCGCATATCTCCCAACCATCTCATTTTTGTATCTACAGAGGATATTTAGGACTTTTCAAAGTGAAGGGCCTTTGGGAAATGTAGTTTTTGGTAGATTAAAAAAAAGTTAAAATTGCAATGAAAAATGTAATAATTTTTTCCTCAATCAAAAAGGTTTGGACTGACAAACATACTTAGATGATTCACCTATTTCTACATCATTCAGCTTTATGATGGCAGTAGGGAGTCACATGACCTGAAAACATCCAAACCGTCCAATCACAGGGCCTCGCTCCACGATTGAATCGTCTTGCTTTCCGATCGGTGTTTCTCCAGGAGGAACACGCCGACTTGCTGCCTATCAAATATTTATGGCAGCGTTTGATGAGAGGCTGGCGGAGTGGAGGGGTGTTTGGCGGGTGTTTGGATATTGATTGCTTCAATCCACCAGGGGATGGTTTCCAACATGAAGGGGAGGGGAGGAGGGGTGCTGCAGGAGTTTTATAATTTTAATCTTTTTCTTTTTTTTTTCCAGCTACCAGTTATGAGGGGAAGGTGATCAATAAAAGTCCCAAAGTTTCTATGCTCCTCTTAAATCCATGAAGATCGCAGGTTTCTGTGACACGTCCAGGTCTGAGCTGCTGACCCCCCACTGATGATGACTCCCACCTGACTCTGTAAGGCAGCAGATGATAGAAAAAGGACAACATTCATGGTCAAAGGCTGTCTGCTTTATGGTTTCACAACTTAAATATTTTCTTTTTTTAATTTTAGTTTCACCTCAGATATCAACAAGAAATGACATTCAAACCAGGATCTTGCGAGGCAAGAATGCTGACCACTACACCACCGTGCCACCCCTCCTTATCACACTTTTCCAACAGCTAGGCAGCCCTATTAGCAAAATATTAGTAATAAGCCACAGACGTCAAAATGATCAGCCAGACGTACACAAAGTTAACAAAAGTAACGTTAAAAATAAAAACTTTTTTTTTATTTGGTTTTGCTCTTATTTTGTAAACCAGACATCCTGGTTGTGACAATATTGGAAAATAAAAGGCTGCATGAAAGGTTTGAGTTTGTAGGATAAATGGTCAAAAAACTGGAGGACAAGATTCAGGGCATTGGTTGCCCCCCCCCCCTAATATAAAAGATTATAATCAAAAAAAAAATAGTAAAATATTGACATTCAAACCCAAACTGCTTCCACTTGTGAGGATGTTGAAGGAATCCCTAAAGAAAAGCCCCCTAAGAACATGTTCATCTTCATGGGGTTGGCAACTCAACAGAGAGATCTGTCTGAGCAGGCGGCGCTGCAGCCAGCAGCTCCTGCGGTGCCCCCCCGCTGCTTCCTCCAACCCAAAGACCCCCCCCTGCCGCCCCTACCTCCATACTCACCCCGTCACACAGCAGGACTGGAGCTGAGCCCCTCACCGAAGCTTCCAGGATGCTGCTGTACTCCTAGTTCGGTTTCCACTTCAGGGGTAGATCTTTTGGAAATGCTGGTTCCTCGACATGAACATGTGTTTCCCTGGAGCACAAACTATTGTTAACCAGATCTCAAAGTGGGCGGGGCCCCAAAAATGACAGGTCCTCATCGGTGTCAGAGCAACCGGTGCATGTGACTGAGGCTTTAACGGATGATTTAGAGACCCCAACTCAGCTTTGAAGCCTGTTTTTGGTCTGTGGGAGGAAGCTGGAGGAAACCTCCACGTGCACTAAAGGAGCACATGCACACAGAGAGGACTCCACTAGGATTTGAACTAGAGCCCTCTAGCTGTGAGGTGAGAGCGCTAACCACTGCACCACAGTACCCCTTTAAAAAAAAAAGAAGAAAAAAAAAGAAGAAACAAAAAAGAGTTTAGAAACAAAAATGTGATTAAACAACTTGTAGCGACAGAATTTTTGAAAGTTGGTATTTCTGCGTTCTTAATTCAAAGGCTTTGTAAACGTTTTTTAGACCAGACATCCATGGTCTGCTGATAAACTATAAAAAAAAATATGAATAAACATTGTTCTAAATCTTAACCTCAAAGACCCACTCTGATGAAGATTGTGTTTCTGGTGTTTTTAACGTGTTCTTGTGGTATTTTCACATATGGAGGACATACAGTACAGACCAAACGTTTGGACACACCTTCCCATTCATTTGAATGAGAAGGTCCATAAAGAAAATTAAGCCTAAAATGACATTCCTGAGTATTCCTTTATTCAAATCATTGTGAAACAGGAGCAGAGAGAAAAGGATAGAAAAAGATTGTTTTTGTTGCGTAGAAAATACAAGGCGAGTTAGAAAAAAAATGTTTTGCTGATCATTTGGCGATACTTGTTTCGATTCAAAGTGCTGTCAGGACAATATTTATATAATTTTTTATGAGTCCTTCCGCGTCTGACTCTTGTTTTCCACTTCAACCTCCTCCTAGTTGGCAGCAGAACTCACGGAGCTTCTTTGAGCAGCACCACACAAAACAACAAGCTCTCAATGAGAGGCAGCTTGTGTTGTTGTTATGAGACATGAACTACGTAGTTTTTACTTGGGATGGGTACCGAATTCGAAACTTGAATTTGATGAATTTGCTTGGGTAAAAGCAACTTATATATGAGATACAGTTGCAGTGCTTAACATTGTGATCATTAAATAAACTGAATTTTACAGTTTCATTACAATGGAAGACATATTGAAGTTCAGGTAGAGTTTTTTTCTATGTCACATTTTTTTTTTAAAGAAAAAAAATGTGTTCCGGTACAATATCGGGATTTGTATCCTATCCCTCCAGTTTGAGGATAGTTTTAATTAAAAAGGAAATAAAAAAAGTTGACTCAAAAATAAATATATCTAATGACAATCAAAACACTTTTATTTCTTCTTCCATTTAATTAGTGTTATTAAATTATTATTTCTACTTCTAATAAAAAAAAAAAACGTGTTGAAGTCTGTGTCTATATTTGAAAAAGTAATTCATCCTGATAATGATCTGCTTACAGAGGTCACCCCAAAAGAGGAACTTCAGTGTCAGTTTCAGTTTTTTGGGTGCATGTCACATACTCCACCACTAGATGGCAGCACAGTTTCACAATTTACTGTTAGAGGAACCACTTCAAAATATAATAGAATAAAATGAAATAAAGCTGGTTTATTTGAATAAAAAAGCTCAAACATCCTATTTCAATCCACCAGATTTGGTGAAAAACACAAACCTGGTTAAAAAAAAAAAGGTGAGCCATTAAAAAGTTTCAACTGAGGATGGTACAGAAAGACGACCAGATGATGAAGGTCAAGAGCTCTCCTCTTCTTCCGAGCCAAACTCCTCAGCGGTGCCGGTATCCGTGATGCTGAGCGTTGATGGAGGTGAATCCACTGAATGGGTCAGCTCTCTCTGCTGCCCTGTCCTCTATTTCTGGTGCGGTAGGGTCGGGGTGGGGGGGGTCTTTCTAGCCCTGCAAAGCAGTCTCCATAAACACAGAACCCCTCCCCCTCCGGGAGGGTGGGGGGGCATAATTACTCTGTAATCCTGGGGCTTTAGGGCCCTTCACAGTGCCCTTCACCTCTCCAGTCGTGGAGCGTAACAGTGACATGACTGCTTTTTGTCTGGGTTTTTTTGGGTTGACCTTCTGACCTGGACCTAGAGGCTATTTGATCCCACTGACCCTTTGCTCAGAGGGAGGGGTATAAAGTAACAGCAATGGGGGGGAGGGGGGGTTTGCTTACCTAGGAGAGGCTAAGACATGCTGCAGGTGGTTGGAGGTGGGTGGGGGGGTCAGCATGGGAACAAACAGGTGGACTGCACACTTTTAGATTTTAGATCATACTTTGTTCTTGGGGGGGGGGCTGCTAAATGGAGCTGTGGCCTGATGGGAAGAACAGAAGGGTGTGGATTTGTTCGGGCTGGAGTTTCAAAACCCCGTGACTCACACCCACTCTGACTTTTTCTCCTGTCCCTCTTTATCGGTCTGCAGCTCCGCGGTGCTGCCCAGCTCCACCAGCTTGTACTGGGTCAGGGTCCTGGTACTAACAGCAGCAGAAGCCTCCCGAACCGGACCTGCAGGGGCTCCACAGGCCCCCGTGTCCCGTCTCGGAGGAGGTGGAGGTTTGAGTTTGCTGCGCTTGTTGACGCAAATGGACCTAGGTGTGCCTGAGGGCTCCTGGGGACACAGCGCCACCTCACTGCCATTCCTCTCCAGAGCATCTTCCTGAAAAACGGAATAGATTTCGTGGTCTGGATGGGAGCAGCAGTCCCGGTGCGACGGTTCCAGACCCAAACCGACAGCTCTTAGTGGGCCCTTAGTGATGCGCCTGCTCTTAAAACCTTCACCAGATTGCTGCTCTGGGTTTTGAAGACCAGCGTCAGCTCCTCCAGCGGAGAGGAAGCAGCGCTCCTCCTCAAATATCTCCTCCAGCACCATCTTCCTCCTGCTCTTCTGCTTCACTGAGCGTTTGACGGCAAAGACAAAGTCCAAAAAGTTGAGAAGGAGACACAGCGCCGCCACGCCGAGCATGAAGTTCAGCATGACCGTCTTCTCCGTTGGCCTGGAGATGTAGCAGTCCACCTGGGTGGTGCACGGCGCATGGTGGCACAGAAAGCGTCTGGGGACGTGGAACCCAAACAGGTAGTAATGAGCCGCTCCAAACGCTGCTTCCAGCAGCGTCCTGAAGAGTAGGTGGAGGATGTAAGCAGCAGTGAAGCTCTGCGTCCACGCCGGCTGCTCCACCAGCACCGCCGCCGCCTCGTTCACGCACGCCTTCTTCAGCGGCGCCTTGTGGGTCTTGAGCAGCTGAAAGGCTTTGCCGGACGCTGTCACAGAGATGGCGTTCGCCACCTTATGAACCACGTAGATGACGAAGACCAGGCACGGGACGCACAGGGCCACCAGCTGCACCAGCCAGAAGCGGAAGAGCGAGACTGGGGAGAAAAGGTCGTAGCACACGTTGGCGCAGCCAGGCTGGATGGTGTTACACACGAACCTCTCCTGCTCGTCCTGGTAGAGTGGGTACCCGGCGAAGAGGAGGATGAGGATTCGGAGGAAGACCATCGCAATAAGCCAGAGCTTCCCTAAAAGAAAAAGAAAACGCAAAACTATTGTCCCCACTCAAGCATCACATTCTGGACATCTGGGGGAGGTGCACAGGTAGAGCGGTTCACCTCTCATGCCAAACGCCGGCACCACAACCTATAACCACTAGGGGCAAGATGTGGTTCAGTGTTTTGCCCAAGGGCACTTCAACACATGAGGGGAACTGAAGCTGCAATATTAAATCAGAGTTCAACCACTGCTTCTACCTCTGCACCATAGCTGCCCCTGCACCTAATGGACAATTTAAAATAATCAATGACCATACTTGAAGTTTTTAATAAGTATACTTGAGTAAAAGTATTGTATACTACAACCCATGTACGTGTAGTGTAGGAAGTATACTAACTGAATACTTCTTAAGACTATAAATGGAACATTTTAAGGTTAGAATGTATAGATAGGATATAAAAAGTAAACTTCAAGTATACTGCCTCCCTTTTAGTATAGACTACATATACTTGTAGTACACTTAAATATACTTCTTGTTAGAGGATGAAGCATGTTTTTAGATCAGTCAAGGATGACTGAAGCAGTTAAAAGGCAGACCAAAGTTTTTTAACTATCTGGACCAAATACAACTAAAACTTTTGATCCCCTGCAATCGACAGAAGGAAACATCTACACACACAAAAAAGGATAATTGACAACATTTTGAAAGAAAAATGGGGGCTGATACAGAACTTTCAGGGTTCTGTATTTAGTTTTGAGTATAAAAAGGACTTTGTGTGACATCCTTGAAAAGATTTAGCAAAACTGTTTTTCTTGGAGAAAAGAAACACAGACAGCATTTCAGCAAAAGCTGCTGAAGCCACTGTGAAGCACGGCAGTGGAAGTGTGATGTTTGGGCTTGCTAGGTCCAACTCTACATCGCCTAGAAACCTTGTAGTCCTGGAGTTCCCTTTGTTTTAAAGATTTTTAAACTATGAGGTCATTCTAGATAAAGAAAGCCAGGACAGAGTTGAGAGAGGCAACAACAATCCAAAGCCAAACAAATGATTTTTTTTTTTAAGCAGAAAGTTTTGTGAAGCCCATCGTCATCACAGACATAAGTTATAATAAAAGAAATTCACAGCAGTGAAAGTTTTTGGAATTTCTTTTGTAATTAAGATTCAGGTGAATAAACACTTACCCATCAGCGTGATGCTGTGATTGACAGATATGAAGAGGAGCTCAGAGGTGCTGGACTCCACCATGGCTGCCGTGCTCCAGAGCCACCTAACTCTCCTGCACTTGGCGTCTTTACGGATGAACCTGTCTGCAAACACCTCGCTCCTTCTCCACCTTCCCCCCCGCCGGAGGATCGCGGTACCGTCCAGCCACAACCCACAGGTGGACAGACGCTCCTGCATGGAGCATGCTCCTTGATGGTTAAATCTACGCCTGAGCAACTTTCGTCTGTCTCAAACGCTTCACCTTTTCCTCTGCCCCCCTGCAGACAACTGTCCCCCACCCCCTCAGACAACAGAAGGGGAGCGTGCCCCATTGTGGGTCTATTCTTAACACATTTCCAAACGCACGCCGATGTCCTGGCATTGCAGATATTTTGGTGCCCCCCAGCTCGTCCATGCTTCCTTTCTTCCAGGAGGAGGAGTGGGGGCCACAATCCTTCAGGCTTACTCTCTTGAAATGGTTGCATTAGGTTGTCAGACACAATGGCAGGCATTGCTCAGATTGCATGCCGCTCCGTGATAAACTGAGATGTGGGGGATTTACTGCAGAGTTGTCACATGTTGGCATGGAATAAGACTGCAGTTAATGATTAACCTGAAGGACGACGGTCAAACTGTCCATTCACTAAAAGATTTGAATCATGGCAGGACATCACACTGAATCCATGCTATAAGAAACAATCAACATTTTTTGGTACAGTTCCAAGATTGTTTTTATTTAAGGCAAACAAGTCTAAATTTTTTTGGCTTGCTGGGAGAAAATTGGAAATAATTTTGAGTTGTGGTAAAGAAATATCCAACCATCAACCAGTTCTACTAAAATAATTCAAATAAAATGTTAAAAAGTGAAATAATATAGCTGTTTTTTTCTTTGATTTAAGAATATCATGAAGGTTAATGGCATATTTAAATACATTTAACTACTTTTCAACAGAAAAAAATGTTTAAGTGACAAAAAGGTAATAAAAGTGATCGAAGTCTGAACTTTTATGGAGAAGCAGCACAATGAAAGTTTTCCTCAATCCTTTTTGAAGTTGTGCAGAACCAATATTTGTGCTGGGTGTGATGTGAAATGTTTTAGTCCAAAATGTTTAAGCTGCTAACACACACACACACACACGCACGCACGCACGCACACACACACACACACACACACACACAAATCCCAATAGGTATACTCAGTCCAGTTACTCTATAGAGAAGCACAGAGGTGGCAGTATCATAATGTGAAACTCTACAATGATTCAATCTTTATGCTTTACTTTAAAGTGAAAGCATAGAGATTTAATCATTTATAATAAACCGTTAATTTGAAGAAAAAATGTAAACAAACTTAGTTGTTTCTTACTGGGGTTTTACACTGCTTACACCTAAATCATTGCCCCATCTGCCAGGGTTGTGCTCACAAAAATTAAGAAGAAAACGGGTATTTTGAGAAAAAATAATCATGTTCACTCAGTGATATATATATATATATATATATATATATATATATATATATATATATGGCAGTATATGGCACGATGGCAGTATATGTTGCAGCAAAAATCTCAATAACACCTGAACAATCTTACATTACTGAACAAATATTACAAAACTTTCTCGATGTCCACCTTAAAGTCAAAAACTTTTCCTGACCGTGATACTGTCTACACTCTAAGTCGCTCTGGAGTATAAGTGGCAGCAGCCAAAAAATGCATAATAGAGATGAAAAACACATCTAAATTACACAGGAGTATAAGTTTCACTTTTGGCAGAAAAGTGCGATGCTTTTGAACAACTCAGACGAGCTAGAAAAAAGAATGAGCGGCGCATCTTCTTCTGCATTGCTTCAGTACCAAATACTGATCCAACAACAGCGCCCTCTAGCGGTTGTTCATGGGAAAATAAATAACATGTCCAAACTATGCAAAAAATATATTTATAACTTATACTCCAAAAAATACTTTAAGTCAATTTAATCATTTTTTTAAGCAAAGTGCTTGCTACTACACCCCCCCCTCAAATTCAAGCGTTTTAAAAAAAAGAATCACATAAAAAAGGAAAAATGTCTGCTTATTTTTTTATAACAAGGTTGAAATTTTAATCGTTGCACATTTTACCAAACATTGCTTTAGAAGAGGAACTGTTGCATGTCGGAAACAAAGAGAAGAACAATTTGGCAAAAGTGAGAACGGAAACTCAAGCAGGAAAAGAAATTTCACAGATGAAGGAAAATACTGTCGAACATGTTAGGATGAGGGGAACAGAAACCAAACGCCACAGCTACAGCAGATCTGTTGTTCACACATGACGTTATCATGATCAAAAGAGGATCAAAGCAAAAAATATACCAACAGTTGGAGGAGGAGGAGGAGCTAAGGGAAGGATTGAAGACTCTATGCAGAGGTAGAGTTCAGTGCACGGACACATGGAACGCCACACCGTCTTGATCTTCGCTGTCCAGCTTGTGGCGTCATGCTCATCTCTGGACCGTACTCTCTCACACGCACTCACACAAACACAATAAATATGGTCATACAATCTCTGTAATCAGCCTCTAAAGACACCCGGGTGGCAGGAAACGGCTCCTTTCTTATACTTCATTCATCAAAGACTTGAGAAACATTTGGTCCCTCCTTAATTCTTGCAGCTCTTCTTTTTTTTAAAATGCGGATTTAGGGCTTTTTGGAGAGAAAAAGAAAACATCATGTCAATTCATGGAAATGGAACGATCCAATTAAAAATAAAATCCTGCAGAAATTTGACCTAATTTTAATAAAAAGTTTTCCAGCTGTTAAAAAAATTAAACCGTATTTTTACGTCACAATTAGTGATAAAGTAGAGAATCGAGAGTTGATTAAATATTTCTACAAAAAGTTCAATTTCTCTAACTTGCGCCTAATCCAACTAATGCCATCAAAGATTTTACTTTTTTTTATTTTTATAAAAAAAACTTCATTAAGACAATTTTGCTTTTATGCAAACAGGATACTCAGAATTAAAAAACAAACAAAAAAAAACGTACGCAACACTTGGCTTCTGCTTTTAGGACCACAAACATCTGACAAAGAAGCAACATGAATAAAGTCACCGGGAAATGGAGGATCGGTTAGCAAATCTTTTAGTCCTTTGAAAAAGTCTAGCAGATCAGAAACTGGGATTTTAGGAAGTGCAAACAAAAAGAAAAGTGGCGTCTCCCTTTGAGATCGAAACGTTTTTCTCCAAACATCATTTATTACGAGAGCACAAAAGTCGCAGCTATTTTCTGCCTCCCCCAGTCATAAAATCCAATCTAATATAAATAATCTTAAATCTTTTATCCTTTTTCAGTGTTTTTTTTTTCTTCCAGAGCATATTTCAATCTACAATTCTCCACTGTATTTACACTGTACAAAGAATTGAGAAAAGCTTATACGGGCTCGCTTTGGGAGCCGGGTCTGAATTTGGCTCAAAGGTCGCTTCAGGACAACTTTCCACTTTGTGTCGTTTCCTTTTTGAGCTGGGGGATCCGCAATAACAAAAAAAGAGAAACCTTTTGGGATTATTCTAGGTGTTTTACCGAGCTTATTACAGGCACCACAGGTTGGGACGATGGCAGTGAAGAATGTAAGCTCTACAGTATGTCTCAACAACTCTTCTCCCAAATATCAAAGACTGATCAGGCCAGTAGGAGGATGCAGGAGTATTGCTTTATCTGCCTGGATATGCAGCTTCATCAATTAGGTGAGTCTAGAAAAAAAGAAAAACAGTGGCGTGTTTTGGCTTAGATGAGGATGCAAAAGAACAAAACACAGAAGAAAGGGAGAACTGAAGAGCGCCTTTAGGCTGTAGTACAAAAATAAAATCAAGTTCGTGTAATGCTTGAACACCCTGGCTGAAATTATGAGGAAGGACACGGCTCCTTCTATCCACGCTTTACTGGGAGAGACTCAGAGAGAACGACGGACGCCTTTGCAGCTTATGTCTCTTATGCCTCTCATCTCCAGCAGAACCTGCGTTTTGGTTTGGAGCGGCAGCCGGCCGGACTTCCTTTCTTTCCAGCTTGCAGAGAGAGCGCCGTCACGCCATCTGTGGGTGAAGCCCCGCAGCGCTGTGCCAATTGCTCCCCCTGCAGGCGGCCGGTGTTAGGAAATGATGGCTGGACACCAACGCACCACCGTCAGGTTGTCGGCGCTCACAGACCGCTTCTTGGCTAGTTTCTTCAAGTCCTTATACTTGTCGTCACACACTCGAGAGATGGCCTAGGAAAACCAACACAGTTCACAAACCAGATGGTGACATATCTACAGCAAAACTGAAAAGGGTTGAATTTTTTACCCTATTTTCTGCACTTTAGGGCCTTCAAAGCCTTCATTTTTCTCAAAAAAACAACAGTGCGCCTTAAATATGAATTGATTTTTGTTTTTCTTACGTATTACTAACAAGTATGGGAGTTAGCGTAGCCGCAGTAACGTTTGTTTTAGTGGTATCCGTCTGGTTTTATGTGTTGCAACCAAGGTTGGGAGTTACAGGTATTGTAAATACGCTGACGCGGCTAACGTGTTACAAACAAGTTCTAGAATTATGGTGAACACAGTTAATAAAGTCTGACTTGACGGACGTTTCTCTGACTCTTTTGTCTCGCCAAATGCGCGTCACATAGATGACAAAAATTCTAAAATAGACCATTCATTGACATGTGCCTTATAATCCGGCACGCCCTATGGTGCAGATAATATGGTACACGTAAAAGTGATTGTTGAAAATCTTTTGTGACACTTTTAAAGGAACTTCCTGAACCAAAACTCAAAGGCAGAAAAGCAATAAACAATTTGTAAAAATAAAAAACAAAAACTTTGTACTTATTAATTTTGCTGTAGTTACTGCTAAAATGGTTAAAAGGTCACTTTTTTGTGAGCGACAATTAAGTCCCTTTTACGCTAGACAAGGGGTCGGCAACCCATGGTTTCAGAGCCACATGTGGCTCTTTCATCCTTCTGTTGTGGCTCCCTGTGACTTTGGAAAATAATGAGTATTTTATAAAAATTCAAATTTATTTTAGTTCGTTCATTTTTCATGGCAATTCAAAGGCGCTGCTGGCTCCGTGCGAGGCATGTGCCACGTAAAAAACAGCTTCCTTGGTGGGCTCGTGTTTGTCGGCGAGGGCTGCGGAGCTGATAGCAGGAGGAGACACGCGGGGCGGCTTCAATAAACACTCCGGGTCTGGAGTGATTTTCTGCCGGGGGCTTGGCGTGGCGCGGAACGGGGAGTGGCTTTCTGGTGACGGAGAGTTTGTGCCGGTGTTTTGGACTCCCGTGTGCGGTGATGTGTGTTTCCGAGCAGGGGAGCTCGACCGGGGACGTGGGGGAGATTGAAGCGGAAGAGAGTGTTTCTTGAAAATCCACCAGCCAATCGAAATCCTCACCCAAAAGTACGGGACTTGATTGACATGCAGAATGGCCAATCGGACATCCTCTGACACATACGTCACTGCAGACGCGAGTTTAAATGCACTCAGCGCAAACTCTGCCTTCAGAACGTCTTTTTCTCCCCGCGGCACATCATGTCCCCGGTAGAAGTCCAGCAACCGGAGTTTATTAAAGCCTCCCCGCGTTTCTCCTCCTGCTATAAGCTCTGCAGTTCTCGCCCGATAAATACGAGCTCATCAAGGAAGCTGCGAGGCGCGCGCTTCGTACGGAGCCAGCAGCGCCAAATGCCTCACAATATGCCACGCTGCCCGCATTGCACCGTTTACAGCAGAGCATGAATACGATGGTCGCTGCTTTCTGTCTTTGTAATAAAACGCCTCATCTGTTAATACAAAAGTATCTTTATGTAAACTCACTGTGTAGTTTTTAATCATCAGTACATAAACAATAATGTTGAAATAAACATACAACAAATAAACATGAAGATGAAGAAAGAAGTACTTTTTTTTTTATCTTTTCTGGCCCGCAATCTACACTTATGTCTTTGAAAATCGATCGCGATCGACCTAATTAGCACCCTTGATATAATATATATGCATAATATATATAATGATGTCAAAACGGGTTGTGGCTCCGGGTGCTTTTTTTTCCATTAGGGGTGGTCCCAAATGGCTCTTTGAGTAAAAAAGGTTGCCGACCCCTGCGCTAGACGCTATTTATCAATGTCAGAAAACCTCAGGCCACCAGGGGGCAGCAGAGCACACCGCAGGACTGGTCCATACAGCTTTCACCCGGTGACATTTGTAAGGGTACCTGCCGTGGTGTTTTCATACATCTAATGGGTTTCTCAAAAGCTTGATGTTTCCTGCTTTTTTGTTATCAAGGAAAATCAATTCTTGGCAATCGATGCCGTTTTTTGCCATAGAAGGAGAGAAAAAAAATCTTTTTTGTACTCTACATCTACTTTTTGCAGCTTTTGTGTTAAAAAAAAAGATCACAAAATGGTGTCCTCTGACCTCTAGTTTCTGGGCCTTGTCCCTGCTGAGGGGTTCCAGAGGGAAGCTGAGGTTGTTGGCCTCGGCCAGCGAGCGCAGATCGAAGTAATACTTGGCGTAAACACTGGACGGGACGTTGATGTTGAACTGCAACAACTCCAGGAATTGACGCTCCAGCTCGTTCCTTCAACAAACACAAACAAAACAGAAACTTGTTTTGAAATTGAGAATCTGGTTGGATTTTAGATTTAATTGAAAGCGGATTGACTCCAAAATATTACAAGCAGACGGCCTCTAACTTTTGCGTCTCAAAAATCGGTGTCAAGCGTCAACAGATTCATCGCTCGTGCTAGCTCCATCCCTCTTCCTCACCCACACGCTTCACAGGCGTGCAGCAACAGACGAGCTAAATTTAGCCCCCGCTGAAGCCGAACTCTGCCTAATAACGCTGCTTCCTTTCATCTTGCCTAAACACTCATCTATTTTTGGTTTCGGTTGTTTGTTCTTTCCAGCTTTGGTTTTCCAGATCAGAGAAAAGACTCAAACTGCACCTCTTTGGTTTAAAACTGGGTAACTGTTTCATAAATGATCAGATGACAGTTACACAGTAGTGTGAGAAGCTGAGTCCACCGAGGAACAAACTTCTCTGCAACGCCGACTTCTGCGTCTGCAGCTGTGGTGGATTTTTACATTCTGGTAGCTTGACCTCATTGGGCAGTTTCTCATAAAAAATATACTTTTCTTGTTTTGGGGAGGCTACTTAGACTAAAAACCCTCATTTCCGTGTAAAATTAATTAAATTTGCGTTAGGGCGCCCCTACTATCCTATCAACTGTTTGCTATGATGACCGTATGTTGGGCTGTCTGTGTAGAACCCATTATGGGGGGGTTGCACGCTGGGAAAAACAACTTGGAGCTGCAGAGGATGTGAACAGGAAGAGAGGCGGGGCTTAGAGTCACCGCTTGTGATTCCAGACCTGCAACAAACTAATAGCTGCTTCTTAATAAAAAATAGTTGTCATCCATAAATTAATTTACTTAATTGGGTTTACTGGATTTAAAGAAAAAAAAAAAAGTAGTCTGCCTTTGTTTTCATCATCTTACTCATCTTAACTCTGGGTGTTTGACAGACTGAAAAGTATTTTCAAGGTTGTCAAAAATTGACAAAAGATCAAAGGAAATATCACTCTCAATATTAATTAAAATAAATACTTAAATAAATATCCTGACAGCATTTTAAATCAATACAAGTACGGCCAAATAAACTATGGCGATATATAGCCAAAACCAGTGTTGCGGCTCCCTGTGGTTCCATTTCTGTGGTAAACAGATCCAAATGGCTCTTTGAGTGGTAAAGGTTGCCGACCCCTGGCCTTGATTGATAGTTAGGATGAATGCTGCAAACATTTGAAGCAAAACAAAAGTATTTAAAAGACTAAAATCCAACATACATGTATATTATAAGTCTACAGTAATATGATAAAAAAAATGTACTTCAGGGAAAACACTGTAAAGAATGAACATAAGTCAGCAAACACATTATTTCGACCCCCATAACTCTTTCACTCTTTAATTTTAATGGATTCTAAAGCGGAGAATAGCAGCTTTGAGCCGTTATGCAACACAGGAGCACCACAATCCTGCATGTTCATTCCCTCCTCTGGCGGCTTCTAATTACCTGGTGCTGGTGTCTCCAGCTAATCAGTCATGATTAAATCACGCAGACACACCGGCTGCATGGTTCCCTAGGTGCAGATCAGTAATTTCTTATTCCTCAAGGTTGTTTATTTCAAGCAGCAGTGGATGCAGTTTGTCTTCCCAGCAGCTTCTCGGAGAACATTGTGATGGGGATTTTTAAAAAAAGTTTTGCATTGGGAACACATCTAATTCCACAAACTGACTTATGGAAATCTGAAACCCAAAGTTGAGTGGAGCGACTGGATGGTTTGAAGTTAATTGTGTAACACTGTCGTTGTTGCTTCGGCCTCGTGGATTCACAACTCTTCAAAGCGCTGCTCAGGTCCTCCACATGAGTTGGTTGTGTTTCCAGTGACTCACATGTCTTCCACAGTGATGTCCTTGAGAATCTGGCAGTAGTCGACGTTCCAGACCGCCTGGTCGTCCCAGACTTTTGAAGCCAAGAGGATGGCTCCAAGCACGATGCGCTTCCAATTGGATGGGCAAATGTCGATCTCGGCGTAGGTCAAGAGCCTCTCCAAATAGACCTAAAGAAACAAAAAAAGACAATACATAAACACCATAAACACAGTATTTTGCTTCTCCGCAGGAATCTTCATTTTCGCCCCACCTGAATCATTTCAGAGGCTGATGACTTTCCAAAATTCCCAGCAACTCTGTTCTTTGAAACAGTTTTCTTTTAACAGCTACATTTCCAACACATCAAATAGCCAACAGAGCCTGCAGGCCTTTTACAAGTCAGTGTGGCTGACTCAGAGCATCCACTGATTACTTCAGACCCCATCAAATGATCCTGCACAGCTTCAAGCATCAGCCTGTGATGATCCGCTGCTCTGTTCTCCAAGGAGACCACTGATGTCTTTCAACAACCTGCCAAAAACATGCAGACCTAAGAGTCTTTTATTAGACCAGGAAGCTGCAGCTTTGCTATGCATTCATGAATACGTTCACTTTTTGCTGTTTGTTATTGACAGCACACACTTTCATTCACATGTCTAAGCAGACCTTTAAAATGCAAAATCCAAGAACAGACGACCTCACAAACCTACCAGAACCAGCTTCACAGGGACACAAAACCTTCAGGTCAGGTGGACTGGGATACCTGGTTCATGGCTCAGCAAGAGACTAAGGAAACCCCTTCCCCAAGTTAAGAAAGGCCACCTGGCCTAGGAGATCAGTGCCCAAAGGTCAGGGTCAGGGTTGCTGGTGTGGATAGATCCATTAAAGATCCTTTCATTACTTCAGACGGATTTCTATTCATATTCTCATTTGGTTTTAAAGTTTGATAGGTATTTTCATCCTATGAAACACTTTGTGTTCCCTTGGTATAAAAAGTGCTTTTAAAGTAAAGTTCGATCTGTGTCTTCTACAAGTTTGCAGAGAAGTTTGGCGGCCGACCGGAACAGACGCTCCTCCGCTAATTAGGAATCTCTGCTTGGGCGGCCCTGTCAGAGTTACTGTGAGAGCCTGAGAGCCGGCTGCTGCTGCTGCTGCTGCTGCTGCTGCTGCACGGCTGACAGCAGCAGCTGCAGGATCATCATATGAAGGTGGGTTTGAGCAAACAGAAAGGTTGGGGGGGGGGGGGGGGTTGCTCAATTCTCCAGTACAGGTTTGCCCAGTTTTTGAATTCAGACAGCCTGTACCCACCCACGACTTGAATGTTGGCTGTTTTACTTTCAACTTTAAAGTCAGTTTAGGCTCCAAAGAATGTGACCTCAAAAAGTGGCGTCCCCCTCTGCCTCTGGATCATATGGAGGTATGACTCCACAATCAAACATTTCTTCCTCCTGCAATCATTTCAATCTATGGCAATTGCTTTTATTTATACATTTCTTTCTGCAGCATAATGCAAATCCACAACAGCATCTCTGCATGTCTGTGTGGTGTTCCTCCTGTTTGAGACTCACTTCACCTTCACCTGAATCTTCTCTGCAGACGTCTTCATTCCCTGACTGGACAAGCAAAGCTCCTTTCCATGTTTGTCTATACATTTATGGAGCTTTGATGTAAAAATGATGAACAAGAAGAGACAATAAAGAAGCTCAAAGCATAGTCGTACATATAAAAATATGTATGCACAGATTTGGGCCAACTTGGTGTTTTTCAGTCTCCTCTTTCCTGCTGTTCATCAAAATAAAAAAATAAAAATAAAAACTCTGTTATTGGTGGAGACAACCAATTAAAAATGGTCAATCCTGACCAATGGAGATCCTCCGTGCCTCTTTCTGCCTCCTAACTCCCCCTTGTTAGCTTAGCTGCTTGCTGCTAGATGCTGTTAGCCATCCCACGACCAGTAGCTCTGTTAAATACTGTTGGCATGTTGGGCTTTATTTGTTGAAGGAGACAAAACTCGGACGGAATCTCCTATGAGGGCTTTTGTCATTTTGAAGATGCTGCTGGGAAACAGCTGGAGCAAAAATGTGAAGAGACGTTTCTCATCAGGAGTATGTAGAATGGCTACTGCGGGAAAATAGTATGCATATTTAAGACAAATCCTAAACTGAGAGTCAACAGAAGAATGCAGACCATAAGATAGATAGATAGATAAATAAATAAATAAAATGGTGTGCCATTCTCTCATACTTCACACTCTCAGCAGTTGTGAAAGGAAATGACTCAGATCAAACTGATGCTGCCTCACATTTTCTATGTTCCGACATCATTGGCAAAGACCTGATGCTGTTCCTTCCCTTTCAGACACAGAGAACGCTCATGCGGCTCCCCGCGAATCATCGCGGAGAGAGAAAGATTGATGCAACGCCTCCTCAGGCATGTCCACTCACCAGAGTGACGATGGCGCACTCAGCAGTGAGTTGAGCTGCACTGAACAGAGTCCTGACGAAGCGGTAGATCTGCTTCTGCTCCGGATCGTGTTTGTCATAGTCAGAAGGAACCTCCGATTTCTAGAGAGAGTGCCAGAGACGAACAGGAGAACGGAAAACTGTTAAACAGCCCGATGGCCCCTGAGGGATCAGGGGCTGCATTTGGCACATAGTGGAGATGCATGTGCAGCTGAGGCCTTACCGTGAGAGGATGCAGCTTCTCGTCAAAGATGTCTAACAGCATCTGTCCGTCAACGTCTCTGCAATGAGAGAGACGGGGGGAAATATTGAGATGTCGCTCAGAAAATGACAGACTTCATAAAAGCCATCACTGGTCACAGAAGAACAAGGTGTTTTAGAGTGAAAATGGATAGATAAGGGGATGGAAAAGAAACCTTCACACCAAGGGACCTTTTCAGATGGTCTTAATGTAAAAGGGCGATTAAAAGCATTTAAAAAACAGCCGATAATCCCAGATACATCAGAGTAGGGTTCATTTGTGCTTTATTTTTTAAAACATTTTCTGATTCAGGTTCGGATTCTCATTCTAGCTAAACAGGGGTCGTAGAACCACCTCATTCCTTTTTGCCTAAAAACATTCGAATGCCATGCATTGGTCGTCCATCCAGTGAGCATTGATGCCCACTAGTTTTTCAAAGACATTTCCAGGGCATTGGATTTTGGAATTGGAGATTCAGACAAAATGGCAAACGCCTCCCTGTTTTCCAGTCCTCCCTGACCAGCTTGCTGCTGATTAGCTGACTCAATAATTCCACATCCTGATTGACTGAACACAACTGATTTAGGTTTTCAGCATCAAGCAGTCCAGGGAGAGCTGGAAAACAGGCAGGGGTGAGGCTCTTGAGGACCAGCCTTGGCCCTGTACAGTGCACTAAGTAGCAAGTAGTGAATTTGGGCAAAGCCTTTTCAATTGGGCTGAGCAGCAGAGTTGCACGGCTTCACCCCATGTTTTGCATTCTGGTACCTACAGGTGCAGTCAATCAGGGTCCAGGTTCCAATGGTCAAGAATCATTTTGTTTAACTGATCTGGAAAGAATGCTACTTTCAGATGTTGCATTGTTTGGTTGAAGGGACCATCTTGTATGTACATCACTGTATGATGTATTAAAATGCGGCACATTTAAAAGGGAAATAGCAGTATTCAATTGTGTTGATAGGTCGAATCCAAATTTGTCCCCTACTCCTCCGGCTTTTTCCTATCCTTCCAATGGTAGGGGCATTCGAATGGGTAGGGGTGTTGGAAATAGGGCTCTCTATCCCTATGCGAGGGTAATCCGCGTCGTGCTGTGCCACGGAGAAGAAACGCATTTCTTCATGTTTACACGCCTTTTCAAGTTATAAAACTGATGTGTATTTTCTGAGCGCTAACGTGGATGACCGACGACTGTTGATGAGGTCATCGAGTGGGAGTGACATCCAAGTTAGAAGACACTATTGACACTATTTTTCTATAACTCTCCGTTTGGATGGCTGAATGTAGGGGTAAGCAGAAGCCGTAAGGATGGGGCAAGAATTCGGATTCGGCCTTAATCACAAACTCCTTAAATTTTGGCGAATGATTGGATATTTTCAAAGAAAATACAAGATATGTCACATACCTGTTCTTTATGTGGTAATAAATTGCAAGGGCTACACTGTAAAAAACACAAAAAAGACACATTTAAAGTGAAACCATCAGATCATTGAGCTACAAATGTCTTGCATGAGTCCCGGGGGAATCAGACTGGTTACCATTTGATGGTGTATTTGAGGTTGGGTTGACTGACGGTGCTCTCGTCAAGAAATATAGTGGAACAGGAGCTGTACTTCCGTCTCACAGGGCCTGGGTGATGCTGCGAGGTGCATACAAAGGTGGAGACAGCCACAAAACAAAACATTTTATTGACCACCTGTGCCTTACTGATGACCAGGAATGTTTGAAAGATCCAGGACCCAGTGGTGTATGTAAACCCCAGATGAGGACATGACAGAGGCTGGACAGCAAAGGCTGCAAGATTGCAAAGGCTGTGACGCTTTTAGTGCTCCAGGTCTCAAACAGTAAAAAAAAAGCTCCATCAAGGAGGAACAGTTGTAGTGAAACAACTTTAGAAATGAAAGCATCAAATTAGGAGATCTCCTTTGGACTGAAGGTATTGAGCCAACTAAAAGGTCTCTTTTATTGTCATCAGCAAATTTTTTAAAAATGTTTTTTTGTTGTTGTGTAATACACACTTCATATACTGAACTAAAACAAAACGGTGACCTAAAAAAAAAAAAAAAAAAATTGTAGGGAGAGTGAATTGCTGCATCTGTATTGCAGATGTATCATTACCACAACTACAAGGAACACATGAATCTACCAATCCTAATCTGGTCTTCATTGGACCTTTAGATGGAATAAAACCATGTTAGAGGAAAGAAATGAAGAAACTGGAATGGAAAATTGAGACGTCTTCCTGACTATGGTTTTTAAAAATGTTTCCCTTCTGTCTGTTCTGCATTGGGTCAGAGAAACTCGAGTCGATTCAGCTTCTTTATAAAGCACCAGTCGAGTGCCAAGGTTGTGTCAAGCACTGCAGAAACACAGAGCTTTAAGACAAATGTCATTATCCACTTTCTTTTAAACATTCCAGGTCATTGCAACCCAATCCAGAAGTTCCAGATTGTCTTGTGAATTTGGTCATGATTGACAATGTATCAAGAATCGAGGCTTTAATTGCTGTTTTGAAGAGCGCCACTAGTAAAGTGCTAGAAATTCTGATCTAAAACAAAGAAGTTTCTTCAGAAAAAGATGTTAGTACTTTAGTTTCCACTCGTGAAGCCATTTTCCCGTCAATTTTTAGAAACACGTAACCATTTTATTATTCGGAATGGTACACAGAAAAAAAGGGATTGGTGTGGGATATCAAGCACAGAAAAAACATTTAAAGAAATCATATGACTGCCATTGCTTGATAGAGTTGTACAGAGGAATGACATTAAAGATGAACTCATTTTCATCCACTTTTACTGTAAAGGATTTGCTCTCTCTCTTTTTAGTGGGCATTTATAAGAAATTATATTATTTATTCAGAATTATAGGCAAATGAAAAATGCCATTTAGAGAAATGAAACAAGCTTGGAGGGACGAAGCCCTCGGTCGAGGCAATTTCTCTTTTTTGAAGAAATTATGGATGAAAATGATCAGTAGTTTTATATTTGGGTTTCAAACACACATTCAACCTGCTAATGAAAAGTGTGGTTATGTCAACTTACAAACAAACAAATGTTACAAAAGTTTGTGTATTTTGTGGACAAAACAGAAAAAGCTTTAGCGCACTTCAAACAATTGCAATGTTTTACCTTATTTTCCGAAATGTGTGTAAACTTGCAAAGAAACAGAAGACGTAAACATGATTTTTCGGCATTTCCTCGGAAAGTGAAAACATTTCTTTAAACCAGTCAGTCTTTCTGGAGTCTCACTTACATGGTTGATGTAAAGGCTCTTCCGCTTTTCTCGAACTGGAAAGAAAAAAGGACAGGGAGGATGTAAGCTTTGTGTTGGTGCAGTACACACGCCCCACAGACAGGGGGCAGCGTGCCTCCAGGACCCTGCAGTCCCTCAGTTTTCAATTCTTTTTATTTTAGTGCTACCAAAACATGATTTAAAGCATTTACTATTAAACCCAATTTCTTTGTTAATAACCTGTTTTATTTTTCTGTTACACTGGAACATATGTGTGGGAGTGAGCACGGCCCTTCAGCATCTTGTCATACCCCTGTTTACAGCAAACTAGTGAAGATTTTAAATAAAGTAGTTTTTTTTTATTAATTTCTCTTAAAAAAATCTGGTAATTGTCAATGCCAATTCATTTTCATAAAAAGCGATTCCCAATTATGTTTATCTTCACAAAAAAAAAAAAGTTTTGGCCACAAATTTAAATGTAAAACTTTTTTTTTACTTTTTTAAAAATGTCTGTAAAGAACAAGAACACAAATATAAAAAAGCTGATAAAAAAATCCAAACTACAGCAGACAGAAAGCACAGAACTATGTAAGAGTGTATTAGTGTTTGGCATTTCATATCCCAGGACTGAGTCTCTGAAGCTACGTTCACTCCGCCCTTTGCAATGCACATTCAAGTGACCATCTTGTGCTGTCTTAGATGACCCCACCCTTACATTGACGTGTTCTCCCTACCATGACAAAGGTGGATAAAGGTGGAAAGATTTCATGTAATCCATGGACACCAGTGAAGATCACAAATCATTGAAAAAAAAAAGGTTCAGAGCACTGTCTAGTGGGTCTAGATGACCCAACTCCCAATGGTAAAGTGCCTAGAATAGCACAAGGGTTACTAAAAAGTATATGCAAACATGCACAAATGTGACTTTCTGCAGGGGTCTCAAACTCGCGGCCCGTGGGCTATTTGTGGCCCCCAAGATGATATTTTGCAGCCCCCGCCTTAAATATGAAAGTGTAATGTTAGTGCGTCCCGCTAGTTCCTTTAATAAATGACACTTTTTCAGTGTTTTGCGAGGAGCTGAGGAACCAACCAATCACAGTTGGGTATATGACTCTCGGGTGCGTGACACTGAAGTGTCAACCTTTTAACAATTGATCATGGTGGAAAAATAATAATTGGGGCTTGTGCCCAGCTGGAATTATGTGATCACAAATCTTTCATATATGGACAAAGAGCTGGGAAACAAAAAGCCTGAACAAGATTCACGGGATTTTCACAGCTTTGATATTTGGCAGCAAGTCTTTTCCAACTGTAGGTGGCGTACATGCGCTCGTAAACAGTAGCAAAAAAACATTAAGCTGCTCCCTGCTTTTCCAGTGTGAACACCATATACTGGAAGCGCGTTTTTGGATGCGCGTCTCGCCCGGTGTGGACGTAGCTTAACAGTCATAGTTGCACATGTTTATCCTCCGCAAATGACCGTGCAATTCTTCCAGGCAAAAGGGGGAAAAAAAACTATATTTTCGTTAAATATTTTGGATAAAACAAATAAAATTACCAAAAAATACAGCAATCGCAGTTTTATCACTTTACTTGACTTTTTAAATAAAAAACTTACAAAAAGACTCGATCTGTCCTTACAGGGTTTATGATCACGGTCATGCAGCCGTGTTTATAATCAGGCCTGTCATGGACCAACATGTGCAGTGAAAGAGACAAACAGGCAGAGTGATATTGGTAAAAAAAAAAAATAAAGAAGGAAAAAACGTATCACCTATGTCACTATGTCAACATTGATAATGTACAACAACCCAGGTGGCTTCCTCTGATCTCAGAGGAAGCCACCAGCCTGTCCAGCACAGACACGACTACATGCTTACCTTTTCTGTTGGGCACCACAACTGAAAAACAAGAGTCCGAGTTGGGGCTTGTTTGTTTGCAACACCAATGTTCACAACAGTTGTCACAATTAAGTGTCAAAAAGAATTTGGGGATAAAAAAATCAGAAGTTAGCATCGGAAATGTGAATTACACGATCATTGTTTGTGTATTTATTGGGTTGGTCATGTTGAGGGTCACGACGATGCAGGAGGCTACCCAGCTCCTGAGGCAGGAAGGCGGGGTACGCTCTGGACAGATCAGCAGTCCTTCACAGGGCAACACAGAGTCTAACAACCACATACACACCTTTGGGACAATTTAGAATAATCCGATAATTTATGTAACATGTCTTTGGACTGTGGGAGGAAGTTGGAGAAAACCAACATATGCATGAGGAGAACATGCAAAATCCACACAGAATAAATCCAGCCGGGGTTTTGAACCAGAGCCTTCTTACTAATTTCTACTAAAGAATTGAAATTAATATAAAAAAGAGAAAGAAAAACATACATAAGCGTTTAATACCGTTAGAATTTTCTTGATGTTTCAAAATTGCAAAATAATCACGTTATTTTTTACTGAATTTCTCTCTAGAAATGTCGTTCTAGACTGAAATCTCTGGTAATTTTATCATAGATAACTTCAAACAAACTGAATAAAAACTTCAATATCTAAAAAAAATGTGTTTGATTTGACCAGCTTTCAAGGTCAATAGAGACTTTTTACATTTTTGCAACATGTCATACAGAAAGAAAACAACAAGGGGGGGAACATTTGATGACGTGTTTTGGTAAGACAAGTGGGAATTTCTTTCAACAAAATGTACGGGGAGAAAGTCAAAGTAAAATACAAATTTAAGAAATTGAAAAGTGATAAGTGTGTTGTGTAAAGGATTGGAGATGTATTAAAGAAGAGCTTCAAAAAATGAGAACCACTACAACACTTACCATCAGTTTGTGACTTGCTGAGGAAGATGGTGCTGGCCCTGGGATGATCCGAGGGGTTGTACTCCATGGGAAGATCTAAAAATTTGTAAAAAGAAAGAGAAGAAATGTTTTAAGTCAAATAAACTGTAGACCAGACAGAACGCTCATCATCAGTCAACATTTGATTGACAAAGAAAACCGAGGGAACGGGACCTTCCACAGCGTTGGGTTTGCTGGTAATGAACCCAACTGTGTGGAAAAGCGATCTGTTAGCTGACATTGTGCCACATCAGTGATGAGTAAACAGCTTTGTAAATCAATGTGCTCAGCAACCACGGCAGAATGCAATAGATCTGTTTTATTTCGTTGTCTGCCGAGACACTTGCCACCAGGAATCGATCGTTTCGAGCGGCGAGGCTGCAATAAACCCTTTGAGCACCGCATAAACGACGAAGTCAGCAGCTGACGAATGTGTGGGTTCATACATCTCAATTTTCAATGAGGCTTTCGTACAAAAACCTGATTATTTATGTTTGTCATTGAATGTCATTGTTTTATCTCAAAAATATTCAAAATGACCAAGAACGCACAGTTTAAAAAATGATCTTGGCATTCATTTATGCTGTGAACATGGTGCTCTTATCTTGTGCTGTGTAGCAGATGGCTGCTGTGCAGAGCACTGAATCATCACTCACTTAAATGTCCTACTTCTCTGTCCCGATTTGATCTCACCCTGAAACTAAAGAAGAAAAATCTGCCCTCCATTCATATGTAACGCCTGCAGTTGACAAAACTGAAGGTCTCTTATCTGGGCTGATATTGTATTTCCAGCACTGATTTCTTTAATCAAGACTTAAAGTTATTTAATTTCCTGAAGAAAATGAAGATTTTTTTTTCATTTATTATATTAAAAGATAAAGTCTGAGGACACCCACCTGGGTTAATGAATGCACCACTACAACTCAATATTCAAAAATCCACTGAGTGGATTTGTCTTGGATCAGGAAAACCAAACAAAAGAGCGTGCCAACAGGAAACGAGACAGAATGAAGTGAGGAGGGCACGACAACAGAGGAAGGGGTGATGAAAACAGCTAACAAAAGGTAAAAAAAACCAACAGAATTTGAAAATCCTGTTCTGTAGTCTGATCAGTGCTTAGCACCAGCTTGCCTGTGGCTTTGAAAACACTGTGGGAGGGGGGCACAGCTCAGGGAATGGTGGAGATCACAGCCGACATTCAAACAGCTGCTATTGTCTCCAAATTCTTCTGAAGTTACGCTTTTTTTGTGCTGGAGAGCCACTTCAGGAACCTCAAAGGACCCTGATGCACACGCAGATACAAACCACCGTGAGGTGGTCGGGGTGCGGACACTCCAAGATGGGTGAGTGGGAAGGACGGGAGAGTACTTAAGGAGGACTGAGGGCGGGTTAATGATGTGGCGCAGTTTCCCACAGAATCGAGAAATAAGTGGGCATTTTGTTTGTGAGAACAGTGGTGCTGAACTGGAGCGTGTGAAGCTGATCAATTATGCGTCCTATCAAAAAATGGCGGTTTGAAATGGTAAAATTACATTTTGGTAAATTTTACAATAAATTCAAAGGGGGGAAATACTCAAATCTGGAGAATTTATTTTAAAACAGCTCTACTTCAGAACTGTGTTCTCTGTAGGTGACGGATTTTTTTTTTTCTTGTATCTAGTTCACATTTGTGTTACGTTTCACTATAAAGGCATCTACGCATACATTCGTTCCGTTTGGATGCTGTAGAATTTTGGAAGGTTGTAGACTGGAGTGTCCAGTTCAAGGTGCATCTTAAGGAGAGTGGAGGTGTGACTCATTGAAAATTAAACGTAGAATTGAGATGCGTCATGCATGTATTGTGTTGTACTTGTAGGGGTAAAGTAAGTTGTACACACTTATGATATAAGTTTGATGGTGTCATAGGTTTAGGATTAGAAAATAATTTTATAATATGAATGCTATATAGGGTTGTGCCGATGGACGATACCATCGTCCATCGTGATGGGTGAGTGACATCACGATGGAGAGATAAAATCGTGATGCCACGCCCCCGCCACGTTGCAAGTCGACACCATAAGCCGCGGTTACATGTGCAAAATATCTTGATCGGATCAATGGTCGGATTAGAATCCAACCGTGTACATGGGCCCAGAAAAATGTTTTTAGAATATAACAAACGTTCACATGGGTCACACTTTCGGTCGCAATAAATCACTCCCATGAGCGCAGTAGGGTTTGAAAAACCGGAAGAGGATATAAGTTCCACCGAGCGGTAGGGTTGGGCGATGTCCCCTAAATTGGCCGTTGACGATGTTTGCTGTCAACCATCGGGATGGACGATGACATCGTCGGGGGGGGGGTATTTTTACATGTTTTTTCGTTCTTATATAACTGCTATTCGTTATTTTGCTTTTTTCATTTTATTTCCCAACTAATGAGTCATCCGCGATGATCCAGTATAAACTGAGGTAAGTGACTAACAAAAAAAGTAACAAAAAATAGAAAAAGTAGTCATTGCGCCTTCGCGAAGTGGACCAGTGAACCTTGGACTTACAGCTTTGTGTTTGATGGGAAAGGGTGCGTTGTTTGTTACATAGGCGTATGTGTGGGAGATTTAAGACTGCAATCGTCCGCAGCTCTGAGTACAAACAACTGAACTCAGAACCGGGTCTAAGGAGTTATTGTGTCTGAGCACAGCTCGGATCGTCCAGCAGACAAAATGGCGGTTTGAGCTTCCAAAGCAGAAATATCGCTCAATCCTTAGAAATCATTCAAACATTTGTGTTTCCAGTCGTGTCCTGACTAAATAAAGGCTGATGCTATTCACAGGATGCAGCGCCACCCAAAGCTAATGTTGTTAGCCGATGGTCAGCATCTGCTAATCTGGCCGTTCAGAAAAAGCACTGACCACCGCAGTTAAGAAAATTCAAATGATGGCGAACAGGTGTTTCATAATAACCCATTAACATTATTAAGCCGTTAAGGATAAAATCTCGTATATTACCGAGCTGACATGTCAATGTATATAGCTGCTCTGTGCTGTTTAACATTGTTTTGTATTGAATTGTTACATTCAATAAAGTTTGGAAAAAAAGCAGCTCGGCGGAAGTTGTATCCTTCGGTTTTAAACCCTATAGCATGTCGCGAATGATTTATTCCAGACGAAATTGTGAAACCTTAGTGAGCGTTTTATATTCTGAAAACATTTTTCTGGGCCCATGTACACGGTTGGATTCTAATCCGACTATTGATCCCATCAGGATATTTTGTACATGTAACGCTGACATGGTGACCGACTGTAGCGTGGCGGTGTGGCATCACGATGGTGTCTCTCAATCGGGATGTCACTCACCATCACGATGGACGATGATATCGTCCATCGGCACAACCCTACCGAGCGGCTATTTTTTTCCCCCCAAACTTTATTGAATGTAACAATTCAATACAAAACAATGTTAAACAGCGCCGAGCGACATGTCAGCTTCGATAGCCTCTGAAGTGATCTTCCTAAGCGTGCTTTTAATAATCAATGCAGTTGTGTAAAGTGCCTGTTCTCTATACGTTTTATTTTTAATCATATGGTCAGTGCTTTTCTGGCAACAAAGGCGCTCAGAGATTAGCAGTATGCTAACATGGGCCTAGCACAACGTGCTTACAGATATCTTGCTGCAATCTGCATCCTGGCTGCGTAAACATGTAGAATAACATCAGCCTTTATTTAGTTGGGACCGACTCGAAACACCGTCCACGCGGTGTTTGAAACGATTTTCAAGGATGACGACTATTCTGCTTTATTTACACCACCCAAAGCCGCTGTGTGTGCTGGCGTTCCAAGCTCTGCTCGAGACACACACTTTTGGGCGGTTCTACGGGTTCGACTGCTCGTTCCTAGAGCTCTTGAGGCAAGATAAGCAATGTAAATCTCCCAATCCTTACCACTCATGTAACAGCTGCCTTCCCATCAAACACCAAAGCTATGAAGTCAGCTCAGCGTCCCCTTGACCTAAGCAAGTGCGGAGCGGACTACTTCTTTCTATTTTCTTTGTTACTTTTTTTATTTAAAGAGTCTTCCCTCGGTTATGCTGGATCATCGCCGGATAAATCGTGGTGGGTAGCTCAAAATAAATAAAGTATTAGTAAAAATAGCGAATACTTAATTATATAAGAACAAAATTTAAAAATAACCCCCCATGGCGATATCATCGTCCATCCCAGTGGTTGACAGCAAACGCCGTCAGCTGCCAATTTAGGGACATCACCCAGCCCTAATGCTATAAGCTAAAATGATAAACTATCAGACTTGATAGAGATAAGCCAGACTGGTGGTTCACACATTAGCCTCACAACCAGAGGATTGCAGTTTGAAACCTGAGAATTCCAAATTTAGAGCTTTTCTTTCTATCCCATCTATTTTTGTTTGTTTAAAAACTCTTAAAGTTCAAGCCTTCATAAGTAAACTAAATCAGTATCATAGAGTCAAAACAAAGATGTGCTTGTGATCAAGATTTATGTACATTTGGTATACAAGTCTGGGGCTATAATGAACTTTCTCATGGACTGCTGGCCCTTCCTTCTTTTATCAGAGTATATCAAGATATACAAAAGTCGAAGGTGAAAAGACAAAAGAAAGTGAGCCAACACAAGTCTTTGCATTGCTTTCTGTGAGCATAGGTCATAGAAATGGACTTCCTTGGACTTAAGCCAGACATTTTCCAACTAGACAACCCTTCCTTCTTTCCATGTGGCCTTTCCTGGGAAGGTTGATCTTTATTCCGCTGATAGGTATACATTCTTGGGGTTTGATATTTGTGACCAGTTGTGGTGTTTTTAGTCATCAGGGAGGCTACAAAAGTTTTTGTTCTCTATTGTTTTGTGTGTTGTTCACAGTGATCCAAACACAACAAAGAGAAGATGGAAGTCATACAGCAGAAGCTTTTCCTCTCATTTCTCCAACAACTTTGTTGTTCTAAAGCATTTCTCCACTGTTTGTACCAATCTTAGAAGTGAATAAATTAAAGGAAAAGAAAGAAACATAGATTCTTCTGTGCAGTGAAAATGATTTGTGCAACATCTTATGGCAGAAGGGAATGACTGGCACCTAAGTATGCTAAGACAAATGTTTCTAGTTAGGAAAAACAAGACCTGACTGTTGCTTTTTGGTGTAAAGCTTGAAAAACATTAAAAAAGATAAAGGTAATGTGAAGGTCTGAACCCGTTTTGATCTCAAGTACTTTATATAACTTCCAGAAAATGATCGAAGCGTGTGACTGTCTAATAGGAAAACACTAGATAAGAAAGCTAATGCTTTTATTGCCGTTTGATGACTTTACCATTTCAGTTAATAGTGTAACTTTACAGCTTTATTAAATCAAATCTTAATGTACATATAAATCTATGCATATATAGTGAATGCAAATATGTAAATAATATATTGATTTATTTGTCTACTTGCACTTATAGGGAAGGTAAAGTAGAAAAAACAAAACAAAATAAAATGTATTTGAAAAAAATGTGCTTCACTGAATGAGTTTTTATATGGTCTTTTGTGTTTAAATTTACTCGTCATAAAACAAATATCAGTTTAAATATACGTTTTTCATACTAACAGAAAAATTACACTGATTAGAAAAAAATTTTTTATAAGGCTAGATAGCTCTAAAACATAATGTAAGTGTCAAGTTTTACCATGAAAAGTAGTGAACTTTTCAAGTACATCTAATTTTTATCTTGTTATAATACAAATAGTTTCATTTTGCCACGAAAAAATTAGTTTTACCAAACTACAAACTACACATAGACCTCCTCCCTGTGTTCTTTGTTCGGCAGACTTCCCTAATAAAGTGTAAACACCCCACCCCCCGTATTTCCTACACACTTCCTTACCCAGCAGATGTTGGGAAAGAAATAAGATGGAGCCACCTTAAACTGAAATGGTATAGAGAGAAACATGCCGTCATTGCTTAAATGTCAGTTTCACTGCACATGTTCACTGATGGAAGAGGCACAGGAAGTAAGTGCATTATACTACATCTGCTTTGTGTTGTTCAGAAACAGTGGACTGTAATGGCCTTCACACGACAAAACTAACAAATGAAGGACAAACACGTTTGAAATAATCAGTAAAACATTTAGGGGAAATGGTTGGCTAGTGAACCAGCTAGTGACAGGAGAAAGATGTGATCGATTGATCATCAGAGAAGCCAAACTTGTATCAAAGCTCCCCGACTGTACATTGACTTTGTGGCTGCAAGTCTGGGTGTGCGCAGACAGAAAGTGCTATTTAAAAAGTTGGGAAAACAACATCTGTTGTCGTTTCTAAAAAATTGGGCTACAATGGCTGAGTACCTGTGATCAAGACATCATCCCTTTTTGCGATTTTCTCCCTCCCATTCAACCCTCTCCTCTGCGCTGTAGCTAGGCAACCGCAGCTTGCTATAATTCATATGGTAAGGCAGACCATCAGCCAGAACACTGACAGCCAAGCATGCTGTCATTCTCCTCTTTCTATTGCTTAATCCCTCTCTGGTTCCAACACTAGCTTGTACATAATGGTACTTCATGAGATCAGACGTAGGGTTGCAATTAAGGATTTCCTTGCCTGTTTTTCGTTTTGTTTATTTTTGATAAGTCAATGGAGTCCATATATACCATCATCTATTACGCTAAGTGTTCTTAGTTTTGATGGGAAACAGAGTTCCTCTTTTGAATTTTTAACTATGGCTTTTAAAAATAGATAATTATCATATTTGTTTTGGCTCTGTATTTGTGGTAACTTATTTTTCAATGAATAAAAGATCAAACACTGAAATCTTGACATTTAGCACACAAAATGTAGAGATTCCCTTAGCTATCATATATGAGTAATATTGTTCCAAAAGAAACACTTGTACATAACCTCAGAGATAAATAATTTACCTGCAAACATCCCTATTTAGACACTTTGCATTTTATATGAATTTTGATAAGGTAAACTACGATTATGTGACAAATACAAAAACAACATAGTGAAGAAACAATAAAGGAATTGATAGATGTGCTTCAAACTCGTAAATAAAAGTTTTTTTAAACAGTAAAGTCTCAAACAAGAAAAGTAAAATTTCTTTTAATCATATCAGTAGAATAATAAGTTTAAGTTCTTTTTTTCCCATGACAAGGGATTTGGTATATAGTGTATGAGCCAGAAAGAAGAGACTGTTGATACAGAAAATAAAGCTCTACATCAGGGTGTCAAACATGGCCAGCGGGCCGTATCCGGCTTCCGCCAATTGGTTAGAATCTTCACACATGAATAGTAAAAATCACAAGAATGTTTAAAAAAGAAAGCAAGTTTCTAGTCATTCCTGTGGCGAGTTATGATTTTTAAAGAAATAACGCACAATTCTGCCACTAGGGAGAGCAAAGGAAAAGCAACGGTTAGGCAACATAACTCTGCATGTGCCAAAAACGAAACCTAACAGCTCTGTGTCTGGTTAGGCAGTGGTTTGGTTCCCTGTGAGCTTCATCACTGAAGGATGATCAGTAGTGACATCCCGTAATGACCAAAAAAAGGTTGAAGTGAAGTCCTGAGCTTTCCAGGAAAATGGAAAGCGGATTTGTTGTTCGCGGAGCTGAATGCAAACCTGCATGCTGGTATGTCATCAACAGGTTCTTACTCCACGAATATAACATTCAGCACCACTATGAGGCTCTCCAAAAGAAAGTTCACCATTTTGCAGTTAAAGGAAAAAAAGATTTATCCACTATTAGCTGGATCGATAAATAACCATCTGGATTTACTGCAACCGTGCCGTCAGTGATGGGCAGTGACAGCTAGCTACCTTATTGCAGACAAGTTGGAGCAAACATCCATATCATTTTCTGATGGTGAACTTATTGAAAAATGCTGAAGGCTGCAGTCTTGTTCCCAAAAACTTGAAGTTGACCGTAACCCTTGTGCTATCTTAGATGACCCCACCCTTGCATTGACGTGTTCTCCGTGACAAAGGTGGATAAAGGTGGAAAGATTTCATGTAATCCATGGACACAGTGAATCACAAATCATTAAAGAAAAAAGGTTCAGTAGCTGTCTAGTGGGTCTAGATGACCCAACACCCAATGTTAAAGTGCCTAGGATGCTTTAAAGAGGTTAAACATGAGTTTGCGATCCAGATCAACATCTCTGAGAAACATGGGCACCCATATGAAGGAATCAGTCATTTATTGTATTTTCAGTCACTATTGATGATAGCACCAACATCACAGATATGTACAGCTGTGCATGTTTATTAGAGGTGATGAAGAGACCGTCACAGTGGAGTTTCTGGAGTTGATGGACACAACAACAACTATTGAAGGCATATTCAGCTCTCTAATTACTGTGCTGGATAATGTTGGAGTGAACTGGTCACATGAAGTAATTTTGGTCACTGATGGCGCTCCATCAAAGGTCAGGAAGAAGGCAGGTGTTGTCACAAAATTCAGGCAGAAACCAGGAAAAGATTCTTATAATAATGAACAGTAATAATAATGAACATTTCGTGTGTTTGCACACTTGAATGACAGTAATTGTGTTTTCTGCAAATGTGTTCCTAGTTTGAATCACAAATATGACGGTCTTGTGAAGTTTCAGGAGAGAGAAAGAAGTTAACTCAAACTCTTATGTTCACAAATGTTTGCAAGTTTAGTTTAGTGTAATTTTTTCATAGTTTGGACATTTGTATTTTAGGAAGATGTTTCATTTTTTCTGTAGCCCCTCATGAATTTATTATCAGGATTGCTTCAGTGTCAGATTTAAAATATTCAGTCGTAAAATTGAAAAAAACAATATTTTTAAAGTGAAAAAGAATTTCACTTAAGATCCATTAGCCTCTGTGAATGAATGTGTAATAAGAAATGATTAGGCTTCCATGTTGGCTGAGGCATGTTTTCCAATTGGGTAAAAAAACAAGAATAGAGCTGTTATTTTGCTTTATGTTGCTGGTCCGGCCCACTTGAGATCAGACGGGTTGAATGTGGCCCCCGAACCAAAATGAGTTTGCGCCTACTCTACGATATTAGATAGATGTCTGTTGTCCAGTTCCAGTCGCCATTTTTTCGCAATATGGATGTGATTTGCAGGTATTGGTCAAAATTGGTCTGAGACAACATTTCTATAGCAACCCCTCTCTTGAATTACTTGCACTAATGGAAAAATTTCATTAAAAAAATTGTTTATCATAATATGTTTTTTTTTTAAAAAGTAAACAGTATTCTAATAACAAATAGAATGACTGAGAGCTGTTTATTTCTTAATAGACGTCTGTGGGATTTTGGCTTTGGAACCAGCAGGACATCCTATTTAAAGCATAAGAGGAGGACACTCAGTCCAGTTCTTATGCTCAGTCAATACATATAACGCAATCATTCTGTCAACCTTAACCTGTGGAAACAGTTTAAAGCATTTGCTAGACTTATGACAGGCCTTGAGGCGGTGCATTTCCTGCTACCGCTCAGTTCCGTCCTCACTGCTTCTTGTTTAATCAAAACACTGTGTCCTCAGTGTGTGGAATTTATCCAGTGTCAAGCTGTGAAAGAGGCCTGGAAATGGCAGATGGAGCCGCCTGTGTGCTGAGATCTCGCTGCCTGTGCTGACATTTCCAAACAACAGTGTCGGCAGTGAGCATGACTGCATAAAATAGTCAGAAATGCTTTGTAAATGGTAACCCTTTTATGATTCATCTTCTTTCCTGCATGATGGCATTAATTTAAAAAAAGCAGGTGGACAGGCAGTAGTCCCAAGAGCTTGAGCTTGATCAGAGAATCCACTGAGCGCAAGACAGCACCCCCAAAATAAAAGACAAAATCACAGAGATAAAAAGGAGCAGATGGCGTGTCTGCTATCACAGTGGCCAATTCTGCAGGTATCTGTAGATCGGACCGCCTGTCCGGTGTTGTCGAAGCCTTTGTGGCAGTAAAGGCTGACCTCTACCAGCCTATCGGCTGCTTGGTTTTAATTCGAAACCTTACAGAAAAATCCAGTCTTCTTATCTGATGGTGTTGGTTAAATTAGCTTCACCTAAGTCCAACAATGCTTCCATGATTCAGTTCACCTGAAACGATGTGACGTGTTATCTGTAGCATCATATAGCGCCTTAAGATGCGTTGGCGGATGGGTCTACGTACAATCAGCCATTTATGTCAAAAGGAATCCCTTTAAAGAGTGCAATTTGGAGTTAATGTTAAAGCATGAGGCGGTGAAACAGAGACTAGAAAACATCAGATCTTTTTCTGTTAGGTTCTGACTTTTTATCATCACAAAAATCTCCTAGCGTCTGTGTGTGATGCACAAATACATATTCCTTCCAGTTCCCTCATTTTGGAGGTGATGAAATGGAATGACACATGCTTGTTTCTGGCTGAAAATAAAAAAACTGATGCGATTAAATTTAAACTCAAGCAACCAGTCAGTTCATTGCACATGACAAATGTCTTGTTCCTCATTTATTATAACTGTTAACACTTTGTTATTTTGGCGTATTCTATAACACTCACTTTAACACTGCTGGTAGCTCGAAGCCAAACAAAGAATCTGTCCCATGACTGGGGAAAAAAAAAAAAAAAAAAGCTGGAGGCCTTTCCCCACATGCCATGTCAGCTGTCTGTGAGCATTCAGAAGCATGAAGACATGAGCAGAAACGATTTAACATCTTTGCCAGCACACTTGAAGACCACTTCCAGAAGCAGCATTTTTGTAGAAACACTCCTTCATATTTGATGCTACATTCACACTGGGCATGTGGCGTGCTCTTGAATGCGCCTTTAGCCCATGGTGGTAACACTGGACTGTAATTATCTAATACTAGCACATAACCATCTGAGAGTTGATGCGAAATGTCAAGCTGTAAATCTTGCAATTCTTGCTCCAGGCTTTTTCTTTCACAGCTCTATTCTGATATATAAAAGACTTGGTATCATAGAATTCCATCCAGGTAAAAAAAAACAATTAGTAATACCATGTTCAATTTTTAAACAGATGGCACTTAATTCATGAAAGAATAGGAATGCCATCCATCACGCCAATATAAATCTGAATCCTAGTTGGTCAAAGTTTGATCTGGTTTAACTTTCCCGTCGTTTAATGCCTGCACTTTTTAATGTAGGGCCAAAACTGTCGCAAAACCACCACTATGAGACTATATCTTTATCCTTTACACAAAAGGAGTCCAAAAAATGGAAAATTTTAATGCAGTAATGTACCAAAATTATTTTATGGCCTTTTCAATAAAACTTTACTGTAATGCGCCACCATAAAACAGTGACTTTTTGCCTAAGTTGTATACCTAGATCTTGTGCAAAAACAGACTAGAAGCAACTGCAGCTACATTTTCTGGCATTATCAGAGACTTTCACTGACTTGCATTGGCAAGTTTGTGCTACTTTCCCTCTTTTCAGAAAGCAGTAACATGGCTGCTAGTGCTCTGCTGCCGTGCCCCTGCATCAATCCATATAGAAAATAGAGAAATTCCAGTGATATACATTAGACTGATCCTGACTCAAGTGTTTTAACACCGTGAATCTAACAAATATGAAAACAAATAACCCAAAAGTATCATCAATCGGTGGGTAGATACTAGAACTACTAGAACTGCTGGAATAATAGAAAGATGTGACTAAATCAAACTAAAACGGCTAAATAACATTTGAAACTGTTTGGTTGTCTCTTCAGTGAGAAAACCAAACCCAACAAGACAGAGAAGATTATAACAGCACTTTCACTGTTCCTTAAAATCCTGATAATTGCCTTTAAAATAGAAACTCCATCATCAGGGGAAAAGGAAAACAGAAATAAAAAGGCCTTCTGTGAGTGAGTCCACACAAGCAGATGTGATTTAGAAACTGCAAACACAGTACTTTTGTTTCCTAATAACTGATCTTGTGTTTGCATGTGTCGACGAAATAGAACTTCCCTAAATAAAGAAGATTTAGTCTAAATAAATTACAGTTTGAGGATCTTTGTATTTAAAGAACTCACTCCAGATCAGATTTTGAGCAATTTTATCTCAGTGTTCCCAGTGGTCCTTTAATTATGGTTATGCCATTTTCAACCAAACTAAAAATCCATTGTGTCATTTTTAGGACATAGCTTCCGCAGAGCTGCAGTAGTTCGTTAGAAGTTTGCCTCCAAGTTGTGGTTGGGACTAATAGTGCATAGATGCACTAGTGCATAGTGCATAGATACCACTCCCCATCCTCTACCAGAGCACAGAGAAACTACGGTGTACCTGTTTACACTCCCTGCAAAATTAGCACTCACCAGTTCCGACATCCTTTTCCTGTTTAACGGGTAAATGTTAGAAAGGCTACGTGCCACATAGACAGTAATAGTTTGCGTCAAATTGGTCATGTTTATAAGTGCTCCTTTTGGTGATTTTGTTTAATGCTCTTTCTCCACTGTCCACTTAGTGAATATATAGTGAATCCCCACCCCCTCCCGCGCATGGGAAACTAGTTTATTTCCTAGGGCAGAAGTGTCAAACTTGTTTTCACCGAGGGCCACATCAGCGTAGCGGCTGTCTTCAAAGGGCCAGATATAGCTTATAAATGTAATGAAAAATAAATGTTACTACTCCTTAATGTTAAATAATTCTGTGACAATTACAGTTGCATAGAAAACATATTTTTGCTTGTTACTCTAGCACAAATAATTTTAAATTTGATTCTGACAGGTTGGGTCATAATATGAAGAGGAGGAGGAAAAACGGAGACTCTGTTATGAAACTGTTGTGGCTAATACCAAATCTTTGGAGCAAGAAAGCCTCAACATTCAGGAGCAAATAGACCATCTAAGACTGCAGCAGGAACAGGCAAAACCTCAGGTGGAAAAATATAATGACATGATTACTAACCTGAGGATAATAGAAAAGGACAATGTTGAGCTTTTGCAAAGACGATGCCATGCAAGACACATGACCAATTTCATCTATTAGAGAAGGATACAACAAAACAGCTTCAAAACATTGTCAATTTAGAAAAGCAAAATCAGAGATCAAGCAAGATATTAAAAAGCTTCAGGAAAAGTATATTAATGTGAACAAACTAGAGGTCAAGTACTTAACTGCAAAAATGGAATACCAGGATAAATTGAAGCAAAACATTGTTCTTGCCAAGCATCATTCCAATCTTAGATTAAGACTCCAACAAGAGAAAGATTGCGTGAAGTTTACAAACGCTCATGAACATGACTTGCAGGTTGTGCAGCAGGAAAACACTCAGCAATATTCCTGTCTGACAGCCAACAAAATGCCTTAGAGAGTGAATGCGGGGTTTTTAATATCTTATATTATATTATATTATATTGCATCATAGCATATTGTATCATATTACATGTTGGGTTTTTTGTGATATTGTGTATGTTTCTTTTGTTTTCTTTTGTTTTAAATGTTATAATTCTTAAAAAAAAAAGTTTGATTTCATTACATTACATTACAGTACAACATATTATCTTATATCAAAGCATATTGTATTATATTATAGCATATTACATTGTAGCATATTACACATTATAATCCATTATAATCCATAATAACACACGAGATTAGATCAGATCAGAACAGATCTAAGCAATATGCTCCAAAAAATATCATCTCTGATTTATTTAATTCCTATTCGTATTTTATTTGTGTATGCTGTTGTGTTATAACAGATTATGACATAACATAGTGCATCTTATCATATTCGATCACATTAAATTTTAAATACACATAGCAGGTTCTAGTAGGTTCGTGAAATCGAACCTGTGATTTTCCAATCAGGAGTCAACTCCTCTACCTCTACACCATGGTCCCCCCATAAAAGTTGTAGAACGTGGTTAATAAAGTCTGATTGACTAACACAGTGTTTTTCAACCAGTGTGCCGCGGCACACTGGTGTCTGCGATGGGGAGAGATGGTCAAATTGTGCGTGGTGCCTCATTAACTGATCTAAAAGTAATTACCATCTCAGGAAATCAGCTCTTTGTTCATCCAAACAGGCCCTGATAAAACGCTGAGAAGTTAAGTGCAAAATATTATAAAAATATTTTTCTTTGTGTTTTATATGATTCTATTAAAGACATTTTGATAAGAATAGCAGGGATACATGATTTAGCTGCAGCTATGGCTGTGTAAGGAAAAGTCCCGCCCCTTTAACTGTCTCCACCAATCATTCTTGAAGGCTTAATCACATGTCATCAGTCTGACCAATCAGAAGTGGTTAAAGTATTCACTTCCTTGTTTTGATTTAGCCCAAAAAGTCTCTCTGTTCTAACAAAAATACCAGCTAAAGCTCGTCTTTGTGGTGTAACTCCCACAGAATCTGGTATCAGATCGTGGAACAAGTGAACACATCATGAAGCTCAAAACGCGGGTCTTTCTGCGGTCAGCGGATTATCAGCACTACATCTCCCATGATGCATTAAAGTGACTGTCTTAGCGCACAATGAGTCTCTCCTCTTAAGGTCTTAAAACAATGACACACATCAAACAGTTTTGAATGCCTACAGCTTTAATTTTTAATACATCTTTTAGAAAAAAAATAGCTGCATTTAGCTTTTTCTGCAACAATTATCCACAAAAATACATAGAGATTACGATGGCTGTGATCAATACAGGCTGAGCTTTTTCTTATTTTTATTATCTATTTTTGGATGCTGGTGTGCGCGGGATTTTTGTCAAGGTTAAAGTGTGCCGTGGCTCAAAAAGGCTTAAAAACACTGGACTAACAGACACATCTCTGACACGTTTGTCTCACTTAATGTGACTCACAGTTCGGTCTGCCTCATCTATGACAAAATTTTGAAATAAACCATTTATTGATGGTGCGCCCGATTGTGCATAACATACGAAGGTGTGTACATTCTACAAATGTTTGGATATCTGAAACTAATTTAAATGTTGATAACAAAGAGTGACCAGAAATAACAAAACTCAATTTGATCAATAATCAGCAACTTTAGTAAAGCATTATGTCTGAGGCGAAATCATAAAGAAACAAGATGCTATTATAGTATACAGGTAAAATAACTTGTTCTCCATTCTTTCCTAATTAGCAAAGTAGCTCTCATCTATCAGGATAGGAAACAATTAGATAAACAATTAATGACAACAATTGGTCATATATAGTAATTACTATTAAGAACAAAAAATGTGCTTGTGTGATGTCATGTCACATGTAGAGAAGAACAATAATTACATTTCATTATATTATCTTATCTTATATAATATTACATTACATTAACATATCATATTATATTGTGTTATATTATATAATAGGATATTATATTATAACATATTGCATCATATTATATTACATGTTGGGTTTTATTGTAATTTGTGTATGTTTTTATATGTTTTTTTGTGTTTTAAATGTTAAAGTGCTTCGAAAAAGATAGATCTGATTTTATTTGATTTGATGACATTACATAACATTACAGCATATTATATTAAATCATACCATATTGTATTATATTACATTATATCATATTACAGAGTAGCATATTACACTGTAGCATATTACACATTGTAATCCATTACAATATATTATAATACATGAGATTAAATTAGACTTGATTGGAAAAGATTGGAGCTTGGCCATATGGCTACAAAATAAAATCTCATTTTTATTTTATTTTAAATTCTATTTTTGATTTTATGTTATGTTATTTTATAATAGATTGTGATATAACATACTCCACCTTATCATATTTTATCACATGATATTGTAAATGAACATAACTGTAAATATTATTAATATATTATTATTATTACTTTTGGAAGAAAAACAAAAT
Source organism: Oryzias sinensis (assembly GCA_037389245.1). NCBI lineage: Eukaryota > Metazoa > Chordata > Actinopteri > Beloniformes > Adrianichthyidae > Oryzias > Oryzias sinensis. The sequence continues at coordinate 16,006,121 of CM074504.1, forward strand.
CAGTCACCAAATTTTTGAGGAACTATGCAAATTTTCTGGCAGCGTTGTGGGTTTTCTCCAAGTACCTTGGTTTCCCCACAGAAATTGGGAGTGATTGGCTTGTGACTGATAAATTCCCCTCCCCGAATCACCACCTTATCGTGGTGGAGGGGTTTGCGTGCTCGAATGATCCCATGAGCAACGTTGTCGGGAATATTTGACCCCATCGGGGTGTCCCATGAATAACTTCTCCTGGGGGACAGGCCAGACTAAGGGCGATTCAAAAAAAAACAACTTTTTATTACAGAGACAGCAGAAACAAGTTTTTATGGAAGCATTACTGTTGCATAATTGAAAATAAAGTCAATACAAGAAATGCTTTTCATTTCAAAGAATGAAGCATGCTTTTTCATTTGATTCTTGAGTCAGTGATTGCAGCTTCATTTTTGAAAATGACACAGAAAAAATAGTTATCCTTTAAACAATGCCCACATTCAAAGTTATTGCTGTCAACTTACTGGTTAACTTCGATCGTAAACAAGAAATAAGCATCTCTGTTGTTTTGTATAAACTAGTACAAATCAATGGAAATGTTCTCCACAGTTACCCAACAAAGTTACCTAGATACATGACCCTTACTTTAGATCAGTGGTTTCCCAAACTTTTTCTGCAGAGGCCCCCTTTCTGAAAGGTCTAGGAATATTTTCGAGCCCCCCAACACTGACACAAACATACAAATCCTTTGTTTCTAAACTTCACCGCGCCCCCTGCAATACCTCTGCGCCCTGAAGTACAGCTGATTTAAGACCACCTGCTTTAGATTAACCTTCAGACGCGTTCTGGTACAGCTTCTCCATCATGCTAGCAGACAGTCACATGACGTCACAAGATTTACGTAAAGTTGTTAATTTTTTTAAAATCAAAATCAAAAATCAAATATATTTAAAACATAATTTTTCAGAACTTATTTCAGTAAACTGAACTTCAGTCTCATTTTTTTCCATCTACAAAAAACTAGTTAGTTTTACTTTGAAAATAAGAGCCTTAACCAACACTTTACTTTGGGAAAAAGGATTAACATTATTCCTCGATTTCAGGCATTGAGTACATTACCTAAACTGTTTCTTTTACTATACTAAACTGAAACACATCACAAATCAGCCGTCTGGGACATCTCAAATATTTGTACTTGTTTTTCTCGAACAGATATCCAAGTACCCGAGTATGGTCTAGTAAAAATGACCTTGGGTGAAAGTAATTATTCCTCTAAAATGCAGGATAATGTTAGATTTCAAGTACCTTATATAAACTAACGCAACCAAATGCGCCCAACTGTTAGTAGAAGTAAATGGTTCTTCAAAGTCATTATGGTGAATTCCATTTTCAAAGTAAGTTCTCTGCCAAACCACCAAATCAGTGAAAGCCAATTTGCTGTGGCGACCCCTGATGGGATGTGCCGAAAGGTGAACATCGGCGGTCATGTTTATGATTTGTTTCCAGCTCAAGTTAACTAGGAACCTTAGAGTGGGACATTGCTTAAAGTGACGCATTTCTATCTTTCTAATTCTGTGTATTTTCCTCTCCTGTTCTAGATAAATGATGGATTTTAAATATTCGGTTTTTTATACATCCAGTAAAAAGACAAGCATATATGTTAGCAACCATTCAAACCTAAATTAAATAGTAAGAATTGGGGTTTGATCTGTGAATCTTTGACTGTGATTCATGAATCGCCACTTAAGTAACGATCTGCAGCCCTTGTGACAACAAAACCATATCAAGTAAGAGTCTGAATGTGCACCTTACACAAAAACTCCAACACTGTCTGAGTCTCACTGTGTAGAAAATGATCAGTAGAAACAATGACTAAATACTCAAACACAATCAGTTTGAAGAGCCTTTTTCTGCCCAGTCAGCATTAACCAGCTAAAACGTGACAAAAGCCCGTTTGTCGCTCTTCAGGAGGATTCACTCATCACCAAGGCGCTTGGCCTTTTCTTTTCCCACAGCCGGCGTGCGTGATTCCACTGCTTCATGCCATTCTGGTTAGTAATTTCCTCACAGTGGCAGCATGCTGGGATTGCTTCCTTTCCTACCGTGCATATCCTCACTCACTGGATTTGCCATTGTGTTGTAACAAAAAACAACATTAACAAATACCAGTACAGAATGAAATTTCGTGTAGGTTTTTGGACCTTTGCGTATTTTGGAACATGTTTTTCTGGGTCGACTTTAAAGATCTACTGTGTAGAAATGCGGAGTGTGTTTGTGACAGCTGAAACATCTATCAGCACTGCCCATCAGATCAAATAAAAGCTGCATCTAAACTAAATAGAAATGTGTGGTTTGCATTGGTTTGAAACAAGGCAAAACACCTTTGAATCGCTAAAGATCCACTCGAATCATCTTTTGATCTATTGTAAAAGTGTTCCTAGTGGTCTTTGAATCATGATAATGCCATTTTTAGCCGGGGCTATTAGCATGAAACAATCCTACCCATTTCTAATCTCTGTTAACACGCTCTCCCACTAGCCTACAGCCCCTCACACACACAACATTATGATGCAACCAAGATTGCAAGGAACATTGGAGCTATCTGGCCATACAGGTTTTAGCCAGATTCCAGCTCAGACAAGCAAAACAAAGAGGTACACAAGTCTACAAGTGAATGCATCAGAATAAAACGGGGTAGGGAGGTTGTGGCCGCCTGCAAGCTTTTTTTTCTGCTTCTAATTCACAATTTGTATAAATAAATACTCGTAAACACATGGCATTTTTGGTGTTTTTAACATGTTCTTGTGGCTTTTTTCTCATGATGGAGGATATATAAACAGAGGGGATGTGAGCTAGCAGGGGAGCGCGTAAATAAATGGATGACGGGAAGTGTAAGCAGGCTTGCTTTGCGCAAACTGTCCCGTCCACAGCTCAGAGGTGAATTTCTGATGAACTACTGCCGCTCTGCAGAAACTGTCCCAGAAATTGACACAGATTATTTTGATTCAGGCTAAAAAGGGCATAATCATAATTAAAAAACAACAACAATGGAAACCCTTTTACAGTAGATCAAAAGACGATCAGAGTAGGACTTCAAGATATGTCCTCCATCCCAACAATGCCACAGAACATGTTAGTGCATATTGCAGAGAAAATGTTAGTGCATGTGCAGAACAGTGATCATTAAAGTGCATGCGCAGCACAGTGATCATTAAAGTGCATGCGCAGAACGGTGATCATGGGGTCTTAAGGGTGGGTGTGTCACCTAACTGACGCTATGACAGCACTTCAGCTTCAATGTCAAAGAAAACCGGTAGGCATCAAGACCACTGTGTGTTCGCCAAATTTATATGGCGCAATAAAATCAAACCTGAACCAGCACATTACGCTTTGTGAGTGGATTTTCTGTCCAATATGGTGCATCTTACCGTCTATGTTCTCTCTGTCGCTTATGTGCTGGAGGTTGCAGCCCGTGTCCTCACGACTGAGCTCCGGCTCAGGGCGATAGGGCTCCAGTCTCGAGTGGTTGTTCCTCCGGTGCTTGGGGCTCGACGACACGCAGCAGGATGTTGTATTCCCCATGGCGCGCGGCGGATTTGGGAGCCTCGCGGGTTTATTTTCGCACCGCTATTGACGGCGTTGGATTGGGGAGAGGAGGGGGGGCGGTAACGCGGATACACTACAGCCCTGGTGCAAGCTATCACACCAGGCTTGCCCCCGTATCCGCTAGTGCTACACGCCCGTCTCCTTCGGTGTCTCTAACGTGTTTATTAAGACATTTGAGGCCATAAAGTCGACTCGAGAATAGTCTATTAGTCGTTTTTTTTTTTTTTTTTTAAGGAAGAGCCCCCCTCAAAAAAATGCCCCCTCCCTTTCAAACCTAAAGCGAAGGGAGCTTCGGTTTCAGACTTGGCTCACGCGTTCACGTAATTATCCTTACAAAGCATTCTCCTGTCCTGATATTGGTATAAAATAAAAACGAAAACATTGTAAATTTACAACTTCGGACTAAATATGTCTGCGCTCGGCGCTACATGGTTGCCAGTGGACGGTACACTGCAGCTACATCCGCTATAATGTTGCCTTCAAGTGCACGTCACTTAGTTGGATTTTCAACAACCGAAACGGTTTTGCAATTTAAAATAATGTATGTTATTTCTAATATATATATATATGTATATGGTATGGATAGTATATTGTCTGCATGTACAAAACTTACTCTGCTAAACCAAATCTTTCATTAAAAAAACGCACAAAATTTGTACTGACCGTTTAAAGAAACAACTGTCAAGAGTTTTGTTTAAATAGTTTGTTTTAAATTTGATGTCAAACTGTATTTGTAACAGTTATTTTGTTACTGTTACATTTTTCTACGTGCCACTTGCAATGTTGTTGCAAGCCATTTAATTTTTTTTTTCAAAAAGTCATGTTTAAAAAAACGACAATATTTTAGTACGTGAACGCACCCTTACTGTACAAGAAGTTCCGGTTCCGGCTACGACCATACCTGATTATTAAATGGACTATTTCGGATATTTTTATATTAAAGAAAAATTTAATAAATCCTAAAATCCAGATTAGATTGTTTAAAAATGAAGTAAAGTTTTCATTTTGGATTAACTCCATGTATGTTTAGTTTGAATAATTGCAATATTATTTATTTAAAAATGCGACTTTGTCACCATTCTGACTTATTTTAGCTGAATAAAACGGTCATAAATATTTTCATGTGTCATTAACCTTCTTTGTTCTTGACTGTTTATTGTTAAATCTACAAATTGCATTGACAGTGGGCAACTACAGATGATTTAGTGAATTTTGGTGAACATTTTAATGTTAAGTTATTTCACTGAAATGTTGATTTGATGTTCTTGCCATTTCCTGCAGCCGTCAACCCTCAATGTTGCAGGAGTCTGTGGAAAGAAAGGTGGACATGCTTTTTACTTGAGCTGCAGGAGTCGGGTATGGTACTGTGGTGCCACCTGCAGGTTCCGAGGATGCATTCCAGGTTTTAACAATCAATAAAAGAAAAACAAAACAGAAAAAAACATGTATTTGCCGCTACAATTCGAGGGAACTGTCCTCACTGTACCTTATATGACTCCTGCATTTTATTCTCATCCATTTATATAGGGCAGGGGGGTGGGGGCTCTTCTTTTTCTTTTTCTACTGTTAACTAGCGCATGTCTGCCACTTACAGATGGAAGGGGCTTGGTGCCAAAAGGCCGAAGTGGGGCAGATCTCGTGATTTGGGCACAAAATAGAACCGTCCTTGTAATGGCAGATTTAGATTACCATTATGTCAGGAGAGTGGCCTTGGTTTATATTGTAAATGACAGAAAATGTTCTTTTCTGAATGTGCATTGTAGTTTAACTGACATAGATTACTGCTCCAATCTGCTTCCTTATATTTGGTCCATTCTTTGTGACATACGCACCAACAACAGAAGCACGTCATTTTCTTTCCTTTTTTTCCTTCGCTGCACACGCACATAGATGGTACGCTGGAGTCTACAGTTTAGCTAGCACCCATTTGGAAGCAGAAGGAGGTTTAAATATTGATGCTGTGTTCGCTTTTTGTATTTCTTTAAGTAAATGTGAAACTGTTTATTTTAATTCATGGAAAAGTGTTTTGAAGGTCCTTTAATTAGTGGCGCACATCGTGTCGGTGCTTGTTACGCAACATCACGGACTAATTTTGTGCATTGAAAACTTTGTCATAAGTAAAATTAAAATTTCTTTAGTGCATTTTTCTTTAGCTTTCACGGTGCATGAGTACAAGTGGTGCTTTGGATGGTTGTGTCAATGACCAATAAAGTACGCACCTGTTGAAGCTCAAAGCGTCTCGTATATAACCAAAAGAGGCCGCCACATAGATTTATTTGAAAAACAAATGCAGTCGTCATCAGCACATGGGTTCACCAGATAAACCAGCTTTGCTCTCAGTTTTGTGAGTTTCACCACACCCCTATCAAATCTGAGTCCCTGATTGGTCAAAGTTTGACCTGGTTTAACTTGCAACGCACGTTTAAAGCCACACATTTTGTAAACAGAGCCAGACAACCGTTGTAAAAACTTGTGTAGCTACATGTGAAGTGCGAGTTAACATAAACTTTTCATCTGAAGTGGTCGCTTGAACATGTCTTGCCGAGGGTGGTGTGAACGTAGCCTCAAAGAACCATTTGGTCCAGTTTCTTAAGGACCAAAACCGAGTAATACCCAAAAAGTCTCATTTTCATTATTTAAAAAAATTAACTTTAATAACGTTTCTTTGACCATTTATAATCTCTCTCTCTTTCTCTGTTTTACGCTAATTCTAAAAAAAAACAACTTAGATGGCAGATTTAACCTTTAACCATTATTTTACTCAGTTATTTGACATATTAAACATCCAACTAGCCACTTTATTAGACACACCTCTCCAACGGCTCGTTAATGCAAATTTCAAATTAGCCAATCACATGACAGCAGCTCAGGGCATTTAGACATGCAAACATGGTCAAAACGATCTGCTGAAGTTCAGTGGCGGTTCTACACTAACTTACTCCCTGGGCGAGTAACCCCACCAGCGCCCCCCCCCCCCCCCGCACACATACAAAATTTGACAACATCCTGTTGTGTTCCCTATCTTCTATTTAGCCATTTTACTCAAAAAATGCATGTATTTTCTTGACTCATACTACAGGGGGGTCAAACTCAGTCACACAGGGGCCTAAGTTAAAAACACGCTTAAGGTTTTGGGCCGAAGAAGATAAACATTTACTGAACACACTAAAGCTAAACTTTTAAACCCTTTAAACTGAACTTTTTGAACATAAATATGAATAAAAACAGGAACATTAATCCAGAATAACTCAAGTTAAACCCTAAATAACTTGTAATATTTTGCTCTCCATAGAAATATATTCTGTCAAAATTATACAAATATGAACATGCTGCAGAACAAAACAAAGAAAGCCTGGAAATATTAATAAGAAATTACATATCAAATAATTCCATTTTTTTTGCTCTTTCATCATTCTTTAGAGCATTTTATTTTAGAGCTGGACTCCTGCTTCATTTTTAGCAATAATTTCTTAATGTGTGACGTCCTGTGTGTGTCTTTGTGAAACATATCAGAGGGATTAGATCTAAAAAATAAAACTTATTGTGATTAATATGTTTAGGTCTTATAAAACATTAAAGACTAAATCTTAGAACTCATCAGTGGGATTACTCCAAAAATATTTGGCATTTCCCTAAATTTGGGCAACACCAACAGCAGAAATCCTCCAAATAAACTCAATCCATAAAAAAATGGTCTGCGCTCCCCCTTCCCCCTCCCCTTCGCTCTGACACACGCGGCTCCGTCTCTATGACGGGAGGCGCAGCTGCGGCTCAGAGTTGATTGTCAGATAGAAAAAGACTCCCAATCCCAATCACCTGTTGGTGTGATTCAGCCAGCCACCGGAGAATTGCGCCAGAACGGTAAATGGTAAATGGCGTAGACGTATATAGAGCTTTCTACCCTCTTTCAAAGGCCCAAAGCGCTTTACAGTCACAGACCCATTCACCCATGCAAACACATTTTCTCACTCTGATGGCAGCTCCAGCTGATAGACAGGCAACAGGAATTTAAAAAACCACTGGCTACATCTGAGGTCTGCAGACGAGCATCTCTGAACGCACAACACGTCCCACCTTGAGGCAGATGGGCTACAGAAGCAGACTTACCACACCAAGTGCCACTCCTGTCATCTAATAACCGGAAACTGAGGCTGCAATTCACACAAACTCACCAAAACAGACAATAGAAGATTGGAAAAACGTTGCCTGATGTGACGTGACCACCACGTAGAATCAGTATTTGGCATCACCAACATGACAGCATGGATCCATCCTGCCTTGTATCAATGGTTGAGGCTGGTGGTGGTGTAATGGTGTGGGGGATATTTTCTTCTGACAAATCTGCAGCAACTGTGTGAGGCTGTCATGTCAATATGGACCAAACTCTCTGAGGAATGTTTCCAGTACTTTGTTGAATCTATGCCACCCAGGATTAAGGCAGTTCTGAAGGCAAAAGGAGTCCAACCCGATACTAGCAAGGTGTGCCTGATAAAGTGGCTATGGTGAGCGTCGGTCACTGTTGGTCAGCCACAAATTGGTCACAAATTCTCTTTGTGACCAACATTGGAACAGTTAAGCAATTTGAATAAGATCTACTCCCATAATTTGTACATTTTTGGTGCATTTGTTGTTCCTAATTAAATTCAATTCAATTTTATTTACATAGGCCAAATTCACAACAACAGTCGTCTCAATGGGCTTCATGCCGGTAATTGTAAGGTAAAAATAGAATCGAAAGTGAACATAAATGCAAAGAATTCATTAGGATAATACTAAACTTTAACTAAACAGACTAAACTAAACTGGGCATCGCTGCCCTTAGATCCTCCTTCACGGTAAGGAATAATTCCTAAAAAAAAACGGAATCCGCAAAAAACGAAGAAACCTCTTTGGTGCCCACATGAAGGAGGGATCCTCCCCCAGGACGGACAGGCCATGCCAGAACTCTTATAGAGAATTATCTTATGTAACTCTACAACTACATATTTAAAGTTCAGCAGATGATCTTCATCCAGATGAAGTTGGGGGACGGCTGGGGTCGCGAGACGAGCCGGAGGCAGGATCCACAGCCAAGTGTAGGAGCAGACGAGCCAGAGACGAGGTACACGGTTAGGTAAAGGACCACGGATGAGCCAAATGACATCTGGAAGCACAGAGCGAAAGTACACGAATCACACTGCACCAAACAGAGGCATGGAGAACTAAATGATGAATAAATTATGAAGAATAGAGGAGAGACGGAGAGTAGAAGTAGACGAGAATAGAGGACAGAACCCCAGTGCACCATAGTTTCCCCAGCTTCAAACTTCTGGCATCCTAGTGACAACTTTATTGTTATTGTTAAGTTTAATTAAAAAAAATTAACAGTAAGGTAAATATTATCTGAACACTAGCTAGTCTTACAATAAGCTTGTCCAAAGAGGAATGGTTTAAGTCTAACTTTGAATGTAGAAACTGAGTCGGCCTCTCTTACATGAGCTGGGAGTTTATTCCATAAAACAGGGGCTTGGTGGCTAAACGCTCTACCTCCAACCGTACTTTTACTAATTCTAGGAAGAACAAGCAGACATGCATTTTGGGAGTGAAGTGTTATGTTTGGTTGGTAAGGCACTATGAGGTCCTTAATATAGGATGGGGTCATACCGTGTAAGGCCTTGTAGATAAGCAGGGGAATTTTGAACTTGATTTATAGAATCAACTGGGAGCCAGTGAAGTGAAACTAACACAGGACTGAAGTGATCTCTTCTGTTAGTTCCTGCTAACAATCTAGCTGCTGCCTCCTCAACAAGCTGAAGACTTCTTAAGGAAATTTTAGGACACGGTGCTAACAAAGAGTTACAGTAATCCAGCCTAGACGTAACAAATGCATGGATGAGTTTTTCAGCATCACTTTTAGACAGTATATTTCTGATCTTAGCTATAATCTGCAAGTGAAAAAATGCAGTTTTGCACGCCTGACATATGTGAGCATTAAATTATAAATCCTGGTCAAATAGAAACCCTAGGTTTCTAACTGTGGAGTTGGAGGCTATACTCACACCATCCAGAGAGACAATCTGAGCAGATAGAGCATCTCTGAGGATTTCAGGACTTAGTACAATGACCTCAGGTTTTTCTGGGTTCAGAAAGGAGGTAATTAATTGTCATCCAGGTCTTGATGTCTCTGATGTAGGCATCCAGTTTCTCTCCTAGATTAGAAAACTTGTACTTGATTAATAATAATTAAAAAAGATTAGCTCCCAGTCACATTTCCCAACAGTTTTGCCTCCTTTATTTGTACTGTTTAAAGAATGGATCACTCCATGTTCACACAAATTTATGTTTTCTTCAACAACAGCTTCCCCCACTGAATTACAGCGACATAAAATAAAAAAAATGGCGGTTAAGTTCAACACTGTGTTATTTAGATACTTTGCCATTACAGACAATAACGATCTTGACGAACCGTAATATTATGAAAAACGAACAGAATGGAATACTCCTCACTGTTTTATCATTTTTTTTTTTAATGGCAGTAAGTAAAGACTAGAACTGAGGACATTTTACTCTGAGGAGACGCTTCCAGGCTACTGCAGCTAAATTATGCATTGATAACATCTCTGTATTATGTAGTAATATAATATAGTTAATTGAGTTCTTGTTAATTGGCGTCATTCTTGGAAACTAGGGAGTAAACTGCTTCCACGCAAAACTGAAGAATAAGAGTGGTTATAAAATTCAAAATAAATGTTGTTTAAACATTTGTTTAAACAAAAGAAATGAGAGATTTGCACAATGTTGCATGAAATAGTTTTGGATGCAGCAGTTTATATAAATGTATGTATTTAATACAATCCACATGGATTACAGGAAAATATTTTTAGATGTTTTTAGGAGAGATTAATGATAGATATATTTTATTTGATGTTACTGTCACAAAACAAATTAAAAAAATAACATTTGACAACAAATAACTTTAAGAGTAAACAGCAGGGGTTACCTGTCTGAACTGGACCAACTGGCGTGTTTGTGGCTCCTACAGCTAAAAATTGTGGGTTGTTTGTAAATGGCTGGTTATGTGTTACGCCCTGAACATCCACAGCAGAAAAGTTCAGATGGGAATCAAAACATTGCCCTGAAAGACCAAGGAAAACACAATATATGCCACAATATACATGTGGAGGTGGTCATGTTAACCACTATCGACATGTTTACCAGCATTGCTGTTGTTAGTTTGCAGGGAAGAAGGAGTCAAACTGGGAGAAGCTGGAGCTTGTTGTGGCTCATCACTCTCTTCTGTATTTAGCTGCATCATCCTTGAAGTCATTCTATGGAAAACAAGACTGTATTTGTAAAAAAAGAAATAATGAAGGTTTATATACAAGAGCATCTGATCCTCCTTTTTGTAAAATGACAGCTTACTTCTTTAAGCAAGCAAAAAAAAAATACTCTTGTAAGGAATTCAAAATATACCTCAAGGTTTTGGTAAAAGCTAAAAACAACTTCTTCTGGTTGAATATTTTCCATTTTTTTCTAACAAAGCAGAGCAAAACAAAACAAAAAATTGCAAATTTATAGTTAAAAATGTTTTGATTAACAAAAGTTTAGTCCATAATGCATTAATTTTACCAGCAATTATATATTTCTTCAAACAAGCGCTAAAACTAACTTTCGCTAATCAGGGATGTAGTAAATAAAGAACAATATTGTAAGTACTTATAGTCAGTTATGACATTTGAACGTTTTTTTTTAACTAATTGATTCAATACACAGTCTGACCTTCACCAAAAATAAAGAAACATTTGGGATTTAGTTTGAAGTAGCAGGCAGTCAGGATGTATTAAAATTTAAGCGGCATATTCTTATCTTGGTGGAAGCCAAACAATGCATGTTTTCAAAGCAAAGAAAGGGAGAGTGAAAATTTGTAGTAAAAGAAATCACAAAAAATTTACCAACGAGATAAAGAAGGGGCAAAGCCAAGCTACTTTGGCACAAGTAGCTTCTGGAAAAACCTTTAATTATTTAAAAGTGAGTCAAATATGAAGTGCTTATTTTTGTATTTGTCAATTAATTTAATTTGTATGAAACAAAAATGGAATAAATGCACATTTCCCCTCAAATAAAAATAGTGCATATAAAAACAGAATATACCGGTGTTTGAAAAATTCGATTCCTTTAAGGTTTCCGTAGTTTTGGGCGATACCATTTTTCGGTTTGGGTTTTTCTTTTAACGTTGCCGCACTTTAGTTAATGTAAAGCTTATATCTATGGTCTGTTGTTAATGAATTTACATTAGATACAATTCAGACAAATTACTGTTTCCTAAAATTCATACAAAGTATAAACACTTTACCGTTACGTTCACCTAAATCAAGTGGTATATTCCTAGTGGTTGGGAAGACCTGTGAGTCAAATCAGTACTGTGACAGCGGAGAAACCGGAGTTTTTAAACAAGTAATTACTGAATTAAGGTTAGTTCTAAAGTATTCGCTTATAATAAGTAACCAGATTTTTTCAACATCAGCGCCACGCTTTGCCGTAATGTCAAGGTTAACGTAGGGAAACTTCTTGTATGACAATTTGCTAACTATAGCTGAGCAATCGTTAGCCGCCAGCTAGCTGGCTAATTGCTAGCTTTTGACTTAAAATTGCCTTCAGTTGAACAGGAAGAAGTGACATGCTAACGCGCAGTAAGCTAGCATTTTAGCTCAACATCCTATTTTTGGATTGGCATTCCGCTAGCTTGTACCTTTTTTTATTTTTAGCTAGGTTCAACAAACATGTCAGAGGGATGCTAAAATGGAGGAGACAGCATTCGGTATCATAATTGTAGTCACAATAAATATTGACGTGGTTTTTCAAGACAAATGTTGAGATGTTTAATGTTGCGTTATAGCAATTGAAATGAATGACGACAAACATGAAACAACACACACAGGGCCCACTTTCTCCCACTTGACGTAATAATTACAACTGCTTGCATTAATTTGAACGTTGATAGATTTTTTATGAAGTGTTTCGCTGCTGCTCAGATGTTTTCTCTTTACTTTTCTCCAAAATATTTAGCTGTTAGCCTCTTGTTGAACAGAATGATTAGACATACTAGTGCTAGTGATGTTTCCATAATCTACAATTGTTTTAAAAATGTCCTTGTTACTAAGGTTTATTTGGTAAAGATGTTCAAATCGTGTTATTGGTTTTATTTCCCAGGTGTTGTTTTGAAATCCTCGTATACTTTTGTTTTGTATTTGATGATGCTTCCTTCTTCTTTTTTTTTTTTACCATCAGTTTCTTTTTTGTCATACAGCCTTTATTTTGGTGACTGTGCTGTCAAAACAAACATTCAGAGACCCACTCCAGTAAAAATTGTGTTTGGTGTTTATAACCTGTTCATGTGGCGTTTTTCTGATGGTGGAGGACATAATATAAAGAAAATTGAACTTAAGACTGCATTTCAGAGTATTTTTTTTATTCAAATTGTTGTGAGTCAGGAGAAGATGAAAAACTGCTGTCTGAAAAAGATCGTATTTGTGACGTAGAAGCTACAGTGAGTGGGCCACAAGCTCCTTGCTCCGCTCCATTCTGATGCATTCATGTACTTATCTGTTTTCCTCGTCTCAGCTGGAATCTGGCTCAAAAGTGTACAGCTGGATTGCTCCAATATTGCTTCCCATTTTTGTTGCATTGGTAATGTTGGGCTTGGTGTGTGAGGGGTTGTACGAGAGTGGGAGAGTAGATGGGTGATGGAAAGTGGGGCGGACTGCTCTGCAGAAAGTATGGCCTAGAAAATGAATTTTTTGTTGGGCTTAAAAACTGCATAATCATAGTTAAAGGAATGGGACTTTAACATCTTTCAGTATTTCCTGTTCTTTTCTTCTTTTCAGCCAGGCTGAAGGAAAGACTACAATGTCCTTAAAGCCGCGGGTGGTGGACTTTGATGAAACATGGAACAAGTTACTGACGACAATCAAGGCTGTTGTGATGCTCGACTATGTTGAAAGAGCCACCTGGAATGACAGATTCTCGTATCTTTTTAAAGATTTTTTTTTTTAAAGATTGTAGGCAATTTATAGCGGTGGTCCCAACCTCCAGGCCAGTCCGTGGGGGAGAGAAAAAAACACGACCTACATTTATTCCCATTTTCTTTATCATCTGATTTTGAAAGAAGTTTTATTTGGGAAAGTCCTCGACTCTCTTCACCACATCCCACTCATTCTTGATGAATGTCAAGTTGCTCGGTCACGTTTAAAAAACCATCCTCTACTTTCTTAAAGCAGCTGCTCCGACCGTTAAATTGAGACCCCCAGGCTGGCAAAGTTCATTTAAAAAAACACATTTGGAAAGTTTGTTTCAGATTTTTTGGCATCAGATTTTTTGGCCTCTACTTTGACAGTTATGGGTTGCGGGAAAATCTATTTCCATTTTTAATGGTTTCTACTTGAAATCTAGTGTACAAATAAAGTTTAAAGCAGTGGCAGATATTTCAGAGAGGATGAAGATCGACTTTACCCTCAAAAGTTAAGGAAAAACTTTAGCTAAAAAAACAAATCGGACGGCCACTTGAACCTCGTTTCTTGTGTGACATTAAACCGGCCTGTGGCCTGATAAAGGTGGGGATCACTGCTTTATAGGGTAGATGGGTTCTTCATCTTTTTATAAATGCAGATTAGCTATAGTTGAGATAAATGTGTCTGAAAAAAGATGTTTTCTTGGTTTGTGATCCTGACCTCAGACACCAGCGACATTTATGCCTTATGTGTTGCATACCCAGAACCCCTGGGGGAAAGATTATACACAGAGACCAAAATTTTTCTTGAAAATCATGTCCGGCAGTTATACAAGGTAAGCCTTTCACGCTGTTGCGGGAGAAAAAAAAGAAGTGCTTTCCCCCCCATAAGTTCTTGCTTTTTAGTAACAATATCTGAATGTACTTCTAGAAAGTTCTGGAGTCGGAGGAAAAGGTTTTAGTGATGTACCACAGATACTGGGAGGAATACAGCAAAGGAGCTGACTACATGGACTGCTTGTACAGGTAACTGTATTTTTTGACATCTACCAGCATGCAACAGGGTAGGGCTGGAGGACACTGCTGAATTACTGAATCCATCCAGAATTTATTCAGCTGTTAGATCTATTTATTTATTTTATTTCTATCCAAAACCAATTTAGTTAAGTTAGGGAAACCTGTTCATTTGGAATACAGTGGAATTTTAATTCATGTTTATTGTAACATAAATAAACGAAATAATTTTTTAGACACAAAATATTGAAACAAAGAAGTTCTTTAAAGGGAAATCCAGAGGTATTGGATCCATCTTTTGTTTATCTAAACTCCGTTACAGCACTATAATAATTAATCCTTTGTAAATTATTTTCATCTTTACAGGATAAATATTTAATTAAACGCCAGACACTGATTTTTATTGCTTTTTATACATTTAAATATCATTTGTACTATATGTGATATAGTGGCTTCTCACTACATCACAGTTCGTCTTTTCCAGCTCTTTTTCTGTTTTTTGGAGAACTGTGTCCTGATTGGCTGTAGACCCTGTCAGTCAATCTCCTCTGTGCCGTGTCTCCTGTATAGAATGCGATCACCTTGATAGATGTATGTATATCTTCAATCCCAATCAGATCTTTGTTTTCATTCCATAATCCTGGACTCATTTTTCTACGAAGGTTTGAACCTTGAGAGTTTAAACAAGAGAGAAAAGGGTGAAAATATTCATGTCTGTCTGAGAAAAGTGTATCAAATGTGTAGTTAGGAGTTTTACAGCCTTTAAACATCTAAAATATTGTAATAAACAGACATGACTACTTAGCAGATTTCCCCTATTGTGGATTATTTTTAGTTACTTCTGAGGGAAAACTGTATACTTAAAATCAATCAATATTCTGCCATTTTATACTAATAATTACACTGCCTGCCTGACTTGTATTTTTATTTATACTACTATATTTATAAAGATCGTTAATCAGAGATGCCATACAACTAAAAATTCACATTTGATTTTTCTGCATTCAGATACTTCTTACATCCTCAATCTTTAGTAAATGATTTTAATTCTCGAGTCTCACGTTTAAACTAATACTCCACCAGACACTAATTCTAACTATTTCAAATATCATCTTGCAAATTCTAATACGCTCAAAGATGTTTTCTGTTCTTAACTAGATGGTTTTCTGATGTGTATTTATTTCCCTTACCTCTGCCTTTGCACCTAAATGACTTCATAGCGTTTTGTAAATGAGACCAGTGAGTGTTTGACTCTGACTGTAACCTGACTTTTCAACAAATTAGTGCAGAAACAGTGGAAAAGGAGGAGCAGCCAAAGGAAGTCAGACAGACCATCAGTCAAAAAAGTAGGAAAAAAATGACAGTTTGGCAACAAATCCCCAAAGCGCTTATTTATTAGACCCACTCCAATGAAAATCTTTATGCAAATGTTTAATATTTTCTTTTGCAACACAAAGTTTTGTGTGCAACGGGGTGGCATTAATATTCCTCCATACAAATTGAGCTCAATTGCATTTCTATGTATCCGTTTATTCAAATAGTTGTGAATCAGGGGTAGAGGAAAACAAGTTTTTTAAAAAAGAGCTTATTTGGGACGTAGAAAATACGCTGGGCGTGCCACACACTTCCTGCTCGGCTCCATTCTGATACATCCACCTGTAGACAAATAGATCCATGCACGTCTTTGTCTGAGCTGGCATCTGGATCAGAACTGTTCGGCTGGATGGCTCCGATATTGCTTAATATTTTTGTTGTACTGCCAATGCTAGGTTGGAGGTGTGAGGGGCTGTAAGCCAGCAGGAGAGTGTAAATGGAGAGCTTTCAGGAGCTGGGAGGGAAAGGGGGGTGGGGTTGATCTGCACCGTCAGTCCCTCAGTCCCGCCCACAGCTCAATTTTTAGTGGGCCACTGCTGCTTTGCAAACAGGTTTTTTTGGATTTTGGATAAAAATTGCATAGTAAAGAAAATAATCTGGGGACACTTTAAAAATAAATGAAAATATGATCAGAGGACGTGAGGATACACAGTAAATATTTGGATGTTTCCACCTGTCATCCGCTTCGTCAATCCCCATTTGTGTCAAAAATAAGAACCTAAATAGAAACTGTGTACATTTATTTTACACTAAAGATTAAGTGAAAATCTAACCTTATGATTTCAAAATGAACTCCTCCTAAAGCTAAAGTATTTTTGTCCATTGAACGGCTGAAGTATGAGGATGTTTGCAATCCAACAGAACACCAAACTAGTTATAAAGTGAAAGACTCTTTCTAAATGTTTACATCTAATTTCTCAGGTTTTGCACAGATTCTGGATTTAAGTGTAATATTTTCTAAATATTTGACTGATTAGAAGTTTTTCTTTTCTGTTCACACATCATGAAATTGACTTTTTTTTAATGTTGCAATTTTGTAAAACTGCAGAAACATTTTCTTCTTAACATTTTTTCTGCCGTCCACTCATTGTACAGGTATCTCAACACACAGTTTATCAAGAAGAACAAACTGACAGAAGCAGACCTGCAGTATGGTTACGGGGGCGTGGACATGAACGAGCCGCTCATGGAGATTGGAGAGGTAGATTTGTTCTCCTTCTTCTTTTCTTACATCAAATTACGGGGGGGAGAATCTCTGAGTGACCCCATGAACCCAGACATGGACATGTGTTTGTCATTGCTTTTGTAGAGCTCTTTAAAACGAATAAACCCGATCTCTAAACATCAGCAGTGTCTTTCATAATGTAGCTACGAGGCTAAAAAGTTTTTCCTCCGACGAGCGGCAGGAGTGGCAGGTTTAAGAAAACTCTTTTGGATCATTGTCGAGCTTCCAATGTGAGACTTTTCAAATTAGAGGCAATGAACACAAGTTTCTTAAACAAATGTCGTACAGTGTTAATGCAGCTTTACTGGGAGAGACCGAAACATAGTAATGAATAATACCGTATTTTCCGGACTATAAGTCGCACCGGAGTATAAGTCGCACCAGCCCAAAAATGCATTATAAAGTAGAAAAAAACACAGATAAGTCGCACTGGACTATAAGTCGCACTTTGACGGGAAATTTATTTAAAAAATCTGAGACCAAGATCATACATCTCACCTTGAAAGGCAACTTAAAATAACAGGACGCACAACGAACTGAGTACGTGCCTGCTTTATTAACATAAAACCACTGCGTGAGTGGGACTTGGACTTTAAAGGGCTACTGGTAAGCTCAATGCTGGACTCCTTTTTTTAATATGTCACGTTGTTGTATTGGGTTAAAAGAAAAAAAAAATTACCGGTAAATGTTCTAAAATGTTATACAAATGTTTGTATTGAAATGATACATATTTGTTAACCTGAAAAAAGATAATTATTAGTAAAATACTATTTAAATTAAAATAAATTGTATTTAAGTGTGGGAGCATGCAGGTCACAAACACACTTGACAGTATGAAAGTACCACTAAGTACCACTCCGAGCCTGGAGCGCCCTCTTGCAGTTGTCAGTGAAAATAACGAACATGTGAAATTATTCAACAATGTAATTTATTTCAAATATAAGTCGCTCTGGAGTATAAGTCGCACCCCTTGCCAAACTATGAAAAAAAGTGCGACTTATAGTCCGGAAAATACGGTAATTACACACAGAAAGCCCTGTAACACTTGTGTCTTTTCTTTTCAGTTGGCTCTAGACATGTGGAGGAAGTTGATGATCGAACCTCTTCAGGCCGTCCTGATCAGGATGTTGCTAAATGAAATCAAAAAGTATGTTTGTTTTGTTTATACTAATTGTTTGTTATTACAGTAATGTGATTGATCAACTCAATGACCTTGTGGTAGTGTCCATCCTGAAATACTTTACTTAAAACTTTACTTAAAAAAACAGTTTTTGTACGGGAACATTTCTTTATTTTTTTACCCCATCCCTCATTAAGAGTGCAGTTAAATACCCCCACAGTTACTTTAGTCTCACACTCTTAAAGTTATTATTATTAAATAAATTTCATATTAAAATTCAATCCTGTTTTTAAATTCCTGGATTACTTTGAAATAAGCAACTTTTCATGCTCTCAGGATTTTCAGAATAAAATCTCAGAGTGAAAAACAGCAGCTCTGACTGCACATCAAAGTTGACTCAAGTGTACATAATGTGACTTAACATGGAGCTATGGATGTGATTAAGTTACCCACAATTCCTCTGTGGGTGTAAATAACAGGCAACAACTGCTGAGGCAGATTGAGAATGTTGGCCCGAGCAGATCGGATAACCGAACGCGGAGTTCTACGATTTCTGGTTTGAGCTTTGGAAGTCCAGAAAGCAATTTTTTTTTTTAATTTAAATCCCCACATTCTTTCAAATTTTGGGCTTCAGTGTTCGCCGTCCAGTTGGAGCACGTCCGCCGTTAGAAATCTAATATCGTTCAGTCATCACAGCTGTTCTGATTCTTTCTTACAGTGATCGCTGTGGCGAGAACCCCAACCAGAAAGTCATCCACGGCGTTATCAACTCCTTTGTTCACGTTGAACAGTACAAGAAGAAGTTTCCGCTAAAGGTGAATAAAAAAAAACATCACTGCCTTGGTAAATATCCCCCTAAAACCGTAATTATTATGAATTAAAAGCTGATTTTTTGGGGGGCGGGGGGGTTCTTTCTTGCAGTTTTATCAGGAAATCTTTGAAGGGCCTTTTCTGATGAAAACCGGGGAATATTACAAGCAGGAAGCCTCCAATCTAATGCAGGAATCCAACTGCTCTCAGTACATGGAGAAGGTAGGACAGCCGGGAAATAACTCAACCAATGCAGCCGTGGGAAACGCTCCGGCTGGCAGCAGGAAAGCCCGGTTCGGCTTTCGGTTTGTTCCCAGACGGGGACTGTGATTGTTGTAGAGGATCTGTTGACGGAGTATTAGCTCTGCTTTTAACACAACAGTGACCCCTGGGCAACTGTTGTCTGCAGCTGCCATGACTGCTGGAACGGTTTGGTTCTGATCCAGGAGGATTTTAGTTGCTATGCTGAACAAAGATGAAACCAGCTTCTAGTTGAGTTTAAAGGTTTTGTTCTCTCTATCTCCCCTACACTAATACTGGGTTTTTTCTCCTGATAATTCATCTAAATGGTGCGTTTTTATAGCTAAAAGTCTCTTTTTAAGCCCTTTGAAGGGGGGTTTGCTTATAAAAGATGCTACACAAAACAAAGATGCCTGACCTGAATGTGCCCACAAGTCATTGATTTTTATTTATTTGTTTATATTTTACAAAAATAAAAAAACCTCTTGTTTACTCAATCCAATTGATATTCATTTCAAGGACTCAGCCGCTGCCTGTCTGTCACTCACACAGCTGTAGTGTCTGTCACGATGTTGGGTCTATCACACAATCTATGTATTTGATCTTAGTTATCTAAAATGAGACCCAGTTGGTTGCGTTTGCGCTTTATGGGCACTATAACTTATACCACCCTGAAGCTGAGTTCACACCACATTTAGTTTGCGCGACTAGCTGTCTACTGTCATTGTTAAGTCAGTGTACGCAATCAGAGGTCCTGCGGCGCAAATTGACTGGTGGGTGCGGCGGGATAATCTAGCAGTTTCAAGCTGCACAAAGCGGAGGAGCGTGATGTTTCCAGAGATCAAATATCTGAACTTGGACTCAGTTTGGGCCTGTGACACGTTAATGGATATATCAGCAGAAGGAGTCCAAAACCAACATGGAGGAGAGTCTGATCGTTTTCTTCCCCAAAACGTATGATATTTTTCTTATTTGTATTGAGACAACTCTATATGAGATAAACGGTCAAAGCTTCCTTGTAACATTGAGGCTAAAAATGATAGACTGTAGCTCCTCCCACACACAACAGGATCGCCAAGTTTATGGGCAGATTTTTGGACAAGCGTCGAGCAGCTAACTAGTTGCACGTCAAAAGAAAAGAGGGAGGCGTGAATTTGACCCATGAATCACATTTGCCGTGAACCTTAGACCTGGCATTTGTTAGTGTGCTGCGGTGCAGGAGTGAGGATCGTTTTCGGTTGACGCTCAATTCCGACTCAAACTGTGCCAACCGCTGCTCTCTTTGTGCTCGTCTCCGCCCTACAAGGTCTTGGCGCGGTTGAAAGACGAAGAGGTCCGGTGTCGGAAGTACCTGCACCCCAGCTCCTATGCCAAAGTCATTCATGAATGCCAGCAGAGGATGGTGGCCGATCATCTGCAGTTCCTGCACGGGGAGTGCCAGAACATTATTCGGCAGGAAAAGAGAGAAGGTCGCTGTGCCGTTCTTATCTGTTTAGTTCCTGACGTCAGTGATGACGTTTCATTAGCTCATTGGTTGTTGTTCCACACAGACATGGCGAACATGTACACCCTGCTGAGGGCTGTGTCCAGCGGGTTGCCTCACATGATCCAGGAGCTGCAGGTTCACATCCACAACGAGGGCATCAGAGGCACCAGTAACCTCTCTCAGGAAAACGTCAGTAGCACAGCACTGTCTGAATGGGTGCATGTTCTGGGATGCTGAAAAACATCTGTCCCTCTAATGTGTGTAGATGCCAACCCTGTTTGTGGAGTCCGTTTTGGAGGTCCACAGTAAATTTGTTCAGCTCATCAACACGGTCCTCAATGGAGATCAGCACTTCATGAGTGCCCTTGATAAGGTAACGCAGAGAAAAAGGGAATTATTTCCCCTGTAGAAATAAAAAGTAACACTTAGACGATGATGTTGGCTTCTCTTCCTCAGGCTTTGACATCCGTCGTTAACTTCAGAGAGCCTAAGTCCATCTGCAAAGCTCCGGAACTTGTGAGTACAGACACGCAGGCACATGTGCGGTTCGGGTTCCTCGCAGGTCATTGACCGGGTCGTTCCCCTCCTCCGCCTTTCCATGCAGCTGGCAAAATACTGTGACAACTTGCTGAAAAAGTCTGCAAAGGGAATGACGGAAAATGAAGTGGAAGACAAGCTGACCAGCTTCATCACAGTTTTCAAGTACATAGACGACAAAGACATCTTTCAAAAGGTAAGTACGGATTGTCATTAACGAGTCTTTGTGAAGCCTTAGTCACTCAGGGTTGACCCGTATGGGTGCTGTGGGATTTTGGGTTGTCTAGGTGGGGACGGTGGTAGACAGGGGCGACCGCATGTTAAGGGAAGTGCAGGTGGATCTTCCCGGAAGCCTTGTACAGCCACCTTAAGGGACGTCATAAAAATGGAACGATTCTTGTGCGTGTGGGAAATATATAAGTATATAAGTATTTGTAAGGCTAATAATGCTGTCTTACACCACACTCTAGTCCAGGGGTGTGCAAACTACGGGCCGCTTCCATGTTTGGTCCGGCCTCTTAAACAATATCAGAGCCACATTATTTTTGTTTTTTTTCAGTCTTGCCATGCGATCAAAACCCACATAGAACATATTTGAATCCGTCCTTCTGCTGTCTGTGACCCAATCTGAGCCCCTCTGAAAATCCCTGTCAAGTAGAACAGAAGACAGTGTTTCCTTTCTACGTCACAGTTCATCTTTTGCGGTTTCGCTCACTCGTTAGAGAGATCATGCTGTTCTGTGTCCTGATTGGTTGGAGATCTTGTCAATCGATCTCCTCCGTGCCGTGTCTCCTGTACAGAAACGCGGAGCTCTTCAGATCTACAGAAATCTTTGATCTTTGTTTTCATTCTAAGATCCTGGACTTAATTACTATAAAGGTTTGAACTTTGAGAATTTAAACAAGAGAGAAAAGTGTGAAAATGTTCATGTCTGTCTTAGAAAGAGGGCAGTGAAGAGTTTTACTGCCAATAAACTTCTGTAATCCTACTCTAGAGATTTCATCGTTCACGGTTATTTTTAGAACGTAACTCCTGAAATAAACAAGGAAACACTGTGCTGGTGAAAAGGTAACGCAGATACATGTCCAGCTGCGGCAGAAGACCTGAGAATTTGACATTTTTCATCATCACTGGATGAGAAACACGCGTGCAGCTTACCTACCCTTGTAGAACTGTATTTCAAAGAAAGGACTTTATGTTTACCAGTTTGAAGGAGAAACAAATGCCATGTGGTTGAGAAGGAGGGGTGCACTACCTTCATGCTGGGGCACCTAAGATAAAAAGTTAGGTACAACCAGTGCAAAAATTCTAGACCCTAGAGTCTAGAGCCCCGACCTCAGAAGTTCATACAGCAGGAAAACAACCAACATTAGTATGAACTAGACTGGGTGATTGTGGATACGATTGATGCGATGGCTGGTCGCTGTGAAGTATAAACCGGCGTGAGGGACAAACAAAATTTATTAACTGTTTTTGGATTTTGTCTTTTTTACCACATTTTGGCACATTTTAACCCTGGTATCTAGTCATACATGCTATAAAAGAAAATGAATGTGGTCCGCAGTCTGAATCAGGTCAGATCTATGTGAGAGGAGGCTACAATCAGGATGCGTCGCACAGCATGACCTCTATCCGCTCCCATGTTAATGGGGGGGGGGGGTCAGGTTTACTGCCCTAAACGTTTCCCTGATTACATCCATCAAGCCCGTCCAAGGTCACGCCCACAAGAGCCACGTACCCCACCTTGATTGGTCGGTTCGTCAGCTCTGCACACACACTGTAAAAGTGGCGTTCATGCAAAACTCGCACTCACGTTAAACTTTCATATTAAGTTGGGGGCCACAGATATCACCTGTGGGGTCTCAAAAATCCTGCTTTACTCTTTACTCTTTAACCCCTAAATAACACGTTCTTTGAACTACCATAACTCTTTGATGTTATGCACAACAAATGTGATTCCAACAGATTAGGACACAGAAATGCAACGTTTTACGTAATGCTACGACGTAAAGCTGCATTTCTTTGCAACAGAATCAGGTGATTTACATCGACTTTATTACTGTAAAGTGTTGCATATCAGCGCACAGCCTCTGTTTTCAGCCTCAGAATCCATTGAAATTGCGTTGATTGCGTGAACGGGTGAAGAGTTTTGCAGCGTTCACACTGAGCACGACTCACACGCTTTTCTTTTGACGCCGGTCTCTGAGACAAGCTCTTAAACAAAGATCCTGATTGGTTGACGCAACTTGTCTTTGTCTTCAAAGTTCAAATATTTGAACTCCTGACATGCTGTGACGCCCAAAACATGGTGCTGCTGCAATTAAAACCTCTGATTGCATCTGTGCATCAACTTAACCTTGAAACTGCACGCCATTGACACATAAATTGGCGTGAATATAGCGTTATGCTTGTCCAAAGAGTGTCAGCACTAAATCTTTGGTGTCAAAAGGTTAAGCTGCTGTCTTCAGATATTGCAATGTTTTGGCCCTGGGTGGGATGGCCATTAAACCGTTAATGTGTCATTTAACTACATAGATTATTTCTCTGTTTTCTGCAGTTTTATGCCAGAATGTTAGCAAAGAGGTTAATACACGGCTTATCGTTGTCGATGGATTCAGAAGAAGCCATGATCAACAAACTAAAGGTAAATTCTGAGCGGTCGGATCCTTGTTTGCCAGTTTTTGGGTGCTCATTCCTAACTTTCCTAATGCTCCTTCTGGCTTCGCAGCAAGCCTGTGGCTATGAGTTCACCAGCAAACTCCACAGAATGTACACAGACATGAGCGTCAGTGCCGACCTCAACAACAAATTCAACAATTTCATCAAGACTCAGGAGACGGTGGTGGACCTGGGAATCAGCTTCCAGATCTACGTTTTACAAGTACGTGGGGGCAAAGTCGGGGGTTTTATCCGCATACACACGTAGCAGTTTGTTGACATTTTTTCGGTCTTGTTTCAGGCTGGAGCTTGGCCCCTCACACACGTCCCCTCCTCCACATTCGCCATCCCCCAGGAGCTAGAAAAGAGTGTGCAGATGGTGAGCTGCGCTACTGAGCTGTAGACCGAAAGGAGTGATGACAAGAGCACGCTTTTGACTCCTCCCCTCTTTTTTCCTAGTTTGAGTTGTTCTATAATCAGCACTTCAGTGGGCGGAAGTTGACTTGGCTGCACTACCTCTGTACAGGTACCAAACAGTTGGACTTTAATGTGTTTACCGCTGAGAAAACCAAACCTGGGTCAGTTTCAGCTTCAAATTTTTCTCCAACAGGCGAAGTGAAGATGAACTACCTGTCCAAGCCCTATGTTGCCATGGTAACCACCTATCAGATGGCTGTGCTGCTGGCCTTTAACAACAGCCAAACGGTGACCTACAAGGAGCTACAAGACGGCACCCAGATGAACGAGAAGGAGCTCCAGAAGACCGTCAAGTCCCTCCTGGATGTCAAAATGCTAAACCACGATTCAGAAAAGGTTTTTGATTTCGTTTTTGCTGGACCGTTTCTAGGCGACAGCTTTGCTTCCAACCTGTGAAATGTTCATTCCAATGCGTCACCCCTTCTGTCTCCACAGGAGGACATTGAAACGGAGTCTACGTTTTCGTTAAATATGAGTTTCACCAGTAAAAGAACAAAGTTTAAGATCACCACATCCATGCAGAAAGACACACCGCAGGTCAGAGAATCGCTCTCTAGAGTTTCCAGCTTTTCTCTGCACGGTTAGCGTGTAGTAAAACAGCGAGATTACGGATGCCGCCGGCGCTTTGTGCCCCTGTGACTTTACAGGAGATGGAGCAGACGAGGAGTGCCGTAGATGAAGACCGTAAAATGTATTTACAAGCTGCTATAGTGAGGATCATGAAAGCTCGCAAGGTCCTCCGGCACAACGCCCTCATCCAGGAGGTGAGTGGAGATCGCCGTCATTCCAAACGCCACCTGAAACATGGAAAACTGCAGGAAGAAAGGATTCATGAACACCGATGGCTTCATCGGGCTGCAGAGATCCTGCAAACCACCCATCAATAAATAAAACATTAATAAATCATAAATCAAACAAATGAGCTTCCAAACATTTGGAACTTTATCAATAAACATTCAGCTCACCTGTTCAATTAAGTTTAGTCGGTCTGCTCTGCTGCTGCACGCCGTTCACTTGCTGTAGTTTATGCCCACTTCCACTTTAATCTCGTAAAATTACGATTTTTTTTCTCTCTCATAAATTTACTTAACTTTCTTTGGTGGCCCTAAAACTCCGTCGTATAGAATAGTTTGAAACTGAATTATTTTTTTTTCCGCCGATAGGAAACAAAAAGTCCTCATATCCGCTGTTCTGCGGTTTATCCTGTTGCTGCGGTTATGTCATTGTGCTTTGGATAACGCCGTTGCATTGTTTCTTTTGTATGTAGTGTGAGCCCTGTCGGCCACCGTAGTTTTTTAATCTTTGTTGTTTGAAGGATGGACAGAAATTTCAAATCCATATTTGAACGCAGGTGTTTGGGCGGCAGAATTTCCGACCTCTGGGCCGCTGGTGTTTCTGCTGTCGAGACCCGAGTTGACCAAAACTGAACAGAAATGATCTCCTTAGTGAAAATAAATCATCTGAAAACAGGGTATTTAGGGTGTTCTCCATTTTTGTTGGTGTTTGTATAAGGCCTTAATATTCTTAATAAATGTACATCTTTTTTCCTCGTAATTTTATGACTTTATTCTTGTAAATGTATTTAGTAACATGACAAAAACCACAATCCAACTCCGCTCCACGTTAGCCGTGTTAGCGTATTCGCAAAAACACCCAAACTCGTTTGCAACTCCTAAAAAAAAGTGACAGGCCTTAATGTGTGTTTGTTTTCTCCATTCCTGATATTATACTGAAAGCTTGTTTTGTTTTGTTTTTATATTTAAGAAATCTGTTTTCTATCAAATCATTGTTGAAATGTCATCACATTTTGCTTAAATCCCCCCTTTGTGCTGTTTGGAAGAGGTTAGAAAAAAGTGTTCAAATAAGGAAAATCTGAATTTTCTTGCACCTGCACTTTATTGTAAGCTAAGGAGTTTTCCTGATGTTTTATTGGTTGTTTTGTGCAGGTCATCAATCAGTCTAAAGCCAGGTTTAATCCCAGTATCAGCATGATCAAGAAGTGCATTGAGGTGCTCATCGACAAGCAGTACATCGAGCGCAGCCAGACCTCGGCAGACGAGTACAGCTACGTCGCATAGGAGGAGGCGTTCAGGGAACTCCTGCTTACAGACTCTTCAGCCATTTGATTGATGGACAAACAGACGTTAAACCTTCTAAACAGCAGCAGCAACAAAACCCCACTATTGTGGAGCGTCTCCATCATGACCGAAGCAGGACTGGTGCCTCCATCTGTGGAACAAAAAGAGAAGCGATCGTGTCACCTCAGATTCAGCCGGCTTACTCCTCCTCCTCCTCCAGACGACTCCCACTTTCTGATTTTGAAGCTGTTTACAACGTCACCAGTGCCACGCCGCTGTGGACGTCAAAGAAAATGCCTGTAGCCGTGGGGGGAGGAGGGGGGGAATAACAGAAATAGAAATAAAAACAAACAAAAAAAAGAAAATTAACAAATTAGTTGACATCAATTATGCATTGGTGGCTACACATGGAAACCATGCTTTCTTTTCTCACGTTTGCAGTTGTTGTGAGTTCTTTTCTTTACATGTACTGAAGTTAGGAAAACTATTGTAATAAATCTGGTATACTGACTATTGTATCTACTTTCAAATATAAAAAGAATTGACAAACATGACATTGCTGCTTGTCAAATAAATAAATAAAAACACTGAAGACTTTTATCTAAGCATGTGTCCATTTTATTACTTTTGGGTTCATCTCAAATAGGTTTCCTTTTAACAGAAGTGTAAAGTGGGAAAACCCATAACTGCTTATTTTTATTTCTGCCTAAAAAAATAAATCTGAAAGAAAAGAAAAACAAGAAGGTCTCAGAGTTGAAATCCTTAGTTCCTACCAGAACAGCAGAACATTCAATTACTAGTAACTCCTTGTGCGAAACGCGTCTAAGAGTTCCTTAAGAAGTCTCCAGCTTGTTCAGAACGCAGCAGCTAGATTAGCAGGAACTAACAACTTCATTGGCTCCCAGTTGATTCTAGAATCAAGTTCAAAATCCTCCTGTTAACCTATAAGGCGTTACGGTATGGCCCATCCTATATTAAAGACCTCATAGTGCCTTACCAACCAAACAGAACACCTCCCTCCCAAAGTGCATGTCTGCTTGTGCTTCCTAGAATTAGTAAAAGTACGGTTGGGGTAGGCGTTTAGCCTGACCCCTGTTTTATGGAATAGCTCCCAGCTCATGTAAGAGAGGCTGACTCAGTTTCTACATTCAAAGTTAGACTGAAAACATTCCTCTTTCTACAGGCTTATTGTAAGACTAGCTAGTAATCAGTGAATATTTACCTTACTGTTAAAATGTTTCCTGCCTGCATCTTAACCCATCTTCGACATGACTCGACTTGACCCGACCTGATCTCCCTCTTGCACCACACACACTTCAAGGGACGATTTGATCCCATTGCAACCACCGCAATATTTTCAAGGGACCTCCAGATCCTGCCTGCGGTACAACCTATCTGGCACGTGCCCAGACGACAAGACTCCTCTACAGGCGGGGCGTGGGAGTGCTTCCATATCCCAGTTGGCTCATCTGTGCTCCTCTACCTGACCAAGAACCTCGTCTCTGCTCCTAAACCTGGCCTGGATCCTGCCTCAGCTCAAATCTCATGACCCACCTGTCCCCTGACTCCATCTGGATGAAGATCATCTGTTAGACTGTAACCCTTGTGCATTCCTAGGCACTTTACCATTGGGAGTTGGGTCATCTAGACCCACTGAACGATGCAGCTGAACCTTTTTTTTCTTTTTAGGATTGCCTTGATCTTCTGGGGGTCTAAGGGCAGGGATGTCCAGTTTAGTTTAGTTAGTTCAGTTTAGAATCTTTCTGTTGAAATGTGTGTGTTCATGATCCTTTTGATTTTATGTTTTACCCTACATTCATCTGCACAAAGCCCATCGAGATGGCTGTTGTTGTTATTTTGGACTATACAAATAAAATTGAATTGAATTGAAAAAAGGCAGAAATTGGTAACATGTTTAAACATATTGCATGATTTCTCTAACATTTAATATGTTGTTGGTAGAGTTAATTTAAATCAAATTCGGAAAAAGCCAAAATAAATTCTTGGTGAGGAATCAGGGTGCTGCTGCAGTGAATGCATGGAACTATTTTTGCATAATGCCAATTTATTGTCACCAGGTTTCAACTGCCAAATCAGATAAATGAGTCCATGATGGAGGAAGGTATATCATTTCACAGGGAAGTATTTTTTTTTCTTTTAAGGCTGCAGGGGCTTCATTATTAGAAAAACCCATATGTTGACATACATGATCTGCAAGTGAGGTTCCATTTGTGCCAATAATATCAAAATGTGTTTTTCGTCTGTTATGTCTTTTGTCCATTGTCTATGTCTACTGATCGTGTTTTTGCGTCCACTGTCTATGCTTTGGGCTCATTGTCTATGTCTATTGAACAAGTTCATTTTTACATTGGTTCATGTCTATATATTACCTTCGCAATATCTTCTGCATGCCCATGATTCTTTGATTATTACTTTGTATTAACTTTGTGATGTATGCTTGCTTATCCTTAAACTTTATCTTTGTCATTTGTCCTTATCCCATGTCGTCTAACTACGGCGTCAGGAAGATCCTTAGCAACCGTTGCTAGTGTCGTTTGCCATGTCGTCTCACCATGTCGTCAGGAAGATCCTTAGCAACCCGTTGCTGGTGTCACGATTGCCATGCGTTTCACATGTCGTCAGGAAGATCCTTAGCAACCATTGCTAGTGTCGTTTGCTACGTTCTCTCACCATGTCGTGTCCTTAGATCTTGTTGTATTTCAAATTTTGCAATGTTAAGTCAGAGAAG
The DNA here is from genome assembly GCA_037389245.1 of Oryzias sinensis. NCBI lineage: Eukaryota > Metazoa > Chordata > Actinopteri > Beloniformes > Adrianichthyidae > Oryzias > Oryzias sinensis. The sequence continues at coordinate 16,035,453 of CM074504.1, forward strand.
TCTTTTTATGCAGTCGATAAATTGTTCCCGTGATATCACGGAACAAAACGCTACAAAAAAAAAAAAAAACCTTTATTGACAATCCTGTGCACTCCCAGAAAGAGGGGGTGCATCATTACAGCAGTTTCACATTCCGTTTAAGGTTATTTAGAAGTATAAACTGGTACAATCTTGTGATGAAACTATTATTTCAAATTATTTTGAAAAATGACGATCTTTATAAAATATGTTTTTACAAAACTGATGGATAAACGAGGATCAGGCAGACTAATAAGAACCTTATATGGTCGGTAGCCATCTCATAATAGTCACATAAATAGATTAAAAGAAAAGCTCAACAACCAGTCAGTTTTAGAGCTGTTTATATTGCTAATTAGTAGTGACTCGACCCACTAAAATTTGAGAAGGTAACTCATCGAAGATATTTTAAAGGCCTCCTTGCAAGGCCCCCGTAAATCGTTCAGCGGCAAAAAAATAAATATTTACATGGACTAATGAGTTGAGGTTTATTTCTGAACAAATACATTAAATCAAAACCAATGTGTTTGTAAATTTATTCATTAATAAATCAGCCACGTTTTCATGATCAGAACGGCACATTCAAATAATCTCCATAAAATGTTCATATTTATTATGTGTCATTCTCCGGCACGTTAAATAGAATTAGTTAAGCCTCCAGATCAGATGGTGAAGCGGTAATGCGCCACTTTGTTTCGTGTCAAGCGTTGTAGCCATGCACCCCCACACACACACACACACACACACACACCACCTACCACCCTTTCTGTCTGGCAATAGTACAGGAAAAATTTACCGGCCGTACAAAGGACTTTTCTGTGACTTTGAGAATTTGAAGCGAACATCTAGCGACAAAACAGGGGAAGCGTCAAGTAGCTAACTGACAGTAAGCAAACGCGTAGCTAACGACAGTAGCTATGACAACAGCTAACGACAGTAGCTATTGACAGCAGCTAACGACCGGGCTATCGACGGCTGCAGCGGTTTATAAGAATCTGACGACAAAGTGAGACGACCAAAGACATAGACAGTGGACACAAAAACAGATTATTGGCACAAATGGAACCTCACTTAGCAGGGCTATTATCAACATGCTGCATGATGTACATTTATTTTGCTGTCAATATAAATGTACATTTTATTTTGCTAAACCTGTATACAGCATACTAGGCTATTTATACAGATTTATACATTTCTGACTCAGTGACTGATCTTTTCTTGCAGGTTTCCAATGGATTCAGACTTAGGGAAAAAGTGGATCTTAGCTATCAAAGAGTTAGCAGATGGATACTGTGGTACCAACTAGTAATACAGTCTGGCTGTTCAAAACATTTGTGGAAAAGATTTTTTTAGAACAAATCTATTGTTCACTTTTGGACTTCTTTAGTTTATTATTATTATTATTATTATTATTGTGTGTGTTATGTAATAATAATATAGATATTTATTATTATTTATTGACTTATTGTTATTTATTATTTGTGGATTTGTATTGACTTACTATTGATTTATTAATATTAATATTATTATTATTATTATTATTATTATTGACTTATTGTTGGGTTTCTAAATAATTTAAATTGCATGTCAAAAGAAGTCTAAAACTAAATGTTTAAATTAATTTTAAAAATTCTTTCTAATAATTCTTTTATTTTTAAGAAGTCCTGCAACAATGCATTTCATTGAAGTTTGAGCTTTTAAGGCTGACTGTTTCTCTTCTTTAACAACAACAAATGATGTATCTATATATACATTATATAAAATATAATATATTTATATATATGTATATATATGTATGTATATTTAAATATAAAAATATTGTAGCGACAGGGAGTTAGCCCGCCTTCAGCCCCTAAGGCTCATGGGAGTAAGGGGAGCTTAGGTGAAACCTTGAGTCAGAGGGCTGGAAGCTGAAGTGACCCTCCATGCTGTTTGGGCTGTATGTGTGCTTGATTAAACGGGCTCTGTGCTGAAAAGGAATCTCTGGTGCTCTGCCTGTTTATTTCCTCCCTGAGACTGTCTGGGGTCGTGCGATTGTATGGGACACGGACAGCTCTCCAATAAGCCTTCTAAATAGCAGTCTGGCTTTAGCTACCCCACGAAAGTGACGGTCTGGCTGGATCGTTACATTGGTGTCAGAAGTGGGATGCTTAGCCTGCTGCCATACAGAAACCACACCATGAAATACGCCCGTGAGGACCACGCCATTCTAGACAGTTTGGGAGAAGGGGAGAAAGGCGACATCAACTCCTGATGGATCGAGCACCCACCGTCATCTGCAGCCTGGCCTTGCCCGACGCCAGCGCTAGACCATCTGGACCAGACTGTGATGACGGTCATGGCCAGCTGAACCTTCACAACGCAATGGCTCAACAGCGGCACAGAGCCACACCTGGCTCAGATCCCAGCCTGGCGACCGACCATGGGGCTAGGCAGCGAGGACTTCTCACACACCCAGGCCTGGCGTTAGAGGAGTACACTGCTGGACCTCCACCTGCGGAGCTGCGAGACCTGTCAGCGTGGACAGCAGAGCTTCGCTTTGGGGAGGAGGGTTTGACGAAGCAGACCCTACAGCAGCCGTAGTGATGAAGACGATCACCTGGGATGCCTGGGGACCTTCTGCTGCTATTGTGCAGCTCTTCACTTGGAGAGAGTCTGCTCCCCTTGGTGGCGTGCACCTGATGGTGGTGATGCTTCCACGGAGAATTGAGGACTGGATTTCTCCTGGCTGGGCACATGCTGGCATGGAACTGTGTCAATTGCCCGGATGTATTAACCCAGCCAGTTGAGAGGAGGACTGTACGGTGGCGGTGAAACCCAGGATTGTGCGAAAGAGTCTCAGCCAGTGTGTTCCTGTGTTTTGCTGTTGTGTTGTGGTGTTCAGTTCTACAGTTATGCTTGAGGGTTGTGGGGACACCTAACCCTCTTGGAAATTGAGAACAGTGTGTGACAGGGTGTATAGCCTTCAGCCTAAGGCTCATGGGAAGTGGGAGCTTAGGTGAGCAGCAGGTCAGAGGGCTGGAAGCTGGAAGTGACCCTCCATGCTGTTGGGCTGTATGTGTGCTTGATTAAGCGGGCTCTGTGTGAAAGGTCTCTGGTGCTCTGCCTGTTTGTTTCCTCTCTAAGAACTATCTAAGTCATCTGATGTATAGAACTGAACAACTCCTAATAAGCTCCATCATAATCAACTTTATATATATGTATAAATATATTTAAATCTAAAAATATATACAGTTTATAAAAGCTACTTAGACACCACTAAAATCAATGGAAATGTATGTCATGTGGGCGTCGTCGACCTCACCAAGATGGCGTCGCGCTCCGCCACCGTTGGCCAGGCTTCTAAAGCGGGCGTGTCTCCTCTAGTGATATAACTCATTGGTACAGACCCCGCTGCTAATAAGCTAGCGCCTTGAATTTCAAGATGTTTTTATCGCGTGACTGAGCAAAAGAAATATGCAAACGCGCCGCATCTTAATGAAATACACCACTCTTTCTGTTAACGTTTCTGTAACTCGCCTGGAACATACATGAGTTTGATCATGAGAGTTGTAATACATATACTTTATTGGCTGGCAATACTGTACGGACCTCGTGGCGCAACGGTAGCGCGTCTGACTCCAGATCAGAAGGTTGCGTGTTCAAATCACGTCGGGGTCATTTCTTTTCTGTCACAAAAATAGTTGAACTTTAATTACCTAAACGTAAATATACCACACTCCACGTATAAAAAAATTACAAAGCACCTTTTACTTAGATTATTTACAATAATCGTGATTATTATCACTTTTCTTTTTACTGTATTTCAGTTAAGGTCAAAGATTCACCCCTATTATAAAAACAAAAACAATTGTTTACATTTTCATGTGGAGGTTCATGACTTGAACTGTTATTTTAGAGCCTGCACGTTACTGCAGTTAAGAGGCAGTGAAACAGTGACAATGGTAACTTGGGAGTTAAGAGATGTGCAGGATTCTTGAGTTGCTTGGTTGTGACATACCTGCTGTGACTGTGGGACCATGTTGGAGCATGCCAGAACCAATACCTATAGCTGTTAGCAACACGTGCACTGACTATAGTGTGTCCTTTGTGGTGTTTCTTTTTGTTTGTTTTATTTTTTTTTTTTAAGGACAAGTCTGGAAATGTATAGATGAGGAAAATCACAGATCAGAAATCTCTTGAATGTGGGAGTCAGGAAAAAATATGTTTTTAACCCTTTAATACCAGAGCAGTAGCTCCAGCATACCAAGCTAGATTTGTTGTAAAAGTATTGTCATTAAAAAGATGGAGTACTTGTCAGAAAAAAAAGAGAACAAGCACAAAATCTTTTTACAGACGGGCAATTTCTTTTCTACAAAAACATTTTTACAGACGCACACATTTCACAATACAAGTTCAAAACCTTTTTTTACGGACGGAGAACACTTTTGAAACAAATCTAACTTCATACTAGTGATGGGAAATACTACACTTTCAAGATTTGCAACGATTACATTTTCCATAAAATATTTGATACCAATTATTGGTAATTTTGTATTGGAGATTTTTTTCTTAAGCATATTAGTTATCCTATAACAGCAAATACCACCAGGGACAGGCCAGATAAAAACTTTATTGTGCAAGTTTCAAAGTACAAAACTTAGAATTCATTTATTAAAATAAACACGAATAAACAGAAATGTAAAAAAATAAATAATAAAAAGAACAACAAAGTGTCTTTATTGCTCAAATTAGTATTTATGAACAGCAACATATTAACATTTTCATTTCCTGGATAACTATTTGTCCTGCCGTTGAAAAAAGAAACGTCCTCTCCGGTGGAACAGATGTAGCAAAAATTTAGATATTTTTTTGCCACTTTACTCAATAAAGGAAATGTCCACTCAATTGTCTTTCCACCAAAGAAAAGGCCCCTCGTTCTTTGGGATCCCTTTTGCTTTTTCGTCCATACTTCTGTGCGCATTTCAATATAGGCATCTGCATTTGCTGCACGATTGCTCTGAGAAGCCAAAGCCCGAGTGTCAAACTCCTGCCACCATCCTAAATAGGGTAACAAACGCAAGTCATGTGACTGCTGGAACAGTTCAATACGCTGTGAACGGGGGGAGTTTCGACACAAAACACTGGAGTTACTCGCTGATTGATCAGAAATACCCAAAAGTGACCCACTCACTTGTTTATTCAGTAAACAATTTTTTTGGTGATGTTTGGTAATCAATACTTTAAAACTTTGGTATCATTATTTCATATAAATATTGACATTCTATGGAAACTCTTCAACCGTTTACGCAATTCCAACAGATTCTGAAGTGGACAAAAGCCGCTTTTTCGTCGTTTTTCAACACTTTACTTCAGTAATGTCCTACTTATCCCTTGTGCTCTCCTATGGGGTCCAAATGACCCGATCCTTACATTGACATGTTATCCCCTACCATGAAAAAGGTGGAGAGGATTTCATGTAATCCGTGCACACCAGTGAAGATCACAAACCCTAAAAAAAAAAAGGTTCAGCGCACTGTCTTGTGGGGTCTAGATGACCCCACTTCCAGTGTTAAAGTGCCTAGGATAGCACAAGGGTTACTGGTGCAAAACCCATGTGTGGCAGTCAGAGTCCAAGAGTTGCTGTAGGTCAAAGAGCGTGTGATATTTAGGTAAAAAAACCTAACCTAATTCTTGGTGATTTTTACAAAAAAATCTTCTCATAAAACGCCAAACCCCGGGAGTTGGACCTCCAGACGATGTGTGGCTTTGAGGCACAGCGCCGCGAGATGCAGATATGTTCATCGGTGTCGAAGACAGTCGCACACCGCTCTTAAACTTTCACCCACTGCTTTCCTGCATTCCTGGCGTGCAGTGAACTTACCCCAAACAAAGCCTCTGGACTCTCTGATAAAGCTGCAAAGCTGCTTGTAAATGGGAAAAAGAGTAATTGATCATTGAGATAAACAGAGGGGGAAATAATCAGTAAGAAAAGCTACTATTTGTTTGCCAACAGTAAACAAAAGTAAGAAGCTTGGTTGCCTTTTTTTTTCAAGAAGCGTTTCCCAAAGTGGCCACTAGGTGGTGTTAGCATTGCAGAAGTAGGAGCACAGGTCAAATGCAGCCTCTTATTCAGAACTTTCATGTTCTTTGGATTGAGACACATGTTTACTACTGAAGCTTACAGTTCAGTCCAAACCCAGCAGTCTGGCCCAAATGAAGAGGCTTTAGGAGCTAAAGTTAGAACATGATTAAACACTGGGGCTGCTTTAGGCCCTCAGCATGAAATCGAAAAAAAAAAACTTGCTTCTTGCGCTTGTGTCTACGTTTGTCCTGTTGGTGAAGAACAGAGTCACAGCTGCAGCAAGACGCCCCACAGAGAGGCTGCAGCATTTGTCAGCAAGTTGGGTCACATGTTATCTTCATCCTCAGAGATGTTCCTCTTCTTCAACTACAGGTCCACAACTCATTGGGAGAATATTCATCCCATTAACAGATGTTCTATCAGTAAATGATGGAGTTTATTCAAAGAGGCTACAGAAATAGTGTTTAGTCTTCAAATAGATTTAAAATATGAATTAGATATGGGAAATCTTCACTTAAAAAATGTTTTTATGAAATGTTTGTGCAACTTTGGGTGTAAGTGGGTCATGCAGGGCCATAATATCCGCCTGCTCCATCACTGGATGAATGAGTGAAAAAATTAATAAAAACACAACTAATTTGTAATAAACATGTAAAAATCCCTTTTTATATTTCACGTTTTTTTTTTAATCAGTGGGAACAAAGAGAGTACTCTTCTGCTTTGAATAGGAACCTAAATAATAATAATAATCATTTTGAAATATGAACGAAATATTGTCTTGAGAGTGGACTTGACTTTTGGGAAATGTCTAGGAATGACCGCTTAAAAACCAACAAACCAACAAACAAACAAACAAACAAACAAACAAACAAACAAACAAACAAACAAACAAAACAATAAGGAGCCCCAACGGGGGTCACCACCCAAACAAATAGATCTGGCAGGAGCTCTGACGTCCTTTGTTACATCCACAAATTGGTTTGAAACATGCGTTTGCTGATAGTTGACAAATATTTAATGAAAATCAAACTGTTCCAGTGATGATTTTCAATCTGTAATATTTTCTCCTCTATGTTCTAAGTTCTATTGTTAAACAGAAGAAAACCCATCTGTTAATGGATTGCAAATGGAAACAGGATTCTTTTCAACTGGAATGTCAGAAGAGTCAAGTTTCATTTCAGATTAATACTAAACATCCACGACCTCCTGTTACACAGTCCCAAAACAGGTCAGATAAAAGAATTGAACAACACAAAAACCAACACAAAGTTTGAAGGTTACAACCTGTGATCAGCATTTTTAGAGATAAACATACTAGTTTGTGAAATTTGTTTGCATGGTAATATTCAACAGCTAGAACGGTGTGATGCAGTAATGAAAGCAATCAGACCAGCTAGAAATCTAAACTAACCAGGGTTTTCTGGAATTGACTAATCGTGATTAACGTGATAAAATGACACCCCTAGTTATAATAACACTTTAAAAGTATTTAATTGTGTTACAATGTATAGTAAATAAGCGTTAACTATTTTACAACATGTAATACCGGTGTAAAAATATATTTCTGCAAAAAAGGGTATGTAGTAAATGTATCAAATGCTATGCACATGCAATAAATATATTATAACATACCATGAACAAGTAGTAAATGTGTTACAACACATCATACACTTGTGAGAAAAAATATAACAAAATACTAATAATTAAGCATGTGTTATTTATAGGTGTGTAATAAACATGTTACAGTATATAGGAAATGAGCAAGAACATCTTACAACATATAATAAATACATTTGTAATAAATGTCATCACAGCACACCTCAAAAAAAGCGATCCAAACTGAAAAAAATAACAAGAATAAAGTGCTAAACTAACTAATTGAATCTTTATTTCTTTTTCAAGTGACCGTGGTATAAGCGGGTTAATGGCCTTTGAAGTGTGCATTATCAAAAGTAAGTGTCGGATAGGTCCTCCAAGGCGTACGTTAATTTAGGATAATGCACACTTAGTCTGCCATTAACCCTTACTTAACGCACGCCGTGAAAGCCTGAACCATCAGACGTAAACCAAGTGCATTCATTTCTGTTATGCCATGGTCCGGGTGAATACTCGATTCTGATTGGCTGCTGGGTGTGCATTCAAAAGTGATAGCGCACAGTGCGGTTCCCCACACCCCAAAAAGAAGTTTCGGTCACCTAGCTTAAATGTTTTGTATCACTGCACCGGCTTCTTTAAAACAACATTTAGCTTCATCATCTGGACAAAAACAAGCGGTGAGAGGTGAACCTTCTCTCGCCTTCATAGTATGAATTAGAACTTTTGAATGCACTCCGCGTCAGACGGTTCAGGCGTCTGTGGCGTGCGTTAAAAAGTGATAATGCACATTTCGTAGGCCATTAACGACAACGCACCGCTTAGCCAGCTGAGCCGGCACCGACCTCAACTGCAGTGGCAAAAGAGCCATCTAAATGCTGGTTTTTACTATAGGTTAAAAAAGCATCAGTTCAGAGAGAAGTTTACCTCTTACCGCTTGTTTTTGTCCACATGATGACACCAAAGTTTGTTTTAAAGAAGCCAGCGCAGTGATATAGAACACCTAGGTAAAGTGACCGGAACTTCTTTTGTTCATCGTTCATTGTTCTCACTTTTAAATCCACACCCAGCAGCCAATCAGAATCAGGTATTCACCCGGACCATAGTATAAATATTATTATAAATATATAACACCTTAATATAAATATTAGTGGACATGTTATAACACTTTATAGGTATATAATAAACATGTTACAACAAATAGTAAAAATGCAGTAAACAATTTTACAACAACTGTAAAAGATAACTGTAAAAGAAATATAATACAGGAGATAGTGAAAAGTATTTCACTTGTTGCAACATATGATGCAAAACAGCAAAAACAAAGGTATCAGGATAATTTGCAGAAATACTGTTCAACAGTTGAAAGTTTTTCTTGACCCATAAATCCGTAAGCACCCGAACCAACCCCAGCTCTGCCGGTTCGGGAGTGTGTGTCACTGTGTGCGTGCGTGGTGGATCCGGAGCCCGCGCTGGCTGGCGTGGAGCGCATTCCTCGTGCCTGCTGGAACACGCAGAGTCAGTTGTCAGCTGTCCAGTCGTGGAGCTCCTCGCTCTTCTCCCGGGAACTTTCTCTCTGAGTCAGTCAGTCAGACTCGGCGCGGCACGCGGAGGACGCCACGCGCCGCCTCCCGCAGCTGGATCCGGATCTTCTTCTTCTTTTTTTGGATTTATTTCATCCGGGAATGGTTTTCGTGGCGTGGACGCGGCGTCTTCCTCTCTGGAGTTAACAACACTCTGCTGGAGGGGAGGGGGGGGACACAGAGATGAAAGTGACGGTGTGCTTCGGCAGGACGCGGGTGGTCGTTCCGTGCGGGGATGGCGTCATCAAGGTCCAAAGTCTGGTCGAGAAGGCGACCATGCGCTACAGGAAAGCCATTGCAAAGGTGAGTGCCACCACTCCCGCGCGCTTTTCGTGGAACGTGGAAGTGGATCCACGCAGGAGCAACATGGCGCTTTCCCTGTAGGAGGGGGAGAAACAGCAAAGGCACCTGGCGGCTCCCAGAACCGATACCAGTAGAGAGAGAGAGAGACCCCCAGGGGCCCCTGATAGAGCAGGAAAGAGGGGGCTCTCAGTGAAAGGGGGGTTCTGATGAACCAGCTTTCATTTTCTCCTCTGCTGATCCATAAAGCTGAGAAACAGACGGGTCCAGTTCTCGGTTGGGTTGCGGTTCGGTTCTCCCCGTCCATAGGAAAAGTCAAGAAACAATGGAAGGCCGAAGGCGTTGAGTCAATTCCGGAAGTGTCCTTAGGTTCAAACAGGCGCGAACTGTGAACTCAAACTTCCAGGTTGAATCTGTTCCTCAGAGTTTTTCTGGCCTGTGAAAACCTCCGTTTCTCAGAGTTAGGAGCTCTATCTGTACTTTACTGCTCTTCCAGGTCGTGTCACATCGTCACTATGTCCATTTAGCCTATTTTCCACTAGGAAATGTTGGTCTTTCACCGTACACGCGAGATATACACAATATATCTGTTTGTGTATTTTTGGTTGGTTGAGAGTTACGCAATTGATCCCTTGTGCTATCACTTAAACATTGGGAGTGGGGTCATCTAGACCCACTAGACAGTGCTGTGAACCTTTTTTCTTCAATGATTTGTGATCTTCACTGGTGTCCATGGATTATATGAAATCCTCTCCACCTTTATCCACCTTTGTCATGGTAGGGAGAACACGTCAATGTAAGGGTGGGGTCATCTGGACCCCACAAGATAGCACAAGGGTTATGTGTATTTTGTATTTGTAGTTTATACGAATTTATATGTAAATCTTATGCAGTTGTACTTGATTTTAGTGAGATGCATAGAAACATTTCCACGACCATTCCACGTATGTCCAACGGACTTTTCACGGATGTACCACCAATGTTTTATATTACATATATGGCGCAAATATAACCTTAAAATGACAGAATTAATGAACGAATCACTACTAAATGACATATAAACAGCACAATAGTCACACACGGTTCATGTTCTGCATTGATTTACGTGTTCTTTGCTTGGGTTGTTCGTACTTCTTCCATGGTTTTAACGCGGTTCATTTGTGATACAACTGTGAAAATTTCACATAAAGGCCACAACTTCAGAATCCTTTATTTGTTTTTGGCTGTTTTTTTGTGTTAATATACTGATATATAAAGTAATAATTAAGTAATAATTAATAATTATTAAAACATTTGCAATGTGAATGTAATTTTTTTTTAATTAACCTTTTCTGTCCAACAGCTGAGCAAACAGATAGGAGCTGAAGGCCTCTTGTGTTGGACACAAAAGGTGTATATTTGAATAAACCCCTTTTAAATTCAGGATAAAACTTATTTATATTGATTTTCTTTGTGTCAGTTTTCTGTTGGACTGGACAGAAAAGAGAAGAAAAGGAGGGAAGAGGAGAGAGGGATGTTAGAGAGAGGGGCCATAAAATCATATAGCATCATGAAGCAACAAGATCCTGGATGTTTATAATCATTACTGTCAGGTTTGGATGTTTAACAATCTGAAATGGGCAGGGCCTGTCCACACACACTCAAATGTGACCAACATATCTGTTGGATCCAAATATGTTCACATACACACATGTCAACATGTGCACAACTAATATTCACACATGCATACTTATGACTTCAGACCAACACATGTGAGACATTTCATTCAGCCATGCAAACTGTTTGTGCAAAGGTGAGAAAGCACCTGTGCTCGAGTGAGTGTTTATGTTCTTCGGTGGATGATGGAATGTATAAAGGAGGGAGAGTGCCCTGTCATCCCCACACCAAGACCCCTGCAGCAGCAGGAGCAGCAGCCTGACCCCCCAACACCCACACAGTAGCAGATAGAGGAAAAACTGGGGTAATCAGCCCCAGCAGGATCGCCACAGACGCCCCCAATGCCAGAGCAGGGAAGTATAGGGGGACAGAGAGTGCAAGCTCCAGCCCGACCAGAGGAATAGCCCGTCCGCTGCACCTGGGTGGTCCAACGCCCTGGAAGAGAATCCCCAGCCCCAGACAAGCAGCCCACCACCATCCAGGAGTTCTGAGCATCCCCCCACCCTAACCCAGGCACAAGCCTGGGCCCCCAAGGGAGACCCGCACCACGGCCCAGGCAGCCACCCACCCAGCCTACAGGAGGTCCAGGAGAGAGCAAGGCAGGGTCTGGCCACTCCTGCCCAGGAGAAGTGGGGGTCCCCAAGGAGTGCTGTAAACATGGCTTGACAGGGCTCACCCACAATTCCAACAATGTGTACATATATAAAAAAAAACACCCTTCTGCGTGCGGGTGGTTTCTCACCCAAGGTCGAGTCCTCTACCAGAGGCCTGGGGGGTTGAGGGTCCTGCAGTATCTTAGCTGTTCCTAGCACTGTTCTTTTCTGGACTGAGAGGTCTGAGGTCTTTCCAGGTATCTGTTGTAGCCACTCCTCCAGCTTGGGGGTTATACTGCCATAGTTTAACACAGACTCTGCTTCCATTTAGTATTCAAAAGGATTCACGCTAAGGAAGCAGCTCAAATATTAGAAACATGAATTGCGTTGGTAACTCAATAGTAGTTGTAGAGATGGTAAAGAAAACACAGCAAACAACAGTGGTAATGACAGATTCGGCAGCAATACTCCGCTTTTGGATTTACAAGGTTCTAACTTAAAACAAAATCGTTTTGGTTTTTTGGAAATGTTTGCCAAACCTGACAAGAAATTAAAAATTTGATGTAGGCCTACTGGTGCCAGTGCTATTTTCTGTTTTAACGCTTTAACATCTTTTGATCTATTGTAAAAGCGTTCCCAGCGGCCTAAGAATAAAAAACATTTTTTCTGCAGAGGAGTTTATTAGAAGTTTGCCTCTTGGTTGTGGGCGGGACTGTTGGCACAGAAGTAAGCCTCCTCTGATATCCCATCATTCCTTTGGTTACTCACTCTCCCGCTAGCTGACAGCCCCTCACAACCCCAAGGTTCTATTAGCGGTGTATACAAAATGCCGAAAAAAATCGGAGCTATCCAGCCGTACAGTTTTGAGCCACATTACAGCTTGAATAAGGAAAACAAAGACAATTCCAACTGTCTACGTTGTTTTATTTCACTTTTCGGACAAGCTGCAGTTTCTTCTCCGACTTCTTCTGGTTGCTCGCCATGGCGCCACACATCTCGCATGGAGGTGTGTGCATTCAGACATACCCATGAAAATATGAGACCTTTCATTTTCCTTGTCATTAATCAGTGATTCTTTTGGTACATTGCAACTTATTGGCACACTTATAAGCTGCAGACAAAATACACTATTATCAAAATGTTGATACAAAAAAAAAATAAAACTCCTATAAGATGAGATAGAGTCTATAGCTTTAAATCTTATGTCCTGTTTGAGGCTGTAATGCCTCAACGTTGTTTAACAGTAATGTAATCTTTTAAGATAATATCAGTTTTAGGAACTCAAAGGCAAACGTATCCGCGTTCATGCCTTTGTTTACAGAGGCTTCAGAGTTTTCCTTGCTTCAGCAGAACACAGGCGACTGTTTTATTGATCCATGCAACCGTGTGTTGAAAGTGTAGAGCTGGGTTTTTCTTCTGGAGGATCCTTGATCAGCACATCTACAAGCGTGGGGTTTATGACCGTGAGGAGACCGAAATCCGAACACAATCGCCAATTCCTCATGCAGATTTTGGACGGGAAGTTCCCCATCTGTATTTGCGTCTGATCAAAGTTAAAAAAAAAAAAATTATGATGCAACAGATTTGTCGGCACGTCTTCAAAGCGTTGGTGACAAAAGGGTTAAAAGAGCCATCGTCCGCAGTGTGGGTGTCGTCTTTGACGCTTGATGTGCGCCTCCTCCCACCCCACGCACAACACTGGCGCCTCCATCCAACTCTTTCCCGTGAACCATCTGGGAGTTGCAAAACATTCTCTTGCACGTGTTACTCAGCTGTATTCAGAATTTGCAAGAGGGCTCTTTCAAAATCAAAATAAAAAAAAAAACTCTGAAGCAGCTAATCTCAGACAGACAGTGTCGCTCTGGAGTACCTGATCTTCCTTGGGGGTGGGGGTGCAGGGCTTGATGGCTTTGTTTCAATCCCAGGGGACCTGACAGCAGACACAAGCTTCCTCTCAAGGCACCATTGACTTCAGAGTCAATGTGGTTGGCGGTATGCGCAGACATGAAGGAGTAGCTCTCCTCAAGCCTCTCCACCCTCCATGCGGCTGCCTCCTCCACTCAAGCAGGGTGGTAATAGCCGCGTGTTTACCTCCACTCAACAGCGGCAAAACCAAGATGATTTTTTGTCAGCTTTGCTGTCTGCATACTAAAGGCCTACCTGAGGAAACAAGGATCTGAATTGGTCCTCTTGTGGCGTGTTCGAGTACCCCGCCAACAAAAGGGAACTCAAATGTTTAGCCACTAGATCCATAACTTGTGGGCGCAGGTCTTTGAAGAGTTGTAAGATCTTGTTTGTTCCCTACATCCCTGTCGTCTCAGCATGATTTAGAGCTAAAACCCTAAAGTACGTAATTGTTCATCTTCCTCTTAAATCACTCTAAAGTAAGACTTGTTAACACATTGGGGCGTAGTCGCTGAAATCCCCAAATACAGTTGTTTTTCGACAAACACACAGCAAATAATTTTTTTTAGCAATGAAGTCCTCTTCTCTGTAAAACAAAAAAAAATGTTATGTCAAGTTAGCACACAAGAAGGCCTTTCAAACTAGGAATACTTGCACAAACGTCCTTGTATCAGCCATTTTTTTATGACACCAGTTGGATTTAAAGGGACGTTTCAGGTTAAAAAAAAAGAATTTGGTCTTGTCATGGTCAGCATCAAAGATTTAGATTTATTAGTATTGCTTGTTTTAGTTACTCTAAATTGCATCATATCTGATTCATTTTGTTGTTTGCTGTAATTTCTTTCATTTCCTTTGCTAAGTGTCTGTTGTCCAATGTTGTGGATCGACTTCAATACAGTCTTGTTCGGCAAAATCCAAGGAATCAACAATTTGTTCCTCTGTTTCTGGGCAGCAGGGCATTTGCCAACATCCATTTGCTTAGGTTTTAAACACAACCATTCCTCTCACCCAACCAGCGAGGAATCTGAGCGGAAAATGTATTCCAGTCTTTGAATCCTCATATTCCCATTCAAAGAGCTGACATGAGCCAAGCCCTTCGTTACTTACTACAGCTCTGCAGAAACACTTGCGAAGTGTGGGAAATGCCTCAGAAATGGCTGCTAGTGCTTATTACCTCACACCACTCCGGGGTTATGTAATAACCTTGAGCTGCTCAATTTAAATAGGTTTATGGAGGACGGGTAAAGTTAGGGATGCTATGAAATAAACCGGAGTGGACCGGGCAGGATGATGGGATAAAGTGGGATTGATGTTGACTGGAGTTGGAGTTTGTATGTGGAAGACAGAAAATAACAGATTGAATAACCTCTTACAGACCCTCTTGCACACAGATCTGCACCTTGACCTTGTTTGAAAGTCTCATTTTTGTTTTTTCTTTCTTCATCTTCTTTTAGCTAAATCCCAATTCTATGATAAAAGCATCTTCTAAAGCCAAACCGAGTAAAAAGATTTGAGCGCTGCAGATCTCTGTTTGGCCCCTAAAATGGAAATCGGCCCCAATCAGGCAGTTTCAGACTCAATTGGAATGGGATATTGTAACCCAATCAGAGACATATTTTATTATTTCATTATTTTATAATTATGATCAGCACTCTGTATTTCAAGCTTATTATTATGGATAAATAATCAGCTAGAAGTTATTTCATGCCAAGATCACGACATTTTACTGCCGTAAAGGAACAAAACAGTTTGGTAAAGTTAACAAGATATTCCCACATTCTGACTCATTACAATTCTTTAAAAAAAATGTTAAAACTGACATCAAGTGTCTATATTGGTTTGTCTTAGCTCAAACAATGACCTATAAAGGTATTTGAACTGAAAAAAAAGGTTTTATTTACTCTTATTGATATGGGCGCTTTTTGTGCTGCCAACAGAAAGATGGCAGTTTGACGGCTGCCAAGGGACCGTCTACAAAGTGCAAGCTCCAGAAATCCATAATTTCTCTAAAACAACCAAAACGAACAAATATTTATATTAATATTAGCTAGTCATGAATACTTATCATCACATTATTCAAGCTATAACAACGATTTTAAATGAAAGTCATCATTCATTTTTATACATTTTTAATGAAGATATGAATCACATGTTCAATAGTTTTAAAAATACTATAGTATAGTTAACTTTGTCCTTGATTGTTCAAGCTGCCTCACAGAAGTTTTCTGTTGAAATGTTGAAATAAAAATCCAATGAGTCAGAACTGGATCAAGGCCAAAAAACCCTGATCCCTGCCTAAAACCCAAGTTGAAGTTGAACAAGTGAAGTGTTCACATTCAGAAACCTGCAGCAAAACAACCCAGTTTGTAAAAAAAAAAAAGATGACGGGGGAAAAAGCCTGTAATTTAATGCGGAGATGGCTGGTGACAACTTGGCAAGAGCTGCCTGTGAATAAAAAAAGGGCGGCGATAGTAACAGTAATGAATCCAGGATGTAGAAGTGGGACTTTGAAAAAATTCAAAGTATTCAGAGATTGAGTCATGGATTTCAACTATGCAAGCTGCTGGGATGAGTTTGGGCTGAGACAGTGACTAAAAATGAAGGTCAGGTGTTGGCTTGGCCTTAAGCTAGTTTAGAAGCGCCAGACGAAAATGTATTCCCACGTTGGTCTGACAACAAAATTGTAGCTCGTCACCTTAAACACATGCAAACAGTACATCTGAGATGTTTTGGAAATGACCAAATCTGGGAACATCTCTGACTGACAGTCTTCTTGATAAGAAACTAACAAGCTCTCACAGGTTGGATGAGGGAAGGGTGGAAACGTTGCCTTACAAGACCTAGATCGTCTGCTTGTCTGTGAGTGATGAGGTAGTGCACTGATAGATGTATTTCACTTTGAGGCTCAACGTTTCAAGTTTTGGAGGCTAATTCTTTACAATTTCTAACAAAAACAGCTCTGACTGAAGTCTGACAAGCTCTTCACTGGTTAGAATGTCTGACTTCTATCATTTTTGAAAGCAGTTTGGTTTATTGAATGACTTTCTGTCAATCTCCACAAATTAGCAAAGCCAATTGAAAGAGATGTTTTCCAGTAATGTCAGAGTTTCATATCCACCTTTATTCGATACAATTAAACAGACAAAAAAAAGGGAACCCTTTAGCAGTCACTGGAGTCTGGCATGAGAAACTAAGTTTGATTGACACAATGGACTCTGTTGTGCTTGTGAGCGTGTTCAGACTAATGGCGGTAAAGTGTAGGTTTGTGTTGTTTGTCAGCTTTGCGGTTCTCTCCCATCTTGAATAGATATGATGTCACCAGCCCTTTCAAAAACTGGCAGCCTGACTGTGGTTTGAACACGCCCACCAAGGTTATTGTATTGTGTAGGCTTTAGGAGTCAACTGTCAATCAACTCACACTACCGTTTGAGTGGAGATTTGATTTTAAATACAAAACAAATGATAAGGTTTTACTAAAAGTATATTTACTTCTGTTGTTGGTGCGTTGTACTTTGGAGTAAGGGAGTAGTAGCTTGTTTGCCTCTAGTGGTTACTTGGTGTACTGCACCACAAACCGCAATTATTCATTTCTCCTTCATGATAAATTTTCAAACGGTTAGCACTGCCGTGAATTGAAAGGGACACCATCCAAACGTCACTACCTAATCCGAGTCCCTGATTGGTTAAACTTCGACCTTTTCAACTTGTGTTTAATGGCTTTGTGTTTTGTACGTAAACGAGAAACTTGCTTAGCAACGCGAGAACCTTTTAGAAGAGTTTTAAACAAGAAAACCCAAAACTCGTGTTTACACCCGTTTACAAAGACTTCTCATCGGAAGTCGATTGAACGTGCGTTGCCAAGGGTGGTGTTAGCATTTTTGTTTTTCTTAATGTTGTTTTTTTAAGTTGTTTTTTTAATCCAACTTTATGTTGATTTATTCTCCTGTTGACTCTGTAGGTCTTTTTTTTTGGAGGGGGGGGGCCTTATGCATAGTTTCCCCTCTTTGTCCTGCTGCATTTTGAATTCCCACTAGAGCACATTTTAAAACTGCTTCAATAAAGTGTGTGCAAGAAAACAAACTACAGCCGCAACAATTCTGTTTCTGAAAAAAAGATCAAAGTGAAGTAGAAAATCTGTTGTAGATGCTCCATTTCCATGGGGGTCAGTCTGATGCAAGGTTTGAGAGGGGATCTGAAAACAATGACTCCTGCCACATGAAAGAGTGGCGTAACACTCTGGGACCCTTATCTTATCTAGCACCCCACCCTCCCCTGCATGCACCTTGGATCACACTGAAAAGACTTCAGGGCTCTCTACAGAGGAACATGTGTCCAAGTGAACATGCAGGTGCTGATAGACTAGTATTGTGTTTATGTGGGAGTAACATCTGCAGAAAGCCAAACATTATGGATGCTTTTTTTTTTAGGCAGAGCAAAGTGGGTTTGTGGCTTCTGCTGGAGAATGCACTGGCCATACCAAGCTATTGCACCACTTTTAAACTCAGGGTCAGCATTTGTTGTCAATGTGCTT
Organism: Oryzias sinensis; assembly: GCA_037389245.1. Classification (NCBI taxonomy): domain Eukaryota; kingdom Metazoa; phylum Chordata; class Actinopteri; order Beloniformes; family Adrianichthyidae; genus Oryzias; species Oryzias sinensis. The sequence continues at coordinate 16,053,696 of CM074504.1, forward strand.
TCTCAAATTCTTGTCCTTTTGGTTTTGTTGTGTTCGTCCTTGGTCTTTGATACTTGAATAACAGAAATTCTTATTTTCAAACTCATGTACAGTGTTGGAAACCCATAGCTAGTTGTGAAGTTTGCCGTGTCTTTCGTTCCTTCTTTGGAATAACCATACTATCCACAGTGACATAGCAAACCTCAGCTCTGTTGACCGGCCAGCTTGAAAATTTTTGGTTCCAGTCATGATCTGCTGTTATCTTAACATGCTGGTTAAGACAAACAAACTTATCATCAGCTCTTCCATCAGAAGAGGTGAAAGGAATCTGAAGGCGTTGAGATATTCTAATTTAATGTTTACTTTGTCTTTGAAATTTTCATACAGTGTTTTTTTTATTAAATTGCTACACATTTAAAGTTTGCAACATCTTTTTTTTATAATCAACATCAACAGTTTTGGAAATACAATAAATAACCCAAAAACCCTGATTCGCTGGTAGATACTTATCAATGGCTTGCAGTGATTTGTAGAAATCTGTTGAATGTTCTCATCATCTTTTCTGCTGCATTTGATTTGATTAGATTTGACTCATTGTTTTATATCAAGCATTAATTCATTAATACACAGAAATTCAAAGAAAAAAAATCATGTAAGAAATAAAGCAAAACATTGTTTAAAAAGCAAAGAAAAATTAAATAACAGAGTAATTATGCATAATCATAAAGAGATTTTTCAGTATAATACACACTTAGGTCACAGATTCATTAAATATTGTGATCATTTACTAAAGTCAAGTACAGTTTTTTTTGCTTGAAAAGGAGTGAAAACAAGTGAACTTCTATAATCCCACCCCTTTTGAATTATTTCATTTTATATTTTGCAATCTTGTCATAATCCGCTTCTTAAAGGCATTCAATACAGAAATTGAAGAAGGGGTTGACAACCCACTCACAGTTAGACTCCCTGTTATACGTCAAAAGCAGCTCTACTAAAGCCTTAGTCACATGCTGGTTTTTTTTTTGGTGTCCGGGGCCTTTGGAAGGTTGTCGACATCTTAAAGGAAGCCCAGGTGTATCTTGCAGTTAGTTCTCTTGAGGCTCGTTCGGGTACTTCAAGGAATATCATAAAAATTGAATGTATGAATGAGGATTGAATGAATAATGGACAAATTGTAAGTGCTTTGAGCGTCTGGAAAAGCGCAGATGAATCTAATCCATTATTATTATTATTGTCGTGTGTGTGCACGCATAGGGTGCAAAGATGATAAATAAGTGTCCGTAGGATCCCGGAGGCTGTCCGCACAACTGTAATCTAATTTCTCCCAAGTCTATGTCAGTTTGCGCCATAAGGGAGGGCACTCTTATCGCATGGACAGCACTAACGGGCTCCTTGCGCAGTGCGAAGGATTTTGTACAGCGTTCTTGCATTACACCTACTTAACTTTATCTGTTAAGTGTTTGCTGCCACCTGTCACCCATGGCATGCCCGTTGATTAAAAACGTGCATTAGGCCTGCACAATATACCGCAAATTTATCGTTATCGCAACATTAAGCTGTGCAATACGCATACTGCAAAAGATGGCGAAAATCGCAATAAATGGTTACCTTAAATGTGCTAAAACAAACTCATGGCAGCTTGAAATATTGAACAAATTAAATGAATCCCTTTATGCATTTAACCAATCGGAAGGACCCGTTTACCTTGTTGACCAATCAGATAAGCCCTTTTATATTTCATGTTTGCCTCTTACGTCAACAAGGGTCATTTGGAGTATAAATTTTAAACTGTTGTAGTGAAATGGAAATAATTTTTTTGGTTGTTTTGCTATTTGTTTAAAATTTCGCAAATTATATCGTTATCGCAATATTAATCACCAATATCGCATATCGCGAGTTTTCTTCATATCGTGCAGCCCTAACGTGCATGAACCTTTTTATTCTACGGGCTTACCAAGCGGTCTATGATCTTGCTTTTTTCGTGCCACGTACAATTTTGCCCATTTTCCGGTCACACACAACCTGTATCCACCCATAAAGGCAGTTCAGACTAAGGCTCAAGATGTCTCCTCAAGATTGAGTTTGCATGTATCTTTATGCAGCTATTGCCAAGGAATAGTGCTAAACCTGTAGGATTTGGCAGCATGATTTCGTAACTCTCATCTAGCATGTCAGTTTTAAAGGAAAATGCCAATTTGGTAATTTTACAGTTCCCATTTGTTGTCATCCCAACCCTGCACTTCCATCTTCATTTACCTGACACACACCCATTTGTGAACACAGCCGTCTGCTAAAGATAATGGGTTAGCTGCAGGAAGGCTTATCATTAAGCTCCTTTCATGCAATTCTTTAGGTCGGGCTGGTTGCTGAAAAGCTGTGTTTGGGAGTCCAAAAGAACGGGCTTCAATGCCTGAAACATGGTAAAACATGTCAGAGGACGCAGTTTCATGTTGCACAAAAAAGGCCCTCAGTAGGTCTTTTTTTTAACCAAAGCTAGAAATGAAACCTCCTTCTTTACAATGTCTGTTTGTGTTCATTTCTGCTACATTTTGAAATCTATTCCATCTTTTAGCAAGAAAGCTGAAGAGAACAAGATAGTCCATAAATTTCATGCTAGCTCAATTGGAACTGTGAAAACACAGTTTCCCATTTCCAGCCAGCAGTCTGACAAATGAAAGGAACCATGAACACCCTGTCCGGCTGTTACAACCGCTGGCTCGGAAGATGGGTCACATGACACACATGCAGGCTATGCAAAATGGATACATAGAGCAATATGTCAGCATGTTGAATTCAAAGCGACTTAGTTGTAAAAAAGCAAAACAAAAACAAGCTCCGCCTCCTTTCAAGTACCTAGTTATATAATTCTGCAGTTGGACCATCTAGGAGGCAGAGATGTTCCAAACATCTGAGCTGAGGTGAATTTTTCAAGGCCAAGTTCAGAAACAGTGGGTAGTAGAGGATCACACAACCACAGTTATTCATTTCTTTAAGCTTTGGTCAAAAACAGACCAAAGGTTAAAGCAAGTTAAGTAGTGTTTCTATTACAGACTCTTTTTGCAGGAGAACTTTGCACTAGTTGGGTTTCGTTTTTGTGCAACCCACATGTTTTTGTGTGATGACATGCCCCCGGCTGAAGTGCTTTTGTTGTGGATTTAATCAGTTAATTGATTTAGAAAAATGTAATTGAAAGTACATTTTGTTTTGCATTGGTTACATATTTTTTCTCATTTGCCTGAAGCTAGATCCAACAGAGAGCAAGTTGTTGCAAAGGCCAACTATGTGGTTTGTGGTGTTTCAACATGCACACACACTATGACAGGCTCCGCTGGGTGGGATCCAAGGTTTTGTTAATAGAACAAACAGAACGTGTTCACCAAAGGATAACAGGCTGTAAAGTAACACACGTTTCAAAAGGAACATTTGATATTTTTCTAAAGAGTGTTATTTATTCAGATCATGTAAGAAGGGGTTTAATGGAGCCTTGTGTATCATAAAAGTGACTGACAAATAGCCTGAAACCTTGACTTTATCTTTCTACTGGTTTCTACTGAGGTCTAATCTGAACAATAACTTACACAGTTTTTTGTGTACCTACTGCCATATTTGATACAAAATCCTTATGGCCAAAATATGACGAGTGTAATTAGCCAGGAAATTAATGTCCCTTTGATGCCTTAAAACTGGTTCATTCCTAACTATAAACATCCCCAAAGTAGTATTTTGATCCGTTTATGCATTTTTAAGTATTCCTCTAAAAACATGCTCTCTGAGTACCAGCGCCTCCCAATCCACGAAAACCAGTTGGTTCTCACATTGTGACATCATGAAGTGAGGAACTGCCCCTTCCAGGAGGAGTCTGCAATACCAGCACCGCCCCCAGGCTAACACACACACCTCCACGGAGCTAGCGGTTGTCGCCTAAACTCTTTCCCTTTCTATGCAAAATATGCACATCCATCTTTGCAAAAGTTTGGATGTTGTTTGTTATTCGTGGGAGAACTGCCGAGGCCGGCTCTAGGATGACGTCATGAAATGGGCGGCACCCACAAGGAGTGAAAGGCTCAGAGATCGAAGTGTCTTGCTTTCGGGTAGGAAAATGAACTGCAAAAATAACTCATATGTCATATAAATAGTCATTCTTTAGAATGGAAAAGGCAGTAAAATATTATCATTTATATGGATATAGTTTACTCTGAAAATCTTACGAAATGTATAATATAGGCCCTTTAAGAGCTCAAAAAGTGGATTTTGCATGATAAAGGCCTTTTAAGTCTATGTGGTTTGTAGAGAAATTAGTTGAGTTACAAGTATTTCTTCACATTAAAAAGAAGCTTTTGTCCCATTAATACAACTTCATAGAAAGGCTGCTAGCTTCATGCTTGTACGTTAGCAACATATTACTAGCATCACAGCACTCATTTCTAAAGAGCTCCAAACAATAACAATTTACAAAAAAAAAAAAAAAAGAGAAATTCGTGAATTTTCTTGACAATAAACATGGGCTTTTACAAGATTTTGACAAGTTTCTGACAGTCAACATAATCAGTGATTTTGCAACAAGTTAGCTAGCAGCAGTCACATGGTGAGTGAGGCGTGTTAGCTTAAAGCTTGGTGACTGCAGAGATTACAGGGAAGCTTGTTATAGGAAAACAGGAAAAACCTGCTAATCAAACTTGCTTTTGGCGCCTTTATTAGATAGGGTGATTAAAAGGAAAAGACAGAAAAGATCAGGAAATCAAAATAAATCTAAGTTTGTTTGCTAATCATAAAACTAGCCATAAAAACGCACTTTTGTTTACAAGCTCAGGAGTTTTAGTTGTAGAAATAAAGTATTCTAGATTTTAGGTTGGATTTAGTCTGATAAATAATTGACTTAATTTCTAGATTTTCATTGTAGTCTGTATTTTTACGGCTCAAATGATTTTCTGTCTTTATAAAATCAGATATCCTTCTATTGGTTTTGTTTAGGTCATGTCACACAGCCAACACGTACATTTTGTGCATATGGCATGGATTAAAATGGGTCAAAGGTGAATATATGTGGGAAAAAATGAAAAAATGTGATATCTTTATGTGAAATTTTCACACATGTATTATCAATAAACCACGTTACAACCACAGAAGTACAACTATACATTACCAAGGAAACACGTAAATCAACGTAGAACATGAACCGTACATGATTATTGTGTTGTTTATATGCAATTTATTAGTGATTTGCGTGTCAATTATGTAATTTTAACATGATATGTGCAGCGTATACGGAATATAAAAGGTATACATCCATGGTGTATGCGTGATAAGTCCGTTAGACTGGAATGGTCGCGGGAAGCCACAAATATTCAAATGCATCTTGCAAAATCATGCACTATTGTGTAAGATTTACGTAATAATTCTGTATAAACTACGTAAAATACGCGTGAACTCCTGGGTGGGGTGCTCGCCTGTGTACAGGGCCCCTGTCGCCTCTGGTCCTGGGGGTGGGTTTGGGCTTATTGATTGGCCTGCCTGTGCCCCAGGCGCCTCCCGTCAGCTCAGCTAGGGCTGATGGGGGGTGGAATACTCTGCCTCCTGGAAGGGGTGGGGGACCTTAGGTCCCAATGGGGGCTCTGTTACCTGGAGTTGGGGCTCTGCTCAGCAACTTGGGGATAGTATCCCTGACTTATTGGTTTCCATCAACAAGCAATTCATATAAACATAGTTATTATTAATAAATCTCAGCCTCAAATACAAAAGGGATTTATACAAATATACACTTCATGCCTCTGAAGATTCAAAATCCCCTATTGTAACAGTAAAATATATCAACAAGACACAAGAGGCCTTCAGCTCCAATCTGCTTGCTCAGCTGGTGGACAGGACATGAAGAAAAACAAACACGTCAACTGCTTAATATTCAACCGACCAAAACCTTTGAACAGAACCGAATCCATATAAAGACCCGTCGGCCGAAACCATCAACGACGTTTGCGCACATTGACGAAGGATGAACACAAGAAACAGTTATGAATTACGGATATCACGCATGTATCACTAAAAAACGAAATTTCGTACATGGAAAAGGTCCAAAATGTACATAGTGGCTGTGTGACACAGCCCTGAGCAAAGCTGGTGAAAGTTTCACTTTTCCCTTTCGACTGGCTGTGGCGCCCAAAGTTAAGAGGCTGTGGTTTTGCAAAGGATTCTCAAAATAATCTCATCTGGATTCAGCAAACAACACAGACATTTTGCTGGCCAAATTCACTGATGAATATGTAAAGTTGTGGATTTATCTGAGCAGAGCAATTTCCTGTCCAGACATCTTTCTTTTTTTTTTGTTTAGCTTCCAGAACATGTTAAGGATGATTAGTCTTGTCCCTTGAAATGAGGTCATCTGGTGCGGAGCAAGGAAATGCCTCTGAAAGACATGAGAACTACTTAAAAGTGTGATCAGGGTCAGTCACAGAGCATTCATGCTTTTACTTTGAGCTCACATTACATCCTCCACATATTCAGTTGTGACTTGTTGAGTGTCATGGTTTTTTCACAGAAATTCAAAATTGGTTTCTGGTAGACCTTAAAGGAAAAAAATTAAAAAACAGTTTTTATAATAGGAATCAAATTTCTCTACATGATTGAAACTGCAATATATCCTCCTGACGAGCATCTTAAAGGCACTTGAGGTTCTTTAGGAGGACATAAAGACTAAACAACTTGTTATCCCATTGATGCTTCCCTGAGAAACAGTACATTGATAACAGATGGGTCTTTGCTCATCTGTGAAGCTGAGTGTGTTGAGTCGCCACTGACAAGCCAACAACCCTGCACCCTATGATTAGGGATCAGTGGTGTGTGTGGAAAGGAGTCAGCATGTAAATAGCATCTTTCTGCCAACAGAACCTCTTATCTTTAACAATGCGTGGCAAAAAAAACATGTTGACCAGGAGTGAGCACTAAAATTTTTTATTGCTTTTTTATGTTAAAGACAAGGGAAGTACCCTGCTGTTTTGGATGTGCTGTGGATTGAATTTTGAAGGTATCGAACAAGTGTATTTTCCATTGTTTTTTCTATCGTTTTGTTCAGTTTTATATAAGATTTTCAAGCATGTTGTGTTTTTACAGTAGTATGAGTAGTAGACGTAAAGCTAGCGAAACTGTCAGCCCCCGGGCCACTGGCATGCCAGCAGATAGAGAGCTGCAGCGGGTGGGGCAGGCTGGTGACCTGTCCTGGGTGTATCCCGCCTTCGCCCAACAGTTGCAGGACAGTCTCCAGTAACCAGCAACCAATTCTCGTAACCCAGCGGTTTAAGATTCTTGCATTGGACGTGTATTCCACCCGCTGATCAATTCACTCAAAAAGGTCACATGCCCAAAGCTGATTCCTGATTCGTAGAGGCAACGTGGCCAAAATTCAAATGTTTGAACTGTGGCCTTAATGCCCAAATCGCGCTGCGCTGCTGCCAGACCTTCATGCTGCGCCTGTCACTCAAATCGGGGCACAGGACCTCAGATCGCATCTTTGCTTTTGACTTAACACTGAAACTGGCCACCTCTAGCGTGTGAATTGCATTCAGTATGAACACAGCTTTATTTATGGTGAGTTTTCTGCAGGAGTCAAATTCAGTAAAATAAGCAAAAAGTTTGACTAAAAAACCCCAAATTTCCAGGAGAGGTTCTTTCTGTTTTGGACTTTGGGTGTGTGGGATTTTTCCGGAAACTCCGGTTTCCTCTCCCAGTCCTAAAATGTGCTTCATAGGTTACTAGTTGACTCTAAATTGTTTCTTAGGTGTGAATAGTTATTTGTCTCTGTCTGGCCCTTCAATGGAATTTAAAACAATCCAGGATATATCCCACTTTTGCCCAGAAGTTACTGGGATAGGTTCCGGCAACCCCATGTCCCCCAACCAGGAACAAGGAGACTTTAAAAATAAATGGACCTGTTTAGTAGGTATTAAACCTCAACTTGTTTGATTCAGAAGTAAAGAGGAAACCCCCTGGTTTGTTGGGAAACAAGGGTTCCAGTTCACTTGCAAGTGAACTCTGGTGGAAATTCAGATAGATGGATTGTAGGGTTGGACTAAAAGTTAATTGAAAAAAAAACAACCCCATCTGGGTTGTGGACAACCTGTGATTGGAAGATTTAAAGTTCAATTCCCAACTACCCTGGTTATGTGTCAAAGTGTTCTTGGGCAAGACATAGGACCCCCACATTGCTCCTGGTGATTATAGGTTGGCGCCAGTGTTCGGCAGTGAAGCCGCCATCAGTGTGTGAATGAATGTGTACATGGAACTTTAAATGGAAAGCACTTTGGAGCTTGATGGAAGTGTTAAAATGTAAATGACATTTGCCAAATTTACACAAATTACAAATATGGCTTATAAACAAATTGAATAAAGTGGTTAGTTAAAGGCACCTACATGTTATTCCAGGTGGTTTGCCAAAAATGTAAAAGCAAACCAAATCAAAATTGTGTGCCCTAGTATGTAGTGAACTACATCACGGAAGTGACCATTTTCACACACGTGTATTCAAACGTGTGCTACTTTTGTAATTTGCATTTTTCGATTGTTTATATTTCCAGCCTAATGTAAAAGTTTTGTTGCTACACGACAACAAAGTCCGAGCGGAACATGTCTAGTAAAGTGCAATCATACCTTAAATGCTTATTTCTTTTTTAATTTTACTCGTAAGAATGAGTGATGGTTTGGCGTTGTTGTTAATTAATTTAGAATATGAATAAAGTCAGATCATATCAATACAATTTTCTTTATTAGTTTGGCTTTAAGGACAGATTTTGTGTTTTCCAACATTAGTATTACATTCATTTGCCATGCGTTTACAAGTGGGAGATTAAAAAAAAGTTTAAATCATGACTACTTAATAAATGAAAATCTCAGTATGTATGATAATTTTGTCGTTTAGTGTAAACTCTTCTCATAAATCAGAACTCTGCCTTTTGGAAAATTTCTATCAATGTTCTCTGTCACTACACTAACATGTTTGTTCTCCTGTGTTCACATTATTCTCTCGTGTATTTGAATCTGTGTTTCCATGCTACACGGCGCCAGGCTGAGGTGAAACACCTGGTTAAGCTGGTTTATCCAGGTTTGTTAGTCCCGTCTGCTTTGTTTCCCCAAGCAACTCCCGTGCCTGTAGTTTACCTATACTTAAATACAATATGTAGATTCATATGCTGTCATGGTTGAAAATGTTGAATTCCCTCCACTTTCAAGGTTTCAAATGGAAGAAACTGCTTCAGTTTTTGGAGATCCTCCTAGCTTCGCCTCAACTGTAGATCAAAAGGCAGAAACAATGGCAGTTTCCCTTTTGCCTGGGCTCTCGTCTCCCCCTCAACCCCCCCCCCCCGTCTTTCAAAAGACTGACAGCCTCCTCCATCACTCGCTGACTTTAATGTGCACAGGAATAGCAACTCGTGGTGGAGTGAAACAGTAAAGGAACAGCATGTGGTTAATCAGACACAATGCCCCCCGCGTCACCTTTCTTATCTCAGTCTGAGTGAGGGTGACAGAAGAGGGGGCCAAAGGACGATGACAGATTTGGGTAAATTAATACATCCTGTAAGTCTGCTGCACTCATACTGAAAATGAATAAACCCAATGAGACATACACATTTCTGACATTTGAGGCCAGATTAGGTGTCTTGGCCATGTCCTGTATGAGTGTCAAAGCTGGGATTAACCAACCATTACTCAACTGGGCTGCACGGTGGTTAGCGTGGTTAGCGCTCTTGCCTTACAGCAAAAAGGCCCTGGTTCAAGTCTAGGCTGGGGGACCGGGACTAGAACATCAATGGGGGACCTTTCAGTGTGGAGTTTGCATGTTCTCCCGTGCATGTGTGTGTTTTCTCCGGGGATTCCGGCTTCCTCCCACTGTCCAAAAACATGCTTCATAGGTTAATTGGTCAACCTAAATTGTCCCTAGGTGTGAGTGTGCATGGGTGTTTGATTGCGGACACTCTACCCTGCGACGGACTGGCGAACTGTCCAGGGTGTCCACTGCCTTTTCCCACAAGTGTCCGGGAAAAGGCTCCAGCAGCCCGTGACCCCAGAAGGGGATTAGAAGATGAATGTATCCAACTGATCAGTAGATGGCAATTAATGCACTGAGCTAGAGTTAGCTTAGCACATAAAAGGAATGTCAAAGTCAGACAAAAAATGCCTTTCAAAAAAGATCTATTTGACAGTTTTTGGCTTATGCACCTGTCGGGGTTTAACCTGTGCAGGTGCATATACAGGTGCTGCCGCACCTTAAGAAGAGCGCTTTTCTCAGACAGACATGAAAATTTTCAAACTTTTTTCTTTGTTGAAAAATATTATAGAATGAAAAGAAAAATCTGATTGCAATTCAAAAAAGGTATGTGGTTTTGGCTAGCTGAAAGTAATCCGTACAGGATACATAGAACAAGAAGGTTGATGGTCTAAAACCAATCAGGACGCAGAACACAATGGGCTTTATTAAAAAAATATAGCATGCAAAACTGCACTAAAAAAGACAGTGCGAAACTGTGAGTCCGTGAAAGGTAAATCCACGTTATAGTACAGGATGACTGTATAAAACAAATAAGAGCAAACTAACCATATGACATATTGCCGTAAATGAAAAAAATACTTGATTAAAGTGTGCAGCTAAAAGAAATTGCAGCACAAATGCCAAACAAATCTTTTCGGATCTGCCACCTTTTAATGTTTTTTATGTATATTTGTTATTGCAGCGTTCATTAATATGTTCCACCTGTGGCTCCCGTGTGTTTGTCAGGTATGGGTTATTGAGCTGCTTGGTATCGACTCCTTTGGTTATTTGTGCCGTGCAGTCTTCAATCTCAGCCGGAGAATGAGATGCATCGAGGTTACTTTACTCTACTGTCTGCTTTCAAGCATCAGCAGGTCCTCAAATTGCCTGAAGTGGTGGTGTGTACAAGTGTGCGCGTGTTGATGTGTGGAATTGCCTCTCTGCTTTAGTAAACAATAAGCTCATTAGGTTTAACCTTGCAGCGCAGCCTCTGGATCTTTCTCTTTTTGCTTCATTCATTTTATGGGTGTTCAGCTACACTTTTATTCATATTTTCTAAACCCCGATTAAAAGTTATTCACAACCTTTCAGTAATTTTAGACCACATCAAAGAGTCTCAAAGAGATGTTCAAAGAATAGGCACGAGGGTGAATCATGTTGAGACGAGAGAACAAGGGTGTTGTACATTCTGAGGTTTGGGGTTTTGATGGATAGTTATAGAGAAGAGGAGCGGTGGCACAATAACTCAAGAAACCTATTTAGCTGGGCAAGGGGATCAAACCTTTGGAATAAAAATGTTGCCGTTTGCCAACAGGGTGGGGATTCTTAAATTCCAACCTTGGAAGACTTCCATGTTTAGAGTTTCTTCATAAGTACTCAAGAAGTAATGAAGAGAATAAACAAGTCAAGAACAGATCTAATAAAACAAAGGGGTGTGTTATCTGTGTGGTTATATAGCAAGATGAAAAATAAAGCCGCTGGTTGTATGAGGGTGGTTCCACGGTGGTGAAGTGGTTAGCACTTGTGCTGTGAGGCTAAAGTGAATTCCTGCTGGGTCATTTCTGCCAAAGCATGTGTGGGTTTTCTCCGGGTACTCTAGAGCCGTGTTTCCATTGAGTGGTACGGTTCGGTCAAGACCTGACTGGTATTTTGAGCATTTCAATTATAAAATTGACCCATTAAGCCAGACGGAACCATTCCGTTTTTGGACCCCTGTTGGTTGTAGGTCCATAGAAAAATGGGACGGAACGGTTACGGTGGAGTTACTGTTGAAACCCATTGATTGGCTTAAGGTCATTACGACAAAAGAAAGCTCCAAGAAAACAGCTGGCAATCTTCTCTCAAACAACATTAGATGTTTTATATATACAAGTACTGTAAGCCAAGTGGAAAAAAAATTAGCTGCTGGTTAACCTTCATTGTTTGAGTGGAAATGCTCACCTGAATTGCCCGGTCTATTCTAAACCAGACCGGTTCGTCCCGCTCAGTGAAAACGAGGCTTAGGTTACTTCTCCTGTCAAAAAATATGATTCTTAGGTTAATTGTTGACTCTACTGCTGTTATTCAAGTGAGTGTGTGTTACTGTCTTTCTCTGAGTTGTCCTGTGATGGACTGGTGAACTGTCCAGAGTGTGACCCACCCCCCAACACTGCAAGCAAGAATTTATTGGATCTAGAGGGTGGATGGATAGTGTCTTAAACCAGGTGATGACCAATAATAATAATAATAATGGATTAGATTTATCTGCACTTTTCCAGACACACAAAGCACTTACAGTGTGTCCATTATTCATTCACTCCTCGTTCATACTTGGTGATGGTAGCTACTGATGTAGCCACAGCTGCCCTGGGGCAGACTGACAGAGGCTGCCAGTTCGCGCCTAAGGCCCCTCTGACCATCGCCGTGACCTGTCTTATCCTCAGTGCCATTGTCTCTAGGCCCAACAATATGGTTGGTCTATCCACAGTTTGTACACCAATCTTTTTCATTTTTTCTTTTGATTTTTCAATAAACCGATTAACAGCTAACTGGAATGTGGAGCCAGTCTGTAGTGGTCATTTGATGAACTGCTCTTAATTTTAGTGTTTTTTTTGTTTGTTTGTAAAGCAGGGTTTAATTAAATAAAAGCACCACAAATAATTATGGACACAGGAGTGGTATGTATATAGGGTTATTTAAAAAAAAATAATTCAAAATATAGTAAAGCTGATGAAGCCTCCAAGGAAAGTTAAAAATAATGGCATTGGACATCAAGACATTTATTCTTTATTATTGTATCAGGAAAAATACTACGGTACTAAGTGACCAACATTTGCACAGCTGGTCAACTTTTACTCCTTGGTTCTCTGCCAAAACACAAATGATCCCCAAATAGATTTTGACTTAAATCGCCTTGGCTACTTCGGTCAACTTATGATTATTTTGTAATTGCATAACTGAAGCAAGTGCATGTAATTTACTTGCGCAAGCTGCAGGAAAGTGTTGCTTTTTAAAGGAGTGAATGCTGTTGTTTACTCCACAGTCATACATAAATTACAGATTCGTGCGACAGAAGCAGCCTCCACCTCCTTTGTGCTCCATATCTGCAGACTGTAGATGAGTCGTGTGAGTCATGACACAAAACCCTGACGTTCTGTGTTTTTGTGTTTCTCTTGGCTTGCTTAGAAGGTTCATCTGGGAATCAAAACCTAAGGCTAAGAAAAGGAAACTAACTATAATCAAGAAAACAACAAGTTTTTTTTATACTGTAATGGGGTTTAGCTAAGGCTAACCCTGCTCAAGTATACATTATATTCCCTTTCTTCCTATGTTAGGAAAGTTGTTTGATGTCCAGATTGCCACCAAAAAGAGATTTTCATATTGTGATCTAATCTAAATTTAGTTTAAACCTACGTACACACACATACCTAACCTGCGTTCAAGAATGTGCTAAACATGCGTTCTTAAACGCATTTTTGTTCACACTGAACAAGCAAGGAGGGACTTTTTCTTATTTTTCTATTGTTTAGTAGTGCATATCTGCCACCTACAGTTGGAAAAGGCTAGGCAGTGTACTGTAAATGTTGCAACTTGGGCATGAAACAAAAATTGTTTGGTTCACTGCAAGTGTCCTTGCAATAGGGGATATGGATTACAATCTAATCCGGAGAGTGTCCTTCATTTGAAAAACAAACGCAGATGTTAAAAGGCTTATCACCACCAAATCTGAGGTCAAAGTTCATCCTGTAAAAATTTGCATAGCTAGGCATGAACACAAGTTTTGAACGCAGAAGGCCGAAACACAATTTACATAGACTTTCCATTGGAAGTGGTGCTTGAACATGTGTTGCAGAAGGTGTTGTGAATGTAGCTTAAGAGTGCAAACGAACATGTAAACGGTTTCAAAATGGGAACGACTCTGTTGGGAAAAATTTCACTTGAAAATACATTTGCAAATAATTAAGTGAGGATTTTTTTGAATTACAAGACTTTTTTTGAGAACTTGATGTGATTTCCTCACAACAGTTCTTCCAGCCCATGCTGTTTATCATGTGATTAAGCACAGACACAAGTACGTCAGTTTTTCCCTTCATACTTAGGGATTTCTATGTGTATCTACTGCCAATTACTATAAAACTGACTACCTCACCCTAGCCTTTATTTACTGGATTTTAAGTCTAATCTTGAAAGCAAGTCTTGAACCTCAGAGAAGACGTGGTTAAATGACCCTCACAAGTATGTACACACCCAAGTGTGCACACTCTTGCTGTTTTTATACAGACCAGATGCTCAGCTCTCTATGTAGTTCTCGCTCGTAGAGCTTGTAGTTGTGGTTTTGAAGAAAACCTGAGATTACTAATCATTAACTGAACCAGATCACAGAGGACTGTGATGATGATTTATTTGACACATTTGGAATTCCTAACGAATTACTGAAGAAAATCGTTAGTTTGAGTTTTTAACCGTTGACGAATTTGAAATTCCTAAGGATTGAGAGTTGTCAGCGCACATGCTGACTGAGGGTGATTATTTAACAGAAAGCAGCTGAGTTATTTAGTTACTGAAGCGTTGTGTGAACACGGGGAAAGTAGCAATACTGAAAACATAAGGCAGACAACTAAGGTGAACAAGTAGACGTCACCCATTGGATTCTGGGAGAAATGAAGCCGGAAGTGATATACGGGCATATTGACTGGAGTTATGACTCACTAACACAGTAAAAGCAGCAGTTGGGTGGGACAAAGTCATGTTTGAAGCTTTATTGCAGGGGTTGGGAACCCATGGCTCCCGAGCCATGTCTGGCTCTTTTGATGGTCACATCTGACTCGCAGACAAATCTTTAATTATGAAAAGAATGTTTCATTAGACCAGTCCTTCTTGGACGCGATGCCGTGGGGGGCAGTAATAGTGGTGCTTGGTTGGAGAAAAAAAAATCTGCGCCACTATCAGTTTACTATTATCTGTTATATCACAGAGTTTGTACCAGCCGGAAACCTGCGAACTGCCGTCCTGCAGCTGCACGATCCCGTCTCTAAGAAGGAGCGCGCAGCTGCAGGGACAGGATATGTGGGGAGGAAAAGGGGAGGAGTAGTGGGCACAGGCAGCAAGGTGAAACGCGCACTGATTGTCAAAACTTAGAACACGCTGGCTGTCACATACCAGAAACTGCAGCGTGTCATTATTGCTGTACTGACAATGTTGGCTCCACGTCTGCATGGGAGCAGACTTTCTCACATCTAAAGAACTTTCAGACCAACCTACCATCACGTTTAACGGATGGAAGTCTCAACGCCTGTGTTGAACCTTTCCTGCGCGATGACTTCTTTTTTCGTTTCTGACCGTGGTAAACAAAGACTCAATAACAGTTCTTCTGGGGGGACACCTTCTTTTATTACGGTTCTCCTTCCTCCAAAAAACACAACAGGAACGCACACACTTCCGCTCTGTGCTCTCACCCCCTCTCGCGCTGCAAATAATCACCCAGACCTCGTGGCGCAACGGTAGCGCGTCTGACTCCAGATCAGAAGGTTGCGTGTTCAAATCACGTCGGGGTCAGTTCTTTTCAGGTGGTAAGATACAAGATGAAGGACAAACTCTCCTTGTCAAGTTGTGTTTTTCAAGTGATGCTAGTTTCTCTACTGGTTGACAGTTGATGAGACAGATGATAAACAACCCTATTGGTTATCTGCTGGGGCCATCAAGAAGCTTTGATAACTGAGAAGTTAAGTAGAGGTGGCAAAAAACAATATAAGTTGCCCAACAACAGTCCCACAGATGAACAATGTTGCCTTTCTTTCTTGGGTACTGTTTAAATATTTCCTTCCGCTGCATGCGCTCCCTCCTCCTCTCACACACACACGCGCGGTCCCAGCACATGCACACCCCCACTCCACAACACCTGTATGAAGCTTAAACTCACCACGTATCAACCAAACTAGACCATCAGCAAAACCGCCATGCAGCACCAGAAGTCACATTAATGCTAAGGAATACTCATCATTTATTAGCAACAGCATAGCAATATTATTAAAAAGAATCCACATATTTATTGCACTTTAAAAGTGTTGAAATTACATAAAATGCACACATTCACTTGTATTTTTAGTTTTAAACATATTGAAGCGGACTGAGTTGGACTGGGTGGCTGTTGGGTCGCTTTCTAAGTTCCAGAGTTCATTGAACGCATCAAGCAGAGATGCTGATTGGCCCTCATTTCTGTTGCTCAGCCTGTCGTTGGGGGGTTTGGACCAATGGGGTTCAGCTATGGGGAATAAAAAGTTGGGAGAAGCGCTCTCGGCGGGAGAGATTAAGTTGTGCAGCGTTGGTTACGGTGTACAATAACCAGAGGAAAGAACCTTAAAAGAGATTAAGTCTCCGTGCCTCTGTGTGGGAAAGGGATGCTACAATATTGTATGGCTCTCACGAAATTACATTTAAAAATATGTGGTGTTCATGGCTCTCTCGGCCAAAAAGGTTGCTCAACCCCTGATTTATGGGGTTCACTTATTGGTCCGTTCACAGAACCACCTCTAGTGATCTTTTGAGGAACTGCGTCAAATTTGAAAACAAAAGGTGGGGGCTTGGCTTTTATTCTTTGTTAGAACTGTGAGTGAAAAATGGACAAAGGTGTACGAGACATGCAGGTGGCCCATATGAAACAGCAAAGCCGAAGACCTTGAATGGTTTGCCCGAAGAGAGAAATGTTCATGCTAGGGCTGCACGATATGAGGAAAACTCGCGATATGCGATATTGGTGATTAATATTGCGATAACGAAATAATTTGCGGTATGTAAACAAATAGCAAAACAACCAAAAACATAATTTCCATTTCACTGCAACAGTTTAAAAATTATACTCCAAATGCCCTTCGTCGATGTAGGAGGCAAACATCAAACATCAAAGAACTCATCTGATTAATCATCAACATAAATCATCATTCCGATTGGTTAAATGCATAAAGGGATTTATTTTCATTTGTTCAATAATTCAAGCTGCCATGAGTTTGTTTTAGCACAGTTAAGTTAACCATTTATTGCGATTTTGTCGTCTTTTGTGGTATGCGTATTGCACAGCTTGATGTCGCGATGACGATATATACGCGGTATATTGTGCAGGCCTAGTTCATGCGCATTTTTCCTGTGGGCATGCTGTCAGCTAGAAGTCGTAGTGAACACTACTACAACACCTAAAGGGAAAAGTAAGGGCGAAGTTGGTGAGACGCAGGTACGTTGTACAGATTTTTCCTGTTTTCAATCTCCCAAATTCAGCAGACTATGCAACGAGCCCTTTATCGCTGTTCACGTGATAAGTGCATGCTCCTTGTATGAAGACTGACAAAGATATAGAAATTTGACAATCAGTGCGTAGTTTAGGTGGGCATCCAATGAACGTCCTACCACCCTACTCACCTACACATATTGGGTGCACACCACATGGATGCAAACCTGGCCGATCACCACCACAAACGTTCGAAAGGTTTGATTGATGGATTTTCCTGAGCCAACTTTTAGTGGAAGGGGTGTGGACTTTAAACAAGCTTACCAGTACTGCTGACTGGCGACAGTAGTGGGCATAGATAGATTGAGTCAGACTGAGTCGGACCAATCA
Source organism: Oryzias sinensis (assembly GCA_037389245.1). Classification (NCBI taxonomy): domain Eukaryota; kingdom Metazoa; phylum Chordata; class Actinopteri; order Beloniformes; family Adrianichthyidae; genus Oryzias; species Oryzias sinensis. Next base: position 16,071,275 of record CM074504.1, read on the forward strand.
TTGTTTACTTACGTCATGTAGCTCCAACATGGCGACATTCGTGTCATGGAAAAATGGCGACTAAATTGGCTTAATTTTGCTGGAGCCGGAAACAAAGCGTTTTCTATGAGTGACGTCAAACTTGTTCAGTCCAGTTTCCTTATACAGTTAATGGTGGGGGTCCAGTACTGCCACCTTACTAACAACTAGAGTGTGACGTAATGGCCCTGTGAGAATACTTTACAACATACTTACCACATGCACGACAATCAAATGTTTCATTCTTAACAGGCTTTAGGGGAACTGCAAGACACACCTGCACTCCTCTTAAGACCAGTTGCTTCTCACCACGACCTTTCACGGGCCTGGACAACCCAAAAACCTGCAGTACCCGTACAAGTCAATTCCCCTCCAGGTGGATCTGACTAAGGCTTTAGTGATTAGGATCCTTTGACATATAACTCCCCCTGTCTCTGTTTGAGTCCTCATGGGTCACCATGTCCTTTGTTCTATTATGGTAGACAAGAGCAAAAGCTGTTTCTCCCTCCAGACAACATCATAAAGTTTCGATACCACCCAATTACGTGTCTAAGACTCTTAAAAACGTTCAACCTGTGAAGATCTTGTTAGCACAGTTTACACACGGCTGTTAAAGTTATTGGGCAAAATTAAATGTGGCTTTTGAGCTTCCAGTGAAATGCCACGGTATGTTTCCCCCGCTTGATGTTCACCTATGGATAATTGTTTGCAGCAGGTCACTAGTGAGCACATGGCTGCCTGCTTTCATTCAGCAGCGAGGTGTCATATTTCTCTGAAGGAGGTAGATGCTTTGGGCAACATGCAATCAATAATCCACAAGGGGACTTTGTCTGTCTCAAAAGAATACTAATAAAAAGCTTCCCTCTGTGAACTTACATTAAAGCCAACAGACTCCTGATGGTAAATCTCAGTCACCACAAGTACTTTGTTGCCTTCTTTCTCTCCCAAGTGAAGCTTTTTTTCTTTTCTTTCTCTTCTCAGCAACAATGGATGTTTTGGTGAAATAGCAAAGGAGCTGTTTGTATGTTCACACAACAGATCGTAAACACTGGTGACATCATTGTCAGTAGCCGCGGTTACATGGGCAGAATATCTTGATCGGATCAATGGTCGGGTTAAAATTCACCCGTGCACATGGGATCAGAAAACCTTTTTCCGATTAGAACAAGCGTTCCCATGGCTCACACCTTTGGTCGGAGTAAATCGTTTGGGCATGCGCAGTAGTGGTAAAAAAACCCGGAAGAAGAGATGCGCCTCGTTGTAAACAGACCGCTGCCACAGACTTTAGTGCAGCAGCTCCGTAACACGAGGCGATCTTCCAAACGTGCTTTTATTAATGTTATGAATAGTATGAAGCGCTTGCTCGCTCATCGTTTATTTAATCCGTGTGGTCATTGATTTTTATGTTGAAGAACGGAGCTGGAAGAGTTAGGAGGACAGGCTATAAACACGCGCTAACAACATTAGGCTAGCCTTGCTTGTGGACACAAAATCCAGGACCGTGCGAGAGACGCAGCAATCTACATCTGCTGTCGGGGCTCTCGATCTTGGGCACGGCGCCCACACGTAACTAAGCATCCCTCCCTCCCTTCACACACAAGTTATCTGGCTCCTCTGCTCACTTGGTCCACTGGCACCCGAGCCCCGGTGCCACTGCCAGTGGAACAAAGCGCTGCTGCCCCGCATAACCCCTCTTGAAGGAGGGAGAGGCAGAGAGCTAGAGGGGTGAGAGCGGAGCGGCGCTTTTCACGGGGCGTCTGCAGAGCATTCAGTCGGTCCCATATGCGCTCCAAGGCTTTCTCACAGCCAAACACCGTCTATGCATGACGTAACCCAGAGCAGTAGTGACACAGGATCGGAATGACCGTTTACATGCTCCACGATCGGATAAACGATCGGTATAACCCACCTATCTCGATCGGAAAGAAATTCTGATCCGAATGAGTCTGATCGGGGCAGAGTATTCCGAACGGCGCGTTTACATGACACATTTTCTTTCCGATCAGGCGTTCTTTCCGATTACTTTTGCCCATGTAAACGCGGCTAGTGACTCAAAGGGGAGAGCATTGGCTCCATAAATCACAACCATTCTTGAGCTGTAAACTGTAAAAGGAGGGAGGTTAAGATGTAGAAATACTGGGTAACCCCCAATAATTCACAAGAACACTCACATTCCTAGAGTAAGGCTCACTGGAGGTCTCCCCCTGTTCTTATTTACACCATTTTGTTTGGAGTTTTTAAAATCAGATTTAGGTATTACGCACAAACCTGTTTTTGAGAAAGGCTAACTGCCAATTTCTTCTTCCCAGCTCATGTGTTTATATCCTGACACACCTCCCAGGAAATGTACTTACATGACAGATCAATACTGACAACAATTGTAGCTGGTACACTTGGCAGTGTTGCTTTCCTGGCTCATACTTTTGGCTTCTTCTCAGTCTCACGTCTCTAAGCTACCCATTAATTTAGTCCCCATAAAGCTTTATGCTAACTGTTCTGGCTGTAGAGATTTGAGTTTATGAAATGAAATATTTACCCAGTTATTCCCTAGATCCTTCTTGCTTAGGCTAAGAGAAGAATTTGTTTTATTTCTTAGGTCAGGTTCAGCTACAACAAAAACATTCCTAGTGTCCTAGATGGCAAAAAGTCCAAAATAATGCAATAAAAAATGAACTGTTGTAAATGCAAATACGTTTTATCAAGCTTTGTTGCATGAGATTTCATTTTAAGGAATATGTAAACAGAAGTTTGGTGGGACGGAATAATACCTTTGGGAGCTAAGCATGGTTGATTGTAGTGTGTGGTAATTTTGGTGGTTACTCAAGGCCTTCCTCAGCATTCCTGTCCCACAGCAGGGAAAAATTGGTTCAAAGTCTTCTGTTTAGAGTTGATATGTCAGTACTGTAGATGAATGGACGTTTTCAAGATGCATTTTCTTGTAGTACAGAAAAATGACAGCTTGTTTTTAGGATTGACATTACGTCTGAATTATGTTTACTAATGACACGTAGTCTCTGAATATCAACCGTATGAAAACCTTCCTCATTGACTGACTGACCTGCCATGACCAAAGGACTATTGATCATTTCCCAAAGGAGATGATCCACTGAAGCGTTCCTTTTTGAAGGGGGGAGGTAGACATTACAAAAACCTGTGAGTGTTATTCTTTTACTACAATCATCCACTTTCATTCTTGTGATGAAGCAGTAAGTTTAACTAAAGTTATACAACCTGAAACACACAAAGACGACAAGTCTGTGCTGGTTCAAGACTGGTTTCAAATACAGTTCTAGACTGATATCAGATGTATCATTAATAAAAAAAAGGTATTTTGTGGTGCAACAAAGATTTATTTATTTGGATTTTTAAAGTAAAAGATCATCAATCTGGCATTTATTTTCTCTACTTTTGGTCATTGTGAAGTTTTATGATGGGTCAGGGTTAGTGTTTTTTTTTTTTAATGAGAACACAAAACGCAAGGAAATATTTAAACAATACCCAAGAAAGAAAGGCAACATTGTTCATCTGTGGGACTGTTGTTGGGCAACTTATATTGTTTTTTGGCACCTCTACTTAACTTCTCAGTTATCAAAGCTTCTTGATGGCCCCAGCAGATACAATAGGATTGTTTATCATCTCTCTCATCAGCTGTCTACCAGTAGAGAAACTAGCATCACTTGAAAAACACAACTTGATAAAGAGAGTTTGTCCTTCATCTTGTATCTTACCACCTGAAAAGAACTGACCCCGACGTGATTTGAACACGCAACCTTCTGATCTGGAGTCAGACGCGCTACCGTTGCGCCACGAGGTCTGGGTGATTATTTGCAGCCCACAGACGTATTCCCAGTTAAATAGGCCCTCTGGTGGGAACAGCAACACTTGCCAGAGTTAATGCAACAGTCATAAAACACACATATCGAGACATGTGCTATCTCTTTTGTCTGCATTCCCACACTCTTCCTCTCCCTGACTTGCTCACAGGGTTGCCAGCCAGTATTTGTGCGTTCTTGGACAGGATCATGCAATTCAGAAAACCTGTCATCGGGGTTTAGGTTGCGTGTGCGAGACAACAATCTTATTGTTTCCCCTTCATCTTTAGAGCGGAATCACTTTGGTGGTAACCTAATCAGACAAAGGTGGCAGGATGTTTGTCCATTCAGAGAATAAAGGAACAAATGAGGCGACGCACTAAATGGGTCATTGGGACAAGACCTGACTGGTGGTGCAATACTCTTCCACAGGCTCTGTCACACCATGCTTATCAGCTCATATCTGCTCCAGCTCTGTTTAGTGTCAGATACCAGAGATTACACTAGAATCAATAGATGCTAAGCTGGCTTTGCCTTAATGTTTATAGCACAAGCAAAATGTTGGCATACCTGTCTTTGTTCAAATTGCAGCTATGTTAAATGTCATGTTTCTTGTTTTTAACCTTCACAATTGGTTCCACCGTCAAACGCTGATGGAGATTTGTCGCTACTGGTTACTCAGGCATGGTCTGTAGCATATCCATTGTCTTAATGCCCGTACACACCGGGGCGAATATTCGCCAGCCGTTATTCGCCAGCGTTTTTCAACACGTTTTTTGTGTTCACACCCAGGCAATTTTCGTTGACGATGAGTCGAGTGAACATGCAATTTCATTCCCTGACATTAGATGGTGCTTAATGTAAAACAGAAATACTCCTTTACACAAGGTGGCGCTGCGCAACTTTACGCTTCTTAAAGTCGCTTTTCACTCAGAAGAAGAGAGCAAGTATTTACACGATTGTCAGAATCAAACAAAGAAAACATGAATATTTCCAGCACCAGTAGCTCCTGTTCCAGCGATGAAGAAATTATTGTTCTGTTGAATGATGATAGACACCGGAAAAGACGCCGATTTTGGGTACCTCCCATAGTTACGAGAAGAGAAGAACATGGGGAGTTTTATCGACTGGTACAAGAGCTGAAAATGTATCATGAGCATTTTCAGGGATATTTTAGAATGTCCGTCATTAATTCTTTGCGGCAGTGAAGATGCTACCTGGCGTCTATCTCCTTCGCTAGTATGTGTGCACAGAAAGGCAGTTTTGTGTTTGAGCGCCCCCAAGGTGTGTTTTACTGTAACTTCAGAAGCTCCAGACACGTGTGCAAAAGCGCCATTCTCATTGGCCGTATAGTTTTTGACGCGGCGCGTCAAACAAAAAAAACTAACCCGAGGCGTTTTTTTAAAAATGACGCTTTTACGCGTGGCGTTTTTCGCGTCGGTGTGGACGCAAATATCGCGCGCGAAATTCGTCCCAGTGTGTACGGGCCTTTAGGCTTTAAAGAAGCACAACATTTTAAAAAGTCAATTTCCTCAACTCTGAGTTGTTTAAGAGTTCATATTCCCAAGAAAAAATACAGATAATGACCAGGACAACATGTAACGCATTTAACGCACTTAGTTTTCTTGTCTTTCCTAAAAGATCCTTTTCATTTGCCTTTTCTTGACATGTAGTATTGTTTAACTAAGGACGCACATTCCTGGGAAGCACAGTGCTTCTGTTGAGAAAATGTGTAATTGTTAATGATAGTTTTAACATCTAAAGATGATTACGAAATCTCAAAGCATTTAAGGATATCAAAGAATACCATGAGTTTAAATGTCAAATTGACTCCCGGCATTAGAAAATAATTCTTATTTGGAACTATATAGAAGTTCATTGCAGCAGTTTGGTGCTTTTCTGAGATAAGCAAACACTTGACAACACTGATTGCTCAGCACAGGTTACACTGGTTTTTACAGGTTTCTTATAATCCTCTCTGTTTGCCCCGTGGTTGACAGATACGGTCTATGTACTTGTTCTCATGTTGCAGTGTTGCTTTGTATTCCTGTGAATTTCAGCCCTATTGTTAATGACACAATGCATGCTCACAGTCCAAATTCTGTCAGGGTTTTTGAAGAAAGTCAATTTGTTCGTAAAAAAATCTCATTTTTCTTTCTTTCAAGCAAATGCATCTAAAGCCACGAAAATGCCAATTATCTGATTTCTCTACATATTTTATAATTTGTGAAAGTATCACACATTTTCTCTATACAGGTAACTGTGTAAACATTTTTGTACTGCATTCCAAGCTGTTTCTCTGGCGTTAATCCAAATGACGGGATGAAAGAAATAAAAAAAAATGTTTTGGATTAAAATAATACAAACATTAGGAATAAAAAAAAGGCATTCAGAAAACAAAAAAAAAATATTTAATGTATCAAAGTAATGTCAAAAAAACAAAACAACAAAAATTTGGATCTAAGAAATGCAAAAATCAAATCAATATTTTGGGGATTAAAGTAATACGAAACACAAATGAAAAAACATTTTAGGGATCAAAGTAATGCAAACAATATTTGGGAAACAATGTCATGCAAAAAAAACATTGAAGGGATTAAAGTAATGCAAAAAACAACAACAACAAAACAAGAATTTTTAAAGTCAAAGTAATTCAAATAAACGTTAATTCTTCTAATTAATTGAAGACTAACAAGTGTTGATAAAACTAATCATAAATGATCAAAGGAAGTGGGGAACTTGTGGAAGTAAGGATGATTAGACAAAAAAATTCTGGGTTTTTTAAAATGTAAAAAAAATACACTTTAAAATGTTATTGCTGCCATGCAAATATAAGCTAATAATTACAGAGAAATATAGGCTTTTTTTTTAGAAGGAGTAAAAGGAAAAAAAACGTAACAACAATAACTAAAGAAAAAAAATGTGTTTACGAAGGGGATAAAACTCAAAAATTAAAAAAAAGTGACAACTGAATATTTTAACTATTTAATCTTTGTGCATCCTTTTAAATACGTATTTATTTTGGACAAAACAAACAATGGAATTTAAATAAAATAAGACACCCCAGAAAATGCAGGGGGCCCCAAGAAAACTGCATACCCCGGGCCCTTTAATGACTAACTCCGCCTCTGCCAGGTCTTTAAATGAGCAGAGAGGATCTGCTAGTTCTCCTGTTCTGCATATTCTATTTTACAATACGTCCCTTGTCCAACCACACCAGCAGGCAGCTCACCATCTGATTGAGCCCATATGTGTTTAGATGGGATGTAATCCATGTGCTTAAGTTGGCCGACTGCTGGCGTACTTATGATGTTAAGGAGCATTTGATCTTTATGTTTCAACTTTCACTTTCAGTAGGAAATGTATTTTTACATTTAAAGTGTTTTTTTTAGTTCATGATGAACAATCTAGTTATAAAAAGTAGGTGTGACTAGGTAGTTGGAATTACACATACACTTGAAATGAAAAATGTGTAATGTGTTAAAGAAAAAGCCATGTATTACTCCAAAAAAACTGATCCTAAAGTACTCTTTAAATCTTAAAAAATAAATATAGGACTACCAATTTATGTTTTCCAGCACTTGTGTTCCATCTCTTCCCCCAGAAAACTCTAAAATGGAAAAAGGAAAACATTAAAGATACATTTTAAAATGTAGTCTTTAGTTGATCTTGGTAAAATAAACTCTTCTTAAACCCAACTCTTGGTCAAAATGCTTGAAAAAATAAAAGTTGGCTCACATTTTTTCTTGCTTACAAAGAACAAATATGCTAAATATACATTATAATCTGCCAAATATTGCTACAGGATACATTTACCCTAAACATTAAACTTAAAATCACTTAAAACTTCCTTTTCTTAGTCTGCAGTGTATCCGGTTTTGGAAGTCAGTGCATAATCTAGTTCCAAATCTAATCCATTAGTCACAATTCTCTGAGTTTGTGTGAAAGTGGTGTGTTATATTGAAGAGACAGATTAGAGCTTTCTAAAGTTTAGGTACAATCCAAATTTAGCTGTTTAAACTGCCTACTGTAATGCCAATTTTAATTCTGGTGATTGTGTGTTTTTTTAAAAGGTTTTACTCAAAAGAATGTTTGTTCCATGTCTGCATGAGGATCTGGATGAGTGGTGTGCCAGAATGGGGAAACGACATTTGTGTAATCACTTTAATTCTGGTGGTGAGTTTGTGGGTTTGACCAGCTTTGGCATGTTTGACATGTGTTGTTTTTTCTTTTCACATTGTTTTTAAAAGATGTGTTTCCAGATTTGTTTGCTTTCAGCCCAAGTATTTTACTTTATAACCTTTCTTTTGAATCAATGGATGAAAAGTGGATTATTATATCAGTTTTGTACCACACGGTGTGACTATAAATCACTGAATATTATCAGCATAAAGCTGCCTTTCTAGGCATCAGAAGTTGCTGGAATGATCTAAACTCCGTAAACGGTTGAAGACTCTAATGAACGTCAACGCTGGAGCTAAAGCTTAGGTGTTAAATGGTTAAACTGATCCCTCAACGAAGGCCATACTGACCTATAGGACGCACATTCCAGTCGAGTCGTCACTGTGGCGTCGTTCGTATTCGGATATCCGCTTCTTTCAGACGTTTATTTGTTCCGCGTGCAGGATGTCCAGCAGGGCATTAACGTCCCTCCTAAAGGCCGCCATGATTCCACTCCTGCCAGCCAACTGGATCATGACATGAACCGCTTGATGATTGGATCCGCTGGTTCCAAGCTGTTAATTCAGTTGGCCTGCTAGTGCTCATATGCAGAGGGGTTTTATTCATGTAATGCTTCAAATCCTAAGCCCAGACCAGCAGTAAATCGGATCTTATTACTGTTCATCTCTAGGCTAATACTATGGTGTGTTTTTTTTTGTTTTGTTCTAGGACTCTAGTTACTGGGTTCAGGTGCACCGGTTGGAGCATGGAGATGGAGGCATTTTGGACCCGGATGACATGCTGTGTGACGTGGTGGATGACAAAGACAGGGTGAGTCATGTGGAGGACTTTGATGTATCTTTCAAGGCGTCACTCCTGAAGCCTCACACTTAAGTTTTGAAGCTGTGGGCAGAATTTCGTGAGTCTGGATGGAACGACACAGCAGAGTCTGCTGCGCTGCCGTCAAGGCCTCCGTTTGATGTGTGCACGGTTCTATTTCTACCCCCTACTTGGGGTAAAATCAGAACATCTGCACCGCCCACTCCACCCCAGTCCCACTCCCCTCCTCCCATGGGAGCAAAGCGGTCTGCAGGAGACTCAGCAGATGTTTGGCTTTGAACTTCATAGGATTTACCTGATGATTTATAGGAAAAACCACACTGAGATTGAAGTATGTTTATGGTTGGGGATGGGCACCATTAGGATTTTATTTAGTGGCAAACTGGTTCTATCGAAACGGTTCTGGCGCCTAAACAAGGCTCGAACCGGTGTTTTTTAAAATTAAAATAATGCACATATGTGGTGCATAAAAGAACGGGCTGGAACATGGCGTACAGTGTTCACACTGGAGAGTCGTTACCCGACACTAGTTACTCGCCTTTACTCTTTTTACGTTTTTAAATCGATTTCTTTTACTTAACATTAAATCTTGATTTCGACATAAATCCAAACATTTTCTAAAAAGCGTTCAGGACAATAAAACCACAGTTCTGCTGGGCGTTTTTGAAGTCAGGTTGTGTCAAATCAGTCTTTCAGAAAACTGAGGATGGAAAACAATGCGATTGAAAATGTTCGATTCCAGAATCGATTGATATTTTTCCAAAAAGAAAAAAATTGATCATAATTTTCCATTGGAAAAAAGCCAATAATTTCTTTGAGTGCTTCTAAGTAAAGCAAAAGGTTTTTAAATTCACTTTAGATTATAAACACCTGATTAGTTCAGAGAATTCTTTTTGAATGAACTTAGTTGCAGCTTTTGTGGAACACAGAATGGGTTTGATCCTGCAAGAGCTGGAAAAAGTGGGTTTTGCTTGGTTTTTGGTGTGTGTGTTGGGTAGGGTGTTTGTGAAGCAGTGTGTGGGTGTGGCTGCACAGCTGATGAGGACTGGTGGGTGTCATGGTTACTCATCAGGTGGGATCACAAGGGGGAGCAGCTGTTTTTCACCTGCTTTATGCCGTTTCCCTTTAATTTTCCCTCATCTTTACACACTCTCTCTCTCTCTCCCTTCTCCCCCTGGTGACAACCAGTCTCTTTATCTCATGACAATTGCAATATCTATATTTTACATCTCTAAATCGGAAACATTTCAATGCACTTTACGTTGTTACATCGCAAAGATGCTTTTAATGTCATTTTTTTGTAACTTTAGCTGCTAAAAATCCAGAGAAGTCCTGGTGGAAATCTCCGAGAGGAGCTCAGCTGTGCTTGTGTTTACAGGTGGAACAGCTTTATGTGTGTGTGTGTGTGTGTGTGTGTGTGCACAGTTTGGGAAGTGGAGCCAGTTTGCCCGGTTCCCTCCACGAAAGCACCTGACAGGCCTGAGCAGCACAGCAGACGCCGCTGACAGAGCCGCTCGACCTGCAGCTGCTGCTGTCAGACGCAGTGGAAGCTGACAGCACAGTTCTCCCAAAAACAAAAAAGAAGCCCTTTGTTTTACCGTTATGGCGTTTTTTTTTTAAACCCAGATCTTATCTGGAATTTGATGCGGTTCGGGAATGTGTTGCTCCTCTGAAGCCTAAAGTTGACATCAGCTTACATGGCAACCATTTTTGTTGGCTCAAATCCTCTGTGCACCTGTTTGGTTGCGGATGCAACCTTGAACCTTTTTATTTAATTTAAGATGTTATGGTAGATAAATGCTGTGTTACGACCCCATTGAAAGTTTTCAGTGTCTCTTCCACTCAGGTGTGTGTTTGTGTTGAAACCGGTTCAGCGGTCCGATTATGTGGATGTGACAGGTAGTGAGTGATTTCTGCATGCTGCAGCCTGCCTGACTCCGCTCCTCTCATGATCTCACTTCACCTGCGCCACACAGGAGAGTCCGTTTCTTCCTGCCGCTCGCGCGCTCACCTCCTAAAAAGACCATTTCTTCAGACTTTCCACTTTATTCATCCAACCGTATGAACACGACTGCTTTGTTTGAGGGCCTGCAGGTTTCAGAAACCACTGATAGTTTCCTGTAACCTTGTGGTCCTTTACTGCCACCATCTGGCTCAAGTGGGGTACTGACAATCGTTTTTGTTGCCCAGATTTAAGGAGCTTTTTCATCCATAATGTTACAGTTTTTTCTCAGTCACTTTAGTGCAATTCTCAGATCAGAATTGAAGTTTGCAAATACGTTGTGTACATTTCTCAAAACAATTTGTACAAACAGCAAAAAACTATGGATTTCTTGCAAAAGCCTGTAACTTGCTCAAAATCTTTAGTTCATCTCTCAAACCTCAGTCTTTGTCATTGAACATGTCAGTGCCATCAGAATGTCAAGTCCTTTTGTCATTGTCTACGAACAAGACAGTCAAATGACTTAGTCATGTTGTCAATATAACTGTGTACTTTAGAGGCAGGTTCTGATGGAAACTATGGCTAAAGTTTGGATGACAATTATTGTAAAATGTAAGTTACACCTTTTTTGTTTGATTGCAAGAGACTGGACAAGATTCACATTTACACTTTTATGGTTCATATTGTAATTTGTTGACAGACCATGTCATACCAACATAGAAAAAACCCACTGCAAACAGTAACACAAAGGAAAAAAAAAGATAGGATAATATTCTGTACAACAGTACAGGCAGTGCAGTAGGAATTGGTGTGGTCTTCCAACACCTGTCATTCCTGTATGTTAGGCCACAAACTCTCATCCACATCACAGCGAATATCCTTTCTTGCAATGCAGCGAAATATGTTTGTCACATTATGACAACTTGGTCAACCATTTTGCAGTTAATGACCAATACGATGAACCAATGACTAGGTGTTTCGAGGAGTAAGACTATTGCACAGTGAACTATATAATACATTTTGATCAACATGACATAAACAATTGATAATGTAGCAAAGAGCAGAGAATTGTACATAATCATTTTTTTTTTTTTTTGATTTTGAAATGGTTTATTTCAAGCAATCAAATAGGAGTAATACACACAAAATCAATATAATCATCAGTTATACATTCATACAGTAACTAATCAAACTTAGGATAATTAGACATAATTAATAAAAATTGCTTGAAAGGGAGTGGAAAGAAGCGAACTTATATAATCCCACCCCGTTATACTATAACCATTTTATTACATGATTTATCAATATCCGGTTCCTAGGTTTTATCAGACAGAATTAAGAATCATAAGGTATCAATAAAGCACGTGCCAAAGATGAAATTACTTAAGTACTACGTCAAAAATAACTATTTTAGAAATCAACATGGCAAATGCAGCATCTGAAATATATGCAAATTATGTTACTTTTAAAAGTCATTCATATGCTTTAAAACATAATACTATATCAGTAAAATAGACACAACACTGTTTCAGGAGTTTTCATAGCAAAATTTCATCAAGTATCAAAAGTTAAAAACATGTGCAAAATTATGCTACATTAGGAAAGATTTTTGAATCATTTTATCAATTTTAGGAGCTAGTGAAGTAATATCATCAAAAGTCAATCAATTTAACAATTTTCAATAAGTGATTAATCATTTGTTTTACTTTTTTAAATTTTTTTTTTTTTTTTTTTTTTTTTAATAATAAGGTAATGCTGTAAGGGAAAAAATAAAAAGGGTCCATAATCTGTCGATTGTCCTAGGTTGGTATTTCTTCTTTTACTGATAACAGCTGCTCTCCTGGGTTCAAAACAGTTAATAGTTCTCTTCCATGTTATGTCTGCAGACATTAGATTCAGGTCCATATCCTTCTTCAGCTGATATCAGCTGCGGTGAAAGTTGAGGTCAAGTTGTCTGCAGGTCAGAACTCTGCTGTTATTCAGGTGACGTCAGACTTATGGAGAAAGTGAAGATTCCAGGTGTCATATTTCTTGAAATTATTTGGCTCTTTGATTTATTACTCCACGTTGATTCAGACGACCGTGATCAAACACTTCTCAAAGTCCTTCATGGTGTTCACGACCATAACCTTGGTGCGGTCCTCTGGACCGAGCGGTTTGACATAAATCCTGCAGCCTTTAACCCAAGTGTTCTCAATCTGCTTACGCTTCCTGAGAAGCCGTGCATGTTTTGAGATTTCAGCATTCCTTCTGGTCAGATGGTCGTTCAGATAAGCAGCCGAACCCTTCAGGTTTTTCCTTTGGTTCATCAGAGCTAGCTTGTGTTTGTGATTCACAAACCTGATGAGGATCGCTGGTTTATCCGTCTCCTTTCTCCTGGGGAGCAGGTGGCAGGTCTCGATGGTATTGAGATCCAGGGAAATCCCTTTAGATGTGAGAAATGAATGTATTTGCTGCTCCAGTGATGCATCATTCTCCGCATTAGCACTGCTAGCTACGCTAGCGCTAGCATTAGCAGCGCTAGCTCCAGCTGAATTCAGCTTCGCTCGAGGCTTGATTGGTACTCCAGTGAGAATGACATTATTCATCCTTACTTGTTGTTCCACATCGTCCAGTCTTTTCTCCAGAATCTCGACCCGGTTTTCTCCCTGCTCGTTTTGAGCCCGAAATCTTCGGAACTCTTCCATCATCTCCCAGAGTGGCGTTAGTTTAGCCGACACTTGATCCATAAAACTTTTCAGCGTTTCTTGAATAATGTCAAGAGATTTTTTGAGCTCTTCATATTCCTGGGGTTTCTTCGGGGGCATGGTCAGCTCTCTTTTTGGAGAAAATCAACTTCTTAAGTAATTTGAAGATAGTATCCGCAGAGAGCCGCGACCACGCGTCCTGCCTTAACCCCAAGGCAATTGCTTTGGTACATCAATTTGCATTGATGTACCAAAGCAATTGCAACTTGTTCAAAGAAGGGAGAAACTGCTTATATGATGTGCACAAGTGACATCATGATGTGAAGATTGAACAAATAGTTTTGGGAATTTCATTCTGATCTGAGAATTGTACTAAAGCGACTGAGGAATACTGTAAATAAAAAAACTCATCCACAAGAAAATTGTGTTTTTTAAAATTCATGTTTTTGTGTCATAAAAAGACAAATTAAGCTTAAAATTGCCTTTCTGAATATTTCTTTATTGAAAAAGTTGTGAATCAGGAGCAAATAGAAAAGTCCTGTTTGAAAAAGAGCCTATTTGTTAATATGTGGGAAATAAGCTCCATATTTCACAATTGTAAAGGGAAAAGGGGCGGGGTTGCTCATAATTATCATCATTATTAAAAGAACACTGGGAATGCTTTTAAAATAGATCAAAATATGATCAGAATTGGACTTTAAAATACCCTTAGATGTAGAAGGAATCCATTCACATCAGGAACATTTTTTTAAAGAAATCCATTAAAAGTCCATGAAACTCAATTCTTTTTTTCTATTTTCTTGAACTTTGAGCTGCATTTAAGTCCTTGGAATCTTCTATCATCTGAAGATTGGAGCCTTTCATGAATCAGGAGCAGTTTAGACTAAACAATGGAGCTGAAGACAGCATTTCAGTGTCCTTGTCTGTCAGGAATCCTTGATTTATGCTCACAGATAACTAAAGTCTTCTGATGTCTTTAACCTTCTTTTTTATTTGTTTTTACCGCCAGCATCAAACATCCAGAGACAAAACTGCAAAGCGAGGCATGTTGCAGAAACACTAGCATCCTGTCATGTCAGGGGTCTACTACCTGTGGCTCCAAAGCCACATGTGGCTCTTTGACCCCCTCCATTGTGGGCCTCTCGTTGGAAAAATTACAATTTATAAAAAGTAAGGTATTTTTCAGACTATATGGCGAATCAGGCAAAACAAAACAGTTAAGTCAAACTTTATGCACATTTTTTTTAGATAAGATAGCCCCAATGCCACAACAAACCATTAAGCTGTGCGGCTTTAGAGTTTTCCAGGGTTGTACTAAAACATTTAGACCAAACACAGTGTATCATAGACAGATGGATGGATGGATGGATGGATGGATGGATGGATGGATGGATGGATGGATGACTTTATTAATCCCACTATGGGGAAATTTCATTTATCTGTGGCAGCAAAAACGACATTCAGAAATAATCTATATAATTTAACATCAAAAAGACGACATAAAAAATGACATTCATATTAAAGTATTGAAAATTGTTATGAGAATTATAATGAAAATTATTATCAAATAAATTATTAAATAAATAAATAAATAAATAAATATTAAATAAATATAGCTGCGAAAGTTTGAAAAACAAGTGATCAACTGCAAAACATGTGATCAGCTGTAAATAACATTTTTTTTAAATACAAAAATAAATAAGTAATGGGAGCCGGTTTAGCTCGTGCTGGTTTTGCGGCGCCTTCCGTCCGTGAAACCTGGGTTCGAATCCCGGCTGCTCCCTGTTCCCTTCTCTACTTCTGTGCCGGTCCCAAGCCCGGTTGCTTTGAGAAGGTTGCGTCAGGAAGGGCATCCGGCGTAAAACATTGCCAAGTTTACCATGCGACTTGTTCGCTGTGGCGACCCCTGATGGGAAAAGCCGAAAGAGAAAGGAAGGACAAAAATAAATAAGTAATAAAGTACATACCAAAACAAACAACCGTTCAGGAACAAAAAACAATTGAAAAAAACGCAACAACTGCAACAAAAGTAAATGAATAAATGAGTGAAAGAAAGAAAAACACCGGCGGGACCGTGGAGTGTCACTGTAACACGGTGTTGAACAGTCTGATGGCTGTGGGGAGGAATGACCTGCGGTAGCGCTCCGTCTTGCACTGTGGGTGTAACAGTCTTGTGCTGAAGGAGCTGGTCAGCGCCTGTACCGTTTGGTGCAGCTTAGCTTAGCTAACATCCTCCTGTCCGCCACCTCCTGGATGGACTCAAGTGTGCAGCCCAGGACAGAGCCGGCCCAGTTTGTTGAGCCTCCTCCTGTCTCTGTCTGTACTGCCACCCGCCCAGCATACAACTCCATAAAGGACCACTGAGGCCACCACAGTGTCGTAAAAGGTCCTCACAAGGTCTTCACACGGCGAACGACCTCAGTCTCCTCAGCATGTGAAGGCGACTCTGGCCCTTCCTGTACAGAGCATCCATATTATTGGACCAGTCCAGTCTGTTGTTCAGGTGAACACCCAGGTATTTAAATGTGTCCACAACCTCAATGTCTAAACCCTGGATGTTCACCGGTGAGTGTGGAGTAGGGGATCATAGAAAATCCATTTGAGATCAGTAAGCACAACAAGAATGTACACATAGGATGAGTTGGCTTATGTTATCACTTTCTGTTTTTGACTATATGGTTAGTAAAATAAGGTAATAATCACTAATACCATCACAACTGCCCTGATGGGTGGATATGGGCCATCTTTGGGCGAAAAACGAGCAAACGTATATCGAGGACGTGGACAGCTTGAACATGTTCATACTCATTTTTTTTTATCTATGTACATGCTGGGGCGACAGGTCGTAGGGAACACGCGTGCAGTCCGACTGTTAGAAGTTAAGAAATTAGACAGTCAGACTGTAGTTAGTGTAGGAGTCCTACGGGCGTCCTGTGGACTCTAAAGTATTTATGCACAACCTGTGCCTACAGCTGTTGTGCATGGTCTGTAAGCATCCACTACACCCATCTTAACGTACGACAGCTTCACCCATTTATTATAAATGTCTGTCCAACTTCCTTTAGCCTTACACATATTCACGATAGACATGCACAATGGTACGTTCCATTTTCATGAAGCCTCCTGAGGAGGCCATACGAGCCTCAAAGTAACTGCACCTCCTCTCTGCAACCCTAAATAGGCCCAGACAACCCAGAAACCTGCAACACTCCATACCGGTGCATGTTGCTAAGGCATTAATTAGCTCTTATCTAATTTTAGTTGGTCAGGTTTACCAGTTTATTGTTGAGATTCACTGACAAATGTAAAATAAACTTTTTTTTCTCCTTTAAATATAAATGACTGTTGACATCACACCACCTACTACAACATTTGCTGCATTGATGATCCTATGTGGCACAAGCTGTCTTTTATTTTGAAAGGAACTTCTGTCAAAATATAACCTATTTCAAATTCTGTTAAGAAATATGTGTTTATGTTTTATTTATGATCAAAATACACTAGTTCATTTATAGTTATCACGATAGTACCAATAACATGAATACACATCCGGATCTAGTTTTTCTTTGAGAGATTAAGGTTGCAGATCTGTCTTAAGTTGGGTAGAAAAATGTATTTTGTGGAGCATTTTGTGTAGTTCTAATGTTGTTTTGACAAATACTAATAAAGATTACCGCGCTTTCAACTAGACATGACAATTAGAATAGACTCCTGGCTAGAATATGGGCAAATTTTAGAAAGGTTATGTAGGCAAGAAATGTATTTTTTTTAATTGGAAATTCACATAGCCTATTTTGTTTTTATTTTTAGATTTCTGCATGGTAAGTGACTTCATTATTTGCAAAAACTGGTCTGATATTGTTTTTTATCTATAATTTTTATTGAATTTAAACGAGCCTCTTCTTTGTCGAGAAGCAGAGTTAGGAAAGCTTGTTACAGCTCAAGTGTCTACATCAGCAGCTGTGGTGAAAATCCCGTGTGTGTATTGGTGCCATTGGAATGCCTGCTCTGAACCACCAGGTGGCGGTCCATCCTAAGCTACAGCAGTGGACAATATGGGGAGTGAAGAGCGTGCAGGGTTCTTTCCTCTTTGTTTCCGGACGTTTCAGCTGCTTCAAGTGTTCATCTGCGTCGCCTGTCCGTCACAGGAGCGCTGCTGACCCCATTGGTGGAGAAAGTTTTGGACAACCAGGGTTGTCATGGCAACAGTGGTCAGGTGCCAAGCAGGCAGGCACCTGCTCTGGCTGAGGATCAAGCTGCGGGTGAAATTAACCATAGCTAAAGCCGGGTCCCAGCAGCTGCCCCGCTGGTACCAGAACACTGCCGGGGGAAATCAAAGACTAATTACTCTGTGTGTGTGTGTTGGGGTGTGCATGTGTGTGTATGTGTGTGCATGTGGGCACAGATTGAGGTCTGTTAGATTGCAGTTTCTTGCTCTCATCTCTCAGACAGTGTGAGGCTTCCGCTTCTCACTTTCTGGGCTCTCTCTGGCAGATTTACAAACAGCTTGTGTCTGGCACTATTTCTGCTCTGGCAAAACAAAAACTCTAAACTTTATTTAAAGCAGTTTCGACAAAATTTAAACATTATAGAGACAGGTTTTCTTCATTGTCCTTTTATTTTGAAGTTTCTTCTTGTTTGTTTGACTAACTAAACTCATGTTTTCTGTTGTATTTTACACATTTATTCCTTTTTTATTTGGAAGTTTTTTTTTCAAAGAAGTCATTTTATTTATTGGTTTATATTTAGTTTAGTGGATTATTGGTTCATTTTAGGCAATAAAAACAAAAACAAAAAGACGGTAAAATAGACAGATATATCAAACTTAGGTGAGATATTTAGTCATTGGTTAATTGGAATGTAAAGGAATCAAAATAAGAGAAAGAAAATGATATATACCTTTCATCAACTTCTGTCATCTATCTATTCAAAAAGTGTACATATTTATCTGTATCTAGCGATAGATGAATGGATGGGTGGGGCATCTGCCAGTTTGTCTGTCTGTCCTTAGATCTAGATAAATATAGCTTTATCTAGATATAGATACAGTCTAGATACTGTACTTTCATAGATATGTTTGTTGATATGTCTATAGGTAGGCCAATACGTTCTTCCGGAGATATGTCCATTGATAAGTTCATAGATATGTTCGTCTGTTTGTCAATCGATCGATCATCTATCTATCTATCTATCTATCTATCTATCTATCTATCTATCTATCTATCTATCTATCTACAGACAGATGCATTGATGGAAGAAAGAATGTATCTACGGATGGACCATTTGTCCGTCCATCCGTCCAACCGTAGATAGATTTTGATAGTTATTTACACATTTTGAAGGGCATCATGCCACTGATGTTGAACCACTCAGATGCCAGAGGTCTGCGATGTCTCAATGTGAAAAAGTTTGTCGGTGAAAAGTTGTAGGATTTATTTTAAGCATTGTTTAGCCCCGACTCATCTCAAGCCGATTTGTTATCATCTTCAGGTTTATTTCGTCAAATTTTACTCGATTTGTTCATATTTTCCACCAGTTTCTACAAAAAGAACTGTCTCATTGTAAAGTATTTTCTGTAAAAGCAACAATTTTAGATAAACCTAGCAAAAAAGGTATTTATCTGTAAAGAAAAAAGCAATTCAGCTGTGGTTTGTGTTCAATGGGCCATTATTGGGTTTTGCTTTGCAACTTACTGTAAATCTTTGTAGTTGCGACTACAAGGATTTTAGAAGTAGGAAGTTATTAAAAAAAATCAAATGGTATGGTTAGTAGGTAATAAAAACAAAAAGTACTGAAACTATAAGTGTAAAATAAAAGATTAGATTTCTGATGTAAAGATGTGTAATTCAACCTGCACACATTCTGGTCTGGTCTGTGTATCAAGTGCTGGTGCTCACTTAGCATGTGGGCCTTAAATAATAAAAATAAAATGCAGAAACCCACGTGGGCATCTTTATAGACGCCCTCTGCTGTGGTCAGCTGAAGTTTGGTCTTCAGTCAGCACCGGAGCTCACCTCCGCCTTGCTCAGAGGTCTGTGGGCAGCAGCTAGCAGTTTTTCATTTGATGTTCCTCTGAGGATTTGGATTTATGGGCTGCTGTTGTTTGTGCTTTTCCTGCCTGGTCTTTGAACTTCAGTCCCTCTTGGAGAGTTTTTTAGAGCTCTGTTCTTTCCTTCGATGCATACAGAACGGGGAGATTGCCATCTGCAAACACAAGCTTTTAGCTTTTGTTTTCACCAATTAATTAAAAGTGGTGGATTTCTTAAATCCAAATAATAGTTTTGTTTTTTCTACTTTTGCAATGACTCTTTTCGTTGTTTCATTGCAGTTTCATTGTTGTAGCAAAACAGCTTCATAAACTGGGCCATTTCAACCCAAATCTAAACAGAATGTTTAATTTCACTTCATCTGGAGTTAAAGATAATTCATCACTGATTACCTGCATTTGCATTTCCTGAAGATTTAGCAAAATAAACAGATATAAAAATTACTGAAAATCTTTTCATATGACAGAAGAAAATTGGATTTTGTGATTGTTTCTGATAATAATGAGCTACACTTTACTTTTTGGATTATTATTAGATTATTATTTAGATGCTTTCAGGTGAAATTTTTAACACAAACATAAAAACAGAAATATGAGATTATTATCTTTCAGTGGAAGGCTTACACTATTAAAATACTTTATAAGGGTCTTCAGAAAGATATTTGCACGCACAGCCACCAAACTCTATCAAGGGTGCTCAATAAGTGGATCGTGATCAACCGGTCGACCTTTAAGGACATGAGGGTAGATCGCAGGCCACAAAAGATAAATACCGTAAATTCCGGACTACAAAGCGCACCCTATTATAAGCCGCACTCGCCCATTTCCACCTGTTCAACTACTTTTAAACATACATAAGCCGCGTCGTAATAAAAGCCGCATGTATTAAGTACCAGACTACTCACATCCTGACTTCCAGCATAGGTAAGGTTCAATCCCACACTGTGGGAGGAGTCAGCTTACCTCAGGCTCATGCAGGCGATTACGACCACATCTGACAAACAGCATGGGACTCTATTCTGTTCACAAGTTCCTCAGTTATGGTTTATTTATTTATTTAGATTTTTTTTAGTTTTTTTACTTATTGACAATCTAGGTATCACACATAAAATTACAAACAGTAACCACATAATCAACATTACATCCCTCAGTTATGATGAGGAAATTTACATCCACGATCCCCCATTTCCCATGAGTCTTAGGGGCTAAAGGCGGGGCCAACACCCGGCTCGTTACACTGTTGTACGTGTTTAAAAATGAGCAAGTAGCAGCAGTGCATGGAGGGGTGAAAAGGAACAGCTCTCCTTCCGCTTGTGTCGCGGCAGCATTATGGTACTAACAGGGCTGGTTAAAAAAAAAAAAAGTAAAATAAAGCAGCGGCGACTGAAAAGCGCACGCCTCAGCGCGATACCAGCGCCTCAGCGCGGCGCGTGCGTCAGAAGTTCCGCGGACGCCTCTGAGCTCCGCGCTCGCCCCGCGCGCTCGCCTTCCTATCTTCTCCGACACCTCTGGCCAGGGCGGCTACAGGGAGGAGGAAATCGTGTCTGTGCAGAGCAATCGGACTTATACTGAACGTTTTGTGGATGAGGGGCGGATGCGTTGTTACGTGTGGGAGCCTTCAGACTGCCATCGGCCCCGCAGCTCAATGTGATTTAGCAGCAGGAGAACATGTCTCCAGCTCACACGGAGGCTGTGAGCTTTTCAATGCAAAATTCCGGTCAGTCCTCAGAAACCGTTAAAACATCACGTGGATTTGTGTTTCCAGTCGTGTCCCGGCAAAAGAAAGGCTGATGTTATTCACACATGCGCTGTTCTCTCCCTCACGCAGATGACCGGCTTTTCCAATCCCGTTGGTGATGGTGGATTTTTTCACGCTGCTTTTAACGATTGCTTTTAACTTAAAAGCTTCATCATATTGTAGCAGCGATCACGTGCACGTTGGGTCTAACGGCACCAAAGGATTCTGGGATGCGGCCGGGCATGCGTGTTTCGTTTTTTGAACCATGACTGAAGTGTCTAAGACCTGAAGTGACATCCATGCTGTTTGGCTGCTTAGGATGTTGAAAAACAAATGACTTGTGCTTAGTGTTAGGAAAGGAATTCAAACCATTCACTGAGTCCGAAAGTAAGTACTTGGCGGCCACCAATTAAATCCATAAATTAGCCGCTTCACTGAATAAGCCGCAGGGCTATGAGCGCAGGAAAAAAGTAGCGGCTTGTAGTCCGGGAATTACGGTAACCAAAAAAAGAAAAAATATATTTCTAAAAAAATTGTCAGTGGATCAAAATCCTCACCGAGATTGGTTATGCAGAACGGGTAATCAAACACCCGGATCCTCCCCAGTTCCCATCCAATGGATCTGAGCCCACTAAGGAAGCAACGTTTTCCTGTAGCACGCTTCCCACGGAGCTAGCAGCAGCGCTTTAGAAATGCCATCCTCCCCCCATTGCATGGTTTACAGCAGAGCATGAAATACTAAAGTTGCTGCTTTCTGTTTTTGTAATAAAACGCCTCATCTGTTAATACCAGAGTATCTTCTCACATAGATTTGTGTACTCTTACTGTGTAGTTTTTAAAGTATCAGCACATAAACAATGTTATGTACTAATAGTTCATAATACTATGTTTATTAAGCAATATTTTGTCTCAAAATACTATATATATATACACAGTACAGACCTTCTCATACAAAGAGTTTTCTTCATTTTCATGAAAATTGTTGATTCCCACTGAAGGCATCAAAACTATGAATTAACACGTGGAATTATATACATAACAAAAAAGTTATGTATATAACCACCCCAAAAACACCTCCAGGCTGCGTAAGGGCTATTTGACCAAGAAGGAGAGTGTTGGGGTGCTGCCCCAGATGAGCTGGCCTCCAAAGTCACCGGACCTGAACCCAATCGAGATGGTTTGGGGTGAGCTGGACCGCAGAGTGAAGGCAAAAGGGCAAACAAGTGCTAAGCCTCTCTGGGAACTCCTTCAAGACTGTTGGAAGACCATTTCAGGTGACTACCTCTAGAAGATCATCAAGAGAATGCCAAGAGTGTGCAAAGCAGTAATCAAATCAAAAGGTGGCTACCATGAAAAACCTAGAGTGACATAGTGTTATGTATATAATTCCACATGTGTTAATTCATGGTCTTGATGCCCTCAGTGTCACTTTACAATTTTCATAGTCATGAAAATAAAGAAAACTCTTTGAATGAGATGGTGTGTCCAAACTTTTGGTCTGTACTATATATATATAGGTAGATCTCTAAGACAAAAGTAGCTTACATCCCAAAAAAGTATGGACACCCCTGCTCTATATTATTACATTGTGTAAAAACTAGGAATAGGTACACCTCAGGCAGAGATATTTAACCTGTAGAATATTATAAGCAGCGCAATAATCAGGCATGGTTCAGCTTCTAGGTTAATTTAGATATCGTCTGCTTGGTTTGTTCCTACTTCTTCTGGGGTTTTGACGTGGTTTATTTGGGATACATCTGTGAAAATTTCACATGATGACCAAAACGTCTCTCACTTTTTCCACATGTGCAAAATGTATGTAGTGGCTGTGTTACACAACCTTAATTCAATGTAAGCTTACCAACTTAGGCCAGCTTTTTAGTTTATAGCTAATACATATATCACACATATATCGCAGGAGAGCAAAGTTTAATATGTGGAAAATGCGCTAAATGTACAGAGTGGCTCTTATTAGCTTTTAGTTGGTAAGCTTTCTTTATTTACAGCTCTTATTAGCTAAAAAATAAAAGCTAGGTAGCTAACAAAGAAATGAATCGATACTTTACTATAGTTACAAGATAACTATAACGTTACTTTCAACTAAACAAACCCAAGAAAATGGATTGATTTGGGATTATTTGCCAAATTTGAGTTTAGCTTCAGATATTATTGGCTGTCTTTTCATGAAGATTTCCATTTGTACTTCCAGACCCTTTGTCTCATCTTGTTAAAGAGATGAAAATGCATTTGTCAAAACCAAATTTAAAGTACAAAAGCATGACTGCCCTGTGAGTACGCTGTTGTAGTCGCTGTTGCCGAGCCACCAGTGGGGAAAAGATTAGCCCATTTTTGTTGACAATACTACAGATTCAGCTTCAGAGCATATGCAGGGCGACATACACATCCATGCGCCCGGGGTAAGAATATCATTACTCCATAGTGCCAAGCAGCAGGCATCCTCTGTCTTCTGCTGTGTTTTTTCAAGTAAAATTGGAGAAATCAGGTCACGTCACCCGGCTCGTCTGCTGGCTGGGAGGAAAAGCAGCTCATCATGTAGGAGTATCTGATTTTCTTGGCAGCTTTTCCTGCAGGAAAGGCTTTCCCCCACAACCAAATACCTCCTGACATGGTGTCACCATGGTATTCTGCCAAAACTGTGCCAAAAGTATCGTGTGGGTTTAAACACATCTTGCTGCACATGTACAGAAGGCACGTTGTGGTGCTGTTTGTGCTCGCGTCATGCAGGAGAATGCAAGTCTGGTTGACAGCTGTCAGGGCTGCTTTGGTTCCATTGTCTGGATGTGTTGCCAAACCAGCCTGGTGTCTTTAGTGGTGGGGTTGTGTGTGGGGTCTTGGCATTGCCTCGGGGGAGGGGGGTCAGGTCAGCTCCTATAAGACAGGCCATAAATGGAGGTGACAGAATAGACCATCCGATGGGATCATATGGGAGACACCCTGCTGGGGTTTAACTACGAGCATTAATGTAACAAAGGAGGGGTTTTTCCTTTCTCAGCCGGGGGGAGTTGTAGCCACCAGGTTCAGCGCCATCGTCTGTTCTTAACTTAAAATTTGTCGTTTCTATATCCTGCTAAAATGAGGCTCTTTAATGTCCCACTCTGATCATCTTTTGAAAAACGATCCCAGTGTTTTTTTTCATTATGGTTATTTCGTTTTTAACCAAAAATGTTTTCAAGAAGCAACAAGCAGCAGAGCGGCAGTAGTTGATTAAAAAAATTTGCCTCTGAGTTGTGGGCGGTACCAATGGCCTTGGACTTCGGTGAGCA
The DNA here is from genome assembly GCA_037389245.1 of Oryzias sinensis. Taxonomy (NCBI): domain Eukaryota; kingdom Metazoa; phylum Chordata; class Actinopteri; order Beloniformes; family Adrianichthyidae; genus Oryzias; species Oryzias sinensis. The sequence continues at coordinate 16,095,803 of CM074504.1, forward strand.
TAATTTATGACAAAAGTTTGAAAATAGACCATTTATTACCGGTGCACCTTATTAATCCAGTGTGCCCTATATAGTGCGGTAGATACGGTATTTCCTCCATCTTTACAAAAATGCCACAAGAACAGGGCAAGAACACCAAAAACCCAGTTTTCATCTGAGTGGGTCTGTAAAGTTTAGTCTACTAAATTGTTCTGCAGAAACATTGATTGTTCAGAGTCAGATGAACAAAAACTGTGATCTAAGAATCTTCCGTCTTTCCTCCTGCAGCGTCTCGACACAAGTGTCTTTTCTGCATTCCAAGTATCCCTGTGCAGATTTTGTCTCAGTAGTCTCTAGACCGCGAGTGGCTGTTTTCAACACTTGACTACTTCCCCCAGAACCATCTATAATTATCCTCCTGGATCCAAAGTCACTCCAAGGTTGTGCCTGAAAATTGGCTCTCAAATAGACGTTGGGTGCTCCATTATAGCCTGAGTTAGTTCATTACAGGCTAAATGGTATATGCACGCTTAGTTGGGATTTTTAGTGGCATAGATAATGTAACTGCTCAAATGGTACATGGTGCTGATTAAAGATAGATGTCAGAGTTGCACCTCTATGTACATTTTACCCTCAGTGTTACATCTAAACGCATGAGCAAAAGGTGTTTCATTGCATATAGGAGCAGAAAAAAAAGTAAAAGTTTGATTATTTTGAAAAATCTCTACTGTAAAAGCAAAACAAACAATGACAAAAGCAAAAATAGTAAAATTCAATAAGAAAAGCACAATAATTAACTAATTAACAGGTAAAAAGTTTTTTAGCAACGTCATGCGATTAAAAATAATACATCAATCAATAAATCCCTTATTACCCCCCAAAAATAAACAATTTTATTTCTGCTGACATCCGGTAAAAATACTTCTCCACGAAAGAATTCGGTGATTTATGTTAATTGCGTAAGCACATCACTATTATTAAGTGTTGCATATCAACGCAAAGCTCTTTTATTTGGCATTCAGAATCAGCTGGAATTACGTTAAAACAGTTGAAGAGTTTCCGTCGTCGAAAGAATGTCAACACTGTGACTAAAGCTAAATGGTCAATTGTTTTTGGAATCAAATTAGAAGTTTTTTTTTTTTAAAGAAGTAGTCTTTCCTGAGAATTTTTTCTTTTTACTTTGTTTTTTTTTTTGAATTTTTACCTTGAAACGGAATTACTCACTGGGAAAATATTTCCCTAGGTTTTTATTAAATACCTGTGTTCAGATCCTTCAAAAAGAGTAGTAAGGTTGGGTATTCATAGTAAACAACCCATATTTAAAACAAAAGCCATCAATAATGATGCAATTTCATACTTTATTAGATTGATTTATCTGATCAATCGTGTACAGATCTCTGTTTAATTAGACAAGACAGATGTTGGTTTACTTCACTGGACAATGATTGATCATGCTGCAGTCAGATGCAGTCAAAGCAGGAAGGATGAAGGGAGTGAGGAGCAGTGAAGAGCAGACATGACCACAAGCTGGGGCTGCTGGCAGCGGAAAGTACCACCGAGCCAGGGAGACGGTGCCAGGGCCACGAAGCAGAGTCAGGCTTTGGAGAGCTTTCCACAGGCATATTGTAACAGAGCTGAATCCCTCCAAACACCAGGCCTGTATGCTCTAAAAGGGCTCTCGCCTTATGGTAAAACTCTGAAAAGACCCTCTACAGATTATGCTCACATGTTGCAGCCTGGAGTTCTTCTAAACCACTAGAGGAAGGTAGACTAGGCTTTGCTGCAGGACAAAAACTGACATCAAAATGGTTCTGTTGTGTGGTTTGTCAAAATTCAAGACTTGGTTGACATTGGTCAGGAATGTAGACACAAAAAAAAAACCAACCCACTGCTATCTCACAGTTGGAACAATGACTATCTTTTAAGAACTGCTGGCGGTGTCCTTGAGGAGAAATATTGAACACGTGTACAGATTCTCATCAAACCATACGAATCCACACTTCTAAGCTGAGTGAAGCTGAGTGTAGATAAAACAACCAAGTCCTGCCTGGAGAGAAGCTCTGACTGTTCCTGCATCTAGATTGGTTATGTCATTCTTGGTCATTGAGATTTTTTCATGATAACCCGTAACCAAATCTTGGAGATAATAAATTATCTTTTTTTTTCAGTGTAACATAAATTAACAATAACATTAATACTACAATTGTAAAGACTTTAGGTTTGGGACATGAGAACAATGTTAATTGTTAAGACTTAACCTGGCCACCAAAGACTCGGGCCTTGACTTTAGGCTTGAGGTTGGGGACTTGTGAGCTCTGTTAATTGTTAAGACTTCACTTAAATAACAGCCAAAGACTTGAGACTTCACTTGAAACTCTACCTGAAAGACTCAAGACTTAACAATGGTAAATGTTGTGACTTGACTTGAAGTTACAGCAAAAGACTTGAGAGTTGAGTTAAAATAAGTGCAAAGACTTGGACTTACGAAAATATACCTGTGAGCATTTTGGCTAGTTAAAAGTCTTTGATATAGGTAACTCTGCAAATCCCTGGAATGTCTCATCTAAAGCAAATGCATGTCTTTGTAAAACAATATGAAACTAATTTTTAGTAAATTAAAACTTTTAAAGTCTTTTTCACACAGTTTACAGAGAATAAGCTCTTTAAAAACAGCAGCAAAAAAAACACAACAATGTTTCTTTGCGGCATACTCTTTCCTTACTTGTTTGTAAGAAAAGTCAGGAATACTAAGAGCTTCATGCATTCGTTATAGAGAGTATGTGAAGGTCAGTGGGCCAATTTGTAAAGGCGAGCCTCAGTGTGTCTTCGTGTGCGGTCGTGTCTTTGTCCAGAGGGGATTTTTTTGGGGGGTAAAACCATGGTAATACCTCCTCACCGCCTCCTTGTCTTTCCTCTGTAGAAAACTCTTTTCATGTGAGTGTACAGTATGTGTGAGGGAGGTATTGTGTGACATATCTTAAGAGTCCCTTCTTGAATGCCTTATGTCTCTTCCACAGCAGATGCTCCACAGCCTAGGGCCCCCTCGGTTGTAGCTCGTTATCCGAATGTGTGTGTGTGAATGGAAAGCCTGCACGCTATTCCCATTCGGAAGTCAGCAGGGAGCTTTGCCTATAAAGCCTCAAATAATAAGTACCCATTTATCTCTGAAGACACTCATCCATCAGTGCACCCACAAACACACATGCACACGTGCAATGATTTGTTATATTATTGCTCTTTTGTGCCAGGGGTACCGTCCTGTATCCTTGCATTAGTGTAAATGTCTGCCGTTGCACATTCTTCATTGTGTCCTGTCTGCGACGTCTGCCTTTCTTGTTTAAAGGCCATTACAGTGTAAAAGCTGTGATTCAGTTGCTAGCACTGTGTGTGGCCTCACCTTTTTATAACACTCCCTGAGGACACATGGACAGCACACTCCACACCCATCAAAGAGGAGCATGCATCATTTGTGCATGCCTTACCCTTTGTGTTTTACGTGATCTGCTCCATGTAAAGTAGCCAGTTACTTTACACATGTGAAAACTAGAATTAGGGTCTGTTAACAAAGTGATCAACAGAAGTAGGACAGAAAAGCACCGTACTGTTTGCAAATGACTAAAATTATGGCATAAAATCTGAAAGAATACATATGTAAAAGTAAAGGTCAAAAATTTTTGGTTTTCACTATTTTTGTAGAGTATAACATCACCAAACCCTAGACTTAAGGCAAATGGACAAGCAGGAAGGCAAACTTTTCCATGATTGGATCACTCCCAGTAAAGCCCATGTCACACAGGCACTACACACATATTCCACGGATGAAAAGTTGTAGTTCTTTACGTGAACTTTTCATAGATGTATCACAATTGAACCACGTTAAAACCACGGAGGAAATACGAATAAACCACACAAATCACATGTAAATTAACATGGAACATGAATTGTGCGCTGTTTATATGCAATTCATTAGTAATTCGTTTGTCGATTACATAATTCTATGGTGATATGTGCGCCGTTTATGCGATTTAAAAGTTATATTTTAGTGGCACATGCAATAAAAGTCTGTTGGACATACATGAAACGGTCGCAGAAAGCCACAAATGTGTATATGCATCTAGCAAAAATCACACACATTTGCTTAAGATTTACGTAATAATTGCAAATAAACAATGTTAAATACTTATAAACTGCGTAATTCTCAACTGACCAAAACCAGCTCAAAACCACGTAAAGATGGGCATCTGGGCGCATCGGCGAAAGACAAACGCAAGAAACACTTATGAATGATGTATATCAAGTATCATGTATCATTCGTGGAAAATCCGCAAAATGGATGTATTGGCTGTGTGACGTGTTTTTAAGAGTGAAGTGTTGTATGACCAAACACCAATTTTCTTTTAATGTTGAGGTCAAATGGTGACCATCTCAGTGGCCTAATCGTAGAGTGTCCGGTTGGAGGTTATGGGTTTAAATACCAATGAGTAAAAATTGTACCCAATGCCCCCCTGCCTGACAGTCAACATAAATGGGTTTGATTGGTTGGGGTCAAAGCACCAAATGGTTCCTAATTATTGCTGTGACTGGAACCACTCTCCTAGAGGATGGATCAAATAGAACACATTTTGACTGTATTAGCCAAATCAGTTTTCTAATGCAAGATTGTATGCATGTTTATTTTCAAGTTGGACCAGCTTACATTGATGAAAATGGTAATTCACTTGCTTGTGCCCTATGCACTATTTAGTACAGTGACCATATTCCAATTATTGTTACTTTGGCTCAACCGGAAATTCAATGGGCTTCCCCTGGGTTATGACTGAAGTATTTGGCGTCCCTCAGGGCTCTGCTCTGGGCCTTTCTTTTATTTATTTCATTTTTTTTTGTCTACAAGGGGCAAATTATTGTTTCTCACCATTATTTGATTTTAAACCTCAAATTATTTCGCTGTTTAACATTCCATAACTGTCATTACGAAGTAGTTTGTCAAAGGTTTCTTTGATTTTTACCTAAGTAAACAGTTTGCAGTATTTTTTCTCTTGTTTGGATATTTCTTCTGTACTTTAAGTTAGTCTAAAACAACACCAGCCATGTTTTGATTGCAAAAATATTCTAGAAAACATAAAATCTGTATGATCACTACTATGGTATTTATTGTTGAAATGTACGAGGTCTTTCTTTTTACTTTACGCCTTAGATTTTGCTTCTCTGTAAACTTTGGCCTTATTACAGCAATACTCTTGATTCCATATGCTGTAGTCACGAAATTTCCTGTCGACCTGGACTCTTTGCTTGCATTGACATTGCATTGGTTGTGTTGATTCATTTAAAAGAAAAACAACCAAAATGTTATTGGTTTTAGTGAGCTTTTAGCTAATTAGGGATTTTATGGGACCCAGAGCTACAATTATTAGCTTTTTATGTATGGCTCTTCTTTTGCTTCGGTAAGGCTGTTAAATGGTCAGTAACATTACAAAGAAGGCAAGAAGGCAGACTTGGCTGTTCATCTCGAAACACATCATGATCATCTGCACTAACGCACTCTCCAGATACCAGCAACACACACATGCAAACTCTTAGCCCCTTTTTCTGTAAGTCAAATAAAAGAAAAATCCTCGGCTTCTATTGCACACGCAGACATTTATATTATGTGTAAAATGGTAGGAATCTCTGCCAAGGAAACAGCCTGGGAGTTCAGTTTCCACATTTGGGAAATGAATTTTCTACATCCCTCATAGATAAAACTGCAACAGCTGCAAATGTATTTATTTATTTATTTTATTAATGACTGTTATTTCCAGTTAAATGGCAGAGTAGAATGTAAAACCTCAACTCCTCTATCATCTCAGAGTCATATGTTCTGAGTAATTTCCTGTAAAAGCTGGACTCCGCCATCGCCGATTTTGCCTTATTTCACGTTCTCTGCTTTTATGGTTTCCATTCTGATCAACTCTTTTTGGAGATGATGTGATCCTGCCGGCCTGTGGAAAAGTAGCACCTCCAGGTCTGAGGCCATAGAAATGAAGAAATGTGGACTGTCTCTAAATGGTAAAAGCGCCTCAGTTTTCTTAGATGTTAAAGACTTTACTCCACCACATCAAAAGGTTACAGTTATTGCACATGCATTTGAGATGCCTCACTAATTTAGGTTTGACAATTTCTTATAAGAGGAGGGGAGTGGGCTTATCCAAGAGCAATATCTGTGGAGAAAGATGGACAAAAGATGTGGTCATTCCATACTGTGGTTTTTATCATTCTAATTGTTGCCATATTGTAGAATATGGTGCCATAGAAGCCAGACTTTTTTGAAAGCGCTCAAACAGTTGGGGTGCACAGTGGCGTAGTGGTTAGTGCATGTGTTTGTGTGTGTGTGTCGGTAAGTGTGTGTGTGACTGTGGTCCTGCAACAGACTGGTGAGCTGTTGAGGGTGTACCCTGCCCTAACCCAACAGTTGCTGGGTCGGGTCCAGCAACCCTATAAACCAGCAAAGGGATGGTCAAACAGTAAAATATCCCATACGGCTGTTGTATGATTCAGATAATGGGAATAACCTGACAATAAAAAGGAAAACACTCCCTTTACCATTAAGTCAAAATCTTGTTCTCTAACCAACCAGGTACATGGGTTTTTATTGCAAAGTTAGACTTCACTAACTAGTAAATAATTGTTTATAAATGTTGAGTACTAGTGGTGATGGGAACTGCACCTGGCTAAAATTTGCCCCATTTTTTAAAGGGCTTCAGCCCGGAAGTCAAATATTGCTGCTTAGTTATTAGCCCTTTAACAAATTTTGCTCCAGTGTTGACATTCTTTCAACTACTGTAACTCTTCAACCGTTGACATTATTAATGCCAGTGGATTCTGAAACAGACGCCTTGCGCTGACATGCAACACTTTATGTTAGTGAAATGTTGACACATTCGATGTAGATCAACTGATCCTGTCAGTGCAAAAAGTGGCTTTGCAACGTATTTGCATTTCAGTGTAGAGTCGAAATTAAAAGCTGCTTTCCTCTGCATCAGAATCAGCTGACTGAGGTTAATTGCGTAAACAGTCAAAGAGTTACTGTATTTCAAAAAGTGTGTGTTATTAAGATGTCGATGGCGTCTGTTGAAGGGTTAAAACTTGCTGTGAGATGAACTGATTTTTCTTAACAGGATACAAAGTCTTGGTGATATGAGTTTGAATTCTACAAAAAGTTAAGTGTTTTTTTCCATGCCTGTTTTCTCACATTCTTTTTGCCCTTGGGTGGCGCTCCTTCAAAACCATCAATTTTTATTAATACACTGTAGAACAGCACAAAAAGCACAAAAGTACAACAGAGATTTCACCCATTAGGAGAAACAATCACTGTTCCTGCTAGCAATGACGGTATGCTAAAAATGCATGACAGCAGAGGAAATAGGGCTGACAGATGTGAAGCCTTGTTGTGTTCAAAACAAGACCTGGAAGCATCAACCCTGACGACTAAGGAAAACTTTTTAAGGGTTTCAACAGGAATTTGTGTCCAAAAACTCTTCAGATGGGAGGCTGGTGTTCATTGAACAGGTGAGATAAACCTGTGGAAACTGGGAGACTGTGTTTTTATTGCTATCAATAAAAAAACCCAACCAAATTGATTGAAATTGGCCATTTTCTGCTTGTTTAATAAAAAACCTGACATTTATAATTACAGCATAAGATGCCAGAAATATCTTACTGAGGAAATCTTGGACGAACTCAATGCTCCAATGTCTCCCATGCGAACGGAAGATCCCGTGTGTATTTAAGTGTGCATGCTGACACGGGGCCGTGCTCCAATTAGCGGTGCTGTTAGGCGAGGTGCGACACCTGAGACCCTCCGAGTTGCACTGGGAGTTTCCTTCTTAACCCAACATTAGGGGGCAGCAGCCCCTGCTTTTGTTTGACAAAGACCTCATAATGACGCTCTGCTCTCGTGCCAACGTTAATATTTAGTCATAGGGATGGTGGAGTGATAGAAAGTAGAGTCAGTCACAAAGTAAGACACATTTAAAACCTTTGCCTTGAATTGTGTTTTTACACAATTACACAATTACAATTTGTACACATTTTCTCAGATGTATCATATGAGAACCACGCTAAAACCATAAAAATAATATGGAAAAACCAGGTAAATCAACGTAGAACATGAACGGTGTGTGATTATTGTGCTGTTTACATGCAATTTGTTAGGGATTTGTGTGTCAATTATGTCATTTTAACGTGATATGTGTGCGGTATACTGTACACGACATAAAAGTTATACATCAGTGGTACAATGGGGGAAAGATCCAAGATTTACGTAATAATTGTGAATAAACGACGTAAATACGCATAATTTTTGTGTTTTTGTGTAATTTTTAACCGACCCGTCCACCAGAAACCTCGACGGTCATCTCCGTACATCAGCGAATAACGAACACATCAAACACTTTTGAATCACGAATATTACAAATGTACCACGAAATTGTGCACATCCAAAATGTATTGAAAATGCACCAAATGTGCTGTGTTGCCCAAGTGAAGATCCATGAGTTAATATTTTCAGTCATCTCTTTCAACACATCTGCAAAGTAGTTCGTCTTTAAGGAAGCTTTTACTATTCTAAATATACTTGGTTATTAATGGAGAGCCATCTTTTCACTCTATTGGCTTTTTCTTTAGTGTATAGAAACTGCTGGAGCCTGTCTAGTCTAGAGGTAAATGTCTAAGTTCTCCACAGTTGGGTAAGTTTTAAAACAGGCCATGTCGTCATGAAGTTGAGTCATGGTAACTGGACTTAAACTCTTCTTCTTGAAACGTTTTGCTGCTCATCCAAATGGCTTATGAGTCTGTATGTCCCAATTTTTGCAATTTGGCATATTTTTGCTTCTTCCCCAAGTCAACCCTATGATGTGTTATTCATGTTTTGTGCATGTGTGGGTTGTGGACGTGTACTTTTGCTGTGAGGACTTTAAAATTGGATTTAGTTAGATCTACACTTTTGTTTTGGACTTTATGACCCCTAACTTTAATTATGTCTTGCTTTAAATCAGACAGTGGGTTAAAAAACGGATTTTAATCATAATGCAGTCACTATAGATGCTGTGTAATGCTTGTGGCTCATAAAACATCTCGCAGCTTATTAAGTTAATGGGGAGGAGGAGAAGAACCACTCATGTCGACGGAGGGGCGTTGACCTTTCTGGAAAGTCCTCCAGTCAAATCCAGAGATGTGGAGCAACTTTTTCTTTCAAATTTGAAATTTGTGTATCTTATTCCTATTTGATTAAATTTCTCAGTTATTTTGTTATTTGTTCTATTGTGTTGTGTAATGTTGTTTCTTACCATAGTATTACCCTTAATAACAATGTAAAAAGACCTAAAAAGACGTGCTACCTTTATATTACCATGTTATTATATTCATATTTAAGTAAGACTTTGCCTATATGGTATAAAACGTGCAGATTTATGATGATTTTTAGACTTTTTTACCTATATTTATTGGCAGGATTTCTATCTGACTAGCTGAAAGTTAAGGCCACATTATAGGAAATAATCATTTTTGGAAACCCCTCACTAAGACGTGCAGTCTTTTTATTTTTAGATTAGATTAGAATCCAAAATCAGATCTGTATTGAACAATCACACCAAAAAACAGATTTAAAAATGTTTTTGAACAGGTTTTGTAACTCAAATCACTAGTTGACTTTAAGGATGTATTAACTGGATATTTATGAACTATATCTATTTTTAAAGTGTTCCCAGTGTTTTAAAAAAAATTGTAATTATGCAGATTTTAGCCCAAATCAAAAAACCCTGTATTGTTTTCTAAGACAAACTGCCTTTTTTTTCTGCTCTGGATTCACAACAATTGGAATAAAAATATTCAGACATGCAATTTTAGGCTTAATTTTCTTTATATTTGTTCTCCATCCTCAGACAAATGCCACAACAACATGTTTAATACACTAAAAACAGAATATTTATTGGAGTGGGTCTTTAAAACATTATTCTGATGGAGTTTCTAAATGCTCAAAGCAAAATATGCATAAAATATGCAGATAATTAATTATCTGATGAACAGAGGTTTGTGCCTTTGTCTAAAAGATAACTCTAAGTAAGTCTGCCAGCTCACTCTTTTCGTACTAGCGATCTATGCAACCTTGAATGAAATGATATTTCACTTTTATAGGCAGTTTAGGATGAGGGGTGAACATAAAAATCACCTAAATCTGCATTTTTTGCATCACAGAGTAAACGCCATGACTCTGAAGAAACGGCAGGGACTTGTTGATCTATGCCATACATGACTTTCAGCTGCAGCCGAAGCAAAGCTGATGACGCCAAGACCTTAGGATGATGCAGAAATAGCTTGGATGACTAACCCTTGTGCTATCTTATATGACCCCACCCGTACATTGATGTGTTCTCCCTACCATGACAAAGGTGGATAAAGGTGGAAAGATTTCATGTAATCCATGGACAACAGTGACGATCACAAATCATTGAAGGAAAAAGGTTCAACGCACTGTCTGGTGGGTCTAGATGACCCAACTCCCAATGTTAAAGTTTCTAGGATAGCAAAAGGGTTTAAGGCTCCCCTTTGGTTGTAGTTCTTTGAAGCTCCAGAAGGGGGCACTGTTGTGCTGTGGTTGTTGCCTGTGCATGGGCTTGCGGTCAGATTTCTCTATAAGCCAACACTTCCTTGTATTACGCCCAAAGACCTCAAAGCTTTTGCAGCTCAAAGGAAATTGTTTGTCAGTTTGATCAGAGTCATCGTCTGGTCACTTTTTTGAAATTCTAAATGATTTTAGCAGTTTGTAGGAAATACGTGTCTGTCAGAGATCAGGGCTATCACGGATTACTAAGATTCTAACAAGACGGGCGTTCCATACTGACCAGGTCAGCGACCAACTCGCTAAACTCGCCAAATCCAACTATTTAAAGGGAATAATGGAAACTTTCATAGATCAGAAACGTTGAAGGCTGGAGCTGAACCCCGGTTGAACTTCCTCCCTCCTTCACCCAGATACAGAAAAAGTGGAAGTACATCCGTTTCTCTACAGCCAGGATTTTTTTTTTCTCTATTCCATCTCCCTCCTCCTCTTCTTCCTCAGACAGTTGCCTTACTCCATGCGTGAAATGCCTCTAAATGGTTTCTTTTTGTCTGTTAGCAGTGCTTGATGTCATGCCTCACACTAAGCCTGGCCTCTGTTACTGTGCAAAAGCTGGAAGGCACGTGTTGTACTCAAATATTTATCAGTACAGGGAAGCGCCGCATGCGTTCTCGCTGTACGGACCGTTTATAGGTGTGCAACGGTCTCTCATTGCGTCGTCATCTTACGGAGAGTCTTACGCCAGATTCACACTGCGTTGCTTGCGAGTCTGTTTCACGACAGTCAGTTACTTTACATCGTCTCTGTTGCGTGTCAGGTCCTCTCCCCCCCCCCTGGCTTCTCGGGGCGTGGTTTGTCCCACCACCCCGTGTTGAATAGGTTATCCGGTTATCCAAAACCTTAGCAGTCAAGCCTGTGCCCTCTCCTTCCTCACTGAGTCCTTGTAAACCGTCCTTGGGGAAAATGGACACAGTTGTTATCCGTGATGTTAACATGCATTATCACGTGGGCACATCACTTTAAACATAAAATAACGTTTTCTACAGTTTTATTTTGACAGAAGTTTTTATTTTGAAACCTGGACCTGTATCTGATAACAGACTGGAAATAGAAGCCTTGGGTAAATCTTGATTGCAAAGAGATGGATGTCAGACTCAGACATGACAAAGGCACTGTTAACATTCCGATTGATTGATACACATTCTTTTTATGTGTCAACACAACGCAGATGCAACACAACAGAGACGCAACGCAGATGGAAGAGCCTTTAAAGACCCACCCATCATTCTTTGATGTATTATGAAAGACTTTTCAATCGTCTTTTAAATACGATTTTGGCAAAAATCAGAAAATCTGTGTTCTAGAACATAATTTCTGCAGAGCAGCAATAGTTCATCAGAAATTCACCTCGGAGTTGTAGGTGGGACCCCGCCCCCCCTTCGTCTCCCCATCACTAAAAGTTGGGTTTACACGCTATCCTGCTACCTTACATCCCCTCACACCCTCAACCTAACATTACCGCTGCAACAAAAATGGCGAGCAATGTTGGAGCTATCCAGCTAGACAGTTTGGAGCCCGATTTAAGCTTAGACGAGGGAAAAAAACACGTTCATGGATCTAGATGTCTAAACGTGGATGCATCAGAATGGAGCAGAGCAGGAGGCTTTTTGCACTACCTATTTTGTAGTCAAAAAAACGAAAAATGTTTCTGCTCCTGATTTAAGCTTAATTGTCTATATATATATATATCATCAGAAAAATGTCACGTTAAAAATACCAAATAGATGGTTTTTTCTTCTTTCTTGGAAGATCCTTAGACTTTTCCTGAGAATTGCATAAATCACTTGCATAACTCCTGGTTCAGACGCTCATCGGTAGGTTCGTCTCTTGCAGCAGAAGTTGACGGTCTCCCTCCCCTCCTTGTACTTTAGAAAACTTTGACTGCAGCCGTAGCGCCTTCAAAGCACTAAGCTCCTCGCCGCTCCTCTCCCACCGTACACATCTTTGAAGCTTCGCTCATTGGCAGTGCCGCCCAGCTCTTGGAGCTTATGCAGCGAAAGCCTAATGGCCCGGCGCTGGTTAACTTTCAGGCTTATACTCCCGTTGATGAACTCAGGCAGCCATCACCAGTGTCTCTCATCCCTGCTTAAACCTGCATTACGCTGGAGAGGTTAAGAGAGGAGGAGGGAGGGAAATGTCAATAGATGGATGGAGGGAAAGGACGGCAGATCGGGCGACTCGGGAGTAACCTGTTAACTGCCACTTAGGTGGGAGCTAAATTCTGGAGGAATAATCAAGTCGGCGGACAAGACGCGCATGCAGACGGCGCTGCCTTCTTCAGAGGAGGATTTAGACAGTTGGTTTTGTGTGTGAAGTCGGACAGCCTTGACAGCTCAAGTCAGACACCTCTCACTGAGAAAAAGTGGCATTAAGACCTAAACATTCGGAGAACATCCATCTGTGTCAACCTAAAAGCGTGACTCTGAAAGCTGATTAAGGCCAGCCACGCAGCCGTGTTTATTTTATTTATTTATTATCCATCTGATACTCTGACTTCTTCTGAAAGGACTTGTGACAGCCGCTAAGCAGTTCAGTTGACTCCAGTCATAAACTCATACGGGAATGTTGACCTGCTCAGATCTTCTTAAGGGTGTTAAGACCAACAAGGCATGACCTGACGACTCTACATCTACACTCTCGCTGTCAAAAATGCTCATTTCATGTTTTTTTCCCCTTCCGGTTAATGTAACTATAACCAAAAACAAGCAAGAAAGCTTATGTCAAGGTGAGAATATTAGTTTAATCGGAACGTAAGCCCAAGAAAGTTAGTGAGAAATCTCTCCCTGTACTCCTTGTCACTTCTCACACCATGGTCACAGTTGGTGACAGAAAGATGAAATCAGTTATGCTAAGTTTTGGCCACACAGTTTAGCAGTTCCTTGACTGGAAATGACCAAATAAAGTTCTAATTTTTATGAAATCGGATTAAAGAAGAGGCTAAAAACGACTTGAGGGAGGCGGCCATGCAAAAGTGTTAACCATTAAATGAAGGAATGCTGTGAAGAATAATTTTGGCTAAAGAAGTTTTATACACAAGCTAATAAACAAGATTAGTGTTTATGTGTGTTTATTCCTTTTGACTTACATTCATAAAACGATTGCTTGCTGATGTTTAAAGTTGTATTGCAAGAAAAATTGTAAACAAAATTTGTAAAACGTAAAAAAAAAAAAAAATGGTACAACAACCAAAAGAACCATCTGTGCCACTGCGTAACACACAAATGACAAAGTTTTTTAAACCAATAAGTGAAGTTATCAAATATCTGATATAGTTATTAGGGCTAATGGGGCCGGTTTAGCTCGTGCTGGTTTGCGGGGCCTTCCGTCCGTGAAACCAGGGTTCGAATCCAGGCTGCTCCCTATTCCCTTCTCTACTGCTGTGCTGGTCCCAAGCCTGGTTGGATTGAGAGGGTTGCGTCAGGAAGGGCATCCGGCGTAAAACCCTTGCCAAGTTAACCATAGCTGCTCCTGCACCCTTTCACCTTGGGCAAACCCTTACAGGGCATGCAAGGAGCTCGCATTTATCACATGGACACCACTTAGGGGCCCTTTGCATTGTCTGCAGGATTTGGGGTTGGGTTGAAAAAAGTTTGAAGAAGGACCCAAAAGGCAGAGGCGAGGAGGAAGGTGGTTCCAAACACAAGGGCCTTTAATACTCAAAAACAAAAAGTGCTGCTGAGGAGGGTTAACATTTCACATTTCTAAATTTGACTGAAATTCCAGAGATCCTGAGAAAATTTAGAATTGTATTTTGATTAAAATATTTCAAGGATGAGCTGAAAAAGCACCAGTTTTAAGCAATTTGATGGTAGTGTTGTGAGCCATCCTACTTTCTATTCGACTGCCCCTCTTCAGTCTGTGTCTATTATAGGTAATATTGCATTTTTTCACCAACGCATTTGAAGATGTCTGATTTGAGATGAAATTGACTCACTGTTAATCCAATTCTAGCAATGATTTGACACGTTTTTGTGGGATAGTTTACCTCAAATAACATGACAAATTTTCTTTATTTTTATTTTTGTCAATGTTTTTAAGTTTCTCCAAAAGGATTAAACATGTTTCTAAACACAAAAGACAAATAATCTTCAAGATTAGATTATTTGATTTACAGTCAATGCAGGATAGTTTTATTAGAGTGAAATTACATGTCCTTAAAGTTTAGGGTAAAAAGACCCATCACATTTGCTATTTAACTAATCAAAACTTGAGTTCAAATTTTTAACAATATTTTTAATGAAGCCTTTATTGGATTTCCTGGTTTAAGGATGGAGGCCAAACCGATCTTTCACCAGAAAAGACGTCACATGACGGAAAGCTTATGGTTGACCATTGTTGAGAGGAATAAATGAACTGGACTGCTGTGTGGGAGCTGTGCAGATGAGGTAATGATGGAGACTCAGCATGGGGGATTTGTGTCAGGGCTCTGATTAAGGAACCTGAACAGCACATAATGACTAAAGAGGGAATGGATAACAGAAAAAGAAGGAAAACGGAGAAAGGAAGAAGATGATATAATCAAGACAAACAGTGCTGGATAGAGTGGAACAGAGTTGATAGAAAAAATGGATTTCAAGAGGCTGGGTTGTACCTTTAGTGAACTCCCTTCACTTCATTAGTTTACTGCTTGTTTTAGGTAATAGTTTATTTGTGATAAGTCTGATTTCTGGGTCACATGTAGTTTTTGCTGTGTTGGAAAAAAGGTATGCCTTTTAGGGTGTTTTCCGTACTACAGGGCACAGCAGATTATAAGGCCCACTGTCAATGAATGGTCTATTTTGTCGTATATAAGACAAAATAGACTACAGATACTATGTGTTCATAGTATCTGTAGATCTTGTTTGTGACACACTACACTTTAGCCACAGTAACATATTCATAATAATGGTAACGTCCAACCATGCTTGAAACAAGTAAATAAACAGATTGATACTACTAATAAGTTTTACTCTGGCTATGTTATGGTAAATTGTAAATGGCACATACTTATATAGTGCCTTTCTTCCTACAAGGACAAAGCGCTTTACAGTCACAGACCCATTCACCCAGTCACACACACATTCACTCACACATTCAAACACTGGTGGCCGCTCCGCTGCCAAACACAGGCGCCCGCCTACCACCAGAGGCAAGGTGGGGTTCAGTGTCTTGCCCAAGGACACTTCGACTCTTATCTATCTCCTAACATTGTTAGCAATATCCAAAAAAGCAGTCAGACACTTTTAAAGCCATATGTAAAAAACAGGTAACTCTCAGCTTTGTTTGCAACACGTAAAAACAGACCAATACCATCCAAAAAATGTTTCAGTTACTATGCTAACTCCCAGCCTCGTCAGCATTCCAAAAAATAAAAAAATGCAGTCCGACATTGTTACGCATATTCATTATACAGTTACCTCCCAACCTTGTTTGCAACATGTAAAAAAAACAGACTGAAACACCCAAAAAAAAAAGGTTAGTGTGACGATGCTAACCTCGTAAGTAATTCGCAAAACAAAAATCCAGTCCGACACTGCTACACGTTAGCCACTTTAGCATAGCTTTAATCTAGGTAACTCCCAACCTTGTTTGCACCAAGGAAAAAAATAGACTAATACTGAAAAAAACATGACTGTAGGCTAACTGCCATACTTTTTAGTAATACGTAAAAAAAATAAAAACCCAGTCTGACACTGCTACACATTAGCCATGTTAGGGTGTTCATAATATCGATAATTCCCAATCTCTTTTGTAACACGTAAAAAAAACCCTGTTACATCTAAAACAAATGTTACTGTGACTACAATAGCTCCCAGCCTTGTAATACTTAATAAAAAAACACAGGCTGACACTTTTAAGTGCGCCTTATAGTGCGGAAAATACCATAGTTATTCGTCTTCGTAAAAATGATGGATGCTGATTTCAAGTCTGCCCTCAAAAGTCTTCTCCTAATTCACTTTTCTGTGAACTCCATTGTTCTTTGTCTGCAAATCTGCAGCAGATGGTAGTCCGGCTCTGTGTAGAAGTCCAGAGGTCTCTGATGAGGTTAAGGTAAGTGTATTCGTAGAGAGTAAAACAGGGAATACTCCCCACCTCATCTCTGCCCACACAAGTTTGAGGTTTATGCGTCAAATGGTCATAAACGACCCTCATAATGTCGTTTTATCTGCATGATCCTATCCCCCAGGCCCTGTGTAATCTGTGTGGGCGTGTTATAGTCATTTGCAAGAAAATATTTGCACAATATATGCATACCTGCCTTTGCATTTTTACGCCCTTAATGCAGTTTGCATAACAGTGCATTCTTGTTTACCACTTGTCTCTCGTCACCCAGTCGCCCAATCCATTAAGTCATGCTACAGATAGAGAGCTTAGATAACAAATAAGTTGAAGAGTGGACTTTGGATGAGAACATCGTTCCTCCTTCCTCTCCTCTCTTTTTCTCCATCCATCTATCCATCCATCCAGCCATCTGAACGCTAAACCAATTAACAGTAATTACCGGGTCACCCTAGACGCAGCTTCTTTCTGCTGGCTATGCTGTTTGGTCCTCATCAGCCCGTAGATGGAGTCTCTAAGACAGACATGGG
Organism: Oryzias sinensis; assembly: GCA_037389245.1. Taxonomy (NCBI): domain Eukaryota; kingdom Metazoa; phylum Chordata; class Actinopteri; order Beloniformes; family Adrianichthyidae; genus Oryzias; species Oryzias sinensis. The sequence goes on from CM074504.1 coordinate 16,113,005, forward strand.
TCATTACCGTTTATTAGCAAAGGGAGGTTATCGTCCCTTGTTGGTCGCTGTTGAGGTGTGGTGAAGTTTGATGGTCTGGTCATACAGCTGATGTTGTGTATCAAAATGAATCTCATTTGAAAGAAGATGGCTATTTAAGACTATATTTTAAACTTGGTTTAGGATAGTTACTATAGAAGTGCAACTAGATTTAAGGTGAAAACATTACTAGCGCATACTGAGCTCATTTTAACCAGCCACTAATAATGACGAAACTATCTGTGTCAGACGACTAAATCTGATTTTAGAGAGGGGTTATTTGTGACGCTGATAATGGGTAAACTGTCACACACCAGACTGATGAAATACCAACAAATTCAGCATTTTCCAGATCTGGAAACAGAACTGAAAAATTTCAGGGAGAGCATTCCAACTCTGGCTGTCAAGCTGTGACGACAAAATTACTGTATGTAAGTCGTTATTATTTTGAGCTCATCTATGGGTCGAAATGATCTGACAAGCTGAGAGTGTTAGCCAGCAGCCAGAGCTTTTGTAGCAGTGAGTTAAACCATTTACCTGTTGGGGTTTAAAATCATGCTTTTTTTCATATTTACTCATGTTGGGTTCCTGCTGATCAGAAATAGCAGAATGCTAGAAGCTGGGTATTGATTTATTGCTTTGATTTAATGAAATATTATTTTTATTATTATTCCCTGTTGGATCATAGATATTTTCTAGTAGAAAAGTTAAGTAAATTGAGTAACCACTAATCCTAGCTTGTGTTTAATTATGAAAGATACTTGATTGCACTTGTAACCACACAAACGCACGCACACACACACACACACACACACACACACACACGGAAAACCAGCTTGATTACTGACAGTGGTTTACAGGTTTTTGAGGTGAGCAGAACAGCAGGTCACAACCCCATCACTTCCTTTGCTGGCCGCCCCCTCCCCCGGCAGCCCACGCCCTCCTGTGTTTCAGGGAGCGTGATCTCATCATGGGAGAAATCTGCCGCTGCAGAGGGGTGGTCACCTGCTTCCTGAATAATTAAGGGCCTTTTTATTGTCTCCACATTAGTAAATGATGACACCCGCACCCACCCCCGACAATTATGTCAGCTTTAATAATGAATGAGGGTGGGGTTGGTGCCCAGTTTGGCAGAGGGGGCTGGCATGGAAACAAGATGCCTGTTAGATGGAAGCAGGGAGGAAGGCCGTGCTCATCCTAACCCGTGTGATCTTGTGTTTGGTCGAGTGTAGTGTAGCTGCTCACTGTAATGCAATACAAAGCATCCGTCAACTGTCCAGTCAGACCCCCCACCCCCCACCGTGGGCCCTCGCTGGTCGTACGGGCTTAAGGCCGAGCTGCAGTGCGCCGCTCTCGGCTGCAGGTGGCTCGGAGGTCTCATGGCTGCAGGGCTGGAGGCTAGCACTGACCCGTGAAAACCTCCAGCTCCACACCGCTCCCTCCAGTCTCCAGCTAATTCGATAAAGGCCATTCAGAGCGCAGCCAACATCTGTGTGCGTTCACGCATCAGCTCTCAGAGCCACCGGGGCCTCCATTCACGCTCGGTTACAGCTTCACTTAAGGTCTGGGCTTGACCGCCATTTACTGAGCTGTGGAGCAGCAAAGACACTCCTGAAGCTACATATGAATGCACGCTCAAGAACGCACTAAACGTGGTCCTAGAAGGGAGGGGACTCTTCTTCTTGGTCTTTCTCTACTGTTCACAAGCACATGTCCACCACCTACAGTTGGAGGAAGCCTGGCGCAAAATGTATTAGCAATAAAAGTCGTGCACATCTTGCTCCAGGTTTTTTCTTTCCCTTCTCTATTCCGATATAAGATCGACTTGGTGTCATAATTCTTGTTCGTAATGAACCACAGTTAGTAATTTTTTCTACATGATCAGTTTTCCAAAAGTTGGCACTTCCATGAATTAACCTAACGTTACTACGTTGGTCAAGGTTCAACTTGGTTTGACTTTCAGCACGTGTTATATCGCCACACGTTTTGTATGTAGAGCCTTAAAATTGGCCTAAAAACCTGCGTAGCAACCCTCAAGATTGAAAGTATCAATTTATATGAATGAAGGACAAAATAGACTGAGTCTGTCAAACCAGGAAGACCTGACTTTACCTGTGATTATATTTTTGGAGGAAAGAGAAATATATCTTTTTTATATCAATGGCGCTCTTATTGTTTAACCTTGTTTTGTTCTAACGTAATAGCTGATAACTTGTATTAAAAAAAATGCGTCGCTAAACGTGAACACGAGAGTTTTAAAGGTGGAATCCAGAAACGCCCGTTTACATACGTTCACACGAGTTTGTCTTGGGAAGAGGCAGCCTGAGCTTGTGTTGCCGTGGGTGGAGTGAACGTAGCTTTACAGAGATAGCTTAGTTCTACAGCATTTTAACAAACTTTATTAAGGAGAAAAAATGTATTTAGAAGAGGTTTTTCCTCCACGTCTGCACATGGGGGGTGCAGAAACAGGAGACGATGAGCATCCGTGGGTTGGTAGAAGGTGAAAGGGTGCAGGAGCAGCTATTGGGTTTCCTCCCTCCCCCCTCTGTGCCTTTTGCTCTTTGCCGGTTTTATCAGTCCTCATCACCTCCAAATTAAATTTGCCCTGCAAAAGGGGTGAGTCGTGGGTGGAGCAGAGCGGCTGGGGCCCCCCGAAGAGCTGAGCTGGCCAGCTCCAAGATGCAATCGGCAGGGTTGGATCAGACCCGGAACAAGCCTGTGTTTGTGCCTTCACAGAGATAAACATTGTGCGGCATCAGCGGGGGGGCTTCAGGCCAGACCGGGAGCACTCTTCCTGTCTGCTCTTTGTCTGTTTGTTAAGGCGGAATTGGTTTAGTTCTCCTATGCACGCTGACACGTGTAGAACATTGTTTTTTTCTGGCTTCAAACAGCAGATGGATGGACAGCAGGTGGAAACCCAAACCATCCTCCCAGAAAACCTGGAGGGACTGGAAGTCACAACTGTCAGGTCTCAGAGACAAAGACTTTGTAAGGATTGCTGCAGATAAAACCTGCTGCTCATCTGTTCAACATCAAGTCAGAGGTTAAATTCTACACTGGTAAAACAGAAAATAAAACTAGTATGCAGCGAATCTACTGTTTGGTCAAATAATGCTCAGATGTTAGCTGATGCTTAATATTTAGTGCCAATGAAATGACAAAATAATGTCAAGTTTTGAAAATACAGCTTCTGAAAGAAGACACACCTGGTGTGTCTGATATAAAGGTTTACCAATAGACATAATAGACGAGTGCTACGGGTTTTTGGGTTGTCTGCGCCCATAAAAGGCCGTAGACAGGAGTGGTGGCATCTTAAAGGGCCTATATCATTTTTTATTTATTTATTTGAATTAGGACAATGCATATTAAACAATGTTTCAGCCGCTGCTTTAACATAAATTTGCCAGAATTAGCATAGGAGCTAAATTTCATCTGTTGTCCTAGAGCAGGATAAAAATATCAACAATTACATTTACAACACAATGAAATAGCACAATATTAGAGGTAAAAATATTTACAAAGGTTATTACAATAAAAAGCAACATGCTATTCTTAAGACTTTCAGAGTAAACTATATCTATATAAATGATAATATAGAACATTTGGTACACTAAAGAACGATTTTTAAAGAAAAATATGAGTTATTTTCGCGGCTTATTTTCCTACGACTCGATCTCTGAGGCACCGGCCTTTGCTGCTTTTGGGTGCCGCCCATTTCATGACGTCACCCTAGAGTCAGGCTTAGCAGGCATGTTTTTGGACTTTGGGAGGAAACCAGAGTGCCTGGAGAAAACCCATGCATACATGAGGAGAACATGCAAGCTTCACACGGAAAGAACCCACTCCAGGGTTGAACAAGGACCACGGTGAGAGCACTGACCACTACACCACTCAGTCCCCAAGTGAGACCCCTATTCTTTAAATAGGAATTTTGGTAGCTTCTCTAACCCTTACCCAGCCCCAGAACCAGCAACCAGTATGCTGACATAAATGCATGAATGCTGGTACCTATGCTACTTGTACCTCATACTTATGTGCTTTAAATCCTATAAGTTTCCATAGAATTAACAGTTCATATTTAGTAGACATTTTTTTAATTTGTGTTTACTGACCTGGTACATGGTGCTCAAAAATCTATCAAAATGTTTTACTATTACTTTGGTACACTGCAAAGTCATGCCACTTTATTGATTGTTGGAGCATAATGCTGCATTTACACTGAACGCAAATTACATATCAAATTCACGTCCACTGCCATATCCATATATAAGGCACTTTGGATTATAAGGGGTACTATCCTTTTTTGAAAAAAAAAAATACTTTTAAGTTCACCTTATAGTTCTTGAAAAAACGTTCTTATTGTTATTATTTTAAAACTGTACTATTTCATACATAACTGGACGTTTTTGCAGTTTCTTCACCTCCTTCCAGTCTTTCCTCCCCCTCGTCCATTTTACTCTGTTTTACATTAGTACTGAGCAGGTTTTGTCATCATCCTGTTAAATGAGAAAGCGAAGCATGTCTGCGGTCCGCTCGACCGTAAACCTCGCGTCTTCCAGGCCACGTACCGCTTTTGGCGCCTTGTTCGCCCTGGCACAATCGGACTTTACGAGGTGTCAAATACATCCAGCAGCTGTGTAAGAAACACACGCCACTGCTGTGTGCACTGCCAGTTCAGATCTGCAGGAACTTCATCAGGCACTTATCCAAACTACCACATCACAAGTAAACAGCCCAACGTCTCTCAATAATAAATAGCAGGTTGCCAGAGAAGAGCTCATATAAATGCCTATTAAGGCACCCAATTGTCTTCCTGCCAGCTTTGGGACGGCGCCCCGGCCAGCTAAATTGAGCCCTGAGTGACATTCATCAGAGTCTATTGTCGCTTTTCCGTTCGCATCTCTCACTAGAAGTAATTGACTGCAGGGTAATGCCGCCCGATTAGTCCACCTATGGAGAGACGAGCCGTAGATTGATTAGTTTCACGGCAGCGCGGGGAGGCTGCACTGTGACTGTGATATTGTTATTCTCTGATGTGAAACAGCGCTAATGGAGCTGGACAAGAACTGATGATCAGAGGGGATGGATGGAAAAAGAAAAGCACAGAAATATCACCTCCTCAGGTTTTTGTTGATGGGCATGTGTAGGACAATGGAAAAAAGGTCGAGTCTTTCTTGACTGCTCGTCTAATTTAGGAAACGGGGATGGGATTTTTATTGTGCTGAAAGTCTACATCACTGGTTTAGATACAGATAACTTTTTAATGTAAACACTTTATCTAAAACCAACTGTAGCAAACAAACACAACATTTTTTGTGCTTTTGTATTAATGGACATACTGCCATGTTGGAACCAAAAATTGTTAGTAAACAGTGATTGGTCAGAGTGTGTCTAAGGCAGCATTTCTATGGCAATCGCCAATCAAGAGCATGTTGGAAGTCTACATCTCTACCACTTGAAACTGGTCTCAGGAGAATCTGTCAATCAAAAGTTTCAAACATTTAATATGAGACCACATATTGAGACATCTTTGATCCGTTTATAACTTGAATAACCTGTACTACAGAAATAATAGTGTAAAAATTTATAGGATTAGCAAGAACACGTTAAATAAAGATATCAGAGCACGGATGGGTATTCTAACAAGCAGAATTGTCTGGTCTGAATGCAGACCAAGGTTCAGGACTCAATCTGAATCAAATTAACTAGACCAAATGATTTTTCCAGTCTGAATACACCCTGAGATAAGAGATTTTAAACACACTAAATCCCCTTTTTGGGTGAAGTGGCTGCCAGAGCCTAGCCTGGCTACCGTTGGACGGTACACCCTGGATGGGTTGCCAGTATGTCACAGGGGCACACAATCACACGCATTCCCAAGTAGGCACAATTTTAGAATTGCCACTTGTCTATAAAGCATGTTTTTGGACTTTGGGAGGAAACCAGAGTGCCTGGAGAAAACCCATGCATACATGAGGAGAACATGCAAGCTTCACACGGAAAGAACCCACTCCAGGGTTGAACAAGGACCACGGTGAGAGCACTGACCACTACACCACTCAGTCCCCAAGTGAGACCCCTATTCTTTAAATAGGAATTTTGGTAGCTTCTCTAACCCTTACCCAGCCCCAGAACCAGCAACCAGTATGCTGACATAAATGCATGACATTGCAAATTGTTTGTTTTTTCCTGAAAAAGTCAGTCAGGATTCATTGAGGGTAGGATTATGTCACTGGTTTCTCAAAGCCTACTTTCTTGTGTGGTTGTTGCTACTGTCCATCTGAGGCCTGAATGGTTTTCCCAGGACTGTCCTAGTGAGAGGGACAGACAAGCAGAGAAGATAGTTTCTTCTGACGAGAGCGACAGTGACACCGGGCTTATTGCCTAGTCAAACACACACAGCTGCTGCCACACGCTGCCTGGCCCTGTAATAGAGGCCAATGAAATCTGCTCATTGGGAGCAAAGGACCCGCGATGGTCGGCCTGGCAACTGAGCCGAAACAGTCTCATTCTGCTGCTGTCATACGCAGAAAATGGGCTGACTTTAGTCACCGAAGCGCTTGGTCCTGTGAGGCTGCCGCCACTTTGCCGCTGCAGCTGTGGCAGCTCTGACACGGAGGGATGAGAATTTATGCTGCTTCATTGTGATTCACAAACGAATGTGACATGCAATTTCACCTGGAGTGAACACAAACTGTGATTTTATAGAGTTCTTTTTCTTTTCCTTTTTTTACACATAGGAGAGGTTAGCTTTTAGTCGACAGAGAAGCAGATGGACCTGCACTCACCTCATTGCAAGCAGACGTCATTGTCTGTCTTTGTCTCCCACCCTGTAATCAAAGAGCACAGTAATGAGGCCACAGGAAAAGAGAACCATTACAGCTTTGAAATAAAGTCACATCCTCTGTGGACATCCTTCTATTTTGTCACTGTGTCCAGATCTCTGGATACATCTCTAGTGATGTCTATCCTTGGTTGCAGATTGAATCTGAACATGTGATTAACATGTCATTTGATCCTGTATGGCCAAATACCAGTAACATATGTTATGGCTTAGTTCACTTGTCCTTACAGCTAGATGTGGGTGAAAAATAGGAAAACGTGTACGGTGCCTGAACAAAAGTATCTACGTTGTAGACTACATGGTGAGCCCATAAAGCAAAACATGTTTTTGCATTTTTTTTCTTCTATGGGCATGGTGTGAGCAACAGGTCATAGCGAACATGGATGCTAGGTTCACACCAGTCATGTGATACCCGTTCTTGAACTTGCTAAACACACATTCTTGTGTGTTTAGCCCATGGTGTTCACACTGGACAAGCAGGGAGGGGCTTCTTGTTCTTTTGCTACTGTTTGTTTACTAGTGCATGTCTGCCACCTAGGCTTTGGGATAGGCTTAGTGCAGAATGTCAAAACGGTGCAAATATGTCTCCAGTTTTTTTCTTTCACAGCTTTATTCCATTATATGAAAGACTTGGTGTTACAGTAACAAACATCAATTGTTAATTTCTCCCCCAATGGTCAATTTTCAAACTGTTGGCACTTTAGTGAATTCAAAGGTACTCCATATATACGTCACGATCAAATGTTAATCTGGTTTGAATTTCAACGTGTGTTCAAGGGCCGCACTTTTTGTACGTAGAGCCTGAAAATGGTTGTAGAGAGTTGCTACTGCGAGAGTTTTGAACCCAAAAGTCTGAAACGCATATACAACTGTTTACGTCGGTTTTTCATTGAACATGGTCGTTTATATTGAAGTAGATGAGATACAAAAGTGTTGTACATGTTTTTCTACCCCATAAGTGCTGTTCATGTGATAAATGCGTACCTTTTGCCCGTTTTTCACCCATATCTAGCCGTAGGTGCAGTTGTAACTAATACTTTACTACCAGAGTATAAAATAAGGGCACAATACGTCAGCGTCACCTTCAGTCAAAAGTGGGTGAAACTTCCTTTGGCTGTGCAAATACTTGACGATACGTTTACAGCAAGTACAAGCCTTGCTTCTTTTCTCTGACGTTTACAGGCCCAGACAACCCAAAAGCCTGTACGGGTCAACCCCCTACGAGTGAATGGGACTATACTTTGAAATAGGTCTTTAGTACTGACAAGCTGTTTTCTAATGTACACAGTTGGGCGCGACATCTACAGGAGCGGAAACCTGAAGGGAGTTATGAAATTTGTTTATAAGATCATTCTTTAAAAATTTTCTTTGGTAGTCTGAACGTGTTTATATTTCAAAAGGATGCACACAGCCACCTTAGATTCTCATGTTAACCAATGTGCCTGAGATGCTAAAACGAATTTTTTTTTTTGGGCTAAATTAAAAAAGTTAGATCAAAGTAAACATAATAACAATGGTTTATGCATGCTCACTCTTTCCTTCACTCCACTCTGCCATCAAAGTGTTTGTCCTGAAGGCTTTTGAGAGCTGAGGAAAACCCTTTTTTCTGGAACCTTATCTGAAGTGCAGCTTGCACACATGCAAAGAATGCACAAAGGCCTCATGACACGCAGAATTTAACATCATTTCCAGTTGCGTGTGCCTTATTTTTTGACAATTCCTTCTGTCGCTTCTTTCCACATCTACCAGTAATTCCAAATTTATTGGACTCAAATCCTCAGATGGTTCATCTTGAGAAAATGATGTTTTAGTCCTACAGCAAGTAGGTTTTTGAACTCTAGGAATATAAAAAGAAAACATTTCCTTTGACTACCTCTACTTTGAAAAAATAGGCTTTAAAAGAAATCCACAATGATACACACAGTAAGTATATTTTTGTTTCTTCCTCTTCTCTTGATATTCACTGATAACTATATACATATTTGTTTCTTCTAAAAAGTTCAAATTTGGTTATTCTTTGTATTTTTCCAGCTGTTTTGCTGTAAAAAATCTGTTTTATTGTGTTTACCAGAAGATATTATTATAGCTCAAATATGGGTTTGGATGCCACTGTTTCACAAACCCTATACAGTCTGTTTGCAGTTTTTTATGTCGGTTTACCAATAACTATAAAAGGGAAAATGAAGGCCATGTGGTTAAGCTGTTGTATTGAGATTAGATCTCTTATGTATGTATATATATATATATATATATATATATATATATACATACATACATATTACTATGGTCTGTCATATTACTATGGCAGGCCTTGCATGGCTGCAAAACCATCAGTGTATGAATGTGTGGGTGAACGGGACTGAAAGTTAAATGTAGAAAAGCACTATATTGATATACACCATTTACCATTTTGATCTATTTTGTGGTTTCATAAAAAGGCTGTTGTGTACTGTTAATGGGCAATTTGTAGATTGTCACATAACTGACATGATATTGAAAATTGTGTGTTGACATATCAAACCAGATCCATGTTACATTGGGGTCAACCATCCATTTTCCGACACTGGCCTCGGCCTGGTTGGCTTTACTGGCCCCAAGCATGGAATAAACTGACCTTGCACGCCAAAAAAAAAACATTTTAAGGGTCAAATGCATTTGGTTGTGATTTGGGTAAGCTGGTGTGAAAAGTGTCACTCTGGATTTAAATATGAGCGCAGTAAATATTGTCTTCCACTGAATGCCAAATTTCACTTAATCAATTTCCCAAAGTAAATACCTAATAAATATGAACATTTTACAAAGATAATTTATCAATCAACTGTACTCTGAAGATAAAAACGTATAAAAAGAAAAATTAAAACAATTTATTCACATAAAAACATCCTTCAAATGCAATGCATTCTGGTCTATATTCACCAATCGAGTGACCATCAGTGCACACTAGCTTTTCATAGAGACTTCTGGGAAATTTCTAGGGCACTGGATTTTAGTCTTGTAGATTCAGACAGCTCTACAAAAAAGTCTGCCTTTGCATGCCATTGGGTGGCTCTTTAATGACTCTGTCAGTTCTCCGATGAAGCAGGGAGGGGAGGGACAAGGTGTGAGCAGCAAGGGGGGGTGGGGGTTGTTTACACCGACAGGCTTTTTTCTGCTCAAATCGAGTGTGTTTTTGCTAAAATTGGGCGGATTTTTGCTAAATCTGGCAACACTGTAGGGAGATTGACACCGCACATGCAGGAACTCTGTCAGTAAATTCAAGCACTCTACCGGACGTTTTAAAGGAAAACTACAACTAAAGTTTTGAAAGTATCAATCTCATCACGCTAGTATCAATACTTCACCTTGGTATCGATACTCAGATCGTTCCGCCCACCCGTAGTATTTTTAGGCTTAGAGACTGGTAAGTTTGAAGAGAATACTAAGCTGAACGTAGCCTTTTATTTACGGAATGATCATACACATTTCAGCAAAAATTGATTGACAGTCTGTGGTGGTGTAGAAACCTCATGGGTAGGTAATGCAGTTGAGGTGGACAGTGAGGTACAGATGGTTGATCTGAGGGTGGGCGTCCCACTGTCTTTCCTGTCAAGCTGAGGACACTTAACTGCTCTGCAGTTGTAAGACGTTCCCTTTGACAGGACTAAGGCGGTTAGCAGGGAACAGTCAGCTTTGGGATTCATTTTCTGTCATGATACAGTGATACAGGGTCAGCCCAGTATGTCAAAGGAAACCAGTGTTAAGTAGAAGCTCTAAAATGTGAAACAATTGCAGAACTGATGGAAAACATGTAATACATACAGATCTAAGGGCCAATTTCTCAATTCACTGCGCTTAATTGTACCAGAACATTTCTATCTATTTTTTTTAATAGGAAGGTCAAGGTAAAGGTCAACGTTTGACAGCGTTGCCGGGATACTTGCCTCCTTCTCTCTGTATGATGGGAGGGGTGGGGGTGGGTGGTGTAGCTTGAAAAATAAGGAAAAAAAGGAGGGCGATGGCAAAGAGAAAGGAGGGAAAAAAGGAAGCTGATAACAATGACCAAAGGGCTCTGAGCCCACTGAAGTACGACGGCTGGCAGGAAAAAAGTGGGAGCAAAGGGGAGTTAGAGGGAGGGGGGGAGGGGGGGTGTCAGTCTGCCACTGCATGTCTGGTTTTCTATAACTGCTATATTTACTTCAGCTGTGTGTAGAAAATAACACCTATGAAGCTGGAGGCGCGCCTATTTGTTTAAAATATTGCTTTTATTTTTCGTGGCAGCATGACGACGTTCTTCTGCAGATCAATAACGCCTGTTATGCTGCATTATGCCCTTTGCCCCCCTCCACCCTGCTCCACCCTTCCTCTCAGCATTGGTTTCTTCTGTCATCATAACCCATGCCAGTCTCTGTTTCCAAGACAACCGCTCCATCAGCTTTCTCGCCGCTCTGCTGCCAATAGCACTGCTGCGGATTTGCCTATGTGGTGATGCGCGCTCCTGTGCCGCTGTCGCTCTGCTGCTTCTGGTTTAGAAAACAATAGAAATCGGGTTTCTGCTGAGTAAATGCAGTCTGTGCAGATGCATCACACGAGTTGATAAATGCAAAAATAGAGCATAAATTAAAGCTTCCTGCATCATATCATGCTATTGTTGAGTTTTACTACTTTTAATATCTATTTTTATTTACATAACATACAAAGTAAAACCAGGATGAATTCAAAGTTGATACTAAGCAGATTTTGTGTCTTTCTTCTTTTTCTTTTCTATGATCTCCGGCTGCCTGCTGTTTGTGTGATGTTGCAACAACAGGTAAGTCAATCTCAATACCTGTTTGAAGCCGTTCTTCAAACACCTATGTTCCAAAAAAAGTAAAGTTCCTTTCTAGTTTTCTAGTCATGGAATGAAGCAAGATCTTGATTTTTGTGTTTCAAAAAGCCCCTGTGTTTGTGTTAGTCCTGCTTAACCCTTTGACACTGGAGATGTCGCCGGCGACACCCAACTAACCCGTCGCTCTTTGACATACCATAACTCTTCAATCGTTTTTGTGATCAGATTAAATCGCTTTGCTAATAAAAGTATTGCATGACGGTGCGAAGCGAAATAATGAGCTGATTTACGTTCATTGTGTCCACACTTCACTATTGTAGTTCCTAAGCGACATGTATCCGTACGCAGGGTTGATGCATTCGGGTGCAGCTGGTTTTTTTGGTTGTCCGGGTCGTAGACAGGAGAATCTGCATATTAAAGGGAGCGCAGGTGTAGTTCCCTGGAGTGGCTGTCTTAGGAGAATGGAACACATGTATGTAGTGTGTATTGTGAAATATTCATCAGGAGAATTGAAGTTGCACTGACTTGAGCGTACAGGTGATGCTGTTGTTCGGTGTCCTTATGCAACACTCTAGCCGTTAGTAATTTGTGCCAATGTTTCTTTACTGACTGAGCGACTGCACCTTGCATGGCGTAATATGTTATGATGCTCACACAAACTGATTGTCTAATTTCTTCATTTCTAATAGTCAGGCAAGCTTTGCTCACTTATCACTTGAACAGCTCTATATTATATATATACTACCATATATCTTCCAAAGGTAGTCCTGGGGTTTATTCCAAACATTTGGCATCCGGCCCGGTGTTTATTAGACACAGGCGTCTACTGGAGACCGCCGTTTATTCCATCACAAACAGCATGGTGATGGCTTTTTTTCTGCATCGGTTTTCTCAATACAATCCACCTGCTTGCGCCATTCTCGGATACGTTTAGGATCCACCCAAAAAGGTTGTGCAGATTCCTCACCAGAATTTTCTTTGGCGTATGGCCAATGCACGACATTTAAATCGAATGAGTGTTTTGTGGCCATTGCCAAACGGGCTCACAATACAAATACCATAGAAACCCAGCGACTGGGCAACTGTTCACGAGGGGTGGAGTCTTAAAAGGAGCCCGCCCACTATTAGAGACTGGTGTCTCAAGTAATGAGCACCTGTTAGAACCAGCGCTGATTGGAGACAGGTGTCCATTAGAGACCGGCCACAATTAGGAGATATATGGTATATTGCCTGGTGCGCAGGGTTTGGAAAGGTATGAAAAAATGAAAAACACGCCTTAAGACAGGCTTGCGTCTCCCCCACTTCACGTTTACTTTACTTGCTGTTGCGTGTTTTTCACGTGTTTGTTACGTCCTGACAGCCCGTATCCACCCATAAGAGCAGTTGTGACTAAGGCAGAAGTGGACACTGGGGGCAGCATTCCTGCATATTTTCCAACATATTCTGCTCTGGCATGTTCTGATTGGCTAGACACACCTGAACCAGGTAATAAGCCACGAGTAGGGCAAGACTATCCGGAAATCATGCAGACACACCGGCCCTCAAGGCCTGGAATTGCCCACCCCTGGCCTAAGGGGTTGCATATCAGTGCAAACTGCTTCTGTCTACTTCAGAATACTCTAGAATGACGTTAATTGCATAAACGGTTGATAGGTAAAGGTAGTCGAGAGAGTGGAGGTAAAGTAAAGCACAAGGGTTAAACAAGGTCCCTCACACGACTTCTGTGTGATTTTAAAGCTGAGCAATTACCAATAAGTGTCTGATTTCTATTGATATAACCTAGTCAAAGGAATCAGTTCAATGCTGCAGTACTTCTTTCATAGATTTAAACATTTAAAAAAATATATATTATGTAATATTTTTTATGGATATGACCCACCTAGGTCTCTGCTTGAGGTCAAGGCCACATTTGCAGTTAGACTAAAGGTGGAGCTCAGTTGCAAGAAGAGCTTGTGATATACGATAAATGTCACCAGCATCGGTTGCCCCCTTTTACATAAGAAAATTATGTCACTTAGCGTGACTGATACACCTATTTGCAGTTTTATTCGGCAGCTCATTTTCATCACTTACCATAACGGGGAGTGACGAGCTCCTAGCAAAGGCTTGAAGCTATCTGTTAAGTCAGCACTAATGTTGGGTCATAATGCCAATTATGTAGTACAATAACAATGTTTCGACTCACTTCGTCATCGTGTAATTTCATTAATTTTAATGTGTTTTGATATTAAAAAAAATGGAATCACTACGGGAAGGATCTCATCTAATTATTCCTGGAGAAAAAAATGCCATTTTGTCCAATTAAAACCAAGAGGTGGGGGAGGGAGTTAGAAATTCATGTGGTGTTTGTGTAAAATAATGCATTATTGGTCAGCTTTGTTGGGATTTAACATATGAAAAATGCCAAGATACAAAAGCGAACTAGGATATAATGTAAAATATGCGATATTGGTTTTATTTTCTTGTGTTTTTACATATGAAATATTTCCAGTGGTCACTATTTACTGAACAAAAAATGTCTACTGCCTATAAAAAAGAGAGCTTTTATTTAGTGGTTTATTGGAAACTGAGTTTTTTTTTAAGTAGCCTGTGTTGCCAAGTGTTGTTGTACCATTGACTGTAGACAAGAATATCAAGTCTGGGTTTATATGAATGTTACACATATTCACTATTACAATTTTTACTGTACATCTAAATCGAACGGAAAAAAGTACAAACTACTGTGATTTTGGTCACAGACAGGGTGTGGGTTCCTTTGGTTTGGCCCAAAATGCTCTGAAGGTAAAGTAATAGCCAGACAAAAAAATCATAGTTATTTGAAAGTGCTGGGGTGCGCATATTGATTTTCTGACTGGAGCCTGCCGGCCGGTAGAACTTTGAGCACAGGCAACCTTTGGCCCATGGGCCGGACTTTCGACACGCCTCTCCTAAAGGCTGGTTGAACCCACCTTGAATATTTGTTTTCTTTTTTGTAATCGGGGAAGCAGCACAAGGAGTTGAGGACCTGTGATTTAATTGTGACAGTAGACAGCCTTCAAAAAATACAATTTCTGATTGTTGTTCTGAGTACCATTCACGTTTCATGTTCGTTAAATCATATTCATGTGCTTCTTTTCTTTCATCGACTCATTACAAGTAGGGAAAAGAATTTGAGTAACCTTTTTTTTATAATGCTTTAATTCTATTATAATGGGAAAGGAGATATTTGGGAAATAATTCTATAATTTACATCTATTTGTCTTTATGTCCTACAATTAGGTTCTGGATTCATCTTAGTAATTCTGTCTTTTTTTACCCTAAAGTCCAAAACAGTTCAAATGTCCAGTTCTTTGACAACATTTCACTCAGACACAGGATTTGCAGGAGGTAAGGGATGGAGAAGAGTGGTAGACAAAAAGAGGACCATTTAAAATTCTACAAAAAAATAAATATGAAACGGTGAAATTATGAACCGTTTTATGAACCGCGATATGGTGAGTGTGAACTAAAGTGTGTACCACTCTACACGCTTTAGGAGTACAAAAGGTCTCATTATGGTATCAAGTCATAAAGCTATTGTTGCGTTTTCTTTTGTAGTGGATTGGTCACACATTTCCCTTTTTCACACCTGCTAAATCAGGATTTACGTAATATCAGTGCAAACAGGTCTAATCATAATCCTTTTGGCTCCTTTTTCAACTGAAAGCTGAATACAAAGACAAAAAAAAGGGAATGAGAGGCTAAACAGTGATGGGATTAAAAAAAATCTCACTTTCAACTAAGTTCAAGGTTTGGTTTACAGCCTCAAGCTGTTCAAATACGATGACGGGGAAGCATCTTCAGGTGCCATTACCATGTGGGGCTGATACAGACGACGGGGTGAATGGCACATTAAAAGACGAGTGGCCATTATGCATTCACGACACTTGGGTCCCTCCGGCACCTGCGGGCTGATATCAGACATGTTACATTTGAACGGTAACTTGGGGATAAAACCCTGAAACTAACGTGGAACACGGACAGTTTAAAGATGAATGTCGACTTTCTTTCACCTTGAGTTAGTCTTTCTGTTTTTACTCCGTTTTTTTAAGACATGTAATAATTGTAAAATGAATGCTAATAAGCTCTGTGTTACTGTAAAAAAGCTCAAATCCTATTTTGAAGTTCTATAACCCCACTGAGCTTCCTTTAGCCTCTCAGAGCTCCAGTGGCTATTTCTCTTTTTCATTTTTGTTTGTACTCAACGGGATTTAAGTCTCACCGCCGTCTGTCTTCTTTTCCTCTAATTGAAGGACGCCGTCTCTTCCCCCCTTTATCCAGCCTTCCTTCCAGCTTATTAGAAGCTTTTAATGGGAACTCCACCTTTTCTTTCCATCTCGCCTACTTCCTGCCGGCAGCCTTCAATGGACCTCTTGAAGACCATTGTGTGAATGTGTGCGTTCAAAAGAAAGACGGGGCGGGTGAAGGGGGGATGACCAGCTGAGAACCGCGCTAATAGACTCGGCCGACCTGATGCCGCCGTCTCGCGCGGTCGGGGCTTCCATCTTCTCCTGCTGCCCCCGTGCCCGATGGGAGCTCTGGCAACACGCTCAAAGAGAAATGAGACTTTGTTGTCAGATTCTGAAATGAGTAGAGGAGAGCTTTCAGAGTTAAATTAATGCTGCCGTCGAAATGATTTCCATCGTTTGTTGCTTTATAACTAAAGAAATAGAAGATCGAAGATACATCGGATGCAGAGCAAAGAGTTGGATCAAACCCTTTCCGTTTATCTGCTTGTTCTCTCTTCTTTCTGCAGGCTGTTAGATCCAGAGGTGGCTTTGCTGATTTTACATGAGGTTAACACAGTTAATCCTGTCATTTCAACCAGAACAGGCTGGCCAATTGAAAGGGATGTAAATCCTTCGATTAATTGCCACAGATAAGTGTTTAATCTGGTCGGCACAACAGGGATTATTTTACTCCATACGATTGGTTACAGTGTAAAACAAGCATAACCATATTAAAGGGCTGATTAAAGGTAGGTCTCTGACAGGTCAATTTGTCAGGAAATTATCTGACATTCACTATGTTTGGGTGGAATTTTCTGATTAAGTCTGGAAGAAACTCTTTTTCTAAAGAGACACTGTTATGAAAATCTGTTCATTTGCTGTTTGAAAAAGAAATCTGGTCATTTCTAGCATGAAAAACACCTGACAGAGCACATCAACTTTGAGTGATCTGGACAAAAACACGATGTGCAAAAATCCTTTAAAGGCTCCACGAAAAGAATCAATCAAAACTCTTTAGGATTAATTTAACTTCAAAAACAAAAGACTGTATTTTTCTGACCATTAAACACATTTGCTTATAAGGCCAAATATCAATAAATGTAGTCTTTTTTTATGCATAAAGCAGTCTGGAACATGGGACACATTAGGCAAACCAAAAGAAATGTCATGGTCGGGAAAATCAAACAGTTTTTTTTTTATTTTTAAATCCAGCACTTGATATGTTGCTTTCAGTT
Source organism: Oryzias sinensis (assembly GCA_037389245.1). Taxonomy (NCBI): domain Eukaryota; kingdom Metazoa; phylum Chordata; class Actinopteri; order Beloniformes; family Adrianichthyidae; genus Oryzias; species Oryzias sinensis. Next base: position 16,130,153 of record CM074504.1, read on the forward strand.
TTGTTCAAATAGTTTGTATTTTAGTTCAAATGGCTTTTCTAATTTTTGAAAAAAGTAGAACGAAAATTACAAAAACAGTTTGAATACAGATCATCTGTGTGTTTTTTTTTAAATACACAGCCATAAAATTTTAATTGATCATAATACGCTTCCATATAAAACCGAAATTCAAGTTCAATTATTTTTATGGTTGCAAACGTAAATCAATCATCCGCACGGCGTGTGGCAATATGTGACGCGGAAGGGGGGGGGGGGGGTTCCATATATGACTATTTGTTATATTTTCATGTTAGATTTTTTTAGTCGTACTTTGGGTTTTATTTCAAGGCAACTAAAATAAATGAACTTCCGGGCTTCCATAAAGAGGACGGGGTGACGAGGAGGCTGCTCGTGGTCAGCAGCAAAAGTAATCTCCTTCCATATTGCAGATTAAGTATGAGCTGCTGGATTTCCTTCTTAATTAAAAAGAGCGAAGGCGCAACTATTGATCTGAGGCCTCAGTGCTGCTCAGACGTTCTGTTCCATTAACAAACAGTGAAACTGGAACCTCGGTTAATTAGAACAATTGAAATGAGATTGAATATTTGTCCATGAAAGCAAAACTAATGAACACATCTTACAACTCTCTGTGCTATTATAGTCATTTCATTTAATTTATTTACGACGACTGCTGATCGGAAACGGTATTTCCGCAAACAGAAGCCCCATTTTATTTCATGGATCTTAGAAGAATCACTTTAAAAAAAGATCATTTACATTTAAAATACTTGATTCCAGAGATTAAAATTTCTATTTTTCAACGGGGATAGTCCTAATTTTACACCTAAATAGCCTTCTTCATATTTCTCATCCAGGTTATCTTCATCTGCCCCTTTGGTGACGCCTCGCTCCCTCCCCTAGCACTCAATATTACAGCACTAATGCGCCAATTCAAGTGCAAATATTTGAGTTGGCTGTCAAATCCCTAATCACACACATCAATTTCTCCAATATCACAGTTCATTTGAAGGCTTTTGGACAACCATGGCGATTTTACCTGCCGCTCTACCCCAGAGATCCATTTATTTGAGAGGTTTTCTTGCAAATAATCTCCTAATCTAATCCTAGGTTGACAAGAAAGGCCCATTTTATGAGCCATCAGAGGATTGCTGTCACTCAGTCGAGAGTTTTTCTGTGCCTCTTGTAATCATGGCCATTATTTAGTTGTTTTCTGTTTGGCCTTAACCTACTGTAAATGCCAAGAAAAAAGGCACATATAATTCTGACCCAGACGGAAAAAAAGGGAACCGAGGTAACAAGCCGGAATCTTTTTCAAAACAGGAGAATGTCTGCGGCCTGCATATCATCAGGCTAATTAGGCTGAGCCAGGCATTCCGAATGCATACCTAATGAACACCCTCTCCATCACTGCCGGGATCACCCCGCACTTCTAATGGTCACATAAATTCTCATTTATAGGTCATAATCTGTCATTTATCTACACGAGCTACCCCCAATTAGAGACTAGGGTCCTTCAGACTGATGTCTCTCTGGGGGATTCACAGTTCTGGTTGCCCTGGCTCTCTGAAAAAAAAAGAAAAAAATCCCCATTAGTGACAAACGCCGACCTGGCGGGATCGTTGACCTGGAGGATTGCGGATAACCTAACCTCATAAAAAAAGACGCTGGGATTGGGGGAACGGGTCTGGGTGCTTACTGCGAGTGTTCTTTGTGTCTGACGGTGGTATTGGAACGGGACCGGCAGGAAGTCTTTGAGCGGGGTAAGAAAAAAGGGGGTGACTGGCATGAGCTCAGATTAGCAGGCTGCCATTTCCAGTTCTGCCTCTGCCATTTTGCTTGACAATTAGCATTCTGTTATCAGTTGCCAAAACTATTTATATAAAGCACTCAGGCCAAATTAGAATTGTAAATAGATTATAAACCAGCGCTCCATTCTGCTTTCCTCTAATTAGAAGCAAAAATCTAAAATGCCAATGAATGAGGACATTTGCCTCCATCCCATCGGAATCAGTGAAAGGCCAAACGCAGTTTGTCCCAACAGGCAGGAGATCCGTAACCAAAGTCCAAGTTCTCCATGAAGACTTTTAATTGCATAACACTGGTGGAGATACTTACTAGTTGTTAACGGATCCATACGTGCAGTTTGTCGATCTTTCCCGTCTCCAAAAAGCCTCATGTGGGTCTTTAGCGAAGAACAGTGAAGCCCAGGGTCACACGACGCCTTTGGCCTGTTCTAACTCCTGAGACACGACTTGTGAAGCTTTACTGTGTTAAAGTTGTGTCTTGGTGGTTACAGAGGGGCGTTTGCCCCTTCAATTCATTTCAATTCAATTTTTTCTTTATTTCAAACACAAATAAAAATAAACACAAGAATTAAAAACAAGGATAAAACAAGACAGTGTGTTGAAAAAGGGTGGGTTGAAGAGAAATCTTGTATCATCCCACCCCTTTTTTACAACACCTTAACCCTTGTGCTATCCTTGGCACTTTACCATTGAGAGTTGGGTCATCTAGACCCACTAGACAGTGCTCTGAACCTTTTTTCTTCAATGATTTGTGATCTTCACTGGTGTCCATGGATTACATGAAATCTTTCCACCTTTATCCACCTTTGTCATGGTAGGGAGAACACGTTAATGTAAGGGTGGGGTCATCTAAGATAGCACAAGGGTTACGCTCTTCGTATTTCCATTTACAGTTTAAAAATAAAGATTTAAGTGTTATACATTCACATTACATTCGGAATAGCATCTTTGCAGAAGTGACATTTTTGGTTTTAATGATCATTTCTTGCCTTGTGCAGTTCCATCAGAGACATCTTGTAGGTTTTTTTGAAAACATGTAAACGTATGCATTGTTTTAAACCTTCATCCAGTCTGTTCCATAAATCCACATCACAAATTAATAAGCACATTGTCTTTTTTGTAGTTCGAATGCACTGCTTTTTGAAGGTCTGCCCGTTTTTTTAAATTGGAACTCCCATCCTTGAAGATTTCTTGTATGTTTATTGGTAGCAACTCCTTTGCTCCATGCCTGACAATTATTGACCAAAAGAAGCACATGGATGGGTTTTTAACCATTTGCTAATGCCTTACTCATAACTGCCCTTTGGTTCCGGGCCAAAATTGGGCAAACTTTTAGGGGGGGTATGCAGGAGTCCTGCGCCAAATATTAACACGTAGACCAGCTGATGATTCTGTAGACCGGGAGTATCCAATTTCTATGCAAAGAGGGCCAGATTTGGTGAGGGGAAAATGTGTGCGGGCCGACCACTTTTTTGATCCCTTGTAATAAAATTAAAAGCAAACGAAATTTTTAAAGAACATTTTTAGTACTGCACAAAAAACAGAAAAACATCTAAATACATTTAACCCAAATTACTTTCTTAATAATTATTAATATTTGAAGACCAGAATAAAGGAAATGTCTGTCTGGAAAGAAAAACCTTTTACAAAAAGTAATGTCATAATAATTATGCCATTATTTAATAAATTATGGGATAATTATGGCAAGATAGTAAATGATGGCATTATTTTAAATGAATTATGTTAAGAAACTGAAAGGTTCATCACATCACAGCAGCTCGTGCCGCGTAACAAGACACACTAAAGCATGTAAGAAGCCTTTTCAGTGGTGTTAAAATAAACATCCTGACAAATAAACAGCTGGACTCTTTTTTTCCTGTTTGATAACTATTAAAATTAAATTACATTAAATCCCTAAATCTGCCACACACCTAGGTGTGTGAAATTTAACCCATCCCCTGGGGGAGCGGTGAGCTGCAGACGCTTGGGAACCATTTGGTGGTTCAACCCCCCAATCCAACGCCTTCATGCTGAGTGTCAAGCAGGGAGGCATTGGGTCCCGTTTTTAAAGTCTAGCCACAAGCCCACTGAGCTGGTTTTAACACGACAATTTACCAAGAAACTCCGTTTACGTCGTTTAGTTGTTTCGCTCCGAGGATGGATTGTATTCAGACTGAGGAATCTCAGTTCCATTGGAAACGAACTGAGACCACATTGAAAGATGTGTCAGAGAGCGGTTCCTGGTCCCGGATCAGGGTCTGCTTTAGTGTATGCAGACTGAAAAGTTGTTTCAGATTATTGGGGGAAACAAACTCTGGTTCACTTTAAGCAAATCAAAATGTGTCCAGTTTGAATACAACCTGAAGAAAAATTACAATTAAAGAAGGATTATGTTTATTCTTTAAAAAATAAAAATAAAATAAAAATCAGATACTTTGAAGGATAAAAGACATTATGTAATTTTTTTAAAGCAAAATTACTGTTAATAAAAAAAAGCAATTTCAAACCACGTTTTATTCAACCTTTTGTAGAATCTTGAAACGAAGCAGAAACATATTTGTACAAAGATAATTAAGAGATTCAAATCTGAGATCCAGTCCAGAAACTGCTTTCCTGTTTGCAGTCACTATACCTGATTCACCTTTTTCTTTTTCTTTTGTCATTTAAATTTTGCGTTTTATTTTTAAGTTGTGAACTTTGATCATTTAAACAAGAAAGAAAAGTGTGAAAATGTTCCGGTCTGTCTGAGAAAAGTCGATAAAGTGTTTAGTGAGGAGTGTTACAGCTTCAAAGCATCTACAATGTAAAAGCTAAAGATGACTACTTTGCAGATTTCTTCTTAGAACGTAACTTTATAAAACCAACTCATTCTGTTGTCCAATTGAACAAAATATATATGCCTAATATCCACATTGGTATATAAAAACATTTTTTGAACCAAAAGTTGCTCTGTATTAGGTACAGCAGCCATAAAATGCATAAAAAGTAATCATAAGTCAAGTAAACTCTTTATATCACTTCTCAGTAACTGACTGTTTTTTTTTATAACATATTTTTGTATCTTTTATTTTCAGTTTTATGCACTCGGAGATCTTTTTAAAATCTCACAGTTAAAACACTATCTTATTATCCCTGAAAGCCAGAAAACTTTTATTTTTAAAAATGTATAGGTTTTTCTCTTCAAAAATGGCTGCAGGTATAACCATTCATTTTTTAAACACTAAGGCAGTCCATCCCTGGCAGAAAACCGGCGCATGTCGGCAAAAGCTGCAGCAAAAACAACAAAGACAAGTCATAAAACTCAAACTATCATAACCTTTACATGAACTTATCAAGCTATCCCCGGATGACCCTTTCAGCATGTTGTTGTTGTTTTCCCAGAAAGGAGATTTGGATGCTTTCAGCTGCAGATCTCTCAGGAGGCTCTTTCTTCTTCACAATGCGTCATCATATCAACACTTTAGTGTTTTTCTAACTCTTCTTTCCCCTCATACCCCGCTAACCCTGTCTTATTGAAAAAAGGAGAGGTAGCACCGGGGGCGCCCTACCCCTGTCACTTCTGTCAGATGCTCGGCGCACATGATTAGCTCTGGACAGGAAGATCGTTTGAATGCACCACGGCAAAAAACAAAAGAAAAAGCAGAGCCCTTCTTTCTCATAGCCCCGTTTTTCCTTTAAAAAAAGACACCAAACTGCATTCTGTAATTACACACCAACAATAAAAATCAAGGAAAATTCAAGGAAAGATAAGGACGTGTGCTGTGTTGCAACCCAAGCTCTCATCTAGAGGCAGAAAGCCTGCACAGGTCAAAGTAAGTATGTGGGCGTTCAGCGATTTTCTCTGTGTAAAGCGCTCTCCGGAGACGTTTCGTTTGGATTCTGTTACCAGACAAGGGAAAGAGGAGACAGCTATGTTGTGGTTTCTCTTTTTGAGGCTTCGGAGATGATTTGATGCTCCTCCAGGACGCCGGCCAAACACGCTCATCACTTTTTAAGAAACCCATTTCAATGCGTCTTTTTGACTGTAGTAGGCCAGAAGCGTTAAAAAACCTATATAAAAGGTGAAGGCACTGCGTAATAAGAAATACTGGAATTAGAGTTGACGACCTGGACAAGGACATTGGAATAAAAACCTTTATTGGTACTGTGACCTCAACCGCCAAACGAAATCCAGAATTTTTATCACAGCAGGAATTTGTTTCCTCACTGAACTGAGTCTGAAACCTTGACGCAGCCCACATTCTGCTATTATATTCCTGTTGACATTCGCTTCTCGACTGATACTGCCCTTTAGTGGTTAGCTCTGAATAATGCATATTAAGTAATGAGCTGCCCAAATGGATCAGTGGACAGTCAGTTGGGCCATGCATAAAGCAATCAATTATTCGATCGATAGCCCTCATTAGTCCATCATATAGTTAAGCTGTTTGTAGGGGTCTCCCAGAGGAACGGGTGAATAATTCAAAGTCTGCAGAGAGGAAATTGGAGGGAAGGTCCAGTTCAGGGATGTCACTGGTCTGATGTCGTGTTATTGTTGTGGGTCAATGATGTTTTTGTTTGGGTTTTGGGATGGTTTTTGACATATTTGGCCAAATATATAGATAGATAGAGATAAGTCCAGATGCCGTGACTCAACTTTCAAACATTTTAAAACCAGAGAGGGTGATTTCTGAGAGGATAGTAGAACTCGGAAAGCTCCGACACATTTCCGAAGCCTGTCCTCAGATCTCCGTCGGCAGTCGTCAAGAGGACCGGCAGCGCTTTCCTTGTTCGCTCTCGTATTAACAGGAGCCGTGCGGCTCTGGAAACACAAACCTGCCCGGAAGGGCTAACTCTGGGAAAGTGAGCCAAACCAAAAAACTCGTGGCGCCAGCCTTTCATAGCGATGATCTGGATTGGGCGGAGTCTTTGAAGATCAAAGCGCGGTTCTTTCGTGGCCGATTATTCCATTGGGAACCCTAAAACCAGTTTAAAGCAGGACAAATAGACCATTATTTTACTTTTCATCTTTTTGAAATGTTAGTCGTAATACCAATGTGTGGTGTAAACATTTTCCGAAGTTTAAATGTCGTAAGTTTGGGTTAACCTTTATGTAGTCGTAAATACTACCAGTTGTGGCTCCCAATCACTTAGCTAAGCCTAGCCCTGATTCTCTGTTCAGTGTCTTAAAAACCTTTCCTGTTTTAAGTGTCTATGTTTCCTTTTCCTAATTGCATGCAGGCGTTTGGAATCAGACCTGAATGCTTCTGTAGGTGTTAATTGGTTTGAATGACTGCTAACAGGAGCCGAGCAGCAGAGAGGCTGAATTAGGACGGTGCATGTTGCACATAAATAGTGCAAAGTGGCCTGGCCGCTGTCATGCTTCGCGCAGACATGTTCTGGTTTATGTTGCCACTGTTGCCCTAGAGAAATGCCACATTGCAATGCATCATTCGAACTTCTAGGAACTGTTAAGCCCTATTATCTTACAGAAAAACAGCAGAAATAAGCCCTAATGGGAGAGTTATTTTAAAAAAAGAATTGCGGCTTCTTACACTCCCAAGGACAATAATGTCTTTGCACTCAAGGAATCTTCTCAAGGATGTCTAAGACTGAACTTTTAGACTCAGAAATGTTCATACCTTAAGGAAACATTTGGTACCTGATTATACTCCTCTGTGGAAGCGGAGGAGTTGTCATCTTTTTTTTTATAAATAAGAAACTCAACCAAGATGGGGTTCCTGAGCTATAAAAATGTGGGTTTTTGTAGTAGAATAGATAGTAATAATTAAAAAAATCAAACTACTAATATTGCAACTGCTTAAAGATGCTATTCTACTCCGATCTATTGTAAAAGCGTTTTCAGTGTTCTTTTAGTGTTAATATGCTGCTTTAAGCCAAAAATTTGGATTTCTGGGACATTTTGGGCAGGACTGTTAGCATGGAGCCACCCTGCCCTCCTCCCCCTCCTCATGGCTGAGAGCTCTGTTTATTTGGAGTAGGGTGCATGTAGCCCGCCCAGCATGTTTTCTATGTTATAAATACTATCTCTTTCAAACTTCATTTTCCCGTCTGCTCCTGATTCATAACAATTTATGTAAAGAAATCCTCAAAATGTAATTTTAAGCTTTATTTTCTTTATTTCTGTCCATTATTATCAAAAATATGACGAAGGGACATGTTAAAACACCAAAAACACAATTTTCATCCGAGTGGGTCTTTAAGCAATAAAAGCTAATCTGACTTACGTTGAATGACAATTTATTACTATTATTATTATTATTTATAAAAGTTTTTTCTGTTTCCTCAAATTTTGGTCTGGTTTCTGGTTTCCTTCTTAAGCTGCTCTCTTACAAATTTAGTAACTGAATAAATAAATAAATCACCTAATTCTGTTTTTTTTTTAGAAGCTGCAACAAACCTCTATCCTCAAAGGTGGGAGCTTTTACTTTGCACTGGGTTTAGAGTCACTCCTTCACCTGGGCCTGAACCGTTTCAGGCTGCTGCTGCTGCAATTTCCGGGGGAATCCGAGCAGGGGCGAGGAGACTTTTCCCTGGACAGAAGATCACTTATGTACAGATGGGGTTGGCATGGCGATGGGCACAGAGCCCTTGCATTAGTCTTTTAGAGGAGTGCCATGTTAATGTTCATTCATCCATCTTCTTCCATCCTTTTGGGGTCACAGGCTTGGTGGAGCCAACCCAGCCATTGTTGGATGAAGGAAGGGTAAATCCTGAACAGGTCGCCAGTCTGTTCCAGGGCCACGCTCGCTCAAATGCACACCTAGGGACAATTTAGAATTGAAATCAAACTAATAAAGCATGTTTTTGGGCTGTGGGAGGAAGTCAGAGAAAACCCACACATGCACAGGGAGAACATGCAAACTTCACACACAAAGAACCAGGGCCTGCTTGCCATAGCCACCATGCAGCCTTGTAATATAATGTATTTCTTTAATATTTTATTCATAAAAACTGACTTATCAACATGAATATTCCTTATTTTGGTATAACCCCCCGCTGTGAGTTTACCCCACTCCTGTCCAGACTGTTCTGCCCCCTCAGTGGACTTCAGAACATCAACAACCCTTATTGTCACAGTATGACTAAACATCTAACACAGGAGCAGAGACAGCTGGTTGGATCAGAGACCATTAGATGCTTAATGGCATTTTCCCTTGAACAGATGTAAAGTGATGAAGGTTTTTATTCAATTGAGGCTCAATTTATGCTTGTCGCCTAATCTAATGCTACTCAGCTTCGGGGGACTTTCAATAGATTTGTTATGCCTGGCGAGACATCCTGCTCATTATTGATATTTGACAACATTGAGTGAAACTCGAAACAATTCTTATGGTTAACAAAAAAAGAAGACGGGTAGCACCACATCAATCTGACAGCTTTTAGAAAAATCAACAAGAAATTTTTTTGACATTTAAAAACTTTAAGATCACTTACCAAAAAACTGTGGATTTATACTTATTACACAGCAGCTGTTTTTATTTCACAGATACTGCCCTTAGCAACGCACATCAATGAAAAGTCAATGTAAAAGTACATGTGTGGATGTTTCAGGTTTCCGCATTCATGAGTTTTGCGTTCCAACTTCACTACGTAAGTTTTTGAGTCTGTTTTTCGGCTCTACATAGAAAACTTGCAGCCATTTAATGCACAATGAAAGTTAGACCAATTGATCTTTGGCCAATCAGGGACTTGAATTTGGTTGTGACAAATGGAGAGCGTCCTTTTTATTTCACGAAAGTGCCAACCGTTTGAAAATTTGATCTTGTAAGGGAAATAAAAACTTGTGGTTTGTGCCCGACGGAAATTATATGTCTCCAAGTCTTTTAAAAATCATAATAGAGCTGGTAAAATTAATTCTGGAGCAAAATCCGTGAGATTTCTCACCAAACATCTTCCAGCTATGCGTACCTGCTCTAGTTTCCCTTGAAAATAGGAACAGTCCTCTGTACAACCCTCTACAGACCCGGACAACCCAAAACCCCACTGTACTGGTGCAAGTTATTAAGGCCTTATCCTTCTAAGCTCTATGTAGCTACCTGCTGAAAAAACTCCTATTCACACACTTCTTTTGCCTTAGATGACACCTGCATAGAGGGGAACTTATACACTAAATGAAATTAAAGCCGCAAGTGGCGTTGTATGGCCCGCAGGCGCTACCCGCCCCTTCCCTCGCTGCCCACCTCCATGCACCACAGCCGCGCCATCACTGCCCACATCTACAGAGCACCGCTGCCCTAACCGCCCACCTTTTATCAAGGCTTGTCAAAGCTGCATCTGCTAATTATGCTAAAATGCAGGTTAAGCTAATGTGGCTAAAAGTGCTAGCATAGCGATCAGCATCATCAACTGACTCAGAAAAACACATTATTGAAGATGCTAATTATGCTAACTATGCTTTTTATGCCAATTTAGCTAAAAGTGCTAGCTTAACGATCAGCATCATCGACTGACTCAGAAAAACACATTGCTCCATTGGTGGGAATATGTCATAAGTTGATAAAAAAACAACAACGGCTTTTCTGTGGATTTTATCTCCATTGCAACCATTTTATGTTTTGGTTGCCTTGGGATGACGAATAGATTGACGTCAGTTTCAGACGAATCGGAAAAAGTCAACTTTGTGTTGTCCTTAGCAACAGCGTTTTTTTCTAACCACGCCCACATTCCTTATATGTCCATATCCAGTGTTTTTCATTATGTTCATTTCCAGCCTTGGATACATGCATTAACATTTCACAGTATTCCATTGAAAAACAAAAAAGAGAGCTATAACACTGTGCCACTTTTGCTAGCTCGCCACGCGCACGCCGTTCAAAATCTAAAACTTCTAATTGCAACATTTTTTCAAGAGTAGCTTGCCATTGAGGCCCGAAAAGCTACGAGACGATTGATGAAAATTCGAACGACAGGTTTTCGTTTATATCCGGTGGTAAAGGAGCTTTTTATAAAAAATTTAAGATGGCGATTGTTTCCCGATGTCAAAGGTCGACAAAACTCTATAGGTGATTGTAGACTTACGCTAGCGACATATGGGTCAAATTTAGTTAAAATCCCTGGGGAAAAAAAGTTAATTTTTCCATACTGTGTAAAAACGCAAAAAATTGTGAAATGCAGATTTTGGCACAAAATGGCTGCCAACCCGTAGGTCGTGTCGCCATCCTGTAATGATTTCAAAACTGTTGACGGCCATGATGACGGCCTTTTCCCAAGCTCAAAGGTCAACGACACTTCTGTGGTGTTTGTAGACTGGAGCTGGCAGCAAGTTTGTGCAATTTCATGAAAATTGCTCAAACAAAAGTGTCGTTTTTCCCATATCGTGAAAAAACACAAAAATGGCCAATTCTCTGAGTTCGCCACAAAATGGCCGCCAAGCCGTAGGTCGTGTGGCCGTCCCATAATGATTTCAAAACGTCTTTGGGATCCCAACACGTGTGTTTTGGTTTGGTAACTGTACTTTGAAGTAACGGGATTCCTTGTCATGATGTCATCGTCTTCGGGGGGGTGACGTTGACTTTGTGGAAAATTCATTTTTCAATTTATCCGAGGTGTGTGCAAATTTTGGTGACTTTTCGAGTATGCGGCAGGGGTCACATTTTCGCTGAAAGGCGCCAAAATTGTTCCAACTGCGAAAACAATATGGTCCTTGCAGTCAGTGAATGCTGCAGTGGGACATAATAAACATATTTCAAAGATGTTCTTCATGTAAATAACTCAGTAGGAGTACATTATCGACACCCAAAATAAAAAAGAAATTTCAATCGTCTTAAGCTACAGTGACCAAAGAAATTCCTTGGAGGTAAAGAAAACAATCACTCAAACACGCCTACACAGATTGACATCAATGCCTGACACCTTGGAAGAGGAGGTTCAAGGTGATTCTGCGATGGACTGCAGATAAAAGCAGAATGTAACCTTTTTCCTATTCGAAAACAAGAGATAATAGACCACTTAACACTCAGAGATGGCAAGTTTTCAAACCTTTCAGAATTGAAAAGACTGGAATCCAACATTTTAAGCAAAACATGATAATTCGCAAACTAGAGAATTCATTTAATGAAACACAGTGAAACCAACGGATGTTGGGAGTTTGCAGCATTTAATAAAGAACAGCTAGAATTAGGAACATCAGATTCTTTTGACTGTCACACTTTGGAATTTTCTACTGTAGTAATTTCTTTACTTGTTGCTACAGTTGCCCAAATCATCTGGTTGAGATCCACTAAAACGCTTAGGAGTGGTTTTGCTTTGTCTGCATTTCCTGCAGGGAAGGAATCACAGAAGTCATTTTCTATAAGCTGCTTCTCTGTATCTCACACAAACACCTCAGGTCCACCTAATCCCATCGATTCCTATCGATTGATTCCTGTTGGCGCTGGGAAATGTTCTTCTGTGTTGGAGCAACAGGAATATTCCTGTTGATGTGTTTGTCTGTGCTCCACATACCTTACGTCATACTAAGAATTGTTCAACCCAGCACAGCTTCTCAAGGTTGGGCCAAGGGCAACATTACAGGGACTTGACTCTTACCATCTGTTTATTTTTCACACGGAACCTGTCGGACCTTAGTGCAAAAAAGAAAAAACCTACACTCGGTTTATATAAGGTTTATATCTTTAAATGTTATTAAGACTTTCAAGCTGCTTGGCAAAATGCACAAAATTATGGAATTTATGAACTTAAAAAGAGTTTTGAACACAATTACTAAAAAAAGTGGTTTTCTGAAACTGCAGACTTTTTTGAGACAAGCTGAAACTGACTAACTGTTGATGTTGGTTGAAGGAACCACAAAAGAACGGACACATGTTGCATCACTGCTTACTGTGTGTTAGTCCCAAACCTGTCAAGGTGTTAATGCTCAACTAGTTTGATAGCAGCTGGCATTTGTCCATTACAGTGTTTCCTCGTTTATCACGGGGGATACGCTCTAGCAATAACCAGCAATAGATTAAGTCTTCGAAGTAGGCTTACAGATGTTTTAAAAAACCCTCACTACATTTTATACACTTTTCTCAGACACAGATGAACAATTATTTCTCTTGTTTAAACTTTCACACTTTAAACCTTCATAGAAAAATAAGTATTGTAGAATGAATATACAAAAATTGCTCTGAAAAAAAAAATCTGTTCAACATCGAGGCGGAAAAAGGTGTAACAGGATATAGCGAGGGGACTACTGCAGTAATGGAGACTGTATGCTGATTCACCTATTTTTTTTTAACTTAAATGGCTTCTATGATATCTTTTTTTAATGGAGGATTTTAGGGTTTGAGGATGCACCAAGGGAGGAAGGCCAGCTGATTTAAGGCCATGTGTTGGTTTGGGAATTTACTGAAACATAATGTTTGGCCTCGCATGTTTTTGTTGCTTTTAGCCTTTAACACAGAGCTTTAGCTCCAGTGTTGACATTCTTTCCGACTACCGAAACTCGTTTATGCAATCAACGTTATTCCATCAAATGCCAAAAGGCTCCCAAACCCCTCTGGGCTTGGGTGTGGGGGTGGGGTGGTGGTCTCGCTTGGCAGGGAGGTGGTCCCTTTGCCTGTGCTGCTGGAAGTTGGCGGGAGCCCTGCTTTCCGGGTGGGGGCAGTGGCGCTGGTCGGCTGCCACTCCACCTGGGGCTGGGATCGGCCACTTCCGGGCGGGCAACCCTCTCGGGGCCCCGGTCGCTCTGGGTGTGCATCCGCCCGGCTGCGGGGTTTGCGGCGTTTGAGGGTGGGGGCTGGGCTTTGCTCGGTCTTTCCTGTGGTTGGGCTGGGGCGGCGCTCTCTTTCCTCAGCGCCTCCCTGCTCTCTGGCTCTGGGGAGCCGGCGGTCCTGCTAGCCCTGGCACAGGTGCGGTCTTGATACGCCCGAGGGGCCAGTTGTTCCCCTGCCTGTTCCCGTGTGGCGTTGGGATTCGGCTGCGCTGCTACTGCAGCGGGAGTCTGGGTGTGTGGGGTGGCTGGGCTCCTCCTCCTTCTTTTCACCATTCCACCATCCATTTTGAAGAACATAAGCCTCACCCTACAGGCACAGGTGTTAGCTCACCTTTGCATTAACAGTTTTCATGATTGAATGAATGAAAGATTTCACACTAGTTGGTTTAAAGGCATAGGCATGCGTGTGTGAACACTATCTGTTTGTGTACATGTTGACATGTGGACATTTTTGCAGCTAGCAGGTGTGTTGATAACATATCAGTGTGTTTGTGGACAGGCCCCGCCCTTTTTGTACTACATTTGAACCTTACCGTAATGATAAACAACCAGTAAACCTGTCTGCTCTATGCTGCTTCATGGTCTTACCCCCCTCTCACTATCACCCCCTCCCCCCCGACATCCCTCTCTTCTTCCCTTCTTTCCTTTTCCGTCCGGTCCAACACCCGAAATTTTCAAACATGGTTGAAATTAATAAAGTTTGGTAAAAAAAAAATGCCAAAAGGCAACTTTGCAAATGGTCGAAGATTTACAGTATGCCATAAAAGAGTGTTATTGAGTTATGCGGTGACAACCTACTGAGAAATAACGAGGTTAATGACAAAGTCCTGGTTGCTTCTTTTTAGCAGATAATGCCCTACCGAAAAAAGGAATGAATTTCTTCTGTCATGTTTCGCTGTGCTGTCAGACTTCCAGTAGCTTTTGTCAGTCAGGACTTGTCATATGTCCTTCCCTTCTCATCAGGCAACCTGAGTTGCATTTATTCCTCTGCTGTTTGCTGTCCAATCTTTTGGATTGATGGTTGGATTTCCCTCTCTCTGACACCCTGCCAACTGTTTCTTCTCATCCAGCCCTTAGGAGATTTATCTAGTACTCCTGATCTATTACTTCTGAGACTGACTTCACTAGTTTCTCCTCCACATCATCTGAGTTTCCACAACACAACCGATCAAATGCCTTAGAGTCTCTGCCTTCCCTTTGGTTTTTCATCTTAATCCTAACATTTCTAATTAATGTTTTTGTGGATCCTTAGATTTTTATTTTATCAGAAAATGCAAAACCATGTTCTTGTGTTGAAAAGTAAAGCAGGTTGTGGCAAACATGCGCTATCACTCCCATCATAGAGTAAAGAAGTTGTGCAAGTACGAAGTAGAGATGGAAGGCACAAAATATTTAACCTCATGGGTTGTTGTTTAAAATGTTCTGCATCACACCTTAAGTATAAATAGTATTTAATCCAATTTTACTAATTCAGCATTCAAGAGACTACTTACTGCCTTTTATTGGTAAAGTTAGTTTAAATTCCTGAAGTATCATCTGATCAGGAAAGTGGAGCAGTTTTTTTGTTTGATGACGGTGACCAAGAAACATCAATCTTTGAAGTCTTACTTGGTCTGGGTTAAGACAACACCCGCTGTTCACAGTGACTCAGCATGTTTTTACTGCAAACAACTTTTTTCTTCTTTTTTTTTTACTCACTTTTTGGTAATTTCTCAGCAGAGACAAAAAAGGTCATTCAGACAGACCACCACATCCAAACTTCATTTAAGCCTGGTTCAGGTTGTCAAAGCTAACAAATTGGCTGAAAATGAAAAATGATCTGAAAATAAACACGGAAAGGTACTCTCTCCTCTCTGGTATCTGTAATGGGAAAAGTAAAGTCATTACTAAATCACACAATTCAGGTACAGCTGTTTGTTATTTACTGAAAAAAAGCTGCTTACAGTTTTATGTTGACAAGTTTGTGCTACAGCCCTGTGTACATGTGTTTGTGTTGATAGTTTGGTTTGTTGTAGTTTGGTGCCCTTTTTTAGAATTCTAAACAACAAAGACCTTCTCCAATTATCTTTAGATCTTTTCAAAGTGTTCCCAGTGGTTTCTTTTTTAATATGATTATGTCATTTTTAGGCAAAACTCAAAACCCTTGTTGTTTTCTAGGACATCGTTTCAGTAGATAATTGGAAATTTGCAGGTCTGCTGGCTCAGAGTAAGCCTGCCTTCATGTTCCATCATCCCTTTGTCTACACTCTCTCCAACTAGCTTACAGCCCCTCACAACCCCAACCTAACATTACTGATGCAACAAAAATTGCGACCAATATTTACAGTTTTACCCAGATACCAGCTCAGACGAGGAAAACGAAAACAGGGAGCTAGTCGTTTACAAGTAAACGCACCAGAATGGAGTGAAACAGGGAGCTTTTGGCTTGCCGATGTAGGTCCTACGTCATATCTACAGGCTTTTTCCAATGGTATTTTTTTGTCTGCCTCTGATTCATAACAATTTGAACAAAGAAATACTCATTTTCTTACTATATGTCCTGACGGGGTAGCTCTGTGCCAACAGTCCGGCCCACAACTCCAAGCAAATTTCTGCTGCTCTGCAGAAACTATGTCCTAGAAAACGACACGTTTTATGAGTATGGATAAAAACGGAGTACCGGTAATCATAATTATAACCACTAGGACCGCTTTTACAACAGATCAAAGGATGGTTGTAGTGGGGATTTAAAAACAATGTAACTATTTGCCCTTAAGTTAATGGGAATAGCTCAAAAATAACAAACAATATGACACAATTTGGTTTAAAATTAGCCAAGCAGGTGTATAAAAGGCAATGACTTAGACCTAGGACTTCACAACAATACTTTACGTAAAAAAGTAGATGTTAAAACCGCCTCAACATATGAGATCATTAGATATAATATATTATTATTATTATATAATATATAATAAAAAATATTTAAAATAGTATGTGATGTGACATAAGTGCTTTCATGTACGTATTGTTGACTTTTATGAGCGCTTTAGAAGCATACTTCATGCTTGAGAAACTAGTTAAAGCTCAGCATCACTAAAACCCTTCAACCTCAAATGGTCGCCCTTTTCTCCAATGTCTAATAGGCGCAGAGCTCTGCCTTTAAACATAAATATTGTTGCACCCTCGGAACGACCCGCAGTCATGGGAACCCTCTGACCTGTCCACAATCTCATCGCTCCAAGGTTGCCCGGCCCAACGGAGCATTCCTCCCACTTCTTACAAACTAACTAGCTCATGAACTGTGACATCTCCATCTATCACAGTCTTGATAAGTGCTATCCTTAATTACACCTTCCTGTCCTCCCATGGATCTGCATCTCTTTTTTCCCCCTGCTCCACTAACAGACTCCCATCCATCCAGTCTTTCGTAGAGATCCCTCCCAGCGAAGGCTAAAGCATGTCGCTGTCCCAATGCTCCAGACTCAGTAAGTCGATCCAACAGGAAATCAATAGCAAGGCCTAATGCTGAATAATTGAGGTTACGGGAGTTCAGTCGCACTCCCCAGAGGTACACCTCCCTCCCAACCCCTAAACCCAATCGTGTAACCTCCCATCATGCACAGGGTGGGGCACACTATATCCTCGTTTCCTACATTTCCTGCATTAAGCTCACAGATGCATTTTCTAGACTGACTGAGCGTCTTAACAAAAGGGGACACTTAGTACCTCACTTTCTATCCAGTTAGCCACAGATTGATTATCGTTTTGCATGAAAGCTTGTTTCTGTCCAAATCTACTCACTGGTCGCATCTTGGAAGAAAAAAACAAACGAAAAGCAACCAATATATATGGAACCTGACTCTCTCCAGCATGACATCTACTTAAGACTACCGTATTTTCTGCACTATAGAGCACATCGAATTATAAGACGCACCGTCAATGAATGGTCGATTTTTGAACTTATGTCTATATATGGCGCACAGAACTATATGGCACATTGAGACAAAAGAGTCAGAAATAAAAGTCTGCCAGCCAGTCAGTCAGACTGACGACTTATTTGTAACACACTACACGTTGGACACAGTCACGTTAGAATAGTCACAGTCTTCATAACTCCAAACCTTTTTAACAACACACAGAACAGGATTTGCGTAACATAGGCACCCAGTTTTAATGTTAAGTCAATGTACAGACAAGATTAGAGGTCCTGCAGTGCGATTTGAGTTTCCTAGCACCTTTCTGACACCGTGCAAGTTTAGAAATGTATACTTTTACTTCAAGTTAACCAATCAGCAACTCAGCTTTGACTGTTGGTGGAGTCGAAAACAAACATTAAGGATAATTGGATCAATTTCTTCCCAAGATATTTTTCTTTTTTGCATTAAGACAGTAACAAAAAGGTCAAGTAAATTTATTCTGATTTTTATTCTTTATTTCCCTCCTCTGACTAATGAGGGACAGCAAGTCATCAAAGTCATCAAAAATTTCATCCGTGTCTTCCATACATTCTATATGAGAAATACAGTCAATGTGTCTATGTAACAATGTAGTTTCTCCCACATTCAGCGGGAGAATCAGGTTCACGAACATATTTTTGGGCGAGCATCCAGCACCAAATTTGCAGCACGTCTAAAGAGACAGAGAGTCCCCGAAATCACCACACTAGTGGTGTTTGGTGTGAACACAGCATGGGCGTGTTGTCTAATGATTTCTTCTGACACGTGTTATAAAACCTTTTAAAGTTGACTGTTACCTTTTTGAATTTTTAAGCAATTATCTTTTTCTTTTGCTTTAAGAAGATCCAAAGGTAGTCTCCACACAAACAGTCAGAATCTCAGTTTTCCAAGAGGTGTCAGGCTCCGCGGAGCGATGTACTTGGCTGTGGCTGCAGAAACAACAGGGAAAGAAGGAGGAAGTGGGGGAAATAAAATAAAAAAAACACAGCAAAACCTGAGCAACCGGTGTCCTTGTTATTCAGTGTGAGGTGTCAGTGCTGAGTTTTCATGCTGGTGTTAAATATGTCGCAGAGCCCCATCTTACATTCTGCACAACCTCCTAGTAGTTTTAGCTCCTCACAGTCCTTCACTGCATGTGCATACTAAACAATCCTGTTTTACAAGCCTTCTACAGTAGTTTTTCCATTTTTGCAGGATAAATTAATAAATAAAAAAAGCGATTATTTAAACTTCTTGTCTGTAGTCTGGTTCTTATTGAACCTGCTGTGGTGTTGCTGGTTCTGCATGTTTGACGAAGTAAGACCAGTGGATTTGCATGTAGGACCAATGCCATCCCTTTGTTGTCCTCCACTGGTGTGTGAGAGAGTCCGTGTCGCTCCTTTCATTGCGTCTCATCCCGTACAAATGAACAAGAGGGTAGGCATTGGTTTGCTTTCCTCCTCTCCTCTTCCTCCTGCCTCCAGGCTACAGACTCTCCAGCCTGCAGATGGTAGATAATGACAGTTCTGCTGTCCCTACCGGCCAACTTGTGCCCTGCTTTGTGCTTTCGGGTGTTGGCTGTTGTTGACTGCATCCCTGCTAATTGACTGGAGGACTGGGTCACGGGTTTGGTGTGCTGAAAGGTTGGCTCACTCCTTTGTGTGGCTCATGGCTTAGTGGTACTATAACCCAGAGAAAAAAAACACCAGTTGGAAAAATTAACCAACTTGATGACGGGCTGATTACATTTTACCTTCTCTATCTATTTATCACATGACTGGAATCTTAAATTTATCTACCTGTTGGTTAGCGAGCAAGTTAATCACCTGACACATTCAACAAAGTGCTTACTAAACATCACATGGATTGGTGCTCTATTAAAAGGTAGTAAGGGAAGCTTGTTTGAATGAGTGCAATTAGGAACTCAGGTGGGTTCTACACCTCCGCCTATGCTGGAAAGTCATCCTGGTAGAGAGACAGACACTATCCTGCTTTACTTATAATCCTTTACATCTTCCAAATAGTAGCCCGGGTGTTCATTCAATAATTATTCGTTAATGGTGTATACTTCCTTACTACCTTCGTTGAAAGCCCAAAGCACTTTATGGTCACAGTCCCATTCACCCATGCACACACACATTTTCTGCTGCCTAACACTGGCGCCAACCTACAACCTATAACCTATAACCACCAGGAGGAATGTGGGGTTCTGTGTCTTGCCCAAAGACACTTGGGTATGGGCGGGCAGGGTGGGAACTGAACCTGTAATCTTCCGACCAGAGGTTGACTGCTCTCCAACTGCACCGTAGCCACCCCAAGGGGAGAATGGCAGTGTTTGTAGACTGGCAGAGGTTGGATGTTGACCATACCACTATTTAGCTTGTAGACAGACCAGTGATGGGGATTTATTTTGCAGTCATATATGGTATGGAACCGTATTTACAGCCCGAAAATGTTGGCAGGAACATCAGATGAACATCTCATTATTTAAAAATCTTATCTGTATAGAAATACGCCATTGTTAAAGCAGTATGCAGTGTTACATAAGCCTTGAAAAGAGGTCTAGTAGACATCTACTAAACTTTCTTGCCAACACTGACCAACACTGATTTACACCAGTCCAAATTTCACACCAAAGTGCTTATAAGCCCAACAGAACGTAGAGAAATACATAAAGCTCCAAACCCACACATATACGTGTGCATTAGGACTTGAGATTAAATAAAATAAAATACAGTCTTGTAAATCTTCCTATAGTTGCTCTGGCATTTATTTAAAAATGATTGGGGACAGCTTGGTGTTGATAGGGTGATTTGTTGCAACACCTCTTTAAAGTCTCTGTTTATTGGAAACAGGCATGTTAAAATTCTTAAACTTTAAACCTCGTCCAAACTCTGATGATGAGGTTTTTTAACCAAGCTAGGCCATAAATGATATGTAGACCATGGACGGAGCTCTCATTATAGACAAATATTTAAAAATAATCATCAATACAAGCTCCTTTAAGCATAAGTAACAGCCCCTCAGCCAAAGAAAGATATTAATAATAATAACAATAATAAAACTGTTTGAAATACGTATTTTTGATTCTTTCCTTTGTAATGGCCGTCCACTCTGCTGTTCCATATGCCACCCTACCACAAACCCCCCCTCCAGCCCCTCACATAATAGGTTCTAGCTCTGCCCAGAATGTGAACCCCAAAAAATGACACCATACGTTGCCATTTTCCTTATTTTTATTAATTTAGAAAATTCTGCGTCAATTATTGTTTTTAATAAAGTCAGGAAATTTCTGTCAAAATAAGTCATTCAAACTGCTTGCTTGAAAAAGCTTTACAGCCCTGAACACCGTCCATCTGCCATTCTCAGAAAATAATACAGTTTTCGTAGCACTAATCTTTTAATAGTAAGTAACCTAGCAACCTTGAGGTATGAGGCTGTGTGTTTTTCTCTTTCAGTTATAAGAACTCAAATCATTTACTTTTCTGCCTTTAAAAAGACATTTTTTCAATATACCACATCCAAAGAGTCACAACAAGATTTATATATAATCAAGAATTTGGACAAATGAATCATTCAGGTTAATAAAGTTCTGTTTTCTAAAGAAAGGCATATAGATGCATTTGTTTGAAGTCTTTTTATGTGAGTTCAAAGTATTTCTGCCTGCATATTAAGCAGTTTGTGCACATAAACAGTCTCTGTTGTCGATCCATGGCCCCAGGCTATGAGCCTCCTCCCCATGGCCATCCCAGGTGACGATGTGTGCCCCCCAGGACAGATTCACAAACACCAAACCAGAAAAGCAACAGTTTTATTGTAAGCTGGAAAAGGAATAGAGGAAGAGTTTTTATGCAAATAACTTGCAGTTTAATGCTTTATTTGGGTTTGTTTTGTTATTAAAGGAACATATTTACTTTGTATTTACAGCTGTTCAGCTGTAGTATGAGCTACCTTTTTTCTTTGAAAAAAAAACATTTTGAAGTAAATACCTCTTTAAATTTTTTATTTTATGATCAAACCCGACACTTTACTTTTTTATTTATATCTATATCTATATCTATTTATTTATATATCTTAACTGTGTGCAGATGCGTTGAGGGACTTCATTCTTTTGTGGTTAAATTCTGATAGAACTGTTTGTCACGGACATACCTTCCCCTCCTGTCTGCTCCACTCATCCATCTGCCGTTCATTTCAAATATCTCTAGCCACCAGAGAGGCATCACATGTTTAAAGCTTTTTTTCCCCCTGTTCTTTGGCCCTTCTCTCTCAGGGCCTTGGATGTGGGGCTTTAATTACTCCCCTTTAGCTTTATGCATAACCAATGTAAGACTGAAGGCCAATGTCAGAATGTTTTTTTCTAGACGTTTCAGGAGAAGAATGCTAATTTACAAGTGTCAAACTCTCGGGCTCTTATATGCACTGTATTTTTGGTGCTATAGGGAACATAAGGCGCACTGTCAATGAATGGTCTATTTTCAAGATAATGTCATGTATAAGGCTACACGTTAGTGTACAATGGAGTTTTCACAATTACACCCAACCAAACATTTTGATAGAGGGTTGTGTACCTCTCAAAATCACTTCAACATCAGTAAACACAACCAGATCCAACCAGTGTGAGTCCTTGGGGAAGACCCTTCGCACTACTGCCTAACTGTGTAGCTACTGCTAAAAAGATAAACAACAAGAAGTGCGACTTGTGCGACGTGGAAAATATGGTATTTTTGTATTTCATGTGTGGATGGGGTTGGGTTTATAAGTGTGGCCCCTAGACCCCAAGCCTGTTTATATCTACACCAAATATCAGTGCTGGGATAGGTTCCGACAACCCCGTGACCACAAAAGGGATTCAGCAGCTTCAGAAAATGGATGGATAGATAGAAGACATGAAGATCAGGCAATATCATCACAAATGATTACATTCAATCAATGCGTGAGGAACCTTCACAGACCGAATTACTTTTGAGAACACTTAATACTTGCTTCTTTTAAAATATATTCATTTCAAAGGTGTAGTTAAAACGTATGGCAACAAACTAGTTCACCATAATTCTTTAGATCTTTGTTTCAAAGAGTATAATGTTGTTGAGTGCATTCAAGAACATTCATTCCGTTTTTGCTCTTCTTCGTTCTTCCGACAATTCAGTTGAATGGATTCAAATAGAACACATGACCGGAGGTTATTTGGTGTTAATATCCAGAGAAGATTGTGTGGAGGTGAAATGATTCTGTTCCGTCAGCACTGTGCTGTTAGAGCTCTCACGTGATGCACTAATAAGGGTGAACTCATTTCCCTGAACACGGGACAAGAACTTCAAAGACGGACTAGAACTTTGCTTTTGGATTGGAAAGGGATAAATCTACAATAAGGTTTGCTTGCTCTGTGTTTTTTTTTTTTTTTTACTCCCAACATTTTTTTTGACATTTTTTCTTCAGCTGGAAAACTGGCTTTCTTTTTAAAGAATAAAGGAAATGATGACCCGAGGTTCTAGCTTTGTAAATCGACCGGCTTTCCAAACATCTTGTAATTCCTGCTGTCCTCTTGGCATCTGAACATGTTGGATTTTCTTGATTGGGTGAGTCATCAGTTCAGCTTGAACCTCCTTTGCCAGCCAGCCTTTGAGCTCCTTTCCCGGCTTCAACCCCATGTGACAGCACCTGAAATATGCATACGTTTCTGACGCTCTGCCGGCTGCTGCTTGATGGTTATCCGGAATGCTAGGGATGAGCCAGAGTGCCGGAGACTCGTTCTTTGAATATTTGATGGTTTTAATAAACAGAAAAAAATACA
Source organism: Oryzias sinensis (assembly GCA_037389245.1). Classification (NCBI taxonomy): domain Eukaryota; kingdom Metazoa; phylum Chordata; class Actinopteri; order Beloniformes; family Adrianichthyidae; genus Oryzias; species Oryzias sinensis. Next base: position 16,153,364 of record CM074504.1, read on the forward strand.
GGACTAAGCACTTTGCTGGTCTGCTTGACTCACAGAGTGTAAGAAATAATGGACAGTAGGAACGGATTAAATATTCAAAACTAGGAGTGGGAGGAAGAATGCTGTCCACTCTAATGCTGCTTAACAAAGTTTTAAGATAGGAGAGCTTAAGGTCGAGTGCTGTGGATACGTTTGCACAAAGCAAAAAGCGTCCGGCATTGACACTGTGCGATGAAGGATGGCACGACGTTGATGGATGCCTGCAAGGCTCTGTGAGTTTTTGAGAAAATCAAAGTCATGAATGGATGAACAAAAAGATGGATAGGAGGTCAGCACATTGGACGAGAGATGGTAATTTATCGCTCTTAAACTTCAAAGTCCTTGGAGTTTCTGGTGGCTTGAGTGGCTCTCACAGTTTGCTCCGCCAAAACCACCTGCAATGAAGCGACGATGAATGATGGAGAAAGGGGATGAAGCTGGCCCTTTTGTGTTTTTGGTTCCTGCCACAGATGAAAAATGTTCGTGTTTAGCAAAGCATTCCTTGCCCAACCAATCTCACACCAAAATTTAGATTAACTTTTAAAAATATAGTTTTGACTACGATAACTCTTCGACTTTTTAAGTAATTGACGTTAGTACAGCGGATTCTGACGTAGAGAAAAGCAGCTTTGCGATTTTATATACAACACTTTACAGTAGTTACGTTTTCACACAATCTAGGCAAAAAAGAACTTTGTTAAGACAAACAACACTTTACAATACTTACGTTTCTAAGAAATGAATTTTAAAAAGCCGCTTTGCGATGATATGCAACACCTAACAAGTTATGTGTTCCCGCCATCAATGTAAAAAGCATATTTTTGATGACATGCAACGCTCTGCAGTTGCCTGTTCATGCAACCTGTTCATGCCATCAACGTAAAAAAGCTACATGTTTAAGCAATCGATGTAAAGAGCAGCTTTGCGTTGATATGCAACACTTCACAGGAGTTCACAACAGGACAAAACTGGTACAACACAAAAAGACCTATTATGCGAAAGGAACTGGCTTCCTGTTGGCCTAGTCTTGTCTTTGCGATTCTCCGTTATAAGCCTCTGTCTGGATTAGCGTCAGAGCCTCACGTTGCAAGTATTACACATCCCTCTTGACACTGCCGGCACTACCCTGGGTTTGCTAAAAACCTCTGCAGTCTTTGGAGAGCCACCTGGTAAGTGCCTCACATAGCTGTTTTGCACTGACAGCAATTTGAAGGCCCAGTCACCCCTGTAGATCAGAGGTTCTGGAGGTAGAGGAAATTGAAAAGATGTTGAGAAAATGTCAAAATTCTTCCACTCTTGATTTTTTTGCTTCCCCCCTTTCGTCTTCTCCAACTTGCTGCCTTAAGGAGATCAAAGGAGGCCAATATGAAAGGCACATTTGAGGGTTTTTTTTCTAGCGCTTTCGCTCTGCTCTCCCTCTGTTTAAGATATGGAAATGTCGAATCCCCAATACCGCTTGTACCCTCAAATCGGATGGTTCTCTTTTCTTTAACTTCGTCTTCAATCCTCTCCTTCCTCTCACCCCGTCACCCCATCATCGCCTCACACCATCCATCCCCTGCTCCTGCCTCTCTCCAACAGCCCTCGGGCTTCCAGGTAGATAGCGGGTGATTGGCAGCGGCTGTGACAGTCAGTGGAACAGACTGAGAGTGGATGAGTTGTCAGCCTTGCTCTAGGGGCTTATGGCAGCAGCAAAGTTGGAGCTCCCTGCAGGAGAGGGGGAAAGGTGCATGAAATGGGACTTAGCCAAATCTTAACTTTTGCTGTGCTTGTCTCAACTGAAGCAGGTAGAGAACTAAATAGGTTTTTCAAATTGCTCTTGAGCCTGGAACAAACATTTCTTCAGCTCCTACCTTCAGGTGATTCAGTTCTCCGACCGTTGGTCATCTGGAGGAGTTTTAGCTCCGTTCTTGAGAAAAGCAGCTTTCACTGATATGCAACACTTTATAGCAGTGAAGTGTTCAGGCAATCAACGTAAATCAGCTAATTCTGTTGCCGAATAAAAGGGTTTGCACCGATAAGTGTTTTATATCAGCACAAAGCTACTTTTATAATAAAAAATATGTCTGCTTGGTGTGATACCAAATAAGATTTTTAAGAGGGAACAAAAAAGTGAATTTTATATATTATTAGTAATAGGAAGAAAAAAAATCACACAAGCAGGAAAAACATCAATGCGCCAACAATAAGATAGATGTAAATGTAAATAGTAAATGTAATGGAAAAACTGATAGCGTCCCTTCTTATGGAGCGAGATGCTTTTAATAAAAAATGCAGAGGAGCAAAATCACCATTTAATTAACAAGCTAATGAATAATCTAATAGAAAGATACACGCATATTGGTGTGGAGATATCCCCAAATAGGACAATAGATAAATGAGATAAATGAATAGTTAATCAATTAAGATCCAACCCGTCTTGTTTTTCTTTTCTTTTTGTTTTTGCCTCCCATCTTTGTCCTTTTTTTTGTCTATCATCTACTACTTGATATATGTATAAATGTTTGTTTATGGGTTGTTGTAACTTTGTCGTGTTTGTTAAGTGGCTTAAAGGTTTTGTAACATTAAGCCTAAAAGAAAAGTTTAAAAAATAAACCAATATAAGAATCAGTTGGAATTAATTGCGTTAACAGTCAAAGGGGTTTGGTGTCGCCTGTGACATCCCAGGGGTTAAAGGGTCATTTTTTTTAAATGTGTCTGGCATTTCCCATCATAAAAACACAAAAATACTTTTTTTTAATTAGGAAAAACAAGTAAAACCAAGCCAACACCCTGTCACCCACCATAAATTTTGAAAAGTTCGTTATCACTTGTGTTTTGACCCTCTTAACTTTGACTGCAGATGATGATGTTTTTTCCCCCCTTTTTTAATGATGATTTTGCTTATCACAACTTCACAAATAATTACAACCATTTGGGAACAAACAAACCTCTGTTCAAAGTTTGCTTTGTGATTCAAGTCAAACGCTGTGTTTTATGATACGCATCGGCCTTGAAGATTCAAAAGACTGAAAATATGACAACACTCACACTCATGCCGACTGCGTCTGTCTCTCTGATACCAGTTCAAATAGTCTCCAAAGCTGTTTTTAATTAAACTCAACCACTCTCTCTTAAGAAAATAAACTAATGAAAAGGGACTGATTGAAACAAACCCTTGGTGAGTGGATCAAGACAATGAAACAAAGCAAAAGGAGAAAAAAGGCAAAAAAAGTGTATGTGTACTGTCTGGAAGTTCAAATAAAATCATTTCTTGAGCCAGTCTTTTGTGTGTTATTCTCTTTGGCTTTATAAGTTTCTGCTCCATTTTTAGTAAAACTGATTTCCCAAACTTTTAGTTTTTTTTCTTTGATTCATTTCATTGATTTCATTTGATTAGTTGAACAAGTCTTTAGCGGATTTTTTTTTAGTTCAACTTCGGTTGCAGTTTTTTTTTCGTTTTTATATTTTGTTCTGCGTCCTGTTGACTGTAGACCACCACTGTTGGTCAATCAACTCTGTGGTGTTCTCTGTTTAGTTTTCCAAATCTGTACAAATATTTTATCGTAATCAGATCTTTAGTGTCTTTCTATAATACTGGACTTATTTTTCTGTGAAGCTTTGAACTTGAAGGGTGTTTCACTCTTTAACACAGGAGCTTTAGCTTCAGTGTCAACACTCTTTTGACTACCGTAACCAATTAACCGTGGAGAAAGTGGAGAAAAGCAGCCTTGCTCTGATATGCAACACTTTACAGTAGTAAAGTGTTTCCTAATGATGCAACAATACCATTTTAAACCTCGCTTTTTGGTCAGGGTTTTTTTCAGTTCGCTCTATGACTTGTACATAACAAAGCAACAACAAAAAAACAAACTTTCTGGAAAAATCCTTATTTTAATTTACTTATAGAAGAAAAAAGCTTTGAGTGAACTCACATTAAACCTGGTGTAACATACCAAAACAATAAAAAATATAGGAGATTTAGTTGAACACTTGTTTTCTGCTTTTTTCAACATATAATACTTGCACAAAAACACATAGACAAAAGAATTAAACTACTAACGATTGCTTTACAGACCAAATCAGTGTCACAAAAATGAAATCCTAATTTTTCTCTTTCCGTTGAATCTAGGACACAAAACTGAAGTAAAACACTTAAGTCATATGCTGTTGGGATGCAACGATTCACTCTCCCCCCATGATATTGTTCAGACCTTGCTTTTTGGTCTCAGCTTTGTTTTGAGTATTACAAAAGCAACAACAAAAAACTAAAATCTTTTGTATTTTAATTTGCTACTAAGCAAATAACAATGAAAGAAAAGCTTTCATTTGGCTCACACGAAGCTCGTTGAAATGAAATAAAACAATATTAAGTATGTGAAGTTTAGCTGAACCCTTGTTTTTGACTTTTTCAACATAAACACTTGCCAATGTTTGCAGTTGGGATGCAATGATTCCCTTACAAATTTTCGTTTTTAAAACTAGAATTGCGGCATCTGTATTATTTACGGAATCAACGTAAAACAGCGTAGACGAAAGCACACATTTTAACACAAAGTGTTGTATGACGGTGCAAAGCTGAAGTGAAAAGCCGCTTATCTCTGCGTCAGGATCAGCTGATTCATGTTGATTGCAGAAATGGTGGAAGAAGTGATTTCAAAGAGTGTGTTATTTATGTTTCACCGGTTCCATATATGCTGATAAAGCATTAAAGAGAAAAAAGCCTGAGAAAAGTGTACAAACTGTGTAGTGACAGCCTTAAATTAACTTTAATTTCACCTGTTGCAGGTTCATTTTAGAGCATAACTCCCGTGATAAAGGAAGGAAAACTGTGTTGCATTCGAGGTTGACTCTGACGTGTGAGAGTGAGTCCGCTCTCTTCATGTCGGACGCTAACTGACACCTTTGGAGTGGCGGCTGAGTGGATGCAAGGCTCGGAAAAGTGGACCTAATTAGTGGGAGACCAAATGCATTTAAAAATGAATCACAACACCAACAGCAGTATTCACCACTTGAGCAAAATGGGCAGCTGGCAGGCTCAGGGCTTGTCGAGCTGTTAAATACCCGTAGCCACGTATGAATGGGAGGCTTGATTACTTTGTCACTAATGACTCACTGGCTCACGTGCACTCTTGGGGGAGCATAATTCGCTCAAGGGACATATTTTTCCTGCTTGTCTGCATTCACATCAGCCTCTTGTCATGCTTAAACCTGCAGAAAGCGGTATATGTGTTAACCAGTAGGGAAACTCAAGCTACACTAATCAGCATTCATCCCCGCTTTGCCTGTTAACCGTATTTGCCAGTAAAACACAAAGCAAACTGTCACACATGCCCTGACATTTGAATGTGCAGACTTACAAGTGAGCAAACTTGAAGAGTATTACCTTCTCAATCTGTGGATCGCTTTCCCTTCTGATTGCTCCTGCCGTGTACTGAGCACATCTGAGAAAAAAACCCACAACCTGAGGAGTGTCATCTCAGGATTGGGATGGAAACGTGATGGGAGTAAAATTGGAGAGGCTTTCGATGATGAAGTACATCTCAGACATGGCAGTGAAAGCAAACAGAAAAAAAAAGGATTGCCTTAATTGTGTAAAACGTAAGAGACGCTGGAGGGAATAATGGCAGCCGTAAAGCACACTTGGAGAGGCATAAATCCACACGCTGATACACAAATATACACTTAGGCATCAGACTCCTCTGCATGTGAATTAAATCAAACGCAAGAGCGGAGACTGATAAACTTGTTTATATGCAGATTCCTCCCAGCTCGCGTGATGAAAACTTGCAAGTACAAAGGTAAAACACAGATACCATCTTTAGCATTCGACCAATATAGTGTGGTTTACATAAAAGCTGTTTGCTCCCCACAGTAACTAATGCTTTCTTTGTTGGTCGTCTCTTCTCTCCCTATTCCTGGCTGCATAGATTTGCAGGTAGCACAAAGACATAAAAGGCGCCTGTCTTGAGTCTCCAATATACATGCTATTGTGCTGTGTGGCATGTTGTGTATCATTTGACTACTGCGTGATTGCTCTGTCTGGATGGAATAAAGAGGTTAATCTTCTTGTGACAGGTTTAGTAACTGATGCTGTTGGAAATAAAGAGCCCCTGAGCACTGCTAGTTCCATCCACACTGCTGAAACAGGCTTTGTGGATTTTCAGTTCTTTTTTCCTCGTTTTCTGGAGACAAAAGACTAAAGAGGTGTAAGAAAATGGATGGAGACCATGGTGGTGTTACCAATGGTGTGTTTTGCACACATCCCAAGTCAGTGGCCATCACCATTTTGGTAGGACATGATGTCATTGTTCCATTATCCTTTCAAAAAGCAGCCCTGTAAAGGGAAAAATCGTAATAGTCAATACTAAATTTAGGATCTTGATAGGATGCAATATCTTTGTTCTATCACCTTCCAAAAAATAGCCCTACAAAGGCAAGAATTGTAAGAGTCAATCCCAAATGTATCATCTTGGTAGAATACCATGTTTACCATCATTTTGGTAGGATATGATGTCATTGTTTCATTGCCATACCAAAATCAGCCCCCTAAAGGCAAAGATTTCAGTAGTCAATCCTAAATACAAAGAAATTGATTAAGTAGTTCATAAAAATGTGTCCCTAGTATCCAAAATCTGGCCAAAGAGGCAAAAAAATTCTATTTTATGTTTTAAAGTTTGAGTATTTTTAATGTACTTCCCATATTTTTTTTATAAGCCTGGGGTATGAATAAATAAATAACTCACTCTACACCTAGCGGCTACTCAGTGACCTGGTTCTAATTGTCTAATTGGTTTCCTTTTTTATGTTTTTTGGATTTTGCATTTTCTAAATGAAGATATATTTATATTATTATAAATATATTTGATCAACAGGTTAAATGGGCTTTTGCTTGTCCTCTATTATTTCTTCTGATGTTAAATTACACTAGGCCAGTTTACACATATGACAACTGTAAGGCACTTTGAATGAAACTCTGACTCTTCTTTTGTCCTCCAGTTGGTTGCAGTTTACGAAGAACAGGATCCACACAATGGAGGTGATGGAACCAGTGCCAGTTCCACAGGAACTCATAGTCCAGAGCCGTTTCCCAGCGACACAAGTTCTACTTCGGCCTTCCAGACTTACCAGGCCGACAGTGAGATCGAAGTCACGCAATCTGCTCTGCGATCTAGTAAGTCCAACAATGGCCGTATTTTGAAAACTTGATATAGGTTATTAGATTTAAACTTGAAGTCATAGTCTTATGCAGAAGAACTTGAACTAAAGACAAAAATAAAATTGGTGTGAACATGTGGATGGCTAAAGTCTACCAGACTTAGCAACTATCTGCCAATCTTGACAGTCATTGTGTCTTTTGTTAAAGACACCCAATCCAATGCGTTACCTAAAAAAGAAACTTGTAAATGGCTTTTGGAAGAAAGTATCAGAATTGTGACCAAATGTTTAACACATAATATAAAGCATTAAAATAATAAACTAATGTAAATGCAGTTCAGTTAATACAGTTTCTTCCCATTTAGGCGTAAACATTTAAAAAGTGGTAAGCTACATTATTTTTATTGAATATAAATTAGGCCTTATGTCTCTAAAATGTAAATATCCCGAAAATAGACAACCTGTAAGTGAAAAGCCTTATTTGTTCAACGTTTCAATTTAATTATGTATAACATGATCGGCACTGGTAAACAACAATACCTTTTTATACAATGCATATGTACATACAGTAGAAAACAAGTTGTGATGTGATCAGATATCAAAGGAGGAAGATAGACATAAAGAAACAGGTTTTTGTGTTTTGGAAAATGTCCTAAAAGGAGGTTCCGGACCTAAATGTAGTAGCAAATGATGGCTGGTCAACTACAACTCTACACTGTTGACTATGTCAATAAATATGTTTAAATAAAGTTACTGGCTTGTGAAGAAAAAAGAAACTTAAATATAGCTATAAGGACAACAAATAGGAGCATTGAGCACAAAAGATCGAAAACGTAAGAACTGAAACAACTCAATGGCTGAATGTGTGCAGTAAAGAGAAACAAGTTAGTAAAAGGGAAGGACCAAAGTTTTGTCCAGTGAAGAGATGAATACATTTGCAGAAAAACTGAGTAAATTAGTGTTTTTTAAACATTTGTATAATTTAAGGGTCATGCTGATATGTTCTGGATATTCCAAGTCTCCTGTTTACCGCCGAACAACTTTAATTTAAAAGGAAGGACTGACTGATCGTACTGCCAGGTGGTGTTCCCTCCAGAGATGCAGATGAGCAAATTACGGGCAGTAATATTGCATATCAGACTTCAAAGCATTTCAGTGGCGTCTTTCACAGCTGTGCACTGAGGCAGAGAATTATGTCAATTTAAAATCATAATCTTTTAGAGCCATATTGATTGCGATTCTCGACAACTCCCAAAGTCCCAAACTCTGCCTCTTGCTTGTGTATGGTCCCTCATCTCTTCTAAGCCATCTTCTTTGGAAGCCATTTCCGATTTTCAAGCCAAGCAGGTCAAACTGCTAATAATTGGAAGTGATATGAGATGAAAATTACCATAATGAATGTAATTTTCCTGTTATTATACAGATGCTGGAGCTCCCTCTGCCTCCTTCTATAAGACTATCTTTTAAAGTTACCATTGAAACTTTAAATTAGTGTTGGATCGTGATGACAGCCTCTTCTCAGTTAAACCTTCTCTTTTCTTTTCTGTTACCCAAAAAGTCTTTTTTAAGGTTCATTTGTTTGAAACTTTTGTCTGTCAGGCTTCACTGGCTCTATTTTTGTTCTTTCAATGTAATTGTCCAAAAAAAAAATTATATATATATATATATAATAGATAGATAGATAGATAGATAGATAGATAGATAGATAGATAGATAGATAGATAGATAGATAGATAGATAGATAGATAGATAGATAGGATAGATAGATAGATAGATAGATAGATAGATAGATAGATAGATAGATAGATAGATAGATAGATAGATAGATAGATGGAAAAGACTTTGGTTTGGAGAGCCACCGGTCAGCAAAATTATCTTGTAGTTTAAGGCTTCAAATACATCGGGTATGTGTGGCGCATTCAAGAACACTCTGAAATGGCTTTGGATAGACTTTTTAGAATACATTGTTAACAGGTCTGTTTCGCCCGATAACAGGGCAAAAAACTTGGTGCAAAATGTCCACGAAATCACTTTTCCTATGGTACTTCCTTGTTTTAAAAAGGATGCTACCCATACGTCACAATCAAATCTGAGTCTGATTGGTCTAAGTTCAAGTGGTTTAACTTTTGACAGATGGGCTTTGTTCATACAACAGACTTAAAAACTTGCAGAGCAACAAGTGAACAAGAGAGAGCCTTGGAACATGGTTCGAAAGTTTGAAGTTTGAAAGTCGCTACTTGAACGCATGTTTTTGAGCATAAACCAATTCACTTGGCTTCATGTCAGAGAACAATTACGCTATTTGCAGTGTATATATCACATTTATGTCCGGCTTTGGTTATTTTACTCGAGTTACAGGAATCCTATGCATTACATCATGTCATATCCGCTCATAGCAAAGACTTACAACACTTAGAGAAATGAGTACACTAGACAATCAGATTGTAGTTTGTGTGGAAATCTGCTGAGTTCTTCTAATTGTGGATTGCCCATTTTTTCTTTTTTTTTTAAAGCAAACCTCTCCCGTTGTGTCTTTTAATAGTTTAGAACTTTGACAGTCACTGGTTTGACACCAACACATGTCCACAGTTATTTTGGAATATACTTGATGAATATACCAATGAATATATCGTTGGAGTATATTTAAGTCTAGAAGTAAACTGGCCACAACATTTACTTCTGGTATAAGATGTGTATAATGGAAATACTTTTAGTATCAAGTGAACTATGCTGTACTGATTCTTCTATTTTCAAACAAGGACATTTTATCCTTTAGGCTGTTTTTGTGTCATCCTTGACCTTGAATTTCACAAGTTACTACTTTTTATGGATTCCTTCTATTCGCACATCTCAACAGTCACGCAGGACAATCAGGAAGCAAGGAGAGACAGAAGTGCTATCGGCAGTTCTAACATTGATTTGGAGTGGCCTCAGACAGTCACAAAGATTACTCGATTGTAGTGATTACTTTCGGTGATCACTATACTTTTGGCTACTTCGTTTGTACAGATAAACAGAATTGCCTCCAGGTAACTTTCAATTTATTTTTCCATTTACACCATTCCAGCCAGCTCAAACTTACAGCATAATGAGGAGTTGTCCTTTCCTCCACTGATCTGCTTCTCCCTTGAATCCTTCACTGGCCTTGATGCTAGAAACTGTGGTGTGACAGGGTGGCTGGGACACCATTAGAGATATTGCCCATGCAGGCAGGGGGTTAACACCTTCAAAGAGAAGGCCCTTCATCCAATCACTTGGCTTATTTGCCAGCCACTGAGGAGGCTCCCTGCCACTCTCAAGGCCATATAAAGTCACAGCAAAGAAGGTTATACATAGTGACACACTGCACAAAATTCAAGAAGAAAATGTTAGATGTTTGAAGATGTTACAATACAAACTTTGTGGGAGATCACCAAAGATGTGATTGCACATAACAGATAAATAAGCAGATGAAAGTTTTTCTCATGTTTGACTGTGAAGATTATCAGTTACCCAGAGTAGTTAATGACAGGATTCTGTCTCTTTAGGCATCTGGATTTAGAAAAAAAAAGTTTGTTTTTTTCTCAGATTACCAAAAAATGTCTTCTATATGTATCTTTAAAGTGCAGTTGCCTGAAGAACAATCCATGCGACATTTTTCATTCAACCATAATACTAAAGAAACACTGTCAAGAAATGCTTTTCTAAGCCATGGAAAGACCAAGTTTCTTTGCCCTCCTTTTACATCTATGTCAATGTTACAAACACAATATTTTGCTAAGCCTCCAGAATTTTGTATCCATCCATCCATCCATCCATCCATCCATCCATCCATCCATCCATCCATCCCATCCATCCATCCATCCATCCATCCATCCATCCATCCATCCATCCATCCATCCATCCATCCATCAATTTGTATATTATCTATTCATCTTTGCATCCATTATGTATGCATCTGTCTATCCATCTGTCAATGAATACATTCATCATCCTGTTCATCCATCCATCCGTCAGTCTGTCCATTCATCCATCTATTCATCATCCGTCCATGCATCCTACTTTGTCTCTACATCCATTTATCCGTCCGTCCTTCCATCTATTATATATTCATCAGGCCATCCATCTGTCCATCTACCTATTTATTAATCTGCCCATCCATTAATTCATCCATCTGTCTATCTATATATCCATCCATTCATGGACACATCCGTCTATGTCTATTCATCCCTCTATGCATTCATCCTACTGTCTGTTCATCCATTCAACTGTCCGTCCATCCATGTATTTATCAATCCATCTATTTATCCATTCATTCATTGTGTATTCATTTGCACATCTATCTACCTATTCATTAATCTGTCCATCCTTCCATATATTCACAAATTTCCTTACAGTATATCATGACCAGGGCAGGACCAAATGTTTATTGACCAAAGGATCTACGACCTTCATCCTTTTTACCTTTAAAGATCATTTCTCTTTGACTATGCTAGTCTGAGTTCGTTTGGCAACATATGAAAAATGTAGCCCTACTTTTGATAGGTACCCATTAACGTATCACCCTTTTTTTTCACCATTAATCTTCAGCCCGTAAAAGTAACAGTTGTACCAAACGCTAAACAATGAAGGTTTATGATAAACCTATCAAAACTACTTATAAAAACAGTTGATTGACCTTACATGTTTTCCTCCCAACTGAAGTTTTTTCACTCAACTCTGAACATGTTGAAGAAGAAACTGATTTATCCATAAATCACAAAGCTTCCTGGGAACCTGTTAAATGTTCTCCAAAGTTTAAATGAGCCATCACCACCGCTTATTGAAAGTGTCCGTCCCTTTAGTCAGCATGACTCATTGCTGCAGAAAAAATAAAGATGGAGACGGCATTTCAAGAAAAAACATTAATACTGACACACCATCACCCAAAGCCGAATAGAAGCTAATTATTACAACTGCTGGCAATGTTAAACAATAACAACACTGTTTTTGTTAATGAAGTGCAAAGGTTTTAAAGTGACAGCCTCAAGTTAGAACTGCTGGGAATGTGCTAGAAGTTCAGTTTCCAGTAGTTCTTCTCCACCCTAAAACACTTCCATGGCCAGACAGCTCAGCGACGTGAGTACGTGTGAGTGCACAAGTGTTAGAGCTTGTCGACTGCTTTATTGCTTCCTGAGTGGGAAAAGAGCAGCTCTGCGAGTCACTGGTGTCACGCTTAAAGAAAAACAGGATCAGGAAGGTCTTAAAAACAAAGTTGGATCAACTTCCAGGCATGTAAAAAGTGGCTTTAATGATGACTGGCTCTGTGACAGAGATCATGGGAAGGAAGTTGGGGTTTATTTGAACGGACTCTGGTGTCATCTCATCTCCAAAACGTCAGAAGAGCATGTGAAAACTGTGTAGCCAGTAAAATGATGTTTTTATTCAAGAAATGTCTGTGTTATACTCTTCGATAGAGAATAACACAACATGGTTTTAAAATGCTAATGTGAGAAGAAACGGTTTATTTTTGTGGTGTGCTATATACAACATCAAGTCTGGTTTTGATGTGGGTTACTTCAGGGTTATAGACTTTTTGCAGGATCTATTGGCATTAAGAAATACATTCAATAATAGTGTAGAGGATTTTTTCCAACTATTAATATTTACTACATCCAAAATCGCAAATTCACGATCTTTATACATGAAGTAACGTGTAATTCAGGCAATGTAATTGTGCTCCACGATGCAAAATAAAGTTGGATTTTAATTTATAAACAAACAAAAAAGCTGAATGCGTAGCGTTACTACCGGGAAAAAAAAAAAAATCTTCAAAATAAAGTGTTGGCGAAGCTTCCCATTTTCAAAGTTAAAATAACAAGTGCGTTTTTGTTCCATTTCCTGACATAAGTTCTGAAAAAAATGAATTTACTTTAACCCTTTAACATTGTAGCTTTAGCTCCATTTTTTTTGACTACGGTAACTCTTTAACCAAGACACAATTAACGTCATTCCAGCGTAATCTGAAGTGGGGAGAAGCAGCCTTGTGCTGATAATGCATCATCTGCAACAGTGATATTTATGTTTTCTTTTCTGCCCTAAAATCTGTAGAAACATGGTACATTAAATAGTAGGAGCCAGGTTCGTGAATCGAATTGAATGATTGCTTTGTTGAGTAACGATTCACAGTCCTAGGTATGAGTCAGCGTTACTATGGCAACCACTCTTTCCCACCAGGAGTGAGTTTATTGGAAGTCCTTACCCCTTACCACTTGAAAGCAGACTCTGGTGAACCTGTCAATCTAATGTTTTGAACTTGCACTGCAGACAAAATATCTTAACATTTTTAGGATAAGCAGTAAAACATAAAACAAAAAGGTATCAGAGTAAGAATGGTTATTTTTACAAATATACAGGGGTTGACATAGCCCAGAAATTTGCACTGGCCCACAGGGCCAGTAGTTTTTGAAACGTACTGGCCCTGCCTGAAAGTTACTGGCCCGACACCGCGCATAGCGGGACCCGCCGCTCCGCAGGTGCTTGCAACTTTAGGGGGGTCCGTGGGCATGCCCCCCCGGAAACTTTTAATATGGTGCAATTTGGTGCATTCTGGTGACATCACTTATTTCTACACTTTTTAATGACTGAAAATAGACCATATCAAACTTAAATCTGCTCTAGTCTGTTTCAGATGTTTTGAAGACAGCACTGCAGTGTAGTAGGTAACACTAGTTAAGAAGTTTTCATGGTGCTTCTAACGGCAAATATCGCAATAAATCATAAACCTTAAATGTGTTAAAACAATCTAATGGCAGCTTGAACCATTTAACGAATCAAATAAATCCCTTAATGCATTTGACCAATCGGATGGACGCCTTCACATTGTTGACCAATCAGATGGAGCCCTGTTATGTTAGATGTTTGTAACCTATGTCAACGTGGGTCATTTGGAGTATAATTTTTAAACTGGGAATGGTTATTGGTTATTTTGCTGTTTGTTTATATACCGCAAATTATATCGTTATCGCAATTTTAATCTCTGATATCGCATATCGCGAGTTTTCCTCATATTGTGCAGGTCTAACTGAGATCATTCAGCTAACTAGAAATACTTACTGCTTACAGTGTTGTAAAGAAAAACAAAATTAAGTAGTTTAACATTCTACTGCATTTGAGTCTGAGATTCAGGTATTTGGAGTTGCCTTTGATTCTTTGACCTTCAGCTTAAAGCTTAGTGCATACAGTTTCATCATCAATGCATTCATTAAATATCTTGCTGTCCATAGTACTAATTCCACCCATTACTCCATCTAACATATTCCTATCTATTCCTGCCATGTCTTCCACATCTCTGACATGCTTCAGTCTCTCTTCAGTGACGGTGTCGGATTTATAATCAAATGTAATAATAACCCACTGGCTGGTGCCTTCGTTGTTGCTGTTTAACATTGTTTTGTATTGAATTGTTACATTCAATAAAGTTTGAAAAAAAAGTAGTGAGCGCGTGCCGCGTGGTGCTCGGCACTGAAAGCCGCGCGCGCGCAGGCGGGAGAGAAGGAGAAGTGATCAAAGGTTTCCCATAGAAACCCTTGAAGTCTGAACACAGGACTAGCAGAAAAACTAAATTATGCAGACGAGGTAAATCTACACGTTTTCGCAAAATTTACTTTATTGAAAAAGGTGAATAATATATAAACCGTTAGATATTTTAGTGGCCCGAGCGGACAAGTGAAAAGTAAAGTCTTGTGGTCCGCACTGCTCGAAAAACAGGACCGGGCCAGCGGACAAATGGCTATGTCGAGCCCTGATATAATGACTGAGTAATTGTTAATTTTTCTATAGAAGTCTGTGGGATTTTGGCTTCTTGGAGTCAGTAGCTACTTCCTGTTTGGAATGCTGGGGGAGGGGATGCCAGTTCTTATATGCAGTCAATAATCACTACTTACTGACTATTAAATATCACAACAAAACAAAAATGTTTTTTAGAAATGGAATTGGAAAAATAAATAAAATTGTAATCAATTACATATTTGGGCTGTGAAATCCAACGCTCTAACATAATACACAACAATCTATGTGACAAAAATGTACATCGACTGTCATAACATTTACCTCGTATGTCAACTCGTCTTTATTATTCCTAACTGAATTTTCAGAACAATAAGTGTTTAGAAATGTGTTGGATTTTTCTAAGAGGACGGACGCATCTGTTTGGCTACATTTACAGTAAGTCTGTCATTCCCGCTCTCTTATCCACCTTCTGTTTTTCATCAGCGCCACAAAGAAACAATTTGCCCCAAAGCGCTGCAGAAATCCCAGAACACTCCCCTGCTACATCTCACCGCAAATATGACCACTTTCAGAGTGCTTTCTTTGGCTCACAACAGCCGCTTTGATCCCAGCAGAACATTTGTGCACACCACCGACAATGAACGCTTTCATTTAAAGCCGTCTGAACATTATGGTCAATTTTTAGATGACAAGAAACAGAAACAACTAAGCAGATTAGCTCTGTTGTACTGTAGAGACTGTTTTGACATAATATCTTTATATACTAGACTTGAACTGTCTGTGTCTTAAAATGTTGGGGTGGAAAAACAAAGCATACTTTTCATTTTTCTAATTATTTTCAATTAGCCCGTCTTAAAATGCTCACCTAAAACTCAACAGAAGCCTTTGACTCTTCACCCTTTTTTCAATAATCTTTTCTTAAATTTGAATGTACATGTTTATTTTTTTTGCATACATCATACTTGTCAGCGCTATGTGAGGAACCCTGGAGCTCAATGGGTTTTTGTAGTCATGTATTCTTGCAGAGCAGATGTAGATTGATGTGAAGGCCTAATGTTCCTACCCACTTCCTAAGGCCCGCGGGGCCACGTTGTCTTGGTCCATCTGGACTTTAACGCTGAAACAGACATCAGCGAGGTGACTTATTCGTTTGGCAGGTACAGTTCTGAAGTGGAAGATTGGAGTTCACGTCTAAAGCGCAGGAGTTTTATTTAAGGTTATGTTCAAACTGGCTGATGGTTTGTTTGACATGGCAGAAGAAGGGGGTTGATGAAAACCAAAGCCAACCTGTTCCACTTCTGATACCGAGACATAAAAGTCCCTGCTCAGTTCTCCTTTTTTAGTCTTACTTATCCAATAAAACGCCATTTTAAAGAATTTCCATTTAAAAAAAAAGATTTTCTGTACGTTTTTTTATTTGGACAGGTTCTGAGCTTCTTTTAGTTCTATATTGAATTGTTTTAACCATTTTTCAGAAACAGTCTTCGGACTACCAGCAAACACTTCATCTTTAACTTTTAAATAAAGTTATTGAAATTGACACAAACAAGTTGCAGTAAAGCGACTTAATAACTCAATGTCTGTCCTTAAAGCCTTAGTCACTGTTACGACCCTGGGTCTTGTATGTTTGTTCCTGGTGTCTACCCTTTTTCTCCTCCTCTTACAAAGTTGCAGGTGTTCAGACATCAGAGGATGTAAATAAACAAAAATCCGCCCTAAAAGCTCTTTGGTTGCGTGCTCTACCTCTGGTCATCCTGTTGTGTCCGGGATTTTGCTGCGCGCTGCTCCAGGTCATCAGGGTGCAGGTCAATCTTTTGTTTGACTTCCGTTTGTTTGCTCCATTAACAAACATCCAATCACAAACACAGACACTCATGCAACACCACACCTTCATGTTTCTTGTTACTTTATTGTGTGAACAATTTAAATTGTTCAATTAAAACACAGTTAAATGATGAAAAACAAGATTATCTTGGTAACTACAGCCTAAAACTTTGAACTTTGGTTGACACAGTGGGCTAATCTTGCACCGAACAAGCTTATTTAAGATCAAGTTCCAGAAACTTCTCTGTGAAATTCATTTCAGTGGTGTCGGATGCAAACGCCATTAAAGAGTGACAGAAGAGATTTATCAGCATGTGACTGACTCGATTTGCCACTTAATATTATGGGTATCCTTTCATTCAATCATCATAAAAACATGCTACCAATCTGAGTGTAACTTTAGACAATATT
Organism: Oryzias sinensis; assembly: GCA_037389245.1. Classification (NCBI taxonomy): domain Eukaryota; kingdom Metazoa; phylum Chordata; class Actinopteri; order Beloniformes; family Adrianichthyidae; genus Oryzias; species Oryzias sinensis. The sequence goes on from CM074504.1 coordinate 16,170,503, forward strand.
ATCCTCCTAAAAGCCTCTCTGCTCACTGTTTCTACACCAGAAAGTAAATGTGTTTCTTTCAAAGGTTCAAACAAAGGCTCCGACTACCTCCAGAAACTTAGCTTCTCTATACAACTTTTACCTATCATGGCCCCCTGCCTTGAATTTCTGCACAAACCTCCTTTGCTTCTAGAAAACGCGTGACTGATCAGCATCATGCATGTCTAAAACATCTACTTTGCACATCAAAATACCATCTGTTTCCAAGTTTCCTGGATTCACTTTTTAGAAAACAGTCAAAACATAAGTTCTTGTCTCTCTATGGAGCAGCGGTGCACTCCTGACTTCTTTCCTGTTTTCTTCCACTGTGTTCTGTTCTGCATTTTCAGAAGAAGTTTTCTTTGACAGCCTTTGACTCTGAGCTGCTCTGATCTCACACGCGCTGTTGTACATGAGTGGAGAGTGGGGGATTTTCTTATTTTTTTTAGCGTGTTTTAATAAAGTTTTTATTTGCTTTGGGCATCAGCTTTCATCAGGCTGTACAGAGTTAAACAGCACACTCACAGAGACCTAACGGTAGTGTCCGAACCACTAGTCTTTGCAGCACAGAACCCAATTGTTTTTCAAGCTTTACTGTCTCTGTCTCGTGCATCAGTAGGGGGGTTGACCCGTACAGTTGCATGTGATATGATTGTCTTGTAGGTCCCTTGTGGCTTGTGCGCCCACCTACTGGTATGTATATGATTGTCATGTGTGTGGTAAGTGTATCGGGAAGTATTTGTTAGGATAAAACTTATGACTTACTTCGCTCTATGGACTAGAGCGGTCGACGATCTTAATATATGCGTGCCCTGTACCGGTTTGCCCATTTTCTGCCAATAGAGGGCCCATATCACCCTTTAAGGGTACTTTTTACTACGGCATAAGGACTTTTTACTTTTCTTATTGACACCATCACACATTTCATGATAGAAACGGTGTCTAATAAGATTGGTGATACAGGGAGTAGCTTTGGACTAGTTAGAAGTTGACAAAGTATGACGGACAAAAGCAGGTACAGGGACCTCTTTCCAGAAATTGGATTGGAATTTGAAAATTAAGTACAGTCCTGTAGAATATTTTGGTTGTTCTAATGTACCTTATCATTATTATTGAAATGGCTACATAAAAATGGGTCTGATTCTTTTGATATTAAATTGTTACGCTCTGTTATAGACTTGCACGGTATTGGACCCTGCCTTGGTCCTTCAATTGATGGGTGGACTCTAGTGACTATGAATGGGAATTTAACAAGTTTGGAAGATGGATTTTATGTATTGGTATTAGCTGTTGAGCTATGAGTCTTGTGCTAGTTTAGCAAGGCTCCTAGATCTGGTTTGTCCTGTAACTCCTAATTTAGATTCATAACATTTTCATTGTATTACATACAAGTGATATTTACAGACTCTTACAGGCTTGTCTGGTTTGTTGATTAGCAGCACGACCATGTGATTGCAGGGCTGTGCTGCTCTAGGCCTCATAGGTCTTTGTCCTCCTACTTTTCCAACCATTACTGCTCCTGAAGCTTCTGATTGGCTACACCAATGACATCATTTGTTGGAAAGGGACCATTGGAAGCCAGTTTTTCTGAACTACAGCCATCATCATTTTGCCAGCTCAATTTGATGTAAGAAATCCCTCAGCAAATGGGTAAATAGCCAACCATCACGTGTCACTTGTTCGAGCATGTCCAATTAGGCTAATCAACAGCTATCTGTCAATCAAACACCACAGCCTCTTCCAAATGTAAGTTCAATCTCAATTTTGAAATTTTGTAGTTGATACAAAAGTAGAGTTAATGTACATTATGATGACAGAGATGGAAACACGTTTTTGGATTGTTACAATAGTATCAAGCTGGGTTATTTTGCACTGAAGTGAATGGGGACTGAGTTATTTGTGTTACAAGCCACTGTAGTTATCCGATGAACTGATTCGGGTCCAGTTGCTTTTGTTTTCAAACCAGTCTAGAGATGGAAGTAACTGTGTTGCCTTTTGGGCTAGACTTACATGATTTTGGTAAATTGAAATAAATTGGGCATAAGTATCTTGGAAACAAGCAAGTAGGTGGCTTTAAAGACCTGAAATGCCCCCCAAGGGGGGAATTTTCACATGGTTGTTTACCCTGGTTTCCAAATTCTAGTATAAGTCAATAGGGGCAACAATGTTTTCGGAGTTGTCATTTAAAAAAATGCTATCCAGCTAAAATCAAAATACAGACACACTCACACATATGGAGTGGCTGACCTAGATGAGTCAGGTTTGATGGGGGGGGGGGGGGGGGTTCTACCCCTTTCTTCTCTCTGAGGGCTCCACATTCATACTTTGATGTTATTGTTGCTGAAGTGTCTCTGTGTCTGCTGCTGCAGGCATCCGGGGTCTCGAAGGGGTTCTGGGATGGCTGACATCCTCTCCTCCTTCCCTCTAGTAAACTGTCTGTATTGTTCTGGAAAGAGGAAAGAAGAGCAGGATTTTTCTGTTTCTAGTTTGGAAGGAAGGTTGACTCAGCAACCCTATGGGATGCAGCTTCTCTACTCATTCCCAAGCCTCCATACAGAGTCTCAATCAAACCTTGTGAAGTATTGGAACACTATAGAGATCTAATAGGGTTGTATAACAAGCATAAGAGTGATTAAAAAAAAAACTTCAACTTTTTAAAATCGGGAAAACCCTAAAAAACATTGAATGCCTTAGCCACATGCACCCGTACAGAGCACCTATACATGTGCTGTGAGTTTTTGGGTTGTCCAGGCCTGTAGTAGGTCATAGATGCAGCCACATCTTAAAGGAGCACAGGTGTGTCTTGTAGTTACAAGCACTTATGGCGTTGGGTTATGCTGTCCAACGATACCTTTATGCCAACCTCTCGTCATGAGTGAGATGCAAGCACTGCCTTTTTACTGACCATACGCAATCCTACATGTAGGTGATTCATAAGTACCTACTTCTTCCTCAATTATCCTTTGACTTGTCTCCTGCAGCATGCCTGTCAAAAAGAATATGCAAACTTGATAGTATGTTTGGACCTCGTGTGTGCCCTGTACATCCTCTAAGGTCAGTTGTGACTAAGGCATAAGATGCACCCTTTATTTCAGGTCAAAGAACAAGAAAGCAATCCTAGCCACTGTTTGTGATAATTCTCAAATATTTGAACCATTTGACCATTTTTAGAAGGAATTGTTACATTCTTTTGTCTACCATGACTCTTCAACTGTTTACACAGTGTGTTTCCAGCGAATTTGGAAGCAGAGAAAAAAACAGCTTTTCGCTGATATCCAACACTTTACAGTAGTAGTGTTTACACAATCAATGTAAATCAACTGCTTCTGTAGTGGAGAAGAGGCAATACAACGACACATTGGCAATATGAAAAGCCAGTTTTCACTGTAACAGAATCAGTTTGTATTTCATTAATTGCATAACCAGTCAAATATAATTATTAAGGCATCACTGACAACACCTTCGGTGTTAAAGGGTTAACCAAATTTGCCAATTAAAAGTCAGAAATTAGCTGACTTTTTAATCATCAAAAGCCTACCAAAGTTTTCTAGAAACATCATACAACCATATTAAAACTAATGTATTCATGCGGTCATAAACTTTGATGGATTGTTTCTAGCAAAATAAAAAAAGGGTTGCTGTTCCCTCAAAATTCCCATTGAACATCTTTAAAAATACATTAATTCAGAATCATCAATCAGAAAAAAATCTAAATGTACATTTTAGACTTTGGTGTCTAGAGGACTGCCTTAGACCCTGTGACACTATCCATGCGTTAAAAGCACAGACACAAAGTGCATTACACAGATATGTGAGCACTTAGCTTTAAAGGTAAGCAGCATTTTGTTTATTTTTCATAGCCGGCCTTTTGCTTTAAAGTATTTTTCCATCGATCCATTTATCTGTAATGGATTACATGTTGTACTCTTGGTAAAAGACGGTAGTTGTTAAAGTCAAGGTTTGTTTTATTCTCTAATGTTCTATCAAAGGCAAATATTTCACAGAAGCATTTTGGAATCTTAACCCGGTTTGGCCTTTCCATGGCCAGGGTCCTTTTTAAATCCTCTACATATTTCATATCTCTTTCCACAGAATTGGTTCCCACCACTTTTGAACTGTGGCGTCCCTTTTTTTAGACTCTTCAGGTCAGGGTGTATTCAGTGGAACTCTCCCCTCTATGCACAAGGGACTCCAGTCTGAGTTAAAAGGGACCACTACCATAATTTATTCAGACATTGAACAAACCCAGGCTTGAAATATTCAAAATAGCCCAAGAAAAAAAATGCTTTCAGACATTTCATGAAGCCAGGGTGGCTTGGTATTTATATTTAAATCATCTTGGTGTGAGAGCATTGACCCGCACTACAGAGGGCTTGAAGGCCGCGACTGAAAATACCCAGCAGATTGTCTTGGGCTCCGCTCGTTCAGTGGTGCCTGTACTCTCGCTGTAAGCAAATATTTGTATATAAATACCAGTTTGGGACTTTATTTATTCCAGAACCTCTAACCCATATCTTGCAGCGCAGAAAAATTCCAGCTTTTGATTCATTCAACCGTGTTATCTTCTGTGATGTTTGGTGCACTCTGCATTCCAGCTGCAGATGTATTTTTACTAATCCCATCTTTTTAAAATGCCAACTTAAAATCGTCCGTTTGTGAAGATATTTTTTTTTGCATTTTGATTCATGTATTTGTAAGTTAAATAACACGTGCTCCATACATTCGATTTTGCATTTGAAGACTTGTCGTATTTTCTTTAAAGCACAACCACATTTGATTTTCAGCCCTTTGATGTATACGGACAAGGACTGTGGAACTATTCAGATCATCTCTTGGATGCATTCCTTGTAACCTTATCCACATGCGGGGAAAAAAATCCCTTTCAGTCAGACAGACAAAAAGGGCAACGTTCTATGAACAATAGAATATTTACTCCACATGCAGTTTAAATGATTGGAACATTCCAGAGTACATACATTAGTTCTGCGTCTTTAAAGAACGATGTTTATGTTGTGATGCCTTCTATGTTTTCAATCTATTTGAAATATTTCATTATTTAGTTTACCATAAAAAAAAAAAAAAAGGTCAGACTGTCTTGATTCATCTTCATTCAGCTTTGAAGTCTTCATCAGGTTAGAAACAATCCTTTGAGATCAGACGCAAAATTGTCAGTTTATGTTGAAGACTTTGCTCATTCTTCTTTTTAGCAGTTTTTTAAAACCATATGTGCACATGGTTTGCTTTTATAAATGCCAGAATTAAAGGCACAGACCCCGCTGTCTGTCCTTGTTTTGACTAAAAATGAACACAGACAAAATTCCTGATTTAATCATTTCCTCATAGAAGCCTGGGTTACATGACAACGCAAAGGACAAAAAAAAAAAACAACAACAAATAAAAAAATGCAATAAGGGAACAAGTTTGGTAAAAGTTGGAATATTATCATATGTTTAAAGAACAGACTTGATTTTGAAAGCAGGAATATGATCGAAACATTTAAAAAAGCCCATTTAAAACTCATCCAACCTATCTAATCTAGGGCAGCTGCAGTTCAGAGGGTGACCAGTTAAAGGTCTATATCATGCAAAAGCAACTTTTATGATAATGTTCATTCCTCATGAGAAACAACCCCAAAGCTGTGATTTGATCCATTCAGAGTGTTCCTCTAAACACATGTGCCGTGAGTACCAGTCCCTCCTGGTCCACAGAAAACCATTGGGTCCACACATTGTGACGTAGTGTAACATTCACAGGTTGTGCAAAAGACCAAGTTAGCCCAGCAAATAGAAAAAGTCATGATGGCAGGAAAGTAACCCACGAATATGCAGATTCTGGGACTCCAACAGTGTTTGTCACTTTATTAATGATGATCATCTACCTCGTAAAGCCCGGCTGGATGGTTACTGTCTCTTGGCTCCTGTTTTATACATAAATAAAACAGGAGCTGCACAACCCAAGTGTCACAATCACAAAAAAAAAACAAAAAAAAACAAAGGAAGGAAGGAGCAGCACAAGCAAAACTGAGAGCACGCTTCAGTCCCTTGAGGCAAAAACTGATGACCTCATCATTAAAGTAAACCTAAAAGTCCCAAAAGAGCTATCCCGACCCCTTAACTGTTACAGTAGACAAGTGAGAACAGCCCCTTCCAGGAAGAGTCTGCGCTGCCAGCACCGCTCCCAGACTAACACACACACCCATTTTGTCCGTGGAGCTAGTGATAATCACGGTGATCGAGGCTTTGCACGTATGTCCACATATGTCTAACACACTTTTCACGCATGTACCCCCGATGTTTAACTTTTATATTGGGTTAAAATGATATAACTGACTCATGAATCACTAATGATATACATATAAACAGCGCAATAATCACACACGGTTTTCATGTTCTATATTGATTTGCATGCTCTTTGCGGGGTTTATTCATACTTCTTCCGTGGTTTTAACGTGGTTCTTTTGAGAAACATCTGAGGAAAAGTCACGTAAAGACCATAACCTTTCTCCCCTTTTCCAAATATATTCACGCATGACCAATTTTCATCCATACAAAATGCGCAAATTGTACATACTGGCTGTTAGATAAGGTCTTTAGAAACACATTTCTTGGTTAATGTGGCATTTTTAATGGTCAAATTACTCCCCCCTGCTACTTCCTTCAGTTTGTAATTTTTCTGTGTTTAAATGGATTTGCTCATTTTTCTGGGGTTGTTTTGAAACGTGCACTGCAAATAAAACTGAATCAGTCATTTACACAATCTTAGAAATTTCTTCTCCAAACTATATCCGTATGAAAGATAAGTAAAGGACAACACAATGCGAAGTGAGAGCCCCTGGAGGGTATGACCTCCCTGCGGTGAATTCAAGTGTGTGCACATATTTATGACCCTGAGCCCCCACCATAATCCTTCACTGCAGGGCCTGAATCAGGACCTCGTTTTATTAGCGCCCCCCCCCCCCCCCCCATCACGAATGGTCCTGCTCCCTCTTTAGTCCGGATCGATTGCTTGCGCGCTCTAAAGTGGCGGCGCCGGTTATTAAATGTGGGACCAACCAAACCCCTCGGACTGCTGGGATAATCCCTCCACAAATAAGCAGAGGAAGATTGGTAAGGGAGGATGGGGAGGAAAGAGCATCTTCATACTGTGACCTTCCTATCAGCGGATGCACAAACAAGAATTCACTCTTTTATTCATGTGCTGCAAATCTGTAATGAATCGCCACAGTGATGGAGCAGGTTGTTTGTTATTGAGAGGACATTGCTAAAGGGAATCTAGTCAGTGTAAAACTTTTTTTACATCTAGATAAAAATAGAGAGCTAAATGTTTGTACAACCAAATCAATCAAAAGTGAACCACATATGAGTAGAAACTACACATTAAGATTAAAACTAAAAGGAAAAAAAACTGTGACGCGTACAGTACTACGATCTAATTGTGGCATAATTTTTATTGTGTTTCACGTTTATGCTTTAGTGACATGGAGGGGTTGACCTGTATGGGTGCTGTGGGTTTTTGGGTTGTCCGGGCCCGTATAAGGTTGTAGACACGGGGGGCTACATGTTAAAGGAAGAGCAGGTGTGTCTTGCAGTACCCTTGAGGCCTTGTGTGGCCACCTTGTGTGGCCAAGGCACGTCATGAAAATAAAATGTACGATTGTCGTGCGTGTGGTAAGTGTATTCTGAAGTTTTTGTAAGGATAATGTAAGTTCCATGCATTTATGATGTACAGATGTCGCCCTTACACCGCACCCTTACACCGCACTGTAGTCCTTATTGAGGTGTACGTACTGGCCCTAAATGACCATGCGAAATCCTGCATGCACAGTGTCTGCAGGTGATGTGTAAGTGCCTGTAGGACACCTGTAGGATGTTCACACAAACTACACTCTGATTTTTTAATTTCTTCATTTCTAATTCTACAGGTCCAAAACAGGCACTCAAGTGTTTGCTTCCAATGAAACGTCTACGTAAATGGCCATGAATGTGCGTTGCAGGTTTTCAAAACTTGTTTTCACATATTGCTATGTAGGTTTTTAATTCTGTTTTCGAGCTCCACATTCAAAATGGTGCCATCTGAACATGTGTTAAAATTTAAACCAGTTGAACTTTAACCAATCAAGGACTAAGACTTGGTAGTGACATATAGTGGCGTCATTTTCTACACAAGGAATTTCCAGCCAATTGAAAATCGATCATCTAGGAGAAATTAATCTTTGCGGTTTTTGTCCGACTGGAATTATATGACACGATGTCTTTCATATATCAAAAAAGAGCTGTGAAAGAAAAAGCGTGGGGCGAGATTCATGAGAGAGGTGCTTCAACATTTCGTATCTAGTCTCTTCCAACTGTGAGTACATGCGCTACTATTGGGTAGCGATGGTCCATTGCGAACACCGAATACAAAGTGCGCTCAAGAAACCATGTTTAGCTCGTTCCTAAACACGCTACACATTCCTGGTGTGAACGTATCATTGCTTATTCTTATGTGTTGTAAGTGTTTACCATGACAAGTCGCCCGCAGCATACCCAAATAAAAAATGTGCATGAACATTTTTGTACTACGGGCTCACTCAACGGTCAAAGATCTTGCTATTTACTGTGGACCACCTGCATGTCCCGTAAAGCGTTGTCCATTTTTCACCTGCAGGTAGACCGTTTCCACCCTCAAAGGCCGTTGCGACGTAGACATAAAACAATTTGGAATCACAGAAATCCAACGTTTTAAAAAAGAAACAAATGCTGATAACCCCACAGTAATAGGCATCTGAGTCTGCCTGCATCTGGAAGCAATCATATCCAATGAAGCGAGATCGATGTGGTCACAGATTCCAAAGATTCACAAATGTCCAGGAAGAGCTGAGCCTTGAGGTATTCTGAGAAATACATAACGGCCTTGTATAAGCCTCGACACACAAAAAAACATTCCCTAACAGCCAGAAATAAATATTTAGGCTCTATAATTACCTGAGAGAAAAATGGTCTGGCTGTTGTAAAAACGCAGAGACGTGGAGACATAATATAATTAGGATTAAATACACTATTTAAGCTTCTATTGGCCTTTCACTTTTGTCATTTTCTGCCCTAATTTTCCACTTCGCCTTGTGTCAGTCTCTTAATATAAACCCTAGGCATTAATTACCCCAGCTTAGAGTTGTGAACTCAACATGAACCAGTCATTTCAAGAAGGGTCAAAAGTTTACTGAATGCTGTTATTAAATCTTGAACTTAATAAAAAAAAAACTCTCATTGATTGGTTAGCTTGCCTCCGTGGAGCATGTGTTTTATTTTTTATTTGATTTGTAGTATCCTTTGAGGAAGCCATGAAGTCAGCATCAAAAATAAATGAAACACGTTTACAACAAAGGGGTACAGATTGGATTATATTACCAGCTGCTGGTGGGTTTTGCTGGGATGTTTTGTCTCAGAGGAATGTTGTTGAAATAAAGTTTTACACTAAAAGTGTAAATCTGCCAGATATATCTTTTTTCTTTTTTACATAGGAGTATGAGAATTTTGGGATATCCTATAAAGCAGTTCAGTTTTAATTCAACCAGAATCCACTGCCATCACTTCCACTCACAGGACTTAGAAATTTACGGGACATTTCTAAAATAAAAGTATATGCCCCCCATTCTGATTCGATTTTATAAGGTTTCACACTCAATTTAGATTCTCAAACAATTTTTTTCTGTGTTTGTATTAGTTTAAAATCTATTTAAATTTTATAAATCATTTAAATTATATAAAACTTTAAAGTTGTCATCTTCAAAGTTGAAGCATAGCATAGTATAGGTAGGCCCTTTAAGGTTTTGTTACATAACTTCCTGTTTGTCTACCTGCAAGCAGCAATCTTGGCACATGTTTGTTGCCAATGAGTAACAGCTTCACATAAGTGGTGATTGAACTGCTTCCAACAATGAGCCACGTCTGTGGTGTATCAGATGGAAGTTTAGTACCGGCATATGCTCTCTGCAATGATGCACAGCTGAATGACAGGTGGTTAACTCGCTGTTTACATAGCTGTGGGTGAAACATGCAGGCTGCTCCATCATCGTATAGAAATCTTTGTGGCTTAAGGAGATTTGACGTCAATTCCATGACAGCTGTTGGTGATGCATTTATGGTCTTTCTGTTTTTACAGGAATCTGCAGCGTTTTTCAATAAACTCTGAAGAAAGAATAAAAAAATAGACCAGTTTGGTTTATTTTGACAATCCTATTTGGATGGCTCAACTCTGTGACGAATGTAACTTTGACTACTTATTGTGGTGACAGTAAAGAGGCTTTTTCAAGCCTGCCCAGACTCACTTTGAGATGGAAGTCCTGTAGGAGTTCTGGTCTTTGGTCTTTTTTTGCAATATATATATTTTTTTGCTTTACTACAACCATTAAACTTGGTGGACAGTTTGCCAAATTATAACAGTGTTTGTTAAGCAACATTTTTTATATTTAGTTTTATTTATCTAAAGGGCAACCCGGTCATTAGACACCTCTAACATGAAAAATAAACTTAAAAAAATAATTGCAGCAAAATTATATGTATAGGTAAGTTGTTTATCTCAATTTTAGGGAACTTTAAATTTCAGTTTTATGAATATTCCCTTCAATATTCAACTTTTTTTGCTGTTGATGTTTTTTTTTACCTTTAGCTCTGAGCTTGATGGCTCGAATCTATGAATAGCCTTGCTTAACCTGTGTGTGGGAGGGGCCGACACACCAGCTGCAACATCACTTAAATGTTGTTAAGACTGAAAAATGATGGATTCCTTGACATTAGAGCTTCAAAAATATATATCCAATAACTCCAAAATTTGTAGATTTACAAGTAAAGGCTTAAAAAAAAAGTCCTGGAAGGACCTGAAAACTCAAATGAAAAGAAAAGGTGGGTTAATGTGTAACAAAATGTACTCATGCAGAGCAGAATACAGTCGGAGAAGAAAGCGACTAAAATTACAAGATTGAAAATAGTAAAAAAAAAAAAAGAAAAAGTTGTTTATGGTTCTAGTGGAAAGATTTGTCACATTTTATGTTTTGTGTATGTTTTTTCAATAAGAAATAATCTGTTTTGAGACTCATGTGTTTGTTTGTGACCCTTTACGCTTTTGGAACAATGCTTATTTAAAAGAAGAAAAAAAACAAGAACAAGACAAGCAATTGTTCATTAAGCAAAATTTAATTGCTTGCTTTACTAGTGAAACAATTCATCATTCATTTGATTCATTCACTTTTTTTTCTAATTTAATGCCAGACTTAACCAGGATGCAGCCAGGAATGTAAAGCCTTAGTCACATCTGCTCTTACGGCTAGATAAGGGCTATTTGCTGGTGAAAAATGGGCAAACCTATAGGGCTACACAGGTGGTCCTCACAAAAGTCTTAGATCGTTTGGTGAGTCAGTAGAGCGAAAAGGTTCTTGAGCATTTCTTTCTATGGGTATGCTGTAGGCGACAGGTTGTAGCAAACTCTTATACAACATTTCGGGAAGAAAGAGAGACACAGACATGTCGAACAGATTTTTTTTTCTGAACCCCCCAAAAACTGCTCAAAGAAGCCCATTAGAGCTGATCACATGATAAATGCCAAGACTGTTGGGAATGAAGAAATTAGACAATCAGAGCGTAATTTGTGTGGGACGTCCTACAGGCCCATACACACCCCGTAAGTGCGGTCAGTACTCACACCTTAATAATGAATAGAATGTGGCTTTTGTATGACAGCATCATTGTGTTCACTTTTTGGCATATCCCATCAGGGCTCACCACAGCCAGTCAGCTTTCACTGATTCGCACAGGTGGTTTGGCAGAGGTTTTTTACGCCACATGCCCTTCCTGACACAACCCTGTATTTTATCCGGAGTGGGGACTGGCACAGGGAGACCCAGAATTGGGCCCCTTTGTGGCTACATAGTTAGGCCGTGCCGCGAAGGGTCTTGCCTAAGGCCTGGATTAAGCTCATTGCGCCTCCTGGGAAGCGAAACCTAGGTTCAGTCCTACACCCAACTGAGCTATCCAGCCGCTATCACCTGTACATCACAAGTGTGTGCAACTTACCATTGCATTAAGTGTACTTCACGATACACTTGTTTTTTGTGTACTATTCTTATTTGATTGCTTAAAATAAACAATTTCAAATCAAACTTACCACAAACAGCAACCATACTTAGCATATTCATGATGTCCCTTGAGGTGGCCGTACGAGCCACTCAAGATTTGACTGTGCCTCTCTACGACCCTCCACAGCCCTGGACAACCCAAAAACCTGCAGTACTTGTGGGTACTGGTGTATGTGACTAAGGCTTAAAACAGGGCCCATTTCGTCTGTTGTTTCAAGAACGACCACTTTTAACCAAAACTTCTGTTTCAATTTATCATTCTAACGTTTTGCTTTCTGTCTGCCTTCTGCGCCGTAGGCATGGCCCTCAACGTCCGCCGCAGCAGCGACCCCTCCCTATCTGGCCTTCCTCCAGGTGAGGTCCCAGACGTTCAAGAAGAACCGTCCAGAAAGAACCCATCTTGCTGGTCCACAACAACTGGTTTTCAAAAGTTGAACCATAAGCCGAGTGCAAGTTCTGGCACAAGCAGCCTGGAGCAAAAGGTAATGCATCCCCAGCATTTGTCAAACAGTTGTTAAACCTGAGTAAAACTGATTCAAACTGAGACTTGCCCAGCAGTTATTTGCTGCAGAGGAGCAGATGTATTGAGCTGCACCAATTATAGGATGAGAGATGGTCTCAGAAATCCTCTCACCTTCTGAAGTCTGTTTTTCAAATCACTTACACCTTTCTTCTCTGATTTCCATCTTTCCCCTTTCTGTCAGCCACATCAAAGAGATGGGACATATGCTGCTCGGCTGGCAGGCTTCCAGCGGCGGCATAGATAATGTGAAACTAGTTACTTCTGATAAAACCACTTTTTATCTCAAGTAAAGAAAAAAAAAAGAATAACAAGTTTGATCCATTAAACCCTTTTCTTATTTTTTCCCACATTCTCCCATTTTCTTGACTTTTAAAGCCCCTGATTATAAAATCCTTTTGAAGAAATTAAAGGTAAGATCTCTGAGCATGAACATACCTCTTGAATTCTCAAGGATATAACGGGACCCAATTAACTTTTCAAAACGACTGACAGTCAAAGGTCCTTAAATACCTCCTTTTGTAGAAATGTTTTTTGTTAAAAAAAACTATTTATTATACTAAAAGATGAATAAAAAGGCTGAGAGCTTGCTATCTCAAAAAGCGTTGTAGCAGATGAAAAGTATCTTTGTTCTATTGGAAAAATGCTAACTTTTTCATTGAATCTTCTGTTTTTTCGTTAAAAAAGGGATCAGAACTTTAATTTAGCTTCGTCGTAAAGACAGATGTTTAATTCGTAAGTGCTTAGTTCAAAAAAATGGATGACTGCTTCTCCACAAAAATTGTAGAAAAAAAATCTTAGACAGATTTTGGATCCAATCAGTTGTTGTTCATCTTCTGGCATATCAATCCACGTGTTTGGCAGAGATTTTTATTATTTTATTTGATTTATTTTACCCGTGCTGGGGACCGGCACAGGGAGACCCAGACATGTGGCTACCTAGTTAGGCAGTAGGGTGAAGGGGCTCGCCTAAGGACCCACACTGCACAATAGAGCTTATTGTGCCCCATGGAAATCAAACCCTGTTTTCCTATATGCCAGTCCTGCACTTAACTAACTGAACCTTGGATCCAGCCTATACAGTAATACTTTAATTTATCTAAAACCCAAAAAAATAAATTGCAGAACTGACAGACTCATCAACAGCTTCTAACCTCTTACTGAATACTAAAGCTAAACTGTGACTAACGGTTAGGATGGTGTGGAATGTGTCCGCCACATGGAATTGGACATTTCATGTGGCGGACCTGTTGGATGCGTAACACCACTGTGCAGTCTCTTTAATCTTTTGTGGCCGTATGTGGAGTTAAAAGTGAGAAACGGAGGTAGTAGGGGGCCAGGCTGGTTGATGGTGAATGTTTTTCTTTTGTTTATTTGTATTTTATTATATTGTTTTTACCCTCACACTTATCGTCCCAGGAAATGCTGTTTCACTCTGTAATGCAGTGGAATCAAGGGCAAGTGACAGTAAAGCTTTGACTGATTGATTAAGTTTTTGATTGAAAAAAATGTTCTTTGTGCGAGTTGATGAACCATAATTTTTTCTACCATGACACTGAAGCCAAAGAATATGTTGTACTGTCAAAGACACTACGCTGAATCATTTCAAAACAATGTAAAACCTGTTTTAGCACATATTCTCATTGGTAGGTTTAATTTGCACCCAGGTTTGATTCGCAAAAATCAGTGTTTTCTGATTTATCGCGGGGGTTACGTTCTAAAAATGACAAACAATAGGTCAAAACTACAAAGTAAGAGTACAAATGTACTAAGGCTGTAAAACCCCTCACTACACACTTTATACTCTTTTCTCAGACAGACATGAACATATTTACACTTTTCTCTTTTGTTTAAACTCTCAAAGTTCAAACCTTCACAAAAAAAACAAGTCCAGTGTTATAGAATTAAAAAACAGATCTGATAGCGATCGAGATTTATGTAACTTTGGTAAACTGAAAGTGGACTCTGGTCCATTTAAAAATAACGGTTTCCATTCTCTTGAGGGGGGAAGCCGAGTTTGGAAGTGAACCAAAGGACGCAATATACAAAAATAAAAATTCACACTGTGAAAGTGAAGAAGTCGAGGATGTATGAAAACGAAAATGCAGCCATTTTATCCGAGAAGGTGAAACTGATCTCGTAAGGTTTTTTTTTACACTGCCCCCTAGTGATGAACATCTGGAACTGTTATATTTTTCTTGACAGTTGGGCCCAGTTTGCTTCAGCCTTTGGTTTTATTCCAAAACAACCCTATAACTCAGACTGCAGAACCGTGGAAATGATTAGCCATCTCTGCCTTTTAAAACGGAGTTCACAGGACCAATCTGGTGTGAAAGCAACCTTACATGAACATTGTTAAAAAGAGCAATCAGTTCCAAAAAAAATCATATTACACACACAATAAACAAAGCGTTGCTGTCTTACATCATTTCCCTTCCACAATAAAATGCAGTCATCCATGTTTTATCAAGTTCTCTGAGTTTAAAGGCAGCTGAGTGAGGCGCAGTCCTGCTAAAACTACACAACATTTGCCCGTGGGAGCATTCACTCATCAGATAGCGCTCAACAGTGAATTTAAAATACATAATCGAAAGGAATCAGGCCTTTGACTCAACACTGTTGATTTACTGTTGCTCCTCTGGTATCTTAATTTATAAGCTTTTATGGTCTGATGTGTCGTAAAAGTTTGTGAAGAGATCATTGCTGCAGTCTGTCTCAGACTGTGATGCCTATCAAGCTTGTCTCAGTGTCTGAGTCCACATGTTCAGCTCAGTTTTACTGTTCTGTCTGCTTCCTCAGACCCCTTCACGCCACATTGAGTTGTACTAAAACACACATGGTTTATGACGGGATGCATTTTTCTTCGCTGGATTGTGATTCCCCCAACATGAGTTTTTTTCTTCTTTTCTCTTTACTGGGTTTCCTTCCTCCACTTGTTTTATAGCCTTCCTGTTTATATGGATGGTCTGTTTTAGTTAAAAAATACATATGTTTGAAATGTTATGTCTATTTTCAGAAATCTAAACCAATTTTTATTGGTCTATAGGACCAATAGGGTCAATTTAAATCCATCCTTCCAATTTCCCCATCCACCCATTCATTTTCTAATCCAGCTTCATCCTATTTGAGGTTGCTGGAGCCTATCCTAGTTACTGTTGAATGAAGGTAAGGCACACTCTGGATAGGTTGCACGTTTAGCACTGGACCACATGTAAACAAACTTAAGGGATCATCAGGAGTTAGCAATCAACCTATGAAGCATGTTTTTGGATAGTTGGAGGAAACCGGAGTAGATGAAGTAAGCCGTTGCATTCACAAGGAGAAAATGAAAACTCCATATAGAAAGGTCCTAGTTGGGATTTGACCAAGGCCTTCTCATTGTGAGACGCGAGTGCAGCCCCAGATTTACATCAAAATCAAATAACTTAAAAAAAACCTTTTAAGTCATGTGTGGAATCTAATCTGGTGTGTTTGGGTAACAAATCTTCAGAATCCTGCTTATACTAGAGATTCTTTGGAAGTTCAACTATGAAACCTTTGCAAGGTAGCTTTTATGTAAATGGTAAATGGCGTATACTTATATAGCGTTTTGTACTCTCTTTGGAAGGCCCAAAGCGCTTTACAGTCACAGTACCATTCACACACACTGATGGCGGCTCCGCTGCCGAACACTGGCGCCAAACCCCCCACCAGAGGCAAGGTGAGCTTCAGTGTCTTGCCCAAGGACACTTCGACACATGGGCGTGCAAGGCGGAATTCGAACCTGCAATCTTACGATCATGGGTCGACCGCCCTACCGCTGCACCACAGCTGCCATGTAGTGACAAAGCTCATCTGTGCTTAATTTAACAAAAAGAATTCTTTTAATTAAAGTTAAGGTCCCATTAGTTGTCACACACTCAGGTGTGTGAAATGTGTTCTCTGCATTTGACCCATCCTCTGAGGGAGTAGCAAATAGGAGGATCAGGATCTATTTAGTGGTTAAACTCCAAATCCAACCCTTTAATGCTGAATGTCAAGGTGGGAGTTATTAGGTCCCATTTTTAGAGTCTTTATCATGACTTGACCATGGATTTGAACCTACGATCTTTGAGTTTCAGTCTTCCACTTGGCCGCTAAGTTTATAACAGCTTGGATTTAGATCTGGGGTAGGTGAGGGGTGAGAAAAGAATGGAAATAAACTACATTAAACATTTTATTTTAGACCACATTAGTAATATAGCATTTCTCAGTCAAGTATAGAGTTTGCAATGGTAGCAAGCAAAGAACAAGTGCAGGGCCTTCAGTAGGACCAAACTGAAGTCATAGAAAGTGACGAAAGTAAGCGAATTCTTCTGTAACAGTCCTGGTACATCGCCTGTCCATCCTGGGAGAGGATCTCTCCTTCATGTGGCAAATTCCTGAGGTTTCTCCTTTTTTTCCCCTGGAATCTTTTTTTCTAGCAGTTTTACCCTACCAAGAAGGCGGGTCTAAGGGGAGAGATGCCCAGTTTAGTTTATTTTAGCAATCACTGTTGTATTTTATAACTGATTTTATTTTTTGTACAATTAGTAAGGCCCGTTGAGACAATGGTATTGTAATATTGGGCTGCATAAGTAAAACTGAATTGATGTGGGAATTTAATTGACAGGTTGGTGGTTCAAATCATCTTAGTCTAGATTAGGTCATGGGTTTAGGGTGCCCACCAGTGTTTCACCCTCATTTTTCTATCTTTAATGTGCTGTCTTTGAAATAGTTTAACCATGTAGAAGAAAATTAGCTCTTTACTACATAATCAAAGACTAATGCTATGTTTCCGACGGGCTAAGAAACGTGTGCACCAGCTACACGTCTATTCTAGTCTATGTAAACATGTGCAAATATATGTTTCAGACTTCCCCGCTCAAAAGTCTTGCATTCACTTGTTGGTTTTTAGGCTCTATGTACAATTGAACACCCGTTGAAAGGTAAACCAGTGAAACTTTGACCGATCAGAGAATTCAATAGTATCTCCTTTTTAATACAAGGAAGTGCTAACCATTTGAAAATCGATCCTGTGGGAGAAATTAATCATTGCGGTTTTTGCTGGACAGGAATTCTACAACACCAAGTCTTTCATATATAGTAGTAGAGCTGTGAAAGAAAAAGCCTGAAGGAAGATTTACGAGATTTGCACTGTTTTTACACTTTGCACCAACTCTTTTCCAACTGTGAGTACACGTGCTGGCATCTGGTAGCGACCGTATAGCGTGAATGTTGCCACGCAGAATTGTGAATTTGGATATGTGTGTGGAGACAGGACAGCCGGGACCCCAGTTCAAAAGGGGAACGCCAGGCTCAATAAAACCCCTAAAAACATGCAATCAGTAAAAAAATAAATAACGAGCAAAATTTAAAATACGGCACTGGCGACTACATAAAATCACCCCTGGGTTATCCAAAAGAGAGGTAAAAACAACAGAGGGGTACGTAGTTCAAAGAGGGGCGGATCACAACCACACCCCTCTGCGTTCCGACATTGCATCCCCCTCTGACCGCTGTCTGGCTCCTGGCTCAGCTACTCCTCTGCTGCAGGCCAGCGCACGTCCGTCCGACTCGCAGGGCGACCTGTTCTGGCACCACTTTACCCAGAGCTGAGCGTTCCTTCGAGGGTATACCTCCGCTGTCAGTCCAGCGCCTGCTCCTCCCACAGCAATCCTCCCCTGTGTCGGTCCCGGCGCTTGCTCGTCTGGTGGCTTCTTAATCCGCAGCGCAGTCTAGCTCTTCCTGACGTTTAGAAGAAGCACCCCGCCGTCTCTTCACTTCAGAGCTAGTCCTTCCTTCAGAGCTTGTCCTTGTCCTCTCCTGTCCCACTGTTCCTTAAAACCAGTCTCATTTGCTGGCCCCCAGTGCACACCTGTGTCCAATCATGCTTCAATCAGGTGGCCCCTTCAGGGGCCTCAGGATTTAAAAAAACACAAGCAAAAAAAACAATAAAAACAGTTCACCCTGTTACATGAACACCATATGCCAAAAGCACATTCAAAACCCATGCTCAGTTTATTCTTGAACACACAACACGTTTTTATTTTTATTAAGAGCCATAGGCTACCGTAGCGTACTTTATAACACACATTTGGAGTGTCACTCTGTGCCCCTAAAACCAGGATTTTATGCTTCCTCCTTCATCAAATAAGTTAAGGATATGGAACTCTGATCCGTTTTTTGGTCCAGATTAATATCCATCATCAAAGAATGGCAAGGTTTCTGCTTTTGCAGAAATATTATTCATTCTATTTTCACAGTTCCATCACTCTGCTTTGTTTTACAGGAAAGAGTGGCACATGCGTACAGGAGTCTTCCTCGCGATGCAAGTGGCTGGACCACTCAGTTTCAGAGGGAAATAACCCGGTCTTCCCTCAGCGCCAACCACCCTATGGTAGATCGATGGTTTGACCGCCAGGAACAGGTGACCGAACATAAAACCAACTTAAATCCCTCCTTTTTTAGACTTGGGGATGAAGGTTTATTGTATTAACAGTTATGGGTGGAAGATGCCACCTTATTAAGTGGATCAAGTTTTGCTAGCAGTTTTCTGCTAATTTTACAGCTGGTGTTTTCTTCCATCAATAGATAGTCTTGAAAACAAATTTTTAGCCAACACGTCCTCTAAAAGGTTTTCCTTGCCATTCCTTAGCAGTTTAAACATCCTTTCTTTTCCTTTTAAAAGAAGAATACAACTCCAGTTTGGTTTTCTCTGTGCACAAAAATCCCAGTTTTGCTTGTAAATCACTTCAAATCAAACTTTCCCCCTACCAGAAGAAGGGCTCTGGCGCTGTTTTAAAGCAGCTTTAAAGTTGCTGTTTACGCACATCTACCTTTATTGTTCAACACAAAAAAAAGTAGTCAGCTGTGACCAAAAATCTATGTTACTTGAAGTACAATTGCTGGGAAAACTTGACAGCACGGGCCAAAACATTCTGACTTGCTTTACTAACTGGATGCACCGATGAATTTGTCTGTTTGACAGGCAAACTATCCGTGTAATTTGTTTGCCTTTGATGAATACGCACATTAAACATTTCTAGCAGAGCGCTCAAGAGATGGGGACAAATAAAAAAACCAACATACTGTAGCAATATGACTGATTAAACATGTTGAATTGACTCTTTTCACATCTATATTCAGCCTGTCTGAGAAGCAGGTTAGCAGGAACAAAAGGCCATGGAGAAAGCACATCTTGATTGCACGCGTTAATACTTTCTTGACGGTCAGAGGCAAAGATTTGGAAAACACTTTACCAAATCAGTGTGGCAATCTTGGAAACTCTAGATGAATTCTTTTATTCTCAAGAATTTTAAACATTTATATCTACATCCGTAATGTATGGCCGCCCCACAATGCCACGATAGTGCTACTCTTTTTCCATTGTTGTCATGGAAATGCAAGATGGGGGTTTGAGCTCCTTCATGCCATCTGAGCCTCTTTGGTATCTGTTACTTTTTTTCCAATTGTTGTGTCAAATCGTTTGGACCAATACATTCCTATATGACGTTATGCGTTTTATCCTTCCCGAAGAAAAGGCTGTTGTACTTTTAGTGATTTCAGACACGTCTTCTCACTTTGCACCTCCTTGCTCTGTTGGCACTTCCTGATTGACTCGGCTGGTGACTACTCCCTCTGCTCCACACTCTGTCAAAGGAGAGAAAAATATGCTCCCTTTAAAAGTTATTAAAAGTGACAGAGTCTCTTTGCAGGGAGAGCAGAGATGACCTTGGGGGGGGGGGGTGAACATGCTCAGCCTAATGAGCAGAAGACTTCCCCCAGTTTGTGTTTCAGTCTCTACCCATCACTGTTGTCTTCCTGCTCTAGCATAGGGAAAATGAAGGGAAAATTCTGATTAAAGGATGCAGGAAGACGAGCAATTGCAGAGACGAGAATCAAAAACTGTCGGTTGGCGTTGGAGAAGTTTACATTTGATCGCCGGCACGCTTAGCTAGCTACGTTATTGGCTTTCTGTCGTTTTCCTTCAAAAGTATTCCTCTCCATCAGACATTCTGATGTCTCCTGACAAACTAAACTTTGAACCAAGTCATAAACAACATATTTGCAGCAAGACATTCTGTACATTGCTTTTTATGTTGAACAGTTTACAAGTTAGGTTTAGTGGAAAATCTAAATAAACCAAAACCAATATAGTAGATGATTTGTTTACAATGTAGTAGTCAGTTTGTACTGATAACTACATTTTTACAGCAATTGTGACACTTTGGTAAACTAGAAATAGGTTTTGCGTTTTTTACATCTTATGTATGATTTTGTACTACGACATTACCCGTGACGTCCAGTTTGAGATACTTTTAAAATCAAAACTCAAGTATTTTAGTTCCTCAGATAGCCGGTAGGTGGCTTGTTATATTGGCAAGTAAGTTGAATTCAATGCAAGAAGACATCAACGTCCAGAACTGGAAGTCCTTGACTGGAATCGAAAATCCCATATCACGCCCCAAAAAAACTTTATTTTAATTGGCGACCCTAAAAGTTTACATTTTTTTCTTTTTTAAGCTTTAGTAAAAGTTTTTCTACAATTCTCAAAACTTTTGGGTTTAAAAAAAAAAGAAAAAACTGCTGAAACCCACCATCCAAAAGAAGGCAGGGTCAGTGCACACTCCATACAGCACAGCCCGAGGCAAGGAGGCAAATGTAGTTTTGAGTAAAGACTGGTTAGGTTTAGGACTGTAATTTCTGGTAGGGGTATGACGATAACCGCATCACCGCACGTTTTTTTTTTCAAAGTTCTGCATATGGTGCGATATTGGAACCATAATAAACACATTAAACACATTTATCTTTGCTGATAATTTACTTTTTCTGCTAGTCCTGTGTTCAGACTTCAAGGGTTTCTGGGGAAACCTTTTTGTTACTGTTGTCTTTCACTCCCTGCGCCGCGCCTCTCTCACCCTCTTGCCGGTGCGCAGCTCTCACTTGCTCCACACATGCGCATGGTTTCAGAAGCACATACACATCCTCATTCTACAACAGAAGTTTCCGTCTTGCGAGGAAATACGACACATTTACTGCGTTCTAATAATTCATTTCCATTGTATTCATTTCCATTACAAGCTGCGTGCGTTCTTGAGTGCGTCACACAGCCGCCCACCAGAGGATTTTTTTGTTGTTCTCCGTCACTCTGTAACACCAAACACGAACGCGCACTGTTAGATTTCGATGAATATCACTCCATGTTTTGTTTGGAAACTTTTTTGTGCAGCGCATAGTTACTTGTCTGTATAAGTAAAGGCGGATCTTCCTGCCCCGTGTTCTTCATGGGTGTCAGGCTTCACGGCTACCGGAAAGGTGACAAAGTGTCAGTCTCGTTATATAATATTCTGAGAAGATGTCTGTAACAGAGAGCACAGATGAAGCCTCGCGTGCAGCACGAGAGCGGTCCGCTGCAGAAGAATCGACACGCACCCCCAACACACTTGTGTGCGCTCCTTCTCTCTACACATGCAGCGCACTGACACACATACACATAGTCAATCTGCAACACCTGTATAGTTAGTTCATTAGTTGATAGGTAGTAGTTAGTAGTTACTGTTATTTGTTAATAAAGAATACTGCATTGTAATTGTATTCATTTGCGACGTGGCCGCGGGGGGATTTTGTGTTTGGGTTTTGGGTGCGTGCAGTTAACCGCATCACCGCGCCCCGTGCTGGTTCATTACTGCGGTGATCAAAAATCCCACACCGTCACAGCTCTACTCCCTGGGTCATCTTTAGTCAAGGAGAGTCTGGTTAGGGTTGGATTGATGTGAAGGCTAGGGTTAGTGTTTCAAATATGATAAGTTTAATTTAAATGTAGAGGAGCTTGGGGTTACTCTTGGGGGACGGTCATTGAATGTAAAACTGACCAGTGAAAATGATTACACTGGGTCATTTACGGGTTTTTTTTTCATCTTCTTATTTTTTTATATTTGACCATGTCAGCCTTATTTTCAAAATATCACTTCTTGTTCCACCTTGTTTAATACTCTAATTTTTGCAAACTTTGCTATTTGACCTGAAACCATTTTGGCCTTACCCTGGAACCAAGCCTGGGGTTGGCTCTGCTTCATATGTCTGCTGGGTTTAGCCCAAAGTTACTCCATGAAGTCTCCTTCCCATAGGGCTACCACCTACAGGAGGTTTCACTGTGTGATCTGGGCAGATTGCTTGATGTCCTCATATATACACATGGAAATAATAAGATAAAGATAGCAAAAGGAGCTTAGAATAGAGCAGCTGCTCCTTCACTTTAGGATCAGTCGAGGTACATTGGACATCTCTTTCTGACGCCTTCTGGACTTCTTCATGGAGATGTCAAACCAAGAGAAAGGCCCTGGGACAAACCCAGGACACGCTGGAGCTCAAGGGATCTCTGCTGAGACAGTTCCAGACAAGCGCTAGACGATGGATGGACTTTTTGAAGTTCAGCTAAATTGCTTCATCGCATTTATTTCTGCTGTGCAGATAGCTTAGTAAATAGTTTTGTGATGTAAGGACATGACTTCTTTTCCCTCCATTTTGGAGAATTTCATTTGATACTTATCCAGAAATATATAAATATGAAGTAGGAGATTATTCTTTTGCAGCAGGGTATTATACAAGCAGGGGTTCTCTTTGGAAAAGTTCCGCAAATATTCATTGAATAACAGCAGGAAATGTACCCGCATCAAAGGCAGGATCTGCTGTGCTGATGCTTCTTTTTTGTATTGCTACCTGGCCATAATCTGATGGTTGAGTGACTAATAAGAGTCACAAAACACAAATCTGCTCATTAGAGGGCAAGTTGTAGGTACTTAAGAGCCGTTCTGTTTCACTCACTCTGCATTGCGACGCATTTTGCCTTTTTTTTATGTCTGATGTGGGTGCAGCACAACGACGAAGAGCCGTCAGATAAAAATACGCTACGTGAGTTAATTAAAAAGCACGAGCTGCCCCAGCAGGGATAATGAGCGTGCACAAATCTACACACATAGGTTAGATATATGCCAAGGTTTTTGGGGGAGAAAAAGCACTCTAATTAGCACGTCTTTGTTTATTGTGGTTTTATTGTCTGCTTTATGCAATTGTTCTTTTTATGACTTAAAAAAAGAGACAAAGAAGGGGCATTCCACACTTCTTTCTGTCTTTCACTGAAGCGATTGATGAAGTTTATACTTCAAGAGATTATACACAGGTGTATTTCTGATCCACCTAATGGCTATTCCTCCCTGAATCACAGTAAAATCAAAGTTTTAAGTGGCGCTTATTAAAGCCTTAGTCACATAAACCTGTGCAGTGCTGCAGGTTTTAGGGTTGTATGATTGTTGTGTGTGTGGTAAGTGTATTGACAAGTATTTATGTAATGTAAGTTGCAAGAACTTATGGTGTACGGGTGATGCTGTCGTTTGGTGCCCTTACACTACACTCTAGTCATTAGTTGTTGGTTACATGCACCTGTACGTTGGGTTGACTCGTATGTGGGCTGTAGCTTTTTGGGTTGTCCAGCCCCTTGGAGGGTTGTAGAGAGAATCGTCTGCATCTTAAGGGGATTGCATATGTGTCCTAAGGTTCCCTTGAGGCTTGTACGACCACCTGTAGGGACATCGTAAAAATAGAACGTACAATTGTCATTTGTGGTAAGTGTATTGTTTTAAGTTGCAAACACTTATGACGTACAGACAATGCTCTCGCATAATGCCCTTATACCACACTCTTGTCATATTAAAGTGCGTACACTGGCCACTGTACTTTATTTCCACTGAGCAGTACCCTACGGTTCAGTCCAGACCAGTCCGGTATTTTGAGCATTTCCGTTATAAAATGGACGCACTAAAGCCGGAGCGAATCGTATCAATCTTTGGGCCAACGTTCGTTGCAGGTCCATAGAAAAATAGAATGGACTGGTTACGCGGAACTACTGTTCAAACCTCTTGATTGGCTAAAGTTAATTATGACAAAAGAAAGCTCCAAGAAAGCGGCTGTATTTCTGTTAGCCGCCCGCAATCTTCTCTTAAACAACAATAAATGCTTTATTTATACAAAGCACCAAAAACCAAGCGGAAATAAATGAGTTCCTGGATGCCCTTCATTGTTGTTGTTTGCTTCAACCTGCATGCGCCGTGACAGTCCACCTTTGAGTGAAAGCGCTCACCATAATTGCCTGGATCATTCTAAACCAGACCGGACCGTACCCCTCAGTGGAAACAAGGCTTTTCTGATTGCATGTGAATGCCTTAAGCACAAGGTGTGCACGTGATACATAAGTGCCAGTAGGACGCCAATAGGATGCCCACACAAACTACATTCTAATTGACTAATTTCCTAATTTCTAACAGTTGGGCTGCACAGAATGAGCCCGCCCTCATTACTTTGATATCACCAATGGCCCCTTGTACAGTTTGGAGGTGAAAAGAAAGAAAAATCTGCATGACTCACCGGTGTCTCACCTACTTTACCCTTACCTACCCTTGTGTGTTGTTTAAGTGTTGCTATGACCTGTCACTCGCAGCATGAAGGTAGGAACAGTAGGCATGACCATTTTTGCTTTAAAAGCTCACCAAAGGGCCTAGGACATAGATATTTTGTGGGGGCTATCTGCTTGTCCTGAACAAGTTCATACATTTTTTGTCCTCAGATAGTCTGTATCTAGCCAAAGAGACCTTACGTATATTCAAAGACTAAAGCAGCTCTTCATTAAGGACGTAAGCTTAGACTTAGCCACCAAAAGTGTCTTTTGCAGTCAATCATACAAGAGTTCCATGAGACGTGATAAAAAATGCGTGCAGAGTTGTGTTTATTGCACTTTCACTGTTGAACCCATTCATTTCCTTAATGTGAATGCTCTCAACAAACAGGGTTATTTGGCCAACTGTCTTGTTTATCTAACCAACCAATAAATCCCCTCAGTGTCAAACAAGTGTCATTTGAGACCTTTGAAGTCCCTCCTCCACCAGATCCCACCCAATCCGTCTCCTAACCCTGCAAACTCTGCTTCATCAGCCCATATACACCAAGGCCTTTTGAGTTATTCTTCTTATAAACAGCTGACATTAATGCTGGCCTATTATCCCACTGATGAATGTTAATGGGCCTTCCCGCTCGACATTACAGACACACGCACACATTTCGATCCGCTTGAGTGGCTCTCTACTGTATTATTTTGCGGCCTTGATGAGGGACCAGAGGCCATTATCGTGAGCTCTACCAGAATCCGGACTGACTCCAGCTGTCAGTCATCCCAGGATTTAACTAAATCAAAGGCTCACACAGCAGGAACACATCTGTCGGGGTTCATTGGGAGACGGGTGAGAGATTGACGTCTGCAGAGGCATGGGTTTAAATGCGCATGTCACTTTTTCAGATCAAAATTGTACTATTTTCTCAATTTTTGTCTCAGAAAACAAAGTGAAAGACATCTGGGCAGAAAGCAAACTGTTGATGTTGTAGCTAGTGTGAGTGAAAAGAACTTTTGTGTGGTGTGTCTGACTGAGATTTCAGTGAAAGCAGTATCAGGGCTTATTGCCAAGCTCATGGGTTTACAGAATATGAGTCCGTGAAGGTTTAAATTTGAATGCGTATTCTGAATCTATAGATCTTTACAAATAAATAAATAAAACAACACCTAAAAAATCAGCTTGATATCATATACAGACTAAATTATTTGTAAACTTCAGGATCTTCAAACATGTTTTGCATTGTTATTTTTATTAAATTGTTTCTATTATCATTATCTATAAGTTTGTATTTTATAGATTTTATTCAAATTATTAAAACAAACTTAGTTTAACTTGGTTGGTTAACTTACTTGGTTTTAGCTTTCCAAATAATTAATTAGAATTTTCTTTTTACAAGCACTCATAGAGTTGTCGTGAATGTCGGCATTGATTCCCCCTGTTGTTGTTGGTGGGTGAACTCTGTTCACCAGATTGGTCGGCTGGTTACGGCCACACACTCTGCAGGGCCTGAGGGGAGCTGCGGGCAGAGTTAGAGCAGCGACGCATGGGACAAATCACAGAAGTAACCCTCAAACTCTGCACCTGTGTCTGCCTCCTCACTACAAAGCCTCCCTAGACAAATAGAAAAAAAAGTACAATTGATGCAATTATTTTACAACAGATTGTCTGTCTGTTTTTTTTTTTCAATAAAATGACATTTCCACCACCAGTTCTTAAGGTTTGCAGCACAACAGTGGACAGAAAGAACTGCAGAACACATTCCTGAGCGGTTTGGTCACTTTTGCTGTCCTGTGTTCAGTGTCAGATGGGATCTTGCACTTATCCTGAACCGGCCTCCTAATTCTACTTGAAAAACTAACACAGAGGGCCGGTTGCCCAACAAAGGCTGCTTGTGTATATAGAGCCTATTGAAAACAGCCCTATTTTTAACATGTGCGTGTTGCAATCTGTGCTAATTGCTGCACCGTGGGTTATTTTAGTTTAGCTCCATTAGTTTTAAATGGTATAAATATTTACTGTTCACCTTATGGATCTTTATGAGCTTGTTTAAACATTTTGATGTTTTTAAAAGATAAAAACTGTATAACTGTGTGAAACACTTATTTGAAATTGATTTGCTCCTTTTTTATGTAAAATCATTTAAGGCCTTTACCAAACAACTGATCTGACTTTTTTTAAGATGCTAAATTCATGCATATTGACAGATCTCAATTAAATGTGTTTATTTTTTCATTTGTTTGCTAAACAAAGACATTTTTATTGACTCATTATTTTCAATGTGGGGTCATTTTACCCCCCCCCCCCCCTCCATACTTAATTGCTGTTGTGCAGCTAAGGACCTGAATGAGAATAGTGTCCGTCTGCCGTTAGCCCAATTAGCCATCACCACTGAACTGTTTCTGGAACACCGGGACCCCAGACATACCAGAACCTGGTTATTTTCTGCAATTTCCCTTAATGCCTGCAGCTTTCTAAGCCTCATTTAGTGCGGGTCATTTTTTCCATTTTTACTTTCATGAGGTTTATTTTCATGAGGTTGAGCAGAGTGCTGAGTTTTTGTGCTTTTTCTTTACCACAAAGGGTTTAAGGTGGGGGAAATATTAAGATTCTCCTCAATATTTATCAATTTCTTTAATGCTTTTTTGTAATCATTGTTTTTTTTTTAGCAAATCAAAAACGGGGTTCAGTATCGCGCAACCATTTCCAATGAAAAATCTATGTAAATGCACAATTATGAAGACAGCTTCTGCATACTTTTATTTTAACTCTTTTATTCAGTCGTAGCTACACAAGTTTTTAAGTCAGTTTTATGGGTCTACAGACAAAACACCTGGCCATTGAATGGGTTTTAAAAGTTTAACCAGATGAACTTTTACCAATCAGGGACTCTCATTTGGTAGTGACATATGGGTAGCGTTGTTTTCAACACACGGAAGTGCCAACCGTTTAAAAAGTGATCATGCAGGAGAAATCAATCATCGCTGTTTGTGTCCGGCAGGAATTCTATGACACCAAGTCTTTCATATATTGGAATAGAGCCGTGACAGAAAAAGCTGGAAGCTAAAGCACGTTCTAAAACCAGCGTTCAAGACGTTCTTCTAAGCGTATCACATGCTCTTTGTATGTAAAGAGTTGTGCTACTTTATTGGTTTACAATAGGACAATCAAAGGAAGTCCAATAGTACCTTCTGGAACCATTGCAGCATCAGTTTTAAGCGGCATGGACCATCTCACATGAAACTGACTTATTTACTGCACATGCACTCTGGTGTTTAGTGGAAAGCCAGGCGCAGGTAAAATGCTCTTCACTGGTAGTGCCATTTAGTTGATTCAATCCACAGCGAGGAATGAATAGCTTGTTAATGAGCAATTATGAGAAAAATGCTACTTAGCATGTCATTATTAAAGTCTTGTTAGACACAAACAGCAGCAGTAATCAGTGTGAGGCTCTGTGTGCTTCTGTCGTGTGTTTGTGTCTCATACTGAGGCCACCATTTCCAGCCCGCAGTTTCTTTAAAGCTCAAGTACTTTTACCCTTTTACTCTTTCTGGGTTTTAACGGGGCGTCTCCCTTTTTATCATCACACACACAAATGAAAGGGAATGAATAGAGAAGTCTAAAGGATTCAGAACAAGGTTAAGGAGTTGAATGTACAGACTTGTGTTTGTTGCTAATTGCTAACCAGAGACGCTGGAGCTTTGTTCTGCTTAGAAACCTTTTTAAACTGTATGACAGCCTTATAAATGGTGGTCCGTAATCTTTTGTATATAGTGTTTTAAAATATATGCTACCCATATCATTAAGAATTTTATTGAACTGGCCCTTTTAAATTAGCATTTTGTAGCGTCCCGCCACTACGTGCTTCCAATTTTTGTTTACGCTCCAGTGGATGTTGCAGCTGCAAAACGTCCTCAGAAACACAATGACCAAATTTCTCATGAAAACTATTTCTTTTAAATCACAGTGACTAGAGTAATACTGCTTCTGTAAAGTTCAGAAGGATTGTAATATTAAGTAAAGATGTTATATTGCTGCATACTTGGGGCCTAAATCATGCTTTTCTTAAGCCTTTCAGAGTAAACTACGTCCATATTTCTGATAATATATTACCTTTGGCACACTAAAGAATGACTTTTTTAATCAAATATGAGTTATTTTTACAGCTCATTTTCCCTCTCGGAAGTAAAACCACTCGATCTCTGAGGCACCGCCTTTTGGTCCTTGTCGGGGCCGCCCATTTCATGTCGTCCACCTGGAGTCTGATTCAGCAGGGAGCCTGCGTTTCGCTCACGAACGCAAACAACATCTGGACTTTTGCAAAGATGAATGTGCATGTGTGCTTATAAAAGGAAAGCATTTTAGACAATTACTTCTAGCTCCAAGGAGAAAGTGGTTGTGTGTGCGCTAGCATTTGGGGCGGTGCTGGCAGCGCAGATTCTCCCTGGAAGGGGCTGTTCCTCACTTGTCTATGTCAGCTTGTGAGAACCGACTCATTTTTGTGGATTGGGAGGGGCGTGTGCTCATAGTGCAGGCTTTCAGTGGATTGCACAGAGATGCATGAATGGATCAAAACACCACTTTGGGGTTGTTTTCGTGAGGAATGAATATTATTTTACAGCTAAAACGTCACAAAGTTAATTTTGCATGATATAGGCTCTTTATTGTTCATAAGACAAATGTAAAGGAAAGTTTGACATTTTTATCTATCTCATCAATCAAAATA